>OY282515.1:1387000-2774000 GCA_958296145.1 Hydrotaea cyrtoneurina | reverse complement strand
ATGGAATGAAAAATCTAAAAAAAAAATAAAAGCTGAACAGGTGGCCCATAACACGTTCCACGTTCCTTTTTTTTTGTTTTTTTTTTTTTTGCGTTCGTCTCTTATTTCGTTATTTGTTTGTCACAATTTTATTGTAAATGTGCGTGCTGGGTTGCCAGCATAAGTATGTTCGTGTGTATGTGTGTGTATTTTAGTTCAGTTGAACTAACAAAATATTAATGAATGTTTGAGTACTCGTACGGACGTTCAAACAAACGTAGTCGTATTTACTTAAGAAAATTGTTAAAAGGGTTATAATGATGATGGCCAAGGCTTATTTTCTTTTTGTTTCTTTTTCATTTCTTGTGTTGTTTATACGTTGCGATAACGGCTTTTTCTCGTCGTCGTATTTGTGACGGCCGGAATCAAGTCTTTTTGGGTAATCGTTATTTAAGTGAATTAATTTCTTGAAACAAATAAATACTTAATAGACTTTCATACGCCACCTCGTTCATTGCGTGTATGCGATTAAGTGGAAATCAATAACAATCATACGCAACGGTGGCTGACCACAAGAAATACCACTGGCCGAAGTAAATACTCTAACAATAATTTGGATTTTTAATGGATTCGTTATAACCTTACCAATATAAAATGAATTCAATAAACGTATGATAGAACATGGCGTTAGGAGCTGATACACTTTTAGTAACTTTTCGTAAATCGGAGCTCTATGCTATTTAAAGTCTACCGAAAGTCTAATAATTTGTCTATAGATGGTTTCTATAGCTTAGAGGTTGTAAATTGTGACTTCGGCGGAAATTCAGAGGAGTTATAGATATTTCAAGCAATACTCGGAGATTCGTTCCATTTAAATAGTAACGGTCCATATTTGCACATCCGTTCTCCTTTTGTTAGGTAAAAACTTATAATATTGGTACTAAAGACAGAAACATCAATCGAACTCTTTAAGGTTTAACGGTTTGACATCCTGAATTTTTTGTAATGTTTATGACAACAAATAAATTTAAAAAAAATATAATTATTGACCTCACCACCTCCGAGTGCTATGAAATCAAGAAGCTACATGGGATTTAATTTGCGTTTTTGCTGAACCGGATCAACTGTTTGAAGACGGCTCCGACAACGACAACAGCGTTTTCTAGACAATTTTGTTGCTTATTAAAGAATATTGTTATAAACTTAATACTTACTATGTTCTCCAGCAATCTCCAGTTTCATGGTTGAATTGACCACCACATTTCATGGAATTGAATACAATAAACATTTTTAACTTATTTTTTTTTCAATTTATTTCATTATGACACAAGTTTGTTACCGATTAATTCTATCTGATGAGAAAAAAAACTAATACAAAATTGAAGAACCTGAATTTAATTCAATTATCCCTTATTACAAAGTATCTTAGCTGAATTTGCACAATTACAAATATTGAAATCGATAAGGGCATCGCTTTCTTCCAAATACTCCTCAAACCACCCACATTGTTAGGGGGGATTTTCGCAAGACTGGAATTTTGGTAAAAAGTCGTCATCTATGAGTGTATCCGTTAAAATCTACATTTGGAAATGTTGGGATAAATTACACAAATGAGTAAACGAATGTGAAAAAGTATGAATGAAACACGCATGTATGTGTATATACGTGTGTGTGTGCATGTGTGTGTGTACACACAAGTGTGCACGATATGTATGTGCATATAAATTTGTACATTATTTATAACTCGTAAGTTTACTCTTGTTGCTGGCAATGTTGTCGTTGTCGTTGTTGCTGTTACTTTATTCTCTTATAAATAACAACACGTGCTTTTAATTACATTTAAAAGTTACAACAACAACGGCAATATCGTGCCAACCAAAAAAAAAAACTGTTGCTATTCGTTTTTTTTATATTTATAACGCAACGATTATCTCAAGCATATTTTGTGTTACCAACAAACACACACAGACACATCGATATGCACGCACACTCATACATTCTCAAACCAAAAATTATTTTGCCTATCAACCGAGCGGCAGCAACAACCAAGAAACTGTTGCCTACTTTTAGGTGTTCCACATGCACACACACACACATTTCGATTGTATTTCATAACTTCCCCCATGAGTAGGTTTCCCTAGTCCTTCTTAAAGCAAATGATGAAAACAGCAATAACAACAACAACGTTTAATGTTGTGCTTGAGGTGGTAACGTTGTCACATTTAAACTTTTAAATATTTTCCCCATCTTCGCCATGAGTGAACGGAGCTATTATGAGACATACACGAATATGGAGATGGTGGAGGTAGATGGTTCTTTAAATATTTTGGATGTGGCTTCTAAAATACAGTATTCGTCGTTTTATACAAAAAAAAACAGAATGAACGCAGAAAGAGACGCACCCGCATGGAAATTGCTTTATTAACCAAATTTAATGGCACTTTTCTAATAAGCTGTTTTATATTACTTTAGAATGCCAACGAATATTCCTGCTACTCTCCCACCCTCACCCTCACTCTCAATATATTCTAAAAACACGAGCATTACCACTGAATCTGCCTGTGTCCGGGTACTAGAGAGCGTGCGAGCGACTAGTGGCTGTAGATTGAGATGGCACCAATTTTTTTTGCGGCTGGCATTAATAGGCAGCACTGAAATAGACATTTTATGTTGAATGGGATACCACTATTTATGGCAAACGAAGGCATTGCACATACAGCACACACCCAACCATAAACCAACAGACAGACGGAACATATTTAAATGAGAAATACTTACGCTGAAGTGGAGCACCAGGAGTTGTTCGTGGCTGCCCCCTCATGATAAACTCTCTAAATTCGTATACAAAAATGTGAACATTTTTTTTCGATTTTTTTCTATAATTAATTTACTTCAGTTTCGTTGTCTATGATGAACATCATAGATTTTTTCCAAGTTGTGTTTGTTTGGAAATGAAACATTTTCAAGTTAGACACAATATTTGCAATTTTTGGAGCTACTTTAATATGAATTCCAGAGACATACGAGGAATTATTTTCAAAATGAACCAAATTCGTATATTCATATATTCCGGTAAGATAATTCCAATAATTCAAATGAACTGAAGCGATTATTGCAGAAAACTTATGTGTTTCGTATCGTTACCGGGCAAAACAAATTATGTATTTGTTTCCGTATGTTTTGCAACAGGCTTAAAGAATGTAATTCGTAAACTGGCGACTTTACGAGTAAGAGAGTAATCTCTAAGCCATGTGAAACTTCTCCAGAAAAGCATTAGCCGATCCCAGACGGCTGTAAACAGTAGGTCCCGGTCAGTGAGTATATGAATTATAGTGTGCTTAGCTCACTGTTTCGAGAGAAGATCCCCGGCTGTTCCTTCATGGAATGTTAAGGAAAATAAATAAGAATACTGGCCACGCTGTTTGCAATACGTCCAAACAGTCGCTCGAATGGATGACACTGAATCTGACTTTTAGAAGCAACTTTAAATGATCGACAAGGAATATTTCACACTTTCCGGAAGCATTAACAAGAAAAATTGCCACATTCCATGGAACACCACTGAATTAGCAAAAACTGACTGATTGGACCATGACAAATGATTGTGTTCCATGCCAAACAGCAAATAAAAAAAATCCAGCTCCTGCATCGAAAATTCCCCGAACGTGTAAGATGACATAAATGTTACGCCTCCGTACCTCTTTTTGTGGGGTTATTTGAAAAGAAAAGCATTCGCCAGTCTGTCTCAGACCATTGACAGGCTCTACGAAATCATCGCTGTATCTCCCGAGATGTCCGAAAAAGTAATGGAAAACGCAGCAAATGTTTACATTTTGCCGAGGCCAATAAGGCGAAAATTGTAAACCATCCACATACCATCATAAAGTATGACGAACACTGTATACATTATTTTTTATTATTTAGTAAAATAGTTCATTTTCAAATGTATATTTTTACAGACTGTGTATATGTAACGTCTCAAATACTCACTCAGCGACTGTGAAGTAACTTTTCAGATTTATTAACTACCGATAATTGTTTTCTATCCAATCAGAACACTCGTACACCGACAATTATGGAAAATTCCTAGCAATCCGTCTAAAAGTGACTTTAAAGCAACAATTTCGCAATCTTCACATTCATTATTTTATTTATAATTTCAATGGAAAACAATGAAAACCAAACTCAAATCAAACTGATTATTTGGAATTCTGCTCACGTTTCCATTGTTGTGTGCATCCTGTTGCTTGTTGCGTCCCGTAATGCGGTGAACAACTACGCCAAATAATGGGGTAGCATCCATTTGAATTGCCGGGTATACGAAGGGGTCGTTGGTTGGCATTGGACGTTGGACGACACAAACCATCACCATCACACACCCCCCGCTCCATAGACCGAGAACAATACAATGCGTTCACAATATTAATGATCACACGTACACATACATACACACATACATATGTGAAATAAATGAATGAGTGGAGGAAATACTGCACTCACACCCACTGAGATTTGCTGAAAATGCAAACTCGTTTACTCATTTGTCGGATCGGCACTTGTTCAACGAATGGTCGGATTTCGTAAAAAAAAAACCTTACACGCCTTGTTGTTGTCATATTACAATCATTTTTAATTTAATGCGAAAAACACCATAAATATAAACAATAATACATGTACATATACATACATACCGATAAACACAATTCATGTGTGCTATGGAGACTTGTATTCTGCAAATGAACCAAAATAAGTAATTTTCGATAGACTCGACTAAGGGATAGATTTAAAGAACAAACCGTTAATTTCTTATTTTTAACTCTCAAAGAGTGTCAATGGTTATCAAAACGCAGGTTCACATCCTGTTAAGGCAATAGTGGTTGTTAAAAATGGACAATATTCGACAATAAATGCCTGTATCGATAGCAGCTCCCTGCGATGACAATTATACCATTAAAGACATTTTAGTGCATTTATAGTCACTTTATAGTCTACACATATTTCAATATTAAACATAAAAGTAATTGCATTGGAAGTACAGAGCTCCAGCAACCCCTTTACCCCCATTCCGGAAAGACATAACGAATGCTTCGAGCACTGCCATCGCTGTTCATTTCACTAATATTCGAATTGCATTTCATTGTTCCACGAGGAGGAATATCTTTATTTATTTTCAAGCAGGCACGTGTTCAATACCCAGAAGGAGAGCATGGGGAAAGTGTTTCGTTTTGTGTTAGTATCCATAAACCATAAATGAATTTATATCTATATATTCTACCTATCGATATCTGGGGAATGATGTTCTTTTGTGTGTGTTTATTTGTTTATGTTTAGCAACAAATTAGTCTTGTTTGTTGTTGTTGATATATTTTTGAAACTGTTCCTTAATAATTTCAACCATTCAATGAGTTTTTCAAGGTTCCTCGAACCACACAACAACAACGGCGTCGTAAAAGGCAACGAAACGGAAGGTTTCTGTATTTGGTTTATGTTTCTATTAAATGTTCAAACTTCCACCCACACTCGTGCTGCAGCGTAGTTCTGGCCCCAACCATCAACCATCTGTTTTAGCCACTAAGCTGTTGCTGTGGGTTGTTGCTTTTGCCTGACGCCAATATGGCAATTACAGCAACAACAACCGAAATAAGAGCCACAGCCATATTATGAAACATTGTGGCACGCTACATGCTCATCAATTATATACCATTTTCTTTTTTCTTTTTTGGCTTTTGTAGTTTTCTCTGTTCCCTTCCATGATGGGTAAGACAAAAATAATGTGTGCAATGTATTCGATTTGAAAGCAGTGATGTCCAAATTTAGGAAGGCACTAGGCACGGTTTTTCTGCAACAACAAGTATGCGTGTTGCGTGGCCGTCCACATCTTGGAATCACTCAAATGCGAAGTGGCTATTTATATTGTGGACCCTGGACATTGACAGTGAGGCTGAACGAAGATCCTACCCGGGAGGTAGACTTTTTTGGGTTCTCGAAGACAAAGTCTTTTGAGAAGCCTGAATGTTTATTGTTGCACGTAGACGCGAAAGATATAACGAATTAATGGGAATGGAACGTTTGCCAAGAGCTTTGCGTTTGAACACGAGTGCCGTGTACTTGTGTCTGTGATAATAAATTATAAAATTCGACAGATTTCTTCGTTAATTAAATTGCAGATTTATTGAAGAATGCCATATAGGGCACTAATTATTGAGATCGATGAAATCCAGATCGTCATCGAGGAGATTTGTTTCAATGTATACTTTGATATTGGAATTTCGACTTAACCATAACACTGTTGACAGGGTTCTGTCGTTGGGTTCGATTTCTATTCTGAAAATTATGTCGCAGTAATGACAAATTATTTGAATATTTTCGTCTGATGTAAAACTTGTCTGAAAATAGCATTAGCCGTTCGGAGTCGACTTTAAACTGTGAGTGCCAGTCAGTTTTGAAGGAAGTCTGTTCAGTCATGAAATGTTAAGGGGCACACGTACATACAACATTATTTTCTTTGTGGAAATGTGTAGCGTATGATTAATATTTAAGAAAGTTCATATACATCGCTTATACGGCACCTACACGCCCAAAATGGATATTTGTGCCAACCGATATAATCGGTAATAATGCACAAATCTACTAAGGAGGCACATCTCGAAATTTGTCATGTTTGAGCTTATTGGTCAAAGCGGTTCATCATAAACTTATCCAGATCCAGCGAAAAAAAAAAATTTCAATTTATTTGTGCTTGTATTGGAAACCACGAGATGCAGAACGTTTTTGGCCTTTTCTAAAAATAGTAATGTTTCGTCTAGCAGAACTGAAAATATACCTTTCGTAGGTTTTCATAGAATGAAAAATATGATTGTGTAACCAGTAAAATCGTATTATCAAAGTTTAATACATAGGGCATTTCAATGTTGCAATAACGGTCCCTATTCAAATATTTTAATTTTGTACTTTCGATTTGTCAGATCACACTTTTATAGATTTCCAGCTTCTAAACTTAAATATGGTTTTCTTGCAGCATTTGGGACATTGATCATAGTGAAAACCGAATACCCGAGTAACCCTTCTCAAGACTCTATGTCTTTATACTAATTTTAGAGAGCATCATTCTGAGTGCCCCTAAATCGGACCGAACATTGATAACAATACCCTGCTGTTCATTGTGATAAAAAAAATATAATATATTAGAATAATATAATTGTTTAGAACCGAACATATTTTCGTTGTATCTTAAGTCAGTGTAAAATAAAGTAAAATCGTGTGAAGTTTGAAAACAGATTTGAATAAAATCTAAAAGGATACTCTTATCAATGTTTAGAAATTTTTATTAAAACTGCAGTATTTTGGTAACAGGGAAGGACTATCGATCTCGACTACTAAATTTCTAAAATTGTTCTGTGTAGAAATAAGTTTGCCTTCTTCATATCCCATAGAGTTCCGCAGATAATTTTGTTGCTTCGCCCCAAAGTTTGTTTCTATCGGAGTTTGAAAAATTATTGGTTTTGTTGCCAAAACAAAGTTTCACTTCTTCATTGAACAGAATGAAATGAAAAGGAAAATGCCTTTTTGTGTTTTGTATCGACATTGTATGGCTTAGATATTGGCCTGGATGGTACCACAAGGCACGAGCGACTCGAGAACAGTTAACATACATAAATAGAAAATGAAACGCCAACTGAATATTGGCCTACTAAAATACAGACAGAGAAAAAGGTAATATTCCACCCACAAACTACACTACACTCCACTTGCAATTCCAATCCTCCCTCTCCATCCCCCACCAACATCCATCGTTTTGCTTGCCTTAACAGCCATTTGGTTTTCATATTAGGAAAAATTCAAATTCAATAAAGTCTATTTCCAATATAAAACAAAAAGAAAATCGAAACGTGCACGGTAGAAAATATTACTTACAGCGACAGAGAATGCCGAAGGACTGCAAATGAAAATCGATTTATAATTCATAATTGGGTAATTAAAGGCAATTAATAACATTTCCTTAGCTCGCAAGGGAAAAGTTAAAACGGCACTAAGTAATGCCGTCAACAGGTAACGTTGACCGTAATGAAAACATATACAATTTAATTTAAAGTCGAAAATATTCTCATTTGGTAATTGATGATTGCAGTCGTAGGACAGCTCTGTGTTTGAAATGAATGTTCACATTTATTTTAAATCCTCAAATTTATATTGTTTTTTATTCAAATAAACCCAACATTTATTTATGGAGACTTTTTCTTCGAACGTTCTCCTGTTTTCATCTCTTTTTAATGACATTTATGGCTGTCATTGCCATATAACTATTATTTTTTATTGTGACCCTACCGGTCTTATCCTTTTTCATTTCTCTATCTCATGTGTATGGTCCTTGTACATCGAAATGGTCTTATGCGTACTTAAATTCCAATTAAAATTTTTAAATAGTTTTTGTGTATTTTGAGCACCGTTTTCTAATCACTTCTCTTATGTGATTTTCAATATGCAAAAACGAAGAAAAAAAAACTGAATTCCATTGCAGTATTTTGGTCGCTTTCTGTTTGGGGTTGGTACATTCGGAGTATTTAAGTTTAATTGCTTTTTTCGGTTTAGAAGCCAATAAAAATTCTTCTTAATCCCATTTAGTTTAAATGATAGCCAGAGATTTTGTTGCAGAGATGTGTTGTAACACTGAAGACAGAGGCATTTGTGGCATTAACATCTCAATCGGTTAGAATGTTCTTTTAAAGATTTGCCATAAATTCATTTAAAGAAAAACCAACCCATACAATTTGTGGGGATTTCGGATAATTACGGAGTAGTTAATGTTTCGTTTTGTATGTGAATAATTGAAGGACTAAAAGGGGATGAACGGGTGAAGAAAAGCTACTGTATGAAAAAGGTAATTCATTTTGAAAGGTTTTTGCACAGAAAAGTAAGAGTCAATCAAATTGATTTGAGTGGTGATCTTTCAGGGGTTAATCTGTATTTGGCTTGCCATCGTTGGTTATAAAGGCTGGTACATAGATAAAGCGGTTGGTATTCTTTAAAGTGAAAGTGAACATAATTATTATATATATGTATGTATCTATACACTATTTTTCGATGACCGCCGCTATTGTTGAAGACCATTTGGGCTCATGTTTTCACATTTTCTATTCTCTTTAAAAGCTTTCAGTAAGACTCTCCAAACTCTTGTGTTATAGACTCCGGTTAGTCCTCGTAGCTTCATCGAGATTAAATAATTTTATATACACAAGCAGCGACATGAGTCAGATGACAATATCACTGACGGTCAATTTTACATTTTAAAGCCGTTTAACTGGTTTCAGTGACATGTACCACACTCGAAACCACACAGGTGATTTGGTCACCCATCTTCTCACTGACATTGTTTTACTAAATTAATATTTATTACGATTCACGTGTTCATATGCACATAATCGAAAAATCAAATATTTTGTGGAATGTCTACGGATATCTATAGTGGGGGGATATGTAGACACATTGAGTCAATTCAGAGAAGGGATATAAATACATTTTCTTATAATATGTAAACCCAATTTTATTTTGAAGACCAATATGTTTCATATTCCTTTCTTTAAGAAAAGTGGTGGGAAATCGTTGTGAAAACATGTTTCGGTCAGTAAAGAGCTCAACCAACTTTAATCAATTGGAATGAGTTTTCCAACAAAACTGACTTCCTGACAGTTTTTTTACCTTCACGTGTAAATGTTGCTAAAATGTTGCTATTTCGAATTTCAGTTGTATTTAAGAATAACCTTTAAAATTGCGAGTTTTTCGATTTTGGTTTTTTTTTTACATAAGATTTGGAGAAAATTCCTGAACACAATTCTTCTTAATTCTTTACCCAGTCTATATATGCAACCGCGAAGCACGTCTGTTATATATCAGGTAATCGTTGTGCTAAAAACACGATAACACTTTCCCAACAACCACTTTGAGCAGTCCAAGGAAATCTGCGATTTTAAATTTATTCACTCAGTGTAACCCTCGCACTACTAAAGGACAAATACAGAAATCTTCCATGTTCTCTTAGTACGCAAAAAAGGTCAAAAGCAAGCACTGGAATTTTTGGTTAAGTATTTGGTCAAGTTTCAGGTAAACTTTTGCCAGTTGACCAGAGCGGGCTGCCTGTGCTTTTCTTCATAATTGACTGACAATTGAGTGAAAATATTTTTTTATGAAAACGCACACTCGCACATTCCTGTCGTGCTACACACAAGCACCCCATGGATGAAATGTGATGTTGGGGGGGGGTCCTTCCTACGGGCCGACGCAGCAACAAAAGATACAAGTATGTATGTGCCCTGTGGGCGTATGAGTCTTATTGTTTTGTATAGCCCATTTGTTGTTGTCGGTCTTGGTCGTGTAGCTGCTTTTATATTCAATGAGATTTATGAGGATATTTACAGTGTTATTAACTATTATGGCCTATAACTGTTTACATGAAATCGAATTTCTATGCCTGCACTCGCACAATCGACCATGTCACCCTTCCTCTTTCTGGTTAGAAGTGGGTGGCAGGCACTGAATTGAGTATTACGACTTCCGTTATTATTTGCAAAATAATCATCAGCAAAATTTTGTTATCGTTGTGTGCCTTTGTCTCGTAGCTGCGGCTAAAACTACACGTTTTCCTATTAAACAACGTTAACGAAAATGCTTTTCTGCTCCTTTTGCGTCTATTTTTCTCTTTTTTTTTTTTGTCTTCTTGTTCGTCAACGTTGTGGTTGTTGTGTTTTTGGCTTTCTCGAAAGGCTATTTGTACACGGAATTTATGAAACGTAATGACCAAAGTGTCTTTATGGTCAATAGTTGTGCGGACAAGAATCCCTTAAGGATAACTGCATGCCACTAATACCACTATAATAACAATATACAGATGTATCTATGTGTGTACATAAGAGCATGTGTGAGTATGTACGACCACAGGGAAAATGAGAACAAAATACCAAGAGGAAATATCTTAATAAAGCTAATTTTTTGAGGTCCTTGAGTGTGTTCAACGAACAGTGGTTAGAAAGTCGGCGAGTCCACTTAAAATTCCTGAATGAAACCGTGTACCATAATGGTGGGAAAGTCTTTTCAATTATTCCTGTTTAGTTTCGATTAACTCCTTGTGGAGCATAGGGCCTCCTGTCCATTCGAATAAATCAATACTATACAAGTTTATTTTCGTTCATTTTCAAAAGAAACACTTATATTTATAGAACATTATTGAATGTGTCTGTAGTCTCTACTGACTCTACTGTCATAACATAGTATCGCATTACTGATTTTTCATTATGAATTTATAAAACTATCTGTTATTGTATAACGTTCGATGTAGCCATTATATATTGCCGAGGAGGACAACCCAATAACCACTGTCCCAAAAATGTTCAAAACCACAAAACACCAGCAACATTTTGTTGTTATTAAACAAATGAGTCTGTTCTCTAGAAAGTATAGTTTTTTACAAAGGGAATTGCGGTCAGAGCTAAAAAGAGACACCCAACAGCAACAGCAGTCCAAATATTTACAGTAATACACGCCATATACGAGTACGAGTACTTAGGACACGCTCATAAATAATGGTTCAAAATTAGAACCAGCCCATCTCATCCGCCCGCTGTGTACGAGCTGGACTGTGTCTTTCGAAAAGGGGTGTTGTTTGGATACATAAACATTTAACACAAATACGTTACTCCTCCACCCCAACACACCCTACCTCAGCACAACAACAACTACACAAAAACATATTTACATTAATATCAATTGACAATATCAATGGAAACGATTCATGGGAAACCTCATAACGAGATGTTTTTTGTTGTTATTGTTGTTGTTGTTGTTGTCATATTTGAAATGAACATGAATTTCGTTGTAATCATCAATTTTTGTTATTTGCATAAAATGGGACGCAACAAAAGCGTTTTAGAGTTCAATTCCATCAATGGACAAAAGGTCAAAGAAACGCTTTGGTACTCGTACACAATCGGTGGCACAAACCAGAAATGACACTGAGTGAAATCATACACATGCACTTACAGAAGAAGTGTATGCCAAACAATATTTGGATATCCTTTGTCAGCAAAATGCGGGACTAGAAACTGCATATGGTGACAACATCATGGATTCGCTCTATCTCTTTGTCAATGTGACGGTTCTATTGGCATTGGCATACGTAGTTTTCATTCTGTGGCCTCGCTGATGGAAACAAAACAATTGTCGCAGAAAACAAATCAGTAGAATCGTTAACCAATTGTTTCGCTGTTGATACGGATATCGGATGTCATGGTCAAAGTTAATAAAGAACTCATGGTTGTGCCCTAAATTTTAGTTTAACTGAGAAAAATTCTTCTTGCACAATTAAAAAAAAAATCTGCAAACAAAATGAATTCCTGATTTAAAGATATATATAAGGAATCATACATTTTATGAAGTTTGCTCACGCGAGCTTAACCATCAATAAAAATAATGGACTGATCTTGGAATTGAACGAGTCTAACAATTCATTAAAAATCACGAAATGGTCTTAATAAGGGTCACATAGGACCTACAATCGTCGGAATCGTGGAAACATTAGCCTCACTATGGATAAATAATAATAATAGTGATTTATTTTTTCATTGTTACCACATTTGACCAACTTTGCCTAACAATTACTAAAGTAACGTTTCTCTCTCTTACAGATGATCACAAGGACCCAATCGTGCTGCACAACCGAGTATCTGCCAGATATGCCGGCCGCAGTGTCGCCGAAGATGGCAGCAAAGTTATATTCTATGCACCACCAGCTGGTGGCCTTAGCTCCAACACACAACGTACTGGAGCCACCAATCACAAAACCGTCATTAAACTGGAGAACTCCGGCGCCACGCACACACCGCAACAGCTCTATCGTGAACGGAGCATTGAGGAGACGGAAGCAGCCCATGATTTGCTATCGTTGTCGCAAAGTTTACCGCCTCTGACACCGCCCTGTGTCGTAACAATAATGCATCAGGAGAGGAATGGAGCGACAACTGCTGCTGGAAATGGCAGTGGGAAATTGCCACAACAACACCAGCACATGCAAGAGATATCCAGTTCTTCCAACAAAAATCAACTACAATGTGCCGCTATTATACAACCCGATAATCTGAACGTCTTCATCGATACCGACCAAAATCTGGCGACGGCCACATCGAAGATTCGCTACATCAGCAGCTCCTACGATCACCATATTCCGCACAATGTGGTGGTCAATTCGAATAATTGTTCGCCGCTTACACCGCCCAATTCCGATCATTCATCGGATATTGATATCGACATGTCTTCCTCATCGGAATCCGGCCATTCACAACCTCCGCACCCGGCGACCATGCACGGCATGTGGCGTTCCGAGTTTATGCCCGACAGCGCTAAAAGTGATTTGAAACTTAGCCTCAACATCATAGATGGCCGCACCAAGGCCTGTAAGAAGAAGGGAGAGCCCACAGGCAAATCGGAGTGTTCGAAGAAATCCAAGCGTGGCTGCTACAAGTGCTCGGAGTGTGGCAAGCAATATGCCACCTCCAGTAATCTGTCGCGCCACAAGCAAACTCACAGATCTCTTGATTCCCAGTCGGCCAAGAAGTGCAATACGTGCGGCAAGGCGTACGTCTCCATGCCCGCCCTGGCCATGCACTTGCTGACGCACAAACTTTCGCACAGCTGCGACATATGCGGCAAGTTGTTCTCTCGGCCCTGGCTGTTGCAAGGTCATTTGCGTTCCCACACGGGCGAGAAGCCCTATGCCTGCGTTCACTGTGGCAAAGCATTCGCCGATCGTTCCAATTTACGGGCCCACATGATGACGCACTCGGTGGACAAGAATTTCGAGTGTAAACGCTGTCACAAATCATTTGCCTTAAAATCATACTTGAACAAGCATCTGGAATCGGCCTGCATCAAAGATGGCGGCCCGCAATCGGGAGACGATCGAGATGACTCAATAAGAATTGATGACGATCAATGTTTGAGTGGCATGGCCGTAGAATCCATGTATTCCAGTGATGAAAACGAAGAGGATATTATAGTAGCTTAGGAGGATATCGTTGTAAAGGTAAATTAACAGTGGCAGAATTATTGGTAAGTAAAGATATGGATGTGGACAAGTCTGGCGAATTTGACCAGATTGAAACCCTACAACAATTTCAATTAAAAGAACTCTTTAGATTTAACGATATATGTAGGAATAATGTACTTACATAACTGTGGCATATTTCTTGTCATACTTTAAGTTTTCACTTACACACAAGCAATAAGATATTTTCTTCAAAATTTTCAGGGATGACGAATTTTCCAACGTATTCATATACTTCTTAGAATGTCGATTGCTCCAGAAAGCCTAAATTTACAAAAAAAAAATGGTTTTTAAAAAACTTTGTATAAAAAACATTTATGAAATGGTTTTTTTTTCGCGGTGTCACTCCCCAAAACATTTGAAGAAATTATCCGACATTACAGTTTTTCATAACTACATTAACTTAAGCATTAATCTCGAGGACACTTTAAGGGTCCCGCTAGAACTAGAATCTCAACAATTTACTGTAGATATTTATATCTCAAGCGAACCGAAAGGCAAACATTAGATTGTTAAACTTTATAATTTATTTATTCAACTTTGGGCTTTAGGCCGTCAAAAATTACAGAAAATATGTTTTCTTTTTTATATAAAAATACATATATTTATGAAAAGTAAAACAACAACAACAACAAAATGAAGAAATGCAAGGCATTTTTTTTATATATTATTAGAGACATAGTTTTAGTTGAGATTTAAAACAATATAAGATGTAGATTTAGATTTAGACGAAAACTAAAGCAACCCCAGAAGCTAATGAAAGAGAACAGCCGATGAGAAAAACAAAACAAAAGAAATCAACTTAAAGTAAAAATCCCATGCAACGAATATTATGGAACATAAGTAGAAATTCTATTTATACAAAGTAAAAGATATTAATATTAATTACCAAATGTAAAAGTTTAAAAAACCAAATATTATACATACATATTATAAATATATATATATATACATACTTACATACATACATACATATATATATATATATATATATTTTAACATACATTTATAACAGCAACAACAAAAACCACAGAGAATAGAAAACCGAAAAGAAAGAGCGACAGATAATTCTCAGAAATTACCTTGCAAAAAAAAAATCTTAAAATAAGACAGAAGACATCAATTAATTCAAAACTAATCGCCAATTTCACAATTACCCAAAACTTTAGTTCTGTTACGGAAATATCAGAGAAACAAAATGAATTTTCACAGTAACCAAAATCTCCTTAGACCGAGTAATACCCCTTTGCATATGACTCAGAAATCACTCAATTGTATAATCAAGTTTACTTAGATTAACCTACCAGGAACCTAGGTGCATAGATTTGAGATTTGTTTAAAAGGCGTCGAATAAGTTTTTGTTATTTTTATTTACTCAAAGTAGTTATCCAAATATATCAAATCTATTATCCACACTATGTCTGACGGACGAAAATGTGGGGCAATAATTATGAATAACTAATTGAACATTGTGATGACTTGTGGTATTGTGCTAGAACTTGGTGAGTTAAATAAATGATATCCAATCACTTGGGCCTGGGGAGTGGTTGCTCCAGTACTGGATACCAAGGACTTTTTCGGTCTTCATCCACTACGTTCTGTCCCCCGGAGTCTCGGTCATCTCTGTTTGGGTCTTCTGTGGTAGCCGTGGTGTCGTCCAACGCCTTCCTTGCTGGATCATTTGTATGAATTCTACAGAGATGGTACAGTCATCGAGATATACCCCAACAGTCTCAGGTTAGTTGCCGTCTGTACTCCTTGTTGGAACAATAGATTTTGCGCTTCTACCAGTGTTTCAGCGCAATAAAGAAATAACGGTTAAGTAAGCATATTGTACGATGCTGCTGTAGTTCGTCGAGAAAGACGACTTAACTTCTGCTTTATGCAATATTTTCCACTTGTCTGCATTCAACGGTGTCTGAACAATGGCTTGTAGGTTATTTTTACTTCCAATGCGGCTATAGATGTGGATCGGTTCGGATGGAAAGTAGAAAATGACAGACCAAAGTTAAAAATAGTCCCTCTATGGGACTGAAACTATCCATGAACAAAAACCGAAAAAGTACGCAGAGTCAGAGTATTTAGCATTCGTGTATTGTGTTTCCCACATTCTATAGGTTTTTTCTGCGAATTTGGTCAACAGTTTCAGTTAAGCTTTAATTGCTTTGAAAGACATAACTCTACACAGGTCAATTTTCTGAGGGTCCCTTTGCAAATTTGTCAGTCCTGTCGATGTCGCAGTGCCCCGGGTCCTGTATGAGCTGTAGGTAGGAGTTTATGGATCTCCTCGGAGACTTCACATTCGTAGACTACAGAGCCTTGATCACTTGATCAGTGGAGATATTTACATAAAGCTTTATTTCAAATATTGCGACCGAATTATAATCGGGTAGTCGGAAGTATTTTTCGATGATGAGTTTTGTGATATAAAAACTTCCACAAATTCCCCCAATACCTTTTATCCTTCTGTGTTGCACCGAATATTTGCTTTATTGTCCATAAGGATTCCGTCAGCCCAGACCTTTTTCTATCTAGGATCTGTTATGGTTCGGTGCTATTTAACCTATTTCATTAATGTCAGTATGCAATTGACTGAGTTTTGGCAAAAACACAAAGTTTCAGAAAATGAATCGACTATTTATTCCGGAATGTCATTTGTTTGTTCTTGTATTTTTATTTGTTCGATTTCGATTAAACAAGTCTTTGCTATCACCTGAGTTGCCTCTTTCTAATGCATAGACCAACAGAAAAATTGTTACTTTTCTTAAAGATTTGTTAACTACTCGTATAGGAACCAGCTCAAAATAAAATAGATTTGAATTTAAATAGTAAATAAAAAAAAATCCAAAAATGGAAAGGAAAAGAACAGAAACAGTATCAAAACAAAACACATTTAGTAATGCACAAACAAATTGCCATATTCATTTAGAAAGCAGAACTCATACACACGCTCACAGAATCATTTCAACTTAAAATAGGGTCCAAATAAAAATTCAACCAACAACAACCAATAAAGCTAAAATATGATCCGTAATTATATTTAAAAAAAAATGTAAAATGTTAAAAAAAAGAAAAATAGAAAATTATAACGTCCATATAGAGTAGAGAAAGAAACAAAACAAAAACAACAACAAACAATTACGAACAAAGAACAAAATCAATATCGACTCTAGAATATTACCAACTATTCCTTGATTTATGTTTTTCCATACAAATTCCAAAGACTCGACTACAGTGGCGCATTACTTTAATCGAAAACCAAAATAACAAGAAAGACAAATCTGAAAACCAATCTCAAAACTCAGATCTCAAATTATCAACAACTTTCAACAGCAACTCTAAAATATTGACTAGAAAATAGAAGTATTGAACTAGAATCTCTTAAACAATTTTATGATTAACAAATCAATTTCAATTATAGACAACTTTCAATTAGACAACTCTTTAAGAACAAAGCCCAAATGAAAAAAAACAAAAAAGAAAAATGAAAACTATACTTAAAATGCAAAATTTTTAACAACAACTAGTAAAGCATAACAAAACAAATATGAAATTAAACGAAAATTTAAATTTAAACATTTAAAAAAAACATATCAAAAGGACAATACGTATTGTATAAAATGAATTAACAAAACAAAAACAAAGCATACACTTAACATTCATACAAAACAAACAAACAAACATTATTTTATGAATTGAATTTTAAATTAAGGCAAACGTAGTTTTTTAAAACCCATTTACAATTAATTTATGCTAATTTTCTAAATTAATAGCTTTTTTGAAAAGTGATAATTTCGAAATGAAGTAAAGTGTCGGAATGATGCCCAACACTTGGAGGGTCATATATGTTTGTGCCTGCTGAAGGTTTTTATTGAATGCAATTAAAGTGAGTACGTCCAAATCAGGAAAATTTATGTTTTCAGTGCATATTTAATACTCTATAAGGCAAAGTCTGCATCCACAATCATGCTGGGGACCAACAAACATGGGACTGTAGCTCTCCAAACAAGCCAACTGATATCGGTCTGTGAGAAAACTAATTACTTCTGAGGCTATTTCAGAAGGAGATGTTTCTGATCGATACCTTCCATCTATATTAAACCTTAAGTAAACGATCGAAAACTAGTCAACTGGTCACTCAATATCCTCGAATTTCTACGGTCATTAAGGGCCAAATGAGGAACACACAGATTCTATTCATTGATCTGTGCACAAAATAATGTCTACACTCACTGATCGGGATTTGCAGCTAAAATCCGTGTGCCGATGAAACCCGAAGTTGTTATCGAATTGAACCGATATTTTATTACTTTTAGTAAATTGGTATTAAGATATAAGTGCTCTTTTTAAAATGATTTCATTACAATAATTTGTGACAATTGTGTCCGTCCCTAAATAGTATTCTGCTGCCTTGTTAGACCTTTAGCGGCAATGTAATCGAACCTAAACCGATATATATTGTTTGTCTTCCGCTATTTGGGCAGTCGACGCAAACATGGCAACTGTTCACGAGTTCATACGCAAGAACGATGCGGTTAGAGATCAGGTCAAGATATATAATCTGCAATGTCATCTTAAGTAATGGAGTATCTAAACATCACCCACTTCTTCGTTCTTCTCATTTGGGGCTTTTTCAGCGAAACACTTCTTCGTTCTTCTAATTTGGGGCTTTTTCAGCGAAACATCCCTTGAAGAAATGGAACTCCATTATTCATATAGTGCTCGTCTCGGAACTTACTTAAGTTGGCTCTACAACTCTTGCTGGTATTGGCCAGCTTAATAATGAATTTCGGGTTTGTGCTCGCTTTCTTGTGTTCCTGATACCATGACTTTTGGACTTTTTATTCGAAATAGCTTTTCGGCTAACGTTTCTTAAAAATTAGCGGCCCTCTTAATTTTTACCAGTTACCACCACGTAATTGAGTAAATATTTGATTTACAACTCAAAATAACCTTCGCAGGTACATCCAATGTAGGTGAATGAATGATGAACTATTATTCAATAATGCACTTTTTATATTTTCTTTATTAACAAAAGAAAAACGGCAACTAAAAGCAATTGTTATGGTTTTATTACTTTTTTTCAAAAAAAAAAAAAAACTCTCGCAACCTTTGGCAATTAAAACATGTGAATATTTATAAAAAATACCTACAAAATTATTATGATTATATTATTATTCTAAATTGTCAATTAAAATACAAATTAATTTGATGATGCATTTTGTTTAGTTACAACAAACAAAAAAAGCAACAACATGAAAGCAATTACAAAATATTTATGGCTTAAAAAACAAACCCAAACAGCAAGAAAGCAAACTATTTGAAAACGTTTCGAACTTACATAAAACAACGACAACGATTTAAATTTAAAATACAAACAAGCAACATACAATTTATTATTATTATTAATTAATAATACAATTAATTATTAAAATTAAGTGGTAATTTAGGACAAAAACAACAACAACATAAACAATGTAAATTTCAACAACAATTTTTAATACCGAAGAAGTCAAACAAAAAAAAACGCAAAAGTTAGTTATACACATCTACTCATTACAGCAGCAAATCCAAAAAAAAACATGAATGAAAAAAATTAAAAAAAGAAAACATATTGAAAATAAATATATATACATATATATATATTTAGAATTTTTTAGATTTTTTAGCATAAGTTTAATTTAGAGGAATAGAAAACAAAACGAACAGGTTTTGAAAAGAAACTCCACAAAAAATAAAATCGAGCGAGTAGCAGTAACAATTTTGTGATTAAATTTAAAATAAAACCAGTAAAAACAAAAACTAAATAATTTATTAACATAAAACAAAACAAAACCAATGCAGCATATACACCTAGAGCAGTAATAAAAAATCGAAAGGTATTTGAAAAGAATAGATATACAAACATTATTTCAAGACCCCCCAAACCAACAAACAGTGTTGAACATTTTAATTGGCAACAATTTTGATATTTTTGTAAAAACACAAACAACAGCAAAATATAACCGACATCATAATGCTAAACATCCAAACAAAAACCAAAAACACCTATTATTACAAACTTAAATTCTTCTTAGAAACCTAAATTTCATTTTGAAAACGATATTATTATTTCAAATTTAAACCACATACATACATGAGATTATAATTAATTTTTAAAACTAACTATAGTACCTTTAACTATACTTCCATTTCAAGAACAAAACGTAAAAAAAACAAAACAAAAAAATTATAGAAAACAAGCAAACAAAATTATTCAAAAGAAAATCCTTAAATTAAACCAAAAAAATAGCGAATAGATTTCTTTAAAATAATAAATTATACAAAAACAAAAAAACTCATCCATATATTCCAAATCGATACGAATGCAATATGTGACGTGTGGGAGGAATACGGTAATTGTGAGGATATTCTTAAGTAAAAATTTACCGCGTACAAAAGATTAGACAAATTAGAGACTTATTCGATTTCGAATATCTGCAAACGATTTAATTGAATAAATCGCTTAAAAGGAATAAATACTGCGATTTTCACACATACAAAACAATTTCACTCAGTTTAAAGGAAATCCAAAGCCATCTAGTACATAGTTTCAAAAAAGGGAATTCTCTGTGAAATTCGAAAGTGAAAAAAATCTGCAAAAGACAATTATTCTATTGCGGTCAGTTTGTTTTTTGGTGGCAATGATTTTTTGCAGCATCTCTTATATTTAAATTATTAGATGTTTGATGGTCTTACTTGTGTGATATTCGCACACACTGCCTACCACACCACGGCCACACCCCACTGAAAACAACACATTAAGTCAATCCAAATCCAAAAACTGAGAAAAAAAATATTCACATAATTAATCATAATTAAATGTGTGTTTTATATGTGAAATCGATCAGGAAAAACTCGTTAAAATCGATCCCGACCACAGTAGAATTCGATCAACAAATTGCTTAGAAAATTTATTCAAAAATTGATTCGAGTTATTAAAATATCCTCTACATCCGAATTTAGTCACCCACTCACTGACATTCTCGTGTGAGTTTGAGATGATTTTTTTTTTTTTTTAAATAAATGAAATTCTACTTTTTATTGTTAGAATTCTGTATAATTTAAAAAAAGGTTACATCCTAGACTTTAACTATTTTGAAGACACAGAAATATTTGAGATCCTCTAGTCATTTCGTTAAACTACTTTTTCCAAAAACCAAATCAACCACAACAACAACTTATCTTAATCCAATCAGTCAAATCAACCAACAACAACAGTGGAAAAAACTCAACAAGATAAAAAGAAACTAGTCAGTAGTGTTAAAAAAGATTTTTAAATCATAAAAAGTAGTTTTTATTACTAAAAATAATAATAATTGAAAAAAAAAAAATATATATATATAAAAACATAAAACTCAAATACAAGAAAGACACCAAAAACAACAATTTTTTATTAATATATACATACATATATTATACATTACATATAGTAATATATAATTATATATATATATATAACAAGACAAAACAAAAAACATATTTTATTATATTACCGCAAATAAAATGATATAAAAAACAAGACTTGAATTATAAGTTTAAACAAAAATATTATTAGAATACTCACATTGAAAGGAGGCAAATGGAAAACATAAATATACAGAAAATCAAAAAAAAAAAATGGAAAACTTAACCGATCAAGCCGACATAGAGAAGCATACACACTACACAAGCTTATGGCTTTAAAAATCATGAACGGAAAAATTATACACTTAAAGTTAAAAAAACCAAACAAAATTATTATCATTTGATTTTAATCACAATGTGTATTTATACATTGACAAGGAATACCGAATCCAAAATGATTTAAGATACAAAAAATAATTTAGCAATTCACAACGATTTCACACTACAGTTGAAGTAAAACAAACAAATATTAGAGTTCAAGCAGTAACAAAACAAAACCAAAAAAACATTATTAACATACAAAAGCAAAAGAAAAACAAACAATTAATCTTATTACCTAAAAAAAGAAAAAAACACAAATAAAACAATAGCAATTATGATTTAAAAAGGAAGAAAGAACGAAACCCAAATCAGCCCTCTTCTTCAAAGTATAAATTAACGCTATATATTCATATAAATTTAAATTTTATTGAAACCAATTTCTAATCGAACAAAATCAAAACAAAATCAATAACAAAGACAAAACAACAACAAAAATTAAATACGTAAATTTAGCAAAATTGAATAATCAACAATTGAAATTAAAATTTGAATTCCATAAATGGTGAAATAATTCTATAAATCAACGAAATTTAATGATTTCCAAAAAAAAGACATGTCGCTGTTCATTATTGTCGCATTGCGGAACTATGTACTTTAAAAAGCCAAATACTTGACATATGGGAAAGATGACAAAAGAATGTGAAAATCGGCCAGAATGAAGATGGTATCTTTTTGAGCCACCTCGAAAGTGGAAAGCCCCTTTCTACAATTAAAAGTTTCAACCAGGTAAGAAACAAATACAAACTACATATTTTAATTAATCTGAAACAGCAGTCTTCATATCACTTTTCCTTGGCCGATTATATTTCGCTGAAATTGCCTTTCGGCCACTCTTTTTTTATTGCGGCTACATCGCAGATCGTACCGTAAGTTATAGTGGTGGAATGAGTTTGCAAAACACATTTTCAAAATGTTTAAAACGCCCTCAACAATGTTGTTAACTTTGTTGCGTCTTCTATGGAATTTATGTTTAATCTTTGACAATTGGAGTTGATTGACGTGTAACCGCAAATACATAAATAGTATTAATGGCGCTACCGTCATTGGTATTGCACAAAGATGGGGGAAATGCTATAGCTGCCCACTTTGGAAAAAATCCGCAGGTGACGTTCGTCGTCGTCTGCCCACTGGGATGTATAGATGGTACCGTAGATAAACCTAAAGTGTTCCATATTTAATAGCTTACAAAACCTATACGTTCTATAGACAAAATAAAGTCATTGGCTTTAAACTTGTCCAAATTAAATGTATACATTTTTTCGGTAGCCATTGTCAAAACACGAAACAAACGAAAAAACCATTAGTGTTTCACATTTATATTTCGATCGCATGTTTACAAAGAATACAATAATTTTTGTTTACCTAACTCGGTCAATTGAAAATCATTCAAAAATTGAATCAGACCGACAAGGCACTCTTGGTTGTTCTTTGTTTTCGAACGATCAAGTACGAGTCAATGACTAAACATAGATTGTTATATTACAGCATGTAGTATTTGCACTTGCAAACTCCTATGGAAACCAATTCCTCCCTTTCGTGTCTTTAAAATACTTGTAAACTGCATTAAAACAAAGTGTGAATTTATCAATTTATGTTTTTGTTCGATCCTAAATTAATGACTCCAATTATGAGCATTATCATATTTTCATGGCTAACTAAACAGAAGCTGAAGGAAAAAAAAAACAAATAATTTAGATTTCAATAGAAAAACAACACACACAATTTACATACAAAATAATGCATATGAAACGAATTCATATTCGATAATATTTTAATAAATCCCATTTTTGCAATTTAAATTTTAATTCAATAAAAATTCACAACAACAACACCGTTATACACAAACACCAACACTCACATAAACATAAACATAAACACTCGCATACGCATGAAATATTAAATATACAGACACACTTCAAAATCACTCACACACTCACTCCGACACGTACACATTTTCACAGAGGTACACGTATAAAATGCTCTTTCTAACAATTAATAATGTATCTAATGTATATAACCCAGCCGCAGCAGCAGCAATAACAACAACAATTGAATATTACTACAGACATACACATACACACACGTACATACAAAAAAATGGCACAGTGAGGATAGGACGGACGGACGGAGACAGCAGTATAGACAGACAGACAAATCAATACAATAAACATATTAAAACATACCGCAACACATACAGCAACGGACATGGTTGAACACAAGTCTACATACATGCAAACATATATGGATATGTGCAAATGTGTGTGTGCATGGATACTCGCAAATACCCCTACACTCACAGAATTACTCATATCCATGTGTACGTACAAAATAAACACATTAATGCAATACATACTTATGAACCATAAAAGCATTAAAATGACATCAAAATTCCACAAATACACACATACCTATACACATTCCATACACACATACATGTGGCCATGCATCCGCTTACACACACACACATACATTCATTATATAATTTATAATGATAAATGAAAACCCATACATTACATTAAATATTGCAAGCGAACCCCCACAAGAGACGGCGAGAGATAAAGAGAGAGGGAGCAAAAAAAAAACAAACAAAAACAACCAACACACATACACACCCGTACATGCATACATACATACATAAGAATAAAGTAATAAAATTATGAATTATAGTATTTATAACAATTATTATTACATGAACTTATACATACATATACATACATATATATATACATATATATATTAAATATATCTACATTTTAGTGGAACCATGTAAACTATTTTTAGAGCCTTGAAACAGCAATGAAAACAAGAAATATATTAATAATAATAAAAAAAAAAACAACAAAAACATTAACAATTACAAAGAAAAGGAAATTCAGTTCTTAATTGTGGAAGACATCCATGGATGGACAGGAAAGGTAAGTGGATAAATTCATCGAAATCATGTGGTCATTTGGTTATCTCTCTTGTTGCCAAAACGATTATCTTCCATTATCTTCAATTGTGATATTATCGGTTTAGAAATCTGTAGTTGTTTGTTTTTAACCAGCAATGCGTCGCTACTACGGAAATACGGAAATTGAAGACAAATTCATTTTTCATATAAAATGAGGATTAAACAGAGGTCCGTCCAACCTCACGGTATATACCTAAGCTTTATATATCTAATAGTTCCCAGCACATGGTCGTTCGAAGCTGCTGCTGGTGTATAGACAATGTCACAGCCTAAATGATAGCCCAATTCAGTCTACGACAGTCGATATAACGCTTTTGTTTACAAAGGGTCGTTGCATTTGTTTATTCCGGTATATTCGGATTAGTAAAGAAATCTGCTTCAATTTGGCGTCGGTTTTTTGGACCAAAGGGCCTCTGTTTTTCAAATTTGTAAAAACAAAAAAATAAACTATTTCCATATTATTTTGAAAATAGTCAGTGTTGAAGTTTCAGCCTACAGTGTGAATAATTGATCTATATGAAGGGAAACACTGTGGGCTTTGCTTCATGTGAGTGAGTCGTTATTACTGAAGAAACTTCACATTCCTGTGGACTATTTACACCAATCTTAACAATTAGATATACACATAATATAGACATTCTACATTCTATTAATAGTTTTAGAGTGTGTGTTCTTATTGCAGGCCCTTTACGCGGCTAGCCGGTCCACCGAATGACGCACTACAGATAAAATTCATCTTCAGCCGAACTGTTGGTATATGCATCGCTAATAGAGTGCATTTAATTAAAAGGGGGCAGTATTAGTTAAATAAAAAATGGATTTTATATTCTTACAAACAGTTTCTGTAGAAACTAAGAAATTATATATATATATATATTTTATGTAAGTATTTTTTAATTGTAATCAGTCAGTAAGTAAATTTGATAACGAACCAAGAAACAAACATAACAATGACTGCCTATACTTTTCTAAAATGTCGATAGAAATTTGTAAAAATGTTAATAGGAACTAATGACTTGATACACACCCGAGATACCCCTCATCTAGATCTTGTAGCACACAATATACTGACAGTTCGGTCCAATTCCACAGTGAAAATCGAAAACAACTGGAGAAATTTCATTTTCCTAGCTCAATCTAAAATTATGTTATAGAACTATGTATTTTCATAATATATTTTTATATCCACCCACTGTGCGGCTAAGATGTACGAGTACATAACTTGGTGTCACTATGTGTCATTACATTCATTCAAAGCTTAGGAAACACTGGCCTAAAGAGAAACTCAATTTATTGATTTCTAAACTTAGATTTTACAACATATGAGAGACGGTGATTAAGTTCATCTTTATTTTCTACTCATCTTCTTCTTCACACTGAATGATTAATGAGATTCCGAAAGAACTTTGCGAAACACAATGGGAGAGTAAAAGCCAACCAAAAGAGAAGCTTCGTATCTATAAACACCTCGTAAGCCACCATTAAACACTAGTCAATGATGTGGCTGAAATGAGCAAAAGCAACAACATGATCGTCATCTGGGTACGAGTATAAGAAGCATTCTGGAGACTTGACCATTTTCAGTTTACAAACAACAATTGGGTACAGAAGAACATAATTTGCTGGGAAAATAGTAAAAAAAAAAAGCAAAATAAGCAAAATCCAAGTGGCACGAAAATCATTTACCAAAGATATTCCAAACAAAAAGAAATAACATATATTAGAAAATAGAAAAACAATATGATGAAATTAACATACTTTACACTGATCTTCGCCGTGATCTCCACCATTGCAGTTGGTAAGTGTTGTAGAAATGACCAATTATATTGACGCTTTCTCCCGGAAATATATGCAAAGTTATGAGACAGCGTGGGGGATTCGCAGTCAATAGTTCTGTTTTCACAATCGTCAGCACGTAAGCCGGAAACACTTAAATCGATTATTTCTTAGGAAAATTTAAATTTTTACTTATCAGTTGATGGCATGCAACAAAACCGTGAATATGGTTATGGGAAACTATCATTATGAGCTTTTAATTAGCCAGATGTTTAGGCCCATTAACCACCTCAATATCTATGGTGTTTTAAACAGGTTTATGGCCTAAAGTTAAGCTTCATTGAATTCATACTTGATGACAGCACTGACAGTAGGCACGACCAAGATCGACGATATCGTAATAATGACTGTGATGATGCTTCAATAAACACGAGACACAGATAACCGATAAACCTGTTAGACAGACAATTGCAAATGAGTAACATCCGCACGACATTGTTGGGTTATTATTTCATTAATGGCCTTAACAGCAATAATTTTATATTTTTGTATGACCCTAATATTTTCAATGTTATGTTTTTTTTTTTTTGGAGGTAGACTTATTGTCGTTTAATTATAATTGACTGGAAGACATAACTTGACATCCAGTACAGTTTGTTTTTCTGGTTAGCTGTGAATATTCGATTGTTGTAGTTCGTTAAAAATAAATCGAATTAGAAGGAGTGAGGTATGTGTGTGGCAACTTCTGTTTTTATTAAGTGGAACAAAAATTCTTTTAATATTTTATCTCAGAATAATCAAGGTGGAAATTTAATAACAACATCTATTTAATAGACGTAATAGTTGTACAACCTCTCCGTTTTAACCAATATTTTTATGATGATTTAACATCATTAGCTATAGGTTCGCACACCTATTCACATTATAATCGTTGTGCATAATTTAGTGTGGTCATTCAGTAGAACTAAATGTCGCAGAGAATTTCCATCAAATCATTAAGTTGGACCAAAGGTCTCATCTCCCATACAGAGGAATGAGGCATTCGTCTCACACCAAAGTTACAATGTTTAAAACATACTAACCTAAGAATGTTTGGACTTTGATACACAATGGTTTCTCATTTGTATTACTGCATATTATTATAGATACAGGATAATACACCTATCCCTGGTCAGCCGTGCACAGCTGAAGTGCTAAACATTTTGTGAGAAACTATACTTTTTCTTCAAATACTATCTCAAACAGTGGAGTTTGTGAAGTATATATTAGCTGTAAAGTGTTATCGCCGCCTAATCAGCGATGAATTTCTTGGGATACAATTGTCCTAAATTGAATTAATCCCATAATAAATAAGAGCCTTATATATGCCACATACTTCGGCCTGCGGATATAATCGCCGATTTAGATCTATATTCCCTTCACCTCGGAGACATTTATTGGCCGTTAACAAATAAGAAAAAGCGGTCAAAACCCAATAACGACTGATTAAATAGCTTGATTGTCTGTCAATTTTTCGTTTCTTCACGTTGCTGCTGTTCTTGGCTCCAAAACAATCCAATCAAAAATGTCAAACAACGCAAATGCTCTCTCCAATTATGGGCAACAATGTTTTCTCCAAACTCAAGTGCACACACATAGTACATACGTGCGTATGTGTACAGATAAACACATACCGACATACCTGTGTATGTGTACATTTGGGTCTTTGCCCGATGTTACGTTTCCTTCTAATCTCAAACATAAATTTGTGTGCCATAAATCCTTTACGTTTCAATTACGAAATATTTTATGAATTGTTATAGTGTACATGAGAGTGGGTCGATGTGTAGGAATCACAAAAGGACGAATGTACGGCAAACGCCTATGTAGATCGAATACGATGTCAACAATCATCAACCATTGTCGTCCTTTCTTCCAGCATTTGGTGAATTTGTATAAATATCTGAGACTTTGAAAACACGTACGTGGAAAACCTGTCTTCCTAATGACGGACTCATTTGGACGCTGGCTTTTCGTTTCTATTGTAAAAGAAACCTTGATGACAGCGCTTATGTTGTGATATCCTTGTCTCCGACAAAAAACCGGCCCACTCTTAGGTCCATACATTTGTAAATATGTTTGTATGTTTACGTACGAAATTCATATATAAATATTTCCTTATTTATTCTACATGATGTTGTTGCTGTTTCTTATGTTTTTGTAGTAAGTACGCATAAACCTTAAGGCCATTCATTTATTGTTTCTTCTCTCATGTTCAATTTGCTTATACCCTACAGCAGCAGCAGCAGCAGCAATAATACAATAATCTGGTGATACCTGACATTTAAGGAGTTGTTTGTAACATAATATAAATAAATACAAGGATGTCGGTATTATTTGAAATTCAAACTCAGCCACATTTATATTTCACATAACAAAATTTCATAAATAGTAGAAAACCAAAAGGATTGGGTTCCATAATCAAAACTTTGGTAGAAGTGCTAAATATGGGTGGCTTTTTAGTATTCCTGATGAAGGTGTTTAACTTACAGACTGAAAACAGTACTTCTAACGACAAATTAGTTATCAGAAAGCTTTGGCAACCAGTCGGGCAGACAAACAATCATGTCTCAAACAACTTAATATGTAGTTTCTGTGGATTTAGTCGAAATAAGGCTCATAAGAAACTCATTCTATACGCTATATTTTCTCCCTACCAAATGAATTTATGCTACATTTTTTAGGATTATAATAAACATTTAGGTAATCATCTTTTTCAGTTTAGATTCTCGGTATTCAGGTTTTGTTGGTTGCAACAGCAGTTGAATTTCGCATTTTGTTACTATTCGTCGTCTATAATTAATTTGTTAAATTCCTCCTGTGGTGTGTGTACAAAGACGGGTTGGCTTTGCGGGGAAAAAAATGTCTAGTTTTGCTGGTCTTCCTTTCCGGCGGAAACGTTGGTGGATAAAGGACTATGGAATGCCCACAGATGACCCTCACAAATGTTTGGTCCATAGGTTCCCACTTGCCCCTCTGACTTCACAATCTACGTTGCGTAAATTCCTCCGATAATGATGGCGGCTGCGTCAGATGGAAGATCGCATAATTGACCGCATGGTTTACACAATGCTATCGTTGTTTGGTGGTTCGATGCCACAAAAAGCACTGCGAAGCACCGAATTATCTTGCTATCTGATAGTAAATCAATGGTGATGAAGTGCATTGTTGCAATACATAATAACTGTCGCCCATACTGCACGAAATCTAAAACAAAATTCAAGTTTATACTTCTATCCAGGACATATTTCCAAGGAAAGTGAAAATTAAATTGATTTATTCCTTGCAATTTGGCTCCGACATATTTCAGAGAAACTCCCCCCAGTACAAGATTATAGACATTAGTACCATTGCGTAGCATTATTCATTCCAGGTCGAGGCCGTGCACGGGTCTTGGGTGTTATCGGGAGGCGACATTTGTTAGAATCACATTCGTATTATTCAAATTTTCCCAGCATAGCATCGGTTCATAGATAGCCACTTAAATGTAGGGCACTGGTTAGGTCGCTGACGTCGACCAGTTAAAATCATACCCTCTTCGTTGTCTCGATTGTTTTCTGTTGCTTCTGCTACTTCGAATGTTTGTTTATATGCTCGAGCATGGAAAAAAGAACAGTGTATTTCGTTTTTTTTTTTTCGCCCCGTTTGTTGTTTAAGTCAAATCAAAATATCGTAATTATTATTTGTTTAACAAATTCGTAAGTAATTCCATTGTATATACAAGTGTACAAATGTACCGATATAATAATACACATGTATGCATGAGTTTCGGTGTGTGTTTGTGTGAATGTGTGTTTATTTAAGCGTATCCATGTGTGAGTCTGAGTTCATGAGAATGAGAATGAATATACATATATAGAAATCATTCACGTTTTATTTGTCCGTCTTCAGTAATAACAGCTACAGCAACCACCCCGAATGATGTCATTAATAATTAATAAATCAATCAGACTTCAGTGGGCAAATACGAAAACGAACACGAATACAGGAAGAATGAATTGTTGGCTGTTCATTGGCAAAAAATATTGTTGTTTGCCTTCATTTAGGCAGACAAATACTCGACTCTCGACTGACTGTGATGAAATTTCAAATGTCGAGAAGAATAACAAGTTATGAATTTTTGGCATCAAATAGAAAGGTCCTTCATCGAGGACAAAAATATACAATGTATGCAAAATCGTAGATGATTTGAAATGAATGTGAACAACATCCGAAGCAACATCGTTACAATGGGTTATTTAGTCCCAATTTATTGGTCAGCCACGTCTCCAACATTTTCAGATGACTTCTTCACAAAGTTGAAACTAAAACCTTTTGGCAAAATGTCTACGCTTTGCCTAACATAAAATTAACCAGCTGGGGTAGGGTTCCATGAAAGTTTCTTGTGGTGAGGCTTCTATTTTTACTGAGGATCTAGTATTACTCAGAGCCATTGTACTAGCACGTACAAATTTTGCTGGGATATGGATCCAAACATCTTGTCTGTAAGCTGAGTGTCAAAAGGGACTTTGTAATCGTCGAAGAGCTGATATGTATCTCCCATGGGTATTTTCCAGTATTTGGTGGAGTGTGAAGATTTGGTCGATAATAGATTAGTTTGGCTGAATCAATTCATTCAGTTCGGGCTTTAATCCTTCGCACAATATGGTGGATAGTAGTTGGCGAAAACAGTTGTCTTTTCTTGTATGAATCGCACAAAGTACGCAGTTGCAACCCATTGGATGTCCCCGAGTGAGACTTGTCTGCCTTTCTCTTAGATACAAACAAATATTCCCCTATTTAATATAAACAAAAATTTTCCAGCTGCTCCCTATCAAGAACTTGCACCGCGGGCTGGTCATGTTCCCGTCTATATCCGAGAAGGCAATACCCCACTATCGGAAATCCATCCAAAATTAGTTGAAGCTTTTCCTGACGATGAATCGGTCCGCAATCAATTAGAGGTAAGCCCAACCATCAATACACGGGTATTCCGACTAAGTTTCGATAATAAAACGTTTAATTAATCTTTCTAAAAGAACAAAACACCAGAAGCTGTACCAGAAGCTAAAGATGACAACGAAGAAAACACAAAAAAGGCCGACAACAAAGATGAAATCGTAAAAGTCGATGATGTTACAGTGGATGAAGTGACAGCTTCAGATATTGCAGAATTCGATGCTAAATTGGATGGCATGGAACTGGAACCGGAAAAGGTAGAAAGCCCAGTGGAGGACAATATCGAATAATTGATGCAAATATTTATAAATGTTTAAGTATAGATCTACAACAACAAGCAACAACAGAAACTGTAATTTATCTCCAGCAACAAAATGGAAATTGTTGCGACAAAAAAAAAACTTTAAAAAGTAATTAAAATAAACATTTTTTATTTATCACTTTAACGAAAACATCAAAAAATTCCATTAATTTCTGCTTGGCGGTGGTGTTATTGTTGTTTTTGGCGTGGCATGGCTTTGCGTCTGCTTTGTTGTTTCAGCTTTTGGCTAATAGGCGAAAAGCGTAAAATTAACACGTAAGGTCATTTTCAAACCCTCTTCAATATCAACAGCACCAGCAACAATAACGCACATAAATATGCAAATAAAAAATCTATGATTTTTCTACACCTTTAAACAAACCGGAGCAAAACAGTAACAGTAAACACCACAAGTGAATCAGCTCGGTGTCCGGTGGAGTGGGAAGGTTGAAGGTTGATGGTGGGAGGAGGGAGGTGGGAGGTGGGAGGTGTGGCGAAAACTACAAAAATAACACCGAACTTTTTTTCGGCGATTCATGATGTTTAATGTGGATATTACCGACACGCACGTTTTCCCGTAAACATCGTAAAGAAGGAAATTCTTTGTGAACAACTTTTTAATTGATTACATTTTTCTATTCAAAAAGACCAGAAAAAATCCCATCGCAATGAGGAAAGTGGGTCCGTAAGTTAAGAAATAGTCAGGTGGCCTTTAGTGTTAGGAGTTTTTACCAATTTTGTTAAAATTTGTGTGTCAAAAATTGTGTGTTCTGAACCAAAATGTTGAAGAGATTGCACGATCTGTTGTCACCTTTTGCGAAAGGACGACGGTGATGTTATACGAAGTGTATGTTGTTATCTCACCACAAGCCAAGGTTCATAACCAGCTATGAACTTGGAAATACAATTTTTTCAATGGCCGTTTCCACTTCGTAAAAGACCAGCGGCTTTGCGAGTCGTATAGCAGTGAAAGTTTCAAAGAGGTCACTTCATATTTTCACTGATGCCTCATTGATATTCAATGTCATTCTACATAGATTGACCTGATATTGACAAACAAATACAAAAATCTTCCGTCTTTCAATTAACAACTACTTGGAATTCTTAGTACTTCGCAATTTATCACATCGCCCTCGTTATAACTTTCTTCCTGCTTCAAGACATCATCTAAATGAATGTGTAAATACTGCCGCCTATCAAACGTTCAAAAGAAACAATTAAAAAAAAAGTAAAAAGGTAAATAAAATACGAAAACAAAAAACGTATTCATATTTCCAACCCTTTTCAAATTCAACAAAAATACGCCAAATTTTGGGGTTTCGTCGTACAAGATTTTTTTTTTGCCGTAAAAATCTTCTTGAAGTTTTTAATATTTATAAGAAACATTTAATAAAAACAAAAATCAAGTGCCACCTGACAAACCAAAACGAATGAAAGATAATCAAAGTCATTGTTAGTAACCTGGGGTTTACACGAGACAATACCAATACATTTACGCTTTTTTACTAACACATACATACATTTAGCATTGCCTTCGTCGCTGTCTCTGATTTTTTTGAAGCAGATTTGCATTCGGCAATTGGATTGATGTAAGCGAAAAAATCAAAGCCACCAGATTGATGTCAGTCAGAACCATATCCGGCCACGAAACGACACTATTTTCCCCTTTTTTAACAACTAGTAAATATTCCCAATGTAGGGTGAGAGAAGATATCGCATATTCCGTAATATTTGAATTCTCGTATATTTGAAAACTTGTACACAATTGAAAGTGATTCTCAGACATTTTAATTGTGTAGGGCGATGTTCTACGCTCAATTGCTACTAGTATGTTCGCATGTTAACCAACCTAACAATTCAGACAACGTTTACAATTTCCGTTCGAATATTTCTTATCGTTGCGAATCACTCCTCAATTACACCCCCAAATGGCGGCATTACAACATGTCCTTGGCATTTTCAAACATTTGATTTCCATTTCGTTTCGAAAAATACTCATTTTCTGGTTTGTTGTGTCATCATCAACTAGAAATCGCCATTTCAGAAAAGCACCACCAACCACCGCATGAACTCTCCTCTGGACTGTGGCAATAGGCAGTTGTTGTAACAGTTTCTATGCGACCTGGAAGGGGGTTGCACAATAATTGCTACGTAATTGTTTAACTGAAACAAAAAAAAAACTGAACTGAAATTTGAAACATTTTGCAGCACATGAAGAAACAAAGTGATGGTCAATTTCGGATAAATTACTAAAAATAAAAACAAAGTGATAACAGTTTAAGCAAATAGTTAGTAAACACTTTTCTGCGCCGTCGGGCAGTATAATAAGTGAAGAAATTACAAAGGTGACGAGCAAATTTTTGTTTGTCTGATAACAAATTTGAACAAGGTGCTTCAAATCTCCCAAAACATAGAGAACAGGTCGCAACGTTAGTCCTACGAATATTAACAAAACACGGCAAGATAACATGGCCTATTTGGTATGTGGCAGTATGTGAACACGTTTTGTTCCCAGCTTGTTAATTTTTTTAACTTTGCCTTAACCAAATCTCTAATGACCGACCTCGAAACCGTACAAAATTTTGTGTAATCATGCCTTGACGATGATATGGAAAGAGATCGTCTGTAATAACAACTATAATTAGGTTACAGCAACAATGTTATTTTAGTAACATGACGAGCAGCATCTATTGCAACCACTTCCCTAGATATACAAACATCCACGGGCGTATGTACATCCGCCATCCGTCCATCCTTAGTGCAAAGATTTACCATGTCCATCTTATTCGTCTGTGAAAAAGGCAAACAGAACAACATTTATACATTAATTACTAATTGCTTGGTAAAATCTGCAATAGCCCCTTTTGTCCATCCCCCATTCCCCCGCCCGCAGCCGGTCGTAGAATCCCTGCATCATTATTTATATCGAATGTAGCCCTCGTCTCACTCCATGGAACACCAACAGCCACAACGGCCAAATGGCCACAGCAACGGCTCGAATTGCTGGAAAAACAAAACAAATGTAGAAATGATGATGGATTGCTTAAATCTATGTTGCAAATCAACCAAACACTGCTCTAGATGGCCGACTATTATCATTATTTGTTTGTTATTTCATTTTTAGTGTTTCGTCATTAAATGCGCCCATTTCGGTGTCAGTGGCAGTGCCAATTCCAGCTCTGGCCCCCGCCCCCCATCACCGCCGCCCACAGCAATCGTAGCCAAGGACCAACCAACGGCTTTGGATGTATTGTGGCCATTGCGATGCCCAAACTGAAAGCGAAAGCTAAAAATTACATTTTTATGATGAACGTTTTAATTTCGGGTATTTGTTTAATTGCTCTTGAGGATCTCTTGCGAAATTGGCCGAAATGTGTTGAACGCAATTGTGTTCAACATATGTTTCTAATAGCGCGAAATATTACGTACTGGAATTGATGCAAAAAAAAGGGATTGGATTGGTGTACTTTCCGACAATACTTATTTGGTACTTCAAATTATATAAGGAGGTGTTTTCTTCCTTTCACTTGTAAAAGGAAAGTGCAAAAAATGTGGCCTGACTTTTTCAGTCTACTCGTTATCTACTCAGCCAACATAAAGACAGTCTAGGGGGCAGCCTATTTGTAGAAGTAGTAGCATGTCTGCAAACTGTAGATAACACTATGTCTTCTATAGCTGTTCTATGTTTGAAACATGCGCATTTGACTTTCATCGTCTACTCTCTAGATAGGGTTTGACCCAATCTAGCCATAGTAAAAAAGGTAAAACTTCAATATAAAAAAATCAATGCCTTATGTTTTGATTTCCATTATCCCTAACTGCTCCAATGCGTTCGTTTCCAACGTAATAAAACTGCAACAAATTTTTTTGTTTTATTGGGCCTACTAAATATGTTTGATCCAGAGCATAAAAAGTTCGACGTTGTGTCAATTTTTTTTTCCAGAAATAGAAAAATGCCGCTAGCTGCACGAGCACTCTAAGAGTTTTTAACAATTCATCGGGTCGGTCTAAGATATTTATGGCATGTTGGATATTTGATGAAGACCAAGAGTAGCGTTTGCAAAACCTGACAATCCTATGAACAATTATCATCGCGATCGCTTAATATGTGATGTCTTTAAAGGAAAATTGTGCGAAAATACGCGAGATGGAGTACTTTATTGTGGATCGTTGCTATTAGTGGACTCTAACTATATTGCGACCGACTCCGATAGCAGTCTAGTTACAGCATTTTCGGTCCCCGCCAAATCGTCTGCTACCTCGTCACCAAGTTTTTATAACAGGTGATCCTAAGACTTCTTACGGACCACTTAGTTGGACCGACCGACGAGAATGCGTGCAGTTAAATTGAATTTCTATGCTTTATATAATAGGACGCCATTTATTGAAGTTGAATTACTGCCGGAACACTGCAGCTAGTGTGAAGAGTAGTCACACAGACTACCTATCATACAGTCTACCTATTCTGATATTCTTGTAAAAACCACCAACCCAATTTCTCAGCAGCGTTTTAAGAAAAACTGTCGGCTAAAAAAAATCAAAAATTCCCTGGAGATAATGTGCAGACATTTTTCGAGGATTTGGTCCAATTTTTGTGGGATAGTTGTGGTCTCCCTTTGGACGTCAACATCCAGTAATACAACATCGGTATGTAATTGGAAATCATTGTTTTGTGTTTCAGCGTTGGCACTTAATTGGAATTTTGCATAGTCATTGATATTCCTGACAATGTTCCACTTTACCTTAATTTCTTCCTGTTATTACATCGTTTTGCTGTTGCTCCTGTCGCTGTCCTTAACAGAAAATGTGTCCCCCTTATTATTGACCACTTGTTCCTTCTGCTTTTGGCCGATAACCACTGAACCGCATGCAATTATTCATTCTAAGCCAACAACAACAGCAGCAGCAGCAATGAACACATGAACGATTTTCGTAATAAGTCACGAATCGTATACAACCAATAGAAATACGTCTCGAATGGTAAGAATACATGTTATTGTCATCGTAAAAGAAGAAGACGAACGACAATGCAAAAGCGAAACAAAAGATGGAAAAACTTCGTTTATATATTTTTCCATTCTATTCGGACATGTAAAAGGACAATCTACAGTCCTGGACTTATTTTCCTGTTTCATCAGAATACAACCAGTATTCGAATCATTACGGTTGGCTATGGACAATGAAATGGACGGATGGACGGACAGCCAATGGGTTCAAGTGGAGTGGTATTCTATTCGGTGGAGTGGAGTGGAATGGTACGTGTGCGACCTCAAGCGTTCAAGTGGAAAATTTACACCAATCGTTGATGAAGAAGAAGCAGCAGCTGAATTACAGTTTCCTATTTTCTGGCATGTCATTTCTTAAATATTAGAAAGGGAATTGTTTAACGGGCTGCATAGGATGGTGGTACGATGGAATGGGATGGGTATGGGGTATGGCATAACATTTTCTAACAGGTAAATACGTGATAAAATTTTGAAAAATGCCATTTTTAGGAAACATTGAGGAAATATTTCTGTATTATTACAATGTACGTAATACAACGGAAGATCATCTCAAACAGGGTTTTCCGCTTAAAGCTTTTACTGTTTTGAAATCAAAAACAAACACGTATGAAATGACCATGCATATATTTCCTCGTGACTAAATGGAAATTCCATTACCTGTATCTACTACACTGCACTAATACTTCCAACAGAACTAAGGCTACAACAAGTCACACATGGAGACTTAAGTCAAAAAATCATTAAAATCAACGATATTTTTTTTTTGGGTTATGAACAATAATAAATGACTCACTGCAGTATACAGTAACTACGTTTGTGGGTTATATCACAACCAGGGTCGACCCGGTCAATTTTTTGTAGAGTTGCTACTGATCGATCGTAATATATTGCTTTAGTTTTGGTGTAGATCGTCCCGTTTTTGTGACTTCTTGAAGTACAGGGCCTCAATTGATACGGGGAATATATCAAAACATACGTCCGCTATAATCCTAATTCACTAAAGGAAATTATTAAGTAAGTAATGCAATTTGTGGAAATAATTACTTTCCAGTCCAAATGCAAGAAATTCAGTATTATCGCATCGATGAGATTTGTGTCGGCAATAAAACCTTTAATCCAATCTGGCTACACATGCCGGATGGTATCAAGGACATAACTCTTGAAAATATTAAACGAATTTTTACGTCAACTGTTCGTTAAAAGTGAGATCAACAGTTTTGATTTAGTAAAATGTATCGTTCATAAGAGGTAACATTGCAAAAAGGGTTCAAGTCCACGTTGCCTATGGTGTTTAGTTTTCTATTCTAGTGGCTTTAGAAGCTCAGCTTAGTCCGTGCTGAAATAGGAGAAAATCAAATATTTCTGTAATATTGCTCGGCAATCTGCTGATAAATACAGGGTTTTCCAACAAGAGGTGTTTTTTTTCTGTTCAAAGACAAATGCAATTTTTTGAGATATATGATCGGATATTATTTTTATAATAAAGAAAAACAACATGAGCCAAATGGCCACCACGATCACGCATACAGGACCATATTGCAAAGTGACTGCCCTATGTCCTCGATAGCCTCACGAATTCTATGTTTGAGGTCGTGAATCGACACTGGGGGGCTACCTTATATTTCACGTGGCCCCAAAGGCAGAAGTCGCAAGGTGTTAGATCACACGATCTCCGTGGCCAATTGTGATCACCTCTTCGAGAGATAACCGGGAAACTTTTTAGTTTTGCAAACTGTGACTGCAATATTTTCACCATTTTTGTAGTGAAGTTTAATAATTTCAATGCGTTGTTGAAGCGTGTGTCGTTCCATTTTTAGTAATTGCGTAGTTTCTACTTGTTAAATGTCAATAGAAGCTTCAAAAGCGACAGGTACCGAAATACCGGGTGATTAAAAAAAAAACACCTCTTGTCAAATGAAAGGAAACACAGCCACATGTTGTTTTGTAGTCTAAAACCGACTAGTCGAACGACAAGTCACATTCGATCGACATCGAGAAACAGCCTGCCAGTTGGCTCAGCATCTTATTCGGAGTCCCATATTCAAAACGAGGTTTTAAAATCATGAGCATTTTTGTTTGCTTTTGTATAAATTCCACTGCCAACAAAAAAGAACCTGACCTACATGGTAGGGGAAATCAGTACAACAACTGTTTGTTTCAATAACCAACTGAACTGAATTGAGATATAAAAACCGCCACCGAAAATAAATACAATCCGGTGACCTCTTTAGAGTTTACTATATAAACGCAATAATCGATGGGATCTGATAACAGTTTAATTTAAATTTAAATAAAAACGTCAATATGCTAAATAAATATTTAACGAGAGTTTTCTTTGGCATTTGCCTTCTGGTAGGTTGAAAATTCGTGTGTTTATTTCATTTGTTTAATTTTAACTCGTTCACACATACAACTCGTATAATTCGTATATTTTCCGCAGATGATGACGACAAATGCAACAGTAAGTACTATAGTACTATTCGTTGTTTATAAATTGTGTATATATGTGCGTTTAATGGTTTTGTTTTTTAAAAAATACTTATTTATAAATATATAGACACAGTCGATAGTGAAGGTGCCAATAGATTTGGGCAGCTGCGGCTCTCCCACGGAGCAGGTGCTGAGGGTAAGTTAAATATATGTGCCCGAAGAAATGTCCAATATTCAGAGAGTTGTTATTTCTTGGATGTCCTAAAATAGTGTTTGGGTCAGTGGTCCTGTCAACAAGCGATTCGTTTGGATTTAAGGTGAGTTGAAAATCAAATTGTGGTTTAACTATTTACAATGTTATGATCTATTCTGCATTCCCTTCAATACAGATGTCTCCTGAATCTCAATGGCACTCCATTGTTAGGAGGACTTTTGGGTGGAAGTGGTTTACTTAACTCGCTTACCGGTGGTGTTACAGGTGGTGCCAACAGTGGTGGTGGCGGTGGTGGTGGTGGTGGAGGTATCCTTGGCGGTCTTTTAGGACGTTAACACTTTTTCTTTTCGTAACATCCGTTTTCATATCTCTATAATCCTTGCAATTATTACTTCCATGCATATGTGTATTTTTTCCCCATTCTAAATGGTATCCAATACCGCCTTCCATCGCAGCTAATAACCGTTAAAAAGTCGTTATTACTGTGTATTGCTGTACCTTTAATATTCATTAATTAAAAACTTGATTTTATCCCCTGCATGTGCCACTATATTTTTATGGAAGGAATGTGGACAATGTACAAATATACGTAAATGTTAGGATGGGTATATGACGAATATGCGCTATCCTACTGAACTTTTTCGATTATGGAATTGGTTTTCTCATACAAAACTCGAAGAGAAAAATGGATCATTTCGGTGCCTCCACAAAAATTACCCTCCGATCAAACAGACTGTGGTTCCACTGCGGTCGGTATTCTCATTATTGATTAGTGTTATCATTTGGTAAAAGTGTGACAGTACAAGTCCGGTCAAGAAAATATAATAATGTTTTTGTTGTGACATACCAAGAAAAGGGCCTTTGATCCATGAAACGAGATATAACAAACATTCATGAACATCAGTTAAATGAATCAATACATTGATGGCAATCCGCTTTCCAAAAGGTTTGAAGATGAGACAACTAAATGCGCTATCACCAGAATAAGTGAAAATTATTATGGTTTTTTCTCACAAATAAAACTACTGTTTTCTTCGAAACAAAGTCCGTATTACTTTATATTGTCAGTAAGTTCCTTTTCGACAAATTTCCGTGACTAAGACCTCACTGACGTCCTGACCCCATAACTTAGCCAAATCGAAAGAATGAACGCTAAACTCTAGTAACTTATCCAGTTCTATCAGTGCGGCTTCTGGCCGAATAAATCATCTGTCGACCGTTGAATCCTGGAAAACACCCACGAGAAGCAAAGCGACAGATACCACCCGTTAAAGTAGGGTATAAAGAACACTATTAATGTTCAATAAGCCATTGTCGTTATGTCGTTACGACCCGATATGGCTGCCACTACGGAAAAAGACATCAAAACTGTTACCATGATTCTAAATGATAATGGCCAGCCAATTGCTATACGATAATTAACATTTATTTGTCTAATAGTCCTAGCAAGAGGTATTATTGTAGAATTGTTTAAATGCTGGAAATACGATTATATTCAAATAACAATCACAATGAGTATACGACATGTATATACATATATAGCTGACCCGGCAAGCGTTGCCTTTCCTAGAACACTCTTTTTTTCATTAAACATACAAAATTTATTTTTGATTTGTTTTTTTTTTTTAAATTAAATGTTTCAGTTGTAATGAAATACTTTATTCTAACGCCGATGTAGGCATTTTTTTCGGCAAAAGCAGATAAAGTGTTGGGTTTAGCAACGCGTTAACACGTTACATGAAGCGTAAACACTTCCATATAAGAAACATGAATTTTGATAGTCATGACAAATGCTAATCTTATCGGATAAGATGTGGTGGTAAGTCTGGTATATCCAACGAATTCAAATATTAGCTTGAAAAAATATCTCAAACTTCAGTCTCGTCATCCATCGTATCAGTTGATTTGAATGAAAACGATTTTGATTTTAGAAGTTGATGGCGTCAACATCAATGGTTTTGTCAGCAAAAACCGCACGTTCGCCCAACAAAATAGGCTTGTTGTGATTATCTGTAATACTTGGAATAACGTTTTCATTTAAAGATTCTCTTAATGACATTATGTGTCAAAAATCATAATGCAATTTAAATGTTTGAGTTATTGGATAGATAGTTATTTTGCAATCAACAATATCGTGCAACTGTTTTGAAAATCATTCAGCTGAGTGATTATTTTGAATTATTATGCGCCACAACCTTTGACGGTGTTGACACTTATGATCGCAACCTTTTTTCAGAACGTGCCATATGTTTCACGCACATTCGTCCCATCATGACATAATGTAGCCCATGACAGATAACGTGTCGACATTAACAAACTGGAAAAATTTCAAGATAATGGGATCAGTAATGAATTGACAACATTTTGTTTTAACTTGATTATTTTTGTAATTTCTGAATAAGTTTGATGTTGAGAAATGGTTATAGGCAATGTAATCAACGGGGAATGATGGCTAAACGACTTTTCAAAAATTATGCATATCATAACCCAAACACCAACAACTGGATCCAAATATACATACACATTTTTCTCATGTCCAAGCATACATACATACATTTTGAATTTGAGTAAAATCGTACCATAAATATAAATTTTCGAAGGATTTTCATCCAAGCTCCACCTACCGGGTCCATTTATACATAAATATTTGTCTCATGAACAAACAAACTGTTAAATTAGTCCATACGTTCAAGTTTTCGATATAAATCCACCGATTCCTATCTACATATAAACTTAATACGACATCAACGTATTCTGTAGCTCTTACCGTTAAGATCTGATGCTCCGACAAACATATGCACAAAGTTTTTTTTTTAAAAAAATCCATACATACAAAGAAAAAAAATAGTTTTCATCTAAAAATATATTTTTTAATTTGTAGGTAGCATTTTAAAATGTGTACATATGCGTGTATATTCATATATTTTATGAAATGTTTAATACATCTCATGAGATGTGTTCATATATCTCACGAAACTATCACAAACATGTTTATTTTCTGAGTGGTCACTTTATTCGTCTTTATAGAAGTTCTCCATGACTCCTACACGTTTATGGTTATATTCCTAAGAGCGTCAAGATTAGATTATTCTTTTTGAATAACATCTTATGTTTGTCCTTAATGTCAAATGGTCCCAAAAATAATTAGGGACCGTTTCGTAGACTTCCAGTGAGCTCACCTGAGTCATCCTTGACTAACAGTGACAACCAATTCCATGTAACATTTTGAGGAGCATATCTGGTGGCCCATGTAACTTATTTTAGAAGCTGAATAATATCATCGTAGAGCCGTTGTCCGTTTAAGATCTACTGGTCTAAATTCCAAAAAAAAATATTTTAAATGATACGATCGCTGAAATTCGGAAATCGGATTAGGAAATAAAAGAAAGGTCTAAAGTAAAATCAACGATATACGATTAAGAATTTAAAACGACCTGCACACAATTGTAATCGATATTGATTGAACTCATCTCTTTATTCGAATTTACTTTATTATATTATGTAAATTTTAGTTACGATATAGGTTTAATATAATTTACATAGTACATATTCTCAATTCTTTTTTTAATTAAATATTGACAAAATAATGTTTCTTTTTGTCTTCATTTTCGTTTCAGTAAGAAGCGCATAATTAAATATGTATGTTTCTGTGACCTCTATAATTTTGAGCATGTCAGGTTTTTTGGTTTCTTCTCCCTCACATCATCAAATTTTGATCTTGGTTTTCTGTATGTGTTTTTCCGATTATTTTTTAATTGTATGCTAAATTTTTGTGGAAAACTATTCAAAAACAAATATTTTTTAAATATTACTCATACATTGTGGTTGCTCTTCTCTAGTTTTTTTTTTTTGCTTTTCATTAAATTTAGGACTTATTGACTAAAAAAAATCGCTAATAATAATTTAGAATTTGTTTCAGTTTTGTCAGAGTAAATAATTGTTTGCTCAAATACTATAAATTGAATACATATGTCAGTATGCATGTATTGTATATTCTATGTAATACTGTATGTCCATCGCACTTACTGCTAGCCACTCTTCTTGATGGCTGGCAGTTACATATATTCATTATATGAGTTTATTAACATTATTGAATTTAACTTATGGGTTTCTATTTTTATTATATACTGTAAGTAAGCAGTAATTGTAAACAATACAGAAAAACAAACAAAAAAATGGCTAAGAAACTGTCGCGAGTTTTAAAAATACTTTGTTCTATTAAGACTGTATTTGAATTCAGATTGTTTTGTTTTTTTTTTTTTGGTTGCTACTATTCTATATTTCGCCATTGAGATTAATTATCAGTGGGAGAGTTAAACACGGATGTGACTGAGAATGTCGGCCAAGTAAATACAGGTCGACAATTATTTAAACTCATTTAAGGAAAATGTGGAATGCTAAAGCGATCGGCAAGTTAGACCACATTCATACAAGAACTGGTGCAGTTGTCGACATTTTTATTGAAGACCTTAAAACAGGTCTTATCCAATGTTTATATGTATATCGCTGAGGCTTTTAACTATGCTGTAACAATTAACACTTTAGCGATTCCAATTCAAAGATATAGGTTATTCTGCAAGAGTTTGTATATGCCAAACAACCTAGAATCCCCCATCACCGCCTTGGTGAAAGCAAGGTCCAAAGCGTTCGATAGGGTCTCAATTCATATCGAGTTTTCTCACAGTCCGCTCTATACGAGTTGTTGATCATCGGGCAAGTCATCAGGAGGTCGATGACAAAAGGCGAACTATGAATGACTTACTCAACCGCGTTCACCTTATCCAGCACAGTCGTCAATTTCAATGAATGTGTGGATATCGACGAATTACCTACTCTTGATCTTCTGGCCATAAAAATACAGGGCGATGCTTGTTGGTCTAGTCATACATTCGAACTGTCGAAAGAAGTATTTAAGTGTTTATAAAGACTTTACCCCATCCGATCTATAACACCCATATATGGGCGGGGGCTTTCAGAAAAAAACATTTCCTCTCATACATTTTTCAGACCGATTGTGTGATTTCTGTGTCGCTGAAGTACCGAAAGAAAGTACCGTTTCTTTTTTCGACATCTTAGCCTTTTGCAGTCGGGCTGCGAGTGTATGGAATATTCTTTACACACATCCCAATCCTTAGTTGTTACTCGCATAGAGACAAAACCTGTCCCATGACTAAGTAAAAAAAAACTGACCAGCCGAAGGCGACCGAACAAGTTGTCAGTTGTTTGGCAAATAATAATGAAACGGTACTTTGAACACTGCATTGAAATCGGTATAATCAAAGATTTCCTTTAGAAAACTCTAAAAACTTTTGGTGAAAAGTATCATTGAATAATGTTGCCATGACGACAACTTGACTAAACTGCCTTAAAAAATCATTCCAACTGAGCCACTGGTTCCAACCTAGTCTAGCCTACATATTTAGTGGTGACCAGTGACTGCAGTATTTAGAACATAAATTCATTGAAATCCCTCCGAGTCTAATTGGATTTTGAATTTGATCGATAATTGGTTACGTTCTGCTTCCGCTTCGCACAGCCTTTTTTTTACAAATATTCCTCATTTGTTTTTTCATTAGATTTCATTGGTTCATCATTACTATTGTCTTCAGAAGTAACCGTACGATCGTCGATCGGCCAATTACATTTTCTCTGTGATCGTCATCCGTCCTTCTAATTTAAATCATTTTGAACTTTACGTATATTGCACAGCCACTTAATAATGCGGGCGTTTCTCTCAACAATCGATGGTGGCTCAGTGGGTCTGTAGGTTTGTGTTGCCTGTGGTTGAGTTTCGGTGCTGTCGGGCAAACGCATCGAGTCCACGGTACTGACATCCGAGAAGAACACGGTACTGTTGTCGGAATCACTGCCGTTGCTATGCTTCCGCTTGGACATGGTGTAGATTTCATGAAACTTGTCATCGTTCAGGCCCAAACGATCGAAAAACTTTTCTAGGTCCATTATGGATTCAGTGGGTGGATTGGGATGTAACAATTCCTGAGACCGTCGTAGGGAATTATTGGCATACTGATCTCTAAACTCTTTGATTTGTTGCTGGTGTGACGATTGTGACTGCTGTGGGAGATGTGGTTGTGTTTGATAGTCATCAGCCGAAAAGCATTTGGGAAAGAAGTACCGTGGTGCGTCCGAACGTCTGTAGGAGTCCATCGAGGATGGTGTGGGATGTGGTATCTCGTTAGTCGGTTGTTGGGGCAATGATATACGGTTGTGATTCTTGAAGCGTATACACTTTTGCCGCTTGAATTGTATGGGTGGCGGACTGATGTCCTCTATGGATGGTTGTGAACCGGGTGATTGCACTATAGGCTCATCAGACGAAGCCTTGTGTTTCATATATCCTTGACTCCCGAGTATCTGATGAGCCGAGGAACTATAGTAGCGAGTATCATCATTCTGATAGGATTGCATACGTGGCGATGGTGGTATATAATCATCCTGGAATGCTTCGGGTACTTCGGGTGTGGTAAAATTCAACAGATAGTCTGAAGAATCGTAATTATCCATTATGGGCTTGCACGTATAATCGCAATAGGAATTGTTGCTGTGCTGCGTAGACGAACCACTGTCGCGTCGATATTCGACACGAGTCGTTGCACTGCAGCACTTCTTTGTGGGCTCTCGGTCAATGTCGACACGATGCTGTCGATAGCACGGTTCGCTGCGGTGAGTATAGTGTCCCGATGATCCGCCGGAATCACGATTCAATGAAGATTCCCCGGCAGATTTAATGGATCGATTCCCACGGCTACAGCAGCTGAGGATTTCACTGTGCGGTGAATGGCGATTGATTTGGGTATGCAGATCGGGCAGGGATTTGTGGCTATTGATGTTGTATGAGGCGGCAGTGTATTTGGATTTTTCATTGGCCATCTCATGGGAATGGGAGTAAGAGCGTTGATAGTTATATCTGTAAAAGAACGCAAGATGTTAATAAAAACAATGTAAGAAATGTCGACATCTGTTTAGAGATGTGAACACATAAAAAAAGAAATACAGCACAATTATCATAAATACATGTGAATGCGTGACTGTGGCCGCGAATAGTATGCAAAGTGCCATGAGCATTTACCAGAGCGAGCCCTCGCTCAAGAGGAAATTCAAACACTGGTATGGACTTCACGACATTTCACAACAGGAGCTACATGAAATAGCCTTGTCCTATTAGTAGCTTAATCACATTTCAGATGCCTCTCCACGACAATTTAAACCCGTTACTAAGACCATGTCTGAGACCTGAGGTCGTTCTCAACAATCGTACCGATAATCACAATCGTACCATAGTGTTTTTGTACAAATATTCAAGATATTTTATTACACCGTTTTAGTGGTAATTTTCCTTCGATCGATCCAAAAGGATATGTTCGAGAACTAGGAAACTCTTTTTTGTTTTGTAGACCAAAAATGGCCTCGTTTTACATTTTTTGTTATGTTTTAAACTTAAAATTGTCCATAAGTACGTAGTAATTTTTTTTTTTCGGATAAAAGTCCAAAAGTCTACTTAAAAGTTCGCAAATCAAAAGAAACAACTGAATATAATGAATAGCTAAGTATTCACACTAAATTCAAACTTACCTGGGTCTATTTTCGTTGTGGGCTTCTGCAGAATCCTCAGCGTATTCAGCTGGCGGACTTATGGGTCTATAATTCTCAGTTAACACCAAGGGCTCATCGCCACTATCATATAAGTTGCCATAGGTTTGTTGTGAAAAGTATAAAGGCGGAGGAATTCGAAAGGCGACATCTTCCTCAAATGATACCGATTTTGTCTGGAATACAAATAATCAATACCGACTCAAATACATTGGTTTCATAACCGAAAAGACGTCATATATACATGTATATATCAATTGGTACTGAACTGAAAAAATTGAATTGTTGGTCAACCTGTTACATGACGATTTAAATTAAACTCTTTTGTTGTGGAAAATCATTCAAAAGCTATCGTATTCTTTATAAATTAATACTAGAAAGAATATGTCTGCTATAAAATATTACATCAGCAACACTGAGCCCCAAATATAAATGAAATGTGGACTGTATTTCACTTCTTTCTGTCCTTTCACATTCAATTTGTAACAGATTTATAGACATAATACGGAGTATAACGATTTCAATTTGGAGTCCGTTCAAAGCTTAGGTTTCAATTGTAAAACGAGGTCTTAAATTCAAATCGGTGTTCTATATTGATGCAAATATATGTCTGTTGAAGGTCATAAATGCGATTCAAAGCAAGTAGAACATACAGATTAGCTGTGGAATTATCACGAAATAGAGCAGCTATGGATGTATAGCTCACCTTGTTGAAACACTGGGTGACCAATAATTAAATTTGTATCAATATTTAGAAAACACATACATAATTATTGACAACTTATTGTTTGAAACCACGTTACCTCGACATACTGTACCTCATTTAGAATTATTTGTTCGCCGTACTGCTGCTTACGGTATCGCGATAGTTTATCTCGATCCTGGCCAGCATCCGTCGACATGGACATGCGAAATTTCCCCTGATACAAACCGGAGTTAGCAGACGAACCATGGCAACCTGACGAGTTGTGGCCATGATGATGATGATGCATGTGTGACGATCTCCGGTGAGCCGTTGTTGAACCATAACGACGCTCGGCTTCGGCTGCTGAGAACGTGGTCTCTCCATACGATGGATTATACTTCCCCTCATCCAGGATGACGCTGGAACTGTTGCGGTTCCTCTTGCCACTGCACACCAAAGTGCTGGCACTGAAATTCGTGCGATCCATGATGGGTGTGTCGCTTTTGACAAAATACGGTTTCGATTCGGCCAACAGCTCTACGGCTGATTTACGTTTCGATTGATGACGATCCGCAGAACGGTACAAAGCCGACGATGTCGGTTGACTATGACCCCAGTAATTACGACAAATGTCCGAAGCAGTGTTGCCCCGCTGCACCGATGCAGATGAGGAGTTATAGGATTTCTGCAATGTTGAATGTTGTGAGGAGTAGCCAGAACTAACGGGCATACCGTACGCCAAAGACGTGCTAAATTGGTGGTGCTGAGTGGTCATGGATTGCTGAGCGGAGGAAGATCTGTGATATTTTGGCAAAGAGGGATACATGATAGAGTCGTTCAAATGATGCGGCGTTTTGTTGTAACTGTGGTGAGCTCCTCCGCCTGCTATGCTGCTAACTCCTCCTCTTAACGAGAGACAGCTACCAGCTAAGCCTCCCACTCCGTCTCCCAGTTGGGCGTAATTCGAATCCAAGTGTCTCGCAGTTGTCGCTAATGAGGCGCAACTGTTCAGCACAGCAGCCATTGAATCTGTTAAATTAAAAAAAAAAACAATGGAAGCCTTTTGATTAGAATCAAAGGTACCAGATAGTAGCGCCGGTGGGGTGGATGGTATGTAAGTTTGTACAATTATTGACACTTTTCTCGATACTGCTCTACACAAATTCGGGTCAATGTAAACAAGCCACAATGAAAAAAAAACACAGTGTCCAACCGTCTGTCTGCCTGTCTGCACACACATACGTGGAATTTGTTGACTTTTTGCTATGTGTGTATATTTGTCAAGGCGTTCAAAGCTTTCTCAGTCCGTCGGTCGCTCATATTGAGTTCCTTGTATATTGTTTGGCTTAAACAAAATTTTGCTGTAGACAAACCGAAGCATGCGCAGAGCAATGAAAAGTTTCTATACTAATAAAAAAAAAAAATTCGTACACCAGCTTCAACGCTATGTAAGGGAATTTTAATGATTTTTTTCAATTTTATTATAAAATTGCATTTGATTATCATTTGAACCTTATTCACCATTAATTCACATTTTGACTATTTACTTGCACAGTATATAAAAAATGTATGGGATTGAATTGTTGTATTTTCATTTGGCCGTCTTTTTCTTTGTTTGAATTTTAATACCTTTTCCTTAAGCGATGTTACAATTATTGTGTTTTTGGTTTACAAACAATTCCTTTGTTTTAGTAATTATATTTTTATCAAAAAACTTCTAAAGATTTCAATTATTTTATGTGCGTTTTTTTTAATAAAAATATATATGTTTAGTGCAATTCTTAACTTATTTACTACTTATGTCAGGTTATGGATGCTTTTCATCTTTGAGACCCATGTAACACCAATTGTTCGCTTTCGAACTCGAATTCAAACATCCCTTACGTGTAGGGCAGCTGTTAGGGTTTGAGCAAAAAAAGAAAAGCTCAACACATGTTTTTGTTGAAAGTGTATGGAAAAGCTTCAACTTTGAAAACGTTGCAGTCGCTGCCCATATATGGGAGTTGTATTCCATTTTAGGCCGTATGTAGGTGGTGTAAATATTTACCAGATGAGATGGGGTGAAGTGTGTCTTGCACCGTAGGGAGACATAAACACTTGAATGCTTCTTTTGACACATTTTCCAAATTTAGCGTATTAGTATTTTATGACATTCGTCTTGAACGGTGTTGACAAACTGTCCAATTTAATAGGCAAAGTCCATGACTGACAGTACGTGGATATCTATTCCTTTGTTATTTTGGCCTGCCATCATGCTCTGTAATTAATAGCTCTGTTGCGCATGCGCAGTACAACATTTTATTTGAAGGTAATATTCAAAGTGTCAATTGTCTATTGAACTTTATGAAAGCTTGCCAGAAATCTGGAATATTAAAAGTACCATAATGATGTCAACTACTAAATTCGGATCCACATCTTTTATTTTCCGTACGGAAAAAATACGTGGAACAATTTAAAATTCCATTAAAACTGACAATTATGTTGGTAATTGTTTCTATGTAATGGAATATTAAAAAACTGAAAAAAGCGCAGTGTTCTAGTAGGTACGTTGATGCCATGTGCAACCAATTAATTATTTGTACAGAAATATAATATAACTTTTAGCTCTACGATTTTCCAACGTTTCCAAATGAATAAGTCTATCTACACCTAGTCTCATAAGTTGGGACAGGCTCAGAGTAATTCACGGAAAGCAAAGCAATCTTTATAAAAAAAATCGGTTTAAAAATTGGTTGCACACCATAGATGCACACTCCAACCTTGATTTTGACGTATACAAAATCGTTCGGGTGTATGGATTAACATAGACATTGCTATTTATCCATTTTGCTTAAATATAAAATATTTTTTTCATGATATTTCATTTTTATTATAAAGTTTGAACGTTGACATTATGTGTGAAACACTACACGGTCTTTCGCGTAGCCCCACAAAAAAAGCATGATTGCAGTTGATGTCGCCACGACGAAAAATTTTTTCCAGGAAATTTTTCCTTGCAATAAAGCAATATTCGCTTGAGTTCTTGTTGAAACCACATATTATCCGCGTATTCTTCAATAGCAGGCCATAACGCTCCGAATTGACGTTGACAGTCGTTCCCTCGTCGTTTTCGAAGACGTATCAATCACATCTTCGGACCAAAGTGCGCACCAAACAGTGACTTTTTGTGGAACACATTAGTTTTGCAGTGTTGCCGTATTGCATTTTCGAACACGCTGCTCATCGAATGCAGCGCAGTGATGCATTTACGAAAAGGTGCTAATATAATGTAACAATATTTTTAATTTAATTTTCAACGCTGTTATCTCTAAATGGCAATGCTGTCTCAAATTGCAACTCTATTTAATTTACATACGACACTGATATTTGACGAACAAAACCAGTGATGGTAAATCGTGGCACATTGTGCCATTTTGGCACAATAAAGTGTTTATGGGCCCAGTGGCACACTTAATCTATTTTCGCACTTCTTCACAATTCTCACAAATTAAGGCGGATTAAAAGAGTATACCATGGTACAATAAACAAGGTAAGGCCAAGCAATCAGCTGATTTACAATTTTTTCTCGCAGCACTCTAAATTGTCAAAGTTGACAATCGATGTTTTTGTTTACATTCAGGCAACTGTTGAAATTTCAAAAAACGTTTATTCAAATTATTGAAATTATTATTGTACCATGATATTTTGTATCAAATATTTACAACAATAACAAAAATTAACTGTCAGTAACTTTATTTTATATTCTTGACATATACAACTTTGACAATATAGAGTACCAGAGTTGTATCTGATTATTTGTTGTTGGGCTAATCACCTTACCTTGTTTATTGTACCATGGAGTATACATACTAAAAGAGATTCCATCAACTTCGAACGTATTTTTTCGGTTTAAAAACCTCCGTCTGCAATTAGGAGTGGGAATAGTTTTTGGGAAATTATATTTCAATGAGAAATTTGCAATTGGACATTTTTTGAGAGAAATTAATCAATCAATCAATCAAATCAAAACCAATTATGAATCCATTGACTTGGTGGGAAATAGTGGTGGCGGCAAATTTTGAAGTATAATCACAATTGTTGATTCACAATTTGTTGATTTTTTTAATTTTTCAATAAAAATTTAAAAATTAAGAATCTAGGTGTGAATGCATTACGGCAAAAGCAGAAAAAACGACCTATACCTTAACATTCACAATCCAAAATACAAGGCTCGCAGAATATTAAAAAAATAAAAGCAATTCCCTTACACAGCATATACTCACACACAACTAGAGTTGGGCTTCGGGAATTGTCGAGAAATTTTCCAGATTTTTCCATCCTGAATCTCGAGAATTGAAACTTTTAACATTTCGGGAAATCTCGAATCTCGAGAATATCTCAAGACTTCTCGAGAAATCCATTTTCTTTTAAAAACATTTTTGTTGACAAATATTAATAGAAAAAATAATTCTTTCAAAAGTAAGAGAATCTTAAGTTTGCAATTAAGAGAAATGTAACGGCCATTCTATTGGCTTCATATTTTTGGTATTTGTATGTGCATACAAAAGTTCATTCTAAAATGTGAACAAAAAAGGAAGAATTGCATTCATCATAAGTTTCTGCGAGCCTAATACTTAAAAAATTTAATCATATGATTCCCACCAAGTCATAATTGGTTTAGATTTTGCTTTTTCTTTTCTCTCAAATTGCAAATTTCTCATAGAAATATAACTTCCCAATTCTCACAAAATCTAATTTTCCAAAAACTATTCCCACTTCGCAGACGGAGTTTTTTAAACCGAAAAAATACGTTCGAAGTTGAAGAAATCTCTTATATAGTCTATGGCAACGTCGTAATGCGTCGCCGACGTTTTCCAATTTCGGTCGCCACCATTCTTTGGTACTAATTTGACAGTTACGAACAGGCCAAATGGGAATGGGAAAAAATCCGAACAGGCGCAAAAGGGAATGAACGAATGAATAGAATGAAAACAACAAACGATGAAAAATAAACACGCAACGGACGAGAAAAAACGTGTTGACATTTTTCCGGTGTTATTGCAATTTTGATTGTGGTGTTTTAATGGATTTTAGGAGTTTATGAAATGAATGCAGTGATAAACTATGTCGAAGCGTAATATTGCCTATATTAAACCACGCGATCCATCTTTTTTAGCTAAACTGAAGGAAGAAGTCGGCTACAAAGACGGACCGAATTTAGAAACTAAGGTAATTGAGGAGTTATATGCTTTCTAATGTTATACTTTCTAATGTTATTTGCCGTGAACTAGAAACAAACAGTTGAAGATCGAGACGGCGACTTCTCCGACGATAGCGAAGATCGAGAAGACGAGAAACCGACCATAGTTGTTCTGAAACCTGGAGATCTTTCTGAAGAGTTGGTCGCCGCTGAAAAAGCCCGTTTGGACAAAGGTAGATATCAAGAAATCCAACACAACATGAAAAATTAATGTTGGTTAGGGAGTTAAAGGTGGATTTGATGGTCCATCCATCGTCTGCAAACCCACGACATGGTGGGTTATAAGTCTGTCTTGTTTCGTGTTTGTTTTGTGTCGTTCTTCGTTTTCTTTTGTGGTGAGTGCGTGCGTGTGTGTTCTGTCAGTTCGCTGTCATTTTGGGTTTAGTTGAGTCAGAGTCGAGCGTTGTGTCTGTCGTCGTTAGTTGTTATTTTTTCTTTTCGTCGTTTCCACGCTCCTCTTTTTCTAAAATTTTTCCAATTTTTTCGCAAAACAGCAGAAATTTCATTTGTGAACAACGCGAGGAAGAACAAGCAAGCGAGTGAATAGTGAAAAATTTAGTTTTCCAAAGTAAAATTGACCGTATATTTTTGGATATTATTTACAAAATAACGGTGTTTCGGGGTGTTTAATAAAAAAAGCCAAACTTGAAAGGTATGAACAAAAAGACAAAAAGAAAAAAATACAACAATCAATCTTGACTAGTGAATGGGCATTTGAACAGTTTGTGGGAGTTTAATAACTATTTCTTGGAAAGATGCAGTTTTTCAAGTCCTTAGGAAAAAGTTTTTTCCTAACCTCAAAATTTTTCGATTGAGAAATCTGTGGTTCGAATTTTTGATTTTTAGGTCTTCTCGACATGGTAGTGGGGAGTTGTGTATTCCCTGTGTTTCAAAGAAAATATCTCCCTTCTTCCGGCAATGGAAGTAATAGATTTTCTTGGACAATTCATCTGCATGAAAAAATGAAGTCGATTCTATGTGACACTGTGCACACTCACACTCATTCGGCCAACAAATCAACTGGGGCTCCGCTAAAGCAAATGCGATGATAAAAGTGAACAATAAAACGGAATGGGCCAACAACAACAATGATGGCAACAACGACTACGGCAACAGCAGCAGCAGCTGTCGTCAGATGATGCTAAGACAGCCCGCGCAATAAACCAACCGACCATCCAACAAAATAACCGACCGTAGGGTTAAAACACCACAACAACAAGAGGGCGACGCGACGCAAGGAAAGTGCATGGACGGACTGACAGACATTTAAACAGCAGTAGAGCTACGTCAAAAATATAAATTGGTCTGGTGGTCTATATGGTTAGATTTTGCTAAGCGAACTCTGTTGCTGCAACAAGAATTACTTACAACATCGCATCAGAACCTTTAGATGGACGAAAAGAAGTCAGTCACATAGACCGACCATAGATTAGATAGTCAGATAGTCAGTCACACAGTCGGACGGGTGAGCGTTAACGAATATATGCTAAAACGGAAATCAAGAAATAAAAGCAACCATACCAAGAAAAAAAAAACAAAATCTGAAAAGGAAGAACAAAGCGAAGCAGTCGACGGATGGAATGAAGTGGAAGAAGAACGACAAACCATGGTGTGAAGAGTAAGGCATGATAAATTATCGAATGAACAAACAAATGGTATGGGATGGTTTCATCCAATAACTGCGTGCTCTGTTTTCACTTCTACAACAACAACGCCAGCTGCTTCTTCCTTCTTCAGTGTGGCCCCCAAGAATCGGAACGAGCTGTGGGCAGGCATGCTTCAACGATGTTTAAGTATGAGGACATTGAGCTCCAAAAGGCAAAAAGGGGGTATGCGGGCGAATAGTACCAAAAACACCAACATCATTATCACTATCCTTCTCGTCATAGTTAAATCCTCAGCGTCAGCAATTGTTTTTGCTGCTGCCGTTCGGGGTTTGAGGTGACACTTGTGGGACAACCACCATCACCTCATCTTTGTTTTGTTTTTTAAGCATTCAATTTAAAGATATTCAAAATTTGTATCTATCACAGTTTTGCAATATGTTGATTTTCAGCGAAGGGTTCGGTTGATAATGGGAGTTGCCGACTTTTATTGTTACATTTTTAACAGTTTTTTGAAATAATGTTTATTGAGGAACTCGTCCGTCGAGAGTAAATATATATAATCATATATACTGTGACCGGATGTCATGTTGCGGGCTGACAAAGTTCAATTTTTTTCCGCAAAAGTTGTTAACATTAAAAACATCTGAAGAGATCACCGAAGCATTATCAATTACATTTTTAAAATTCCTCTGCGTTCTGACTGTTTGGATCTGTTGGATATTGGATCTAAAAAAGCGATTATAAATATGGATTTAAGGATGACATAAATTTCTGTGCCTAACCCCACCATAATATTCTTTGGACATGGAACGGTTTAGCAATGTTACAGAACATGTAGTTTGGTACAATATATAATATATACTTTTTTCTAATGCTTTACATACTGATTTTAGGCCTTCCCTTTATTTTTTGTATTTTTGTTCAATTTATAAAGGGATGAAAAGAACATCCAACATGGATCCTTGCGAAACAACAAGTCTGTAATACACTAACAGACGTCACAACTCCAAAGAATCACAATACATTTTCATCTATCTATTCACTCTAGTCTTCGAAACCACCCAACCGATTTCAATGACTTGTGAATTCCAGCATTTAACATATTGGACCCGATATTTCTTGTGGGCGGGACAGTTTTTAGTCAGCGCATAATTGGTACCAATTCGCTTGCATTCGCATCTGGAAATTAATGGACAACGGGTCATGGCAATTTCCACTGAACCTATATTTAAGAACTACCATATCACTGTAGCTATTGGATCCAATCCGCTTGCATTTTAAATGGAAGTTACTATTGATCGGTGGATGAATTCGAGCTATATTAGGTGATAATTGGGCAAAGGGGCGTGGTTTCTCCCAATCATCCCATCTTTTTGTTTTGACAATAGAATTATTACAAATTAAATTCAAATATTAGATTTTACAAATTATTGAAGTATTTAAAGGGCTCTGTTTTGATGCATTGATTATTAATTGTTTGACGGGAACATTACGAACATTAAAAAAATAGTCATATCTATTTAGCCGTTTTCATATATAGATTCTAATTTCAAAATTTTCTTCTCCTTATAGAAGCTGCTGAAGCGCCTGCCGATTTGACTCAACCCATCGTTTTTCGTAAACGACATAAGCCACAAGAGGATTCAAAAGCCTCATTGACCTCATCACCATCATCGTCGGCTAAATCAAATAAAGTTAAAAAGCCCAATAAAGAGAATAAACGCAAAAAAACAGACATCAAAAATAGTGCAAAATTATCCTTTAACGCCGACGACGACGAAGAGGAGGAGGAGCAGTAGTAGTAGTGCAAGAACGAGTTCAACAAACAGTTGACACAAAAGTCGATCAATAAATTGGGAAGTTTTCACATAACATTCATTATAATTGGAGTGGTGGTGTATATACATACATATAAATGTTGGACAGGTATGTATGTATCTAAAGTATATAATCAATTTTATCTACATATGTACAACGAGTACATATTCACACGTATGTATGTATACTTATATAATATGTAATTCTTTTGAAGCTTATACACACATAGGCACATACATATATATTTCCCTATTTTTTTTTATTAATATTAACTACTGAATTCACAGCATAATTTCTGCACTAATCGTTGAAATGACAACAAAAGCTAGAATTTTAGGTTTTAGTTGATAACAGTTTGTAGTATTTGTATTTTATTGTACATAAGAGTTTTCTAAACGCTTTCTTCATGTTTGTTAATGACAAAGAAACGTACGTTAAATTGTGTTCTCAAAATTTCAGTTAGAATTCAAACATATTTAAAGTCAGTATATGCATGAATGTTCGGATTTAATTTCAGTAGATACCAATTGTAACTTCATTGTAATGAGGTACTTTGGATGTAAAAGATACTATATGACTCCGTATTCTATATTTAAAATCATTATCTAAAATATTATAACCTTTATTATTATCGGACGACACAAAGGTATCTGTGAAGGTCAATTTGCACACACACGCTACTTAGGTACTTAACTGCCGGTTTCCGATAATTTGCCTCCGATTTGGCTAAACATTCGGTTCGAATGTTATATATGCTTAAATGTCGCCTTTCTTTGTGGTATTTCCATGACTAGGACTCTTGGAAGCATAAATACCGACCAGACTCAAGAATAACATTATAATGAATGCTGCTCAGCTAAACCAGACAAAATAGGGAATATTTACATGTAACGTTGAGCGGTAAGCAGAAAATTATTACATATTAAGTTTTTATAAAATAATATTAATCGAGGCATCCCCGCACGCTCTTTGAAAATATTATAAAAATTAGACATTTGTCAAAAATGATATTTCCATTAACTTGGACGTGGCTATAACGACTTCTATTATAATTTAGAAGATATTTTTTTCTATTTTAACAGAGTTAGAAAAATGTTTCTATTTTCCAATATGTACATAATAAATAAATCCAGTTATTAAATTTAAACCAAAATATTAATTTCAGAGTATAGATAGATTCAAAAAATAAAAAGACGTGTGAATGATAGAATTAGAAAGTGATTGTTTTATTGACTTATCGAATGTCTGATTACATAATAACAGGAGAACGTCATAACAGATTTGTGAAACCTACACTTGACGAAGTCTGGTGAAGTGTGGGGATGTTGCCTTAACCTATTTAAAGAATGACAAAGAAAATAGTTCTTAAAACATCAAGTGTGTGTTTACTCCAAAACATTACAAAAATTACAAAATGGTCATACAGCAGCACTTGTGCCTCCAGAAACCGTTTTGGTATAATTGGACAGCCTTATTCTCATTTCCTTGGAAAAAAAACCGACCTTTTTCCCCCACTATGTTTAGTATTTTAGTATTACGTATATATTTATAGTCAATTCTGTTTTACTACATTTTCATCGACTTCTGCCTAGCATGTTGTCCATATTTTCTTCTTTTTGGACTTGGTTTACCCGATTCTCTTTTGATGTGCTATTCGTGTCGTAGATTCGGTTTTGGTAGAACATCGATATTTTTTCAAAAAACCATTTAATTTCGAGCGCAACGGCAACACTTGCATACTTGGCTCGACTGAGGCTACTGGGGTAAAATACGGTCACAAACATTACATATAAACTATTCATCAAATGTTTGGGTTCTTTTTACATTGTTGTAGTCGTGATTTTCCTTAGGGTTTTAGAAGTTTTTCTTTCTTTTTTAAACATGTAAAGTATCTCTCACATCATGGTTTCATATTATAACCAAAAAAGCGGCATTTGGAGCGATGAGTGTATTGTTTGTGTGTTATTCGTTTAACATTTTCATCGTTTTTGTTTTGTTTGGACTATTCGTGGCAATTTAGCAGAAGTGTGCAGTGTATTGTATACGCGTATATGTGGCGAACGGCATTTAGTATGAGATTTTGTTTGGAAAAGCGTGTGTGTGTGTAAAACTGTCCAAAAATTGTTGAATATGTTTTTCCAATTCAATTTCTTGTGACATTTCATGTTCGTTGAGACATGTGTATGTCTTTGGTTTGCCTTTCTCATGTTGGCAAACATAACTTTCTGTCAAATTTAAGAGATCCACAGTAATCTCTTTCGATGGCAAACTACTACTCTCAGTTGCTTCTCTTTTTCCTGGCGCTCTCAAAATAAAATCAACCCTCTGTTCTCTGTGGTGAAGTTCAAATGTATCGGAAGTGCAGTGTTGATACTAAAGGTACAGTTTTGTATCCATGAGATAAGAAAGGAACAACAAATGTTCGTGATAATCACTTCATTATGATATATTCATTACAATTATAATCATTTAATTCAACATATATACCATTTATTAATTTTTATCTTATAATCAATATATATTTGGCCATTCATAGTTTTTTCGGATTTGATCAATTATTACTCCTGAGATTGTTTATAGGGTTGCCAACTAAGTATTATTAGTTATGACTTGTAATAGCCCACCCGTAGATGGAAGGCCTGTATATTAAGTTTGTAATACTTTCAAATACAGTGAATGCTCCGGTGGGACACCAACAGTCGCAGTGATTTTGTCCGCCCACGGGAGATGTCCGCCCACCGCCGATTTATTTGGTTTAAAAATACCGCATAGAACCGAGAAATTTGTCCATCTATGGAAGTTGTCCTCGAGTAGAGCTTTTACTGTACTTGTACTAAACAGTGTAGGGAGAACTCTCATTGAAAGAAAATTGCATAACAAATCCATTTCATCTGGTAGGGGCATCTAAGTTATTTCCATCGTATGTTTCCAATCCGGCTGTAAACAAACAGTACATATGTATGTCCCGGTCATTGAATATACTACCAAGAGCAAATTCTGCAGTATATGTATATCTTCTACGATTATGCTACGAAGAGTGAACGTCTTCTGCCAGTTTTTTTATTACAATTTATTACAAATTCTAACACATCTGTTTGTGTTTTGTTTACCCTGCCATTACACCTACAACTAATTTGTTGCCAGTTGAGTGAAATATCGAAAATCATCTGAAAAAACTGGGTCTACATGTGCACATATATGTTCATTTCAAAAATGTCGTCGCAAGAGTAACTTCTCCCATGAATTGTTGCCGTCCCCAGCAGTAAACAAAAACACAATGTTGTCCTACACCTCACACTGCCAAAGCATTTGGGGAAAAGTATGAACAAGAAAATTTGTTTTTATAAATACGTCAACATTTTGTTTTATATTGACAGTAATGCACAAAATTTAACACAATAATAATGTGTGTTGTCCAACAATGTCCAGTGTAATGGCGGGGTTACTTAGACCGATTTTTCGAACACACGAACGAAAATAGAGTAATGTAGTTGGAAGTTTTTTCTTATAAATAACATTTCCACCTAGCGAAGGCGTCATCTCTCTAAAAAGATGTAAGAATACGCAAAAATAAGGCTACAAATTGGCAAAGGCCAGGTGAAAGGTTATTTCCTCTGGAGAAAATATTACGATATTTTGTTCCTTTATTCTTGCTTTATTTTTCTATAATCTATTTGTCTTTATTGCTAGCTTTAGTTTATTTGCCATTGAATATGATTTGAATAATTCGATGTGTGACTCGTTCCTTTTCTTCAAAAAATATTATGACATGGCAACCCTGTCCGGTTACTTTACTAAACTAACCAACCTACCATTCGAAATACAACACTTGTAGCAGCAGAAAACACAAACAAACATACACTCAAGTTACTCTCGCACTCTCACTGGTTGGTCTGCCTGGCTCGCTCAATGCTCTTGATAATTTTGGCAACCTTTAGTTGTTTGTTGGATTTCGAGAGTGTTGTGTGTGTTGTTTTGATATCACGGAATCGGAATCTGTCTATGTGTTACCGTTAACCGGTCAAAAAACTTTGTTGTAATTATATTTGTTACGCCTTTTCCCTACATCGCCAAACCACATCGTTGGAGGCCAGAGCTAAAACGCTCTCCAACGCATATTGTTGTCATCAGCAGCGCCTTCTTCTCATCCTTATTGATGGCCGGCCCACACCAGAAGTAGTGGTGAGGCCGCAGTTCGCCGTTCCATCATTTACTCATTCAGAATTTTGAAGAAAAAATTGACATGTAGTTGCTGCTGCAATTAACACCACTCATGGTATGAAGCCCACCACCAAACCATCTCTATCTCCATTGGAACCACGTTGATTCTAGTTTGAATTTATTTTAATGGCACCAAAAGCTGCAGAAACCTCATACCCGATTTCCACTTCCACACCGTCATCATTAACCATTACGCTATATTCTTCTTCTTTATCAGTACTCCATTCCACACTCTGTTTATTCACTTACGTTCTGTGTGTGCTTTAGCGTCTTTCGTTTGCCGTATTTCGCATTTGTCGCTTGCCTAACTTTCCGTCCGTCGGTACGTATGTCTATCTGTCCGTCAGTTAGTTTATACTCTGACTGAATCGTCAGACTGTCAGTTCAAGCATGCTGTTCAAATCTCGTATGCTCGGTTGTGTGAATGTATGTTTGTAAGTTGTTAATCTACATATATATTTTTATATATATATATATATACATAAGTATGTATAGGTATATAGATATATATAGAGCTACACATATGTACATTCTATAGTTTACATACATACTAGGAATATAGATCTGATATATAATTTATTCGCAACCATTTTTTTTTTTATATCATCTCATATGATATGAGACGAAATTCGGAACGATTCCGCGCTTGACCAGTAATAAATTAACTAAGTAGTAGGAATGATGGGGTTTTTATGTTTTTGAAGTTCCCGCCAAAGCTATATATTCTTATATATGTATGTGGTGTTTTCCCTAAAACCAAGTACTTGTAGTTCCAGTGACCCCAGTCCATCACTAACGTAAAATATTTATTCGTCAATCTATTTTGTAATTAAATTTATAAAATATGGTTTACAATATTTATATGTATTCTGTAAAGTTGAAATTTCTGAATAGGGTTATACCTGGTTTTAAAAATGTTATCAGCATTTCAGTAATTTTAGGGGAAGGCTAACATTCTCCTTCATTTGGGTCTTCATTTGCACATTCGGAAAAAACTTGGATTTCGGAATATGAAAACATCACATCAATGGCGAATTCAATACAACGCAAATATCAATACATTACCTCGTATTTGATTTTATTGACTATTCCATTATGTTTCTGAATCGAAGTCAATTGGCATTTTAATTTCATTATGTACATATTTATATTCTAAATATTTTTATTAACTTTTCTGTATTCTGTCTACTTACAGTTTTACTAAAATCGTCACCCAAACATAAAAGTCATACGTTTTGAAGAGCCGCAGATAGTATCAATTAAAAGATATGACTGAAGTGGATGTCTCCATACCGGAAGGTGGTACAGCTTTATCGGCCAGTATACAAAATACGGAAGCGACATCTGGCGGTCAACAGAATGGCAGTTCTATCAATAGCAGCATGGTTAAAAATAATAAAGATGATAGCATGGAGGTAGATGGTGTTGACACCGAAGAAGATGATTCCCAGATAACATCGTCGACCGAGACGGGAGGAGGAGATGGTGGGGGTGGCGCAGGAGATCGTGATGAAAACAGTAATAGTAAGCAAGATATACCATCCAAATCTTTAGGTAATATAAACGAGGACTCTTCAAATGCCTGCGAAAGTATATCACAGAATTGCGATAGTGTAAATAGCTCTGAGGAAAAAGCACAATCTAATCACGCTCGGGACTCAGACAATGATGATACAAACACAAATGATAGTCACGTTCGATCGAAGATACATCCAGACGATGATGAAGAGGGTGGTGTGAGCGCAGATGGCTCTACAAATCATGTGGATGAAACTTCCAATTCCAATCATACTGATGCGGATCCCTTGGCTGTACCAAAATCGAAAAGCAGTCAAAACGGTTCTGCCTCAGCCGAAGAAAAACAATCCGATGGTGTGGTCGATTTGGGTGATGACTCAGACATAGAAATGACGGACGCGCCGACGACGAATGCCAAGGATACCAGTAGTATTGATAAATCCGTTATCCAAGATAGGGATTCGGATGGTGCTGTGGTGATAGGATCAGACTCGGAGAATGAAAATGAAAAACCTTCTAATACCTCTATGGCAACTCCTACACATCCAATTGGAATTCCGCCTGCAAAACCATCACAAGTCGTTGAAGATGACGACGACGACGATGATTGTGTGGTTATAGAAGACGATACTCCAGCACCAAATGATCTCTCGAAGCGCAAAATTGAGTTAGCTAGTTGTCAAGATGAGTCATCCCAGCCTCCTAGCAAACGTCAACGTAGCAGTTTATCCACAACACCGGGACAACTGAGTATTAAAGATGCTAGATCATTATTAACATCAACTCAAGATGGAACAATTAAAAATGCAATTGTGTACCCTGTAAATATAGCACCCGCTCCGCCATCATCCGGGCCACCTAAACTTGTACCCGTAGGTGCACCCATTCCCACTGCTGCTTCAGCCTTAACCGGTTTGCCTGGTATGAACAACACATCCAATGCCAATCTTTTACCGGGACTAACAGACGATATGTTTGTTTTGGAGGCTCCTTCATTTATAGTTCCGTACATCTATGAGAAACCTCCCTCGGATCAAATTAAAGAAGTCATTAAAGATCTAGAAAACAAATTTGCCTTTAGTAAAGAAGATTTGGCTGAAATGGATAAAAGTGATGAATTTGATATGATGACCGAACAAAACAAAGCAGATCGTGAGGAGAAGATTGCTAAAAAGAAGAAGCGAGGTGGTGAGGGTGATGACGATTCTTGGTCGGAGGAGGAAGACGACTCTGAGGAGGATGATGACGACGACTCTGAAGCGGGTATGCGTACAAAAGTCCTAATAAAGGAAGCATCTGACGACATCACCGCCTTGAAAGGAGCCATTAAACCCGTTTCAGCAGTCGCCGTTCCTGTCACTCCAGCTACACCTGCTAAGCCAGGGCAAGAAAATTACTTTGAAAGTCCTCTTGGCAAATTCTTTATGGACATCGGTGTTGGTTTAGTTCAGGAATATGTTCAAAATGACTTAATACGTCTGCAGAAACGTAAAATGCGAAAAAGTCTTGGCCGCAATGTTGGTGAATTTGAAAAGGCTATCGCGGCTCTTACAGCCAATATGGAGGCTTCAAAGAAAAAGAATTCACCCTTTAAATTCAATATGAAACGTTGTGAATTTTGTAATTTCAAATCGGAGTCTGCTTTGTCGATGGCGAACCACTACGAGACACCTCATATGAATGGGCCTTTGTACAAATGTAATTTCTGTATCTTCGAAATCAGAAATGCTACAGAAATTGTTTACCACATGGAAGCAGTTCACAACATCAAAGCTCGTCTCATCAAGCCCTTGCCTTACCATCAGTGTCCCAATTGTGGCTTTGAGGATAATGGCAAAGCAAAATTGGCTCGCCATCAACCGGTATGTGCTAAAAAATTCCGACCTGAAATAAATCTGGCGCCTCCCAGCGACTGGGAGGCACCGGCCAAAATACCCCGCATTAAACCTAGACATGGCTTAGTGGGCACAGCGACCGCTTACCAGGCAATGGCAGCACAGGCAGCTGCTCAAAAGGCTGCATTGGCTTCTATACAACAGCAGCAACAGGCTAGAAATCTGCAGGCTGCTGCTATAGCAGCACAAAATGCAGCCAATAAACTGAGAGGCCGTACGCCACAATTGTCTGTTGGCAAGAACGTACAACAATCAACCGGAGCTATGATGAGAGCCGCAAATCAAGTTAGAAATCCTGCAGCTACAAATGTTGTTCTTCCCAATAATTATCAATTGGGTGCTGGTGGTCAGATTCTGCCAGGCAACGCAGCGTCCAAAAAACCCAGCACAGGCCAACCTAGTATCTCAATAACACCGCTACCTCGTCAATCAGCTGGTGCGGCAGGTGGACAAGCGCCTTCGACTAGTAAAGTGCCACCAGCTGGTATGAAACCAGGACAAAGTCCTGCCGGTGGCAAAGCTCAATTCGTAATATGTGAAATATGTGATGGCTATATCAAGGACTTGGAACAATTGCGCAATCACATGCAATGGATGCATAAAGTCAAGGTAATATTAATATCCCAAATATAAGATTAGAAATATCCCCATATATTATTGTTCGCCAATGAAACAAATACCATAGAGTAAATGCTGTCAGGATTCGTTCGGTGTAGCTGGCATTCGACTCCCTCATCATTGATTATGCCAGAAATCCATCATTAAACAAAAGTTGTTCTCCTGCGCTATCATGGGTTTCGCCCTTTCTGAAGCTTTGGGTGTTTCTGTCTTATGATGGCCTTGTTGCTACGCTTTCTAAAGTGAACACCAAGGTTCGAACTGCACTAAGATAGTTTTGGAAAAACTTAACATTGATTTTTAATATGTAATATGTCATTATTTTCTGCAAACCCTTATTAATTATGGTATGTTTAAGAATATGTTGGTACACGAATGCAACCTAATATGATCTGGGTTTGTTGTTGTCAAATGGAGAGAAATGGTGGGTCAGAGAAGATACACTATACCATGTTTTCCAAATAATTATAAGCGCGCTTTAAATCAGTAAAGGAATAAGACATTTCAGTTTTATTCATCTGTACTTGTAATTTAAAGTCTTACTGTCAATTTAAGACTCTTCGTTGTAACATTTTGAGGAGACTTACATTTCTTATCGTAGTAGATCTACCATAATGAACCATTAAACATTTATAGTGCGTTAACAACTGCGAATATTTTTTCTTATAATTAAAATAATTGTATACAGATGGGTCTCTTCACCAATAGATGTGAAAGTCTACCCCTCTCCACTAATGTAAACATACTATAATTTGTAGTTAGCGTGTCTTATAACTCCCTAAGATACTCTACAAGGCCTTGCAAAGCACTCCAATTACAGTTTGGGGACCATCACCTCCCTGTTAGAACACCCTACGGCATATACAACCACTATCGCACGACCCGTAGTTGCGTTTCTTAGCGGCAGTTTTAGATTTTGTTGATTTGCGTTATTTTTCCCTAAAGGGATGTAAAGGCAACACTCTTCACCGGTTGGGAACCCCCTGTATTATTCATACATTCAATCATTACACTCCAGATTTTTTTTATTTGTACGGCTCGTATTCTGATAATTTGTGTTTAAATTATATCTTTTCAGATTCACCCCAAGATGATTTATAATAGACCGCCATTGAATTGTCAAAAGTGTCAGTTTAGATTCTTTACTGATCAAGGTCTAGAACGTCACTTATTGGGCTCTCATGGTTTGGTTACAAGCTCCATGCAAGAAGCTGCAAACAAAGGCAAAGATGCTGGAAGATGTCCAGTATGTGGCAGAGTAAGTTTAATATTCCTTTGTACAGACGAAGCGTTTTGTTCATATTGCGCATTTTGTTATTTTGCAGATGTATCAATGGAAACTACTGAATCATGTGTCACGAGACCATCATATGACTTTGAAACCAGCACATTTGTCCTATAAATGCACGGTTTGTACAGCCACTTTTGGCATGTATAAACAATTTGAAACTCATGTCTATACAGCCCACAGTACAGTGGCCAAGAAAGCTATGGATGGAAAGAAGAATTCTCCAGCCACCAATTCAACCGCTAGCGGTAGTGGACGTAATAGTTTATCAGCAGCAAATGACTCATTATTGAAACCTCTAAAAATAAATGACGAAATCACTATTATACCGCAACCTGCATCGAAATCACGCATTTCAAACATGGATACTCATGTTATTGGTATGTAAATCGTGAACAACGTCTTCGAAGATGTATATTTACAAAACTATTTTGTTTTTATTTGCAGATTAAGTTCTTCTTAAAGATGGCCGGGAAGTGAATGAAAACACACCCTCAACGTTTTAACGTTTAGGGGCTTCATTTATAAATGCTACAGTGTTAAACTTGCATTGGGGGCGAAAGCACGATTTGCTATGTAAACAGAATCCTCCTAAAGTCCTTTTTGAATACATTGAATGACGTTGATAGTTGGTTTTTATAAATCCATAAATTCAAGAAAAAGGAAACAACAAACCGAAAGGCTGCTGTGTAAAATATTTATAACGAACCACTCAATTTCCTCGCCAATAATAAAATATTATAAACAAAACACCCATCCATCCCAATCAAAGCATAAAGTCGTTTTTGCTCCTCCTCCAACCACAAACCCTCTCCATCTTACCACAAAAGTTCTATGTACCATTGTTATTGATAAGCTATGGCCAATTCTTGTTCGGAACGTTCTTTTTAACATAACTTTCCATTTTAGTTTAGACTTTATTTAAGTATACCCTGAGAATAATGAATTTCGTTTTCGAAACAAACAAGTTTTTTTTTTATTTTAACTGAACATATTTAAATCGAGGAAACAACAAAATAATTACAAACAAAAAGTTACAAAGCCACAAGCGGTATGTACATTAGTTAAATACACATTAAGAGTAGAACAGTAGAATATAGAAAAAAAACAAAAATGGCAAATAAAAACAATAAATACTGCATATATTGGAGACAAACAAACTTTTGATTAACGTGCATTTCATTAACATAGTAAGAATTCTTTAACAAACAAACCAACAAAATCCTCCCAGAACATGATTGAATGATTCCAGTTAATGAATGCACGTGTCTTTTTTTTTAATTTTTAATCAATTATAAAAGTACATATATAAATAACAATTGAACAATTATACATATGATCGATAAGCACTTTAATTTAAAATGTGAAGCAAACCATCATAAATTTATAAAATCGGAAAGAAACACAAAAATCTGTAAGGTATATTATGATTATTACACATAATTTATATTATTTTTAAATTTGAGTAAATAAACAAATCTTATTATTAATACTACAAATAATATAATAAATGCGAACATTTTAAACACAAAAAAATACATTACTAGATGGCGGTACACATTAAATTTTAATAAATAAATTGAGCAACTTCCGAATTGTGCTGCACGGCGCGAAATGGGCAGGTATTCTAAAAGGCATCAAATCCAAATATGTTGCGAAAATAACTCGCAGTAAAAAAATTTATAATGCAATAAGTGAGTAAGTATGAAATTGTTTTTTGTTTTATTGTTAGTGTTTATGTAATAATGTTACTATTTTCAACATTTTTGTAGTCTAGATTTGTATGCTAAAATCGTCAATTGTTTTCAAAATGAATGTTGATCTGATTCCGGCTTTCAATTTAGAAGTGATTGTGTCCCGCAAAAAACAGAAGATTTACTCAAAAGTGCGTCTATAATTTTTTATTAAAAAATATTTATCAAAATCTTGACTGAAACATTGAATTTCGGCTATTTTGCGTCATATCGTCAAAACCCGATTAAAGGCTAAATCATTCAAAATATTTCATTACACCATTTTACTTGATTTCGTTGAACTGCTCTGCCGATCTTAATCGGCTATGCAAGCCATTAAAGATTAATGGTAAAAAACACAATTTGAGGGTACAAAGCTGCCCAGACAACTTTACTAACACTAATATTAATATACTACTAATACGAAATGTTTGTTTTTAGAAATTATATAATTTGACCTTGCCATTCTTTGGTAATATTCCGGAAACCAGTCCAGGTATCAATTAGCCAATTTTGGGAAATTTAAAAATAAAATATTTTTGTCTGTAATTTTGCTCATCGGCAGAGAATGTAAGCCCATAAGTATTTACGGATTTAGTGTACTTTAATTGGTCATATTCCGGAATCCTCAACTTACCTTATTGATTACCTTACCTTACACCTTACATGGAAGGCATGGGGGTAGGATAGTTGTGCAAACAGGTACATCTCTGTTCCAGTTCTTATATCCATTCCGATTCATTTTCCATCGAAGTGAAAGTAAAATAAAATTTTTTTTATTTAATTTATCGACAATTTTGCTCTTGGATGTTTTCTGCCATCAAAATGATGAAATTATAGCCACATATTGTTTATATACCATTAGCCATTACAGATTAATGGTCCAAAAAACAGAATTTGAGGGTTCATCTCGCATACACAATAAATCCTGTGAAAACGATCGTAGCATATAACTAAGCAGGTTCATAGTAGTCCTAAAGTATACGTTTAATTTGATACTAAACTCATTCCGATAGTTTATTCTAAGTATTTACGGATTTAGTGTTCTTTAATTGGTTTGCCTTATTCATTACCTTTCACCTTACATGGAAGCAAAAATGTTCCAGTTTTTACATCCATTCCGTTTCATTTTCCATCGAAGTGAAAGTTGTCTGTAACAGCTTCCCAGTAAAATAAAATGTTTAAAGTTTTTTCTTTTTAATTTTTGTACAAATAGGTAACATAGTTTCAAGGAACTTTCGAATCTCTAACATTGAGAAACCCCCATTTTTAAAAACACAATTTCACCAGAACAATTCGTTCAATCCAAAAAATGAAAACCTTATCTTGCCAAGATTAAAGTCCGCTATGCAAGAGCAATACAACGAAATTGCAATGTTTTTTTTTTCGAATTTCTAAATTTGCGACATTTTAAAACCGAGAATATGTTTGTCTGTTATCGAAACTATATATAAACTAGTAAGTTGTAATGCGCCTATGGCGCCCGTTGAAATATGGGAAAAAAATATTGTTGAAAAAAAAAAAAATTTTTGGAAAAAAAAAATTTTGTTAAAAAAAAAATTTTGTCGAAAAAAAAATTTTTTCTTGAAAAAAAAAATTTTGTTGAAAAAAAAAATTTTGTGGAAAAAAAAATTTTGTTGAAAAAAAAAATTTGTGGAAAAAAAAAATTTTGTTGAAAAAAAAAATTTTGTTGAAAAAAAAATAATTTTGTTGAAAAAAAAAAATTTGGAAAACAAATTTTGTAAAAAAAAAAATTTTAGTTGAAAAAAAATTTCGTAAAAAAAAAAATTTTTTTTAAAAAAAAAATTTGTAAAAAAAAAAATTTTGGAAAAAAAAATTTGGGGAAAACACAATTTCTGTACAGAAAAAAATATTATTTTTTTTATTATTATTATTTATAGAAAATTATAGAATGCTTATTTAAATTCCTACGTACTGCGTGACAGAGTCAGTGAATCAGTGAATCAGTGTATCAGTGAATCAGTGTCGAGGGTAAATATATATTAAGATTGAATCGTTCTAATTTTTTAAACTAACAACATGTTTTCATGTATTTTGTAAGAGTCAAAGAGTATCTTTTAATGAATCTGTATATTAAAAATCCTCTTATATTACTTGAAATATTTCTGTTTCTAAAAAAATGTAATAATTAAATTTTGTGTCTTTACGAAAATATTTTTTGGTGTACCATAAGAAGTACTATGGTTTATTTGTTTGCTCGATATAAATCTGGATTCAAATCCGCCAGTGAGAAATATCATCTTCTAAGCGTCGATTTTACATTTTGTAAATGCTTGTATATTTACAATATTTTTAAAACAATAAAAAAACATATCATATTGCATTCGAGTACCTACATACTCTTAAACAAACAAAAATACAATGTAATTTCTTTGTATGAAACCTAATGGCTTTCGGAGTAAATGGTTTAGTGGTGGACAACAGCAGAAATAATAAGCATCTGAAAGTCTCGTGAGCATCTGAAAGTCTCGCCATTTACAGATATGTCCCGATCAGTAAATGCATAGATTAAATCGTACAAGGCTCATAGATTATAGAGATGTTTCCCCTTTCGTCTTTAGTGAGTCATTAAGTGAAAAATAAAAGATTACGCAAATTTTGTGGAAATTGTAGCAAAAAAAAAAAACAAACTACCAAGATGCTGTATACAACGTAGACCAAAGAGGACAACACTTCAAGTTTTTACTTACCCAAAAATGGTTAGGTATATTTTAGATATAAAACCGTAAAATTGGTCTGGAGAATTGTATCACTTGTTATCATTGTATTTTAATGTTGTTTTTATTTTACGAAAACATTTGTATTTAAAAAAATGGTCTTAAATGTAAAAAATAATTAAATATTCAGATTTTTTAAGTGTAAAAATTTATTTTCGTATATTGGTCTACAATATAACAGAAATGGTATAACAAACGATAGATCTCCAAAGAAACATTCGGTTAAATTGTATTCTTTTCTTTTTTGCCAGTCTTTTCTAACCTCTACATTCTACTTGTATAAACCTAAAAACCTGCGAGCCTAGTTATCTTCTACCGAATTACTTGAATCTATGTGTTCAGAATCGGTGTGCAAATGTGGTAAGTCCAGATGCTGCGACGAAGGGAATAGTGACGCCACATGCGACAAATTGGACAACTGTTCGTTGTCGATGACATGCTGTCTTTCATTTGCGGTAGCATTAGACCTGGTCAACTGATAGAATGCTGTATCACTGTGGGTTATATTAACAATACTGCCAGTGAGAGGAAGAGTTTGTAACAATTCGGTTGGACTACTGAACGCACCAATGTTGATTGGGGCAATACCGGTCAAAACTTGACCTGATACATTGGTCTGTATGGGTAGCGGTATGTTGCCCAAATCAATATGGCTCTTGTTGGTATGAGCATCGAAGAAGGTCAAATCCACGCGTTCTTGCGATTCAAAACTAGTGTCATTTTCTCCGACCTCAGTGAGAATGCCAATTTCGTAGACTACGGCCTTAACAACATAACTGAAAGTGGATAATCGAATTAGGACGATTAAAATGTTATGATATTCGAATTCGATAGGTAACTTACAGGTTTTTAGGAGAGTCATTGACGCTTGCCCGTAGATCTTCTATGGTGGCATTATCAATGCCCGAACTGACGTCCAGTACTGGTAGTGACCAACAAATGGATCCCAAGGTGGCCAGACAGTACCACACTACTATGACGTAACGGGATTCCATGATTCTAAGAAAAGCTCTGCTATTGACGTTGCTCACTCGGATGCGAATTTCTATCCTTAGTCCTGCTATCCTTTTCTTCTAATGCAGGCGAAAAACTACGCCCAGTTAACAAACGTTGTGGGACCGATTTTATCCGTTAAGCCACTAAGCCAGACTGAGACGCGTAATGTTTTGCGATCTATAACGTTATGGAATTATCTTTTATAGGATCTGTATTTATCAGCTCAACAAATGGTATTGAAACGAATGCAAACATCAACTGACAGACGTGCGGACAATTAACATCCCTGCTGTTAATTGCTAATCTTGCTACAAAACGTATTGAAGATCAAAGTGCTAGATTTATATTATAGAGGCAACCCGGGGGGATTTTCGAACTTACAAACACAACAACCAATGGCTTCACAACAAAAACTGATGATGGTGAGCTGATGTTTACTTTGCCAAAATGTGCTAATTAATTGAACTCGATTTAGAGCGTGTTTCCTGGGGAACAAGATAGCTTGCGAACAGACAGACAGTGGTTTCGGAATTTTTCCTTGAACTTATACTTTCAATGTGATCGATATATCTGTAATCAGAGGAGAAATTACAGCTATAAAAGGGGTTCCTGAACCATAGCTCCAATCTGATCTCATTTCAATGTGTTCTAATTCGACAATGAGACGAAGAGTTTCTAAGCTAATCGACACGAACCTACGCGCGAATATCGCGAACAAGTCCAAATTCGTGTAAAATATGAGATCGTCTTATATCATTCCAAGAATTTTATAGTTCCCTTTGACTTGAAATTTATGGCGCCGAGTTCCCATAGTGTTCATGAAGTCTTTCCTCTTTTCGGAAATGGCAAAAATTATTAGCAATCATTTATCCATCGAAATTCAATGGCTGTCAAACACAAAATAAATGACGCAGATCTTGCTTAGAAGTTGTCAGGCTCCTAACAGGTTAAAGCTCGTACTCAAGTGCCTAGACATGGTTATATTTCCGCAATGTAATTCTAATAATCTTTCACACCACTGTACGATACCGTATGCATCATCCTATTTTTTTAAACATGCATTGTAAATATTTTATAGTTTAAGATTTACTGCAATGTGTTAATTTTAGTCGGTCTTGTATTTTAACTAACATTTGCGTTTTGGGTAACACTGAATATGTAGAATTATCTATGAAAATGAAAGCCTTGATAGCATGTCGTGCAGAAATATTGGCAATCACTGCTACATTAATGGACTCATATTTTATTCAGTTTTTGCAGGATATCCTCCGTAGGTTCATATCTGTGTTATCCATTATGTACATTTGTTGAGAGATTGAACATTAACCAATTTTATTTGCATACCAGCGTGAAAGTGACCAGGTTAGAAACGTATGATCTACACAGTTTTTCGCTACTCTTAATATACATCTGCGATAATTCATACATTCTTAACTTATTTCCTCATAAAGTTATAATTCCACAACCTGGCAAACGATAATAATTTACTTACTATTTGTTATAATTTTTTCTTCGTATGACTATTATCTGTGCTATAAAGGTGCATATATGAATTCGACATGCTCCAACTGGTACCTTAATTTTTTTTGTTATAACAAGAAATCACAAGATTTTTGTGGTTTCGAAGTAAAGCATCTCCGAACTACGTACATATGTGTGTATGCATGTATCTTTAAAAGGTGATGATGGTGGTTACTCATCTTATGATACGACTCAAGACGCGTGCTTCGTGACGTAAAAGCAACAATTAACATGTATACAAATAAAAGTGTAGGCTTACTTCTCTTTGATCGATATGTCATTAACAAGAAATTATTGCCAAAAAGGAGTAAACAGCCAAAGGTACCTCTTTCACAAATATTAGCTTTTTCCATCAAGAGACAGGAGACATGTTATTCTTTAATGCCGCGCAAGTCAACTCGTTAAATTGAATTTCAAAAAGGTACATGACGACATTCCGTCAGTAGTTTATACAAAAAAATTACAGGATGTGGTAGTTGTCGGTTGACGAATTAAAATTTTGTTCATTGAAGATTAAATTCAATCGTTAAAGATTTTTGGATTTTTCCAAGAATTTGTATGTTTAAAATAATGGAAATTCCCCAGAACAAAAAATTAAATTCACACATATGTACATGGTATAGGTATGTATGTATATATTGATTTTTTGTTTTGTTTTATTCATTTATTTTTCGCCTCATATCAACTAATTATAACAGCTTCCTAATTTGTTGATTATTGGAAACAGTGTTTGGCATACAGCAGCTGCGTTCGCATATTTTCGCCGACAAAATATACTGCCTGTGGTAATAAATTGTCAAAAGTATGAGATTTTTTGATTTTTATTGGAAATTACAAAGTAAATGTTGGAGTATATTAATTTTTTTCCCCTATATTCAAAACTAAATAATTATCGAGTGTCAATTACCGAATAGGTTCAGAACTGCCAAAGGAATTAATGAATTATCAATCAATTATTGCGTTCAATTAAGCAAGTTCGGTTAAATATATGGAGGTTACTCCAATTTGCCAATATGCGGTTATCTATGTATTTTAAATAACATTTTTTTTCGAATCAATATAATTTTGTTGCAAATAATCGAATTTAAAATATGCTGCAAAAAATCGCTTAGTCAAAATTTTAAATTAAACTGTAAAGTGCACCATGTTAAAAGTTACGCAATAAGATGACTGCATTTACGACCTTTCATTTAATGCAGTGCATTCGTTTCAATTGCCAATAACTTATTTTAAACAAATTTATTTTGTTATACCAATTTCCTTCCCTTAGTTTTTTTTTTTTTTTGGATAATTTTGAATGTGGAATAAAGAGAACCTTAAACAATTATCAATAATTAATTAAAAAATGATTTTCTGTGAACAAAAGAAATCTGGCTTTATCTTAATCTCACTTGTTTACAGAGAGTATGTTTGTATATTTCCTTAAAAAAAATCATCAACAACAGAAAATGTGCGAACAATGCTAACTGGCCAAATATAACACACTTATTGTTCTCACTAATAGACGCAAACTTTTCGAGACGCATTTCTACGACGACTAGCAATACAAAATATCGACATACAATAGTTTACCAATTTACCACCAGAAGTGGGTCGCGTCAGTGAAACCACTCTGCGTAGCAGTTTGAATGGTGATTATAATTTGTCTGCATACAAAGTGCTATTGACTCTGATAATGCTGCCGGTAGACCGGCTCACAATGGTTCCCAAAAGGGGAGCCGGTCTTCAGGGGTGCAGATGAGTTCCATTGTTCGTCTTAATTAAAATGACATCGAAAACAAAAATTGGATTCTCATTTAAAATCTAGGATGAAGAACAACTGCTACAGTGTGTTATTTGCCACAAAGTTCTTTCAAACGATACAATAAGACCCATAAGATTGCACTTAACAACAGTGCAACCAGAATTATACCAAAAATCATAGATTTGTTTTTAACAAAACGGCTGCCTCTTAGAGTTTTTCTTTAAAAAGCTTAAATTTGTTTTCCTTATTATTAATGTTATTTTGTTCAGTGTAATTTCCCAGTAAAACCAATGAATTCGCTGTGAAACTGCTCCTATATTGATCTATTTTTTTTTTTAAGTTTTCGGATGATTCAAGTGCTTGCGAACTATCATTTTACTGCAGATACATTATGGAAAATGAATACAAGGTGTATTACAACGTGCCATAGATGTCGTTAACATAATCAAAAAGAGTGCCTTACGGACGCGTTTTTTTTTTTTTGAAAACGTATGTATGGAGCTTAACTGGAAACACAAAACTTTACTTTTCTATTCACAGGTTCGTTGGATATGTTATGAAGGTTGTACGAATTGACGACAGAAGTAGAAAGCAGGTGAAACCAGGTACTTTATGACACTTTTACATATTCCAAAATCTTTTATTTTGGTAACTTATTTAACCGACTTCTTTGAACTATTGAATAATCGGGAGCTTAAGCTGTAGGTAGAAATATTAATATTGTATTATTAATTTTGTTAATACATTTATTTCAAAAATATTTCTGTGGAAGCAGAGTATTCTTAACAAACCTTCCAACTTTGTATCGTTTCCACGCATTAGTGACGTTTTGGACTCTTATGACATTCCAACTGAACATTGTAAAGCAGTTAGATGCTTCAGATACTAACATTGATTCTTGGTAATGTAAACTGATAAGTAAACATTTGTTGTTGATGTCATGTCGTTGCCTAAAACGATCCAGGAAGAAGAACTCGAGTTCTGCAAAGAATGATTTTGAATCGTTACATCTAGGGATTCCAAACGGGATTAACTTTTGTAAATCCCGGGATTCGGGATTTAAAATTTCAAAAAAGGGACCCCGGGAGGGTTCGGTATTTTTCGGGACTATGAAATAATTTGGGATCCCGGATTTTTGTCACTTCAAGATTATTTTTTAACACCTTTTCAACTGGTTTTATTCGAATTTTTGTATATATGTATCAAAGAACTGCAGGAGTGTCACTTTTTGGCAATCTATTCACAATCCTTGCAATAGAAGTGCCGGTAATACTCAAGAGGCCTTTGCATCGCGCTCAATTAAATACATGGCGATTTTTTATGTTTGGCCAGACACCCATTTGAATGTGTCGTTTGTACTTGTACACATAACGATTTTAGCAATAGGCAACAAGTAAAAAAACAATGCACAAAAAGCTGTGTAGGCAACGCACACACCCGAGTGTTTTAAATACACTGGAGTGTTTATGCACATATTGGCTGTTTTGTTTTGTTTTGGATTGGTTTTGTTATTAGGGTTTAAGTAACATTTATATCATATTCAATAAAACATGAGGGACTTTTTGGAGGGACTTATACACCTCTGCAGTATGAAGTATAGCGCAGTATCAGCTTTTTAATGGACAATTTTAAATCCATGAAACGCATACACATTTCGAATACCGACTACTGCAAGGTATATGCCATGCGCTAGACACAACTGCTTTTGCAAAGTTTACACTTTGCGTGCGCAGAACCATTTTCAGCTACTAAGAAAAAAGACCACTCCGAAGTTTTGTCTTCTGATTTTGTTTTGTGTGGTATAAAATCCATTATCAAGTATGTAATGCTTTACTTTAACTTGTGAAACTAAATCGGGTATTTCTAATTGTATATATCTGTATATCTTCTGATCCATAGAAAATGTATACAATATTTGAAGGCATTTTGGTCCATGAAAATGGAGGGTATGTTAAAGGAACCCATCTTCCAGATTAAAACTAAAACACACTTAAGTAGACCTCTGCAATTGAAGTTGGCACATCCCTTTAGATATGGCAGATTTATTTTCAAGAAATATTCGCACTGTGTGCCGGATGGTATATTTAACTACAATCGGATGTGACAAAATATGATTTTGATACTCGCCGAAACAAATAAAGTACCATTTAATAATAATTAATGGCAAGAACAAACATGCTGAATTGTAGGCAAATAATAAATCAATAAAACTAGGTTAATTTTTGAGTGGTTTCAATGCCATTTTTTTTGTTTGTTTATTGAGTTGTGGATATTTTGGGATTTATATTGATCAAATTGTTAATTTACACATTGCTAATTTGCAATTCTATGCCATTTTCATTTCAACAACAAATTGTATACCCTCCATGGAAATATAGAATTCATTGATCATAACATGTGCAATGTACAAAAATAATCATTTCATTTATTGGTTTCATTGTAATATACAAAGCCTATAAGGCCAATAAATCTATAATACATGGTATCTATACTATATTATTAAATAATTAATTAATTAAAATATCGCAACAATGGCTCCCCAGCCAAACAGTAAATAAATATAAGAAAATTAACAATTTGAAAGCCCGTTAACAATGAAAAATAATAATATATATTAATAATTATATATATATATATTAAGAAACAGATAAACAATCAATATTACCAGAAGTAGTCCCTGATATTACCTCAATGCAGTAATTTATTTGAGAAAATAATGATGCGTAAGCCACTCTTCGTTTTATAAACCTAGGTAAATACATTTTAGTACAATACAGCCAAATATACAAAAAGAAAACTTTAGAGAATACTGCATTAATATGACTGGTAAAATCAAGATGAGAATCGATAATTTTTCCAAGACATTTCATTCTATCTACAAACTATTAAATCACCGTTAATATTAATGGTATTGTTATTCTGATGCATGGAACCAAAAAACAGCGCCTTACTCTTGCTAGCATTAACTAGATTGTTGTTTTGTAGCCATACATTAATATTTTCAAGTGTAGAATTCACAGCTGCCTCAAAAGAATTATCATAATTATTATAAAAGAAAGGGCTACAGTTATTAGCAACAATGACATCTGCCATGTCATTGACATACAATATAAACATTAACGGACCCAATATTGAGCCCTGGGGAACACCACACTGAACTGGTCGTATATCGGAGTGCACACCATTTAATGAGATAAATTGAGTGCGTCCAGATAAATAAGAAGAAATCAGTCTGCATGCAGTTTGAGAGAATTGAAAAAGGTTTTTTAATTTAGAAATAAGTTTGATAATCATAAGCCACTCCCAGAAATTATCTTAATATATAAAAACGTTCGTGCAATTTTTTCTCAGATCTTGACGATAAAAGCTACAGAAGCCATATTTACTCAATAGGCTCGTAAAAAAATTACTGTGCCACACTCCTAATAAAAAAAATCACTATATCTGCCGTTATTACCTCCGCCGTCACAGGTGGTACGTATGATATTGGAACATTCTCACACGTATTGGTGATGGCAAAATAACTGTCAATCCAATTGATCAAACAATAACATTTCCGGACGATTGCTGTCACATAATGCCACTAAAATAATCTCTAACTGAATTTTTTTTTCATACATTACAGAGAATTAAAAAAAAAACTATACATGGTTGGGCGAACGTGCGATTTTTGCTGCAAAAAATGTTGGTGTTGACGCCACCAATTTCAAAATTCAACATATACTAGAATTTATATCGCTTTTAGTTAAATCAATTGATGCGGTGGTCGACGAGAATGAAGTTGTAAATTTTCCAACCGAATTTTTTAATTTGTTGGTTACCACACCCGGCTTACATCCACACCACCTATAATTAAAAATGGTGCATGGGTGACACCAAATCTATGCAATGAAACAAGACTGATATTTACGAAAATGATGGCAAACGTCACTGGAAAGTACAAAGGAGATTTCCGATTCAAACTATGTAATCGTTCCCATAAGAGTAGCATTTTCCATGACAATCTATAAGGCGTAAGAGATTTACAAAATTCAGGATTCTCATATGGACAGCTTTATGTAGCGTGTTCACGTGTTGACAAACTCTACGGTTTATTTGCTTTGCCGAAAATTTAGATACAAATGTTACCTATAGAAGTATTTTACACTGAAACATTAAATTTTATAAAAATTAAATGCAAAATTAATTATTACCGAGATTAATTTTGCACATGGATGTAATAGGAGTATTATATAGAAAAATGTCAAAATATGTTAATGTGAAGTATTTTTAAAATATCACACATAGTTGGATGATCAAACCTCTTCATTCTAAATACGTTTTAATTTTCACAATCGGATGATTACACTCTGCGACAAATGGTAAGGGTCAGTGATCGGTTTGGAATGAAACCACCGGGGAAAGTTATATTGGTAAAAAAAAAGTCATACGTGTTCCAGCGTTTCGCTGGGTCTCATCTAGGAATCGAGATATATCGATTTGAAGTTAGTAAGTATCGTATAGGGGAATTTGTCACGTTTTAGGCTCTTTTGTTTGACATAACTCGAGAACCACTCGTCCGATTTAGCTGAAACAAATTTAGAAAAATTAAGAATTACAATTCCTCTAATCTGTTCTTAAACCGTTTTCCTACTTAAGCAACAGTTTCGCAATTATAAATAAATGTATGAAAAAAAAAATTATTTTTGCCTAAAAATTAAAATTTTTTTTTTTTAATTCATAAAAAATCCAAAACGGTAAAAAGTGTCAAGTCCTATTAAAATGTAAATAAATGTATTTAAAAAAAAAATAAAAAAAAAAAAAAAAAATTTTCTTCATGCGCTTATTTTTAACTTGGAAACTATTACTTGTAAAGGAAAATAATATATGAACAGATTAAGGGAATTGGTTTTTTAAAATTTATTTCAGCTAAATCGGACGAGTGGTTCTCAAGTTATGTCAAACAAAAGAGCCAAAAACGTGACAAATTCCCCTATACGATACTTACTAACTTCAAATCGATATATCTCGATTCCTAGATGAGACCCAACGAAACGCTGGGACACGTATGACCTTTTTTTGACCGATATAACTTTCCCCGGTGGTTTCATCCCAAACCGATTGTGGCTGTCGCACAGTGTTATTGACAATTCCAGTGGAGTTTGAGGGTGTATTGAAAAAGCTTGGTATTTGGTATATTTTGGATCAATCATTGTTTACATACAATAACCCAAGAGAAATTTGAGAAAAACATGGACCTAAAGAAATGAACGTGAGGACTTAAACATATTAAATAAACAAATAATGTCAACTAGTGTAATTTTAAATTAAATTGATTAATACATATTTGCCGTAATGAATCGTATCAACAAGACAAAACAGTAACAGTTCACAGAATATACATTATTTTTTTGAATTCCGAATTAATTTTTAATCAAAGTGTAAAATTCACACCTTTGGACAACACAATCACCAACAAAAACAAAATCCCAATAAAGCTTTTCCCAAAATCTCATTGTGCCAACTTGGAGAAAAGCTTTAAAAGACCTCAATCGAAAACACTGACTGTCATTCTTAGAGTCGACGTTGAAGCAACACATCCCATCAGGAAACGGAAAGTTTGTTTCTTCTGGCAAATATCCACAGCACACAATAATAAACTGATTGCTGAAATGAACTCTTTCAAAGTATTGGCGATGGTTTGTTTGGTGTTGGCTAAGGCCCGTTCCTCGCCCTTGCCACAGCCTCAACTGGATAACGATTTATTCGCTGGTTTCTTGCGCAATGCTCAGTTGGGAACACCGTCCAAAGAAAGTGATATTGTGAAAAGGCGCATTTTCGAGAACAACCCGGATAGGGAATTGAAACAAATCTCGTTTCAGTCGTTGATTGGTGATTTGGAAGACAGCCTGTTTGCATCGGCATTAAGTGTCCACAAGGTTATTAACGACAAGGCTGCGGAAATCCCGGAAATTCGACCGGAATCTGAGGAGCACAAGGTTACTAGACGTCACTTGAATACCGAAGCCAGTTTAATCGAGACAACTACACCTACGGTCGCTGAAGGCGAGGAACGTAAAGTGATTTTACAAACCACCGAAAAGGTGCCCAAGTCTGGTGGTGTTCCCGCTCACATCATAATCGATCGCATTGCTATTGAGCCCAGTTCGGGCAGCAGAGTACCTCTAATACCCACATTTGAATTTAAACACACCCGCACTAGCGATATTGAAAGGAAACCAGAAATCACAAAGATTAGCATAACAAAAACGGAAATTAGTGCGATCCCAAATACCCCAGTTCCCACTACAACAACAGCTGCTACTACCCCCACAGGTACCACAGAGTTCTACGAGTCAACCACCGCCAAAACCATCGAACATCTCAAAGAAGTCGAAGAGGAACTTAAAGAGAAAGTAGCAGAGATCGAGGCTGATCCTGTCATACTTTCAGCCCGTGTATAATTACTAATCATTCGCTTGCTGATGACACCCATTCCAGGACAGATAATTCTCCTTATGGATAATTTCAGACTGTAGTGTAAATTCGTTTAACTTATTTGTGTATTTATAAGTTTGGTTATTTTCCAAAACTGTGCAAGTTTTTTTTATTTATTTCAACGTAACTGTAAATTGTTTCGTATCGGTTGCTGTTGATTTTTCGAAATGCGCCCAATAATTTCAAATCATGTGATGAGATATTCTCAGTATTATTACCTTCCACTATTTAGATTTGATTTTCGCTTTTCTACAAAACCAAAGTATGTCTATGTATTTTTGCTATTAGCATATAGGTGAATATTTTTTGTTATTTTGTATTTGCAAAATTTTATAAGCAAATAAATCTTATGGCGTTTCGCAAAACTGTCGCATTGGAAATAATTATTTTGGTTTGTATGTAAATTAGTCAGAAATCTCATATTTTACAAGTGATAATTACTTATTGTGCCCATGTATCGACTTCAAGTGGTCAATTAAATGTGTACGAATAGTGTTTGCTTTTTGAAATTCATCAAACCGGTGGGATAGTTATCTACGAAACTTTTAAAACTATTGTCATTACGATATTCGTATGTTTCAATGTTAAATATTTGCAGGTACAAAGTACGGACGAGTTCTCTTACCCAAAGGTAAGAGAAAGTTTGAACTAGAAGTCTGAGAGGAGACATTATACACAGTTCATGTTGCTGTAGAATTGTTTTTAATATTATCTGAAAAATATCATATTGCAAATTATTTTATGAATACAAATAAACAAACCAGATCAACTTACACTCAGTTTAACATTTTGAAAGATAATTTACATTTGTTTTCGTAAAAAGCTCACTTGACTCAAAGAATTCTGCCCTACTCCGGCCACGACGATTGGAATAGTTTGGCTAGAGTCGGTTTAGGTTGGCTATAGTCTTCTCGGCTCAAACTGTAAGTAGTAATGCTGTAGTAGGTTCCCGATTCGATGTTCGGTTTGACGAAATTTTTTGTGTTCTTTTTCGTTTGACATTTTTAGAATTTCTTTACCGAGGGAATACTCATATTTTTTAATTGACATTGGCAATTTTTACGTTTTGTTGAGAGTATGTTGTTACTCGGAACTAATATAATCAGTGTTTGTTGTTTTCATATAGAGAGATGTTTGGTCAGCGAATGTACACAACCACATTACGACGAGTTTCGTCGATTCGATTTTTTTCGATTCCTATTATGTTTTTCAAACGCATTGAAAAACGTGTCAATTTTCCCCAAAAACAACAAAAGTTTTCTGCACTACCAACTATTGTTGTAACATTTATTGCACACTTATTATCCTTTGTGGCATGTACGTATGTATGTAGAATTATGTTTCTTTAAAATTAGTAATTTTCGTTATTTATTTGTTTCGTATTCGTCGTCTGCCGACTACGCTGACAAAAATTAATATTAAATACGTTGTTTTCCTACCATCAGTATTAGTTTTTATTCAATTGCAACTGGAACATATTCATTGAAGCAAAACATTATTCAGCATTTAACAATATTTGTTCTACAGCACTTGATGGTCGTTGCTCTATCTATCACTATATTGCGTTTTCGTGTTTAAAAAACACGGTTGGAACTTTATTATTATCTAGGTAAAAAAAGGGAAAATGTTGTCTGCGATGTATTTTGTGGAAATTTGTTTTCGTATGTCTAATCTATAAGTTTACCACACTGTGTTTGAATGGAATGATGTCATCTGGGCAGACATATAAACATATGATAGAAATTTGAGGTAATGTTTTATGAGGCTTGCAATTTTATGTAAACACACCCACATGCCTCTCCTAACATATATTTTGAATTTTAATATGATGGTCGTTAGAAGTTTTTCGAATACTGTTGAATATTTGTAAAAAAATAATATGTCAAATATGTTTGCTAGTGGATCCGGCGCTTTATAATGACATATATATAATGACTTACTAATAACAACATAAATAATTATTATGGGTAGTTCTTTTTTGGAACTTCCTAATTTGTCGATCTATATTTATTTATTTACGTTTTTGTAGCTTTCTCTGAAAATGAAAAACATACAAATAACATGGCTATCAAGCGTGTTTATCAAACGGAATATCGTGAGTACAAATCCTCAAAGAAGTTACTTATAATTTTTCTATAATTTTATTTATTTTCTTCTTTATCTCTCCTACCACCAGCATTATTTTCATTTCATTTCATTTTTATTCATCTTTACTTGTAATTTAAAGCCTTACGGCCAATTTAAGATAAATTACAAAATGCATTGATAAAACAGCAATTTTGGTAATATGTAACAGCTTCTACTGAGTAAAGTCTAGGAAATACATTTATTCTTTAATATCAAGGAACCGCATTATGAAAAAATAATTAATACTCTTGACCCCGATTGTGTCACAGTACATCGGAATTTGGCGGGCTGACTACAAGACTGGAAGGCTTTTATTCAATCTTATCATCAAACCAAATTTAGGAAATTGATAGAATTTATGTTACTGGCGAAATTGAAAAGACGCAAGGTATGAAGTGATATTTCTGATAAAACTAGACCATACACATGAACCTAGCGGTGAGGGCCTTCTCATAAAAGACCTTTCATATAGCCTTTTTTTAAATTCAAAAATCTCATTCCCAAAAAATATTGTCAACACACACACATTCCACGTCCTTAAATATTAGACTAGTTCATATACCTCGGATCCGCCATCAACAAAAATAATGACGTCAGCCTTAAAATAACACGAAGAATATTAAATCGTATTTTGACAGAAAGTCAGCATAATCTCTCGGGCGAACGAGAGATGCTTAGTGCGCTCATCAACATTCAAGCATTATGATGGTTGGAACATGTTTTGCGAATCGATGAAAATTCTACATCTCTAAGAATCTTTGACTACGTTTGACCAAGTCTCCTTGTAAAAGAGGTTTCAAAGAAGACTCTAAACCAGTGTTAATTTTCTATAATCAAAACTCCCTAAGAAGGCCTCCTAAAAGGCCTTACAGGGGTACGGTAATTGTGGCGGGTCATGCTTGCACGTCACATACATTCATCCAGTAGAATCGCGTATCTAGTATTTCGAATATTTATTGTTATCTTATCGCGCAAATAATTTATAATACGAAATTTCTTTTCATCGGAGTTTTTCCTGTGTTAGATATATAGAACGAACTACACCACAAGAGCAGCAGCACCAGGCATGTTAGAGCTTCTGAATTCCACAAAATCATAACGCAGCCTCTGTCCGTTCTGAGCATTATATTCATTCTGTGTACTCTGTACGCAAACACCGTACGCGTAATAAGAGGGAGGTAGCAGGCAACGAACCGACAGACAGTCTACTCAAAGTCAGCCTTTTATAATTCGAGAGTGTGTTTGCAATCAGTATCTGGCGGAGTGTTTAACTGAGTACTTGCTTTAGAGTATTCTTAATAACGAACATTGTGCAAATCGAGAATCGGTTTCTAATAACAAATCCAAATAAACAACAGAAAACGAAAAACAAACAACGTACGTCCAATACTACCACCCCAACAAAAACAACAACAAGAGAAACAAATATGTGAATTAAAAAAAATATAGATAAAAATACAAACAACGAAGAATAAGGAATGAATGAGAAATGAACGTTAGGCTCTAATTAAAAACAAAACTCTCCCACTTTAACGTTCAAAATGAGTCACTATATTTGGCTTAGTTAGTGACTTGTATTATGTAGTGAAACCAAAACATTCGAGATCATCATCGACATTAAATACACTTGATCGTAGCTAATTGAATACAACTCGTACTTTGTACTATGTTGGTGGATATGTGCGACAGAGAATCGCTGCCTCTAAGTATGTACAAAAGTGTATATATCTGAAGTCAGTTTTGACTTCGAAACTACGATTCGAATCGATACATCTCACCAATAATAAATGTCGAGTCGTTTTTCCAGTCCCCCAGTCTCCCTTCCAACAATCCTAGTTTTTTCATACGTATTATCTTTGTTAATTTTTGTTTATTTATGAACAATATCTGTTTTCATAGTAAATGACACAATTCTTCAATAATATTTTCTCAATTTGTATTGCATAAAAGAACTTTCGATATGAACGTACATACATACATACAGTGCACACTAGCACATCACGCGTCGATAACTGCCAAAATAAAGAAATTATTTCAACTCAACAATAATTAAGAAGTGAATGAAATTTATTACGGCCATGTTCATGATAAGATATCAAATAGTGAAGTACGCACATATAGAACTTACATATAGGTACATAGAGTTCGTAATGAAAATATAGCCCAAAAAATGTAACCTAGAGCAATGCTATATCAATTTCGTGAATTTTGTTTACATCATCTCAAGATGTAAGATCTGGAAAAAGCTTTGCGAAGCGAAAGAATTAACAACAACAATTGTGCGATGGGAATGAACAATTGCATTTTGTTAACAAACGAAATATCAAATTCGTCAAGTCGTTAATAGAGTATTCCCTCTACTGTATACTTGAGAAAGTAGGATGTTGGGGAATACAAGGTTTTTTCTCCATATTAATACATGTATCCAAATACAATAATTTTCAAAAATGTTATAAACGGATTGACGAAATAAATATACAGTTTTTCCTATTGTGTTTTAAAACTCCGCTAAATGAAAAATTCTAATTGAGAAAATAATAATAATCATAAATGACAACACATTTCTACATGAAGCCAAAATCGGTATTAAGAAATGTATTGGATATACAAATAATTGTGTATTGAATATAAGGTCCGCACACTTCCTAACGCATCACGTTTGGCTACTGATTTTGTAGACCCAAATAGAAAGTTCGTCCTTCAACAATCATACTTTCCAAAAAATGTCATTCCTATTGTTTTGTAAAACTCCGCTAAATGACAAAAAACACTCTCTGACAAAATTATAATTATAAACGAAATCATAATTCTACAAGAAGACGAATTCGGTATTAAGAAATGTGTTATAATTAACAATTATAGCAACAACATTTTAAAATATCAAAAGAGATGGAATACAAAACTAATAATATGACTAAACTACAGTTCGGTCGACTAATTTATAAATTTCGCGAAACCAATTCACAACGTCGATCAAAAAAATCGTTATTAATTCTTTTTAAATAAAAAAAGAGTGCTATTTTTAACGATAACTCACAAATAATTTATACTTGCCAAAAAAAATTATAAAGAATAAAAAAAAAATCCCAACCGAAACTAATTACGGGCGTCTTGATAAGATATGGCACCTAGTATGAAAAATATACGCTTTGAATAGTTTTTTTTTTATTTTCTAATCAACGGTAACAACAACAACCCGCCTAACATTTTATTATTCACTTGATCACTTGAAATGGAAACGATTTGGTGGAATTATTAGACTTTTTAAATTTCATTTATCATTTAAAGGTTTGAGGACCCATTGTTCAGTCAGTCCAGTCATATCCGATTATGACGGTATCACACAAAAACAAACACGATCTAACGGAATAATTATTATTATTAATTAACGAACGAAATACAACAGACATTGTGAATATGTCCAATTCCGGAGTTAATAGCGGTTTCGCTAAATGTTTTATACTTTTTATGGCCGTAATAATATTGGTAAGTAATACGGATGATTCATATACAAAGATAAACAGGACATGTATTATATGAAGTGAAAATTCTGTGATAAAAAACAAGGATTCGAGAACTTTAAAAAAAAAATTAATGTGATGTGTTTTAATAATTTACCGAAATTAAAAAGTTATTTATAAAAACTGTCTTTAAAACTATCGTAAGCTTTAATGATAAATGATTTAATGACTCGACAGCAAAACACTCCATAAAAACTAAACTCATATCGTCTTTCATTCTAACTGAATATTTATAGTCCATCAATTAAGTATGCAACTGGCAAATAATATATTCAAATTGACAACACAATTCAATTCAATAGTCGATATTAAACTAGAATAAAGAAAATTATTGTGAAAATATTAATACCGTCAAAAATCGGTCTTGTTTTTAAGAGATAGATGTTTTTTGTAGTTGCCTTTGTTATACGATACTTATAAAGACTGTGCATCACATATCGATTAAAGCAATTATCAGATTTTTTTCCTTAGCCTTTACCAAAAAAAAAAATAATAAAATATGTCTTCTAGTTGTCAACTTTGTTCTTTCCTTCTTATCTTATTTTTATTAATACAAACATGTTGCCACAATAAAAAAAATGTTGGTGAAATCGGATGTATGTGCTAATAATGGAGCGTAACTCACTCTTCCATTAACTGCATACAGCGGCGTTACATGATTACGGACATAAGAATTTGAATTTAAAAATTTTTAATACTGTCCGTCTGCGTCTGCATATATTTTAAATTGAAATAATGTTAACATTTTTGTTTGAATCTGTGGGAGACACTCAGGTCTTACGAAAAACTTTTCAAAGGCTACATTAGTAAAAACTATATATTTAGTTTACCCCATTAGATCATAATTTGGATCAATTACACTGAACAACAAAAAAATAAAATTTTGTAGTTATCATAACCCGTAAAGGAATTGTCCGATTTTGTTATAATTCATTTTGAAATTAGATTTACATAATCTTTAATGTTTACCTAGAATACCTTTTAATCCGAATTATAGTTTCGGAGTTAAAGCCAATTCTAGACAAAGCATTTGTTTTTCGCTAATTCTTTTTCAAAGATCATGCATAATTGAAAACGGCTAATAGTGCTTATCCTAATTGCGGCATCTTAAAATGAGATTAATATCATGAAAATCTATGGTGAGTTTTCGCAATTAACAATTTATGAATTTTTATAGTTCTTATTCAATCCAATTTTTGTTTGTTGGGTAGAGTTTGTTGTCTCAAATATTATGAGTCTATAATATTTCAAGAAAATATATTTCAATTGGCTAACAGTCGCAAACAAATTTAAAGTCTATGTCTATTAAAATACAATTTAGTTTATTGTTAAGAATTTAGACTCAACATCGAAATTGTACTTCTAGATGGGAAATACTTGCATACGCAGAACTCACAAGTGAGACAATAAATCTGAAATATATCATTAAAATAACGACAGAAGTTAACGAGTGACACATTCTCGATTAGATCCGATATTTGTGACTCTTTAAAATCAATCATATCAACTTGCATTGAACATGAAACATGTGATTGAATGTGTACACATGTGTATTTTTAACACACGAGAAATATCAAAATATTCCAGCAAAAAAAAGTCCATGTTTTGTGACTGTACCTTGCTACCTTGGAGAAGCTTTGAGATTAGACAGTAAATTGCAGTTCATTAAGAACATTGCACTTATATCAGATGAGAAAATCGTCTATATGGGTGATTCTGAGATTACCGGATAATTTCGACATAATTTTTTGCATTAACTTTTTTTTACAGAATTTATTATTTCAGTTATGTAACTTTATTCCTCTTAAGAATAGATACTTAATTGTCAAAGGTACACATCTATTTCTTAAGTTTTTACCGAATTATACAATATTTAACAAGTACAGGGTTGCCCATATTCGACGGACCCATCTGGCAACCAGGAGCGTTATCGCGACATGATGACCAATTTTGTGATGCCAATTATTCGTCGAAAGCGTATGAGGCAGTTCTGGTTTCAACGCCAGAGGCGGCCATTTGAGAGATATCATATTCAAAAATTGATGTAAACAAATCTACTTGGAACAAATTAAATGATTAAGATTGCCAACCGCCAAATTTTTATTTTTTTCTTTGATTTTTTTTAAAAAAAAACATGGGTCCGTCGAATATGGGCAACCCTGTATGTCCTAGAGGGTAATAACTTGTTGGACGAGGAAATGATTTTGTTTAAACTAGTTTAAATACGAAAGACAAAACGCGATTTATTTGCACTTATATCAGATGAGGAAATCGTCTATATGGGTGATTCTGAGATTACCGGATAATTTCGACATAATTTTTTGCATTAACTTTTTTTACAGAATTTATTATTTCAGTTATGTAACTTTATTCCTCTTAAGAATAGATACTTAAGTATGTCCTAGAGGGTAATAACTCGTTGGACGAGGAAATGATTTTTTAAAATAGTTTAAATGCGAAAGACAAAACGCGATTTATTTCCATTAATTAATATTTTTCACGAAAAACCTACCACGTGTATGCGTAGATATAATGTTATTTCAAATTGCAAATTATGAAGGTTTATAAAAATTAACATTGTACCGAATATAAGATTTTCGAGGGAATGACGTATAACTTGAGGGATACAAAATATTCATCCGATAATGTCATATTCACTCATATGTACATTAAGATCCAAAGCGGAACTAATTGAGCAGGACCTAATATTTAAAATCGGTTCTGGACGTCTAATTTATTTTCATAGAGAGACTTTTATGACAACATTTTTCAGCATTTTTCACCTCGAAATTGCTGGCGACTTTACGAGTAAGAGATTAATCTCTAAGTCATGTAAAATTTCTCTTTAAAACCATTAGTAGTTCGGAGCCGGCTTTAAACAGTAGGTCCCGGTCAGTGAGTATACAAATTATATAGTGCACAGCTCACTGATTCGAGAGAAGTTCCCCGGAAAGTTAAGGGAAATAAGTAAGTAAGTAAACTACCGCTCCAAAGTGACATTCAATGCATCGATAAGTTTATAGTTTGAGAATAAAACTGACTAGTTGGAATACTAAACTGTTGTGGAATATAGTTTTAAGATATAGAGGGTTGGAACCATAAGGCGTAAATGTGATTACAAAACTGTGACTCATTAAAACCATGTGCCATAAATGTTTCAACGTGCATACAATAACGCCGTTTATATTAAAAGTTATTCTGTTTAGTCAAACTATCGTTATCTGTTTACAGTTATCTTTTTACGTCAAAAATTGACCAACAGGTTATTTTATGAAAAAAGCGTCTCATTTTTTAAAATGCCAATATTATAAAAGTATTTTATTTAAACCAAAAAATAAAACGTTATCTAATCAACTACTGAATGGTAATGATAGTTTGCTAATTAATGTTCACATATTCTAAATTTATTTTAAAAATCATGAAGCGTAAATATTCACAAACTGAAGAATGTAAAGAATAATGGACAGCGACAACTGTTTTATAACTCAACTTCCCCTTTCTTTTGTGATTTTAGCTTCAGGGCTGTCTTTATTTGGGTCTTTCCATATGGGGCATAACACTTAAAGAATGTTCCAAACAAACAACAGATATAACCGAGAATCCATTGGAGTTTGCCATGGATTTAATCTACTTTTTGGGTACGTATTCGGCAGCATTGTTTATAATTTCATTTTACTAATGGATATATTTTTACTTAGATGAAAATTGTGGTGATCCTGCAATAACAACACCAATTGTCACAGATCCTGTGACTATATTTGTCAACTGGGGAGAATCGAATACAGTTACAGATCGCACGTATATATTTATGATTGTTTACGCCGCTATCAGTGCCCTATGGATTGTCACGTCACTATTAGTTGTAACAACAATCTGTGGTCCTGTAACAAAAATGGTGAAGAATCTTTGTTTTTGGCCATGGTTTTTAGTAATTATTGCTGGAAGCATTCTGGATGTTGTGGCCACTGGTTATCACATACACGATATCTTGAACACAACTGTAAGTGTATTTTCAAAACAGTGATTTTTACATTCATTCTAAATTGTACCTGTCCATTTATCTAGTCCGTCGATAAAACATTTGCATATTTGGGACTTTCAACGACAGAGGCGGCCATGGCAGTTCTAAAAAACTTCGATGCATATTTCGTAACACCTGCGGTTATATTAACATGCATTAGTTCTCGAATCGTTCTAATTTGGTTATTGAACATTTTTGGATCAAGCTTTTGCCTGTCCTTATCAAATGTCCTTTCAAAGAGGGTAAGTAAATGTGATACGTTAACACCGATTACAAAAAATTAAAAACTTTTGAATAACCTATGTCCGAAGGTGTACCTCAGAAATCATTTTTAAAAATATTAAACGTTTCCGTCAGCGTATGTTAGTCTGCGACCCTCAGTTGGGTCAATCTGTTAACTAGTCATTTCCCAAGAAACGGGATCAACTGATTCCAAACGCTGAGCAATGACAGACGAAATGCAACACATTTTTCCTAATATGATTTGAAAACCGCAAGTGATTGGCTATCACTAGTGATACCCAACACATACCTGAGAACCATATCTAAAATGTGTTTATATGCAAATTGATTTTTCCCCATCAACATTGTATGAGTGTTTTTACTAATACACAAAATGAAAATATAAAATCCAGCAATAAGTTCATATTCGGTAAAAATGACAACATTTTTAGTCGACTAGCTCTAAAAAATTCATTTTTGGGTCAAGTCGCGTCTTCCGCCCACAAATCAAAATGAGTTTCTATAATCATTAAAATCGTTTATGCAGTTTGGTGTATTCTCCGTTGGTCTCAAAAGTAAATCCATCCATTATGTAAAATTGGCACACCAAAGCTATTTGTTGTCTCAATTTCAAACACTTAAAATGTAATCATAAACGACATATCATGATTTCCTCTCTTCATACTATGGTGCATGTTATAAACATAATCAACAGTTTACCATTTACTAATAAAAATTATGTATTACTGTAGAACTCTTCCTCAAAAAGCAGTGTAAACAGCGCGGCCACGACTAGCACAGCCCCTGTAACCAGACCACATGAGCAGCAACTGACTCGTGAAGAGCAAATGATAGCTGAAGAACTGCAAAGACAACAAAGACCAACAAGTTCTCCACATCAAGATCCCGAACTGATTAGACCAAAACCGTTGATTATACAAAATGTAACCACTGTCCAGAGGCCACCACAAAATAATAACTACAACAATAGGCAATACGACCCACAAACACCTACTGCTCCAACATCTAATGTTTCTTCGCCAACAAGTGAAGTCACTTATCGCAATACTGAAACACATCCAGATAGATTGAATTATCCTTCCCAACAACAGCCAAAGCCACAGCCATATCGCGAGGAATTATCGCCGATTTCCCCTTTAAATAATCGTTACTCTTCAGGTCCTGATAGTTTTGGACTTAATCAACCAAATCAAAGAGTTAGTGAAGAACTAAGAGGTCAATTGCCCTGGTCGTACACCAGTATGCCACCGCCAACTCCAAAGAAGCCACAAATGCTAGTTTACCCTGAAATACCCGAACCCGACTACGGCCAATAAAGGTCGGACAACAGCATAAATGACGCAAGGGAAAATGTGTGATAAATTTTAAATAAACTAATTATAGTTGTTGTTTCTGTTTTTGATGTTATAGTAATGTAGACATAACAAAAAATCATTCATTTATTATCAATACTTTTGAAATAAAGTTGAAAAAAAAAAAATAAAATAACTTACAGCTGTATTAGGCATGCTTTTTGCTTTTGGTATTTCGATATCTCCAATAAAGCAGAATTTAAATCGAGATCCACGCTGTTGCTGTTGATGTGTACTTCGACTTTGGGTATTTCTTCGCAGGATTTAGATCCCACTACTAGTATAACAGGATATCCCATTCTAAATTTTTGAAAAAAATATTGTCATTTCTGTGTACGATTTATAAATCAGAAATACATACTTTTTTGCTTCCATAAACCTTTTTCCAATGGTTAGATATTTGCGGTCGTCGTACAAAAGTTCCATGCCGCACATTATTTCCAATTGTTGCAACACTTGTTCTTCTATCTGATCTCCCAGTTGTGCCTCCTTACTTCCTTGTTTAGGTCCAATCACACATATATCATAGGGAGCTAATAATGAGGGCCATTTCAATTCGTTTTCCGTAGACAACACTTCAAGAGATGCGGCCAGTATACGACTTATACCAATACCATAACAACCCATAACCAGAGCCTTTGGCTTTCCGTCGGTGTGCAGGTAAGTGGCGTTGAAGGTTTTGGTGTACCGATCGCCCAACAGAAAAGCATGGGCCACTTCAATTCCTTTTACTTGTTTTACATCACAACTATTACATTTAACGCAGGATGAGGTGGCGTTATCTTCAGAGACTTCAATATTAAAAGCATAATTACAGTTTTGACAATGTAATAAATTATCTTCGCCGGCTGTGGACATATAGTGGTACTCATGAGAAAGTTTACCGCCCATTATCCCAGTGCATGCTTCCACTATTTAATATGAAGATTTCAGGAAGCAATTAGTTACTATAATCTAATAAATCAATTCAGTAAAATGCCAAGTTTTAATGGAGTACCTTTTTTAAACGGCACCTCCAATTGCTTAAACAATCTCGTATAGGCGTCATTAACCAGAGAATATGTTTCTCGAGCCTCATCCTCCGTTCGATCAAAAGTATACATGTCTTTCATAAGGAATTCCTTAGCTCTTATTAAGCCGAAACGGGCCTTCAATTCATCTCGAAACTTGGGGCCAATTTGAAACAAACGCAAAGGCAATTGCCTATAGGAAATGGGAGCTGTAGCAGCCAACATGGCGGTAATAGCTTCTTCATGTGTCTACAAATAAAATTGTAACAAAATTGTAATTGTATTATAATTGTCTTAGCGTGTAGTAGGTACTACCGGACTTAAGAGGAACTCTTTGTCGTGGCGATCACGTAACATAAAGAATTCAGTAATATCCCCTTTCAGCCTCCCCGACTTTTTCCACAGAGAGGACGGCGTTAATACAGGCAAAGAACATTTTTGACCCTCTATAGCACTCATTGCTTCATTCACCAAACCAACCAATTTGTCCAATGAACGTTGTGCCATTGGCAAAATTTGAAAAGTTCCATTTATTGCCGGCTTGATGAGACCCAGTTCGGTCATCAACTAAAACATTAATAAATTAAAAAAACATTTTATTTGTACGAAGAGTTATTCGTTACCTTTTGACTTTTTGATAAAGCCTCCAACGGTTTAGTCACTGCATTCTTCGGAGTCACCAGCACCGGCAAATATAGACGGGATACCTTCTGCATGTTGCAATTCAAAAGTTGGAACAAAACCAGAGTTGTAAAAAATAAAACAGCTGTTAAAGGGAAGTATAGCCAAACACCAATTCATGATTTAATAGTTTCATTTGGCTACCCGCTTAATTATGAAAATATTTTTGGCAACACCTTTTTCATGTGCGACTATCGAAACATGTGTATGCCGACGTGTTTATAACCCTGCCATTGCACGTACAATTAATTTATTGTCACTTGAGTACATATATTCGCCATTGTTCTGACATCCCCAATTTGCTGAATCTGCATGATTTTTTTTTGCTTTTATGAACTTCTTGTAAATATGTGTTGAGGACCAGAAGACGAACTATGCGAGATGCTTCAATGGATAATTTTTTCGATTAGAGCATATTCCATTTTCATCTGAAAACATAACAAAACAGCTGTTGTTGAAAAATACACATTAAGAAATCAGCTTGTGTTTATGAAAAAAAATTGACGTACATAGGGAATTATATGTATATGGATACAAAAAGTGACAGTACATATGTTAAAAACATATCGTCTGATAACAACTTTAGACAATTGTCTAGGATGCACCACATGTTTTATAAATAGGTTCTTAACATGAATGTTTAGTAAATATTAAATGTAACGAATTTATATCTCGACTTTGTCCATATAAACTAAAAATTTTGTGGTTTTAAAATTTAAATTCTATTCAATTCCGATACGTAAAACTCATATGTACGTTTGTTCTCCATATACTGATGAACATATGGAACTGCTTTTTAAGAGGCAGTATTGTCGTAGGAAGTACACAGACAAGGAAGTACACAGACAAAAATATCTCTTAGAATATGTCCAAGGCTTTCAAAACACCACTTTAAAGAAAATAAGGCATACAATCACGCAACAACACCAAACAACATAGCAGTTGTTTTCAGCGAAGAATTATAGGCAAAGTCATGGGTTACTGTTAAATTGGAGCAAACATTTTGGGACCTGAGGAAACGATTTTCGGAAAAGCCTACTTGGAACCAAGTGCGATTTTACCATGGAAGGTACTCTTCCGAGATTTCTCTTACTCGTACCATTCATGGTAAGTTAAATGCACAGAACTTGGATGAGGAATTCAAAATGATGAGCTAATTTCAAAAGTCATAATTTTTTTCTATATTTTGTATATATTTTTTTTGTATATTGTATATATACTTTTTGTATATATTTTTTTGTATATTGTATATATACTTTTTGTATATATTTATATTTTTTTAAACCTAGTTAAAACTACTAACATCTTTTTTTTTAACTTTTTTTGGGTCCAAGGGTAAACCGGGTGACACAGACCATATGTTTAGATTTTTGCAGCGACAGACCAAAGCCTCTGGTGAGAATCGAACCCAAAAACCCGCACGCTGATAGGAAAAAAAGGTACCAACTCGCCTCTGAACCGTCGCATTATGGATTTAATTTGTTGTTCCTGAATTCTAAGTTTTTTTTAGACTAACTGTACATATTTTTTTTTAAACATAATTCAACCTACTAAAATTTTTTCGCAAACTTCAATTAATAGCATTTCCTTAATGTTATTAATATCGTACATATTTTTTTATTTTCAGAGGAGACTGAATGAATCTAGTCAACCTACTAATAATTTTTCTTGCGATTATTTTTTATCGGTATTTCCTTAATTTTACTAAAGGTGGGTTTACACGACATGTATTTTGCATATGCAATGTCACTTTTTTAACCCGTCTGTTTTTCGTATGTCTGTCAAAATTATGAAAAAACACGGCTTTTAATTTTTTGTGTTTAAACGTGCACATGTAAACTACATGGCATAACCTCTGCTTGTCATTAACAGCTGATGTTGTAATGTCACAGAACAGCATTTTATATTTTTTGTGAAATGGATTCAAGAAGAAAGACCATAATTGCAGCGTGCAGTGTTATTATAATAGTTTCAGCTATTAAAAAAAGGAGGAAGCGGCAAGAGAGGGCAAGAAGAAGCCGTGCTATTTGGAGCCACAATTGGTTGCTTCGAAGGGACTCCGCTTTGTTGTTTATCAAAAACAGCTGATGCGATACGGTTTACATACCAAAATAGAACACGCTCTATTTCAAAAACTTGCATATGTATTACATGATGCATTGTGCATATGGCGTTCTTGACAGGGTTCACACGACATGCATAAATTGTTCATATGCAAAAGTGACATTACATATGCAAAATACATGTCGTGTAAACCCACCTTAACATTGTTTATTTTTTTTATTTTCAGAGGGGACCGAATTATCGGCCTCGGGTGTCTAATGGGAAAGTGATGCGAAATTTAAAGCCACTCCTTTCCAAGTCAACCTCACCTGTTTTCGCTAACGAGGCTCTGACGATTTTGTTAATACAATCAGCCCTATTGCTGGAGTCAACGTCGACACAAGGCGACGTCGTTTAGTGTCGACTCTTGTGTTTTTTTATTGCCGTTGTCAATATTGATGATTATCGACTACTATATGCCAATGGTTGATATTGTCAACCACATGCAGTGATGCCAGAGGATTTTTTGGAAATTCCCTACGTTTATTTCAAAAATCCCTTTTTTCCCTACGGCAGCTTTTTTTCCCCCTACATTTTTCCCTACACTCCAATTAGTTAAAATTTAATAAATTCTAATAATTCTATTAATTATATTTTGTTAGCTTCTTGTTTATTTTAACTTTTATTATTGAAGTGTAAGCAATTAAACAAAAAATAACATAAAATAGTTCACGTTCACGTTATTTAAAAGAATTAACAAAAAAAAAAACTTAAAATACTATAAAATAGTTCAGGTTCATGTAATTAAAAAGTATAATAAAAAAAAAAATTTAATAGTTCAGGATCATGTAATTAAAAATAATTAACAAAAAAAAACTTAAAATAACATAAAATAGTTCAGGATCATGTAAAAAGAATTAACAGAAAAAAACTTAAGTTATTTGTACAAATCTTTAGAGTTCAGTCTTTTATATTGAGAAGGTGTACATTTAAAACTTGTACAGTCCATTGAATTACTTTGCAAATACGACCGAATAATACAAATTGACGTGTTCTATTAAAATACTTATTAAAGATTTGCAGAAATTGCGAATGTTAAGGAAATTTTGCACTGACGCTTCAAAACACCTGTCAAACAATGGAACAATTGTTTACAAATAAAATTAAAGCCGGTCACTTTTGATGACGGCGATGAAACTTTAAACGACTAACGCCAATACAATTTAAGAAAATCATTAGTCGCCTCATTTAGTTGTCCCTGTGATCGTTTATATATAAATAATAAATTGTCTATGTAATTTTCCATTAAAATGAGTATCGTTTTCTTTGAATATAACTCTTTTTGCATGGTTTTCTAACAAATTATAAAAAATCCCTACGTTTCACGGGAATATAAAAAATCTGTCCGTTTTCCCCCACATCCGATTTTTTTTGGAAAAATCCCTACATGTAGGGATTTTTCCCTACTTCTGGCATCACTGACCACATGTTATACTCAGCCCTATTGTGGAAGTCGACATCGTCATCGTTTTTGAGTCAACGACAAGAATTGATTCTTGTCGTCGTCATCAATACAATCCCAACATGGCATTTTGAATCAATGTGACGACGACGACGACAGTTTATTGATAAAGTGAATAAATCAATCATCATCTCTAGCAGTTGGGTCTGTTTATTTAGTTTGTTTATGTTATGACTGTTGTCATGGCATTGTCATGTGTCGTCATGGTTTTTCGTAACGACAAGGAAAATTTCAAAGTAAAAGCAATTTTAAAAATAGAGAAAAATTAAAGTAACTCAGGCAAACCAATTTGTGGAAGAGTTGGAGAAAAAACCTTCGCTTGCCGGAGGATTTTGTAAGGCCACTGTTCCAAGTAATTTTGAACAACAACGGGACGACATACCAAAGTTGTTAAAATATTTTCCCTTACCCTGGAGAGTGGAAAGAGATTGTGAATTTGTATGGTGCATTATAAAAAAAACACCGCATATGTTTGGTCACCAACAAAGCAGAATGTAATGCCCTCAGCACGCCGGAGGCTAGGATAAATTCTGCTTTCCAAGATCCTGCTACATATTTAGCAGTGTCAGTCCCAAGTTACAGACGATTCCATTAATCAGCTGGGCAAAAATCTCAATGTTGCCGACAATTAAGTTGTATTCGAAATGAATGTTGATCCGATTCCGGCTTCCAGTTAACATGTTATTGTGTACTGCACATGTATTAAAGCCAGGGTTTAAAATGCTAACGCAATTTTAGTCAAAAGTACAGAATTTGTCAATTAGTTTTAGCATAAAAAAGTCAAAACTAATATGCGAACAAATGCTAAAACTAAATTAGTCGTAATATTCAGTTAGCGTTAGCAAAATAAACTAACGCTAACCAAAATATGCATATATTATTAGCAATGGAAGAAGAAGCAACTGCTGATTTTGCTAACGTCTTTGCTAAATTGTGCTAATTTGGTGACTATTTTCGACTTGTGTGTTTGGTTCGGTTTTTGTGTGTTTGGTTCGGTTTTTGTGTGTAACCGAAAATTGTGTTCGGCTCGAGTACTGTGTTGCCTACCTTTGATAGACAATAAGTTGTGTTTTTAAAAAATCGCATGAAACAATATTGCTGTGCGTTTCTGTAGCTGTTAAAGGTATATATATAAAAACAAGTGAAATTAATAGCACAGAAATAATTCGAGGTAGGTACTCGTATATATTTACATATTGTTTCTACATATAATATAATGTTATGTACAATGACTAATAAATCACTGCATAATGGAGTCCACATGGTTAGATCCGTTTAACTTCGAACGGGAATGTTATATGTTCCACATTTAACATTGGATTGAGGAGATGCATAACGAACTCTGGAAATGCTGAAATAATAAATATTCGTAGAATCAGAAATCGCCACTACGGTACCACTATTGGATACTTTGCGTCATGTTCCGTTGACAACACTGAAACCAGCTCAAATTTTTTGCTAACGAAAAATGGTTAGTCAAAATTAGCAAATTTTTAGCAGCACATTAGTCAATTGTGGTTAGCAGAGGTGTGTCATTTTTTTGACTAACGCTAACGCGAGCTAACGTTAGTCGGACATTAGTTTTAGCTCTGGCTTGTGGAAAAGATTGTTAGCATTAGTTTAGCAAAATGATGCTAATGGTTAGCGGACTGGTGCTTTTAAACCCTGATTAAAGCTGATTTATTAACTCTCAATCCTTTAAAAGAAATAAAAAAAATTACACGTCCAGGAAAAAACAGACTTTGATTTTGCCCATTACTTTTAATTTGTTATTTGACGATATCTGACTCCTGTCTTGGTACTCTTCTTTGATATATTTCATTTTGTTAAATTTGCCACAAAAACACCAAATAAAATAAATAAACCGACTTAACCGCTAGAGATGCGGTTATCGATTTATCGATAAATAGTCGTCGTCGTTGTGGCATTCATTCAAAATGCCATGTTTGGATTAAATTAATATCGACGACGACAAGAAGTGACGTTATCTCAAAAACGACGACTCCCGCAAAAGGGCTGAATACATATTCAGCGCTTCCCATTGAAGTCGGTCTAGATGAATACAAACGAGAAGTTTACAAAGAAATTTCAATAGTAAAATTGCTTCCCTTTCTAATAATAGACATTATGAGATTAATTTGTCATCGTTGTTTAGGCATTCCCATCACTGAACACACCACACATTCATGTAGAAAGTAGATTTTTGTATTTGTCAAGCGACGTATAACAGCTGATTTTATTGAGGCTAAGAAACAAAAAGCAAAATATAAAAAGACATCATTTTCTTACAATTATATCGATGCATCTGTACAAACAAAATATCAACACAAAAGAGCGCCAGGAGTTGCGAAGGCAAAAATTATTGCAAGAGCAAAAGATCAAACGTCTAGAACAACAGGATGAACAACGACAGCTGAGTGAAACCAGTGACAAAACCAGAACCAGATATTACCAGACATTTCAGGAATTGTATGGCGATGATTTGTCGATTCAACTATCAGAATGGCTTAGAGAAAAACCGGAAGATTTGGAGGAATGGCTGCTACTACCTTGCCCCATGGGCCAAAGATGTTTGGTGGTTTCCGGCCGGGGAAGGACAAAAATGTTTAGTAAAGTGGGACGTTTTCGCATGTCGTTCAAATCGTTGTTACCTGGTGGTGGGGGTGCAACAGCCGGCGAAGGAGGCAAAGGTGTTGGTTTTTCTATTTTAGATTGCGTTTATAATGTTGAAAATGACTCCTTTTACGTTTTGGATGTGCTGTGGTATGGGAAGCAATGTTTTCTAGATTGTGAAGCCCAATTTCGTTTCTTTTGGCTGAAATCGAAATTTGAGGAAATCGAAGAGGACGATCAATATTTTTGCAAACAAACTGCTTTTAAAACATTTCGATTATTGAAAAGTTACGATATGTCCAACCAAGAAATGACGGCTCGAGCATTACAGATGTACCCTTTATGGAGTGAAAACCAGCCAGAGTTAGATGGCTTTCTATTTTACCATAAAGAGTCAAGTTACACTTGCGGCACAACACCATTGGTATGTTGGCTTTTCCCCTTCATGGTGGAAGAAGTATTACAAATGAGTGTTAACTGCAAGTATGAAAGACCACCTAGTTACTCTACCCCTTGGATGTATATGGAGGAATTTGATAAGGAATTGGCGCGCAAACGACAGAAACGACAAAGAAAACAAATGGATTATACTAATGACACAGATTCATATTCATTCTCTCAAACCACCAAAGGGATGGATGGCATCGAAGAGAACAAAAAGGACACTGAAGAACTTTTGATGAGGGACAATGAAACAGACTCTTTAAAACACATAATAAAAACAGAGTGTTTGTTAGAACTGGAGGGAATTGCAGAGATGTGAATGAAATGCTGCTATATGGGGGCGTTTTGTATAGACTTGCGCACTAGCTTTTCTTAGAAAGGATTTGATTACCTGGGCAATAACATATTAAATGCAAAAATACTCGAATGTCTAAAACAATATAAAGTTTCTTAAATAAAGAAAAATACAAAAAAGAATATTTCAAATCGCATATATCAAATATAAGTAAATAATACCATGGTCATTCAACGGGGTTGGAAGATATTAAGTGATGCTGGTTCTACTTCGGCATCGTCTACAGAAGCAAATAGATCACCCACAGGTTTAAATTCCTCTTCGGATGATTCCAATTGTTCCAACCAAACAACCCATTCCATGGTTACGAGTGTGGCCAGTCCTACAGCAAACAGTCATAAATTAGAAACCATCATCAATAATTCCTCCAGCACCACTAACAGCAACATTAATTCAGAAACAATGGTGAATTATTATTTTTCTTTGATTTTATAAACGCATTAATGTACTTTGAACATGTATTTATTTAGAAATTCGTTACCACCCCTCAAATGGCTGAGATGACACTGCACAGGTTACGCCAACGTTTCTCCAATACCACCTCCATGACCAGTTCTTCGGAGTCTGGCATGCGTTCTTTGGAATTGGTTCGCATAGCTGTGCAAAGTTCTTTTGACAAGGAAATCGATGAATTAATTAAACTGTATATAGAGGTATGCTCCACAGATAATACAATTTGTTACATTTAATTACGATCCTAATTTTTGCAGACATACTTTAAGCCGGCCTTTAACAACATCAAGGAGAATTTAGGTCAAGGCGCTATAAATGAAGACGCTGTAAGTAAAGGTTAAAAAATATAGACGGTATATTTGAGAATTTATTTTGGCCTTCTTTTATTTTAGTATAAAAACTTATTTGAAATTTGTATTTTTAGCTCCAAAAAATGTCGTGTGCTTTGTTGGAAAATGCAAAATCTCAATATAAAATCTTGCGTTTCAAACCACAATCCTCCACCACCTCTGTCGGCAACATATCTGCACTTCCCAGCGCTCAAGACAGCAGTCCCATACGCATGGCTTTAAAGCGACCAGCACCAAATAAACCAACAGCCACAGTCATCGAAATGCAGAAACGTTTCTTTCCTGAGAATGTGATCATTAAAACTTCACAGCAGCAACAGTTGACAACACAAACCGTACCAGCGGTAGGTGCACTCAAAGCCACTATTATTCAAAGTCAGTCGACAGCTTTTGTGCAACAGCCACAGCAACAAAAAATAATACAACCAAGTGTTGCAGGTCAGCAGCAGCAACCTCGAAGACAAATTTTTTGGAACACCGCACACATATCCACCACCACCAAGTTCGTTTTAGACGTTCAAGCCAACCAGGCATTTGGTTTTGGTCCTGAGGGAAAAGAAAGATTGGCTAGTAAGCATCCTGAGCTTATTCGTTACTTACCTGATAACGAAGATCGTGATTGGTTGGTTTCCCAACATATAATACCACAACCAAACCGTAATTCGCGTTTTCTCTTTCTGATATATGACGAAGTTTGTCGTTTGTATCAAACTCATGACGTGTACAAAACAAAAGCCTCTATAGATTTGTCAGTGATGATGACATTTACCGTGCCGGAATTTATGATACAAAAAATGAAAATTTTCTTTGTTGATTTGAACATTAAAAGTCGTGGCTTAATAACTAATTCATATTCTGTAGCTGGAGGGTCCAATACCTCCGCAGCTCAAAGTAATAGTCACTTACGCAATGCTTTGCTATTGGGAACCCAATCATCGGTAACTGCATCGGTAGTAGCGTTACCGTCCCCCTCGTCCACAGCGACGTCTACCAACATTAGCAATGGAGTTATTACAGATCCATCTTCGAATATTACCGTAGCCCCAACCTCATCGGCAAATGTATCTACGTCGTCTTCGTCATCAAACATAACATCCACAGAAGGTCTGTTACAACCAAAGAACAAGTCCAGTAATTTAAGTTCATCCCATGCTACATTAACAGCTCTCCTAAATAATTCATCACCAGCCACAAATGAAAAACCAAGCAACTCATCATCCTCGATGTTGGCATCATCCACACCGACATTGTTAAATAAGTTGAGAAAATAAATACAACTTTTTAGCTTATCTTAAAATTCAGAAATTTTTTTTTTTTAAATTAACCGTATGTAAGTTTTTTCCAGATCAAATATATTTACCTGTAATCTGAAAACAATGACAAGCGTAAATTAATAGTACTGAAAATATTAGCAAATGCAAATATTGAATAATTTTGTGAAAGCGAAAATCGATTGCGAATGTCAGCGATTCAAATAAAATAATGAAATATCCGAATCTTGAATACAAAATTAAATATACTCTCACCCTACTGAATAGGAGAATATAATTATGTACATATGTATATCAATTGGTAAGGGCAGAAAGATACAATGAATGGAAATAGTCACTTAGCAATTTAATGCATCTGTCTGTATCGCTAGTTTGCGTTAGACCTATTGAAAGGAGTTACCAATGGTTTTGAAATTATTCATATATTTTCTGAATCGATATTGCTCTTTAAATCACACCTTTAAATTTAGATATACTGTACGTTTCTGAAAAGACGACATATCAACGAATAACAAAAAAAAAAAAAAAAAGAATAGGCCAAGGAGTATTGCATTAATCGGTAATGTACATAATCGCCGTGTGAATTAATATTGATCTTTGGTCATATGCTAAACATATGTCCACATTCTAGAATTGATGTTCGCCTGACAGAGGTGGTTCATTGTTCCACGATGTCACAGACTTCGTTCCTCATACCTTTTTGGTACTCTGGACTGCAATTTTATTTAAATGGGCGCCTCTTTACAACCTTGGGTAGGAATAGTAATATTATGAACCACGGTCTATGTTGAAAAATTTATAATATATCTCAAATCGAAGAGTAGTAAGGTGTGGATTGGAATAAACGAAGCAAAGAATTGATTATATTGGTAGATTGGAACTTAACACACCACAGAATTTAGAAATTATTAAAAGGAATTTCCACTTTTAAATCAGGTTTAAATAAATACTTGCTAAATAATTTAGAAATTCTTTTAAAGTAATTCTAATACGTGCTATATAAATGCATTTTTTTATTAAAAATATTGTTAATCTAATTTAATTTAATATTTGATATCTTATTGTAAATTAATATATATTATTTGATTTTGGTTAAAGCCTACTCCCCACAATAATGTATTAGGACGCTGAGGCACAAAACATTTTAAACAAAACGTTAATAAATTAATTTTGGGTTGAAGTTTTTGAACGAAACATTAAAGTACAACTTGAAAAACTAACTAAAAAACTTAAAGAACTTGAAGCACAGCGTCGTTGCTGTTGGGCCTCACCGACACTATTTATAAGAATATGGGAGGCACTAAATACTGCGTCCTTGTGTCATTAGATCTAAAGAAAGCATTTGACAGAGTAGATTATGCCATCACCGACTCCTGAGGGGTGATGGGCCCAATATTATTTGTACTTTATTTTAACGATTTGTTCTTCAAACTTTATGACTGGTGTGTAGCTTTTGCGTTTGCTGATGACATACAGTTATTGTTTAAAGGAGATAGTCTTTTTATTAGTGTTGTACAATCAAAAATTGATCTTGTTCTGGAGACGCTGCGGTTTTGGATGTCTGAAAACAAACTGAATATAAATGCTTCAAAAACAAAAGCTTTGTTTTTTTCTTCAAGTTGTGCCAATAATCTGAGACTACTTCATGATGGGGTAAAGAGATATATTCCAGTGCCAATCAGGGCAACTTAAATTTGGTCCGTTTAGCTCTATTGTTTACACTCTAAATCGCCGTAAGCATATGACTCCATACGCGGTTAAATTCTTGGGTTGTCCTTTTACTGCTTTTGTAGATTTTCGTCTGCTTATAAATTTCTATAAAATGTTCAAAAATCAATGCCCTACTTTTTTAAAACAATTATTCCAGTTTTCTCACTCGAGTCGTTTAAATCAAATTATTATTCCCAGAATTCGCTATCCGAGAGGTCATTTCAAGTTAGAGTTGCAAGATCTTTCAATGCGCTTCCTAGGGAATTACAAGTTTTTAATCTAACCAGCGCAGCATACTCTAAAAAGCTTCTAGACCATATACATTTATATAACCTATAGATAAGTCCATTGTTATATTTAAATATTTATCAAACACACTTTCGCCTCATATTGCTACGAACTACATCAACACATTTAAACATATCTCCTCTTATTTTCTAAATGCTCTTAATTTTTTGCCTGACGCTTTATTTGTTCATTTGGTTATTTCAATATTTTTTACATTTATGAGTGGGTGCTATATTTGGTTGATAACTCTTAAACCCGATCTACTCCCATGCGGATGACAGCAACCTCTGTCATTCATACTCATTTGATCTTCGGCCAGGTCCTCTGGAGGTTGAGGACAAAAGGCGAACGATGAATGACTCACTTAACCGCGATTTGGCGACGATTTTTGAGTGGGGCCAAATGAATAGAGTAGATTTTAATGCGCAAAAGACCCAGTGGTGTTTGTTGTCACACAAACGTTCACCAGATCCAGCATCGTCGTCAATTTCTATGGGTGGTGTGGATATCGACGAATCAGATACTCTTGATGTTCTGGGCATGAAGATACAGTGTGATGCTCGCTGGGCTAGCCATATATTCGAAGTGTCGAAAGAAGCATTCAAGTGTTTAGGCTTTTTGAAGCGGTGCAAGAAATACTTCACTCCATCTGATCTCGTAAATATTTACACCGCCTACATCCGGCATAAAATGGAATACAACTCCCATATATGGGCAGAAGCTCCAAAGACATCTTTGCAGCTTTTGGACCGTGTACAGAGGAGAGCGGTGGTGATGATTGGGGATAGTAGGGTATCCAACTCTATTGTCTCCCTTCAGCATCGTCGGAATGTGGGATGTATATGGCTGTTCTATAGATATTTTAACGGTATCTGTTCGTCAGATATCCGTTGTCTGGTCCCTGAAGTTAGAACATTTAGTCGGAATACGCGGCTATCCAGGGTATCTCATCCGTTCATTGTGAAATGGCCGGTTGACCGGACGACGCACTATACAGAAAATTCGTTCTTTAGACGAACCGTTCGTATGTGGAATAATCTTCCACCAAGTGTATTTCCTTCCAGCTGCGACATACTCAAATTCAAGACTAATGTCAACAAACACTACTCCCTCTTTCCTCCTTCCAACACCCTTATTTCCTATCGCTAGCACAGTGCAATGCGCTTATAGGAGGCATCCCCTGAGTGTTAGCCAAATAAAAAAAAAATAAAAAAAAAGGAAAGCATTGTACATATATTATAAAAATAACTGATAATTTCAACCCCTAATTCCACATTTTTGATTTTAATCTGAACAGCAAAAGGTTTGGAAGAAATTGGACTCAGATGGGGTTTCTCAAAATTTGATGTTCGAAAGTCCCTAAGCCTGTTCACCTCTGAGATTTTTAAAATCTTTTATGTATATTTAAATTTTGACGGCAAATACAGTTATAAGGATGTTAGGAATACATGATATACATGATCGCTGGGACGTATGATCCCAGCAGGGTCGATCGAATATCAATTGAAACTATTTCTTCAAAAAGTGTCCCATCCGAGTTAGGTGAGCAATTATTCATTTAAAGTTTAATCTGTTTAACAGCTAAAAATAATAGTCGTGGGACATAGTTTCATCCTTTTCAAGGTAAACGATGCGAATGCCACACCATCGTAACCTTAGTTGGTATACGTTCGCCTAGAAAAATCCACAACTTTGAATGTTCCACTATTAGAAAACGATATATAACGATAATTTAAGCCGTGATGATATCTTTTGAGCGAACTGAATATTTTCACATGTGATATTTTTTTTACGACGGGATTCAATAAACTACTCTTTAACCGTTGAAATTGATGGTGCAGATACTATTGTCAAAAAGTAAAAAAATGTTTGTGGAAATATATGCAAAAATGATTGGTTTGCTTAACACATTAAAGTAGTCTATTAACAGATGGTAGTTCCACGGAGCAGATTACTGTTGTGTTTTTTATATGCGAATAAACGACAATTGTTGAATGTAGATTAATACATTTTATTGAAGTGTGATGGCTTGCTGTACTAATAACTGTAAAACTAAACTTACAATGTATAATGGCGTGATGCAATCAGCATTCCATGTAGGCTTACCCCAACATCTTCCTCTTTAATTAGCATGTGGTGATTTTGATATTGATTCCACAGGTTGACTTCGGCTAGTGATTCTCTGAGGAGTCCAATTTGGTGAACCAATTGGTGTTGAAAATCCTCCGTTTTGGAATGATGTAGGAAGTAGGACATCCAAAGGTAATTGATGCCGAATATTCGCTATTGTTGGAATCTCTATATATAAGTTGATCTGTGTGAGATCTAACGAGTATTTTTTTTATCGTCGACTTCAATTAATGTATTGTATGTTACATTATGCCGATTTCTCGATTATTTCTCCAACTCTTGTTTTTCGCGAGAACGTTCGTTTTCGGATACCATGCTTGGTATTGTACTGTGCCTCCATCTGATGATTTACTTTTCTGTCGATGGGTGGAGGTTTTATAATAGCGTCCAATAAATGATTCTGCTGAAATGTTTCTATTTGGAGATTTCGGATTCGGAGTTGATCTATAGACTTCCAAGAATGTCTGAAGTGCTTCTGTAGGCATTTCCTCACCTTCGAACTTCTTTAAGGCACGTTTAAGCGTATCTACGAACCTTTCAGCCTGTCCGATGGAATAGGGATAATAATTTACATTTCCTGTGTGTTTAATAGATCTTATTTTGCACCAAGATTGGAACTGATCTGATCAGAACTAGGTTCCGTTATCTGAAACTATTTGTTTAGGATTCCCGAATTATCCGCAGTATTCGTTTAGCATCTTTATGGTTACGAATGATGTTGTTGTTGATGTCTCGTAAATATCAGGGTATTTAGAGAATGAGTCAATTATCAGGAGATAACATTGGAACACATGAATAGCATACATCCTTCAGTTGTTGATAACGAATCTCTCCTGTTAAAAAATTGAAGTACGGACAGATCGATGTCCTTGCTATTACCAGGCCATCCGTTGTCGCTGTTGGTTGCGTTGACTACCATTTTGAATTAAAGTGGTAGAGTAGAGACAGCTTCATCGACATCGTTGCGAATATCTTCCTCGAGTGACACGGAGGCAACTATGTATTCATCGGATGGCTTCTCAATATCGCTGATGAGTAGTGATACTACGTCGTCATGTCTAAAATCTTTCGTGTTGGTGTACTTGAATTCTAAGTTGTATGCGAGTAAAATCAAAGCCCATCATTGCAACCGGTTTGCTGTGTAGACAGGAATTTCCTTTTTAGAGCCAAATATTAGCAGTAGAGGTTTGTGATCTGTATGCAATGTGAATTTGCGTCCGAACAGCATTTTATGAAATCGCTGTACGGCGATGATGTGTGCTAAACCTTCTTTTTCTATTTACCTGTAGTTTTTTTCAGCGGGTGTAAGGGATCTGTACAAGGTGGCGCAAAAGTAATCCTCCTATCAGAAAATGCTATAAATTTTGCGATTGGCCCCTAATGTCAGTTCTGTTTTGACATTTGTGTAGTAAACACATGCGAAATACACGTTAGTAAACAATGTTACGCTACACTGCTCCAGAACGCGGAATATTGCTGACTATTTATTTGACCAATAATCGGCAATGATTTTTCATGAAAAATAATCATGAGTGATGAGGCCCATTTCCATCTTAGCGGGTAGGTAAATAAGCAAAATTTACGCTTCTGGGGCACTGAAAATCCGCGTGTAACCCACGAAGAGCCATTACACCCGCTCAAAGTCACTGTATGGTGTGCTGTTTTCGCTGGAGGAGTCATCGGACCTTTTTTCTTCGAAGGCGTCGCGGGCCAAACGGTTACTGTGAATGGTGAGCGCTACAGAGCAATGATCAACGAGTTCTTTTTGCCGCAACTTGATGAATTGGGATTGGAAAACATGTGGTTCCAACAGGACGGTGCAACGGCACACACTGCACGTGCCACAACCGATATGCTGAAGGATGCATTTCCCGGGCGCCTAATCTCCCGGACTCAAATGACAATCAACTGTGGCGGCGGCCATATCATATTCTTGACTTGATGTAAAAAAGACCAAATAAAAATAATCCACAAGAAGAATCAAAGTTTTTCATTTTTTTTTAATTACAGCCAAAAAACATCGGCTACATGGAACATGGGTAAGTCTGAGTTGTAGTGTGTCAAAAGCAAATTCGAAGTTAAAATTCGCTTGAAGTCATCTAATGGTTTCTGAAGTGCATATATGTATATGTATTAGGGCGGGTCGATTTGTATGGGTGGAAAAAAACCAACAAAGCGGATAGCAAAAGCGAAAACTACAGAAAATTCTAAGAAAGTTTTGCCAAGAAACCATGGGTCTAATATTAATTCCCAGTTCGCGCAGAGCGACTTTAGATTTTGAGGTCATACTTATTAAATTGTACTCAAAAACCTATACTTTCATAAGAAGCGATCCGGAAAATTGTGCTTGGTTTCTTCGTTTATAACGAAAGTTTGTGCTTCTATGTATGCAGCATACAGATATTCCCATATTTTAAAAAAAAAATGCTAAAATTGTGGAAAATACGGTGGATCGAAAATAAAATTTTATTATTGTAATTAATTTTTCAAAAAATTAAATGTTTTTGTGGTGCAAGTTACAGACATTGGTTTTTTTTGCTGATGACTGGGAATCTTTTCTAGTTTTAGTTTTTTTAGGTTTTAAAGTCTTTTTTGGATTCCATGCGTGGTGTTGTAGTACGACTTTCTATAGTTACGGCCATGATATCGTCTCTATTCTTTGCGATAGCGCGTCGGGAAACTGTTGCCAGAAGCTGTACACAAAGCTCAGTTGCTTGGGTATGACATGGAATCCCTGGGTCAGGATGCGGCGGATCATCAGACTCAATAAACTGCAACAAGTGTTCGTATGGAATGTTTGCTGAGAATGGTGGCTCAGACAAAACACTGTCATCATCTAGGTCAACCAGATCAAAGTAGTCTGAGCATTCAAAATTTATTGCGTGCTTTTTATCATAAACCCTTAGATTAGTCGGATCACAAACTTTATCACGATAATGTAGTATCTTTTTATGGCTCTTTCGCGAACATCTTTTCTCTTATCATAAAGCATTGCCAGTAAGATATTTTCAGGATGAGCGAAATATGAATTATTTCGGATTACTGTGTTAACAATTTCTCGCAGCGTTGGTGGTAAATATCGCGTGGACTGTATAAATTTAAAAAACAAGAGACTGCTGTATACAACTGATTTGTAGAACTTAATGTTAAAGTACATCGGTACGTAAACTTTCATTATGTAAGTTGCCAAAGTTTTTAAATTCGCTGATGGTGAACTAATTGTCACGTATAAACGTAAGAGTCTGCTTGCATGGCATGCTGTTATTTTTAAAACTATAGGTTTTTGAGTACAATTTAATAAGTATGACCTCAAAATCTAAAGTCGCTCTGCGCGAACTGGGAATTAATTTTAGACCCATGGTTTCTTGGCAAAACTTTCTTAGAATTTTCTGTAGTTTTCGATTTTGCTATCCGCTTTATGCGAAAAAAATTCGACCCGCCCTAGGCACAAATACCGATCCTTCAGGGTTACAATGCCATCATCAAATTTAATTTTACGGCGCTAGATAGACAAACCACCCAATGCTCAAAAGATTGAATCCAGTCAATTTCAATGATGTTTAGCTGGTCTATATCGGTGATATAATAGTTTAAGGATTTTGTGACGTCATGCATTGTGACCTTGCATTCGAACTTGGCTATGATGTTTATTTTCTTGGTGTTTGCATCAATAGCGCTGTCGTTGGTTGTATAGGCATCTAGTTTAATAGATATGTATCTACTTGAATTAGAACAGGATTGTCGTTGACGGTCATTATTGTGCATTTCCGATGTTTTTGAAATTGCAGTTTTTGTGTACGGCACGGCATTTGTACGGATATTTGATTTTGAATTTCGTAAACTTCTTTTCTCTACAACAAACAAAATAATTTGTTTTTATTTCGTCGTGAAAAGAGCCCATCGCCAGTAGAACGAATAAACGTTTTGCAAAAGATATTTATTGGAATGTAGCATTGCCTGCAATCAAAAAATGAACCTTTTTGACAATTATATTTTGCATTTTAACTAATTAAACGAACTGTTGCATTTATCTATTGCCACTTTTTTTTTGGTATCAGAAAGCATGTCTACTTTTTTATAAAACACTGCACTATAATTAATATCCAACAAAGTTGTTCATTTGTTGATAATAAATATACATTGTTTTAATGTATATTTTTTCGTAACAGTTTCGATTGTGCCATCTTTTCCTATATATTAGCTTGGGCATACTAAAAGGGCAAATGTCAAAAATTTTATGTTTTCCAACGAGCATAGGTTGACCACAAGGCTCTGTCCTCTGTCCTCTCTCCTTCTCTATTTCTTATTTTCATTGACGACCTGTTGAGTCAGACTCTGAACCCAATCTACTCCTTTGCGGATGATAGCAACCTCTGTTATTCGTACTCATTTGAACATCGGCCAAGTCCTTCGGAGGTAGAGGACAAAAGGCTAACGATGAACGACTCACTCAACCGCGATTTGGCGACGATTTGTGAGTGTGGCCAAATGAACCGAGTAGATTTTAATGCACGAAAGAACCAGTGCTGGGCTAGCCATATATTCGAAGTGTCGAAAGAAGCATTGAAGTGTTTAGGCTTTTTAAAGCGGTGCAAAAAATACTTCGGTGGTGATGATAGGGGATGGTAGGGTATCCAACTCTATTGTCTCCCTGCAGCATCTCCGGAATGTCGGTTGTGTATCGCTATTCTATAGATATTTTAATGGTATCTGTTAACAAGATATCAGTCGTCTGGCCCCTGACGTTATTGTCTCCAACTCTATTGTCTCCCTGCAGCATCTCCGGAATGTGGGTTGTGTTTCGCTATGCTATAGATATTTTAATGGTATCTGTTCACAAGATATCCGTCGTCTGGTACCTGACGTTAGAACATTTAGCCGAAATACGAGGCTATCCAGGGTCTCTCATCCGTTCATTGTTAAATGGCCGGTTGACCAGACGACTGTAGACAAAATTCGTTCTTTAGCCGGACTGTTCATTTGTGGTATAATCTTCCTGCAAGTGTTTTTCTGCCTGCTATGACATTACCAAATTCATGGCCAACGTCAACAAATACTACTCCCTTTGAGACTTCGACAAGTGCATATTGGGATGATGACTTTTATACAACCTCTTATTTATTATTCGAAACTCCTTCCCTTGTATATAGAGGACGAACAGTTTAGTTAGTATCATATCTGCCGAAATGTTGTACTTATATCAACTGTCATCGCAACGATAACATGAAAAACTGATTGAAAACTGAATCAATGGATATGGCTCCGTAGAAAGATATAGCTCCACATAACATAACCCCGCATTCTTGGCTATGTTTTCTCTATTTATATAGTTCTTCTTTTCTTAAATCATCAGTTCAATCGATATTAATTTTTTTTTTATATAATTGTATACCTCGGATTTCCCCTTTCTTTTTATTTAAGGCTATTCCCACGAATTTTTTTTTATTTTTCGAGCCCATATTGATAATAATTGTTGCTGGCCGCAATAAGAAGACAGGAGACTTGCGTTGAACTACCGTACAAAATTACAAACACAGGTTTATGTATGTATGTAAATGTATGGACTGTTTATTTCTATAAAAAATGTAACGGATTAAAACACATTACAAAAACACTTAAAATCTACTTACCGCAGTTTTCACCTCCTTCTTCTTCGAGATCACAATTAGAATGAGAGTTTGATCTCTGTTCAAATAAACAAATGAAGAATAAAGAAGAAGGACAAAACTGCGGCTCACCAAACGTCAATAAAAATGACAATTCACAATAGGCGACAAATGAAAACAAATAAAAGAGAATAAATAAATCATGCGTTCAGGGGGAACCAATTAGTCGTTTTGTAACAGAACCGATTAGTCGTTCCGCAACACCCCCACCCCCGTGGAGCGATCAGCTTCACTAGATTCCAGGTCGAGAACGGCTAACTTGGACACAGCACGCTGTATGCTTCCAGTCGCAGTTTTAACATCGGCTCTTCGTACCACTCCATCAGTGCCAGCATGGACGCAAGTGACCATACCTCTCCGCCATTGATTTCGTGGAATATTAGAGTCGCAAACAAACACAATATCTCCTTCCTTTATCGGCTTAGTGTATTCACACCATTTTACTCTTCTCGTTAGAGTCGGTAAGTATTCAAGTACCCATCGTTTCCAAAATCTATCTCGCAAACTTCTCACAACCCGCCACTGCTTCTTCAGGCGGAAGAGCTCGACGTCAGGAGCGCTGATTGTGGGAGTCTGCGCAATATTCGGCGTACCCAATAAAAAATGATTCGGAGTAAGTGGTTCCTCTTCATTCGGACTCACAGGTAGATGTGTCAAAGGCCTTGAATTGACTATGTTTTCCGCTTCAATTAGTAGAGATTGCAACACATGCTCTTTGGGAGACGTATCTTTCATCGTCTGACGCAGTACTCTTTTAACGCATTGTACCATACGCTCCCATACACCTCCCTCGGATGGATTCGCCGGACAATTAAATACCCACTCTACACCTTTCGCAGACAATTCATGTTGAATTCGTTCAGCCTCGAAAACCTCTTCAAAACGCTTAGCCTCCTCATTAGCACCAACAAAATTCTTCCCGTTGTCGGAGCGAATCCTTACCGGCACTCCTCGGCGATTCATAAAGTTTTTCAATGCGATGATACAGGAATCCGTCGACAGATCATTGGCTAATTCAAGATGGATGGCGCGAATAGTTAGGCATGTAAATAATGCCACCCATCTCTTTTCGGTTCTCCGTCCAATAGTGACATTTAAAGGACCAAAATAATCAAGTCCAGTATATTTAAATGGAGGAATATATGGCTCAAGTCGATCAACTGGCAGGGGGCCCATGATAGGCGCAGCCGGAGCGGCATTATTTTTTCTGCACATAAAACAGCTGGATACAACTTTTTTCAAAAGGCGTCTTAATTCCGGAATCCAGAACTTTTTTCTTATCTCGCAGATAGTGGCTTCGTGATTTTGATGTTTCATCTCACAATGGTAGTGCCTTACAACAAGCTTCGTGAAGTAGTGGTCTTTAGGCAGTATAATAGGGCGTCTCGTACTATATGGTAGGAAGCTGGCTGCATCAATCCTGCCATACACTCTAAGTAGACCATCTTCATCAATATATGGCATTAAATTAACCAAATTTTCGGCCTTTGGAACTGGCTGTCCCTTTTTAATACATTCAATGGATTCGGCAAATGATTCATGTTGAACCTGTTGGCATAAGGACTTCTCAGCCTTTTCTAAATCTAGGGCAGTTAGACCATGGCGATCAAGATCACTAACTTTCTTTCGGCATATGTTTATAAATCTAAAAACTTGAGCGGTCGATCTTTTCAAACGGCAATATGACGAAAAACGTTCAAATTTTATAAAATCATTTTTAAATATTAAAAGCGAAATCTTGGGACGCATCTCTTCTTCATCTTCACTCTCAGGATGAGGTGAAGCAACGACAAAACTCGGCCATTCATTTTCTGGATCTCTTAGGAATGCTGGTCCAGTTAACCATCGGGATGAAGTCGAAAAGTCAACTTTATTATAGCACCGAGTGGCGTCATCTGCTACGTTCTGGGTTGTTGAAATCCATTTCCAATTATCTATTTTAGTGGACTCGAGTATTTCAGCTATCCGGTGGGCTACGTATGGCTTATAGTTTCTATGGCTACTTGAGATCCATTTCAGTACGGTTTTTGAATCGCGCCACAAGATTATTGATTCCGACTCAATTTTGTGCTCATTCATTACATTTTGCTTAATTCTTGTTCCAAGCACCGCAGCTTGTAATTCCAGGCGAGGAATTGAGACCTTTGTTAAAGGGGCAACCTTGGTCTTAGAGCACACAAAACTTACTCCAATAGCACCATCTGTTGATATAAATCTAAAATAGGCAACGGCGGCAAAGGCATCTTGACTGGCGTCGACAAAAATATGCAACTGAATTTCTTTAATTTTCCCTGGGTGAAAATAATAACGTGGCAAACGAAAATCAGAAATGTTTTTTAATTGTTTACGCCACTGTTCCCAGAAAACGTTGATATCATCAGGAATCGGCTCATCCCAGCGAACATCGCTTCTCCATATGTATCTCAGCACTAATTTACCTCCTACTGTAAAATGGCTCAAAAATCCGAGGGGGTCGAAAGTTGACATGATGATGCTCAATACTTGACGTTTAGTGGGCTTCACCGCACCGGATATGACGTCATTATTAACTTTATTGAATTTTATATTGAACATGAATGCATCGGATGCTGAATCCCAATACAGACCTAAAACTTTATCTGTGTTGTCATTTTCAGAAATAATTTTAGACGATGATGCTCCGTCTAGCGCCAGGATGACGTCATTTGAATTTGAAATAAACCCTCTTAAATCAAATCCTCCATTTTTATGGATTTCTCTGACCTGCTTCGAAATTGCAATAGCTTCTTCAGTTGAGTCGAAGCTATCAACAAAATCATCCATATAGTGATGTTTACAAATTGCTTCCAAGACTCTTGGATGGCATTCAGTATGTTCTTTGGCGTTGGTCTTCATGACATGTATGGCTGAGCATGGTGAGCAGGTAGCTCCAAATGTCATCACCATCATTTCGTACTCGTCTGGCGGCTTATTTTGATCCTTATTTCTCCACAAAAATCTTTGAGAAATTCTGTCACTCGGCTGTATAATAATTTGGTGAAACATTTCACGAATATCTGCACATACGGCAATCTGGCCACTCCGAAAATTGTAAAGTGTTGAAGGCAATGAAGAAATACCTTGAGGCCCTTTAAGCAAATTATCGTTCAATGAAATTCCGTTTACTTTGGCTGCGGCGTCAAACACAAGCCTCAACTTTTTCTTCTCTTTGTTGGGATTAATAACGGCAAAATGTGGCAAATACCATTTTTTGTTCGATATCAGGCATATATCCTCTGGTGGTACTTTTCTAACGTAGCCTTTATCAATGTATCCGTTTATTATTTCTCCGTAGGCTGCAGAGAAGTTTTCGTCGCGTTTCATTTTCTTTTCAATTCCTTCAAGGCGGTTAAGTGCCATTGAGTAACTATCTGGCAACTCTATCGTATCATTTTTCCAAAGTAGACCCGTTTGAAACCGATTTCGAATCCGTACCGTCGATTCATGGAGAATCCTTTTCGCCCGAACATCGTCATCAGACTCGACTGGAGGTGCAGCTCGTACACCAATATTTTCAATATTGAAATAATCTTGAACCATTTGATGAATTTCCTTTTCTTCTTCCATATGAACGAAAAGACATGAATGTGGTGGTGGCGATATCGATTTACACGGCCCAAATACGACCCACCCTAATTCCGTACTACACGCGAAAGGTCCAGATGAATTATCAATTTTAAAATTAGATGGCAACCCTAAACTGGCATGGTCCAATCCGATTAAAAGTTTTGGCACTATATTGGTATATGGCTTCATTAAATGACGTGACGAATTTTTAAAACTATTTTTAATTTCATCTTCACTTAGGCTCTGCATTGGTAAATTTAAATTCGATACTGCATACACATTTCTAAGCAGATGATTCTTCTTCTTCCCAACTCCGCTGACCATCAGGTTGAATGTCATTGACGGCTCTCGTGCTGATCTTCCACCAAACCACTGAATATTTAAGTTACTATTTCTTCCACGTACTCCAATTTTTTCTGCAATTTCCTTATCCAACATCGTTATAGAGGAACCATCATCAAATAAGGCATAAATGTCTAGGCTGCACTTTTCTCCGTACATAGTAACTGGCAAAACTCTAAATAACAACTTTTTATTGTTATTGGAGCAGCTAAGAACATTTTGGCTAATTTCACTTGAAGAACTGCGTTGCGTTGGAATCGATACACAGGATGTGTCATCATGGAGCAGCTTATTGTGTTTTCGTTGGCAACCATCTTTTGGACACATTTTCTTTTTGTTGCACTCACGGGTTGAATGTCCAATATTTAAGCACGAAAAACAGGCACGAATCTTTTTCACCATAGACCAACGTTCATTAACTGTCAAATTTAAAAATTTACTGCAATCATAGATTTTGTGATTTGCTTTGCACATCGGGCACTGTATAATCTTTTCAGTTGCATGTAGCACTCTTCGTTTAGGTTCGTTATTATTCACATCTTTCACCAAGCAAATTAAATTAGCCACTTCACTGATCCAGTCACTAAAATTTACAATGGTGGGGTATGGTCGAACACTGGAGGCAACTTTGGCCCATTCCAATTTTTTACTCATGGGGAGTTTCGACACCAACTCGTCCAATAGCGTTGGGTTGCCCAAATGTTGTTCCCCATTCACAGATTTTAGAAAAACTGCTAAATTTTTCACTTTGGTTGAAAACGGCACTAATTTCACTAAGTTATTTTCACTTATAAACGGAATCTCTCTCACGGCCCTCAATTGGCTGTAAATCAGCTGTTCAGGTCTTCCAAATCTAAATTTCAGTTGTTCCACAACAGCATCAACGTTATCAGGGTGGATAAGTAGCGATTTTACTACCTCCTTGGCGTCACCCTTAAGGCATTTCTGCAATCGCTGGTTGTTTTCAAAATTGGTGTATCCATATGCAGCTGTTGATTGGCTATAGGCTGTAAAAAATAGTGGCCAATCTTCTGGTTCACCGCTGAATTCCGGCAGGTCTTGAATTTTTCGCGGCATCGTTTGGGTCCCATAAATGCTCATATTACCTTGTTGTTGTTGGCTGGCAAAAATATTTCCAGAAGATGGCGGCAAAGAAATATTTGAAGCGGCTGACGATACATAAGTATATGATGATGTAGGCGCAGGTTGCGTCGACGGCAGAGCGACGCTAGCAGAGGTATGAGCAAGTTGCGTAGACGGCAAGGCGACGCTGGCGGCTGAGATGAGCGGTAAATGCATCGGTGTCATGGCGGCTGTTGACAATGTCGATGTATGTGTCGCTTGGTTACAGCGGGACTCTGATGTTGTTGTGTTCGCGAAATCAATGGCGGACATATTTGGCATACTTCTAAAATTGAGGTTATGGTCACTTACCGTTTGCGTTGATGGCTCCCGAGATGTAGATTCTAATTGCTGGCACTGGCGTCTACTCTCGTTGAGCTCCGACTGGGTTTCCAACAGCTGACGTTTCAGGCATGCCAGCTGCTGTTGCATTTCCGTCAGGAGGACGGCTTCCCTCGATGTAGATGGCTGCTTATTTACCGAGGCTGACATAATTGTGGCGTCTGATGTCTTTGTGGCACTACTGGGGTTCACTGGCTTGCTTAAAGGCGTCCTTTTACTGGCACCACTTCCTTTTGGCGTTTCTGTGCTGGCGGCATTAGCACTGGCATTTGTTTGTGATGCTGGCTGCATCACTTGTTGATTTATGGCTGCTGATGTGTTGTCGTTAATATCACTAGTGGTCAGATCAGGGAGATCGGATGATCGGATGTTGTCCGCACTGGCTGTGCTTCTCAATACTGGAGGGGTCCGGCGTACTGGCATAGACATTATTTCCAAATCACTTTAAATACTTCACCCAAAACTGTCCACGGTGACAGGCAAATTTCAAACGACTTCTTTTACAACATAAAAGACATCAAAGACACGGCAGATCGCAATAGTGGAAATATATAATTTCCACTGCGAAATAAAAATGTTGCTGGCCGCAATAAGAAGACAGGAGACTTGCGTTGAACTACCGTACAAAATTACAAACACAGGTTTATGTATGTATGTAAATGTATGGACTGTTTATTTCTATAAAAAATGTAACGGATTAAAACACATTACAAAAACACTTAAAATCTACTTACCGCAGTTTTCACCTCCTTCTTCTTCGAGATCACAATTAGAATGAGAGTTTGATCTCTGTTCAAATAAACAAATGAAGAATAAAGAAGAAGGACAAAACTGCGGCTCACCAAACGTCAATAAAAATGACAATTCACAATAGGCGACAAATGAAAACAAATAAAAGAGAATAAATAAATCATGTGTTCAGGGGGAACCAATTAGTCGTTTTGTAACAGAACCGATTAGTCGTTCCGCAACAATAATATTAGGCAGAACTGTTTATGTTACGTAGTTTTCAGTACCAGTCTACACTGCCAATTGAAATCCTGGCCTAATTCATTCGAATTTTAAAATTCCTTATTTAAGTGATTCGAAAAAAGTTGGTGGTTTAAACGGAATAGTAAAAGACATAATTTAACTCGTTTTTTGTAATCAATTTTGATGCAGTTTTGTTTGTGTAAATTTAAGGCATTATAGCAAAATTATATATTTCTCATAGTACGCTTAAAAGTTATATTCGACAAAAAAATTCTCAAATCTTATTCCTTATTCATGTGATTCGAAGTGTATGTGTACGTACAAATGAATTTTTACTATCAATCATAGCAAAATGTACAACTAATAACACAACCACTCTGTCAGTCGGTAATATAATATTGTCAAAAATCAGAACTTACAAAAAGAACAGTACAAAATGATAAGTGAAAGAGATCAGTCACATTCTGTGGTAAAAGTGTTCCTAGCCATTTTGTTCATTGTCCTTATAACTATATATAAAAGTTCGTACGACAGTGCTCGGCTGGATTTCGATGTGAAACATTTCAAATCTAGGTTTGTCAAGAAAGCGAAAACGGATGTGGAAACGAACAATTCAACCATAAGAAACCACATTTCAATAGCTCCCTTGCCTATGAGATATTTAATATGGAACGAAAATTGCCACATGCCATCAATGGATCCGTTCGCTCCTCACTACGTGGAAAAGGACACGGAAGAGATCGGACCAAATTGTACCGAAAAACAGCCATTAGTTACAAAGTCATATAATAAAACATTGGAATCATATAGGCTTCACATAAATCTGAATTTGAAGGATCAATATATGAATACGTCTGCCAACGATGACATAGACTGTTGCTACAAACAAATCATGCGGAATGGTGATAACAGCTACAAGTGGGTGTCGTTAGTCAAATGAAGATAACGTGTCAATAGACAACGTTCTGAAAATATTAATCGATGTTTAATTTCGCACTTAGATTATTGGACTGCAAAGCATTTCAAGCTAATTTCACAGTACCGAACGAAATAGATTACATTCTAATCGAGTGTCGTGGAAAAAAAAACACCACCGTTTTCTACAAGGACGGCATGAACTTCGTACAGCAACGGATCACAGTCAACAAGAAACTTCAAGCGAATAATCATCGTCGAAGACCGTTTGGTATTCTGCTGTTCGGCATAGATACCGTATCACAATTCAATTTTCGTCGTGTTATGCCAAAAACATTTAAGTATGTTCAAAATCACTGATGGTTTGAGTTATCTGGTTACAACAAGGTAAAATATTGACTTTTATATGACAAATTAAAAAAGTAGGGAGTATACATTAGTGTTTTATACGAAAAACTAAAAATATTTCGAGTGTAGTGACAAATGTAGTGAAGATTGAATTTTCTCTATTGTGCGTCGTCGGGCAACCGACCATTTGACAATGAACGAATGAGACTCGCACAAAAGTCGTTTTTATTAAAAACAAACTGCAACTAAAAAAATAAAAATTCAAACAGTATAAAAATATTTTATTTTTTTTAACTTAGTTTCTGCTCTTTCTGCAAGATCATTATTTGATGCGTTCTCGCGAATAACGTTGTAAGTTAAATTTTTTGACAACTGTTTTTTTCATAAATTTCTGTTAAAAGTAGTAATTCTTCATTTGATATTCAGTCTTCTATTTTTCTATCTAGCAAATTTAGGTCAGGTAAAATAGACTCACAAGTTTTACTTTTAATCTATTATTCATTATTTTATTTATTTTATTTATTAATATTCCAAAATTAACCGAGCCTTTAGGCCTTATATAGTTACAAAATCTACATCCAGTTATAAATAATTTTTTTTAACTTAAAATTAAAATTCACTAATAAAAATATTTAAATAATGTAGCGACCCAAATTACGCAATAAAAAGTAAAAAAAAAACAAGTGCCAAATACCAAATTCTAGAATAAACAACTACTAAAGAATATTTTAGACAAAAGATAAAATGAGATGGAAGAACGCAAAGCATTACAAAGTATTACTTTGCAGATGTTGGTAAAGTTTTTTCCTGTAAGTAATACAGGAATATTTAAATGATTTAAGTGAGACCGGTAAACTATTAAATATTTGAGCAACTCTTACATGAAATGATCGACCTAAATCAGAACTCAAACGGGGAAGAATAATTTGGGGACTTCTTCTAGATCTGCCAAACTGGAACAAATTAACTACAAACATTGGAGTCTGGAATTTATAAATTTTGTAAAATAAAATTAAACTTCTAATTTGCATAAACTCATTAAAACTACAATTCAAAAATCTACAAACATACTCCGAAACGTGCTGATGGATGTTTATGGAATACAAATACCGCATCACTCTATTGAAAGCACACCTCAATTTATTCATTACGTACCCCTGCGATACTGAGTAAATTTCTATGCAGTACAAAAAAATAGGCATAACTATTGCATGAACAACCCTAATTTTTACATGTAAAGGAAGAAACAATTCCAAGTTGTATAACTTCATCAAAGTAAAGTTAACTCTGGAAATTACGGAGTCAACCTGAACATCAAATCTTAATTTATTGTCAAGTGTAATACCAAGACATTGAATACTATCAACGAAATCAATTACACTATTTGACATGGACACACACACATTGCCACACAAACGGCTACCAAAAAACATTGCCTTTGTTTTATTCTCATTGACTGAAAGTCCATTACTGGATAACCAACTATCTAAGTTAGCTGTTGTGAAATCTATATTATTTTGTAGTACGTCTAAAAAGTCTATATTACCCTTAAACAACAAATAAACATCATCAGCAAATGCAAAAGGTAAACAGATACTGCTTTCAACGCTACAAAACAGATCATTAATATACATCACAAATAAAAGAGGACCAAGAACAGAACCTTGCGGAACACCACTACAAACAGGAAGTATATCCCATGAACAATCATTGAAACATACATACTGACTCCTACCATACAAGTACGACTGCACTAGCTTACAAGCAGAGCTTGAGAATCCATAAGAAAAAAATAATTTCTCTATAAGCAATGCGTGATCCAATCTATCGAACGCCTTTTCAAGGTCAATTGAAAGAAGGACACAACATCCACGATTAACAGTATTTTTTCGAATATTGTCCGTTAGACCAATAAGTGTCGTAGTCGTGCTTCGATTACACCTACATCCAGACTGACAGTCATGAAGCATTGTCTGATCATTAATACGGGAGAACATCTGCACTTTTATAGCATGTTCAACCATCTTTGACAATATCGGCATAATAGAAATTGGTATGTAATCTTCAACTTGTCGGACATGTTTCTTACGAATGGGAATAATTTTTCCAATTTTCCACAAAGCTGGAAATGTAGATGTAGTGATAATAGAATTAATGAGATGCAATATAAAATAGCCAATGTAAGGAAAAACAATTTTCAAAAATTTTAGAGTAAACCCATCAAAACCAACAGCATTTGACTTAATTTTACCAAATCAATCATTTCAAAATAATCAATCGCATGGAAAGAAAATCCATCAAAATTATTATTTGGAACTATAGGGTGAATTCTTTGATTACTAGATTGATTAGACGCAAAACTAAAATTTAAATCGTCAACATTAACATCTACAACTTCATTTGGGCCTTTACTAACACCACTATTATTCAATATCGACCATATTTCCTTACTTGTCTTATTTAGGAAAACTTTACTATGTGCAGATCGCTTAATTTTCCTCACAACACTTTTCACTTTATTACGGCACCTACAATAAATACGCCAGTTTACATCACTTCTTTCATGCAAATAGGCTTTGTAAGAAAGATCCCTTAGGGACTGTCGATACCTAATCTCGGCAGTTTTAAACCAATCATCATTTTTTAAAAAAATACATGGACGCTTCCTAACTGGAACAATAGAATGGGCAACTTCTAGACTACTATTCAAGATAGCTAACTGTTCATCCACATCAGCAGTCATGTACATATCATTCAGGTTGCATTCCGCCAAAGTGTCCAACAAAGTAGTAAGGTTGATGGCGTCATAATCTACATACTCATAAAATTGTTGAACAAACGGTTGCTGTATCCTAAGGGAAGCGAATATGATGGAATGATGTGAAATTCCAGCGCACTGAAATTGATTGGACAAACTCACAAGCTCAGGCACCGACACCAAAAAATAATCAAGTAATGAAGTGGAGTTATGGGAAACGTCAAAGTGTGTAGGTCTAGAGTTATGCACAATAGAAAGATTTAAATTGTTACAATAATTACGCACAGACGAGGACACTTGTAAGTCGAATAAATTCTTATTGAAATCTCCCATTATAACAACGTTCGAATATCTCACAACTACATCAGATATTTGCCCTACAAGAGCTTCAAAATTTCCATGAGGAAGATAAACAACGCCAACCAAAACCTTCTGAGTACTCAACAACAACTCAACAAATAAACATTCAGCAACCCCATAGGAATTACCAACAAATACTACTTTATGTTTTATATTCTTAGCAACATAGAGAGCTACTCCACCACCGCTCCTGATAGGACGATCATTTCTTTGACAAGAATAACCTGGAATGTCCACACTTCTATTAGAAATATGAGGTTTCAACCAGGTCTCACTGACTCCAACAACATTTAAGTAACCGTCTTCTAAAATACTTCTGATTTCATTAATCTTAGAAGAACTGCTGTTTAAATTAAAACTTTGGCAATTGAAATGACCTACGTTAATATTTTCTTTTAAATTGCGTAATTGGGACGATAGGAAGGAATTATTGCTAAAAATATCATCAAAATTATTAATGTTCATAATCACTTAACAAAATAAGTTTCCCGAAAATTTTCAAAAAAGTACAAATTAATTAAAAAGCTAACTAACAAATATTAAAATAAAATTTTATAATAATATATGGCGGACTACTAAAAATACGATGAGAACGTGACAGGAATACATAATATAATGCAGGATACCCAATCAATTCGAATCGACGACATCCAACGTTGCAGGTAAAGAACCAGAACTATCAATGACAGCGTCTAGCATATCGACACATTGATTGATGTCAAGTAATTTATTCGAACCATCTAAACATGTTATAACGGCTTTTGGTCTGTCGGCATTCTGCAGCTTAAATTGCTTAATCTTTTTCTCCTTAAATAATTTTCTACATATGTATAAAAGCTTGGAGGCAGAACGGTTCAGATGGTCATTCATATACACTCTGCTGCGCACAGTACCACCAATGACATCAGACAGCAGAATAGGACCATTTTTATGATATTTTGCCATAATGAAATCCCTGGCGTAAACGGAATTGAATTTGACTAACACCGATTTCCCTTGGCTTGTATCTGCAACTGGATTCTTGTTCAGACATTTAGGGCATTTGATCAGAAACATTTTGTTTTTATATAAAAACGAGTGCTGCTCTTTAGTTATTTTAATGCAGCTAATGTGAAAAAATTCATCGCATATGCAGCAACCAATACTGTTTTGGTTATTGTTAACATTACTCTGGCATTTTGGACATTTATAAATGAGCCTTTTAGAAGCCCTCATTAACAAAAATGTACAATACACAGCTCTGGAAGTAAAAGTATGTGCTGTACGATACACGACGAATGCGTTCCAACAGCTTTGAAAATGCAGATCATACAGATGATCACATTCAATTCAACAAGCAAAGCATAAATAACAAAACAGGCGTTTTTTTTTTTTTTTTTCTTGTTGTTTCTGTAGTTGACTCAGTTATGAGAGCAAATATACAACAACCACAGCTTAGCATCCACAGCACGACTTCCACTTTGTTTACCACAATCACTCTGGATGTGAATCGCTCTACCCGTCTTAGCAATAACAGCTCAATTCAGTACCAAGTAAAACTCCAAACAAGTCACAGAGGCGGCAAAATTAGTGTCTTCTTCTTTTTCGCCTTTTGTAACACAAAACCAATTGTTACTTGGCATAAACCAATCAAGCACAGAGTTTTTTTATTGTCACAATAATTTCAGTCCTTGATAAAACAATGCACTTGTAAATTGACAGTAAATGACTACTATAACAACTTTTATTAATGTTTTTTAAAAATTTTCCGGGAACAAACAATTTTTCTTAACTATCCACAGCAAGGTTGCCAGATCGTATCTCATATTTTAGGAAAAAAACGCTAGCTGAAGTATTTTCTAGCTTTAGTGTGATGAACTATAAGGTTCGCCTTTATTTTTGTTTATTTGTGGTCCATATTGTGAATTCGTTTAAAAAATTGTCAAGTTTGGAGGGAACTGGTGGAAAAATTGTAGGGGTAACCCTAGGTTTCGTTTTTGTTAAATTCATCTACTTTTAGTTGTGTTAATAAACAATAGTATACCTTTTAGCAAAAAATAGATTTTATACGACGATAACATTATTCGCATTAAAGATATTGTTCTACTGTGTTTAGCGGGGTTTTCAATGAGTCTAACCATCTTATTTTGATAAGTCTTAACGCCAACATTTTTTCTTTAACTATTGGGCGAAATATTCGTTAACTTTTTTGGCGTAAATATTAATTTTTTTTAACAGCGAACCCTTGTAGCTCATCTCTGGGTAGACCAACTGGGTCCATCTTCCGCACTTAAGTTCGAAAGTGGCGAGTTTTCAACGCATTTTATAGAAATAGTCAGCACATACTATACACTGTGGAAAATAATTAATCGATCTTTGAACATTCCAGTCAAATGACGATTTTAATTTTGTATATGGTTTTTTGGCTATATAATAATTTTTGGACTTACTAGTTGGTATTTAACTCATAATCTCAGTCAATTTATCGTCGAAGATTTCGATTAAGTTGACATCAATGCCCACAACGAAGGTATGTTGGAAAGAGATAACACGAATATCTATAAATAAATAGGTGTTTTAATTGACTTTACAAAGTACAAAAATTTAAAAATTATTCCTTACGAAGTGTACAACATATTTGCTGCTTTTTAACAAACAGAAACTAGCATTATTCCAAAAATAGTGGTTTTAATAAAATATATTTTTCTTGGCGATTTTCAGTACAGATTTTCAAAAAAGTTGTGGTTTTCTGGTATTAAAAAACATTTTTGGAGATTTTCGCGAAAAAAAAATAACAAAAAAGCTGACAACCCTGTGTTAAATCGGAGGAGCGTTTGTGTAAAAACAAACAGAACTTGGCCTTGGGTGCATTAAATCTACTCTGTTCATTCGACTCCACTCATAAGTTTTCGCCAAATCGCGGATGAGCGAGTCAATTATCGTTCGCCTTTAGATCTGCAAGATTTGTTCAGAATTAGAAAAGAGTCGATTTGTATTGTTCTATTAACAATATTAACAGCACACACATTTTGGTCATATTAATTAGTATCATAAAAGATGAAAAATTGTTTTGTATGGAAACGACTCAACTATTTCATTTTTGGTATCCAGTCTTAATTACAAAGATAGATTTCCTTATGTACATTGTGTTAAGTAAATTGATCTTATAAATTAGCTGAACAATTTTCTACTTCTCATTTAGTAGTACAAATTAGCTGAACAATGTGCTCCCTCCTACTTCATGGGACAATTTTACAATTGTAATATTTCCCATTCTAATTTCTACCAGAGTACAAGATCGTAGAAACTTTCTAGCTTTACCAAAAAAACAGTTTCTTTCATTCACTTCTTTGCTTTAATGTTTAATTCAAGTAAAATGTCCAGTATTCTGATTATTTTTTACATCAATCTGCCCTCAAAAATATGATATTTCGTATATTACAATAACAAACTGTTATACTGAAATTTTGAATCTGTGAATCTCTCTATATATATATCTTATTATTTTGGTTGTTATTACTTTCTTAACAAGTAGAGGCAGAAACAAAAAATCCGAAATTGGCTGCAAATACAGACTTATTAGCACTCAAATGTTATACTTTATTGAATTTAAAAAGTTTATGGCGTATTTTTCTCAAACACGCTATTACTTCTGCCCAAATACGTAATAATAGCAAAAGAGTTATATTTGCAGCAAAATAAACTTTGTTTAGAAGCAACAAGCAATGTATTGAAATTGAATTTACCCTACGCATCATTGTATAGACATTTTGTTCCCTATTAACAACAGGTATAGATAAAACATTTGAAAAGCATGCCTGATCGATTAGAAACACATGCTGAAATATCAATTGTTTCTAGAGATATTGCGATAGTCATCACTAAAATGTTGAAAATTTGAGTCAATGTTCTCAAAAATGCACTTTGGTTCAATATTGATGTTTATTGTCAAAAAATAAACGAATGAACAATTTTGACATGTTTATTAATAAATCTTGTACATATTATCAAATATAAACAGCAAGTCATTTGGGTCTTTTCGATTTACTGTAGGGCAAATTTTTAAAGATAAATACAACAAAAAAATAGGGAGTACTCACGTCGGACTAGATCGTCTGTATTCTACCATATAACATTCGGTATACAATGTCAGAGGAATATCGAAACACGATCTGATCCACGACAGGTGATACATCGTCATAGCCCATTTTCAATAGTCCACTACACAAACAGTATCAAATACGTTTGTCGCTAAAAGGATTTAGGTGGTTAATAACCTAAATCAGGATATATGTACATTTCCCTACATCAAAACATGGACCTACCTGATCCACTTTTCCTAGCATGAACAGAGTCATGTACCAAAGTGTGATGTTGAGTTTAAATATCAAATTAAGATCTGCTAAACATGTTGGCTCCATAAAAATATTTATTGTAACAATTAAAATGTTGTAAACCCAAATGATCAAAATTCTTAATACAGAGTGATCTAAAAACGATACGACAGAATTTCATATTTTTATCACACCATTTCTGAAAAGAGTGTATTTGATCGTCATGCCTTGTTAAAACATGAATAGTATTTCTTTCCTCTGTACGTCATGCGTCGCGGACTGAGAGTCGGTCTAGATTTAAGGACGTCTCTCCCAAGCAGATCATTAAACATTAATATTTATTTATTTATCAATATATTTTAAAAATGAATTTATAAAATATGGTTAAAAGGCGCCGGATAACTTGATCATATGCGCCTTTTGGTGGTCTTAACTTATTATTTACAATGAATGTACATTAAACTTGTGGAATATATTTTTAGATAATAGTTTACATTAATGTATGGATAATTACAATACGAGTTCTAAATTGTATATGAAACTAAATGTCAGTAGCCCCATGCATTAAGAGGGAATTTCTAATCTTTTGGATCATATTCTTTTTTGAGCAGTCTAGAATCTCTACGATGGGTTCGTCGATTCTTGATCTCGGACAAATGGATAGTATGTGTGGTACAGAAAGGATAACGTTGCAGAATTGGCATTTAACAGGATCACCATGTTCGTAATAATGCTTAGTGTTGAATATAGCCTTGTTTACCCTAAGGCGGGCTAGAAATATGCAGTCAGACCTACTAAGGTGTTCATTGTAGTTCGGTCTATTTAAGGAAGGGTTAACTGTTTTAAGGAAAACGTCTGAGCGGTTCCAGAGATCAGTGTTAATAGAAGTTGTAATAGTTCTGTATGGTGATGTTATTACGTATGGGAAAAAGGGCGGTTCGGATATGATAGAGCAGTTCAGAGACCGTCTGGCGGCCTCATCAGCTCTCTCATTCCCGGTAATACCAATGTGGGATGGTATCCACAAGATTTTAGCGTTAACTTCAAATGCTCGAAATAAGATGTAATCAAAAGCTCCTTTACGGTTGGCTAATATTGCTCTGGTAACACTCAGGCTGTCAGTACATATTAGCGTCTTGCCAGAAGTCCTGATGCGAATGACAGCAGCCAGTTCAGCTGAGAAGACGCCAATCCTGTCTGGCAAACGGCACTCACTAATGGTTTCAAAGAGGGAGTTTGTTATCTGTTTAACGACGGAATAAGAAGTTGAAATTCCATCAAAAGATCCGTCAGTGTACAATATCGTCTGTGGATTGTAAGATGAAATCTTATCAGCCAAGAGAGACTTGTAAACATGAGGATCCGTGATGGTCTTGTTATAAAAGCTAAGGCTATCATCAATCAATAAGTTGGAGTTAGTAGTGGTAAAACTAGTTGGACTATGTGGAATGACTATTTCGTATTTATAAAGTAGTAGTAATATTTTTCCTATAGATGTGGATTTTGAGTTACGGGAATTAATGTGGTGCCAGAAGGTGTTGTGAAGGCCATCTCATGGTAAAGTTATACTCCTTGAGGCAAGGTTGACACAGAATTTGTTGTGAAGCTGGTCAAAACTAGTGAATCTACCCTCTACCCTTAAAGAGGCGATTGGAGTAGATCTAAGGAGGCCGGTTGCGGTACGGAAACATTTATTGGTGGCCACTTCCAATTTGGTTTTGTTAGTTTTAGAAGTCCAGCCGTATAATGTAATCCCATGAGACAAAGTCCCGATTACAAGAGAGCTGCAGATATTGAGTGAGGTGTCAATATGGGGACCTTTCTTTTTAGAGCATATGAGTCTAAGCAAATTGTTTATTTTACTAAGTTTGGAAATTATGTGTTTAGTGTGCTCGTTCCATAACAGATTTTTTGTGAATATGATGCCTAATATTTTTAACTGGGAAACTACAGGAATATTAAGTAATCCTTGGCGAATACAATCGCATTGACAATTTCTTTTTTTACAAACATGTAAGAATGCTGTTTTTGTGGGTGGGATAATTGCTCCTGAATATTTAGCCCAAGTCTGAATGCTATGGTCGAGGTTATTTAAATTGGATTGCACATCTTCGGGTGTTCCGGAAGAGACTGCAAAAATATTGTCCGCATATATACCAACAAAATCTATTCCCGTTTGATTTTCTATTGACCTGGCCAGTGTGTTTGCATTGATATTATATAGTATTACTGATAGGGGAGAACCCTGTGGGATGCCATTGTCCAAAGAAAAGGTGTTGGAGTAGTACCCATCAACTTTTACAAGTATCTTCCGATTGGTGAGGAATGAATGGAGTAGAGTAAGAACTCTGTTATTCACCCCCCAACTGTTGAGTTCTAGGATTATATGTGTTAGAATCACACGATCAAATGCTTTTTCTAAATCTGCAGACATCACTAAGGAGTGTTTTCTGTTTTTTATATTGTTACGCAGAGCTTCTTCAAGCTGGTGGCAGAGGCTGTGTACTCCATGTCTTGATAAGAAGGCATGTTGTATCGTAGAAAATTTGTTTTTGGTGTGACGGAGGAACCTCCTAGCTATTATTTTTTCAAGAATCTTGGAGAGAACTGGTAATAGAGATATAGGTCTGTAACCTTGAAGATGGCAAGGACTTTTACCAGGTTTTAGTATTGGTGATAATACGGCAGTCTTCCAAAAATGGGGGAAGGTGCCTGAAGTTATGATACTGGTATACAATTTGCATAGACGTTTTTTAATATCGTCGCTCGCATGACCAACTAACGGAACTGACATTTACAAAATTTTACAGGAGAGCAGTTTTAATATTTGTGACCCTTTATTCCATTGTCCCTGTCGAAAGGTATGCATGATATTTTCAGTCTGCTTTTCTAATTATGTACTCTGACGTCTACTCTTCAATATTATGATGGCAAAATGTTATTATATTGGATTTTAATGCGATTTTTTGATTCCAATGCAGATACGTTACCTTTGTGAAATTTTTTTTTGCCTAGTTGCAGATACGTTTTTTTTTATTTAAGGCGTAGGAGATAGCGCTGTGGGCAGAATCCCCTTCGTTTTGTCCATGGCAAGGTACCGATATTCTTAACTCTATTTCTTCAATATTAGTTGAGTTGCTTACTATATATAGTAAAGTAGCAACTGTCACTGAATTTTTGTTCTGACCACTACATCCGTCGGCAAACAGATAAGCTTTTTTGCAGCCATTATTGTCAGACTTCTGAAGAAAATGATAAACAGCAGTAGACACTTCAGATGCGCCTCGTTTGCTAATTCCTTCGTGCCACGTGTAGCAAGAACAATCACCAGATGCAATATTATATAATGTTAAATTATATACAGAAAGGCGTCTCTTATAAAATACAGCATTGTCCATTGGAATTGGAAGACTTATGACTTGCTGCATGTCAAAAGTTGCGCACAGAAATGTCGGGTCTATTTTAGCGGCTTCTTTACATCCATTTCTAATTAGTCGAAATTTGTTTTTTTCCTCATTGTGTATTTCAAACCGTTTGCTTAAATTATTTTTGACTTCTTCAGTTTTTTTATGATAACTCATACATAGTCCACACTGATCTTTTTTGGGCCGATGGAATGACAAATTTTTTGTTTGAAATATCTTTCGATAAGTCGAAAGGCTGGCAACAGCGCCCTCTCCAATTTCCTTTGTAAACAAACTATACATTTTTTTTATTGTCAGATCGCCGTTAAGGTACTCTCGAGTCGTGTTGTTACGGCAATAATGAGACTCCACTCGTGGAAATCTATCAATATGGCTTTCCACTTGAAGAGTTATAAGTCGATCTCTTTCGATGTAATTTTGACGACGACCTCCTCGTTTATCTTTGTCTACAACTCCTGTTGAGGTAATTTTAGACATCGCTGTCCTGACTACTTGTTCGGAAACTGCTAGTGTATTTAGGAAAAAAAATTGACAAACTTGTTTACGTACGCCATTTAATGGAAGGTAATATTTCTGACTATTTTTTCTTCTTGTGAGCGGACCCGCTGTCTTACGTTTTGTTGAATTTTTTTCAATATACCGTACAATATATTCCCTTTGGAATTGCAATGATCCCAATGCCCAAAAGTCTTTAAATATTAAATGACGAGTTTGATCGGAAAAACAAAAACAGCTGCGGCTTTTCTTTTTACAAAGTTCTATATTGCACGTAGGACCCAGTATTCGTTTAGGTATTGTTTTGTTATGAATTCGGGTCTGATAATCCTTTCCAGAGTTCTTCAATTTTTGTGCCACTTTCTTTTTGTTAGATTTGGTAGCTTTATGTTTTTGAGCATGAGATTCACCACCTTCTACTTCATACATTTCAGGAAAATCATCAGACGTTTCTATGGAGTGCGAAGTTCCTGGTAAGGGATCATAATGCGTTTCACATGTTATATTTATGGTAAAATGATTAGAGCAGAGCAAACAACCACATTTAAAGCAAGAACTGATAACATTTCTGCCGCATCCTAGAACTTCACAAGATTGTTCCAATTTTTCTGCCATGTTTAAGACCTTCACTAAGGAAATTAATCGCATTATTGCTTGAAATAAGAATGGAAAAGTGATCTCCCGCTTCTGGAATATCCAGGCAGGACCAGTTTAGGTGAGGAGCTAGTTCAGATGTGGACATTGATACATCGATGGACGTAAGTGTATGTCTTGTGCTAAGTAAGGTTGGAGAGCCGTCATTTAAAATGACTAGCCCCCTGTCCTCAGCGAAGTCTACCCATAGGTTACCAGAACGAGAATTAAAAGAGGAACCCCAAACAGTACTTTGGGCATTAAAGTCACCGATGATCATGTGGTGTCCTATGTTCGGAAGTTGAATTTGATTAATTAAATTTTCTTCCAATATAACGTTATGTTCTCTGTAGACGTTTGTTATTGAGAAGTGGTATCCGCAATCGATAGTTACCGATTGAAATAGCAGATTGCAGGTAGATGTACTATGTGATGTGATTTTGATTCCGTTACTGACGAGAATCGCTATACCTGCCTTAGCATAATTGTAATCTTTATTATGGTGAAATATTTGATAGCCTGGTATATTTAAAAATTGTATATTCCCTTCAATAATATGCGTTTCTTGCAAAGCAATAATGTTGGGTTTATGTTTTGCGATTAGAAGTTCCAAGGCATACTTATGGGATAAGAAGCCCTGGATATTCCATTGAAGCAATCTGACATTTAAATTGGTCATATAATTATTAAGAACTGAAAGAAAAAAAATGAATAGTTTTAAGATTTAGAATTAGATGGATTGGGCGCTGTTCTTCTATATGTTTCGGGAGTTATGATAACATTGAGATTTGGATACTTTTTGAAGGCTTGGCTGCATGGAGACATTTCAACGTCCCGATGATCAGTTTCCTGTGGTACCGGTGACACTGGTTTGCCATTGGATGTTTCCTGGTCTTCTTGAAGCTGCATGTGAGCGTTGGTTGTGGTGGATTGTTTTTCGATATGTGTGTTGATGTTGTTTAGATTATTATTATTATGTTCTGATGATATTTTTATTTGATTTGATGTGGATGTTGGTTTAATATTGTCAATAGTGATGTTTGTTTGCTGTAGTGTTGTGTTTTTATTAGGTAAAGGTGTGGTGGTAGTTTGCGTTATGGGTTTGGTTATTACTTTGTTTAGTTGTGAAGTTAATAAAGTTGTTGTTGAAGGTTGTTGATGGCGAGAAGAGTTTGTTGTTACAAAGGGTACTGAGGATGTTGTAGAATTGGTTGGTGCTGGAGATTTATTCGTACCAGTGACCACTTGTGCAAAGGTAGGTTTTGGTATATATGGTTCGATGAGATGGGTTGATGGATTGGAATTAAAAATTTTCCATGCTTCGCGCACTGTACAGCGATTGTTAATTTTAATTTTGTTGACTGATTTGTGTTTCATGAAGCTTGGACATTTAGGATCGTTTGAGGCGTGAGTGTCAATGTTGCAATTAACGCAGAATTTTCTTTCGCAAATATCATGTGGCGGTGGTTGGGCACATTCCGCACAAAGCGCTATGCGTTTACAGTGGTTTTTTGTGTGACCGAGTTTCTGGCAGTTACGACATTTAAGGGGGTTAGGGATGTGCTCGTGGACGGTGCACATGGTATAACCTACCTTTATGCGTAATGGCCTATGCATTTTGTTGAACGTTATTACGGCTGCTCCGGTATCGACTTGATTTCCATTCTCATGCTTCTTAACTTTCCTGAGGTCTATTATTAATCCTGGATATTTGAAATTTATCTGGTTTATTAGGTCTTCCTCTGAATAGTCTTTAATTTTTTCGTAAAATATTTTTCCATAAGAACTATTTAGTTTGTTATGCATGGCAATTTTCACTGGAACAATATCTATATATTTTGCATTTAAAAATTTCTCTGCTGCTTTCAGATTATTTGTTTTGATTAACAAGTCTCCATTCCTTAATTCGGTGACTTCGCTGTACTCCTTAGAAATATGGTCAAGACCTCTGCCAATCTGGAAAATGTTATATGATCCTAAAGGTTTTGCTTCAATTTGTTTGTCATTGGAGATCGCTGTAGCTACCAAGTATCTTGGAAGGTGGTCATAATTTTGAAGATCAGAAGAACACGTGGTTTCCTCAAAGTAAGGTTGGGGTCGTTTGGTAGATTTTTTTTCTTTTCTTTTCATTGGGCGGGTACAGTGAAAGAACACTGAACTGGTTATAGTTGGGGGGATGAACCCCGTTCATATTTATTTATTAAAGTTTTTTCAGGAGTAGTTTTTTATTACTTCACTTGCACGGGGGAAAAGTAAAAACGAAAACAAAATTCTCTCACAGAGAAACAATAAAGAGTACCGTACGCTAGTCTTTGATTCAATGAAACCGTGAGTGCAAACGATGTTTACGCGGCGATTGCCCAATCTAGACTGTTAAACATTAATATATTAAACATTATGTTAACAATATTAGATGACTTCCAAAATTAGCGAATTTGCTAGTAAGTCACTGGATGCATTAAATCTTATAAATAACACCTGCCATAATGATCCCGAAGTACTGAATAATTATTCTGCTCGAACTTTCGAAGTAATGGCATTACTATAGATCTCGAGTCGTATTTTCCGTTTATACATCAGTTTATTGCTTCACTTTTTTAATAATATTATAATGGATAGTTGCGAGAGATACTCCACTATAAATAAAAATAAATAACGACAAATATAGGTGTATTATAGAGCTTTCAACTCTAAAAGCTGTTTAGGAATTTGTTCTAAAGGCAACAATTTTTTTTCAGTTAAATTCTTTATGGCATTTTAATCATGTACGTCATATATAGAGGTATAGTACAAGTATTTTGATTCATGTACCGTTAAATAAACTTGAATTATTCTTCAGCAGATTACTTATAATAATAATATTATGTGATTATATACTTCAAGATCGACTGACAAGTTCCACTACATATCTGTACCTTCACCATGGATTGCTGTATTATATTCTGTTTATCTGCTGAATGCCTGACCGATAATATGAATTTTTACCCAATGTCCGAAACTGTACAAAATATAAGGATACCTTATGTAGTTCATAAGGTTTAGAAGTTTTAATTATTGAATTAATTATATGGGCGAGGTTGTACTAAGCTTGGTCGAATCATGCTACCTAGCATGTGAAAATTACGTGGTTTACCATCGCATTTCCCTCACATCTTCATCACGGGAAAGACTGCGAACTTCTCGGTATCTACTGCTTAAAGTCGGTTCTAAAAGGATGATGCCTATCTAAAGAAGTGTTACATGAAGTTGGAGATTAATACATTGTCGGATTTCATTCATGCATTGGGTTATATTTTTGAAATTTATTCGCTACAATGTAACAGAAGAGACATACATAGGTTCGAAAGTGCAATATTTGGGAGTACCCAATACATATGTAGGTGACTTTAGGAGAAAAAAAATTTAAAAAAAAAAAGTTCTCAGAAAAAGTATGTTCCGAGGTAGATACTAGCATTGCCTTCTTGCAGTAAACTTGTAAGGATAAGGCGATGTACGAATTTATTCAACTCATCGCCTCCATTTTCAAACTCAACAGATAGTCCATTGCTTCACGTCTAAGCTATGAGACAAATCAGTGAGCAGTGTGCCATATAATTTATGTACATGGACCAACCGTTTAAAGCACTGCCTCACCGGTCCTCGTGTGAAGCATTAATTGCATTATTAACTTTAACGTTCTCAAAATACTTAAAATAAACATGAGTAACGGGACAGCAAATTTAATTGTTCTGGAAATACCCATATCCTGTTCTATATCGTCATAAAATCTGTATTGTATTCCTATATTCCTCCATTAGAGGAACAAAATGATTGGTTCTTTAAACAAATTTCACAGGAATTTCTCTTAATTCCTAATGAATTTTCATGACAAACAAACAAACCAACGATGTAGATGGGCTGGGAGGTCTCTGTACGCAGAATATTAATCGAATGAATCTTAATGAATATTCTCAGATAGTGCATTTTATAATTTCACCTTGTCACACAACATCTTCGTATACGTTTCAAGTTAAATTTTAATTGGATTTAACCATTTGCATGAATTACCTACAAAGCACGTATGTACTAAGTTTTAAACGAGTTTATATTTGATTTGTACTACTGAATTCTTGTTTGATTTCAATAAATGATTATACTAAAACAAAGACTAGAATCTTGAAATGTACAATCAAAGAGACTTGGGAGGCTTTTACTGTAGACGGTAGACCTTTTCAGAACGCACAACAGTGGTGACCGCGTAGACGGTATATTTTTTAATACTTTTTGGATCTCTGAATAATGCGACACTTTGTTCTTCTTTTTATTTCGCTTTGTGAAAGTGGATTGAAGTGATTTAAAAATTGTTCGTTACTCGTGTTTAAATATTCTAATAAAAGATAATAAATTTGTTTAAGTTGTAAACAAATTATGAGTGATCACCGGTATTGACCCATAATAGTTTCGTTATGCCGAGCCAATAATTAAAAGACCGAATAGGTCTCCAACAGTGATTTCGTACAGTGAATTGTGTCTTATTTAATTCGAGTAGAGAAAATAGTACTGTAGGTATATGTTCGCTTGTATGTAAATACCAACGACGAAACAAGTCGTCATTTTCGGTTTTAAGTTCAGTAATTACAAAATAAAAAAAAATATATCTTTTTGAATGGGCAACACTGAAAAAAATTTCACTTATGGCAGTATTTGAATTTATTGAATTTAATCCATTACATGAATAACTGCATGAAGTATTTGGGAAACTGGATTCTGGAGTAATTTATGGAGTAACAGTGTATTCAGCTTGAGCTGGCGTGAAGTGTTATGGTGTAATGTGAATAATGTTGTCCGTTTTAACTTGTTTGTGAACCGATTTATATCAGTTGAAAAAGTATTTAGTTTAAACTTTCAAAAATATGATTTTTTCTAAGAAAAGTTAAGGAATAGGTCAAACGTGATTACTGTTCATGAAATTTCGAGAAAATACCATTATTTCAATTTGAACACTTGTTCGAATGTCGTTGTGAAATTAAATGTTATGGCACAATATGAGACCAAAGTCTACTTTAAATATTAAAAAAAAATTCCGTTCAATTAAAAAAAAAACTGTTGAAGCTATTATTTAAATAAATAATATTCCTGAATAAACTTATGACAATTGATTGAAATGAAGTTGTTCGTCTCTCTCAAGGGAAATTTTTGACGAATTTATTTTTTTGGCTTATGATAATCTGACAACAGTATTTTTTTTAATTATTTTTTTCAATTTACTGCATTAGCACGGTACTAGCGATATACATACAAACAAACATATCCATACATACGTGGAATTCACTAATAAACATCGAAATCGAATACAACAATTTTTTTACTTCACTAAGACCTTAACCGTATGAAAATGATTCGGAAAAAATATCGAACGGAAATTGGAGTGAAAGTGTTTGTGGCGTTTTTGTTAATCGCCCTTTTAACAATGTATAACAATGTGTATTATAATATTTCAAACACGATCCGATTGAAACATTTAAAATTAAGAACATTCACAATGCGAAATTCAAGCGACATTTTACCAAATGTTACAACAATATTTGTAGCTCCCTCCGTACCCGAAGGATATCTGGTGTGGAGTAATAATTGTCATATGCCATCATTTGATGCTTTGTCTACCGAGTTTATGGAGGCTAAAGAGGAGTCAATGTCCGACGAGTCCCTACAAGCCCCTAACTGTACTGAAATGAAACCGTTGATTACGAAGTCATACAATAAAACACTTCAATCATATATACTGCACATAAATATGGACGTGAGGAATGAGTATCTGAATGACACGGATTCTGGTGATGAAATTTATTGTTGCTACACTCAAATTTTTCGAAGTGGTGACCAAGCCTATGAGTAGGTGCCGTTGCTCGTCTATGTCAATGCAATGTTAATGATTTATTACATTTAATCATAGATGGTCGAATTGCAGAGAAATTGAACAGGATTTCGTAGTACCCAATGAGATTGACTACATGATAATCGAGTGCAGTAATACAACCAATACGTCCATCTTTCACCATGCTGACATAACAAATACTCCCATTTTCTACCAGGATGGCATAACTTTCATTCAAGAGCGTCCTGAGGTGAATGAGAAATTTATAAATAATACTGGAAGTCAGCGACCATTCGGAATTTTGATGTTCGGTATCGATACGATGTCGCAATTTAATTTCCGTCGAGTGATGCCGGAAACATTTGATTATGTACAGAATCACAGTTGGTTTGAGTTTTCTGGATACAACAAGGTAACTATGTATGAATGGAATGATAACTACAGGGTGGCTGATGAATTTATGTTCATTAAGAAACTCAAACAACTTTTTTTTTAACTCATATAAATTATTTGAACTTTGTTCATTTAAAAACTAATACATAGTTATTAAATCTTTTAAATCTACTTGGTAAAAAAAATGCATTCACCCTGGAGAGTTGCAGCGGGAATTGTCTGAATTGTTGTTCGAATACATTGCTCTAAATCATTCAAATTCTATGGGTTTGTTTAGTAAACTTCCTTCAAATTCTATGGGTTTGTTTAGTAAACTTCCTTTTGCAATAATCGCACATGAAAAAGTCAGGTGCAGTAAGGTCAGGATACCTTGGGGCCAACGCAATGGCGAGTTTCTTTACTGGAGAATTTTCGCTGCAATTCTGTCATCACAGGACTAGCTATGTGACAAGTTGCACAATCTTGCTGAAACCACACGCCTCACGGCACACGGTATTGCAAGGTATTCCCTTTCGGCAGAGTTTTGTACAAAACAAATTTCATATTCATCAGCCACCCTGTATTAGGAAGTTGATCGATAGAAATTTTGAGAAACGTACCTATTACATCCACCTAATTAGTATTAAACGCTCGTGATCAACCGAAAAATATAACTTTTTTGATTATATCTTTAAATAACAGATCGGAAAATGTTGTCTGAAGTACACACTATTAGTAAACAGATTTTTTTTCCGATCGTTTGACCAGTTAATTTAAATTTGTATTACTTCTGGGTATATTTTAACCCTGAGTTTCGGCTGAATTGATAATCAATGTGAGAAATTAAAATCTAAAGAAGATTTTTTCAGAATTTTCAAAAACTTCCTGGGCGACGTTACAACATTACAGAAATTGTAAACTTAATGGAATTTGGCTCTTTAGAAACCAATTATGACAAAGACGAAATTGTTACACGTAAAAACCTAATCTTATTGCCTCTTATCTTTTATCTGAGATTTCACCAAATTAATTTGTCATCTAAACTATAATCTAATTTTATAGTCGACAATGGTTAACATTTTATGAAAACCAGTGCTTTATTTTGGATAGTTTACCTTTTTTTCTAAGTATAATTATGTACTTGTACATTTCGTCAGCATAATAAGAACATATATACCATGGAGTAGTATTTAATAGGACATTGGATAAGCGATAATAAAATGTGGATAGATATGCATCTCCTATAAACAGGAGTCTATTTGGCCCCTAGAAACAGGTCCAGGACCAAATGCTGTATTAGTTTGAATTTTACGTGCTTCCCACCCGTAAAAATATGAAAAGTAATTTTTGGCTTTTTTCACATTTCCATTATATAGTGACATTCGGAAGGAGTTTCTATTACGGTGAATGGCAAGCGCTATCGACAATACTGAATTTTGGTTCCCAAAAATTACCAGCAACTCTTGAAGCATTGGAAGTCAATATTCAAGCCACCATTGACCAACATACAATGTTTCCGAAATCATAATGTCAATATGTGGAGAACAGGGCGAGATATCAAAAATTTGTATTTAACTTTTATCTGTTTATTTTGAGGGTATTATTATTTCGGTATATAAAGGCCCAGTTTGCCCTGTTATTTTACTGTTTTCACTATTAGATCGTTTAAGCCAAAGTTCGTTTAATATTAAACAATTGTATTCTCGTACTGCAGAAAATAAAAAAAAAATACATTTCGACATTTTAATCACATCAAATATAATTGGTATAATATCAATAGAAAGTCCAAGCTATTATCATTTAAGATCAAATAGCATTTTAACAATGGACCCCAAGAATGTAGTTTATCTGTATTTTTGGACGAATACGCGAAATTTAATTAGGTTTTACGCTTTAAGTCTTCCAAATGTTCCATTTATAAATAAATCTAACAATACTTCATTCATTAATTGTTTTTTCTTAAAATGCCTTAAGGGGTAAACAATTTCTAAGTTCTTAATATATAAGTGGCTTTTGCTGTACCAATTTCAGGTATTGTACTAACCAATCGCAATCCATGTTACCGCACGAAATGTAAAAACTTTTGGGCACCATAACTACCAAAACAAAAAAATCAACATTTTTGTACGACCAAATGTTTTTTCAGTGTCATTTTTACTCAATATACTGTAAAAATGAGCGGTTTTACAACTGTTACAAATTTACAGAAATTCTCTTTAAAAGTTTTCTTTAAAAATAAAACACAACAAATGCTACATTTTTTGCGCTTCTCAGTAAAACTTATGCAGGCGAACAGATTTGACATGCAGAAACATCAAACAATTCATGGACAAAGGAAACCGTTGTCACTATAAACTGCTTGGGAAAACAAAAAGTGTCATATATTTAATGTTTATTGGACAAACACGGGAAAAGTTCTTGGGACAAATGTGAACCTTAGGTGTTAGTTAATTTGTCACACAGAGAAGGCAGTATGAAAAATCCTTGTGGCTATGGAGTCGGAGTTCAATTCGGGGTTTAGGAGTCGGATCGATAGTGGCCTTTGTAAACTATATTCAAATCTGTAAATACCCCATGGAATATGAAATAAAATTTCTACATAAACTGTTTGGGAAATATTTACTGTTTTAATTTGTAGACCGTCTCTGTTAATTCTCACACTTATTTATTCGCCTCGCTTACAATTTATAGACGTGTTTAACCTTTTTGTGCCCATTCCTAACAATTTCTTTCTCTTGGTAGTCGTGGAACAACTTCTAAACCTTTGAACATTTTTTCCCTTTTTCATAAATACATAACTCGGAAATGTTTTCGAGATAACTCTAGGGGTAAAACCATATTAATACAGTTTGTGTGTCTTTATAATTAAGCGGATAAAAATTACAATCGAATAATTCATACACTCCTTCGCAGCAGTTTTGGATAACTCAACCTATAAAACACTAAGTTTTACTTAAATACTGTAATCTTGAAAAAATTTAAATAATTTTTTCCTTAGGTCGTATATTTAATTTAATCCTCAATATAAACACGTTTTTATTTTAAAGCAGAAAAATATGTTTCTTCCACCAAAACTTTAACGTTGTCAACATTTTTATTTTTCAGATAGCGGATAACACTTTTCCCAATCTAATGGCGATTTTCACCGGTTTAGATTTAGATAAAGCTAATGAATTATGTCATTATAATGAACCGGGAGGTATAGACAATTGCTCAACGCTTTTCAACCTATTCAACCGACAAGGATTGGCAACGGCATATGCGGAAGATTCTTGTTCAATGAGTACATTTAACTACTTGAAACCGGGATTTCTAAATCCCCCAACGGACTACTATCCACGACCTCTGTTGCTGGCAATTGAAGAAAAATTACCAATTAAAAAATTGTCGGGCTTAGAGTACTGTGTTGGTCCTAGAAGGTATGGCGAATATGTTTACGATTTTGGTGTCGAGTTTGCTGAACGATTTTTGGGTCAATCGATTTTTGGTTTGTTTTGGACCAATAGTTTCAGCCACAATGATTGGATTGATCCATCTACCATGGATCAACGTATGGTAGACTACTTTAACTATATGGACTCCAAGGGTATTTTAGATAACAACGTTGTTATACTCTTCAGTGATCATGGAGCGCGATGGGGATTCCTGCGCAACCAAAAAGAGGGCTATATCGAAGAACGTTTGCCCATGTTCTTCATAAGATTGCCCAAATGGTTCCAAGATGAACACCCGAACATTGTGGAATCATTAATTTTGAATAAAAACCGCTTAACAAGTCCCTATGATATTCACGTTACACTTAAGCACTTAGCACAGTTGTCTCTGGGTAAAAATGAGGCAACCGATTTACCCATAAGTTGTCCCACCTGTCAAACACTCTTTTTACCGGTTTTGGAGAACCGTACTTGTCCGTTGGCTGGTATCGACGACCATTGGTGTACGTGTACACCGTTTGAAACCTTGGATCGCGACTCGGAGGAAATGGTAAACTTGACTAAATTGGTCATAGACGAAATGAACAATTATCTGAACGCAAGTTTTTATGGTGACAAATGTATGACCTTGCTCTTCAATCGCAATGTGGAGGCGAATTTGAAATTAGACTTACACGAGGACGTCTACTCAAGTCCAATAAAAACGTATCGTATGAATTTCGAGACAAATCCTAACGAGGCTGAATTTGATGCAACATTTCTCTATGATACAATCAACAAAACTATCACAATAGATGTGACTGAAATTAGTCGTTTAAATAGTTATGCTAAGGATTCGCAGTGTATAGATGATAATATTGTTAAAAAATATTGCATATGTAAGAATAGTATTAAAAAAAATAGATGATATTTATCAAACCACACCCAATGTACATTGTAATATTTAGAAAATTCCACGATTTGTCCTTTAAATCGATTAGCATTATTACTTTTGTTTCGAACGGTCCCATCGCCGATCTACAATGGAGAGATGGCAATCAAAATGATCATCAACTACAAAAAAATATAAACAGCAGATCATAGTTACACACACTTAAACGATACCCACCACCAAAACTCTCCGAAGCGGATCTCCACATGCATAATTATATCTTTGAAAATTCAATTGTATGAACTGGTAGTGTCTAGATGGTCGAAAAATTAATAGAAATTCTTGATATTAAAAATCCGATTACACAACTCCAAGAATGATTTTATATACAATCATTGTTCGCCTACTTTTTAGTGTAGGTTTAACCTAAGGTTCACTAATGTTATGAGACGGAAGATCATAACCTGAAGCTCAGTGAAGATTTTTCAAGCTAAACATACAACCGGACCATGTTCCATAGTTGGGCTGACAAGTGAAGTAAACAAGTGTTTGGTTGTATAAGGGTTAGTGAACATTTCATAAAACAAAGCAAGCCACAAGATTTATTTACCTTCTCCAATTTTAACTTCGTGTGCATAGTAACACCAATGTCGATCAGTTCCAAATCAGTTCCAAGCCCCATTTTTAGATCCAGATATTTGCACTTTTTCAAGTTCACACTAAATCGGTCCAAGTCATGCTGCAGCTTGTGACAGTCAGCAATGCTTGAGTTCGAAAAAAAGATTTTTACATCTTCCGCGAACATAAGTTAATTGTAATGAATAGTAAAAATAGTACTGGAACCTTGTGGAACACCAGAGGGTAAATGAATTGTTCTAGAAAACCATTTCTCAAAAGATACTACTTGCTCCCTGCTAACAAGGTAGGATGAAAGCCAGCTTAGAAAATTATGATTAAAACCATGTTTATGATTATGTTTAACTTAATTAGTAAGAGCTTGTGATTTACTTTATTAAATGTCTTGCTAAAAATCGGTATATACTACTCCGCCCGCAATCAGTTCGTACCCTTGAACATTTTTTAATATGTAATTTAAGTTGCTGTTTTTGTAATTTTTTGTTCTGCTATTAGTTCTAATAAATACAACTTTTAGCTTTAAGGAGACAATAAACTTTGTCTCTGGGCCTGAAGAACATAATGGTGCAAATTTAACCAGGGAGTACAGACTATCTAATTAACTCTGAAACACCACATTCAAATAAACTTGAAGAGAATGTAGTTTCAAAAAAGTCAGCAAGGCAGTTGATAATCGACTGAACTTGTGTCAGTCAGTAGAACGACTCCCAAATTATTTTCGCTCTAGCTGGCGGCGTTTTATGAGATGCACCACTTTCAAAACACATCTGGAAGTTGAATATTCCTTAATAACGTACACGATATTATTTTCAAAAAAATCTCGCTCTATGTTCGTGAGCTGCACCAGTTTCAAAACACATCTAGAAGTCGAATTTTCCTTAAGTAACGTACTCCGATTTTTAAGAAATTTTAAATATACCGTTAGAAAGGTCTTTACATATCGTTCTAAGGACGCGATAAGCTGTTACTTTCATGTGATATTATTTAACCAATTTTAATTAAAACATGTTACATATTTCCCTTAACATTACATGAAGGAACAGGCGGGGACTTCTCACAAATCAGTGATCTTTGAACGATACAATACCCATTGTCTCGCACCTACTGTTTACAGCCGGCTCCGAACGACAGTATTACTATTACTACTGGAAAGTAATTCTACCTATATGTCAACATATTTAATATAATTTTTACAATTTATTATATGTCGGTTCCATCGAAAACCGAATACTGCGTTCATTTGATTTAAATTATTTGTTAGTTTGTACGGTAAACTAAATCAATAAAGAAGTCAATACATTTTCAACGATGCTTTATAAATGTTGATGGCAAGTGGAAGAATTTGGAACAAATTTGAAAATCATCATAAACTCCAAACTTAAGTGTGGAGCAATAAAGCAATTCACGATCCACTTTAATGTACATATACATACATCAGTAGTCAATGTATGTCAACAAATCCGATATGCCCTCAAATCATACCGATGCGCTCTTGCCGAACATTTAAGTTCAAATTCATTTTTTACCAAAACGATTAGTAAATGAAAATTAAATAAATAAATTTTCATAATTGTTGTTTTGCCTCGTCTCGCTATTTTTTATATAGTAGAAATATATTTTTATCCAAAAAAAAAAAAGAAGAATTTAAGCCTACAATTGCAATAATCTCTGCCGTACTGTGCCAATATCTGGTATATGGTCGGGCGGACGAACACAGGGACAGACATATACACAATTCACCGTCGTTTACAAAACAAAAAACAACAACCAGACGACTAACAAAAACAATGTGTGAAATTGTTTGCAAACGGCTTTGAAATATTGTGAATTCTGCCCGTTGTAGATGACGGTGCTGCTTCTCTCCATCGTCGCTGCCAATGAAGATCCACAGGAAGGAAGCAGGGAGAAGCGAAGAGGTTTGGGCAGTGGAAAATTAAATTTTTTATAAACATTTGCAAACCACTATAGAGAGACGTACCTCAACAGACTGCATGCAGCATTTTCCGAGTTTTTACAGTATTTTTCGACAGAACCAAAAAAACAATAAAATAGAAATGAAAAATGGAACACTCATTCTGGGCAGCCAGCAGACAGAATATACTGTAAACGAGTAATAGTAAGTAGTGTTGGTGGCAACAGGCTAGGAAATCTATGGATATTGATGCTGATGCGAACATCAGCTAGAAGTGATGATGTTCTCTTCGCAGACCGCAGCCATCGTCGTTTGTTGTTGTTCTAGCTGTTGGTTGGTTGTGTGTTTTTATTACTGTGTGTGGGACGAAGTCGTCCCCCGTGCATACATCTACACATATGTATAGACGATCACATATAGTAGAGTAACAGCCGAGACGTCGACGTCCCTCTGCATCATTGTCAACATTGGGATAATTTTGGAATCATTGTTTTGTAAAGTCAACCACAGTCGGAGCAAGAACGCAGACCGTAAAGGACGTTCTCTTATCAAAAGTAAATTCACTTGATTTTTCGTTCGCAAACCCAAAAAAGTCAACAAAATGAGTGCTGTCGTAAGTTGTGAAAAATATTCCAAAAGTGAAAAGTCCAAAATTAATTTTGCACATTTTTTCTTACTCTTCAAAATAGGATGAAGATCTTACACCCGAGCAAATCGCCGGTAAGTTTTAAAAACTCCAATAACACCGACCAAAGCAATGTGAATCGTAACTGTATAATTTCTAGAACATCCAAAATACTATTTGTGATTGTTGCTAATGTACACTTTGACACCAACCATACATTGTGGGAACAGTGTCATTTGTGGACTTTTTTAGATGCCATATTAATTGGTGTTTTTTTCCCTCTATAGTTTTGCAAAAGGCTTTCAACAGTTTCGATAGCCAGAAATCCGGCAGTATCCCCACCGAAATGGTAGCTGATATTTTGCGTTTGATGGGTCAACCTTTTGATAAGAAAATCCTTGAAGAACTCATTGATGAAGTTGATGAAGACAGTAAGTTTTGTTGTTGTTGTAATATGATATAGGCTAACATGTGTTGTAATTACTTATAGAATCCGGTCGCTTGGAATTCGAAGAATTCGTTCAATTGGCTGCCAAGTTCATTGTTGAAGAAGATGCGGAAGCCATGCAAAAGGAATTGCGCGAAGCTTTCCGTCTGTATGACAAACAAGGAAATGGTTTCATTCCCACCTCATGCCTTAGGGAAATTCTTAAGGAATTGGATGATGCTTTGACCGAACAAGAATTGGATATCATGATTGAAGAAATTGATTCCGATCGTTCCGGCACCGTTGATTTCGATGGTAAGTTTTAATGTCTTTGTTTACAATAATAATAGAAACACATCTATTCACCTTGATAATTTTGTAAAATGTAGCTTAATGTACTCAGTATTAGATACATATTGAGGATTAACTTGGTGCAGTATAATTCATTATTTGGGGATCAGAGAAAATTTGTTTTAAAGTTAAACGATGATCGAAATGTTCTTTTTACAGTCTGTGTATTTTTGTTTTTTCAAAACCATCTAATAATGATAGTGTATTCCATAGTGATACAAAAACAATATATACATATGTAAATATGTATTATTTGGACATTAACACTTGTATCGAAACGCTGCGATAAAACTTAATAATCATAGAAAACTAACATGGTATACATATACAACATAGTTTAATGGCCATGTTATGATAAAGTTAGCCAACTGTCATACATTTGAAATTCCATACCAATTGTTGTTAAACGTGTATCTTTAACTCACTAAAGAACAAATAGGTCAGACGTCACAAGTCGTTTTCTGGTGCATTAGTTCGTCCAGGTGTCAGTAATACACATGACACTATTTGACCGTTTTACAAAGTAGATCTGGTTATGCTAGTTTTATGCTGACAATATACACATACGCCCCCTTTTGAAAATATTTAGCAGGCGTCTGTGTATTAAATGGTCTTTGTAACTAACTAAAAGACAATACTATAATCTGTCTGTCATACGACTTTAGATGCAGTCTATAAGGATGATATACCACGAATATTGTAATATTTAGACCCTAAGTTATTAAACTGTACGTATTTATTTATTTAAACTTACGTATTTATTTCCCTTAACGGGGAACTACTCTCGAATTTATACTCACTGACGGGGACCTACTTTTTAAAGCCCGATGCGAACGTTAAATAATTTTGTAGAGAAGTTGTATATCACAAGTAAAGTCGCCAGTCTTACCAGGTTTCGAACCTTGTGTGATAGTCGCACATACACCTACCACACCACGGCCGTGCATTCAGCAGTTCCTTCAATTTGCTACTACACAAAATCTCAGGAATATATGCTATGTAGACTTGATAATCTTCAGCGTTGGTATTTTATTATAGAAACCACAATAAATGTGGTAGGTAATCGGTAAAGACATTAAATAAATGTGTGTAATTTCCCAAAATAAAATAAGCACATCATTTTAAATCCGTTTTTTTGATCTTTTACGTATTCTAAGAAAAACTAATCCATAAATTACAAATTTTTATTTCGATAGCGTTCCACAATAAATTTAGATTCGTTTCAAAGGGATTTGAGTTCAACGAGATATTTCTTCCCATAAAGTCAAAGAAAGCATATCATATCGCACAATAACAAGAACAAAAATAACTCACAAAAAGTTTATAACATTTTAGTTTGTACGGAGTGAGTATAGATATACGAACAGATGTGTTCCATACAGTAGATCGGAGAACAATATATACAGATGTAGATTTTATTTTTAATAATTTTGTAGCAGATTTCATCGTAATGGCCAGAAAGGAACATATGTATGCATAGAATGAACTTGATATGAGTTATCAAAAAACGATCGACCAGAATTTAAATGAAAATTTAACAAACAACGAAATGGGAAATTTAATGATGTGTGATGTGTATGACAGATAGAAAGATATTGTGTTGTTCAAAGACAAATACGTCGGCAGGTATGTAGATAGCAGAGTCATATACACATAATTATGTCCATGAGTATATAGATAGACTTTATATCTATGATAAATACAGCATATACCAGTCTCATATATAAAAAGTAGAAAATAGATAGAGCACACATGAACTGGTATGTAGGCTGTGGGGGTGAATATTAATAAATGTCTCATTAAAATAATATTTATGCATATGATTATCGATGATTGTGTGATCTTATTTTTTTCTATTTGCAGAATTCATGGAGATGATGACAGGCGAATAAGCATTCACACATACAAAACAACACTCCTCCATACATATACAACACCACCTGTATGTATGATGTTTTGTATCTATAATAATACCAAAGTGCGTCCGTCCACCCATCTGTCCCACCGTATATGTCGATGGATGGATGGATGAATGGGATGCTTGCTGTTTACTCAGCAACATTCTCATATGTCTCTAATTAAGTGTTAAACATTTTGCTAATTAGCAAAATGTTGTTATTCTAAGCATTTTTAAATTTTTTGATATTAAATAACAAGCAACACCAAAGAAAAACCAATGTGCCGCCAATATGTACATCCACAGATGCATTAGAGTGTATAGAATTACCCCCACAACTACCCACCTACCATAATGTAAATTCATATGAATGCTGTCATTTGTAAAATAAACATTAAATTAAAAAAAAACACAGTTTTGGTTTTATTTTTAAATACAACTATTGCAGGTACGCTTGCCGAACTTTAGTGTAATAAAGGGGATTTTAAAATGCATAATGAAAGAAACACATTAAAAAATCATACTTATTGATCTTATATCGTCTTGTTCATTTGAAATATTGGCCAACTCCATGTAAACAATTTGTGGAGACTTTTTAAGGTCGACATATATATATATATATGTGAATGGCGACATATGTCTTTTCGATTATGACTCATTTTCAGTCCGTTTTTAAGGGTGCACATTTAGACACTTCTTACAGATAAAATATCTTCACAACGATGCTAAATTCTGAAAGCCAACTCCAATAAAACTTCACAGATATGCATCAAACATTTCGGTAGCGCAACCTTTGATAGGTCATTTTCCATTTCTAATGGTAGAACATGCCTTCTTATTTAAAAAAAAAAAACAATGTGAAGATTTACGCGTTTAAAAAATAAGCAAACAATTTTTCTGAATTGAATCGTCAATAATAAATTTCTTTGACTTTATACTTTTTGTATGTACACTCATACCTCGTTATACGGCTTAGATACGTTCCGGAAAAAGTGGCCGTATAGCGAAATGCCGTATAAGGAGGTAATTCATTTCATACAAACCCATAGTAACAGTAAGAGATCGGTTCTAATTTTTTGAATAATAAGTTTAATTCCAATTCAGTGAATAAATATAAGGCACTTACATCGTGGTCTTAAAAAATAAATAAACAATAAAACGAAATAACACATTTAAATAAAGTAATAAAAACAAAAATCCATCAATTCATGTATGTACATATAACTATGTAATATATATCTGAAAATGTTTTCACGGACCAGCTACAAAAAATGTGTCCAATGTCTGTTGTTTGGCGTTTCTTTCATTTCTTCTTGTAGTTGGGTGTAGCAAAAAATATACTTCTCTATATTTCGTATAACATTAGCACTTCGATCTTCGTCGGGATCAGTTTTTTTTTTTTGGCCGTATAAAGAGGTAATGTGCGCCGTAAAGGGAGGGAGTGCCACAATTGAAACAGGCCGTTATAGCGAAATGCCGTAAAAAGAGGGGCCGTATAAAGAGGTATGAGTGTACGTAATCTCTGACAGTCACTGTATGTAACCTTTGTTGTAAAAATATTTAATGTGGATTATGGATTTTTGTTTTAAGTTTTACTATAGAGAGCTATAATATTTTTCTGAATTCTTTCAACACGAGGACTTAAAGGGTTTGGATTGATCAAATATAATAACATTGGTCGACAAAAGAATAATCTTGGATTTCTGTTTTAAAGCAGAATTTCAGATTTAAGAAAACCCAAATATCTGATGAGGAATGCAAGGCATATAAACAAAAAACTCCAGCCACTTTTGCGTATAAGATAGTAGGCAGATGACAGAATCCATCTCCAGATAGGATAATTTCCCAAGTTTTCCCAGCATTTCCTCAATATTTCTCCTGCAGTGTACGATATAATAGGTATACTCAGTGATCAGTGCAAATATTGCGACTATCTCACAAATCCGGGTTAGCACATTATAGATTTTTCAGCAGTCGTGTTCGGCTATTAAATATGACAACAAATTAAAATCTAAAGCTAAAGTTCCGCGTCAGTTACTTAAGGGAATGTTGAAATATCTAAGTACGTAAGTAAGATAGGAGAAACCATTTCTGATAAGAGTACTATGCTTCGTCTAACAACACCATTGTTTTCACATGTCTGCAATTTGAGCTTAGCTTTCCAGGGTTAAAACATATATAGTACATTACTATTTAGGTTTACTAAACTAATGCGGAAGAAAAAGTATACAATTGTATAATTGTAGATAGCGTTCAAATGAACAGCCTAAGAAATTTTAAATAAAGATCTAACAGATTTCACTCTCAAAGATGAAACCCTTATGAACAAAATCTTCATGAAGAGAAGAATTAAAGCTTTTTCATGCGGCTTCCAAAATATATAATCAAGAGCGAAAAGTTGCCGAACAAACAAAAGTGAGAGAATGATTTTATCTTTTATGAGAGCGCACAGTGGACTATAACAAGTACATTGGTAGTACATGAACAATTTTTTAATGTACTCTGTTTGGAGCAAGAGTGATTATAAAAAATTAAATGTATGCGTCCAAGATTGCTTAAATTGGCTGGATATGGGCCCACAATCCACAACAGAACAGTACCAATTCTATATCATATTTGGTATTACATTGACAGTTTATAAACTATACTCTTTTGCAATCGAAAACAACCTAGTACATTTTGTGTGACTAGTTGAGAAAAATACAAAATACTCTATCAAACATAACGTTTGGACAGAACTCAATTTTAAGCTAATTGTACCATATTTTATTTTTCGGTTGGAGACTGCTGAACGTGTTTTCCCTAAAATACATACATACATCATTTTATGTTTTATCGTGTATCGCGCTCTGAGAAACGCTGTGTCTGCTGGAAGTTTTTTTTTCCATTCTTCCATAAATTGGTAACTCCAGCACGATTTCGTATAAAAACAGTACTAAAATATAACAAAATTACTAATGCATTATTTATACTTGCGAATCTTGTAACAACAAGAGGCAAATCAATTTAGGTGAATGAGAAATAGATTTCAACTCCACTCGTTATTAGTACATTTGTATATTAGAACAAAAAGGGGAATTTATTTCTTCCCTCATTTTCATTCTCCAAATTTTCCGCATTCTTACGTTCTACAAAATCGGCACAACATCAGCTGAATCGAAAAATTTTACCATATTATTAAAACTTCTAAATTTCCTACGGGGGTAAGTAATAGAATTTCAAAAATAGTCGTAATACCATTTTCAGACCTCTTCCATATAATATCTCTATTACTACAACTGATTTAGAAAATCCAGTGACAGATATAAGCGACATCTTTTTAGAGTCCCCAAATCACAGTTAAAATAGGTGTAGTAGTTGCTGTAATTTAATATGGAATGTATTCACTAATTTATATTGGATAATTTTTATATCCGAATTACAGCCACATTCCAATCCAAAACAATTATATATGTGACACGGAATACTGCAAAGGCTGAGAAAGGATTTTAAAATTTACTCAGCATATTAGTGCCAAAAAGATAGTAACGTGCAACGCACAGTGTTTGATTACATTGAATATAAATATACATATTAAAATATTTTGTCGTTCAGTGTGTTCATTATCTGTCGTTCGTTATCTAATCCGAAAATTATTTTATTGATTAGTGGAATTTACTCTACATATTAACAGTATCTTCATAATTAGTGACGTCAAAATTTACACACACACACAACTAATTTCATTTGAAGAGGTTCGTAAAAACTGGAAATCCCCATTGACCTAGATGGTGTCGAAGTGCAAAATACACCGTACTATTCCAAAAAAAAGTGTCTTGCAAGGTTAAAAGGTAAAAGCCTGGATTTATGAATGAATATATATACAGTGTACTCTATTCTTGCGGACACCTCTCTTAAGCGGATGCGTCTCATAAACGGACTCTTTTCAGTACCAATCCGCTTAAGTCCTCTTGTGTACTTCTCTCATAAGCGGACAAAATTCTCAGTCCTCTTTGTGTCCGCTTATGAGATAGTACACTGTATATATATATGTATATAGTGTTTTTTAGCTGCATGAGAACTGTAGATAACTATGGTTTGACAGCTGATAATGTTAAACTGACATTCCTTTTGACTCAGTTTTGGCAAGTCATCATAAATCGTTCAACGCCAGAACAACGCTTGTTGAAAATGAACTTCAAAAAAATAAATCTGTGCGCGAAGTTCATACAACACATCCATTTTACGTCAAAATAATCGGCCTAGTGAGCAATAAGCAAAATTACCGTATTTGAAGCGAATACTATGCTCTAGCCGTTAACGACTCACAATTACATCCATTAAAATGTACTGTTTGATCCGGTTTACACTCAGGCCGGCCCTTATTTATTTATTTCGAAATGAGGATGGAGCTGCCACATAGCTCGATTAACATTCGATTACAAAAACAACTTTATTTATAGAAGTGGTCCTGGTCACTGGGTGCTCGTTTGTGCGATTTAACGCCTCCAGGTTATTTTTTATGGGCTATGTTATGGCATAAATAAAATAAATAGTCATGTATTATATTTTTAAGTTCTCAAAATCTTAATATCATAAAACACACATATGACTTTGTTTCAGTACATCGAAATTGTCTGGGACATCCTTCGCACTTGTATAAACTCGTATGTGTCATCTATTATATGAATCATGTAGAACAGATTCTAATAGTGTATGGTATTAGTGTAATTGTTTTTTTTTATGGGGTAGAGGCAAACGGGGATCTTCTTCTGTGTTTGACTATAACTTCGTAATCACGCATTACTTATTTATTAGTATATTAGCCTCTCATGGTAATATAAATCCTAATTAAAAACAAAAACAAAATTTTATAAACATGGGCTCGGAACAAAATGTTTACTCAACAATAATCATTACCAATTATTACAACGCCACCAAAACTAGTTATAAATTTTTCAACAGAAAAAATTAATGGATTGAGCGCTACCAACATTAAATATTAAAATTGATAAACATTTGTGCTGCCAGTAAATAAACTTTGTATTACTTTCGGTTTAAAAGTACGAAGTAGTCACCCACTACCTTATAATGCAACACTGCCTTTTCTCATTTATGTACATAGATTTAACTATTACTTTTGAGATCTCATTTATTGCATTTACATTGTACACACATTCGAATAAACTACTATTGAATTAACAACACTTTCCAACACAACAAGTAATCATATAACCACATAAGTAGTAAATGTATTATGTTATTGTGGATATACATTTAATGATTATCAGCCTATCGTGAACAACCTGATTGTACAACAGAATTATAGTTCTGCCGATAGTTCCATGAAGGAATAGACGAAGAACTAGTCAATCAGTATTTTTTTTGCTATAATGTTGTTTTTTTTTTTTGATCTACTGGAAAAGTTTCCATCTAGATTGTCTTTGAATCTAGGTAAACCTAAAACGTGCAACAAACATGTCCATGACTTTTGTTTAGAATTTGACACTATAAGTTATCTATAACATTGGTATATAACGTAAAGTCGACTAAAAACCATTAATTTTGTATCATTCATCAGAAACATTTGCAACGTTTTCGTGCGTTTCAATTTTATTATTCATTCCTATATTATTATTCAAATATAATTTATATGCATGTAGCTATAATGTGTTACATATATGTCAAATTCAAAAATGCCGAACTGTGTGTTCAGTAAAATATTTAAATACATTTTTTATTCATAAACAAAAAAGTTATATCGATTTTAATAATCAATACGTCACTCTACATACCGCCAAATAGTTTGTGCTGTGTTGTCATGATGTCCAATCGAAACAGCATGTGCTACTTTTCGACTATTTAACATCTGACTACGACTACAATTTTGATTTTTTCACATTTCTTTCTCCAAACCACAGTCGAAATGAATTTGCTGTTTGGGTACACAAAACCTTCGAACGGAAGAGGGAGAGCATTTCTACTAGTTTTGTATCATCGAAATTGTACTTCTTCATCCGAATCTGTTAGCATGCCAAAAGTATACTTCCTAAATGAAACATTAACAATTGTTCTCGAATGTTGTTCTCATTTGTATATTCATGGAAAGTTGTTGTATCCAGAGTTTATACTATAATAAATACTGACTTATTTATTTGTTTCTCCACGCAGTACAAGATGATATGAAGAATTGTCGATCAGATACTATGAAGCCAATTCTTGGATTGATAGGTTTTATTCCTCTGTTAGAACATGCTTATTGTTGGTGATTATATAAATACTCTGGTGATTTATTGTAGATAATCTTGTGGAGCAGTTTATTTTAAGCAGATTAAATAAAGATATATTACATATTCGGTGGGCAAATACACTGAGGTTGGTTTTTGACAAGAAACTAGAAAAATAAATATACTTTCACAACCAACGTCACCAAATTTTTGTAATTCTTTTGTATAAGTATAGGGGATTGATTGATAATGGACCAATGCTGGGATTGTGGACTGTTGGAGATTAAGGTTCCAAAGAAATAACTCCAGAGCTTAAATGAAACGAAGAGATTTACTTATATTCGATTGTGGGCATAATGTGGGAAAGCTTTTAGATACAACGAGGCGTAACAACCTGGATGCAGTTGTAGCCACCGCGCTGTGCTAACGGATAAAATCACGTAGTACTAAATATGTGGAAGTTAGAAGATTACATAAATGGTTTATGGTATTGCAGTTTTGGAAAAAATACAAATTGACGTCGTAGTAGATGTTTAAAGGGTGAGATGTAGCTCACGTGTAAGAATAAATGACGACACAGCGTAATACTGTTTCGGGTGGTTGTAGAGTGCACAGATCCAACAAGTTTGGTGTATACATCAACTTCTTTTCGTGATCCTATCCAATGTCCATACGTATATATATGTGTGTGAAGACCGACATATATATATGTACATAGGTGTGTGCCTAAGTACATAAAATTGAATTAATGCCACTGCGCAAAATATTTCAAGAACTCATCTCTACAGCGTTTTCCTTTTGTGTTGATCTGCTAATCAATGTCTGCTAATGAACTACAAAGTTCAAGACGAACATATAGTATTCATATAGGGACTACTAAATTAAAAGTTAAAGCAAACAACTTAGTCGGTATCATTGCAAACGTTCTATAAATCGTAAATATTGTTTACTTCAAATCACTGTGTGAGAGAAGGAAAGGAAATTAAATTTTATTGTTTAAAGTTCGCACGTAAGTAACGGACGGACGTGTGCCCACATCAATACTAATAATAAATTCTCCTTATCAATTAATTTCGTTAAGACCAACCAGCCAGCCAGATGATTGAATGCCTGCCAAACGCCAAACTGGCTGCTTAGCTCTATGGCACCAGCGAGCAAAGACTTTTCAAGCGATAACTTTGCTAACGTTTGTATTAAATGTTTTTCGGCGATTGTTAGTTTAATTTATTACCCGTAGATTCCTCATTCGTGTTCATTCGTCGGTTCGTTCGCTTATGACTTTTTGTTTGTTTGCTGTTTACCGTAGGGGCTTTACAATGCCAGTCAGTGTTGTGTGTAAATTGTTTTTGTTAACTACGTTCATGTACGCTATGCGAACGTTATTTTCGGGTGAATCTTATTGAAAAGCTTATTTTTCATTTAGTTGCTGTTTTAACCGTATTGTGTACTGAGAGCATCGTTAATAAAAAATATTGTGTGTTTCTAAATAAGTCTAATTCTATCGAAGTGCGGGTGTTTATGACTGTTTCACTCATATTGCCGAGTTTGTTAAAGTGAATTTGGCATAATTCAACACGTTCTGCTCTACTACATAGAAGTGAAAATGCCTCAAAAAAGCAGGTGTGTGTCCCAACAATTGAAATAAATTTACAACTCTAGCAAAGAATGCAAAAATAACGTGATTTTCCATGTAAAAAATTGTATCTACGATTTATTCAATTAGAGAACATTAAAAGAAATGGAATGTGGAAATGTTTATCATATAATGTTCGTTTAATGTGTTTTTGATAAAAAAAAGATTATTTTGCATTGATAATATTTTGTTTTTGGCATGTTCGGTAATGATTTATTTTTGGAAAGCCCGCTCCTAAAGTTATGCATTAGTTTTAATCTAAAATTTCTAGTACATCTTTTCCATAACCCCATAGTACAGAGACCATGGGGGGAAATATTATCTGTCACCGTTTTGTCAGTAGTAAGTTCATCGGATAGAAATTTAAGGAAGTTGTACGTTTACGTTTCAATACTGTGAACCAATTTGTATTAAAATCTGAAATATTTTGTAACTATGTACTACGTATGTAACGAAAGTGGGTTTAGCGAAAACGAATATTGAAATATATTTCTTGCGATAGCGAATATTTAAATACAGTTTTTTGCGAAAGCGAATATACCAAAATGAAGCGAATAATTTGAAAGCGAAAATTCGTTGCATTCTTAGTTTATTCTATTTCCAAACATTGTGAAATTGCAAAAAATGTAATACTCGTATGTAATGCAATAATCGTATTTTTTTTGTGTTTCTTGGCCATGGTGGTTATCAGCACCAAACAGACTAATCACAGAAAACCTGGTTTCGGAAACCTTCACCGCAATTTGAAAACATTTTTTTCCCGCAATGTCACACATTGGTAGTTCTACGCTTTTTAATAACTCAACAAGGCGTTGCCTTCGCTTACGGAGTTGGATGTATCTCTTTCGGTTCACACATACATACATTGCATTGTTCATATAACTAGCAATAGTGCGGAGGGATAGGCAGACCTTAGTTTGCAAGTGACAGCGCTAGTGAATCGGTATAGCAAGTCCATTCCACCCATAATGCTCCATATACCAAGCCATAAATAAATATGTGTTATTCATCCAATCAGTTAACATTTATCTATCAAAATTATTGAATGATTACATTTTTCAAGTTAAAAAATCAATCTTAAAGCTGTGGATTGTAACTATAGCTTACTGTTCATTTCATTTATTGGCTTCGTTGTAATATACAAAGCCTATAAGGCCAATTAATCTGTATGACTTGGTTCCTTAAGTAATAACACTATATTATTAAATAATTAAAATATCACAACAATGGCTCCCCAGAAAAACAGTAAATAAATAAAAATTAACAATTTGAAAGCCATTTAACAATGAAGAACAGTAATAAAAGAAAGAACAAAAAATATACATATATATGTATACACATATTAGGAACAGATAATATGTATTCCAAAGAACACTGTCGGAAAACGTAACAGATCAGGGAAAACGAAGTACAATAGAAGGTGGTTCCAAATTCTGGATACTCTTACTACAAATCACTTCTCATATAACGACACAGAAATATGAAGTATAAACAGTTGCGGGTTCCTTACAGATCTGCTAAATACCAACTGCCTTCGTAACATTGGCAGTGAATTTGAAACAATACAATCTAATAGGAAGCCCCATATACTCACATGCTCAAAGGTATGCTCAATTTTTGTTTCCAGAGTCGAACCACTAAGAGTCCCTTCTTCCAAAAGAATACTACTAATCCTGACGAGTGAAGGCAGTATTCGTCATTGTCTTATGTAGCATATTTGCCCACATAAGTAGTATAGACAATTTGCGAAGCAAATTAGGGTTTACATTTCAGGCAATTAAAATGTAATGAACAGTTTAATTTAAAACAAAATAAACACAAAGTTTTTTGTCGCAATTGTGATATTACTTCTGTACCCATTGTGAAAACGTACTCTAAGGAAAGAACATTTAATCATAAACCAAAGCTGTAACCGAATCATTTTCGAATTAATTCATGATCATTCATCCAATGAACTAGTAAAATGTTTAATTAATTCTTTTTCACAAAAAAAAAAATTAAATTAAATAGGAATCGATTCAAATGAAAATGTAAAAATAAGTTGTAGATCAATTTAAATGAATTGACAAAGGAGGCTTATCATCCATATTTTAAAAAAATTGTAACAGTGATTCTATTAGGGATTAATACGTTTTTTTACTTTTGCTTAAAAAAATTGTATCCACTGTAGTAATGTAACTATCGTCATGGAATTTTTTCCAGAACTAAAATATTAAATAAGAAAATACATATAAAATGAGCTGTGTACTTCATTTTATTTCTCCAAAATCATGCGGGGTAGCGAAGCATGTTTGTCGTTGGGTGGTCGAGGGTCGCAATATTTCATAATATTAAATGTGTTTTGCCGTTCGGCGTATGTGAAAACCAAAATATGTAATATTTCAAGAAACAAACTCCAAAACATCATATTTGGAATTAATTTTTTATTTCATTAATAGAATTGTAACTTATTTTTCTACTTCATTTGAAGTAGTAGTTTCTTCAGTAGTTTATGTGACAGTTCAATTCAAATGAGTTGCAACTCATTTTGTTAATTCATTTGAATCGAAAATGAATTACAACTCTTCGGCCAAGTAAATCTTCGGGAATCGGAGTAACAAGAGATCGAAAAAAAAGAATTACAGCACATTTGTAAAATATTTATTTGAATCGATTCAAATTGCATTCAATTCTATTTTTTTGTGATTAAAAATCTATAAAATTCGAAATGATCTTTTTGTATATTAAGGTCTAATCTTTTTATTGGTCGCCCATTAAATTTGAAAAGTTTTTTTCTTTTCATTTTTTTTTACCTCTTATTAAAAGGCTTTCCAGAAAAATGTTTCAAAATTACGAAGCATAAATAAATCTTAAAAATCAATACTATAAAAATTATAAATTGTATTACTGATTTTCTCACCCATCGGTCGTTCCAGTTGTCCGCATCTAATGTTTGCCAAAAGATTTCTAGCTTCATTCAACGATCCACAACATGCGTACGCTTCCATCAGACAACGGGGAGTAGGATAGGTAGAAACTATTGCCAGAGCTCTTTCTAATGATAGTGAATGCAGTTGCAGGAGCTGTTGGGCAAACACTTCGCGCACAGTCAACAACGCATTCCGTGCAGAATCTTCATAGAGAGATTTGAATTTCAAAAGACCCACCATTCGCTGAGCCGTTCGTATCGGTTGCAAATCCTCTTTATCACAGCTCAAGAGGACTTTATCCTTGTAGAGACGTATTAACATGTGCGACATACCCTGTAAATACATGATCGACCTGCGATGATTTTCTGTGCGTTCTATGGAGAATTGACTGTGGATCAGAGTATTGCTTAGAGCCTGCTTGAGATTTTCAAGTGGCAATCCCAAATGTTCATTATCTCCATAATCTTCTACAAGATATATGATATGCTGAATGCCACTTTGTTTCAGACGATGTTTCTGTTCGCGAAATCGACCATCCCGTATGCTGGAAGCCAAGTCATCCATACGCTTGCGTTCAACGATATAGGGGAGAACCAGTTCGTTGCCATCTACATCACGGGCAACCCAAAGGAAATCTCCCACAGTCAAGCGTCGAACTTCGTATTCCACATGAAGTGATTCCAAGTAGCCGCGTGTTTGATCTAGCATCCTCTTATTTTTACCACTTGTCTCCTGAGTGTCTACTATGAGAACAACTTTAAATGATCCCGGACTCATTGTGACCTGTTTAAGGCGCTCTTGTTCTTCATCTATAGTCTTTTGTTGTTTCTTAGTCAGTTTAACGGGTTTATCTTTTCTCGGAGCATTTTTTTTCTTACTTTTCACATTCTCTACGACCTGTAGAATTTCTTGTTCGTACAGACTACTGTTCAGTGCAATTGTGTCGGCTTTGCTTTGTTGCCTGTTCATTTCTTCATCAATGAGACTACAGAGGGTGGAACCAAATCCTCGCAGAATAGCGCATTCTCTGCCAGAAGCCAGAGGAAGTGGGTACATCTTCATAGCTTCCAAAGCAACTCGGAATTTGTGCTTAGACTTACTGTCCTTTTTTTCGGCTTCTAGCAGCCACTGTTCCAGCCACGTCTCAAAAACAGCATTAGGCTTTTGTAATCTCACTTCCAACCGCCGAATACTTTTTGAAGACTCCTCTTCGACACTCATTCTGTTGCAGACAATATTCTAGTTTTAATTATAATCCTCTCCCCGAAAAATCTCAAACACCAGTTCCCTGTCGTCGAGTGTGTAAGTTAGTGTTGATTGTGACTGTTCACTAGAGCGGCAAGATTCGAATCAGAGAATGGAGCCGATTCATTTTTATAAGATGGAGGCGTCGAAAGTGCAATAGCACCGTTGCAGCTTCGTGCTGACCTAAATCAGTGAAGAAGACTTTCGCAATTATGTGGTTTTTGTGGAAAATCGCTTAAGTATATGTTCGGGATTTTGAATTATTGATGTCAAAGTGCAACATTTTCAAATGACATTCCATTACTGTAAACTATTTGTTTTTGCTAGTGTCATTACTCTTTGCTAAAACGAGGGCAACAGCAATTACAATTTTCCCCGACAGAGTTGCCTCCACAACTCTATCTAACTTACTGATTGAACATTGAAGTATCGTTGTTTTGAAACCGCGATGATTATGTATCAGATGCGAACGTTTCATGTGCAATTTTTAAAATGTTTAAAACTACGGTTGTCATTTTTAATTAGGAAAATGTAAAAAAATAACTTTAAGATTTAATAGAAATTTGTCGAAATTCTACTTTAACTTAGTTCCCTTGACTCCATGTTCTAAGGGTTTGTTTACATTAGAAATTTGATCTTGAATATCACACTCATGTCATAGAAATAATTACGATACTGTCATAATGACAGCGATAATCGGAATTACCATTTCCAATGTAAACATAGCCGAACAAAAATCCATTCAACAATACTGTCTTAAATTGTTTTTTGTTTCCGTCTTTAAGTATGTCAAATTGGTCGTTTAGCCCATACACAAACCGTAAACACCAGCGCCACCTGGCGCCTTTACCGGAATCGATTGTCATAACAGCTGTTCAGCAGACGTTTGCCAGCAGTTTGCCAGAAGTCGATGGTTATAACAACAGTTTAAGAAAAATGATGGAAGCAGAAAAGCAAGAGGAGAAAAATCTGGTACTGAATTAATAATTACGACAACAAATATTGCTGAAATTAAACATTATAACTATTAACTATTCACAGCAAATGGAATTTGAATGGGTGTTGAGAGAAGGGGTCCACCAGCTTCTCAAGAAACTGAAGATATTACTCATTGTAAGTAGTGGTTGTTTTTTTTCAACTCACTGACTGCTTGGTTTGTTATCACTAATAATAAATTATTGTTTTTACCATTGTTCCGTTCATTGTTATTGCTGTTGTTGGTATTATTCTGCAAATGTCTTGTCTTTTATTAGGAATGTGCACATCGTTTTCCAGTTCCGCTGTATGAAAATGAGGGGAAGAAGACTGAAAAATTCATATTATCTGTCCAACCGCCCGATCAACTGAAGGCTATTCTTACACTAACGGGCGATACTATTACACAGGCAGTGAGTTATTGAGAGATTTCCCTACCAAAGGAGTGTCTTATTATACGTGTTATAACTTATCATCTTTGTTTTTTTAGGACATTAGTTTTAAGTTATCCAAGTCACCACACCAAATACAACGCACCTCCATTACCCAGGACTCACCGTGGAAATTACAACAAGTACAAGATGCCGCCAACCATTTGCAGCAGGCAATTAATCATATTGATGACGTTGATGATTCGTATCATTTCAAGTGAGTATTTCGAATTACTTCTCCGTATATGACACTGGTACATGCAGCCTGTACCATACAAACCCAATAATGTTTTAAATGATGATAATGATAATGTTTTAATGATAATTTTTTAAAGTCCAATTCGTGCCACGACATAGATGCACTATGCATGTATGTATTCGTGATCAAATATGAATCCAGTATTATTCATGCTTCTACCGTATGGGTTATTTATACAGATGGGAATTCCAGTAAACTATTAACAAACAAATAATTCAATCATATCTTATATCTTGAAATATTTGCCAAAAGTATACAGTCGACTTTATGAAGACATAACCATATACAAAAGTTTAACCATAGGGCTGACTTTTAAATGTTTGGCTGTTTGGCAGCAACTTATAACCAGGTATATTTTCTGTATATCGACGTTATACATGTAGATCTGATAATTCTCTTTATATATGGGCGACTCCGACCGTGTGAAATGCCAATTCTGCAGTAAAAACCATGCTAATGGAAAATGCCAAGTAAAACTGTTGGGTTCACGAAATGCCATATATCACTTTGTACATTCAGCATACAAAATTATATTGGTAATTTTCTTCAATAGTGTCACAAATTAAAACACGATTTTTTCAGAAGAGGCATTTAAAGTTACTAAGCAAATATCGGGTAAAAATCATAGGTTTCCCGAATAAACTGGAGACTTGACATATGAATGTTTAATACACACAGAACAAAAGTGAACTTAAATATGAGATTTACAGCTTTATCATGAGCAACAGTGAATTTTGAATTGTGACACTATTGAAGTAAATGAGCGATATAGAGCAGAATTCAGTGATTAGAGTGAAGTTTTCCATCAGTTCCTTCATGGAATAGTATGGCAAATACATATGTAACTTACAAATGAAATAAATGACCGAAAATGAAGCAACGATTACAACCGAATGTAACGATTTCATAAGATAATTCATATTGATAGATATTGTATACCTTAAAGTATGTTTAGATAACACATTTTCGAACATTAATATCATCAAGTTAATAACATAACATGAACTACTTACGTACAATAGGAATATGTACAGGGTTTTCAAACAAGAGGTGTTATTTTGGTATTCAAAGAAAAATTAAATTTTTTGAGATAAATGATCGGATGTTTATTCGATAACAAAAGAGGAATGTATGCCGTTAATAATGAAAAACAACATTAGCCAAATGGCCACCACGACAACGCTTACAGGACCATATCCTTTTCATGAAATTTTCCATAACCAAATCGCAAAGTGGCTGCCCTATAGCCTAACGAATTCTTAAATCGGCGCTGGACCTTTGGCGTAGACTATGTCTTTCACGTGGCCCCAAAGAAAGAAGTCACAAGGTGTTAAATCACAAGGTCTCAGTGGCCAATTGTGATCTCCTCTTCGAGAGATAACACGGTCCGGAAACTTTTCCCGTAAAAGAGCGTTGCTTGTGTGGCACGTAGAGTCTTCTTGTTGAATGTAAACGTTGTCCAGATCAATATTATCCAACTCCGACCATAAAAAATCATTAATCATCCCTCGACTGCGCAACCTATTCAACGTAACTGTTTATCCAACCTCATTTTCGAAAAAGTAAGGTCCAATGACCCCGACGGACCATAAACCGCTCAAAACAGATGGACGGAGAGGCTTCTCAACAATAACTCTTGGGTTTTCGAGCCCCCGATGCGATAATTTAGCTTGTTGACGTAGCCACCTAGGTGGAAATGGGCTTTATCAATCAAGATGATTTTCGGATCGGCCGGCTTGAGTTCTTGTGTTAACTGATCTTTATAAGTCTTTAGACCCAAGTCTTTATGCAAAATACGGCGTAATGACTTTTGTGGAAACCCAATTCCAAAGAACGACGAGGAATAGACAAACCTGTGTTATCTTCAACACTTTGGGCTACAGCAGCAATATTCTTAGTTGTTCTTGAGCGACGTGCACGGGTTTTATTCTTCACATCACTAACTTGTCCCAACAGCTCGAATTTCTGTATTGCTGTCCGAACAGATGCTTCACAACGACCCAAAAATGCTTTAGATTTTGTGAGTCACTGGAGTACTGTTTGGTGTTAAGTCCGCTGTCTCTTTAGTCTATTGGGTACCCGCATCCCCTGTCGTCCTTCCATCTAATGTCCCCTATAAAACTAATTATGTTTTCCACACTTATCCTTGAGATATGTACCCTAGTTTAGCCCAAAATCTATACCCTAGACATTTTAGTTTGAGGCGTTGCAAACATGAACAATGACAAAGAATGTATTCTAATTGGTTTATCACGCCGCTGTAGAAATTAATTTGTTCAACACCACACATTAATCGTGGTGCTATTATTTTAACCTATACCGTGATTGCAGAGAATCTGACGATGTTATGAATCATCCATTGTTTATTTTATAGAATTTCCTGTTAAATCTCGTAATAACAAAGCTATTTAATAATTTAATTATGAAATGTAAACAACTCTCTTATCAATATCAAATGTTTTCTTCTGCGACAACGCCGGACCGCACCTCCTACAAAAATAAAACAACACAATAAATAAAGAACGTCTGATGAAGTAATGCATGTTGTTGGCAATATACTGGAAGCTTTACAAAGGGGACGCTTATCGCTGGTTATACCAAAAAAGAAGCCCATAGATGAATTAATAAAGGGACGTAATATGGTATGTATTTATTTATTATACTGTCCGTGTGGTTTCGCAAGTTCGAAAAAGTTATATTCTTAAATTGGTTTTCAGAAATCTCTATCACCGAATTTATCTGAAGATTTAGCTGTTAGTTTTTATTTACAATCGCACAAATTGATAATAGCCGTTTACCAATTGACAAATATACATGGGACGATGCGTTTCGATTCCTGCCAGGCAGAAGCTTCCATCAACTGGCTCAATGAGGTTCTGGTAATGCTATCAGCGGGTCTACAGTTATGTCAACAGCTAAAAGATAAAGTAAGTAAAATAATTATTGTATACAATTGTATCATGCAACTCTAATAATTTATTGATCGTTTTTTGTATATAGATCTCGGTTTTCTCCCTCTACAAAGATTTTAAAGTTGGTTCACGTTCATCGTCAGCTTTATCCTATTGACCTTAAGGGGGACTATGTAATTAGCTTCGTTTAAAAGACTTAGATTGTATTCTAGTTTATGTTTCAAAGCAACACTAAAATCGGTATTTACTTTATCGAATATTAATTAATTTATGCATAAAATGCTTTACTATTTGTTAACTCTATTTAAAAAAAAAAAACAAAACCAACAAACAACTATACTCAAAAGCTTCAGGTTTCTACAAACGAATAAAAAACATAAATGCCTTTTAAAATAATCAAACTACTAATATATGTTACCACAACAGTACTTAAACAACAGAAATCGTTAAATGATATAAGACAAATTCATTACAAAATGTTTATTGAAAAGACACCATTCGCTGCCTTACTACGAGCACAATGTAAGTATCTAATATGTACAGATAAAATGAGGAATTGTTTATAGTTAATAATTTACAATTTATTGTAAAATCGTGTATTGAATGCTATTTTATTGTATAACTATTTAGTTAATATAAAACAATTGTATATTTTGTATTAAGTTTTATTTTACAAGAAAAATTAATAAATTATTATTAAATGTTGAAAAGAAATAAACACACACAAAAATGGCTTGTTTCCGACTGACAAAAGTATAAGTTGACCCATCGGTTCCGAAAAGCAATCTCACAATTTGATCCGCGATCCATGGAGAACTAATGATTGCAAATACGAAGGTATGGAGCTTAAACGGATATCAAGAACAAGGTTATTTGATGCAAGAGTATTAAGCTTAACTTATTGCAGAATGCTTTATTGATGTAGATACTTTTTATTTGCAAAGGTCTTTTAATTTAAAGCTAGTCAAAGTTGAATACTTCTCCTCATTTCTGGATTTTGCATGACATACACTAACCCATCGATAAAGAGAGTCAAAGTTAACATTACGGATACAGCCTTACTACGATCGTATACGACCAAAATTTAACTCTTCTTTTACATTTTCGGTATCATGAGTGTCGTATTTGTGTTACAAGTACACTACTTAATTTCATTAAGAACTTTTACTCTACCACGGGGTACAGGTTTCATCCCAATTTAAATTGAATCACACACAAAATAATCCCGTTCTGTGTTTATGGGTGCCTGGTATCAGGAAATTGGTAATTTACTCATCGGTGTTTCTGCTGACACTGAGTGCGTATATAAGAGATTAAAAATGCGAATATCTAGTTATTGTGAATGAATTTGTTCATATGCGCATTTTCTGGGTTCATATATATTCACAATTGTGACATTACTTTTTTATTTATTTATTTATTATTAATTACAATACAAAGTAAATTTATATTCTAATTTTGGGTCCAAGGGTAAACCGGGTGACAAAGACCATATGTTTAGATTTTTGCAGCGACAGACCAAAGCCTCTGGTGGGAATCGAACCCACAACCCCCACGCTGATAGGCAAGCTCGCTACCAACTCGCCTACCGGGGCGCTTAATTGTGACATTACATTTTCCGAAAATGTTCGCCCGAGCAACCTAAATCCAATTTTTTCCCGGACATTTTTTATAGAATGTATAAACACTGACAAGTGAAATTCTCCCACATAATGTGTGTGCTCGAAAGATATTTCAGGCACATTTTTTTTTCTGTAAATACGTTTAGGATCGAAAAAGAAAATCGAAATGTTCATAATTTAAAAATGCGACTCTAATGTGGGACGCTAATAGCATTCAATTTCAATTTATTAACATCAAGCTTTAACCAAGCCTATAAGGCCTAATACGGTTAACAATTTCAACAATTTATCCAATACAACAATTGATATTTTTTTTAAATATATAAATAATAGTATAAAATTAATAATAGTATAAAATTACAGTATATTATAACGACCAACTTTACTACAATGAGTCACTACTCCAATTAATGAATACAATTATAAATTCACATTTTTTTTATACTATAAAAATTTAAAAGATCCTAATTCCATTTATAACAGTCCTTTACCCCAAGCTATGCTGATAACATTAGAGAGTAAATTCAATTAATTAATACCCAAACAATTGGAAACGAAGTATACTACTACAACATAATGTATACTAATTAAAATAACTATTCAAATATCATTCAGACGAGCATATTCACAGAGTTTCATCTTATATGTGGTAACAGAAAAGCTAAAAGTTTTCAACGCCATCGGTAGTTTATTGTAGATATGAGCTACACGGACAAGGAAAGAACGTTCCAAACAAGACGTCAGCCTAGGAATGATTATTTGCGTATTCCTTGTAGACCTACTGAATATAAAAAGACCTGCAACAAAACCAGGTGTACCCGTTTTTAGAACTTTATAGAAATGGAGCATACTCCTAATTTTTAAAAAGTTACTAAAAGAACAACCCAAAAAATCGAACACATATGGGGAAATGTGTTGACGCCTCCTTACAGTGTATATATACCTCATTACACTGTTAAAGGATAGACGTAGCTTCCTCAAAAAACCACCTAAACTCCCCGAAAATACTTCTAAGCCATATAATAAAAGTGGCATAATGAGCGCATGCACTACTTGTATCTTAATATGTCGCGGTAGTAACAAATCAAGATTATATAACTTTCGCAACGTGAAATTAATCTTAGAAATTACCGAAGTCACCTGCGCCTCAAAGCTTAACCTATTATCCAAAATTAATCCCAAGCATTTAAATTTACTGACAACATCTATATTTTCCCCATTGATAGAAATCGAAATAGCTCCAGAAGCTATTTTTCCAAAAAACATAGCCTTCGTCTTATTTGCATTAATAGTAAGACCATTAATGAACATCCAATCAGTCATCGTTGCAATTGCAAAATTGATTGTATTTTGAAGGACATCTAAAAATTGATACTCTCCTTTGAATAACACTTGCAAGTCATCTGCAAATGCATACGATAAACAATTGTTGGTGACAACACACTTGAAGAGATCATTCATAAAAAGAATAAAAAGTTGGCATCACTGAGAAAGAGATATGGGTGAGCCAAAAAGAGCACTTTGTATTTGCGCAAGCGCGCAGCTCTCTCTCTCTCTCTTAGTCAAACCAAAATACAACTCTTTGTAAACACAACCACTGACATTTATTTTTATTCAACAAGCCGACTTCAAGCCATCCGGTTAGGGAAAATTTCATGGTAAAATAATCCACCAACTAGACAAGTTACACAAATTCATTTGTAATTAATATTTATACTAGTAAAGGTGAGTAAAACAAATGCTATTGTAAGTTGTATTTAATACATTTAAAAGGTTCAAATGTTGTAATTAGGCGAAGTGTTTTAATTATTTTTTGGAAAAACTACAGCTGCGAACTCAATTTTGTGTGAACTCAAAATTTTGTGCATACGTAAAAGGTTTTTTTTAATGCGCAAACCGGTTTCTGTGGTTGTTATCAAATGTTATTGTCAAATTGGATGGTCTTTGGAGGGCATCGCATACGAAACGAAAAGAAGCCAAATTTAATTTTCAAATCGTGTTTAAAGCATTGTCTCATCATTGACATTCATCGGTGTGTATATTTTTAGTAACTCTATCGGCCCTGGCCACAATTTCGTTAATCTATTGAATGAACCCAGATATAAGCAAACGCACCAATGAAACTTGTTTAGCTTTTGACCTGCAGACCTAGTCTCGAAGTGTTTGAATGGGATTATATATTCAGTACTGTGAATAGTTGGTACCGGAAGTTGTGCTTTTACGGATTGGGGTGACCTTGGATAGATGTATGCTTACCGTGAATATCTCAAGTAACTATTAACGTCAATATGTAGTGCTTTTATATGTAGCCAACAAGTGCAAGTGTCACATCAACACATAACTAGGGCACCAACGAGATATTTTAATGTCGTGTGGCACAAACCACATTCATCATTTTTTTAACTACTTCCCGACCATTGTAAATCATTGCTTCCGGTCTTTACCCGTCTTTTGCGTCCAATACCGACAGACGCATGTTCCGAAAATATATCTTTAAGAATAAAAAAAATTACTTGGTACATAGCTCAGACTTCGTATAAACTCAGATATTTTCTCAACAAAAGGTTTCTTGAGAACAATCTGATTTCTGTGTGTCACTCAATTGGACTGTCGTTGTCGTCTTGAAAACAAAAACGTATTATGCTCATGTAACTCTTCTACATCATGAGCTTGACAAATGAATGTGAACGTGTAATTTACTTTGCATTGAAGTAATTAAATTTGTTAATAACCGGACGTTCGGTGCGCTCTGCTTAAATTGGGTTTGGCCATTATTATCAATATTGTCGTCATACATTGCCATCTCTATCGTAGTCATCATTGGCGTTGTCATTGTTGGCAAATGGCTTTGCCATGGCTGTGTCATTTCTTTCAAAACACATCAATAGGAACACAAATCTCTGTTAAGTTTTAAACATTTTAAAATTGTTATTTTTAAATACATTAAGTTCAAATACATGAGCATAACCAAATATGTGCTACTTTTACTCTAACACGGAGTACAAGTACCATCTCCATAGCATCCTTCGTTGGCGAGTTATGGCGTTTTTAATTTTTTTTTATTTATTTATTCAGTAAATTAGGTCACACATAATCCCTTTCTGTGTTTACTCCACTACGGTTATATCGTCTTCTCGTCAGTTAATAATGATAGATAAACTAGTGTTTAATTTCGCTGATTTTATTTTTACAGTCTTCAATATCTAATGTGTTCAAAATTGTCTTTGTCGAAAATTTCACATAATACTAAGGTATCGAAACGAGTGTAGTATCAAACTAAAGCTAGACTGAATGACTATTATTAACAAACTGAGAGTTGCAATCTACGAGCTTTTTGACAGCATTTATTGTGTATCCGGTGGGGCACTTTCAAAATGTATTTTTTGACTATTGATATGTAATGGCTGATGTTGTATAAACTACATGTGGTTATAATTACATCATTTCGAAGGTAGAATACATCGAAGTACAAATGATTTCGAAATACGAAAAAAGACATTTTGGCCGAAAAAACAGCAAATTTTCAATATTTTTGGAAAAAATAGATGTCATTGAAATTTTGCTGATGCAAAGTGTACCTTAATCTAAGCAACACGATGTTGGTATTGTTTAGACGTAATAAATTGTTCGGGAGAAATTGGTGAATTTAGAAGATTAGTCCGTGCAACGAACTAATGTATCGAACCGAGTGTGGCATCAAATTAAAGCCAGACTTTAGGACTATTATTAACCCACTGACAGTTGTATGCTTAGATCAATTTCACAGGATATATTCTGCCTTATTACGTTTGTCTTTGTCGTCTGAAAAAGGACATGTTGTTAAAAAAACGTGTATACGACCAACATTTAACTCTTTTATTACAATTTCGGTGTCATGAGTGTCGTATTTGTGTTTCCAGTATTGTAGAAATATTTTGGGACTTTGCCATATTGGCCGTGACTCCATTTGATTGTGGATATTTTTGAATTCAATCCATATCATATTTCGATGGTTTTCGCTATTTAAGAATTCCCACACCGGTTTATATTACATAATAGTAAATCGTTCCACAGTTAGCCAATTAAAAAAAATAAGTAAGCAACAATTGGTTGTAAACAGAACTCTAAAACATAAACCTCTGTTAAGTTTTATAAATTTCAAGCTCCGCAGTTTCAAAGATTTACTGATATTTTTATATATCCTGAAGTTCCAATACAATAACGTAAACATGGGTATAACCAATTATGTGCATCTGCATAGCCGTACTTTGATTCTAGCACAGGGTACAAGTCTCATCTCAATAGCTTTCTTCGATAGTCAGTTATGGCGTTTTCAGATTAGGACATACCCAAAAATAATGGGCGCCTGGTATCAGGAAATTGGTAATTTATCCATCGACGTTTCCTCTGAGCTCGTTTTTTATTTTGAATAGCAATTCAAAGCGTAATGTTAGGCTGAACATATATATATAGCAGCCTCAAAGTATGCTTTCAATTGCAGTCTAACATGCAAGAACACATCCACACACACTCCAATAAACATCAAAAACCAGTGATAAACAGAACGTTCTTTATTTTCGGATACCAGGCACCCAGAAAATTGTAGTAGGTGATTTTTTACATGAGAGTAACTTTGAAAATACTATAACTCGATAACGACAGCAGCTATTGAACTGAAACTTTTGCACTGAGTTAGAGTAAAGGTCTGTCTATCGGATATGTAGTGTTCTTTCCTTGCGGACATCTCTCTTAAGCGGACACCTCTCATATACGGACACTTTTTTCGATACCTATCCGCTTCAGTCCTTCAGCGGACAATATTTTTGTCAGTAATGTAATTGGCTTATCGAAATATTGCCCAAGGACATCTTCCGAAATACACATTCTAAACACGCATACCGATGCCATGCTTGTTTCTTGGAGTTCTTACCAATAATTTTTTAATCTTACAGATTTTACCCATATTATTTTTAATCTGTCATGGCCAACGAAAATGGTGAAGTCATCTTGGTTACCGGTGGAAGCGGATTTATAGGCCAACACATCATTAGGATGTTGCTGAAGAACAAAACCGAGTTGAATATCAAGGAAATACGTAGTGTGGATTTGAATCCTTTCAAAAATACCATAGATGGTGAGTGGAATTATTTGACTGTAAATGCGAAAGATATAATTTATAGAAATATATTTTTATAATTTTGAATAATTGTGAATATTTGTTTTAACACTATTTTCTAAATGTAGCTGAACGACTGGATATTCGTACGTTTGTCGGTGATATCTGCGAGCCAGATTCTGTCGTAGATGTTTTTAAAGGTGTGGACTCGGTATTCCATTGTGCTGGTCTCATAAGTGTACAATATCCTCCCAACTACAACGAACTGAATCGTGCTAATATTGAAGGTAACTATTTTCAAATGTACCCCACACGATATGATGCGAATAAGCTCGACCTTAGACTAGTAGTAGTTCTGGATTACATTTTAATACATATAACATTTTTCATGTCATGATAATTTTGCACATTTCATTCTTTTTACACATTTCATAAAATAAAGTCATGGGACAGTGCTATTAACCCATTCCTTCTACGCTTTCCAGGTACTCGCTCAGTGGTTGAACTCTGTACCAGACACAATGTCAAACGCTTAATTTACACCAGCTGTGGCTCCGTGTGCATGGTGCCCTTCAAGGGAAGCTCTAGCACTGTCGTTATAAATCAAACCGAGTCAAAAGCAGCAACTCCCGTATATAATGCCCAAGACCCCACAGCTTTCGACAAACAATTCGTCATACGCGGATATTCGGCCTCCAAACTCCGAGCCGAGGATATAGTTCTCAATGCACACGGTACTGCCCTGAACAATGGAACGGCATCACTGGCAACAACTGCCATAAGACCTCCGTTGACTTATGGCGAAGGAGATAACCATTTCATGCCAAAAGTTTTGAATTATTTAAGCAAAAATTCGTATGTTTATCCTAGGATAGCAGGAGCAGGTGGAAAACAGCAAGTGTGCTACGTAGGTCAGTACAACTCGAAACAGTTTTCTTAACCATATCAATACAAATGTATGACATCTGATTCGTTCCCTTGCAGGTAATGTAGCATGGGGTCACTTGTGCGCTTACAAAACATTGAAGGCTTCTCCAAAAGCCATCGGCGGCTTACCCGTATTTGTAACCGATGACACTCCGCTCTATGACGTCTCCAGATTCATACAGAAAATCGGCCTAGTCAGTGGAAAATTCAAGGTCCGTCAGTCATCGTGGTCAACACCGCATTTCCTGTTTTACTTCTTCGCAATGCTAATTGAAGTTCTCGTCAATGTGTTGGAACCATTGAAAAAGATTACCTTGAATTGTTCCATTCGCTCACTGAGTTCATTCGCCTCGTCCATTATTTTCTTTAACCGTTTGCGGGCATCCATACACATGGACTACGTCCCGTTGATTGGCGAAGAACTGTCGATTAAAAACAGCGCAACCTGGTACGGCCAATGGTGGGAAGAAAATCTATCGAAATCCAAGCGAAGTAGCGTGACAAAGAGTAAAAGCACATAGAGTGCGATGACGTTAAAGTTAAGTTAGAATAAGACCAAGTTTTCTATTGGTGTTTGTTTTGTTGTACATACTGTTATATCCCATAGTTGTTCTATAATTTTAATAAAAACAAAAAAACAAAATTTAATAATCAAAGGATGTTATTAATTATTTTTATTATTTGCTCCAACAGTTGAAATCTTCACAACAGAATACAGGGTGTACTATTAGTTTTTTTATACACTCCATCATAGGATGGAGTATATACTAAGTTTGTCATTCCGTTTGCAACACCTCGAAAGAGTGATCTGCGACCCTATAAAGTATATATATTATTGGTCAGTGTAACATTCTAAGACATTCTACCGATGTCCGTCTGTCCGTCCGTCCGTCTGTTGTCTGTTGAAATCACGATAGAGTGCGAACGACCAACGAAATTTTGTAGGAAGATGTTTTTTGCCCATATGCAGGTTAAGTTCGAGAATGGGCCATATCGGACCAAAGGGGAAAAAGTTCCCCTTTACGGGACTAAATATATTCCGGCCATAATCAAATTTTTCAAATATTTTTTTTTCACTACATCTAAGTTCTAAGTTTATATAATTTATAGATGGGAAAAAAATCCCAAAAATGGGCGTGCTCATGGGTTCCGTGGACCCTTGGGGCCCAAAAAAGGGCCCATGATAAACATGCGCATATGGGTATCGAAGTGCAACGAAATTTACTAACGAACCCAAATATGCCTTATTTTCATGATTTGCCTAAATTTTTTGATCCGGTTTCTGGGACTATCGGGTCACCAGCGGCCCAAAAACCGTCCCTTGACAAACATGGACATATGGGTATCGAAATGCAACGAAATTTGCTCGCGAACCCAAATATGCATTTATTTTCATGATTTGGATAAAATTTGTGATCGGGTTCCTGGGACTATCGGGTCACGAGCGGCCCAAAAACTCAGTTAGTTTTCTTATTTATTGACTTTTTAAGGATCCATGATGGAGGGTATATAAGATTCGGCCCGGCCGAACTTACTATTTGTCCACTTGTTTTGAAATGCCTTCGACTCCAACATTCCGTTTCCCAAAACTGATAAGACGGTCTTGTCCGTCCATCTGTGAAGTCATGGGAACCACGATAGCTGTCAAACGGTATGAAGTTCTATCGAGTGATTTGGAATGATGATAGCTTTAGGTCAAACGCCGTAAAAGGATAACTTCTGTACAGCGGCAAAAGGATAATAAAAAAGTACTAAAAACATTTTTCGACATTCCCCAGTACTTTATTATTAAAATTAGGGTTTCTTGGAGTAAACGCCTTACCATTTTTGCCTCTCTACATAACGTATGAAATATTATTACTTTAACAAATATAAGACACATATGCTGTAATGTTCTGATGAGAGATCTCGTAACACTATTAAATAAGTATACCGAATGTATATAGAATTATATTTTTGGATGAATAAATGACTTGAATTGTCACTGGAGCAACTACAGAGGTAACCAACAACTAATCTGGAAACCTACGTATCTGCAAAAGCCTTAAGTGAGCCAGTTTTTGGTTTCAAATCACGGAGATCATTCGCCTGACATGCCACCATTTAAGATTGTGCGTACCGTTGAGCAGTTCTTTTTTATTGAAAATTCATCAGTAATTCGTGAAATTAAAACGATTTTTTATGTTTTGAACAATGTTCATGTTTTATTTATTTTCTTTATTTGCATCAAAGTTGTTGTTGTTGTTTTTTTCCTTATCATTATGGTTTTTATATTTTCAAATAACTGTTTTTTTTTGGTTTTGTTTAAAATCGTCTCATGTTTTTGTTTATATTATATAATTATCTTAAATGTTATTTGACTTTGTTTTGTTGTTGTGGTATTTATATAACTTATATCATTACATATATATGTATATATAATAATGTAATAATTATTTAATAATATATATATATATATATTGAATTTATATATTTTCTTTCCAATGTTGCATATGTATCTGTTTGTCTTCCCGCCATTCGGTATAAAAGTAGGTAGCCGTACATCATCTAAGCACCCCCTCCTCGACCGTCAACAATGGGTGGCAATCTGATGGGTAGGGGAATCACTTGTTTCTCGAGAAGACATATGCCCATTTTCGATAACGATCACGATCAGTTACCTTATTTCATTTAAAATATGAGTAGTATTGTATACAAATTACGAAAAAAGAACTCAACAGTTGTGGAGTTAAGTTCTTTTATCTTCCCATTGTTTGCTTTTTCGGTTGTTTTTTTGCAATAAAAATAAAACGAAAAGGGACAATAATTAAAAAAAAAAATAAGTAATGCTTAACAGTTTTTTTTTAATGTTTATGGTGTTTTTGTTTTCTTTCAAGAGTTTACACTTTAAATTTAGTTTATTTTAAATATTTAATTGCTTTTTGGTTTTTTTGTAATCAATGATTTGTGTTTTTTTTTGTCTTTGTCATCATGCATTTATACTTAATTATTTTTTTAAATATATATATATATATATTTGTATTTTTTTTTGCTGAAAATTTTGTTTATACAAATATCTTGATTTTTGTTGTTGTTGTTTAATTGTTATTGTGGTTGTCAGAAAAATGGTTTGTGTTTTTGTTTTCATCTGGGGGGAATTGGTTTTTGTTTTGTTTTAATTTTGTTGTTAATAAAAATGTTCATTTATTACATATCCTATTGTTTTTCTTGTTGTTGTTTGTTGATATCGTTTACAAAAAAGTTTGGGATGTTTTTTTTTTAGTTTAAATTCTTTTGGATTTATAATATGTCATTAATAGAATTTATTTGTTTAATATATTTCTTAAATTTGGTTTCCTTGTATGTCTGTTGTATCTGTAGTTTTTCTGGTATTGGTTAGGTTTCTCTTTTGTTTTCCGTTTTGTTTTTGAATATATAAAACTATAATTATTTATTTGTTTGCTGTTGTTGGTTTTATTTAAGTATAATTTTGTTTTATAACTGCGGTTGATATTTACACACAATTAAAGAAAGCATACGTTCTCGTCAATTAATTTCAATTGTCTACGAAGATGGGCCGAAGTACAAGGACAGAACTAATATGGTGATGGCAATGGATGATGACATTTTACTGTAAATAATTGATAAATAAATATTTCATTCAAAAGTCAATACGCATTTGTCGTACCTGGACATTTAATAATGTAGTAACATCATTGTTTCATTCAAAACTGAAAGTTTCACAGGCATTAGCAACTCAATTACATCTGAACCGTGCTGAGTGATTGTTAATACTGTCTGTCATTTGTTGAAGAAAGAGTGCTACTGATTTTTGTCTGTGAATTATATTTTCATCGAGTTTTACGATTTTTCGTTATAGAAATTGAATTGAAATCTCTGGGTAATTCACTATTAATGCAAAGAGCAAATACAATCATGACAACCGCCTTATTACAGGTTTGGGGCATAAAGAGTGAAATACATTAAAAACAATTCTTCCACGCAGATTTTGATGCATATAATAAAAGGAGATTTTAGAAAGATTTGGGTAACGGATAATCGGTTCCGATCTGCATAGTGATTTGCCACTTAAGGAGACTTCTTGCTGAAACATCAGCACTGATTTTGTCTTTCGAACGATATAGAAATACAGAATGTCCAATAATGTGTAACAACATCCATTCCGCCAGAATATTTTCATTATGAAGATTTGATAATCATGATCAGGGGAAAACTGAAGAAATATAATTTTTATATCTTTTTTGCATCCAATAATATATCAATAGATTTATATGATTTCTGTAGTTGTGTGTGTGTATTTTTGGTGTTGTTGTAGTTTTGTTTCATTACAGCTGTTGTCCGCCTTTCATCAATATTATATTCATATAAAACTATATATGTATGTATGAATGTATGTTTGTCTATATAGCTTACATTTGTAACGTATCTCTTAGATATTATATCTTTGTTCTTCGAAAAATTAGTTTATCTGCATTTTGGGGGAGTTTTTCATATATATATATATATTTTTTTTTTTTGGTATTTTTTTTTTATGTATATTGGACTTAATATTAAATTTGTTTATAGTATGATTCTCCTTTTCGTTTTTTGGGATTTATGTTTTTGTTGTTTATATTTAAGTGTAAATACAATGGTTTGTTTTTGCCTTTGTTCTTGTTATTAATTATATTTAAAGATACTTAAGATCACTTAATATTTAATAGATTTAATTTTTTTATATTATATTTAATTATAAGTATAGTGTAAAATATAAAGATATTGTCAATATAGTGAAAGTGTTTTTGCGTTTTGTTTTTCCTTTTTCCTTTTTCATTTTTTTTTTTTTTTTTTTTTTTGAAAATATTGTTATATATTTATGTTTTCGCTTAGAAAAAGCTTTCAGAAGATGTTCATGGAGCTTTATCTCCAATAAATGAACGAACAAATTAAGGAGTGTGGCTTGTATATGTGTTTTGTGAGAGATTAAGTGTGGGTCTGAAGCTCTCCGAAACACTTTCACGGGAGAGATATATAGAGAGAGAAAGAGAGTTACTGTGAGAATGTAGATTTTGTAGTGGTGGAAGGAAGTGATAGAGAATGGTTGAAGGTAAGAGCGTCATACGACTTTAAACAAATAAGGACAGATATACAGAGACAGAGCGAGATTTAGTGTATATTAAACAAAATGTTATTAAAAAATAGCTTAAAATTATTTTATAATAATGATGTTGATTTGGTTATTTATTCCTTTACTACTAATATAAGTGTATAATATATTTTTATTTAAATTTGTATTTAAATATTTTTCTAAAGAAATGATATGTTGTCCAGAGAGGGAGAGAGAAAGAGAGAGAGAGAGTAGTAGAAGATAAGGACAGATCGAAAGAAGATGAAATGCAATAGAAACAAAGTAAAATAAAATCGTTTTTTGAGATTTTATTAAAAGCAAACATATAAAGCCCGAATTGACTTCTTGTTTTCGAATTTATGAGTTTTTTTTTATATAAAAAAGTAGTTTCTCTTTTTGTTGTTTTTTTTAATTTGGTGTATGTGTGTGTTTATGTGTATGTATTTAATTATATGGTATTTTCTCTGACTTTGGAAGGTTTATCATATCACCTTTATCATCATCACTGTAATATATTCAAATTAAATTGCATTTATTAGTAGTATCCATTTAGAGATGATAACTTGACAAAATAGACTTCTTTGTTATCCAGAAAAACAAAAATTATAAAGAGTTAAAGCTTTTTTACATCATTTTATTTTTATAATTTTTTGGGGGGTTTTGGAATTCCATAAAAATGTTTCCTTCATTTATATTTTGATTTTTCTTTTTAAGGAAAGTACTGCTTGATTTTTGGTTTAACATTTTAAAAACGCTTCATAATTTGTTGTTTTCTGATGTTAATTGACTAAAATTGATCTTGTTTTTTTTGCTTTTGCTTTTCATGTATGTAAAAAGGACGCATATTTTTCTTTATTGTGTTTTTAGTTTCGTTTTTTTTTTGTTTTTGTAAAATCAACAAGAAATTTGTTGTGGAAAGTTGACATATTTTAGAAGGAAAAGTTGAAAATAAAGAAAAATATGTTCTTCTGAGTGAGAGTTTTTTATTCCTTGAAAAAATTAATGTTTTTGGAAATTCAAAAAAAAAAGTAGGCTTCTAGCCAAAAAAGAGGTTTTCGTTACACCGCTAACTCAGATAGGCGCTTAGTTTGTATGGAGAGCTAAGCGATATTAAGCATGGATATAAATTATTATTATTATTTTAATGTCAATATTTCTATTAGGCTCCGATGTCATTTCTATATCATTCGTATTACAGTGGAACATCCGTTCCATAGCAAATGGACCATACCATCGACGTCTTGTTGATTGATAAAATGGCAACATTGTCTAAAATCGTTGTGATTGTCGCCATATTAAACAAAATAATGTGAAGTAGACATTTTTTAAAATTGAAAGCGTTATAAAAATAGGGTTAAAAAGTCATCCAATTCTGGTTTTAAGATATTCGTTAGAAAATGACATGTTGAACGCATGATCAAGGAATGAAAAAGATTGTATGCCCGTTACGATTCAGATTCAAATTTATTGTAATTTCAAATTCGATGATTCCCATGGAAACCTTCAATTAACAGGGAACTAGGGTGTGTCAAGTATAATAATTATTGAATAATAAGTTCGGTAACTTCTTACATGGTTAATAAATGTGTGTGTGTGTGTGTTTTTTTTTTTGAATTTCCAAAAGCCAAAGCTGTTTCCATGAATTTGTGAAAGTATTTGAAAGCGTTGTCATGATGTTTGAGTTCCTTGTTAAAGTAGTTCGGATTTCTGCAAAGTTTTGTGACGGACAGTCATTGATGGTTTCTTTTGGTTTGTTTATCATCAAGACTTTACATTGTTTGCTTATCAATCAATTATAGGTAAATATTAGATATTATCTTTGTTTTTATTTATTTAATTTATAAGTTGTTTCTGGTATTTTGTTGTTGTTGTGTTCTCCTTCATGTATAATTGTATAATAGTTTTTGTTGTTGATTTATTTGTTTACTTTATTCATTTATTTATAATGTAGTGGTTTTCCTTTCTTTGTTTTTGTTAATATTTTATAATATGTATTTATTTGTTTGTTTATTATAATTAATTAATTATAATAATAATAATAATAATCATTTTTGTTGTTGTTTTTAATTATTGCTTTTTGAACATTCTCTTAAAAATATATATTTGTTGTTGGTTTTATTTCATTTTATCAATATGTAATATTTATTATTAAGTTTATAGTGTTTTGTTTTTCTTGTTCATAACCATATATATACACATATATATGGAATATATATGTATATATATATATATATTTAAGTTTAATTATCTTAAAGTATTTTATATATTTTTATTGTTGTAAATAAAAATAACTTGTAGTTGCATTCATAGCATTTGTTTATTTTGGATTTAAACGAAACATTTCTTTTCTTCTTCTATAATTAAGGGAAAGTCATACTAAAAATGAAGAAGCCAAACAAAAAACGAAAAATTCGTTTATCCTAACTCTTTTGAAAAATGTAACAGCTTTTGTTTTGAATTCAATTGCTTTTATTTTGTTCTAATGGACAAACACCATTTGCCTGATATCCTGCACCATCCCGGGTTAAATCTTTTTTTCACTTTCGTCCTACAAGAACAGGTTTCTTCGTTTTGTCTGCTGGTTCTAACCATAAATCTAACTAAATCTTTGTCAGTTCTTACTTTGTTGTGTTTTTCAGAAACAGTATTCGTTTCCCAGCCACAACTATTTTGTCAGCGGTTGTTTTTGGGTTTGTTTTAAGAAACCTTCTAGCTACATCCGTTTCTTTTTTAGACCTTTCGCGTACTTTGTCATTTAACGTATATTTGTATTCATTTCATTGAACTGGATACTTCCGGTTCCTTGTTTTTTAACTAACTAAAGGTGTTTTTTTTTTACAAGATTTCATCTGCTGTTAAATACGATTTTTTTTGTTTGTTTATTTTAATTTTGTAATATTTTATTTCTGGGCTTTATTTCACTTCTCTGGTTGATAATTCCTCTATGTTAATTATAAAGATAATTTTTTCTCTGTTTCCGGTTTAAAAATAATTCATTAGAATTTTTTTTAATATTGTTTTTTTTTTTTTAAAATGGTGTTTCGCATACTATTAACATTTGGGTTGCTTTCTTTGTAATTATAATGTATGTTTTTTTTTTCTTTATTTTGGTTCTTTAGAATTATTTTTATTTCTTGGTAAACAAAAAGTTGAGAAAAATCAAAACGCTGTGTCGTTTAAAAAAATTTGGCAAAATTTCAGGAATCAAGTTAAGATTTTGTAATGTGGGGTTATTCGTAGGATAGGAATATTCGGGGTGTTCCCTTGTACAGATACATGGTTTTCATACCATAAGATGTGTTGTTGTATTGACGGTGAATGTTGTATAACAAGAAACAAAATGGTGTGGTGACGATGAAGTGAAATGAAAACATTTTTCACGGCAATGACATGATGTAACAACAAAACTGCTCTGGAGTATACATACACCATGATGTTGGACTTATCAAATGGTGTGTAGAAGTTAATGGACAATATTATTAAAAAATGGATTTCAAAGATAACAAATGATTTTTGCAATGAACATCGGTTTTTTATGTAAAACTTGGGAGTTAATTAATGCCGATGGTAAAAATTTGATCGGTGAACAGCACATCTACTTCAGATATAAACTGACTCTTTTTACTTCCAGTTCGGGCCCAACTTGCTACAAGTCGTACATTTTACACTGTTAATGTATTAGAAATATTATTGAACATTTACAGTGTTTCACCTTTGAGATATCCGTAGAACATTTACTCCAATTGTTGTGTTCACTTAGTTAACAAGTAAGTTCGAAATGTGGCAACATTGGCACAAAGTCGTTGTGAATGTGGCCATCCATATTTACAGAGAGAAGAAATGAATAACGATTTAATTGATCTTTATTTTCTGTTAAAGGACACAAAATTACAGGGATTACAGAGTTTATACAATTGCTAGCTGTCTGTTCCTGAAAATATGTTGTTGACTGAATAAGTGAGAAATCATTTGGTCAGTGCACAATTGGAACTCAGAGAGACCTCGACATGAATCACAAGAAGTCGTCAAGATAGGAAGCGTAATAAAAATGATTTCAAAAGTCATTCAATTACGGAACACGTGTTACTGATTCAAATTATTGTTTGAAATCGGTCGATTTCGTTTTTGAGCAACTGAAAAACTTTTTAAATATTACGTACATTCTTTAATGGAATTGAATGGGAACTTTTAGAATTAACAGTAAATACCGTTTATGCTTCCACTTTGACCACGTCCCATAGTTTAGCAATGATTTCGATTCAAAAGAAAAACTGAAATAAATTAAATTTTTCAATTAAAAGATAAGATAAACACGACGATCTGAAAATTATATTATACGATGTGTTGTTGAAGGGGTTTGTGACTGGTTTTTTTTTATACGGTTTGAATGTTAAAGCGGTTTTTAAAGAGAACTTTCATATCATGTTGTGTCTGAATGTATTCGTTATTTTTTGTTTGTTTGTTTGTTTGATTATTTGGTTTTTGTTATATACCTTTACTAACAATTGCACATAAATTGGCCTTTTTGTTTGTTTGTACGTATGTACGAGTATGTGTACATGTACATAGTTTTATAAATTCATTTAATCATTAATGGAATTTTTCACCATTCGCATTTTTTTTACAAAGTGTGTGTATGTGTGTGTGTGTGCATGAGAGTGTGCGAGAGAGGAGTATGGAAAGGGAGTTTCGTTTTTTTTTCTTTTTAAATACATACACATAATAATATTAACAGACAATATGCGGAAAATATAAACAACAAAAAAATTCGAATAAAAAACCAAACGAATGCACTCTGATTTTATGAACTCTGTTGCTGTTGTTGGTTGCCTTTGGTTTTTTTTGCAGTTTGATTGTTGTTTCAAAAGAAAAAGTACCGAACAACTGAAAACTTCGTACATTTATTTGGTTGTTTGTTGGTGTTCAATAATTGTCCTAAAATAGCTCACTTGAAGATTTGCATCAAGTTTGTGTTTGGATTCCTTTTGTTGCTGTTTAATATTGAATTGATTTACATAATATATTCCAACTGTTCGTCTTTGTTTAATAATTATTATATATGCATGTGTGTGTATACGTATGTTATAATATGTATATTTGTTTTATATTTCATATATATGTATGTGTATGTAAATGTGTGTATATTTTATGCTGTTTGTTAAATAGTAACATATTTCCCTAACTATTTGTAAAAAGAAAATTTAATAATAAATACAAAATAAAAAAACAAACCACAAAAACATATAAGTGATTTACAAAGAATGTCAATCAAACAATCATCATTGAAATTTCCACTCAAATTCCAATGAATTGAATTTGAATTATCGGTAAAATATTTCAAAACATTACGAAATTATATCGATAATTTCCAATAATGTTAAATTTATTGAAAACAATTGTGTGACAACAAAAAAAAAAAAAACAATTCTCAAAAATGCAGCTCTTTGTTATTTTTCGTTATCGTAGAAAGGTTTAATCACCATTAGCTCTGCATGACAATAGAGTTTTTGGTTAAAGGATTGCATTTAAAGGCCTACCATTTATGCAAAAACAGTACCTGCAACTGATTAGTAACGACCGATGTGTTGGTCGTGCGATTTAAAAAACGTTTTGATCATCAATGGACCGACAATAAACCGTGGTGACAACAAAATCCACGCCTACGTAGCGTATCATTAATATACAATTAGAATACTTATACGCAGTGGTGGCCAATACGAAATGTCGGTCATATGTTTAACATGGCAAAATTAAGCTTGAGTGTTTTTGTTTTAAGAATCTGTGAACCAGTTGTAGCGGGCACCATTATATATCCACTACTATTGTATAGTAAAGCGTGCATAGAAGCTTTCATGCAGAGTGGTGGGTCAAAATATTTCAAAAATTTCTGTGGGCAGATTCCAAAAAATGTCCAACGTGTTCTATCCTTTAACAGCAGAACACAATGATGTCAGAATTTGTTTGTGAAAGTTATCCTTGCACGTACTTCAATAACTTTCAGCAGAATACAAATAATGGACTTGAATAAAAAATATCTGAATAGATTAATTCATCCATTGTGTTTGATATTATTTTCAAATTGGAAAATCCAATTGTCCACAATTCTATTTCCAAGGAAAACATTGTTCCAGAAGACTCCAAACAAATAGAAAGCAAGCTTGTTAAACCTTTCGAAAATAGAAAGAGTTGCCTTCTAAATAAGTATCATTAAATTAATAGCCAATGATAAAAATAGGGAGAATAAATTGAAAATAATTCTTGACTTGTTGCTTCTTCTGAACTTCTACTCTGTTGTGTTGCTTTTCCGTGTAGCAAAAGGTTTTTATAAAATGGTTTTTATTTTTCCTCCTATACAAATTTTATTTATAGTTCTAACGTGTCCGCTTGTTCGCATTTTTGAAGCGCAAAAGGGAAGGACGTCAGTAAACAATACGAAAATCAACGAAACATTTAAAACCACAGTTTCAAAAGTGTTCAGATAACGAGTACAGTAATTATGTTTTTTTTTACGTTTAACCTGTTTTTGTTTTTCTTTGTGTTGTTGTCATCATTATTAACATGGTTTGTTTTTTTCCATTTTTTTTTTGCTTTGCTTTTTTGCTTTCTTTGAGTACAAATTTAGGTATGACTTATAAAAGTAAGTGTTTTTTTTTTATTATTCAATCATTTTTTTATTGGTAATAATTTTTTTTTGGGGGGGTTTGGTTTTCTATTTGTTTTTTTTTTACTTTTTTTTTAATATTATTTTCATTTATAATATAATTTTGCTATATGATTTTATTTATCATTTGGTTTGTATTAGACTTTCATTCGCTTTTTTTAAACTTTTTAACAAACATTGGAAAGGTGTTGTTGTTTAGGCAAGTCGGCCGACGTACAGCACACCCGGACACTCATTCATTTATTTTTGGCTATCGTTTACAAACGTTTCGTGACCTTCATTTATCATCACTTGCCGTTTGATGTAAAAAATATTATTAGCATTCGCTTAATTAATAATAAAGTGATTTGTTGTTCTTGATGCTTTTTTATGCCTCGCGTTGTTGTTGCTGTTGTTGTTTTTGCTGTGCTTGTCATTTTCAAATTGGTGTTCACCTTTTCAATTTCGCTATAATCCTCGTGTTTTGTTTTTGTTTTCCATTCAGGCTGCTGCCCTTCATCCACTGGTATTGTATTGTTGGAGAGGAATGGGTTGTGTTTCAGTTTCATTTTGGTGAGGCGGTTGATTTTTTCATTTCGGGGGAAGGAGGGGTCTTATATTTTTTGTATATAATGCAAATGTTTTTTTTTTTTTTTTGGGGGGTTTTCGTATATTTAGTATATAGATTTTTGTATGTATATATATATATATATATATAATTATGTATATATTTTTTTGTTCACATATATATATATATAGAGTATATATATATATAGTAAGAGTTGATGTAAATATGTATTTGGTGTAATTGGTTTGGTTTTTTTAATTTGTTGTTTTATATTTTTTTAATTTTGCAACATTTTGAAACGGTTGTTGTTGTTGTTAGTCGACTGCTGTTGGTGTTGCTGTCGCTGTTGCTGCTTAACAGAATTTTATGTTTTATTTTTATTTGTTGCGGTCGATGCCTCCACTTAATGGTAACCATTTGTAAATGCCGCAGGAATTAGTGGTCCCTGAAAATACATTTAAGCACGAAAGAGAGAAAAGGAGAGAGAGAGAAAGAGAAAATGTTTATAAATTTTTATAAAACCACAATGAAGAAGAAAAAAAATGGCAATAATCAACTATAAATAATTAGAATCGGCGTAAGCCGACCGCATTAACTACACTACATTAGCTATGATATGAACGTTAAAAATTAATTCTCTCATCTATTTTTCTTACCCATGATTCTAATGCCTATTTGAACACTATTCGGTTAAGTGCGAAGCGATACTGTGTTTGTTGGATCCCAATCGGTCATTGAGCAAACAGGCGGGTCTTTAAATAACTTTGATACAACAGATCGACGGACGTTTTAATTAAATGTAATGCAGACAACAATTGAAAGCTTAAACATATTTCGAATCGGATATACTTCTGTAAGTACACAATCGTGTGACGAACATAAAAACATTTCAAATTATGGCTTTCGCGATTTCGGGGACAACTTTGAAAACCGACGATCAGAATGTGTGGCAATCACATTTTTTCTGCATATAGGTTTTTCGTTATTTTTCAATTTGGTCATAATTATGCTTGGAAATAGAGAGGAAATGATTCCGGTGACTTAACGAGTGAGAGCGTAATCTCTAAACTGCGTAAAACTACACTAGATACATTAGCAGCCGTTGAGAGCTGGCATTAAACACTTGGTCTCGGTCAGTAAGTATACAAATTATATCGTGCACAGCTCACTGACTCGAGAAAAGTTTCCCGTCTGTTCCATCATGGGAAATACGGAAATTATATAAATAATTAACATTGCAAATGTGTCACATCACTACTGGTTTTTGTATTTTTTTCATATACAGTCTGTGATGTGTGGAAAATTAAATATTCCAATTAATTTGTATTTTTACAATGGAATTACTAATAATACACACATCGGAAGCGTATGAGATAAGGGATATTCTAAATAGTGTACACTTTTATCAGGCACTGCGAATTTTGTCCACTTATGAGAGAAGTCCATAAGAGGTCGCAATCGGACTGGTGCTGAGAAAAGAGTCAGTGGGAGGATGTCTGCATGAAGAGAGTACACCGCATTGATGTTTCTTAGAAAATATTAAATAAATAAGTGATTAATTTCGGGTTTTTGGAAAAACTGAGGTTATTTTTTTTTAGGGATATTTTCAATTAAAGGACATTTTTGTCGCTATTTTTTCTTCGTCTAAATGCTCCACTGGAAAATATGCTATGGATGTAGCTCATGGATGATGTGATGGATGGGTTGGACAATAAAAAATGCAAGGACAACAACTGACCAACCATTATGATTTGCACTACATAATAACAAATGAAATGCATTAAATAATTATACCATAAATAATGCACACTCACACATACACACCAGTACACAGTCCATACATGTGCAAACGTGTATATGTATGTGGGAGACTATAATGACATTTGATTGGTGTAATGATAATGATAATATGATTTGTTATTACACACACACACGCATACTCGTACACCTAAATACAATTGTGTAGGTGTCGCCGAGTATTGTTCGTATCATTGTTATATTACACGTGTGTGCATATTCTGTGTATGTGTATTGTTATGTTTCACTGAACGATTTAATTGAATTATAATGTGATGTCCAGGATCTATTTATAAAATATCGCTTTTATCAAAAATTATATTAATTTACATACATTGCAAGTGTCAAATATTTGTTGGCGGTTATGACCGTTCTTTTTTTCTGCTTGTGCATTTGATAACAGTCTGTGATTTGTGGAAAATTAAATATTCCAAGTAATTTGTATTTTTACAATGGAATTTCCACACAACACTAATAATACGCACATCGGAAGCGTATAATGAGATAAGGGATTAGCATACAACAAAATTAGATATTAGAAACAACAACACCCAACAAAAAAAAATAACATTCATAATTATGAAAATTTCATAAGTTCGAAAGAAAAAAAATGGAACAGCGCAGTGTTGTGGAAATTCCGGTGCTGAGGGAATACCATCAATTGCCGCCAACCAACCGTGAACATAGTCCCACTTCTATTAGTACATAAAGTCAAGCGCACGTACATATATGAATATCAATGTATTTATATATTTGGTTGTACATATATGAATAAATATTGCAATTGTGTCTCTAAGGCTTCCGGACGTATGCAATTACATATCGGCCCCACACATCGTCCATACGCCACAATGGGCAAATGGTTTCGATTTCATTCTGATCAAACTTGCTACGAATTCGAGATTTAGTTTTTCGTTTAGGATGGGAATTTGAAAATGGAATGATTCAAGGCTCTTCTCGTAAGCTTAAATAATACGTTTCAGGTTGAGTAGTTCCATAGTGTATGAATACGACTATTTTGAGCTTAATAACAGAACTATTCAACTTTAAACAGATCCTAATAAAGACAGAAATCACATTTGGGAATGGTGCGACTAAAACAACACCTGATAATCCTCCACCAGGAGAGTTGCAAACCACGTTGAGTTCCCTATATTCAAAACAACAACAGTTCGTATTAATTTGGAGAAATACTCGATTGAAACAGATTTTGAGAGTCCCAGCTATTTTATAGCGACATTATCGACACAGCCATGGAAAAAGATCTCAACGTGTCGGACATGTAGATGACAAAATGATTACTGTGTATCGGAGAACCACAATGCAACCGAAATTTTTACAATGGTCTATTTGTTAAACAAACAGCTCTTTCATATATTTAGGCCTATCTTCAAAGTTTCAAGTTTTTTTTCGCGAAAGTTCAATCTACTTCTATCCAACCCAAAATTGCCCAGGTTTTGAACGTCATTCCCAGCGCTTCTTTACGAGATATCACGACAATAATTAATTCTCAGAATGTTTAGTTATTAGTTACTCCAGTTTGATGCTGGCTTTCTATGGAATATATGATAATCGTTCCGTTTTCAAATATGAAACACTTATACTTTCAAATAACAAGGAAGAAAGAATTTGTCCGATATGGGTTTTTTATTGTTTCTAAAAGTATTTCATCGGAAGGTATCATGGGACAGAGAACCATTTCAATTATATAACGATCTGACATCTGTGTTGAACTATTTCAAAGTGGAAGTACTTTTATGCAACAGTTTGCCTCATGAAGTGAGACGATGAGAAATAAAATTAATTTTTAAATCAGGGCGGACTTATTTAGCATTTATTTAGAATAGAGCTAAATCAATGTCGATGGTGTGGAATTATTAGATCACCACTGACAGATCGACATACTCTATTGGAAATGTAATTTTTTTTTGTATGTGTGTCTGTGTGTGTGAGAGTGAGAGAGAGAGAGTCAGAGAGAGAGAAAAAGGAAAAGGGGGAAAGTATTTTGGTGTCCTACCTTGTGCAACTGCTTTAGGATTTCAGTCTTATATATTAGCCATCGCAAAGTTCAATGAATAGATCTAAACAGAAAACGAGACGAAAGAGAAAAATACAAATAAACAGAATTAGAATATAAAAATTGCCAACAACAATTCGAAGAAGATACAGAGAGAGAGAGAGAGAGAAAGACAGTACAAATACAGAGACAGAGACAGAGAGATTTGCACACAGAAGGGAAACAAAAAGAAAATATTTAAGAAATTGTGCATTGCTTTAATTTTGGACGAGGAGAAATGAAGGCAAAAACAAAACAATTCTTTTAATCTTAACAACGAACCGGAAACCGATTTTGAATTGACATTAGAGATGACTAATAATAAGGTACCAATTTTATTAGGTATCGGATAGATAAGTTTCAAACTAATTGCAATGCAAAGACAACGTTTGGGGATCTATTAAAAAAAAAAAACAAGAACTTGCTAGTGGAAGTAAAGTGTTGTAGGGTGATTAGATGACAATATGAAATAGTTCTAAAAAGAAAAATGAAAGGAGCAAATACAACATTTGTTAAAACTTACCGGACTATAGTTAAGGGGAGCTCGACTCACGGCAATTGGGAACCCTGATGGCTGAGGACTGGTGGCTTGTACGTAGCCCACATTATCGGCGGCCGTTGAACTGTACATATCAATGGCGGGCACCGGAGAATTGGTAGAGGGAAAGCCCTGCCGTGTTGTAGTAGTATGAGGCGAGGCCGATGGTGCTGCAAAACTATGAGCAGCTGCAGCAGCGGCCTGATAATTGTTCATTACTGAAATCAAGCATTATAAAAAAGCACAAAGAGAATATGAGAACAATGGAAATGAATGGAAAATATACTGCCGATATACAAAGTAAATCATTTATCACAAGACTTTGCAGCAACGACAATAAATTGTTAGCTAAACTTCAAAACAATGTAACAGCAATGAATGTATAAAATATAATTTACGGGAGACTGTGTTAAGTCTGCTAAATCCACATTACGTTTATTTAAAAATATTGTTGGGCAATTTTGGGCTAGAAGGTAATCGATAAAGCAACAAAAAAAATGCGTAAAATGTGAAATTTACTTGAACAGTCGGAAGAACACCCGTTGACACTGAAACTGATTTATATCAGAATATTTTGATGATTTCACACTCTCTGTCGACGTGTATTTGGTGACTCGAGAATCCACAGCGGATTCATGAAACACTATCACATGACTCGATCGGCGTTTGCGCCGAAAACAATAATTTTTTGCAGTCGGTGGATGTTGACTTATTATTATATCTACAAATACGTGAAAAAGGTCTGGACTATTAAGTGTTTCAATAAGCTGGTGCGCCATGCCGCACAGAAAATTAAACTCTCAGAACATTCGATGTCACTTTTGACTGGCCACATCAATTCATTGTCAACTTCCTTGAATATCCTTCCATGGACAAGATAAGCTAATGCTCAAACAAACAATATGGCCCATTTTTGTATTTAAACAAAACTTAAAATTATCATAAACTATTATTTAAAAAAAAATCTTATATTTTTGTGAAAATTTGTGTTACATTGCTTTGCACATTAGCTAACGCTAAATGTTGATCCACTTACCCGATAGTGCTTGAGTAAGCAATGGTGTATTATTGTTTGGAGTTAGCTGACCATTACTCAAATCCACTGAAATTGATTAAACACACATACAGCAAACGAACGAACGAACACCGACAGCATACGTATGGAAGGATGAGAGAAAAAGAGAGAAGAGAAGGGGGAAAAAAAATCATATATTAAAATTTAATATATAACACAGATAAACATCTTGATATACAGTTAGTTAAATATAAAATGACACTAACTTTATTAAAAAAATATAGAAGAAGAATGAATCAAACTCGAACTATTAATCAAAGACTTTCTAATTGAATAATATTGGCTCATACATACAAACACACGCACAATCTCTCTCGCACACACACGCACACTAAGTGAATGACTACAATTGTTAAGAGCTTAAGAAGAGTCGACTACAACTGCATACCATATCGTAACGTAGTGTATATGCTTGTTTGAGTGGGTGGGTGGGGTGTCTATAACAGCGTATCTGTGTAATGGGTGTGTTGTTGGAGGATAATTGTAATTAATGCTGCTAGTTGGTTCTTATTGTGCTAGTCACATTGTTGTTGTTACTATGGCTATTGCTGTTGCTGTTGCTGTTGCTGTTACTGTTACTGTTACTGTTACTGTCTATGTGCTCAAACAGCACGACACAACCAGAAAAAGAACACAAGTTTAAAAAGAACAAAACGGGGAACGCAATGTAGAGTACGACCAGTGATTGATTATGGAAAATGAAAATAGACAAAAAAATAAAATTAAGTTTCACTCACAAACACAAAAACTATATCAGAGAGTGAGAGAGGGAGACGCGATAGGTACAATAAGAAAACAAATAAATCTTAAAAACAAAAGGAACGTCTGTCTGTCTGCCACACAAAACAAATGTAATTTCGTTAAAAGACAAAACAATTTCCATCCAATCAAATCGAGGTGAGGTGCGTAGGTCGACGAGGTCAAACGGTGGCGTTCGATACGCTCCGTTTGATTTATGACCACCAGACAACTGAAGTTAAAATAATAACATTTCGATCGATCCTAGAGAGTGATGAACATTAAAATGAGCTTTCAGTGCCAAATGTTATTAAGGGTAAATCTATTGGTATAAATAAACTACGAGGGAGCTTTATTAATTTTCAAAACATCCGATAAATATCTAACTCAAACTAACTATGTTAATCGGAAAGAATATTATCCTTTTTATAGTTACCATCCGAACTAATAAAAAGAAACTGTTACAATCATTGAAACACTATAGCATGTTCTGGCGAATTTTTGCGATTTTATAAAATAACAGCTTATTTTAATGTCGAGTTGTTTCCGTATAGTCGACTCTACGATCCGACATCGTTTTAATGATTTGATATTACCCGGTGTCCCCGCACGATCTTCATTGTACATGTTCGCTATATGAACAGTATTCAGAATATTTAAAGAGAGAGTGTGATAGAAACGGCAATTCTATGCAAAAATCACTTACTTTAGTTGTAATATCCGTATTCTACCTTATTCGACATATAAGTATGGGCTAAGACATTGTGACTAAGACACTGTAGGGTACAAAATAAAAGTTCATGTTATTCTACTATAAATGTGTGGGAATAGTCACACTAAAGGAAGACGTATCAGTTCTGGTATGGGGACATTTTGTTCATCCGAGGCGATTCGGTGAACACAACCAAATCCACCATATAATGATAGCTCCCTATAATATATAAAAACCCACGCTACGCTACTGCACAAACCAAGAAAGTATGAGTATATACTGACAAATGTACATACTTATACGTGTATAAATATTTTTGTCTGTCAGAATATTTATTTGCTCCACAACAAGATGCAAGTGTGAGCTGGAGAAACTGAGCACCTTGACAATGCATTTTCAATAATATTCCATTGAGAGAATACGTAACAAGAACATTCGGAGCGTCTCAAACGAGCAGCAGTTCTTTTTCCATTCTGACACCTATGGCGCCTTAAAAGTTCGACTGATGGCGAGCTGAGCTGAAAAACGTTAACGTTGACTTTTCTCTTCTTCTGTTTTATTTGTTTGTTTTTAGTTTTTGTCAAATGATTTAACTTAACAAAATTACTCTTTTTCGCATTTATTCTTGTTTTTTAATAGTAGTTGTGATAATATTCGTCGAAGGATATTCGTATTTGAATAAGTGGAAATGGCAACAAGAGCTCCTGGAATAATGTGAAGGATAACAACAAAATGGTTTCAGCTATTTGTTAAAGCGAACGCAGGTATAGAAACCTAATATGCAAATGTCAGGGAGTTTCGTTTTAAGACAGAAAGTGGAATCGTAAAAATATGTGAGACATATTGGAGAGAAATTATATCGAGATTTATAGCAGGAAAACTGGTTATATTAGACATTTTAAGTATTGAATACTTTTTATTTTATAAGAATGAACAGGTATGGAAATATTTCTGTTATTTATATCAATTTTAGAATACCGAAGATGAGTGCGTGAATAAGTAAATGACTTCCATGGATTACGTACAACAATCTGTAAACGTAAATGAAATTCGTCGTAGAGGTAGACGAAAGGTGGAACAGGAAACACTTCACAAAAGTAGAGTTTCATAATCAATTTTTTTTTGACATGGCAAGCCCATTTCTTCCGGTAACGTTTCCACAACATTCCTTTGATAACCGAACCTCTTCCAAGTGGACAAACCTGATGCTTTGTGGCTCCGCTTTTGGCGTTTCCAGGTCCTGGTTTCTCATACTGCTCCTGAAAAATATTCTGCAACGACTGCAATGTACGGTTCCTGATGAGTCAACTATCCTATATGGATAATCTGAAGTATTTATACAAATTACGAGAGCGTACCTATCAGTCTTCGTGATCTGCACCGGTATACAGTCTCTATATAGGGCACAACACACTGACGGAAATGTCTACAATGAAAAATAGACCCATGTATGCGATCTTGGGTGCAATTGGCTTCGAGTCCCTTTTACCAAGTTAGGTGGACGACATGCTGCAGCAATCAAACCCCAAACTTCCGCAAAACCACAGAAAATATATCAGACGAAACAAATAGTTCGAAGTATGCTACGCTATCAAAGTCGGCTTTGAGGCGAACCAAAACCTACCAAACCAGTTGGTCGAAATTGTTAGATAGGAAACAAACACGGCTGCCACTAATAACAATGACAATGGACGTCCAGAAACTGATTTTTTCTTCAATTGAAAATGCATTTGCTTTGAACAATAATTTGTAACATTAATTTGTTAATGAAAATTATCATTACAAGAGAAACTAGTTTGCTGGCATTTTATAGATTCCATCTGCGATGTTTGTATGTATGTACATATGTATTGTATTGTAAGTTGATTCTGCCAAAGAATACTGGAGTTTCTAACCGATATCTATGACAACCGAAAAAAGGATGAACAAGGGGAGTAAAAGCCAAAGGTTATGCAGTTATGGATTTAACAAGAAATGAATTGAAAATATGTAAAAAAAAAGAAGTAAATGAATTGTTTTGTAAATATCGTAATGAAATCAAAATGCGACAAAGGCAAAACCACACGCACATACACACACACACATGAATATGCGGTGGCAACTTTGTTTACAAATATTCAAATAATATTCCCATCCGTTTGCTATACTAAAAACAAAAACGACAGACAAAAAACATAAATCGTAGGTAAATGCTATTAATTTGAGATTTGTTACGGGCATGGACTACACAATTTATTCGAAAGTATGTCTGTTGATGTTTTACCATAAATCTCCATAAAAAGTAATTTTAAAATTCTACAAATGTGGTTTTGAAATACAACAAAAGAAAGGAAAATATTTCCTATGCGAGAGTGTTTATGAAAGAATACAATTTACATACATTTATACTAACATTTATTTTTTTTTGTTATTATCATGTAATATATTATTATTATCAAACTGTAACTTCTAAATGAATTTTCTATTACATGGTTGTCGTTTTATTTCATATGTGTTGCATGTGTGAGTGTGCTGTCTCTTTCAGTTGTGTTTTTTCAGTGTTTTTTTTTTTTTTGGTTTATTTCTCTACTACCACACCATGATATATACGTTTTTTTTTTGACTAATAAATATTTGATTATATGTGATATTATATTATCGTAATACTAAATGGATAATAACAACAACAAACACATACACTTAAATTTCCTATTGGGTTTCTACAATTATTCGTTATTTGCCTGATTTATAGTTCGGTACATAACAGTTTTATATTTATGGGGTTTATTTCTATCGGTCCGAAGCTTTCTCATTTTTTATGTGATTTTTATTTCGTTCTTATTTTATTTGAAAAAAAAAAAGATTTTATTTTGTGCTTTTGCTGACTTCGTAGAGTTACACCAGATTTTATGTGCATTTGACATATTGTGCCTTTGAGGTAAATACCTTGTGGTGTTTATGTAGTGGTTTTTTTCATCATCTGTCAGATCATTATTTTAAGTAATCGAAAATCAACACAATATTCAAGGTATAGTTTTGCATGTACATATTAGACAAAACAAAAGAAGGAGAACAAAAAAACAAAACATGTGTGTGGGAAAGACACATCAAGGGTGCACGAAATTTAGATTGAAATGGAATTATTTATTGGACTAAAGCAGAGAAGCCTCTATATATATTCTGAAACAATCGTGAACCATAATCTGGAATGCTTTCCAGATGACGTTTGTATAGGAGTCATATCGGAACGTAGGCCGAATTAGTTACCGAGATAGTCAGATATAAAATATTTAGTTGATTGCCAGAATAGGTGAATAGACCAACCTCTTTAGGTTTTACAAACATTAGTATTAAGAAGTAGCCGAGCGATGGGCCCTTATCGCTTGTCGAACCTCTGAAAGATCTCTAGTCAAAGCATGATCGTTCGTCCGGCTTTAAAAAGTATGTCCCGCGAAGTGGATATGCAAATGAAATCGTTTTCCAACCCATGTAATTTTACTCTTATTCCGTTATAATTAATTACAGTTCCTATAGAAAGAAACACAATCTGTTTTGCGTCATAAATCGTACTGCTGAATCCGTTGCGAACCATACGCGAACGAACTGGTCTATTGCATTCCCGCAGAAGTGAATCATGTTTTTAATATTGCGGTGTGTCCAACGTTTCATTAATTGGTTCACATCTGCACTGGATGATATTTGTTTAATCCATTTCCAGAAATTAACATTGCTATTCTCCACATTGTTACCAAGTAATTACATTTCAGAATACTTGTACATGTTCTTTTTTTAAACTTTCCAAACAAAATATTGCCTTGTTCAGAATATGTTGAGTAAAAACTAAATAACAAAATAAACCTTTACAATACAAGAGGGTAGATAGTATTAATCTAAACTACGAGTAACAATGGCTGTGTGGCCAAGATGAAAGTTCAAAATCTACAATATCCATTTCTTTGTCTTTGAACTTCACTTTCTTCTTCTGCAGTCATAATGGCTTACACAACAATTGTTGTCTGAATGAAATGTATACTCTTGTTTTCGGGTTAATTGATTACAGGAAAAATCGTACAGATAAATGGATGAGTACGAGTATTAAGAGCAACTCTTTCTACACTACACTGAGTAGAAAGGTTTTCTGTTCTTGGCCAACTATTGTCTAAGAAAAAGGTCGTCTATGGATGAGTGTGTGTGTGTGTATGTGTAAACAACACAAATACATCCTCGAATAGATATGGGACATTGCTTATGCGTTTTTAATTTTTTGGATTGTTTTTAACATTTTGATTTCAGTCGTTCCTACAATATCAATGCAATTGCATCATGTAGAAATAGGTTCAGACAAATATTATCCTAGTGAAACTGAACGACATCCACTGTATGTAACTATTTCCCTCAAGATTCTATTGCTGTTTGTTATTTCCCACAGATCAGCAAGCTATGTACGCTATGATTGTATACTCACTCCGATTCAAGACATCTATAGTGATTTACCCAGTTACCATGTGCATCTGTAGAAACTAATCTCCTATTCGTAAAGTCACCCGTATGAAGGCATAATCTTAGCCCGACATAGAACAGGCACTATATGCTTGTCACGGCCATTCTAACCAACATTACAACTTTAACTCATGTATGGCATGGACAGATGAAGCTGTAAATGCGTATCATCGGATAACCGGATACATTTATTTCGAATTTATGACAAACCGTATAACTTTCAAAGCTGCTACGAATACATTGATGACACATAATGTTTTCACAATGTATCACAATGAGATAGATGTGCCTCGTAATAATCTCATCCTATGTTAGGGAGTTGGAAGTCATCATTTGCTTAAAATCGTTAGTTTTCCTTCGACTGAAATTTATAATATTTTTCTATGTCTTGTTATTTTTTTTTTTAAACCTTTTTTTCGCCACAAACTCGTTTAATCATACATGTTTGACAACTACTTACATACAGAAATTTATAATTATTTTTCACATTTTCCAAAGTTCTACAGTTACCAAATGATGGGCCAGTTAGATCTAGTGTATATTGATTGGCCCATTATTACAAAACAGTTAATATGTTTTATGTATTCTAACTAGAGATATGATTTATATAACAACACCGTACTCTATAGATATTAATACGATGTTTCTAGATGGGATTATAGCAATATGTAATTGGTAGGATGAAGTTTGTGTGTGTATATATTTGATACAATAGATGGGCTACAAAGAGTATTGTTAAGAAAAACTGAATTTGAAAAAAAACTCTATCGGAACAACACAAAGGTTTTAGTTTGTTTTAGTTAAGTTGTTTTTTCTGGTTGTTTTCATATAAAACTGTGCTACTGACAACTTGAATCTGACCTTGATGGGTGTTGGCTGAGGGCTGTTTTCTGTTGATAGTTGTTGCTGCTGTTGCTGTAGAGCTGGATGGATAATGATAGTGCCTTTTTGTGTTGTTGCTGGAAATTTCCGAAAAATCACCGACATTTTGACCGCTCATTATCAAAGTCTTCAGCAAAGGGTAAATGCCATAAAAGCCGAAAGTGATGTTGATGGCATTGATGACGACGTTTTACAGGAAGACAGACCGCATCTTTCTTAATGACCTCCGTTTGGTTGCCACAAAAACTGAAGACAAACAATAGACGCTGTTGCCTTTTGTCTCGTTATTAATTTGGGTTCTGGCGCTTCTGCTTAAACTTTGGTTGAGCTCTGCTCGGCTCATGCTCGATCCATCTTTCCATGTTGTGACCCTTAAATTGCGTTTTGTTTAAACTTCATCGTGAGAAGTAGTACGCATCGGAACGCTCACACAGTCACAAAGAAAGGTGTCAAATCATGATAAACTCACTACCATCATAACCTCCTTAATGTACAAAAGTGTGTCTAATATTTGTTTCTAAGAAAAATTGTTTTTCTAAAAAGTTTACAAAGAAAGACAAACAGAAAAATTGGGGTTGGACAAACACAACACACCATACAGAAAGAAATGAAAGAAAGACGAAGCTAAGGAATACAAAAGCAATTACCCCGTTGAACTGACCCTTTTATCTCTTACCCCCAAACTTGTCTTTGCTTTCCGGATCCGGCCCTTTCCATGCCCACGTGCCGAAAGAAAACGACAATAGCCATAACACTTTTGTTAGTTTTTCTTTTTTAATTCAAGTAAATTTTTGTCTTTGTGAGCAACTGTGCTCATTTTATTATTTCTTGTCTCATCCTTTTCAAAGTTTCTGGTTTTTTTGTTTTCCATTTAGCTGGTTGCCACCTTACAGTTGATAATGATTATGTTTTAAGTATTATTACTACAACAAGCGGAATTTCAATTTCAATTTCAATTTTCTTTATTTTCTATTTGTGTTTTCTCCCCCAACACCCTCCAAACATTTTCTTTTTATTATTTTGCAACGACCCCTGTCTTATTTTGGGGGTGGGGTGTGTGGGGGATGATCTTTGATTTAATGAAATAGTTGTTTATGATGTTGTTTTCCAGAAATAAATCACAGTATTTTTTTTGGTTTTTGGTTATCAATATAAATTTAATTCAAATTTTGCATACGTTATAAAAACGAGAGTATGTAAGTGCAGTTTATAAAACAATTTAACTAAATATGATAAGTGGTTGTTGTGTAGGCAGTATATTGTTCAGTTGGACCCTGAATAGTTTCCGGAGAAGAAGGTTTGGTTTAGCAGAATTAAAAATGTTGTGAGAAGAACAAAATATATGTAAATATAATTACTGAAAATCTCAAAAGTAGTGCTTGCACAAAGTACATGTCAGTTGGTCTAAAAAATCATGTCTTCTATTACAGTAAAAAGGTAGAGGTCTTGAGTCCGTTCACAGTGTTAAATATTTCGACAAGGGATAGAACTGTCACTGCCGACTGCATGACAATTGACTATGTTGGCCGCTGAAATCTATTTTGCTAACCATGACACTTTTCTGACATCAATTGAAGAATCATCTGAAGGTGCATCAAATCGCGAGTCTGCGGCAAAGTGTTAAGCGTGGACAGATAATTATATCCAGCTTTTCCATACATTGTTCGGAAGAACGGAGTGGCAAAGCTGAGTTTCGAATATACTGTCATTTTGAGTAAGTAATTAGCGCGGCAAGCTCGATAGGGAAATCCGCACATATAACACTGATATATAAAAAAAACTATAGATTTTCAACGCCTGCATGGGCTTTTTTGCCATTTGTAGATAGTACTGAGATAAGGAATGAACACGTATTCTTTCCGGTACTTTTTGAGCCACACCCAACTAAGAGGAGGGGGGTGGGGGCAGATTTGAATTAAAATCTAGCTCATATATAACATTGATTATCATGATGATTCCGTTTAATGTGATTTCACTCTCCACATAAACGAATTAACTATTCGAGGTCCATATCCGCCGACGCCTGGCTTGTGTGTGTGTTCATGTCCATGATGCTGTGTAAACAACAATATTAACTAACTAATATTGTTGTTTATTATATAATTGGTTAAATAAGCACTATTGCCTGTTTTGGTTGTTTTTGTTTTAGGCTTCGACTCTTCTTTTTGCCTTTGCTGTTCAGCTTTAGTATCGCATTGTTGCTGTGGTGCCATAAAAACTGGGATAGCGGCGGGAAGCATGAACTGATCTAATATAATTGCAAAGCAATATAAACGCACTTTTTCTGTTGTTGTTGTTGTTGTTATAATTGAATTTCAATTTATTTTTATTACTAAATATCAATATTTATTGTTTTTTTTTTTTGTTTATTTGTGTGTTGCTCTTTTTGCCGTTTTTGTTTGAGTTTGAGTATCTATCTGTATTGTTGTAGCTATATCTGCTGTTGTTGTCAAAAAAAAAAAAAAGGTTTTTATAACTTAAATATTATCAATTTATTAATTATATAATAGCACACACACACACACATACATGTGTATGCATGTTAAGTGCGGGTAATTTGTAGTCGTTGTCGGTTGACTGGCTTGTGTATGTGTGTGAGTGTGTATTTTAAATAATCATTCAATTATTGTTTAGTTAAATATTAGGTGTTGGCTGCTGTTGCTGCATTTTTCATTGGATTTCGATTTCGATATCGTTTCGACATGGATCGACTGGGTAAGTAACAGAGTTTATGGGGCTTTTATAGGCGTAATATAATATTGATATTCATAATAATCGTCATAATAACTAGAGTAGTATATGTCTGTGTCTGTGTTGGTGTTGGTAATAAATATGTCGCATGTATGTATGCGCTGTCGTTTATGTGTATGTGTAGTATTTTATATTATTTATATGAGTGGGTGTGTGTAAATAAGTTTGCTTTGTTGTTGTTTTTATTTTGCATGATTTCTTGTTGTAGTTTGGGCTTAATAAATACATTTTGCATATTTTAATATGAGTTGTTTTTTCCCTCTTCCATTCGTTTTTTTTTCGAATTCACTTAATTGTGTTTATATCAGTTGTTGGTTGTTGCTGTGTTTTTTTTTGTTTTTGGTATTTCGCTTAGCAATTGGCAATCAATTTTAAATTGGTTGTTATTATAGTATTCTTATTATTAATAAATAATTCGTTTAGTAAATATGCGTAAAAAAGCAAGGACAAGCATTATGCAAATTGGTTTTGTCTTTTTGGTTTTGTTAAAATATTTTCTTGTTCGTTTCGTTTTTTTTTGGTTTTGCAAAAAAATTTGTTTGGTTGTTGTTGTTGTTTTTGCAGAATAAATGGATGGATAATTGATTCAAAAAACACATTTATTTTGATTTTTTTTTATATATATATATATCTTATTTTTTTTTTAAATATATGTATGTATGTATATTTTGTTTTTTTGTTGTTCTTTATAATAATTTAACAAATTTAAATGTAAAATTTGTAAAAATCGATTTTTTTTCCCCTTTTTCAAATATTCCTTTTGTTTTGTGTCACATTTGCTTAGTTTTAGTTGGTTTATCATATATAATGCGTTAAAAAGTAGGTACAAATCATAGTAAAAACAATGTATAAATATGATATTTTGTTTGTTTGTATTTTTAAAAAAAATCTCACAAAATGTAAAGAAAACATATTTATGTCCCTTTCAAAAGGGCTGTATTTTCCAGTTATCCGTTGAAAAATAAACAAATAAACGGGGACACTAACAATATCAACCAAAAAAAAAGGTACAGGAAAGTCTAGCATTACTGGTGGAATTGGCGAACTCCACTCCGATAAGTCTAAGGCAATGGCACTTTATCGGTTTTTATGCTCTACAATCACAGACACTTTCCTGTCAATCGTCAAAAACAGATCTAGGGCCTAAAATGTTTGGGTTTTGATGCGATTTACATATAGAAACGGAGTTGGTTCGGTAACGCAGCACAGCGAATTCATATCACTCATACGTATGGTGACACCGCCATTGCCATAACGTACGTGTGTCACTCGCCAGAGTTCATAAGCATATTACGGTTTTAATCAACTACAAATAACTTACACATTATATTGAAATACTGTAGTACATCGAAATTGTTAAGCAATATTGCCCAATTGGATTTGAAATGATTCAATTTCTAAACATAGAATGTGCTCTATTCAATTCATATGTTAATTATGTATTTCGAAGAGAAAAAAATGATTCCCCAAACGATTTGATTTGAATGAAATTCGGATCTCGTGATGTGATGTATTAGGTGTTGTAGTCAAATGATATTTCACATTTAGATTACAATTGTTCACACAACAAGATGACTTTCACTACAGCTCGCTTCATGATGTCGACATTGGGCTAATCAAGAAACGCTAACCGAGGATTAAATGGGGACTTAGTCAAGCGTTTGTTAAATGCTTCTGCAGTTGTAAAATTAAAAAATTAAATAAAATAAATGCTTTTTAAATGTCAACACACAAACCTTTTCATAGTCCCATAATAATGCCTACTGAACTCTGAACGATTGATCCGAACTCTAAATTATAATTATAAAACATTAAATGTCCATTATAAAAAGTATAAAAGACGACCTACAAAACCTTCCCTCAAGTTTAGATAAAAAAAATATATATATATATTCAAAGTTCAAGTTAACCAACATCAAAAATATTTAACAAGCAGACTTAATAAAATAAAAACACCAAAGCACAAAAGAATATTATAACTACCAAAAAAAAAATGTAATACGAAAACGAAGAGAGAAACTAAAGTATATCGAGAAAACATAAGTGGGAGAAATTAAACAAGTTTCTGTTATAAGCTGTTCACTAAACTATTTTCCCATAATTCGTTTTTTTTTGCATTTGTCGCTACATTAGACTACAAAATGATGATGAGGATGTGTGTTTGAGATAGGAAGCTGCTATGTATTCCGCTACAGTTACAAGGAGTGAGGATTTAAGGAAATTTTTTAATAGCTGTAGATACAAGTGTCACTTTGATAATGATGAGCTACAACAAGGTGTAATGCAGCGATTGTGCTGTACTAAGTTTTCTTTCTTTCATTTTAATATATATGTATGTTTTATTTGATATATTTATTTAATGTGGCTCTAATCGAAACAATTGCCAGTAGTATTGCTCTATGCGGGGGAAGAAGAAAACAAGGCGATGCAGACATTGTTTTGGCTTCTAATAGATTCCTGGACTATTCATATTGGTGGTTTTAATTTAATCATATCATCGAAATGTTTTGCGGATACTACGACTTTATTTTGTGGCGGAGAGAAACATTAATTGTAAACGTTAGGATTCGCATAATCGAACACTACCTCAATATTTCCAACACAATTTTCTCGAATTTCCAGATAGTCTTCACCCACTACCAGCGAACTTTAATGACAACGGAGCAGGAAAGACTTTCTATTGTAATTCTTTAACCGTTTATTCATATTTTTATATACTCGGAATGTAAATGTCATTGTATTAGCAAAAGTTCGGCTGTGAAGATCAAATAGAAGTTTCACCTCAGACTTAAAATAATAATCCAATAAAGCTGTGTCCCTTTTGTCATAAGTAATGCGTATATATCAATAACTGATCTTAAATTTAGATCAAACTGCCGACAAGTTAACATAAAATGTTGCCGCCTTAGGGTAGACGGAACATAGACGTGGTGGCTGCCGATGGTACCCTCGGTACCAGTGTATAAATATAACGTATACAACACAGTAATAGAGCATGAGCAACAAGTTCGGCATAGCTCCATTGCTGCGTTATAAATGTAATTTTCTAGATGTACGGAATCTACTCTAGGGTAATTTGTCGATAATCTGTGCGATGAATTATTCAAAAAAAGGTTCGAAAACAAAAAGAAACTGCTAAGGGAATAATATTAAGACAATACTTTTAAATGTATGAAGCAAATTGGGAAATTCGTTGAAAGTGTAAGGAATTGTAATTGATTTTGTGTTCAGAACCAACAGTTATAATTGTCTGTTTGTGTGGAATTAATAACTGTTGTTGCGTTCTAACCAGACATGGTGAGTGGAATGTAATGTAAATAATTTCATAATTTGTCAATGCTTAAAAGTGGCTGTCAGTAAAATGTGGGAGTGGACTGTGTCTACTGCTGCTGTCGAAAGCGAACTTAAGCTCAGTTTTAAAATAAACTTTAATTGAGAGCAATACTCTGTATTTTATTTTTGATTGGTTCAACAATTTCACATTACTACGCAAACGATTCCATTAAATATTGTTTACTATTATACAGAAAACGATTCAAAATAAAACGAACGTTTAGTACGAATGCTAGATATATTAAGTACTTACTAACTACTAAGTTCTAGGTTCACTAATGTTACAAGTTACAAAGATACGAGTTATAAAGTTCTCTCTGCTAATGCAATAACTATTCTAAGAGTCCTAGTTCAGGCTACCAATACGTGTGATCTAAGACAATGAGAGAGAGAGAGATCGAAAAAGAGAGTAATACTAGTTTAAATAACGGCGTTGTATGTATGCACGTCAGCGATATGATTCTATGGCTAATTAATTGCTACGAATATTTCATTATACAAAACAATCAACGTCAGTTAATCACATTAAATTGTTTATTAATGGAAGGACTTTCGGCATTTGAGCTTTACGTTAGATTTGCATAAATCTGACGTTTGAATTGTTCTTTGAAATATTGCTATGGTGTTGCTGTTGCCAATACGCAAACACACACGCGCATACAGAGAGTGTTAAGCCGAACTACGGCAACTGCAAATTGATTGTTGGTTTATGTTAATCTTGAAGATACAAATCCACCAAGTACGCAAGACTGTATCTCAAAGGACTGTATTACTTATGAGAGATATACAAAGAGAGATAGAGAGAGAGAAAAGGGGAGAGGGTTATTTCGGCTGTTGCTAGCACATCAAACTACTATTATATATGACTACGAGTACGAGTACGACTACCGAGTACTTAAATGAAACGCTTGTGACGCTACTTTTCAAATAACTAAACTAAACTACTTTAACTGATTTTTTCGAATTATCGTTTTTCGGTCCTTTTTCTTTTTGTTAGTTCGTTCGTTCATTTCATTGATTTTGAAATCTCACAGAACGTTTTCATTTTCATTTTTGGTGTGTTCTGTTCTTCTCTTTCGTTCAAAAAACTCCGCGTCTAGTGTGCAGAGAGACACTTAGCTGTTGTGGTGGTGGTGGTGGATATGGCTGTATTGGTGGTCTTTACGTTTATCGCCAGAAACAAAAGCGGGTTTTTGTTCTTGACTTGCGTTTCTATGGAAGAAGCACAAGTGGTGGCATTAGCGTTACAAGAAATGTCTGTCTGTGATCGTAAGCGGAATTGCTATTAAAAGTTGTTGATGCCCAGGAATTGTGATTTGATAGCGGCTGTGCGTGTCAAAGCGGTGGCTAAAGGCAGGGTAAGTGCCTGGTGTGGAAATCCTGCTGTCGTTGGCTGGGTACCGGCTGCGCTGCCAGTACCAGGCCGCCTGCCTGCATTCGTACTACACGTACCAAACGTACTTCTACCGATTCCACATATAGTTAAGCCTACAAAATTATTATTTGTTCTGTTTTAAGTATAAAGTATAAACAAATGGGGTAAAGTATTCTTTTGTGGATTTTGCTGGAATGGGTGGTAAGTTTATTTTTGGCGGGTTAGGTGATCTTCCGTGACAGTATGTGGGATGGCGGGAGGAATAATATACATATGATACAGTAGTGTTCACAAGCAAATGTTTGCAATAGTTTCGAAGGAGTTTAAAGTTCTCAACAAAATATAGTGTAGTCGGGAAGAACCGTGAGTAAACCAAATGATGCTTATGGCAGTACTGAGTACTGAACCAAGTGGAATATGTATGACTCGAATGCATAATCGTATAAAATTTGGAAAAACATATAACTGTAGATTTAGGCCATTTGCCTTTTAGAAATCTTTATTTTGATTTTAACAAAATACTTAGTAAATGTTAGATTGGATGTGTAAATTTTACCATTCAAAATTATATAAGCTGTTTGTAATAATATACTGTAGTTAATAAAATTTTTATCGCTCAACGGGTCTCAAAAGATATGTTTTCGAAAATCTGTATTCGGAACAAAAATTTCTATCAACAATTTAGCTTTGTGCGTCATTCCTGACGTTACATTCCTACTCAGACAGTGGTGCTCCATTTGAATTATCCAATTCAATAATTCTCACCGCAGGCCATAACATTATTTCATGATTAGCAATAGCCAAACAATTGTATAAACAATAATAAGGTAGTTCACAAAAAATAATTCAAAATTCCATATTTATGGAAGAATTTGGTTCGTTGGAAGAGCTTGCGCATGACTTTTAGTACATACTTATTTAACATTCCATGAAGGAACAGACGGGAAACCTCTATCGAATCACTGGCCGGGACCAACAGTTTATACCCGCCACCGAATGGCTAATGCAACGGTTTCAAATGGCTCAGTGTCCCATTTCAGTTTGCTAGCTCAAAATTTCTTTCCACAAAGAAAGTGCCCAAGCCATGAGAGTTGGTTCTAAGTATTTTGCTTGAAAAACTATACGTAATTAAAATAATTTTCTATTATTGTTGGATATCCCAAGAAACCCATACGATGACGAGCAACCAAGAAGCTACTGCTGGGCACGGAAACGATCTATTCAGATGTAAGAAAATGGGAAAATAGGTTTGCGCGAAAATTAAGTAATTATACTTTGAGAGTCTGTGGGATCACCACTGGCTGTAGTATGCCAGTAAATGACATCCAAAATTCAACACATATGTCCACTCAGTTAGTGTTATTATTTGGAGTTAATACAGGTTAAATAGAGAAAATAAACCTCAGGATGACGCTCAAAGTTAAACTTTTCAAATACATCGGAATAATTCATTTTTCGAAATTACACCAGTCTACTTAATTCTCTTTCAATGACAAACAAGAAATGACGAAAATCCTTTGATATTTCATAAAATTGCATTTATTTTTGAATTGATGTATAATAAAAGAAAAAAACAATTATTTTTATAATAAAAATAACAAATAAAAAAATTATTATGTGTGTGTGTGTGTATTTTTGTTGGTATTTTCACAAAATGTACTAGTACGTATATCGTCGATAATTCTGCCGATTGTTCAGTTTTTGTTTTAATTTCTGTTTTGGTCAATATCTTTGGCAATTAAAAACAAGTATAAAAAAAAACAATAAATCATGATTACAAAATAAAAAAAAACGACTGTGTATGATGAATAAGACGACACGTCAACGGCAAAATAAAAATGTGATGACTTATGGCATAAAACACGTAAGCTTATGTAAAATAATATAAAATAAAATTAATTGTATTAATTAATAAAACTGGAAAGTTTTTAAGCTGTTGACGTGGGTGGGGCCATCATATAATCACCGATCAATATACGATTATCCGGGACTACACTCATGACACCGGCTGGGTATGAAGCAGCAAAGAAAACAGAAGCCAACGACAGAAATCCAAAAAAAAAGAGAAAGAAAAGAAAACCACAAAATTATGATACATTGTCATGAAGGTGTTAGTGAATTGTTAGTCACAAACAGACACACACACATACACACACATATGCAAATCTGTTACAATATCAGGATTCGATAAAAGTGTAGTCCCGTGCAAAACACAATTTGATCACATACGTACGAGCAGCACTTGCAGTTACACATACACAGACATTTGTTAATCACTTTATTTGAGTTAAAATTATAAAAGATTTTCGTCATTTGTGTTGTTGCTTACTTGGATTAAACATGATGAAGGATTTACAAGAGGATTCGTATTTAATGTTTACCGATTGGTTAATAACAATGTTAGCTTTCGGTTTTTAGGGAGGGAGGGTGTTTTTAGAGGGGGAAATTCCTTTTCATTATTTTTGTATCGGTAGTATTTCAAGCGTGCATCAAGCAGTTGTTAAAAAGTATAAATCAAATCAAAATAAAAGCAAAACTTTTCAGTTTTTATTTTTCACAAAAATACAAGTTAAAAGAATGGGCCAATATGTATTATCATTTTCATGTTTCTTTCTTCGTTTAATTGTTATCGATTTTGATCAATGCTCAATGAGGGTTAGAGGATTGCACAATTGTTTTGTAAGTTATTAGGAAATAAGAAGAAAAAAAAACGATTATGGAAATAATGGGAAGACTCACCAGTAGGATAGGGTAAACCAAAGCTGGGATAACCCGAGTAGCCACGACCAGCTGCATAGGCAGCATAAGCAGCCGCTGGAAAACCTGAAAAATAAGAATATTCTTAATAAAAGAAAATTAGCAGTTCATTGAGAAAATTTCATTAAAATGTTATTTATAATTGAACAGGGGTATCTACATATGTATATACACACTCTAACTATAGACAGTCTTGTATTTAATCTCAAGAATAAATACATTTGATCGGAACTGGAGAATACAATTTAAAAAAAAAAAGTAAACTAGAAATTCTCGGTTACACAGGCTCCTACTCTTGGTCAGCAGTCAGCACATTCAAAAAAAGCTGATGGTTAAGCTCCAGTTCATTCCCATAGAAACGAATGCCTAGGGGGGAATAACATATCTTAAGCGTTTAAAGGGGAACTACACGCAAGAAAGTCACAAGCGCCAAAATTTCAAATTTGAGATAAGGCCAGATTCGGAACCGTGAATGAGACTCGGAATTGTTATTTTTAAAAAATATTTAATTTTATGGTTTGTCGTTTCAGGTCGAATTTCGTGGGGCAAGGAATGGAGGCAGATTGTCAACATGCCTTCACCAGCAATCAGGACATTTAATGATCATCCAAAAGAAATCGTATCGTCATTGGACTCAACATTTTCGATGCATTGGAACCACTTTGAGGCGCACATTTTCCCATAAAGTGCAATCGACTTCAAGAGTAATGCAGCTGGACCGATATCTCCCTTTCTTAAAAGGGAGGTTGACAGGGAATTTGATTTTTCCTAGCGACAAAACGTAATAATTGGTCTCTGTCGTGCTTGTTGTCACACAAAAACGACTCATCCACTGAGACGATGCGAAACTGTCGCACAAAAGCCATAAAACTTCGTTGATCTTTGGTTTGGTCTTCGCTCAACCGACAACCGTTTTTGATCGCTTGCTCGGCTCATGTGTTCACTCGAGACACTTTGATTCGAAAAATTTGGCAAAAGGTCTTCTGAGAATGTATGTGTGTTGCGCGTGTTGACACGCATATACACAAACGCAACAACAAAAACAAATACCCTTTTTGTGGACTGTTTGCTTGCTTTCCTCACGTAGATGAGATGCTCACAGTAGATGAGCTACGAATGGTTTTGTTCGTATCGAGCGGTCCGTAAGAGACCGGTTCGTGTGTTATGCTCAACCCGAGACCAAGACTACAAACGAAAGGAAGAAGGGGGTTGCTGCTCAGACGTTTCGTTTTGTTCAGTCTTGTTTGCGAGCTCTGGTCAAATGTAAATGTCGACTAGAATCTCGTAGAAAGAGCGCTGCAGAATACTGAACCAAAAAATGAGGCCAAACATTTTCTAATTCTCCTCCATAATAATGAGTTGAAAACCAATGTGACCAGATCCTAAGCAAGTTTCATATTACGATACTTAGTTGCTTAGGATCTGGTCACATGAATAGAACACCTTGTCTCTAAAATGTTTTCAGTTGCTGACTAATATTTGTCGGTCTGATTTGGTCGCAAACGACACAAATGGTTCCGAAGACTTATCGGTGAATTCCCAATCACTTCAAATTTAAGGACACCTCTTCCATGCTGATCATGTTTGCGATTGTTGACAGAGTCTGCATAGTTGATAGTGGTGTTGACGGCTGAGCAAATAAAGCCAAATCAAGGATAACACACATCTTAAGATATGCCGAGAGGCCGCCCATGTACATAATAATAGTTTTCAAGTGAATTCTGCTGGAATTGAAATAAGCCGAGTGTCGGAGTTTTTACTCTCATGGATTAATATTCGGGATCAATAGTATCCAAGACCAATAACAGGCTGTAGAGCCAACTTCAGAATGTTAGTTGCTCGAGAAACCCACCCGATTACATACTATTTTTTAATTCTGCAAATGCAATTCTCCAGTCTCTAGATCTGTATTCTATATTCAAATATTTTAATATTATATATTTATATGTCAAGTAAAGTATAACTTACCTTCCGGTAATGTCCCCAGACCCCACATAATGTTGTCTGCAATTTCGGTAGTGAACAAAAGCCATATAAAAATGAAAGAGAAGGAGAAAGAGAAAGAAATAAAGTCAAATTAATAAAACAGTCTACAAAAAACATCCGTTGAATTCAATGAGGTTTCGAATATTATTTTTTTGGAATATTATAACAAAATAAATTCTATGTAATTAAGTAAAAAAAGAGTTAAATATGTGTTTAAATAGTTATTGGAAAAAGTAAAACTAAACATTATTTGTTTTTTTTTCTCAGCTCTCTAAACATTGAGTGATAAATGAGTTTTTTTTTGCTGTAGATTTAATAACTAAAAGTATTTAACTAATGTCGACTATAAAAAGTATGACGTTTCACTAGAAAAAAAATACAGATATGACGGTGTTGTTGTCGTAAGTATCTCTCTTTGCGCTCGATTTCCTCTACAGACACAGACACACTCACACACACATAGACACAGACAGAGTTACGTTTACGGTTACGTTTACGTTTACGTTTACGATTATAATGTGTACGTTTCAAGAGGTTACGAAGTTATAGATTATATGACGTTGACTTATTAACTAATATTGATGATCATAATAAGTACTGCTAAACTTGTAAATACTCTAGGAGTTAGTTTTGGTATTTGGTATTCTGATATTTTCAGTGTGTCTATAACAAATATTGCGTTTTCACTACTTAAGACTTGTACGCTATTTTTCGACTAAAGTTGATAGTTGTTTGTTGCCATGTGGCTTCAGATTTCTCTAAAATCCTAAATCGTTGTTTTTTTTTTTTGGGCTTTTGGTTTCTATATAATTATAAACGAAAACACACTTAATGCTATGTTAAAGTAATTTGAGCTTTTCCGATGGGGAAAAAGAAAACTATGACACATTTTTTCTTTGTGTTAACTAATTGCAAAGATTTCAAGTGGCAACTTTTCTAACAAAAGTTTTCATTTGAAATCTCTGCTGTTTTTCGGACTAAAACTAGAGTTAATCAGTTTAAATATGAAAACAAGTTTGTATATAGAGTTTAAATAATGTTGAAAAGAAAAGAAACAATAGCAGAACCGATAAAAAAAATGACACACATACACATTTAAATTATTTTAAAAATAAATATTAAATATATGAGAACTCTATTGAAGCTACAACCAAAAAGTAATTGAAATTAACGTTCTTCTTTTTTAAATGATAATAAATTTAAACTATTTTAACTTTAAAAAAGAAACACAAGGAACGGAAAACGCAAAAATCAATCCTTTTTTTTCCATGATGCTGTCGATTGGTTGATTAAAATTCCATTGGTGGTATTAAAGCTTTTTGTGAAAAAGTATCCGTTGTTTTTACTCCATCCTTTTGTAGTCGTTTTTCTTTGATTGGCTCTGTTGCTCTATGAATAGTGTAGACTAGAATAGAGTTGTTGCTTCAGCTTTTTGTTTTGTTCATTGGTAATAAGTTCATCTCCACTACATAAAAGTCTGTTTGTTGCTGTTGTTTACTTCTATTTGTTAATTGTTAATTAAAGTTGTTGGACAAAAACAAAACAACAAAATGAGTTAAACAGGTTTTTTTTAAACATAAAACTTTGCTATTACTATTTTTTGTGTTGTCAAAGGAAGATGAGTACGGGTATACCATCACCCTACAGTGAGCCAGAGCAAAGGAAGACAAGTCACAGAGTGTCAAACTATGGGAACAATTTGTTTGAAGTTCGAGGAAACACTTAAGAATTCCTCTGAAACATCTAGAGAATATTGTAATTGAATTATGTTATTTACTTGGTACACATGAGTGATTTATGATTTTTTTTCTGACAAATTTATTTGGATTGACTTAAATACAATCAATTACCATCATTATTCTCTGATAAGAAAGCTCTCCGACATCTCTTACAAGTGCAAACCTTATTATGGAATACTTTTTCCGATAAATAATGAGAAAATTCGGTTGTCGGTAAGTGAGAGCAAAAGATGTCCACCAGAAATTTGCCGTGGGAGACATTATAAATCGATTGGCCAATACAAGTTCAACGGAATTAGTTGGTCAGAATATTTTGGACATAACCGCGGACATAGGAACTTTTTGGCAGGGTAATTGGAGTGATTTAATAGGCAATAATCTTGGGAACCAAAACTGAAGATAAACACATAGCCACAGTATGAGTTGCGCATCGAGCCCTGAACACATTAATCAGTTGCCTCGACGGCCAAGCACTGTTGAGTTAACATACGAGACATCGGTCATTATTTAATGCCATCTTTGTCCGAACTGGTTCACGATAGAACGCACAAATGACGATAGAAACAAGTGGTGTTTACGTTGTCTCTGGGAAAATCATTAGTGGCTCTTGTCTTTTATCACAAAATGCAATGTTCTGCATCCACCTGAACTTGATAGCTAGCTATCGTATGATATGAACTATAAAAGAGTTACTACTCCAGTTTTTCCAAATAGGGGAGGTCATAAAATAATCATGTTTAATTTCAAATGAGAAATCCCGCCTCTTGTTGAGGACAGACAAAAAACGACAATATTCAATATTATGGGTAGGCTAGGTTGCTTCCATATTATTCGCGTGTATCGAAAATGAAACTTTCATTGAATATCCCATTAAACTGTAAATGAACCACACATTACAGCCAAGGTAAAGGTATATTGAAGTCGATTACCACCGACTTCCAAATCCGTCATCTAGCATCTTTTGTTTTTTCTATCCGCTTCTTATTACTTATATTCATCAAATACTTAAGAATCTAAATAAACAAAGTCTTCTTTACAATACACTTGAAAAGGAACAAAGGAATGGAGAGAAATCTAAATAAAGAAAATAGGAGAATAAAAGTTAAAGCTACTTCTTTTAATACCACACAATTGCTGCTCACAATTAAGTTTAACATCTCTCTTAGTTCCGTCTACTTTCTTAAAGTCTACCATCAGATATGAATAGGAAAAAAAAATAAATATGTAGATATGTATAAAATGTGTTTGCATTTTTTTTTTCAAAATTTCTCGTTAATTTTAATCGTACTACTTACATAGATTTTCTAATGTTCATCTGGTTTTTATTTAGCTTCTAAAGAAACGTTTTTGTTTTTTTGGTACCAAAAGGTTTATTGTGGTTAACCTAAAGAAATCTACGAATTTCATGACAATCTCATAATTAGAAACCAATGGGCTTCTAAGCCTCCTAGTTTGTTGATAATTTTTAGCATTTTCGATTTGTGTGTGTTTTTTACAATTAATTATGGGTTTTATTGTTTTTTTTGTTGTTGTTGTTACTGATTAATAAACAATCTTATTAGCTATGTTATGTATGTTTGTATGTTAAGATAGCTAAGTGGTTAAAGTTGAATTTTGTTTTCTTTTTTTGTTGAGAAACGATTTTTCATTTGCAGATAAGGGAAATGTTGTTTAGTCAATTATATTTCGATTATCCAAACAATTCAGTTTGGCAGAGTTATCATATGAAATTGTGTTCAGCATCGGCTTGAGGTCATAGGACAACTTAAATCATTTTGTAAAAATTCCAAATTCAGTGTATAAACATATTTTATGAGCAGTGCGTTACAACAATTAAATCAAATATTTTTGAAATTTTCTCAGACTCATGAAAGTATCAGCAACAATCTTACGAGCTCTCAGTACAAAATCTGTCGATTGTTCAGACTACATAAAATTTAACGGACATCGCGTGGTTGCACAGCAGAAGATGCTGAGAGACGAAGCCTCAATAATGTGCATATGTCCACTAACACGAATGGGTGGGACGTGGTTATGCAAGAATCCATTGTATGAAAATAATCCTTATTCAAAATAACACACAATTGTAATTGTTTCTGAGTACACGCTGGCGTATGATTAATGCACAACCAATCAATTCATAGTTACTCATACGAACCGTTGCCACATATGCAGATTTATGTGTTTTTCACAGTTTTTGGAAGCGCTAAATAGCACTAAACAGATTTCCAGCCGAGAAAACAAGTATGTGCAGTTTTCGGGATATTTCTTTGCCTAACACCACAATTTATATACCAACATACCAAGTATGTATTAAATTACTTTTACGAGACATATCTGTGCACCACGATGACGAAAAAAAGTAATTTTTGGTATTATCAACCAGAAAAATAATAATGCTAAAAATGCCTGAGAGTCTGCAGATGTCAAAATTAATACAAACTGACATCATTCCTTCCTTACTGTTAATGGTCTTTAGAAAAACAAAATGTTCAACAGTTTTTATAGAAATGAAGAGATTTTTAAAAAAAAAAATGTATGGCAACGCTCAAATATATATAGAATATGCATAGAAATACCAATTCTGCACACAACTTGAAATTCGAAATCGAAAATATTCATTTTAACCCAATGAGAAATCGTTTCGTTTATATTCACAAATCGATCGAATCGATCTCTATTTTGTACGATTATGCATGTGTTACGTTTAGAAACTAATTGTCTTTAGAGACTTTCATTACAAAATACAGTTTAAGTTTTAATACATGTAAAGGTCCTCTTAATACTAGATAATAATGCGTATGTATGCATGTACGTAAAATGTAATATTAGACCACATTTTCAAATTTCAACACCAAAAGGACCTCTGTTAAATCGTATTCGCTTTTTTCGGTTATTTTTAGTTCAACTATTATTAACACTAAATGCTTATGTAGACAAAACACAACATTAGTTTAACCAATTCTCTTTTGTTTTTTGTTTGATTTCGGTTTTTTTTGTTGTTGTTGTTTGGATTCGGTTCTTTGTTCTGGTTCTTTGATAAAGGTTAATAAGAGTTAATAATGTTTGTCTAAACCTAGAGTTTTATCCATTAGATTACAGATTACATCAGTATTGTTAAAGAGTAGGTATATGTATAAGTAAGTACGTAAGTAAATAACTATGTTGTAGTTGTTGTATATTTATGAGAAAATGTGAAAATTAATTGGATTCTGTTCTTTCATTCGATTTGTTATAATTTGTCACGGCAAACTGTTTCGGTTACAATGTGTTTTTGTTTGTTTTGGTTTCATTGGTTTATGGACGTGTTAGTTGTGTTAGTAGTGCTGAAGATGGTCAGATTCCGAGAGTATTAGTACCCGGTAATTGGTAGAGTGTAGCTGTGGACATATCAAGACCCGGCACAGACAGTAAATCAGTCAAGGGATATGATAAGGTGGTCGCTGCTGCAGGCCGCATGTGATTCTGGGCCGCAGGAACCGCAGCGGCTGCTGCTGCCAAAGTGCTGGCACTTGTTGTCGGGTGCCTCAGTTGGGTGGCCGCTGCAGCAGCCAGCAGACGCTTGTAGCCCATCATAGCAGCAGCATCGTACAATGCTGAAGCTTGCTGATTTTGGGCAGCTGCTGCAGCCGCATACTGTAGCAGGGAGGGACCAGTGACGGTAGTTGCCGTAGGTGCCGCGGCAGCAGCTGCGGCGGCTCCAAATGGAAGAAAAGTGTGCGTTTGCGTTGCACCAGCCGCAGCTGCGGCTGCTACAGCATTGGCTAGATTTTGCTGTTGCTGTTGTTGTTGCGCATGCTGTTGGTTAGCAGCAGCCGCGGCGGCTGCAGCAGCGGCAGCTGCCGCTGAGAAATGCGTGGGCAATGGATACGGTGTGTAGCGCAACGAAGAGGTTGAGGGGCCGGTCGAGGCGGTGCTACCAAATACTCCCGGATGTGTGTGGGCATGTGGATGATGTTGGTGATGATGATGGTGATGATGATGTGGATGCGGATGTGTGGAGTTGGCAGCAGCTGCCACAGCTAAACTACTACCAATTACATTAGCACCACCAACGCCACCACCACCAGCAGCTGTGTTAGCATTATTGCTCCAAACTACCAACTCACCGTAAGCAGAACGGCCAGCAGCACGAGTTTTGGCCAAATTAGCCGGTAACATGACTTCCTTCGGTTGGGCTTTCTTGCATTCGACCTGGAAGACAAAAAAAAAACGGTGATTTGTAAAACGGTGATTTTGTATGAGCAAGGGGGTGATTGATATGGTTTTTGTGTGGCGATGTGAACTGGAAACTGATTTTACAATACAAATTCGTACAACTGATAGTGGCCATTCTCTGTCCCAATCAGTTTCGAAAAGAGGGGAACAAATTCTTACGAACACGAATAATACGGGTTTTGCCATCGAATATACGACTGGATTAGCAACATGTAGTGCAGGCCAAAAGAAGGTGCGATACAAATTGTATTGTCTAGAATCCTCAGATGAGAACTACCAATTATTCACTACTTTGGTGACATTGTGTCCATATTTATATCAACATTTTAGTTCCTTGACAGGATTTTACTGATCTCTAGGACGTGTTTTTCAATCTATAGTAAACAAATTTTTGTTTGGCAAAAAAAACTCGACTAATTTATCTCACTGTACGGGTTAAACACAATCTATGTGGCCATGTATGTTTGGCTAATATCATGAATGCCTTTTCGACGTCACCTTTTTCTAGCTGCAAACCATGTTCAAATTTTCGAAAACTTTGGATACTCATTTATATTTAATACCTCAGTTCAAAAAATACATTCGAAAACTTTTGGATCAAGACAACTAACGCAGAACTTCTGAAAGCTGAAGTAGTTCCCCACCAGACAGCACATTATCCTATTTCACAATAGTTCAGGCAGGGTCTTCCTCTACCCTACACCCACCACACAATTAGTAGAGTTGTAAGACTGTTATGACAAGACAAATACTTACCATTTTATTATTTATCTCATGGAAATGAATTTCACAAACTTTATCTACCACATCTTCACTTTGAAATGTAACGAAGCCAAAACCTGCAAAGAAAAATGCAAAGAATGAAAACAAAACCATTGAGAAATGACACAAAAATTATTAAAGTTATTTTTGGTTAGTTTTATTCTGCAAGAAGGAAATAAATTAATAAATTAAGTATGAATGTCGGAATGAATGCGAGTCCTTGGCAGACAAATAATAAGTTTTGCGTTGTCCCCTTTTTGTGTCGGTGGGCTGGGATCCCCAGTCCTGTGGCCAAGACACTAAAGAAACTTCATGAACGACTCATTTTGAAGAGGCTCATCACGATGATAAAGACGAAAATAAAACAAAAACCCGAAATAATGTCTGTCTATGCGCTCACTGGCCCCGGCCCATGTTGTGAGATGTATTCCAGTTTATGTTTCTGTTTTTTTTTTTTTTTTTGTGAACTTTTAACTGACATCTTTGAGAGGCAACATCGTCAGTTGTGGCTGTTGTTTTTGGTTATGCTCCTTATTTTGTTTAAAGCAACTTATGCTTTTTGTGGTTGCGGGCATTTCGCACACCGACACACACACAAACACACACACACACAGACGCAGTATGGTGAGTTTCTGGGAGTGGTTGTTGTTGCTATTTGTTTAAGTTGTTAAGTTATGTCTTTTTAGTAGTTTTTGACTGTGAACTTTCCGGGGGAACAGGAACAAAAACAGACCACAATATGAATATCGTCGTCCTCGCTGTCGTTTCGTGTAAAGTTGCGCTGTATTGTATTGTGCTGTTGTATTTGTTGCTGTTGCTGTATATTTTGACCAACTAACATAAAGTTGGTCTATTGGCGTTGTTGTTGTAGTCATAGTTGTTTTTCTGCGGGGTACAGATTACGATAAAGTTTCTGTTTTGTTTCATCATGGCAAACCCACAAGGAAAAGGTTGTAAATGATGGGTTAAACAACATCAAGTTAAACCGAGGAGGAAATGTATACAAAATGCATACATACAAACAAGACGACATCAAATGTATCTACGACGTACGTGTGTATATTTGCGTGTGCAGGTATATTCCAGTTGTATTAAATTCAATGGATTTGTTCAGTTTAGTTTTTCCTTCTTTGTTTTATTTCTCTTTCTCTTTCCGTTTTCTTTTTCTGTTGCCTAAATATCTTGAAGGTATTTAAGTTTTCAAAACAAAAGCAAAGGGTACGACGGCCTGCACCTTCGGGAAAAAAGTCAGCAGGTGTTATGTCAGCAACTTAACGCAATGGAATTGTTTAGGATTGCCTAAACGAGTATGGGGAAATCTGCGGAAAAGCAGTGCCATGAGTTTAGCACAAATCTTCAGGTGCTTTATGTGCTCCCTGAGGTCGAAAGGGAACATTTTCATAAGGCAATGACGTAAGGTTACCCTCAATTTAAGAATTGCATTACCCCCTGTTGGTCATGTCACCGGTGTATCATAAATTCGGTTACTATCTCAATTTTTCTACAACATTCACGAGCCGATACTAAACTCTTTAGAAATCATACATTTAGAAATCTTATTTTATTTCATGAGTCATCTCTGGGAAAAATTTATCTTTGGTTCAAGTGCTTCCATCACGTTTGCTGTGGTTCTCTGCGTGCGATTTTTGTGACTTTTTCTCCAAGCCAGAAGATTGGATAAACTCGGTCACGTTCATGCCTCATAAATGAACTATTCATGGGAAATCAGTTTACCCGACTGTAACCATTTTACAAGATTTAATACAAAAAAGTGAAATCAGTCAATGACGAAGCGACTCCCACTGGATCAACATCAAATTAATGGTCCCCTCAAAGATTATGACCCAGGCACCTGGAGGTGTGTTGTCTGTTCACGACATACAAAGTTATTATGGAATATGATACACAAGTTGGTTTCAATTATAATTTCCCAGTCATGCATATTAAATCCTTTTCGAGAGTTAAATAATGATGCGAATGACTAATATACATACAATATAATGAAAAATCCCAGGCACAAATAAACATTCCTTGGCTAATGATAATGCCCGCTCTACCCCCAAAACACCCCACCGCAATCCCTATTAAATCCAAGAAATTTGTGATTGGCATATTATTGCCACATAAGGTCTATAAAAAAATGCAATGGCCTCTTACAATATTCCCATACCACAAAGACACACATACGCAGACATGTGTACGATGACCACCTGTGCAAAACTCAAGACAAGTGTACACCCACATATGAAATCACACATTTGTATGTATGTGTTTATAGCTATGTATCGATGAGTGTGTTGGCATATGTCAATGCACACACCCATGCACACACACACACACATATTTATGTATGCGTGTGTGCTTGTAAATCCTGAAATATGTGGCTCTAATGCGCCTCCGCTTAAAATATAAAACACAAGTAATTTGCAATATAATGACTTTCCTAACGAATAATTTATGCGTTTCGTTATAATACGTACAAGTACGTTACAATCACTTGTCTCTGCACTCAAATTTATACACATCGACATCTATAGACAGGCGCATGGACGGGCACATATCTGCTATACATATATATGAGTGGCGGAGTATGGCAGGCCTCCACCGGCTACTCGCGATATACGGCCTCTTCAAAGGCATTCGACGATCTTGTCTGGCCATACTGTGGCGAACGACTTATTGATTACCCGTGTTTATCATCGTGAAGGCCTGAACCATGTTACGTCATCAGCATTCCATGGAAGTCCAGCAAATCAACGAAGTATGCCCGGAAGAACTGGGGAGCTAATGATTTATCTATGTCATCTGCACAACCAAAGTGCATTTAACAGGATGTATCTTACACCTCTTGCACCAGTGAGTTGCCAGATGCCTCCATTTATAACACTCCAGGAAAGAAACGGCCCAAAGTAGTCGTAAATGGAATTCCATAAGTTGGTTTACAGCAGCTACCTGCTTTGATTTAATAACCCTACCTTCGAATTTGCTACGATTTATTGTACAAACCCTCGTTCCCACGTACATGTGTCTGTGCTGGGACGAATATTTCTGCCAGTTGGCATATGTACAACAATACACTTGTCCTCTATTCGGTCGCACACTCACACACACACACTGTACTTACGATATTAAATGCACACAACAACAACAACAACATTAGCTTCAACTAAAACAATTGGCAATATTATACGCGACGGCACTGTATTGACAGTCATAATGTCAGTTCAACCGTCAGTTGATAGCAGTCACTCAAATATCGTATTCATATACAGACACATACGTACGTACGTACACATATGCGTACATGTGTGCGTCCATATCCTTGCGTTATATTTTTAATGGAATGAATGAATGACGGCAAACACAAAAAAAAAATGATGCGAATAAAATACATGGTTCGGATTTAATGTTTAACGTAATTTTAGATATACCCACAAAACCAATACACATACACTGGCACATATACAGTGCATACATATGAATGTTTATTAGAGTGCGTCAGGGCCAAAGAGAATGAAGTAACCTGGTACAAATTGGATTTTCTTCTTCTCAATCTTCAAATTAGTGCCATCGTCTATTTAAGACGTTGGGCAAATATCGGCTAACTATGCGGGCAATACATAATAACATTTTTTTATGGATTTTGTTTATGTATTGTTGATCTATATTCTTCATACAGTTTGTTTCTGCTAGTCGAGTTCGAGATCATATATTATTTCTTTTTCTTTGCAAAAATAGAAATTTCTTGAAACTGTTTCAAGCATTGTGTTTGTTATGATTGCAGGCAAGGTATATGGATCCGTTTCGGAAGCTGCCACACTTCTTTATCGGTACCCATTTAAAATGATTTCTGCTGAAACTTATTCGTCTAATATACGCATAGTTGTCGCAAATGAATGAGAACTACTGTATAGTAGGGCATATCCCCTAAAAAAGATATAGCATTAAACCAAAAAAAAAGCAAACACATGCATTGAAACCTTTTGTTGTGTGTAATTGCCATCGGTTGTAATATGCCGAAATTGTTCTAGAAATCTCATACAAAATATATGATTTTTTTAAAGAAATTAGACTTTGCAGACGTACTACTCATCAGCCCTCTACATTAACTTTGACGAAAGGTTCAAGAATGAACAGAAACCGAAATATTCTGGAAATCATCATAAAACACAACAAAGTTAATTTACAGATTATGATTGCAGTGTTCGTTCCTTTGTCGTGACGGAGAGAAATCTTCAAAAGAAAACACCGAAATTGAATGACATTTGTCAAATATGTTTCTTCTCTAACTTTGGGCCGTAGCCCGAATATATATCGCCACAACCCACTTTAGGGTAAAATATGCACATACAAGCGCACTCACATGGCCACATTCACGTATCTGTAGTTTTATAGTCATCAGCAGCAGTAATGCAATGAATAAAGTATATAACGAACGCAGTTATACGCTCATTATATGCAATTATTTTCTACATTTGTAATAAGTACGTAATCGCCAACACATTCATGCACACATCTGATACACACACACACGCAGAGATTGAGGCACATACATGCACATCCTGCACACGGTGAAATAAAGTACCACACTGTAACAGCTGTTTAGAGAGGCTTATACATGCACTTGCACACTTTACTAATACACACACACACACACATATATGCGTACCCGTACACATGTGTGGGAGTTGGCATGAGTACTTAATACATACCAATAATGTGAGATTATGTCCTTTAGCTATACCGAATACATACACGCTTTTACACAGCCCCTCACATTCGGCACATGTGTGTGCGTGCCCACAACTGTACACGCATTGTGGCCAAATGCGCTATAAGACATTTTAATGCGATTTCGATATTAGAAAAGAACTATATGCCGATCCGATTCAAACTTAAGAACTGTATAGCAACAATATTCCCACAATTAAAGTTAGCCACTCAATAACAATATAATATCAGAGAAGGATCGGAGTTCCTTCAAATTAATGCGAAAAGGCTGCACATAGAAGTGATTTCTTCACACACACACATTAGCGAAGATTCCAAATTAGGATGTGATTTTTTTTTGTGTAAAATTGAAAACAAATGGATAACAATCTGAATTGAACAGTTCCAATGACAAAATCAATATATTATTGTTCATTGATTTCAGTTTACAGCGAATACTACCTTGATTTGTTTATATACGAATGTGCAGTAATGCCGGTTGGATGCGAGAGATATCAGTTAAGTACGTTGAATATTTGGAATAGGTACAGTCTTTACTCTTCAAACCACAAGAGTATTTAAAAATTGGAAATATTTTCCAGCCGTATACGGGACATACCTCGACGAAAGTACAATGGATTACAAGGAGCCTATATACACACACATGTTGTTCAATTTGAAGAGGTTTCCATTTTCAGCACGGTTAGGATTATTTATGTAAGAGGTCACACAAAAGCGTGGCCATATCTTAATATATATTTACCCTCGACACTGATTCACTGATTCCCTGATTCACTGATTCACTGATTCACTGATTCACTGATTCACTGATTCACTGATTCACTGACTCTGTCACGCAGTACGTAGGAATTTAAATAGGCATTCTATAATTCTATAATAAATAATAAAAAAAATAATATTTTTTTTTTGTACAGAAATTCTGTTTTCCCCAAATTTTTTTTTACCAATATTTTTTTTTTTCAAAATTTTTTTTTTTCAAAATTTTTTTTTTTACAAATTTTTTTTTTTACAAATTTTTTTTTTACAAAATTTTTTTTTCCAACAAAAAATTTTTTTTTCAACAAAATTTTTGTTTTCAACAAAATTTTTTTTTTTTAAGAAAAATTTTTTTTTTCAACAAATTTTTTTTTTCCACAAAAATTTTTTTTTATTCAACAAAATTTTTTTTTTCTAACAAAAATTTTTTTTCCACAAAATTTTTTTTTTTCAACAAAATTTTTTTTCCATATTTCAACGGGCGCCATAGGCGCATTACAACTTACTAGTAATAAATAATAAAAAAAATAATATTTTTTTTTGTACAGAAATTGTGTTTTCCCCAGATTTTTTTTTTAACAATATTTTGTTTTCCCAAATTTTTTTTTTTACAAATTTTTTTTTTTTCAAAAAAATTTTTTTTTTCAACAAAATTTTTTTTTTCTAACAAAAATTTTTTTTCCACAAAATTTTTTTTTTTCAACAAAATTTTTTTTCCATATTTCAACGGGCGCCATAGGCGCATTACAACTTACTAGTAATAAATAATAAAAAAAATAATATTTTTTTTTGTACAGAAATTGTGTTTTCCCCAGATTTTTTTTTCCCAAATTTTTTTTTCCCAAATTTTTTTTTTTACAAATTTTTTTTTTTTCAAAAAAATTTTTTTTTTCAACAAAATTTTTTTTTTCAACAAAATTTTTTTTTTCCACATAATTTTTTTTTTTCAACAAATTTTTTTTCCATATTTCAACGGGCGCCATAGGCGCATTACAACTTACTAGTTTACAATATTTCGTGGTCTAGCTACTCTATCGAGAGAATTAATTTAGCATTACTTTCAATTATGATTGTCGCGTATGAATATAAGTCATCGCTATCATTGACAACTCGATTGACCACATGCGGATGCCGCAAAAGCGGATAAAGTCAGTTGCAAAGGGAATAAATTGAAATATATTTAAAATGTAGCACTTCAAATCGTGCAAGTTTACCACGATTTTTTTAATGGCATTGCACTTGTTACGGCATTAATAGTTTACTGAGTTCTGATCTCTCACATCGACTCTGCAATACCGTACTGTTTTTTCTTTCCTTTTCACTTGTAAAATTCCCAAGACAGACGTTTCCCAAGTTGGATATATGTCTCTCTTTCTTCTTCCGAGGGCATCAATAAAATTATTGAAAACTGTCAATGTTACGAACCGAATTTCATTGGTCAATGGATCAATTCTACCGAGTGTTTGATATTCCAGCATGTGAGGCTGCTTTCGGTGTGTGGTCGTTGCCTTTATTAGTTTCATTAAGACATTAAAATGCCCACGTCACTCATACATTATCTGGCCATGCAAGACAATTGTATTCCGACTAATTGTCTGTACATATGTATTCAATATTTTCTGTATGTGTATCAATATTCGTAGGTATTCATTAATGACGGTCTATTGTAGTTGTATGCCTGACTTTTGTCGAAAGTCTATCCGGTATTTGTTACAGATACATATGTTCATGTGTATGTTTGTATATTAGTTTGTTTGTCACTCAATATCCTTCAAAAGTCAATTTAATTTTAAACACATTTAGAGTAATTATAAAATATGTTTATCTACCTATGGCTATGGTATGAACGCATACGCAAATCTCAATCGATATCATGGACTATATTCATTTAAGCCCATATACACACACATATCTCTCTCTCTCTTTTTATATATATATATATATATATGTATAACATGTATATACAAATATATAAATCGATGATTTCATTTTGTATTAGAAGGAGATTTACAAATCAGCCATATTTCGTGCGAGTGTAACAAAACAATTGCAATGTTAAAGTTTTATTGGATTACAACAAATAAATACATTCATAATCGCATGGTATACTTCATGGTTATATTTAATTGTATTTGAATGCATATGTATAGCCTGTGCATATGCTATGGCCATTGTTCAATGATATACGAGTCATAAGTTACAATAATTCAGTTGATGATCGTCGTACAATGTCAGCCAATGAATTATTCAATCACAAATTGGAGACGTAATTATTATGGTCGGAGCTCCATGTTCGCTGTGATTATGTCGACATATCGCATTTGAATCATTTATAAAGATTTATGTGAATTTATGATGAGGAGGATTTTCGATTTTTCACAAGAAGTTTTATAATTTAGGATACATAATGTCTGCGTAGAAGGTGTGTTAATGGTATGGCATGGCCGGGTGTCGAACGAGAATGTTTCGTAATTCGTTTTCGATAAAAACCGATTTAATATCATTGTTGTAGATGCGTAACTTCACACAGAACAACATTAATTAGAATATGTAAGAGAATACTGAAAATTCTCCCAGGTCTATGGAATTTGACGGAAAGTCGAACATTAGTTCCGAATGTTATCCGCGTGTACAAAATACCGGCTCTTTTGAGTTTAGATTCAATACTAATTGTATTGGTTCATAACAGCGAGAACTGTTACAGAAGTCACTTAGAACTAGATTCTATATATGTAACTAGAAATACAATACATTTTAAAATACTGTTGATCAATTGTTTCGTTTTTATTTCACTTAGTTCTCCTTAGTGCCCCAATCTTCGTTACAAATAAACTCTTCACTCTCATTGTTTACCAATCGATCGAACCGTTTTCAATTTAAGCAGACGCAAAGTGGGTGATAATTCTTTTCACATTTGTCACAATGTATACAATTCTCTTTATTTTTTATCTATTTCCCGCATTTTGCACAAATCTCATTTGAACTAGTTTGTTTTGGTATTTCGTTCACTTTTCCTAGCTTTACGGTTTACACCAATTTCCAATTTGATATTTGATGATATTTGCCAATATTTGATTTCTGTGAAATATAAATACGAAGATACCCAATTTAAGATTTACGAGAGCATGAAGCAGACATAAACTGGTCAAAAATATCCTGAATAAATAGCAAACACTGTTCCCAAGATAGCATATTATGTTCCTATATTAAATACATCGCTAAAATCAGCTAATTTAATAATCACGACCACGAGCGTTGGGCCGAACGGAAACCATTCAATTTGTTCTTTCTTTTGATCAAAGCTGGACAGTTTTTAAACAATGCTCGTAGTATTAGCATTTATACGGAAAACGAAAGTCGTACACGTAGTTCTCGGGTTTAAATCTACAGTTTGAGGACAATTAATTTCCCCTTTTGTCGAACATGCAAATACTGAACACAATTTTATTGCACCGCTTTAGTTGAATTATAATCACAATTTAAGATAGTTAACTGAGTTTTCCATTTCCCGTTTGTCATTGCATATGAAATGGAAAATTCACAATTATTCGTACGCCCCGCTGTACGGGTTTTTAATATTTCCGCAGTAGAGTTGTTTGTTTCTCACTAATAGCATTAACAAATCCGTGACTACAATTATTAATATTCTTATTAAGAGGAATATCTCATTATGAAAAATAATATCCGGCTTTTCTGCCATAATACGAGGAGTAGTCGTAGTAGAAACTGACATACGATGTACGATGTAAGATATACAAGAAATCTCCATTTCGTAAACATTTTCATTTTGTTGTTTTGTTTGTGGAAATCCCGCCCAAAACATTTATTAGTACAATTTAATTTGGTTTCTTCAGCATTTCGTTGGAGAAGCAAGTAGACGGCAACAGCCGAACCAAAACATCCCACCTCGATGGAGCCAAGTCGGCAGAAATGCCATCGTCTTTTTGGATTGTTTGTTATTAAAACAAATTAGTTCCACTTTAAAGTTTGCCATTTGAACATTTGTTGGCAGAGACCGATGTGATGCTATGCGATGCGGTGTGATGAGGTGAGATGCGGTGCGGTTGGTTTCGGTTCCCGCATTCTACAACTTTAATTAAGGGAAAACAGTCTGAAGAACAACGACAGAAAAAAAAACTAATAAAATACTAAATTTCACAAAGTTTTGCCTTTTCTTTTTTTTTTTGAGGGTAGGTGGAAAATGTTGGAGACTAAGTAAATTGTGCCAAACAACGTCAAGGTTGGACAGGAAAAACGACGGGGAATACGGGCGCAAAAGAAACGAAAATCCTGATGGCTGTGAGTAGTTAAATAAGCCAATTTTGTTTATGAAGAGTGGGAGGCAGAGGATCAACAATTACAGTAAATGCCACAACACCTGTTACCCTCAATAAAATACCCCAAAAAAAAACAGCTCCAATTAAATGCCATGGTCTCCTCGGCTCCCGTTATACGCTGAGGTGTGGGATTTGTTTAAATTCAGTACATCAACATATGGTAATTTAAGGAAAAAAGTCATTTCTCCTGTTTAGGCTCCTTTATTTGAAGACATCATCATTACGGTAAGGAAACATGCTTACAAAAGGCGTTTGTTGTGCTTCCCTGCCACATCAAGTATTCCAAACAATGTGTGTGTCTATGAGAAGGCTCAGGCCTTACTTGTGCTCCCAGCATGAGATTTTTTGATTATGGATTGTACACTCAAGCATGTTATTACTTTATATCAACCTAATAGTCGTGCATGCTCTCATATTCACACATGTTCACTTGTACTCTCTGTGGTGTATGCGAGCCAAGACTAACAATAGGGCACAAACAACAGTCTTAGGTTTAGTGATGCGGCGTCGAAGGGCAGAGGAAGAAACTGACAAGGTTCGGTTAAAACCGATTGCACGGAAAGTAGTTTCATGGGTAACGACCAATCTGCAGAATGTGTAGACCTTCCAGGCAACTGATATCGAAATGTATGTGTGGACCAGACAGATACAACAAAGAAGCTCAGAAGCAGCGAGCTATGGGCATTCTTACCTTTGGAACCAAAAACTAGCACAGTAATAGCTGACCAAATGAAAACAGATATGGAAATGCTAAGTATTACCAAGACCGATGCGCTTGGAAAGTTTTCCATAATTAGATCGTGACCAGCAACAGGTTAAGCAAGTCAGGCACAATTCGAGGTACATTAGGGGACCGGCAGAAAGTCGATATAGCCGGATAGTACAACTGCACGGAAACAAATTGTGATCTTAAGCAGGTTTCTCAAGAAAATACTAACACGTCTTCTTTGTAGCTTTATAGTGGCCATTGGTCACGTATCTCTAAATGATTTAAAACCAGACCATCTTGGACTACATATCAAATTCGGCTTGATCGACGTTTTGGCCAAAGTACGAGATTAAGTGTGTCGAAATTCTACTGAAGGTCCATTCTGTCACGTCTTCTCATTGTCTTTTCAATTACAATAACTTGAAGTATAAATTAAATTCGGTTTGGGCGACACATTAAAAAGCAAATGGAAATTTAAAAGAACTCACATAAAAAAGACGATGAATATTCATTAATCAATGTTATCCGCGCATAATCCCATATTCTATTGAACTATGGTCTGCAGAGTGGCCAGCAAGGGGTCAGAAGGTTGTGTCTCTTCTCCGCTGTTGCAACATTACCATATCACTCCTATTATAGATATTCTACGTATGACGCTTTCTCTCACTGGTGACTACACATTTCCCTCCATAAGCCTTAACAGTGTATAGAAGTGAAAAGAAGTTTCAATTTTAATAACAAGTCAAAAGACCTCGGCCTTGGGTGTTATTATTGGTAAGAATGTTTTCTGGACGATTTTCTTTTTTGATGTGCATACACTTCGTCTTCATCTAGCGTTTGTACGTTTACCATCAGCATGAGTTGAGTTGTTATTGAGTAAAGGATTTGAAGGGTGATTCTTCCTTGACGATGGCTGCCACCATTCATTACGACAATTATTTGTTCCCACGTACAGACAACCATCAGAGGTTTGAATAAACGAGGAGTTTTGAGATATTTTCCCCATAAATCGCACAACACTCACTAATCACATAAGATGATTATTTAAATCATGGGTCTTGTTTTTGATAAAGGTCCCAATTAACGGCGTTATAGTTGGATTATACCATATGTCCCTATGTCTCGATTCGACCTACCGTCTCTTTATTTTCAAATTGCACGAGATTCCTGGCAGTGCGTCGCATAATGAAAGTGATCAGAGCATGAAATGCTCAACTCCAAATCCATTCTGGTCTACGCCGATCGAATCTAATCGTTGAATCGAGATCGATTCAAATATTTCACAGCACTGTCAGAGTCTTACCTGTATCTAAAGAAACGAAGGAAACAAAAACTAAACTGTTTTCGTTATTTTTCCCTTCACATTTAATATGGTTAGTTCACTTCACATAGTTGCTGTTGTTCTTGGTGCTGGCGTTGTTGTTCTCCATGCAGTTTATTTTGTTATTTTTCCTTTTTATTTCCTTTGCTCCCTTTTGGCACATGCATGATTTATGAATGAGTATTATTATGTCTTACAAAAGCTGCTTCAAGTGTAGCAGTAAATATCACACACACACACACAAGCATACTTGCAAGATGTGCCAGTGGGCGGTGGTGAGTGGTGAGTGGGTGAACGCGTTTGCACTCACACCAGCACTGATGCTTATGAACCTTTGCTCCACATATCATACTTAGCACAGAAAACCGGAGAACACAGAAAACCCCCAGCAGAAAGGTACCAACAGTTTTCTATAGAAATACGAAGAAATGAAAAGAAAAATGTAGGTGGAGAAGGTGTCACTTGCACTCATTCTTCAATGAACGCGACTGTTACTACGTCGTCTACTCCTCCGTCTTCTTTTGCAGCCAGCCATAACTTTGTCTTTTTACACACTGAGGTCCTTTGCTCTGGATCGATACGGTGCAATTATAAACACATTGTACTCGTGTGTACACATGCATGTGTGGGTGAGTAATTTATGTACAGGTGTGACTATGTGTGTGCCACCATACCTTACACGAAAATGTGTTTTTGAGAGAAATATGGACGTTCGTCCCTGTGTTGCTATGGCATGAAATAAATTGTCATTTAAAAATAAATTAGCGGTCAATATTAATTAAAGGACAATAGGGTATCGGAGACAAACCAAAAAAAAAAAAAAACACAAAGAAGCAACAACACAGAATGCAAAATGCACTGGCAAACAACTGCAACTGTGACGGGATTTTCTCTTCGGGAAAATGTGCCATCAATAATGAAACAGAAATCGATTGCTTTCCGGTTATTTATGGCGTACGACGGTAGCGCAGAAAAGAGCCATTTTGTTTTGTGCAATGAATACAAACTGAAATAATTACTTTCGATTTACAATGCGGATGGATTGTCAGAGTTGGTTGGTTGATTGCTCTGCAAGGTGTGTTTCACATCGAATTTTTCCCACAATGCTCAGCGTCACACGACATTCGTACACGAATCGATTTGAGGAAAAAGATCTAAACGAAGAAATAATGACTGAAACCTACAGATATCAAGTCTATGTTGGTGATTGCATTATGTTCAGAGTGTGTGATACTCGAATGCTAGCCAAATGATCAGCGAAAGTACACAATACACAACCGCAGGTAGACGCGTTCCGTCGTTGGTTAAGCGACATATCAATACCGTCGTCATGCTGACCTGTCGCTGTACTTTTTCTTCGTGCCATATCTTTCGTATTATTTATGAAGAGCAGTTATTTATGATAATTTGTTCTATGTTTTTAGAGAGAGAGAGAGAAGGCTGGATTTCCTTGGGTTTTGTTATGATCATATGTCCCTAGAAGACGTGATACCTTTTTAAGGAGTTGGATCTTGGTCTATTTTAATATAGTGAGGCGGAATTCAATTTCGGAGAGTTTAACCTTAAACTGCGAGCTACACATCAGATATAGAGGGACAAACCAACAGACTGTGGTGTACGGTCAATCTTTGCATCGATTACTTTTGCCTGAAATTATCATGTGTACCAATGATTCCTAGGAGGAATGCTAGAGGGCTGTACAACCCCGGTTATGGAATTTCAGTACTCACTTCACTTGAGATAACGAGTACACAAATAGAGCATGCCTTTCGAATTGGATGATTATTTTTAATTTGTAGTTCTTTGTTCCTTTACAGCACTTTGATTTGTGTACCACTTTCTTTAATTCACAACTACTTGGGTTTAGTTTCCAAATTATTTAGCGTCTTTGAAATACTCAACACAGCTTCAGTTCTTCATTCAAAAAGTTCTTATATAATTTTGCTCTCGAGACTCATGAAAGTGAACAAGAAATTCTATTAAAACCACAATTATGCCGCCCGCACCACAATGTGCGACACACGACCAAGACAGCCCAGATGGAGGTAGCACATACGGGTGTGATGCAGACTGCCTCGCCCACGAAGGATTTTGAATATTTAAATGAAACATGAAACGCCGCATAGAACACATAAGGTGTTATTACAAATTTATTTTAACTGTAACAATTATTAAGCGGATTTCACACAGACGCTGCGCTATGCTCCATTTGTGGATACAGCAGGCCACAAGTTGCAGCTCCTCGTAGTGTGGCGTTGGTGATGGTGATGCTAGATGAGATGCCATTAAATGTCAATGCATGTAGTTTTTGTTGCACCGTGCACGTCCATGTTCAATGGCTGGCAATATGTACTATTAACAATGCCAAAGAGGCACTTTTACACTCTGCAAGCAACCAATGAAAGGCACTAATGCGAAACGGGCCAATGTGGAGGCTTGTTGGCTGGGACCGACAAGCACCGTGTAAAAACAAACAAACATGGTTCATTATCGATACCTCGAACAGCAGCACATGTTGTTGGCCATAGATAACAACGACAGTTGTTGTTGGGCCTTGTTCTTCCATCGATGCCAGTGTTCGAGGGCTGCAGCAAATGATAGTGACCCGTTCGATGTTGTTGATATTGATGACGATGTGGATGTTGATGCTGCTGACGATGATGATGTGTTTTGCCTAATTACTTTTGACACATTGTCATCAACGGCCGGAACACATGGAGCACATTCACGTTTTAACACCTTTCGGCCGTGTTAAACTAGAAAACTGTCATGGGAAGTGTATGTGCAGCGATAGCAAAATGAAAAAAATAGGAACGGCTAAAAGGCGAGGTGAGTGGGCGGCGTATCAGCACAAACTGAATTGCTATCGAGAATTTGTGTTGTAACCAAGAAACAAATTTAAACTTTTAAATAATATTTTCACCTTTCCGACATTGTGTGGTTATGCAGTCTTTCGTAGTGTTCTTTCGAATGAGATCGGAACAGAGCAAAATAAATAATAAATGCTTACACACGTTTTCGTACAGAGAGCAGGACGAAAATAATGTATAAAATACATTTCCGGTTTTACTATGTGTGTGTGTGTGTGTTTTTTTTGGACATTTGCCGTCTTTGTTTGTGCAATATCATTACTAACCGGAAGTGCTTTGTTTCCTTTTGTGTTGCGGTATATTTGGGTAGGAGGAGGGTGTGTGAGGTGGTGAGTATTTACACACATGCCTGCATATATGTATTGGGGAAAAGAAAATGCACATCCGCTGTCGCAAAGATGTGAGGAGGGTGTTGGTGAATGAGTTGGTGAGACAGTGGTTTAGGCCATCTGCATGGCAGGATTTCGATGTCATGCTCTGCCATTTGCAGTGACGCCATCTATGTACAGGTGAAGCATTGCCTGGTCGATCGCGTGTACTGTGTTGAATATGGTGGTTATGGCAGACAGCATATCTGGTGAGAGCTGTGTGGTGATGTTATTTCTATGGCAGTTGATTCATTTCAATGTTCCTGCCGTGGTAGGTTTCATTCACCTGTAGACTTCATTATATTAAACCCCGGTGTTCAGGGATGGTGGATATGACTCCATTCGCAATCGTTCGAAATATTATCCTGCAGTTTTCGATAGAGTACATTTCAATGCGCCCATATATTCTTGTTAAGTCTCACCCAATTTTTTTCAATCGATGTTAAAATGTAGCAGCTAAATGTAGCCTTTCACAGAGCCGAACTTCAGGTTCCTCCTAATTTTCTCCGAAACTATTGGGTTATACTGAGTGGCTTTTTTTTACAAATCTTTTAAGTTCTATCACACCAGTGTTTAAAAATCTCTCACTGAACAATTCTACATTCTACAACTCTTTGTTTGCGTTGTACAGATTCCGAATACATTCAGCCATAAATTTCTCTAATAAATGTGGAAATAATACAACTTTAATATACCCACAACCAAACAACAGCAAAAAAAAAAAGGAAATATTTGAAAAACTGGCCAAAATCGAAACGACTGCACCTAGTACGCACACATGCAGCCATACACCTTCGTAGTCAACGATAGTCGTTGTGCAAAACAATGCAAATGGAACGTAACAGTGCAAATTTAGATGTTCCATAACAATAACCCTAGCTGGAAAAGGAAATCTTTTTACAAAAATTCCAGAACATTTTTTTCGCAAATGCTGAGGTGCGTAAATTTGGTTATGTGTGTGTGTGTGTGGTATGACAATAAAGCATAAACACACAACACTCACATTCGCATGTGTATGTGTATCTGTTGTTTTGCTATTTCTGGTTGGCTATTGTGGCTGCTATTGCCACTGCAGTCGTTCGTTGCCGTTGTTGCGGCGGTGCGGTCGCTTGTTTGCTTTGAATCGTCTCGTCTTTGTGACACCACAAAAACGACACACGGAGCGAGCGAGCAAAGCGTAAACAAACAATGGCGCCAAACGCACCCATCGCCCAACGTAAACATTCGCAAAGAATCGAAAGAATTGAAAAATAGTCAGCGACGAAGCGCCACCGAAAAAAAAGAAAACAACAACAGATCGTTTATTAACATTGTTGTTTATTCCAGAGATTGCAATGTGGCAACAATAGCCACATACACACAGGTATTCTCTGCTTGAGCATGTCTGAGTATTCGAATATTTCAATTGCATTCACATACAATGCACACCGTCACGCAAACACACACTTACGCAAAGTGTGCGTGTTTGTGTGTATAAATCTGTTTTTATATTTTTTTCTTTGAAATTTTGCTGAAATTAATATCTGCTCTTATAATTATGGCAAAATAAAGTTATTTCGTTGTCTTCTTTTAAGATTACCGAATAGTAAGCCAGGTTGGGCGGATAGATGTTGTGTGTGAATATTATACGGCAAACCCGGGTGCATATCCTGGTCTCCAATTGAATATCCATGTCATCAATCTGCAGCTGAGCCATTCTGTTTGTAGAACTCTACATTTTTTGAGCAATTCAAAATGGAGTAACAAATATACATGGGCATCTGATTTATTTGTGGCTTTCGTTAATTCGTCTGGTTCCTATTTCTGCACTCGTGTAAAACATCACATTTCCCTTCCATAGACACTGAGAAAAATGTTTCCCGTTTGTCATTAGAACATCACTTTAGTGATGCTACTTGTATCTCGTATGTTTGTGTCTCTTCGACACTCTCCATCCCAAAATCTAACCGAAAACTGTTAACAAATTGTAGTTAGCCCAGATAAAAATCAATACAAATGGCCAGCCGGCCCGACTGACTTGCCTATACGTGTATCCCCTCGAGAGTGGATGAATGCTGACCATAAATAAGTCCTAAAATTCTTTAAGATTTATTTTCTTTATTCGAGGAAAACCAAAAAAAAGAACTTCCCCCACTGTCCAATGTCAAGCCTAACTCAATGACTGTTAAAATGGGAGGAAGTCCAAGAATGTTCTGTCACTTCATGACAGTTGTTTTCTTGTAATATACGACACAATTGTACATGATGTACGACCATTCCATGCTCCGGCCGATTCTGGGATGCCGCTGCTGCGTCTTTGCCGTTTTCTTTTGACACCACAAGAAACCTTCGAATGAACCGAAAAAGACCAAAGAGACGAAATAAAAATATATAGTTTTGGGTTGTTGTGGTTACCGAACGAAACTTTAGAAACTTCTGTTGTTGTTGTCGGGCGGCTATGGACATTTTGAGTGGTCGTAGTTTTCAATTCATTTCACCCTTTTTAAGGCAAATATTTGGAACACAAAAAAGAAAGAAAATTGTACAACACCAAAAAACGAAAGAAAAAAAATTGTCGAACTGTAGACACGTGTAAGAATGTTTGTACACCCCGCATACTTTTTATGAAATGTACGGGTATTTGTATCTGTGTATCTTCAGTTGTAAGTAAATGTCCCTGCATCCGTGTATCTTTTACATATTTTATTTGTTATGTATTACGTTCATATACAACACAAGATACGATAGAGTACATATTTGTAAATTTGATTTGCATACTCTCCGTTTATGTATTTTTTTTTTGCTCGGGTACAGATTATGTAAACGAGTTTCCGAATGTTTCGTGCTTGTGTTGTGGTCAAGCGGAAAGGGGCGGATGGGAAAAACGGAAAGGATTTCGATGTGGTTGTGGAGCATCTGAAGACCACATTGAAAATGAATTATGATTTTTGGTATTCTGGTGAAAGATTTCGGATAGAATTTAGTGTTAATGGACGCAATTGCTGATATGGTCAAAATCAATTTTCAGAAAATTTACTGCATTCGGTAGGGAAAAGATTTCGAATAATGATTTGTTTGCGTAATATAAGTTCTGAAGTAAAAAAAAAAAATACTCCAGAATGTCGAAGCACCGATGTGAGAATGTTCAGAGAATGTTTCATGGAATGTTCAGGGAAATACATACGTAGTCACTAGCAAAAGGACTTTCAAATAATATTCTATAAATACAATTATCAATACGAATTTTAAACGGCCGGCTACCGTTACGGCAATCAGTCTGAATTGATGAAATTGACAGACCAATGTGTTTGTTACACAAACGGGGAGTACAAAACATTTCAGTTTCGGAGAAGTTGTTCTCTTGGACGGCCTAATAAATGTAATTTGGGAGAAGTTATCCATTCGTTTCTTGCAGGAATGTTGAGGAAATCACGAAAGTTATTTACGGACAAATTGCATGATTTATTACAAGATTATATGTGGTTAACGCAAGCAAACGTTGTAATTATATATTTTTAATCTCATTTAATAAAACTTATTTAGGTTAATAACTGTCGTTACATCGTTCATCTTCAGTAATATTTTAATTCCTATGCTTGCCAAGTGTAAACAAAATTAACATAAATCTGGGATAATTTGTCACCGCACAAAAACTTACCTCTGTGTCGATTTGTCTGCTTATCGAACATAAGCATAGCATCTTCTATCTGCAATTAGAAAGAACAATTTACCGAGTTTGTTAAGTTTATAGTTTCAAAGTATTTGCGAGTTTACAGTTGTTATGGAAAGCTAGACATCATATTACGCATATTCGGTATCAGTTTAATTACTGAACCATTCAATTAAAAACAACTTAAAGTATCTTATGTGTAAAGTACATAAACTCACTTATGAAACTGAAAAGAAAGGATCCCCCCACAACAAAATACAAAAAAACAAAAAAAACGGGCAGCAGTACACTCTTCGAAAGCCGCAAAACCCGTGCAGAAAAGAAAAGAAGACTTAAGGACACCAATCAATATTAATACTTTTGGATGTTGTTGATAAACTGGAAAACGATGAGCGAATAGCGATGGGGAAGTTCCGGCATCATCAACACCAATGCCGACATAAATCAAGATGAAAGGCAGTTCTCCTACCCTCATTGCACTTCCAATCCCTATACTCCTTCCAATACTACTTGACAGCTCTGGACCATAGACCGTGCAGAATATTTAAAAATCAAGAAACTTCAAGGCTGTGTGAAGTAGTTCCTAAAGTTCCTACCAACTGTACACTTAATTTATCTCTCTACCTTGGGAGTGTTATTTCAAATTTTGTAAGAACAAGAGTACCGACGTCGATTCCCATAGTCTATAGAAGTATATTGGATATTCTAAAATTACCAAAATTTGAATTTCGCTCCAGTTGTTGGCCAACATTAATTATTTCTAAAGGGTCGGATTATATTCTCACCGAGCCCAAGGCAACAATTAAGACACTGACCACACACACAGCCACAAAAATTGCAATTGCAAGACGTGTTTTTCTCCTCCTGCTTTTGTACTTTGCTTGTATTTGCTCTCAAAACTTAGTTGTTGTTATGGCAAATATGCTTAAATTTGTGCAATATTTTTGGGCCACTTTTTTTTTCTGTAGGTCATCTAACCAGTCGCATATGACACCAGTTCCTATTGGTTTATGTCAAATATAGAACGAAAAAAAAAACGAACACACAGACAAAAATTACACTCAATCCACAGCTTGAAAGACTCCGTAGCACACACATATGTCGACGCTCTAAACTTTTCCCATTAACGTTAAATAACTGATAATGATGGCTTTTGCGCGACAGCTCACAATGAGGACACCACTGATGATGATGTGGATGTGGATGAGGATGACAGTAGCTGTGGCAGTGGCACTGGTATTGTCGATGGCAGGACGATGGCGATGATGATGACTTTGGCCTTACGACTGAATATATACCCTTAACTAGCAAAATATAGTCAAGTGTTATTTTAGTTAGTAAGTTTTCCAATGGCTATTGGCACAGATACAGATACTCACAGTGGATAGACACTCGTACACCCATCCGGATGGGGTTCCGAGCGAGTAAATTCTTCGGCTGGGGTGTGTATGTGCGAGCCTTTGTTTTTGGAGGGAAAAGTTTTCACGCGTTTTTTTTCTGTGTTCAGATTTCAACAAAATTAAGAGAAACTTTTCCATTTTTATTTGAAGTGTACATGTACGTTATAGAAATTAATAGTTGGTGGGTAAAGGAGATATTTCAAACAAAAGGAAAGGATTATATAAAGACAACAACAACGGTCATGATGATGATGATGATGATGACGGCGGCGACGACAACAGCAAAAGGTCCGAACATAAGAGGACAGATAAAGTGTTAGTTGGGAAACAAAAGTGTTAATTAATATTAATATCATATTAGCGAGAGCGACAGAGGGCGACAGGCGGTGAGACTGCTCAAAACTATTATTGAAAGCTTTCACGCATACACACACACACACACACACACACATACACCAAGTGAAGTGAGGATAATTGAGGAGAAAATGGATCCAAAGTTCAACTAATTGCAAAAGGATTTATCTTAATTTCAGTCATACAATGTTGTTTGTACATTGGCTGATTTATGTCAAGCCAAAGAAGCACCAGCTACGGCAGCTGCAGCGTCCGCGTTCACATCATCCGAACAGCAAGAGGAAGAATAAGATGAAGGCGAAATTGTAGCTAAAGTTTATGCTTTAATTAAACAGTGAATAAATGAGTTGTTGTAACATACTTTATTGAAATTCTTTTGTTAGCCGCCGTTCTTTTAATAATTATCACAGCTGTGACAGTGATAGAAGCCCACCTAATCCACCCACTGACAACGTCCCGCCCCACCCCACCGCCCGCCGAGATACAGTTTTAATGAACAATTTAACTTGAATGTAATTATATTTTGAAGTTATAATTAAAATTGTTTTTATTGCAACAATCGCAATTCCAAAATTTATTCAACACAGATAAATGTTGTACGCATACATTTACAAGGATATCAGCTACGACTACAACACGCCAATCGTGGCGTGTATTTGCGGATTTAATGTACACAGTGTTGCCAAGGGAAACATCGTTAATTATCACAGGTGTACATGTGATAAATAGGCAACGGCAGGTGGTCGGGCGGCCGAGTTGATTTCCAAAGGGATTGCGATAATGACGCCTAGGGGGTGGATAGAGGGGGGGGGGGTAGGGGGAGTGCCTGACCAAAACTATAGAAACGCGTAATGCACACATTGAGCTCAGATATGGCCATGCAATTCGGATATCGTTTATCAGAAATAAAAACGTATTGTTTGGCCCTCCACAAGAAGGGATCAACAGAAATGGAAATGTACAGCAGCAGTAAAATTAGCAAGGTTTTCTCATACAAAAACCAATCTTATTTGAAAGAAGAAACAAACAGTTTAAGTACTGTTCGAAAAATTGACAATCCCGAAGGGCCATTTTAATTAAATATGACTAAGGTCCGATGGAAATGACCCCCTCTCTGGCAATACAAGTACGTTGGTGGCATGGCCAGCATAGCGTGATTTCCAAGTATTTCGCTCTTATGTGTTACGAACGGTGTCGTTTATCAGTGCACGGCCATTTCACGTCGCAAATATGATTCAGAGGTGAAATTGTTTCAATGGGGAGTCGGTCTTAAAAAATCTCAGTAATGACAATCATGAATTTGCTTAGCTCAGCTTTACTCAGACCCATAAAATTCATTATTTCACTTCCATCAATTGAGAAGTCATTACGTTCTGTAGTTCTATTCTCTGACAGGTTAAGGCTGTCCATGGAAATTCGTCAGTGTAGTCAGTTTAGTGACCGCGATCGACGCCTAACATTCAAGACATACGATTTTGTAATAAAATTGTCCTTTATCGAACCAATAGTCATCCTTGGCGCTTGCATTGTCCTGCCAATGAGAGCTACGTTAATTACAAAAAGACACAATGCAGCATTTGTTTGCTCTTATCTCGAATTCCTTCAATACGAGTGTAATTGTGTTTCGTTTTTTTTTTTGTTATTGACAAAATGAAAGTGTTTAATAAAATGTATAATTTTGTAGGTATATTATTTTTTTTTTTTTGAGCCGGACTGCAAGTATGATGAAAGCATAATAAATTGGCAATATTATATACACACAGCCACACACACACACACACATATAAACACTGCATGTGCCATGTATGCATGAAAATATATTTAACTTTTTGTGAAGGATAATAAATTTAAATATCGGCATAAATTGCAATTGAATATATTGATTCAATATATAAAAACAAAACCGAAATCAGATTGCCTTAAATCATTTTCAACGGAAACAAAATAGACTTTTCAATTTAGCATTTCATTATTGTCAGCGTGTCAGCATATAAACGAGTAAATATAACGCGCACACACTCGAATATACATATACAAGCGACATACACACACACACACACACAGAGACATACATACGATATAAATAAATTACAATTGTGTGTGTTGACTGTGATATATCTTAGCTTTGTTAATAGCTTTGGCATAAAAAGTCATTTATTTGGTAATTAACGTCAGCGTAATCATTATGTGATTAATGGAAAAAAGCAGCGACAGCAACAGCAACAGCAACATCAATAATAACAACAGCGATAGCAACAGCAACAACAACAACAACCACAACAACATTCTGAAATGAAATGAAAACATGCGCCGCCACAACAGCCAGACGAGAAGCTCAACAACAATATTGGCAACTTAACAATAGAGCGAGCGATGGACGGACAAACGGACAGACAGACGGACGGGTGATTTTCCACATTTCCTATAAACTCTCGGTTGCAATATCAGGGCGAAAAAGACAACAACAGCAGAAACCAAAAACAACAACAACAAAATAAAATAAAACCTCTGTAAAGTTGGTCAGCCGTTAAATGAGCTGAAACTGATGGCTGCTGACAAAGAATGGAGTAGGTGGGCGGGCGATGACATGGTGATGGTGGTGGTGTTGGTGGGGCAATGGAAAGATGGGGTCAATATGGAAATCGTACTCATGCCACAAATAATTCGAACAATAAGAAGCCAGCAACAACAAAGTACAACATGAACGTAGCTGCATGTTGTTAATGCATTATTGTGACGTGCAGTTATCAAGCCGGCAGCGGTAGGGGCAGCAGCAGCAGCAGCAACGGCGATGACGATGACGACGACGACTACAACAATACCAAAAAGGGAGGATACCATTAATTAAATTGCATAATAAAATCATAAACCACCTATGAACTGAACTGAACTGAAATGTGCAATGTCGAGAATGACGGAATGACTGTAGGAACAATACAATGACACTCCTCACCGTCGCCGCCGTCGCCTTCGCCACCGCCACATCATGTTGCAAGCGACAACAATGCGGAGGAGGCAGTTGGCCTCCAATGCCATCAGAAGGCGCGTATACACGTCACTCTCGTACATGCAATTCAATGAAGTCTGTCGGATATGGCGCGTATATTGAGACGAATATGCTCATAATGCACAATACGCGTACAACATCAATGGGATAAACGAGAGAGAAACTGTTTTTGTCATTTAGTAAAAAGGTCTGTTAACGCGCGAATTAAGTGCACAGTGGGTTTTATGCCCGTCACATCAGTACCTGATCCAGTAGCTTTCAACTTTGACTCAACAACTTTATGGTTTTTATTTTGGTGATTCCACAGAATATCCCCTTTTCACTCTGCATGAGAGTCATTTATTTTCCAAAAGATTATTTTGGATTTCCTGGATGATGTCAGTTAAATTTCATGAACACCACGTTTTAATCATGACGAAAACCTTAAACGTTATTTCATATAAATGTTGTCATGTTCACCAGCAGATATACAGATAAATAACTAAAAAACCATGGAAAGGATTTGGTACATAACCTGGAACCGATGTTTCTAATCGCTGGAATAATATTGGAAATACTTAAGGAGACAACTAAATCATACTCTTAGAAGAAACGAAAAGTGTGCGACACATAAACGATCCTAAGCAACGATTCGGATGAAAGCTCAGCAAGAAAGTTGATGCGCAACCACACATTTTAATCCAAATTCAAAAGTAGAAGGACATGCCAACAGCGGATCACCAGTTTTCACAGCAATGAGGCTTCTAAAGCTCTGTAGAGGGCTTGTTGGGGAAACTTGCAAAAGTGCATGACAGCAGGGAATATGTAGACTATGCTACCGCTGGTCTAGACTATGAGCATGAGTATTCTTATTTTCATTCAACATGAAGTACCGGACGGTGAGCTGTGCACGACAAATTTTATAATCTAACTAACCGGGACCTACTGTTCGGCCGGCTTCGAACGACTAATACTTCTCTAGAGAAGTTGTACATGGCTCAGAGATTAATCTCTTACTCGTAAAGTTGCCAGCATCCACGAGGTGGAAAACAGCCAGGATACCTGAGCTGTCGCACAGATCGAATAATACAGCGACCTGAAAAAAAGCACAACTTGAACTCAAATGGGAAATCGGAGGAGATTAGAGAAATTTGTTTCAGGTTTTCCAAGTTATTCGCATTTAGTCGTTTGTGACATCCACGTGATACAAGTCGGGAGAACGATTGCGATTTTACTAGTTGAAAGACGACATTAAACTCTTTTTTCTGATTGGTGAGTGATCAATTCAATAGAGCAAAGCTCTCCTGAAAATTAATATCGGATAAAACAAATTAATCAAAACGATTGAGTTTGTTGCACTTATACAATATTGTAAATTGAAAAATGTTTCATTTTTAATTGGCATTGCGAAGATTTCCTGTTGTTAATTGCCAACAGTCCGAAATATGACTAAAATGGATTTCCGACCAATGCCAATTGAAGTTGCACATTGAACTTTAACTTGCATTAAAAGTTTTCCCAGAATATCGAAGGGGCGGGTTTTTTTTGTAAAGGGAATGCGTGAGTAGTGGCTTTGACTTTGATCGGATAATCCAATGTTGTGATGTGATTGAATTTCCGAATAGCAGACACAATATTCGATACGATGAATTTCGCATTTATGAAACTGAAACAGTTTTCTCTCGAATCCCGGACCCAGTGTGCCGTTGATAAATAGATGACGGTACGTGGGCGTTGTTGTCAACACTCCAATGTCAGCTACTGATGCTTGGTTTTGTTGCTGTTGTTTAATAATGTGGCTGATTATTTATTATTACATTATGATGATGATGATGATGATGATGATGAGGACGATGATTTTTATGCTGATGCAGCTGATATTAATAACATTTCATACAATTTCGATACAAAAAGCGACACAAAACATCCATCGTCCTCGTTCATCATTGTGCAGCGAATGAAATCTATCAACTAAATGAAATTACAAAACAGATGTAGTAGTATGCCTGTGCCTGTGTATGTGTATGTGTGCGCTATATATATGTATTACGCACAATTTGTTTTATATTAAATGGAGCTTACTAATTATTGGACCAAATGCAAAGCTCCAATCGTGTCCAACATTTGGCCTCCGCTGTAACAAGCCATTTAGCACGAAATCATTAAGCTTAACGAATGACTAATGGAAGGGGAAATTGGGGGGGCGCTACAGGGAAGGACAAGAAGTGGAGGAAACCTAAATTATGTTTATCTAATCCATCTTAGGGAAAATGGGTATCATTGATTATTTCTATGCCCCGAACTTGGGCTGAACACAAATGATTTGGAGGATTTCCGTGTGCAAATCTTTGGGGGATTTTCAGCTAAATTTCTTAGTTTTGTTCTTGTTATTTTTCTTTCCCTCCCCCTCTGGCTTTACTTAGGGCAGGGGAGGTCGCTAATGCTGCTTCGTTGTTTGAGAGATCAATTTCATTTCTTGTTTCTCTATCATAAATACTCCCTAAAGCAAACATTATTTATAGGAGAAGTTTTTATTCGTTATGTTTGAATTTCAAACACACACACACACACTCACACACATATTTGCGTGTATTTCCAATGTGTGCGGCCATGTTTGTATAGGTATTTTTCAATGTGTGATTGCTATGTTAACTGCTTTTGGCTAAAGGTCCCCAATGAGCAATTGCCTGAGCAGTTTTACTTTGTTCTTTGGATGAGGTTGGAAGCTGCTGCTGCTACCGCTGTTACTGATACTTATATTGCCAGTGTTGTTGTTATTATTATTGTTATTGCTGTATTTCTTAAGCTGCTGTAGGAATTATAATGACTTTGTTATGAAAAATATGTTAATATGTGTATAAATGTATGTTGTGTGTGTGTGTGTGCCTCTACACATGTACACTCAGTTAAGCTTATAATCGTGTATGTGTACAAGGAACACATACCTCCGAACATGCATAGGTACACGAACTGGCCAAGAAGCACAAAAACACAACAGAAACAACTCGAACAACGAAAAAAGAAACAGAAATAAGTGGGCAAAATTATATACATTTTGTTGTTGTTGCGTTACTCTGGGCTGTGTTGTTTTGTGTTTTATTTTTGTTTCGAAACTTTTGGAAATGCCCCTCAGAAGGACTTTCGAAAACAATAATAATGAAACAATTCTCTGAAGCAGTGTTAGACAAACTTTTATTTCGAATTAATTTTTTTTTTTTTGGTTGTGCAAAATTCTGCAGCTGAGGGAGCATCTCATGGCTAAGAGTATTTGACGGAGGGTGTCAACTACGGCGACGAGCGGGCCCTGGGCACAATACACCATTTTGATTGAAAACATTTACAAATTAAGTTTCTTATTGGAAATTTCATTGAATTAAAAAAAAAAATAAAAATACAATATTCGTATAACTTTTGAACGAGGGGGGCTAAATCAAAAAGCACTCCAGCACACAATGAACCCGGATGTTGCAGGTCCTGTAATACATTTGCGTTATGTTCAGCCTTTTGTTGTGAATAGTTTTTATTTTAATGTGACTTTTTGGTGTATAGAACGAAGAAAACCAGATTCAGTTTTGGAATAGTTTAATATGCTGTCGGACAAGTCATTCCGCGGGGTGTCAAAGAAGGTCATAACATTATGTAAATGTTATACCTTAATGTTTCTATATTTCAAGATATTTAACCCTCTAGCGACCAAATGTTTAAAATCTATAAACGAATGAGCCTCTAAAGGAGTGCCCAGAGGCACTCTTGCAGGTTAGAGGATTAATATTTCTATGACTGCCAGTTAATGACAATGGATACAAAGTTAGCCCCACACTTTGATCCATAATATTTCCATATCAAACATAACGAACGCAACCGTTTGGCATAACGCATGGAAATCTCTTGCATTCTTTGATCATTTCCATTTGAATGCATGTTCCGCTGACCAAATTGACACACTTTTTTATAACAATTTGAAATAAAAATACAAATCAAAAAACGTTAAGTAAGACATGAACTTTAAAATTTGACCAAAATTTGGCAATCCAAAATCGTATTTCGCCGGGAATATTTTAATTGATTTTTTTTTGACAAAACAGCCAGTCATGAAGATTGTGCAACACTGTAATCGAGTGAAAGATGTACAGTGCAAGAATTTCATTAGTGAGAGAGTGAGGATTATAAGTAATATTTATTACAATAATATATAGGAATACCTTATGTCTAATATTGTATTGTAGGCCTGCCACGATTTATGGTCATAAGTACAATCACACACACACACACACACACACAGTATGAGCATCGTTACTTGTGAACAGCAAACACTTTACATCCACGAACTGAAACAATTTTCATCTTGAGTGTGTTCGCCCTTCATTCATTCCACCGCCCCCATTCATTCCAACAGCCACACTTCAGCACTCACCTTCTCTTGAATGTTTCCCCCCTCGCCATAATGTCGTCTCTGTTTGATTCGCTTATTGTTGCTACAAGTCATTGTGAATTCTATTGTTGTTGTTGTTGTCGTCAGACGTGTGTATGTATGTGTGTGTGTCGGTGTGTTCTTTTCACCACAGTACAGAGCTCTATTGTTTCATTGTTTTGGTAACGTTATAATTCACCAAAAAATCAACCCAGAAAAAAATTGTTATGAGAAATTTCATTTTCGTTTATATTTTTTATTCTGCTTCTTCTCCAGCCACGGTTGATTGCAACAATTTATGTTGTCATCTCAAGGAATGCTGAATGTTGTTGAGAGTTTTAGTTTCCTTAGCAAGGGACGTTTCTCTTGTTCATTGTTATTGCTGTGGCAGTCACTGTTACTACTACTGATGCTGTTGTATTTTATTACTAACAACTGTTTTCGCTCCTTCTCTCTTTCTCTCTCTCTCCCACTCTCTGTGTAGAGATTTGGTGCCCTGACTAAGGGCGGGTGACATCGCTGTGGTATTTATGCATATTTGAAGGCTGTTGTACTTGTTTTGTGCATACAAGTTTTGCCACTACACTAGTTACACAGTTTTGCCTTGAATGCCTATTAAAAATTTGTTGTTGGATGTTTTTTTTTTAAGAATTTCAATTGTACAAGCGAGGGTGCACAATAGTTACTGGTTTGCCATTATTGCTTAAGAGGATGTTCTAAATTTGTCCCTGTTAGGTTGTGAGTCATACGTTAAAGGTCTGACAATAGCGAAGACATGGATGCGCGTCACAGCAACTGAATTATCAGATGCTTTCGTGATGTATGACCAGCAATTGGCGTGAAAACGAAGCCACCGAGAGTAAATGTGTTTGGTCTTCACGCCGGAAATTGTGGGCAGATTCCGTGGATTGACATTTGAATGAAACCACAATTGTTTCGCTTCATACGAGTGAGTTTTTTTACTTGTGTTCTGGATGATTTGTAATGTACCCAGTGAATACTTGGAACATACTATCTGTATGAACCTTTGAATAATACTAAAGAAACGTGGAATTGGTATGAACTATTTATACATGATCGTACACACTCCGATAGGTAGATACTACAACAGCACAATCCAACCACACCACAAGAAACGTGTTCATCTTTGAACATTCGACGATCGAAGAAGGTAAGCAGATTCGACGTCTGAGACTGTGGGCATATCATATTTACACGAAGAAGTGGCTCTTGAGGTTAACATGGAAACAAATCAAGACAAGTATCGAGCTAAATGCAGACTATGACCGAGCAACTATTCTATTTTGAATTTCCTCATTCAATTTGCAACTCTTGTCATCTTTAACTGAAGTGAAGTGAAGAAAATTCGACCATGGAATTCACAGTTTGAATCCACAGATCACATCCGACCGAAGTGTTCCTTAATGTTGTGAACCATGTTGTGAAATATATAAGCTGATCCTACAAGTATATCGTAAGAAAATGTAGACAACAGAGCTGCAAATTTATATAACTCGTATATTTATTAATGCCAACAATTTAATTGACAAAACAATCCTTCAATTCGTTTGCAGTGACACATACATTCGTTCACCTTCGTCCACATACATATATTTAATCTCAACCGCAAAAAGGAAAATAATTGAAATGAATTTGTCCTGAAAAATACATTACCGACCAATAGCGGCATTCACACCAACCCATCCCATGGCAATCCAGGCCGGGCCCTACCGGCCTTTAACGAACTTATTATACAATCAACAATAATTTTAAACAGTTTATGTCTGTTTAAAAGTGACAACATTGAACACGCACACACATACACACAGACGGCATTTGCAAATAACGAAAAGGTTTATAAAAATTGACCACATTTTTAATATAAAAAATAAATATGTACATACAATCTTTCTATGAATGCATACATGCATCCTGAGTATGTTTTTGTATATTTACTATGACACACATTTACATACAGAAAAAGAAGTGTATGCTGGTGCCATGAATTCATTTACACCATGGACATGCATACATGCATACATATGCATGCACATGTGTGTGGTGGCATGGGTGTGTGTTCATCGTTCGAATACCACAAATAATACATACGTATGCAATAAGGGAGACATTAAATGTAATGCAATAGGATTAAAGTATAATGTATTTACTGTTCATTGATATCCATTTAAGGCTTACAACGGACACACATACATACGTATTAATATGCCACACATGCACATACTCATCTCATGGATATACACCAATACCACATTTGTCGACTCGCTACGTATCTGTGTGGGTGCACATATGCTTTTACATAGAAATATTCATTCGATCGTCGTCTGTCTGTCTCTCCGTCCGTCGTACATAATGAAAAGTTCCACAAACATCGTCAGGGAAAAAACCCCAGAAACAGTAGCTGCAGCAGCAGCAACGCAAACACACACTGGCACCAAACATAAATGATAAATCTACCAAATGCTGTTATCTGCTGAAGACACTGAAAATCAATTTGTTTGTAAATGTGTTCGGTTTACAAACATATATAAACAGATCTGAATGTCAGTATGTATGCATGCATGAGTTTATGAGCCAAAAACAAAAAAACAACGAATGTTACTTTTCAATGGGGACGGGGTTACAGAAACCTATTAAAAACAACACCAATGACGACGACAACAGAAACAGCAGCAACGACAAAAAAATAAAATCGTTCAATATTCACAAAAACCACAAACAAATACCGAAATCTCTCAATTTGGTATAAGTGCAAATGGGAAAGATACGACAGACAAAAACACCAGAATATCCGGTATTAATGTAAGACTCTGGAAAATGAATGCACCGTAGTGTGTAGTGATCAAAGATTGTTGGTGTCCAAAAGGAATTTTGGATACAAAAATGGGCGGAATCGGTTCAGCAAAGACACTGTTACAATTCATTTGCCATTTACGCCGAATATGGTCTTCAATTCAATTGTTTCTGTTTATGAACAATATTTTATTAGTCGAAAAATATACTTCTGCACCACTGTAATGATGCATAATCTGAAATTCGTTTTCGTAAAACATTTGTACACATTTGTCTCCGAAGTATATTTTATGATTATTTCCCCTTAATAGACACATCCAGTTGACCAACATGTATTCCGGATAAAAGTTTACATTCAAATCTGCTCTCGAAAACCGGGTGAAGGTTCAAAATGCAAAACATATGTTACACAAAACGAAGCGACAAGCAACAACCGAACTGACTCCAGAATAAAATGAATCAAGTTTGTTTTCGGTCAATAGGAAAACAACTACAAATTGTTGAGATTAGAGGTAATGGAAGGAATGCCAAGCAATGCCGGAGAAGACGCAGAAAAGAGGAACAGAATGCAAAAGCGAAATGAACATCACAATACACGAACATAGTGCAATTGTGTCTTTTAGAGATGAATTGCTGCGTACGTTTTACAATTATCTGTAGATGTGAAAGGAATGGGCGGATAGATGAATGGATGGTTGGATGCCTGGATGTTGCCCTGCCCTAGCAAGAGATGTATTCGTCACACCCAACACACTCGAGGATGACCTTTAAGTAGATGACTCTTCAATGTTAACTCTAAATGGTGTGTGCTTCGTTACTACACAAGACATACACACGTATACATACGCAATGAATGCTGCTGCTGCTGCCGCACGCTCACTCGCAATCGCCATCACCATCACCATCGCAGTAGCATCAAAGAGACGAATGTTGCTTCTGTAACAACTGTTACATGGAAGCAACCAGCAACAGCCATTGTTGTCAACTACGTTTAATTTTTTTCTTCGTTTTTTTTTTTTTTTAATTAAAAAAGGGATTTTCAACATAATCCCCCAGATGAAACTTCTAACATTCAGCAAACTCAGAAACATCATCAAGTAAAAGCTGCACAAGTGGCGCTGGCACTGGCAGGACGAGATAGATAGATGGACAGACAGACAGACAGACACAGAGGGACAGCGACCAAACGTGCCTGGTAGGAGAGGACGACGAACATGCACGGGAGCACAGGAGAACAGGACAGAGAGAAGATAAATATCAATTTGTGGTTTTTGTGGACACCCGCATTTGAGAAACGTTCAGACAATACTGTCAGTTCGATATGACCATAACATAAAGCCTTTAGTTAGATTACAAATACACACACACTAACATACATTGCATGCACACTACGGAATTGGACGGTATCAGGTCAGTTAATTACGACTCGCAAACAGCCCAGGGCCCATTAGGTTCGAATAAGAAAATGTGAGATTTCCCCTTTCCTCTTGTAATTTCCCAGCGAATAGAAGATTATCCGCTAAGGCCATGGGCACTTGAGGGCAGGCCTAGTGGGTTTCTGTCAGTGAGCATACACATGAAGTTCTTCGTTTTCCCTTTTAAGAGAATATAAGTAATTAAAAACTAAGATGTGACAAGAATTGAACCGAAATTATTGTATATTTCATGTAGTCCAGAACATCAACGATTAGTGTCATTACGATATCATCATCACATTATTTGCTGTCCAAATATCGAATTGGTCAGACAAGTCCTTGTTTTCTATTTGAAGATGGATATACGCTGGACCCATTCGATCTGGTCTCTTGTGACTCTTGTATCCATACATGTTTTGCTTATGAATTTGTCCACATGTTTCTAGCTGTTATATTTCAACAACCGGAGGCTGTTTAATGCCCGTATATGTTTTATGGCACCTACGAAGCATCTCTTCATTAGTGCAAAGAGGAGATGCAAAAACAATTATAACCAAACCTTCTCTCTTTGTGGCTGTCATTGTTGCAGGCTAGAGACTACTAAAATATGTATGTAAATACCCATATGCATAGACGATTTTTCGATTTGTCTGTGTATCTGTAAGTCCGTACTATGCAGTCTCGGTGTGTAGACCGTGTGTGTATGTATGTGTATTTATGTAAATCAATGCTTTTTAGCATCTTAAGTTCAAAACCGAAAAGATTTAATTTAAATTCATTTCGAAAAAGCTCTTACTCACATCTCATCCGAGCAACAACAACCAACCAAATAGCCAACCAGCCAGCAGGAGTTGAAGCAGTTGCAGTGTCCAACTGGAATGGTTTCCAAGCAATCGACCACTACAGTGACTCAGTCGTTGTGTGTGACTTGTATCCGAGTGCAGCTTAATGGGCATGAAGAGTCTTTAGTGCCACATCATATCCATATATTACAATTTTTAGGCTGTAAGTTATGCGCCAAGGTGGTGGCCCGAACAGTCGTCGGTCTTACATGACGTTTGTCTAGTTGACCATGCTGGGCACGTTCATTTTTCGAACAGATAAAAACCACTTCAGTGTTGCTGTTACATTTCATCGTGTTCAGATTTGTTGATGATTCTGTTCGTTTCGTTTTGGGTATTTTAGGTGTCCCTTCTCGTCTTCTTCGTCTCGTTTGGATTTTCTCCTGGACACCAGAAAAGGTGCGGTTAGGTGTTATGAAAAATTTAGACAGCATTTTCAAAAAAAAAAAAACCGAAACAAAATGCATACTCAGCAGGATAAATTTACTGAGATTGAGAAGAAAGTGGCAAAGATTAAAATATACGAACAAATTTAATTAAAGTGGCAAATCCTCAAAAGTGTTGCTATTCAAATATTTAGCAAATGGTGGAGACAACCACATGAACGGAATTTTAGAATGCGGTGGTTGACCACGTCCCAGGATAGGATCCGACTGACATCTGATAACATCTAAATACAATTGAATTTTAGAGAGTATGACCAAATGTGTATAAGAAACTCTGACACTTTGGTCTGGTAATAAGCGCGACTAATACCCAAAGGTATGTAATGATTAGCCATTCGGAACCGACTTTAAATGGTACATCGCGACGTACATCGGATAGAACTCACCAGCTATTCCACATCGAAATATTCAAAAATATATATATGTAAAGTCGACGGTGTTCTTAAACTGAAATAACTTCCCCTCTACATTTTAACAATATTCAACGAATTATAAAAGACCCACTCTGCTACACAGTATTCTTGAAACTCTGGTGTATTTATTTAAATCTTTAAACTTGCTAACATGATACTTGGCCCCTCCCTGTCCGCTCTCCCGACCAACCACCAAAACAAAGTTAACAGTTTTAAAAACCTCTTAATTTTTGGAAAACATTTGTGAACTTTACGAAATCTCGTTGACAATTTGGCTTAAAAACAAACGATTTCAGAACATGCATTTCACTTGAAACTCGGCAAGAACACGCTGCTGCAACATTTTAAGGATTTAACGTAGCACTGCGAGGGAGGGGAAGTGAATCTGAAAATGACATGACTCCTTTACATGAGGAGGCAGCGAAGGACGAAGGCTCATAATAATTTTAACAAGATATGAGCATACAACATAAAATCGTTCACACACACGCAGAGATACAAGCGCACGCAGCCACTACACTCACACAGCGGATAGTGAAATAAGGTACCGGAAACCGGAAGGCAGCCAAGTAAGCCATATAGATATGGACATACTCGCACTCTCTCGCATTTATGCATGTCAGTCTGTGTGTATGTATGTATGTATTCATAAATATATGAATGAATAACTGTACACAGTCAGCACCGGGGAGCAGGCCGCGGCCGTCCTGGCAAAATTTAAAAATGCCACACAAAAAAACCCCCCAAAAAAAAACTACAGCCACTATTCGTACTGTTTGCTGGCTTATTGCCTTTTTGCCATACATGTGCATAATAGCGCAGGAGAAAACAGCCACGGCAGTAGCATCATCAGCTAAAAAATTGAAATCTTGAATAATTAAAGACTCAAGTGTTCTTGGGCGTTTGCAATGGGGAACAAGTTTCTCCGTTTTCCGTTGGCGTTGCTACTTTTTTTCCTCGTCGCCGGTGGTGATTCGTCCGTTCCGTTCTGCCCTGGCACGGAGATTTTGAGCGTTATGGATACTATGTATCGCAGTAGGTACCGGTTAGCTTTACTTTTGCATTGTGCTGCCGGTGTATTTCGATTTCTCCCGGTTGTTGTTGGAATTTTTCATTTCGGCTGCTTATGTAGCGAAAATTTTTCAATTTACCAACACCAACAATAATGATGATTACGCTAGACGATAGTATGAGGGCGGTCATAATAAGTCAGGCAGCAGCAGCAGCACCACCACCACCAACAGCAACTAAGTACTGTGGGAGATAGAATTTTAATTAACAGTCAGATTTTCTTCTCCTCTGTGGAGATCATGTTTGGTGTAGGTGGTATCAGCTTAAAGTTAAATTTGCATTAATTTATAGAAAAGTTCAAAATACTTGGGAATATTTATTATTTATGGACAACCAAAATGTTGGCTGGATATCGCTAAGGCGAAGATGATAAACCGAAAGAATATCGTGTTTGAGTATCGGAAAGCCACTCGTGATCATGGAGAAGTTAATAAATCACAAGCATGTTGTTTGTGGAATCGAGGCGGAATTCAAGACATGAACTAGAAATACCAAACAGTCGGTCATTCTTTTGAAAACAATTTGTGTAGTATGATTGTGGTCTTTTCGTGACACCTCACAGCTTAGATGTGTCTCTGTTAGACCTATTTTTGGGCATTGCCATGAAATACTGATAGTATGCAAACAAAGGTGTTCTGCGAGAAAAGATGTGGCCGCCATTTAAGAGATATTGAATAATTACGTTAAGAGGTGTAAAAAGTCTGAAGTTGTCTGGGGAAGACACTGAATGATGTTGTATTGTGCCAGAATTATAATCGAAAGGATACTTGTATCGTACTTGTATCGAATGTATGGCTTTATTTGTCTATAGTGGAGAAAAGTGTTTTGTTAAATTTTTCGACGTACCCATAACTTAAAAACAATTCACCCATATCGCGAATAATAATTTAATGGAAATAAAACATAATTAATGCAATTTTGTTGCCAGGAATGTAGGTAAATCCATATATAGTTAGTGGTTACACTAAGGAAACAGGAGAGTCCCACCGTTTTCGACTGATATCAATGAAGAACTCAACAGTGCCGGTTCACTAGTAAAAAGGATATTTGAATGTAAAAAGGTAATAATTTAGTATAAATATATTTATATGGGCATGGTACTAAGAAGTACTAGTTAAAATAAAAAAAAAATAATTTTTAATTTGATTTGACGACTACAGCGCAATCTCTACAGTTATCATGTTGTACACTCGATGTGATTTATTTTGATCAGCTGTTCATTAACGACCAAAAAGAGTTTTTTCGAAGTGAGCAGCCGTTCGGGGGAGATTCAAGATAGCAAATATTTGTTCCCATCGCCATTTATGTTTATGTTGTTCGATCGAAACGAAAAGAGAACCATGAAATGTTCTATAGACAAAAAACTTAATTTACTTTAAAATGGAAATTAAAAGGATTTCGTCCAGTTTATTGTTAAAAAAAATTCTTAACAATTTTTTCGAATCGAATCGAAGACTCCCATTATACAGGAAAAATTAATTAAATTTCGAAATAAATACTACACGTTTTTTTTTTGCGTAATAAGACGACTAAAATTAAATACGACTAACGACCCACTTCACCTAACTTAGCAGGCCAACCCTCACAGCCATTTTTCAGACAAACACAAACACACACACACACGCACACAACATCTTTGTTCAATATTTCCAAAGTCGAAGTCGTTGCTGCCGCTGAAGTCGTGGCAGTTGTTGGCGATGTTGCTGCTGCCAGCCGCTGCTGCTGTTGTTCTTCGTTTAACTTTCATGAAATTATAATTTGGTTTGTAATATGAATCTCTTCTTATGTTATGCACTCTTATGGTCTGATTCCAGTTTTTCGATGGTTGGCTTGGTTTGGTCGATAGCACTCCAAGGAGCACAACACACTACATACGTCGTTGCTGGCAAAGGTTTTGCCCTTCTGCATAGACACACTCCAGCGCCAGCGCTAGCAAAACTCGCAGAACAGCATAAAACATTCATTGAAAATATTTTAATTAATGAAAAAGCTTTGGAAGTAGTACATTGTACCCTCACCAAACAACTACTAGGTATATACTGGGTGTTCTTCTGACTCCCTCCACACACACACACACACACACACACATACACCGATCATCTACGATATGAATTTAAAGTTGATTTCAAGAAAGAAACTTTCTTCATGTCTTTGGTTTTACTCTCACAGAGTTCGATGGGAAGTTTTCGCCTTGCAAGGCCAAAACTTCGGCATGTGTGTTTGTTGATGTCAGAGCAAAGGATACCAGCCATGATTAGGCACAAAATCGCTATTGAAATGTTTGTCTGCTATTCGTTGGTTGTTGTGTGGATTATTAAAGTTATAATGGCTTTAATGGATGGATATCCTTGGCCGCAGTTTGGGCCACAATCTGTGTTTTCAATTTGATTAGCAATTACAGACTGGATACTCATGAATGTTTTAAACAAACTCAAGAGGTGCCAGTAACACCTTCATACTTCCATGTGCTTATCTTGTCACTTTGTTCTTAATGGAAACGAGGTGAGGCGAGGCGATTCTTTGGACACACTCCGTAAGTAATTATTTTGATCATTTTTTTAGGCACTGGCCGCTCCTCTTCTCTGGTTTTCGTACAATTAAATGAACTCAATAGATAAAACGTAATGTTTACTTTCAATCATATGTCAACCGATTTATACTGTGATTTTTTCAATATTTATTTGCGGTTTTTACAGCGAATTCCCTCAAATTGGTACTAAAATGGATTTTATTTGCAATTAAATTGACGGACAACGATTCACCAAATTCTTAAATGACCGCAAAACGACGTGTTCTTATTGGTTTTGTTTTAAACATTTCAGAAAAAAACGATCTTCTTTTCGATAATCAAATGTTACTACAAAATTAATACAAATTCCATTTAATTCATTTAATACTTTCCCTAAGGGGCGACCAAGTCATAAAATCACAAAGAAACCAACCGCTGACGTTACCGCCGCAGCCGCAAAAGCCAGACCAGATTCAGAAACAGAATAGGAAGCAAGGGTGGGGATTTTCTCTGAAGTGTGCCGATTTTTATATTGGAATTAATAAAAGCAGAATACTTTAAGAACATTAAACAGAAACCCAAGAAAAGTGCAGAAAACAAGAAATACAAATAAAGAAAGGCGTTAAAAGTGGAGGACTATATAAATTCGTTAGAAAAGACGAAACAAAAAAAAAACACACCGAAGAAAACTCAATGAACAATAACGGCAGTGGGTTGCTGGGTGGGTGGGTGGTGCTGGCTGGCGTAACAGTGGGCGGTTGTGATGTGGTGGCGGGGTTTTATGAAGTTTACTTTTATTTCAGCTTTTTTATATGCTTGCTCTTATTTTCTTTGTTCCCCCACAAACGAGAAGCAAGAGCAACAAAGAACGGAAGAATGAAAGAAAGAGGGCAATTCAATTCAATTGTGCTTATTTTTTTATATTCTCTTTTCTTACAGCCTTTATTATTTTTATTTTATGATTATTATTGTATTGTGTGTTGGGCTGCATACATATATGATTGTGTGCGTATGCCTATATGTGTGTGTGTGTGAATGAGTGTATGATTTTTATACTCTTACGAATCTACCACCTGACTACATGCCTCATGTCTTACTTTTGTGTCCTATCCAACCCACCGACATCACCTACAACCCAAGGAACTGGTATATTTGGTTTTGTGCAATTGTTTGTAATATATTTTTTGATTTTGAAACATTCGCGACACAGAGACAAATAAATATAAATAAAATTGTACTCGGGGCAAATTTGCAAATCATTGTTTTCAGTTCTCAATAGAGCCAAAACATGTTTGTCTGATTTATTTCAACAAAGTAAAAACCAAAGATGTCGGTTCAAAATCTCACTGATCGAATTTTATATTCACCGCTACGGGAGGCCAATGATTTTCTCGGCAAGATATACATGTAGAGAATGTGAAGATTAATGCATTAATGGGAAACTACAACTAAACGCTGACAAGTTTTACCTCGATTAGATCCAGGGTTTGCTATGTAATAGACGCACTCCTAACGAGTACAACACGGTTGTACACCCTAATCGGATCTAGGTGTTGTAAATATTGCGACAATCGGTTGGGGGTGAACGAGTTTTTTCAGCATTTTATAAGCGAAAAAACGTGAATGACACTTGTAACATCAATCCTAGACTATGATTATCGGATAAAAAACATAAATATGTCTTGGGTGTATTGTATTCGTTCTAATCACTCCTAGTTAGGATCACATCGTTTGAGAGAAACGTCTTCTTATTCTAATCAAATAGACAATAGAATTTCACTAAAGAGATCATTAACGGATAAGATCAATAGCAATAGTGGAATAGTGGATCTCTAAGGAGGCTTTATAATGTGAGTATTATTATTTAATCGTGATACTAGGTAATGAAACCAACTTATTTTCATAAAGCCGGTGAATGGATCGATTTCGCCCCGGGGAATTCTAGATTGATCATTTTACGCAATAGGTGGGCGAAGAGTGCAGCGAATGAGCGGTGAAACTACAATTATCCTTTTTTAAAAATTCAATTTCTAATCGCTTTTCCTCTGGATGTGACCCCTGCAACGATCATAGTAAAAGGGTGACTGAGTTTCGTCCTTTACTGCAGTAAAACCTCTTTCAACATTCTTCGTCGTTATTATTGCCAATACTGATGATGCCGGCTGCTGCTACTACTGTTTTAATGCCAAATATAAAATTGTCAAATGTGGTTTGGAGAACGGCTGCTGTTGTGATTGTTGTTGTTACTAGCGTTACGTGTACTGTGTGCCTTTTTTTTTTTCTTCGTCTGGTTTGTTCTTCAATACTAATACATATTCCGTGTCTGTGAGTGTATGGACCGCCTTGTTGGCCCTGTAACGGCGTAGGGCTTTTCTGTTCAATGACAAGAGGAAAATTGTTACAGGAATCGGCCCATCCCCATTCAGTGCACTAATGGAGGCAAATAAGTGAATACAACAGAAACAACAACAAAAACGAACATTTTGTCGATTTGCCTTTAGGCCAACGGAAATGGAGAGGAAAAAAAAAACGGAATTTGTTTTAGTCAAACTCGCAGCCAAACACAGAAATAAGCCGAGGCGGGAGGGGTTAGATGTGTGTGTGTGTGAGTTTTGTTTTCAATTTGCAATTCTAATGTAATTTTTACGTTTCTTTAAGTTCATTCGTTTTTTCCATTCTTTTACCTTTTTTCCCCGAGCACGAGCATTATTGTTCGTGGTGGTATTTGTTGTAAAGATACTCGTCGTCGTATTTTTCATCACGGCTTCTGTTTACTTTCGTATGGAGTGTTTTGCCTGATTTTTATTCATTCTTCAGGTTTATGGGTATTGGCCTTGTCGTTGTGGTTGTTGTCGTTGTTGTTGTTGTTCCCGTTGTTGTAAAGTTCTTAAGCCATATTACACTGTAGATTTGCCTGCTGTTGTTTTTGTTGATTTTCATCAGTTGGGTTGTTTTGTGTGTGTGTGTTTGTGTGCGAGTGTTGTTTCAGTTATTGTCGTTCGAGTAAGTTGGTAATTGTATTACAAATGCCTGTGAAACAAATCGATTATGTTAACGGCCTTTTCCTACAAATAACGAAGTTTACCTTAATAAAAGGGAAAATAGACTTTTCGATTATGGCCGGAAAATAACATTCTCATAGATAATGAAAACCTTTCACGTTTGATGACTTAACTTTTCGGAAATATTAGGCACGATAGCGTTAATTTTGTGGGTGTTGGCGAGCCAACGCGTCAGAGTGCGAGAGCGACAGGGTTGGTGAAGAGAATTGAATAAGTATGACATGAACCGCCGAAGGATATTCCTTAATTACTTTCCACAAAAAATTACCTTTACATTCGTTTAGTAATTAGAGAACTTGGATATGAAAAATGAAGGCGTTGATTTGAATTAAAAAAAAAGAAAACACAAAATTGTTATTATCCAACCGATACAAACCAGGGAATAAATGGTTTTTGAACTCCTTCTGTAGCCAACGTATGTTGCCTTCTGCTCGTAAGTAGTCGAGAAATTTAAAAATACAACCAACAATGTCATATCTTCGTTCCGAAGGTATCTTCAGGTTTATCACAAAATCCCCCCAAAAAAAAATCAGATAAAACCATTTCCTGGTATACATTTTTACGATCTATTGATCTATTCTCTCCAGGTCCTTATCTCTTAAGGTGACTGAGATATTATGACGCCATTTTCTTGTATGTCCGTTTTTGATAAAAAATTAACGAGTTATGTATTGTGGATTTATATATAATACATTGTAAAAAAAATATTTGAAAGATTTAAAAAAAGAAAAATTGTCATACTATTAAATGTATCCTATATCTCAAAAATAGTTTCGGATACATTTTCCAATATTGTCAATATCTTCCTTTTTTCTAAATTCATAGTTATATGTGTTCATATCGTAAGTTATTTTTCATGGTGTACATGGTTTTTGAATTGGCAAAAACTTCTTTTCCGAATTGTTTTCTCAGGCGTGATGATTGAAATTGGCTTTCACTTCCAGACGTTTTAAAATGTTAAAAAAAAATTTATTCTTTGGCAATATATGTGGATAACATTTCAAACTAACAAAATCGGTATAAAGCTATCCAAAAAAATGTACGTCGCAATTTAAACGTTAAGTGTATTGTGCATATACTCGAAGATAACTTCGTCTGACAAAAATATTGCATCACTTTTTACACCACCTTTTTTTTATGTAAATTAAATTTTACGGTGTAAAAAGGGTTTCTTATCCGTCTCTGAATCAGTGTTAGCCTTTCTCACTTCAGTGTTTTCGGTTAAATAAATGCAAGCTTTCATGTAATGTTGAAATGTTTCTTTAAACTTCCCACCGTAACGTATGATCAATATTAATTTTCACAAAAATCACGTATACGTCACGCAGTGCACACGCACGCAACATAAACTTGCCACGACAATGAAGGTACACACACACACACACACACACATAGAGAGCGAAACATTCGTGAGTGGGTTTTATATTTCAGCGAACGGAACGTGTTGTTCGTCCCATTCGAATTGTTAAAGTTTTCATTGATTTTGCACTTAAATGGAAAATGGAAAGGAAAGAATTAAATTAATTTTGCAAGAGTGTTAAGAAACAAATGTACATACATATGTAAGGAAGTGCACATGGTACAAGGTACAAAGTACATAATGCTGTGTATTCAAAATGTCTTTAGAATTCATTTTCATAAAGGCTTTTGCCACGGTGAAAGATTTCCAAGATTTGCTTTTAATGTCTATCTGTCTGTCTGTCTGTCTGGGGGGAAACGGAAATGTAATCTACTGACTGAAAGAATTAGAGAAATAGAAAAAATATATATCAGATAATTTCACATTTCTGTCGTTTGTAGTAAAAAGCAAACAATTATTTCAATTTCAGTTGGTAAATATTACAAGTTCTCGCAAATAAACCGAACAGGCAGCCACTTTCATACACCGTGACTCTAACTCGACATTATTCACATACCCACCCATATTCACATTTACTTCCTTTGCCATCATAATCAAACATAACGAAGAAGACAAAAAAAAAACGAATGAATGAATGAAAGAAAGAAATACAACGAGCGTTAAAAAAACGTCGTGATAATATTACCACTCGAATATGAATATGGCCAAAAGGCAACGAAAACAAGTAGAGGTAAAACCACATGGGTCCATGAAATGTAAATGTGTACACAGAACACGGTAGATGGAGTGCCAGAGAAGAATTATCACAACATAACTCTGAGCGAGCGAAATTATTCAAACAAATCTTTAACTATAAAAATCTACATGACAATATGCCCGATATGGACGAGCAGCGGGACACGGACGCAGCCTGGCATCCGGCAATACAGCGAGTAGACGGCGCTAGAGTTCTACATGAAATTAAGAGAAGTATAAATATGCACATTGAAGCATACCTTGGGGAGAGCTGGGCGATGCCGACGGCAAGGATGACAGCAAGCTGGTCGTGGTGGTGGTGTTGGATTTTCTTTGTTCTGGGAACAGTTAAACCTACAAAAGTTGCTACCCTGAATGTGCGCCAATATTTGTATGTGTAGGAGAGTGTATGTAGTGTAACTGTGAGTGTGCTTCTGAGTTGAGGGCGTTAAGCTGGAATTAACAAAATATTGTGTCAAGCTTCAGGTTGTGGACACAAGCATGAATACTGCATAAAACTGTAATTCACACACACACACATACATGCAGATACAAACACATCCACACAATTATGGCCAATGCAAATCGCTGCTCAGAATGGCACCCGACAAAGTTAAGTGGAATTGAGGTGCAGTCATTGAGTGAACTTCAAATGCTCAGCCTTAACTTCGGCCAGCAGCAATGAGTACAACTTCGGCTGTCAGTTTGGCCGTGACGAATTTTGTATACCCTTCTGGGTGAGCATACCCGCCTCAAGTAGAAGTCCAGGAAATGCAGCTCAATATTAGAGGAGATTTACAAGACTACCACAAAGTTTGCAAGTTCTCTTTGAAAGTTTGTTAACGTAAATTTCAAACTCGAATGTCTGCGAACAAAAGAAAAGACGACCTATGAGCATTTACGATGGACCCTGTTGGTTTATTAGGTTGTTCTTTAAGGAAAAATATACCAAAAGACATGGCGAGCTTCAGGATGCTTTTAATAAAGATGATCCTCAAGTGAAGCCGATGAAAAGATTGCAACGAAAACTGAAATCACAGATTCGCAAGACCAAGTAGAAGAACATCTATACCAAATACCTTTGACTTTTTTCCGTTAATGAGCCAGCTCCACATGAATTAACAAACTAACGTCACTTTCATATCATAGTAATCGGATATTTAATGAAATCTGGGAGGGTTAATAACCAGAATATTGTTTGAGCCGATCGAAAATCACTCAGTTGCAGTTTGAGCAGGGCAGGGCTGGGCAGGTTCGAAATATCTTACCTACCTTACGGGCGACTTTTAAACAGACGTTCTCGAAGAGACGATTCCAGATGTCACAAACAGAACGACTAGAGTATAGTTACTCACATCTATCGGGAAGGTGGTATACAAACAAAACATGTTCGAAATATAGGGACTGCTTTTTGTTGCTGGCACCGGCAGGTCAGTTGATAGGGACATATAGTTTGTCCGGGTGACAGTGGATGATGGTGGTGGCGGTGGAGTGGTGCAACGTTTCCTCTAGCCGCCGTTCGGTTACTTTGTCATGCGACCATGATGTGTCGTTCTGGTGTTTGTTTCTCTTCTCATTCGTGTGCACGTCGGTGTCTGAACCTGTGTCAGGTTGGTTCCTTATATGAATGAGCGTGTGTGGGCGCTGCTGTAGTGAAAAGCTCTTGGCCACTCTATCAGCATGAGCGTGTTTGTTTGTTTGTGTGCCTGCATACCCACATACACACACACACGCACACACATATAGAACATATGCAAATATCCAACGTGGGATATGCAAAAAAAGTCCGATGCCTGAATCGGTGCCAAAAGCAGTCGCTGCTGTCAACATAACCGGGGCTTTACTCTTGCATACGTTGTGCCACTTGTATGTGTACGGGTGTTTTGTTGTATTTGTGAATATGTAAAAAACGGGCATGCATATGCATGCATTTTTGCCCCCGTTATGGTGGCAAGTCCGTAAAGAGGCAAGCAATACATAAAACAAATGACAATATTTTATTATTATTCCTTTTGAACGTTCGCTGCCACATTTGGCATTGCACACGGTAGAGAGCGCACATCTACTAGGTTAGAATACAATAGACTTGGGTCAAATGGATGACGGATATACAGATGTAAATAGGAGGGCTTGAATGTACCCATCTGAATACACGGCAGATCAAATTGTGGAAATCTTTTCACACACAGGAACATTTCACATATTTAAGTTTTTTGAATTCAAATCTGTTCTCGCCTTTCGCCTTCCGCGTTCCATGTTTTGTTTGCTTTGTATGCTCATGAAAATTTTACCTGCGTTAAAAGTGGTTTAACTGAGCAATTTGAAAGTCCATTTGTAGCATATCGTTGGGACGAGTAAGGTCGAAGATATCTCCTTAAATGAATGTCTCCCAAATATCAAAACTAAATTCAAATTATTTTTTTTTAAATTTCAATGTTGCTGGGAAAAAAGTGAAGTATCGTATTCGGAAATTCGAGTTTTGGCCAATCAAATTCTTTAGTCAGCAGTTCACGCCATTCGAATAATAATTGCTGAGCAATATGACGATCCCAAACTTGCATTGAAGCACTGGCCGGCCAGTGAAAATAGACGTCACCATGTCATTTTGTAATAATAACTCTTTTCTGTGATAACAGGACCAAAACTACATTTATATATTCAAAATATCTGTACAAAACTTCTTTAATTTCCATACATTCCGCTTGCAAACTAACCGCAATATAAGGTGACACTCATGTCCCTCAGAATCGATCACAATTCCCTTCCTTTACATTTCCCACCACATTCGTGTTTCATCATGCTTCTCTTGTTGTTGGTATTTGTTGTTTTTTTTTTGTAGTTTCGTTACCAAAAAGGCGATTGTAAAAAACCACTGAACAAGAAAAATTAATTATACAATGTAACGTGGAATAAAAAAAAAAAAGTGAACAAAACCGATATAAAACGACAGCTCGAAAAACAAGGGCTTCGGGTAGTGCTGTGATGACGCTGACAATGATGCCAGCGAGGGTGACGTTTATGGTCAGGCTGTGCCTGTAACGCCACCACCGACACACCACTGGCCCCTACTCCACACGAACACACACCATCATTCATTGTGTATTCACAGGTGTGGCAATCAGAAACAACAGAGGAGAAAAAAACACAGAAAGAGGTGAATGAAAATGAAATAACTTAATGCTGTCATACAAATATTTCGCCATAATAAATGATAATACAGATGATGTGGCTCGTGATGATGGTGATGGCGATGCCGATGCTGATGCCGGTGATGTTTCTGCTGATGTTGCTGTAAATGCAACTGACGTACGTTGTTGGTCTTTTAATTAAATTATGCCCTGCACTTTTTCCACTCTGGCATTCAAACCGAGCAAAAATAATAAAAAAAAACCCTTTTTTTGTCGTTTTTTTTTTGTTGGTGTGCTTACAAGCAAAACTTGTTTGCATCCTTTTTACAGATTACTTGGCAACTCGTTTGAGGTTATTTTTGTGTCCAACGAGAATATGTGTGTGGTTGTTGCCACTGCTGCCGTTGCTGTTGCTGTCGGGTGGTTTTTATTAGGAATGGTTGCAAAATAAATCGCTTTTTGGGCGTCCTTGTGGTGGCAGATTATGCATATGCAACCGGAAAATATGACCTTCAATAATCATGATTAAATGCTTATTAGTTACCGCCATTTGTAGGTAAGCGTGTGCCAGTGCCCCCCATGCCACACAAAAATTATCAGTGGTACACCATACACCGACAGCTAACACTCCCTGCGAAACAGTTGAATGGAAGATTTGTGGCAACTGCACTTACAATGTTTGTATGTAATCGAAAATCTATTGTTACGGAACAAACGAATGCTTTGGAAAGGCAGTTGTTACCGCGAGCAAAGTTGCTCATATGCAAATGGTTGCGGATTTTGTCGCAATATCATTTAAATTGTGCTGCAAGATTATATTTAGTTTTTGCCTAGCAACGAGATTTCACATTTCAATAATCTGCTCGAAGGACATACCCTGAAAGTAATTTTCATTAATGTGTGTGTGTGTGATTGTAGGACGGCTCTAATAAGAACATTGAATTCATTCCAAGTAAAGCAGTCGATTTGCGAGACAGTAGAGATTTGTGCATTTGCAATAAAATTCAATTTGGCTCATTTCTAAAGTTAATTCATGTCAGCGCTTTAATGCACACAATAGACGATTGTCTAAAATGACTCGTATCTATAGTTTACAAGTAACAGCTGAATCATGCTCCAAAAATTTACTTTTAGATTCTTCAGATGTCAAACATTGCGTCATTGTCTCATTTCAACGATAAACGTGCCAATTTCATTTTGAGATTTTTCCCTTTTAAGAGGATTTGGAAGTAATTTGCTATTTCAAAGCCCAAAATGGTATCCAAAAAAATATAAAAATTTCGGCCTTTGGCTATTCAAATGAAATAATATTTCCGCACTTTCGTAATGGACTTTTATTTTTATAATTTGACTAAAACCGAACATCAGACGCAGAGAATCAGAGGTGCCAAAGTTCGGTAGTCGGGGTATTGGATAAATTTCACCACAATGTGTAGTAAAACAGAATAATATGTTCTCATGAATCCAAATATGAAATTTCTATTAAGACTGGCAATAATAAAAAAAAAACCTTCCTCAGAATTTATATCAGTTAAAAAAAAAATTACTACTAAACATTACCTAATTCTAGATGGACAGTCATTAAACCTACAACTCTGTAAATTGTGTGATAACATAGTTTAAGTATTTCTTTTTATTTATTTAATTAACAAAATTAACTTGTAATTAAAATTACAAGCTAACTAAAAAAAATAGAGGCCATAATAAAAAAAATCTATTGTCGCACGATTTAATTTAGACAAAACAATTCGCGCTCAAATTACAAAACGTTCTGAGTGAAAGTTTCAATCCGCATCTGGCAACACCAGTGATGATGGAAATGTTGGCGGTAGCCAAAGAAATGCCAACAATATTTATGGTGGTGCTGCGAAACAAATTGTACAGCTCGTCATAAATAATGAAGCTGTGTCCCTCAAGATTCATAAGGACGTATTTACTGGAATTTTCTACAAATTGTTATATTCGAAATCAATTCGAGGACTAGTTCGTAATGGTATGTGAACAGTACACCACAAGATGATGAAAGAGTCCAGTATCATTGTTTTCCTTTTCATCACTGCAGTTGCAGAAGATATGCGCTTTTCACAACGCACTACACGTTGGCTGGACAGCCGACAACATGACATATTCCACCAATCAGAAACAGTCGTATTGAACATCATCGTTTACATTTAACAATAGGTTACAATTAAATCTCAAGAAGAAGAAAAAAGCCATTAACTTCCTCAGGAACTGAAGCCCGATGGCATTGTGCTGTAACATGCACCACGACCACTACCTAACCACCCACCCAACATCCGGCCAACGTCCTTGATTATACATATTTCAGCTCAAGTAATTTCAATTCATTTCGGTTTCAGCTTTTTTTTCTTCTTCTCATTTTCCACTTTGCATAAATTCCCAGCAATTGCCATTTGTTACATTATTCAATAATTTATAATGTCATTGTGGCCATATTATCTGCTGCTATCCCCACAAACAGAGAAAACACTCGAACTCACGCTCACGCACACACAAATATCAGGGTATAACTTCGAAGGATATACAAAAATACATCAAAGTGGCTCGTGAAGGAAGGCAGGCAGGCAGCATGGAATATTTCGATGGGAAACATATGAAGTCAAATGTTGTAAGAAAAATATAATTCTGTTCGTACGGACGGAATGTCTCTACAGAGGGAACCGAAATTTTAGGGAATCGGGATTCCTACCTTTCATTTATGTTTATGTTAACAATTTCCGTACAAATTTACTTTTATTTTGGCGAAATCTTAAAAAATCTATTTGTATTCTTGAGGAAATTCACGAAAGTTGTTTTTATTTTTTATTATTAACAATAATATTTCTAACTAAATTACAAACATAATGCAAGCTTTGACTACTGACGTCTTAAGTCATAGATGAAACTTTAAATGTTTAACACATTCCATTAATCATGACCCAGTCTATGGCACACAGAAATGCGTAATTCATAGCGTAATATGTGTGTGTGTGTGTATGTGTGCCTCTTCCGTATTAATATTCTGCCTCTACCTCTTTCTCGCTCTCTCGCCGAATCATCACTTCCTATCTTTTCTTTCCGCAATTTGTGGAAAATAATTGAAGTGCAATCACCATGATAACCGAATGAACCAAGGCAACGTTTAAAGCATTTTTAAGCTCACACTCACAACACACACACACACACACATATATATATGTACATACATCTACTCTGAATCGAAACTTACAAACGCTTACAATATGTCGAGCATATCTGCACATGAATATGTATGAATGGTCGGACGAATGCATTTGTGCGGCAGGCAATATGCAATGTGCAACACGCAGCCAGCATTCGGCCAATCGTTTGGTAGGTATCATCCTTTTGAATATTGTTTTAATATTTGTTTTCGCATTAAGAATCATGAAATGATTTCAAATTGGCCAACTCAAGTTGCTGCTGTTGCCGTACTAGCTATGCCTTTGTAAGTGTACGCACTTGATCATTTCATTTTTTGTTGTTGTTATTATTATTGAATATGCAATTATTCAATTTATTGCTTTTGCTACCCACCCCACCCCACTGCGACCCACCCACCCATCTCAAACAACTTTCTCAGATTGCTGCTGGCGATCATGGGCCAACGGTCCACATGACCGGCGCTCGCTTTACGCTTTACAAAGTTTGTGAAAGAATTCAATTAAAATTGTAATGTGTACTTATTAAAACCCTTAAGAAGACAAACAACCGAGCACAAATGGAGTAATCATAAAAGTATTTTGCTCGTTTTGCCCGCAAAACGAAATTGTTGAAACGGTCAAGAACGTTGAGCGGGAATATGACCAGCAAAACGTAGCAGCCGAGAACAATGGTGTGAAAATAGCCGAAAGTGAAATGAAATTTTAGCATGCAGGTGAAAAAGAAAATTAATTGAAAAACAGTTTCTCTTTCCTTTTGTTTAACGAAATCCTGTTGTGGCAAGCAGCAAAAAAAAAAGTGTATGAATTTAAGGTAATGTTGATAAGGGAAGTTCAACAATAGATTTAAACCCTCATATCGCTTCACGTTATTGTGATTACTTTTCTGCTGGGTATGAAGTACGTGAAATGATTTTGGAATTCTCTACTTCGGAATGTGTATATGTTTATATTTAATCGGCCATCGACTATTCCCACAATTTTGTATAGAAAATTATTTGATTCGCAGCGAAAAACTTTTCGAGAGCAGGCCATGTCATAAACATTTCCAATGTTGGTTTCTATATTTTTGAGTATACTACAAAATTCACGGCCTCTGTGTAAAATATTTGAGAACATCGTTCAGTTTACCTGGTGGCCACACCATCCAATAGAGTTTAACGGGGACACTTACCTGAAAAGAAATGAGAAAAAAATAAAAATTAATTAATGTTCATAATAAAGAATATACAATATAATTTATAAACATTCGACTATTTATTTATGGTAGCTCTAAGCGCTCAGGTCGCCTAAAATAGGCCGGCACGTCTGGAATGGTCGACTAAATTCATGGAATGATATTTGATGATCGAAGAATAGTAATCAAAGCCTTATGGATCACATTTTACATGTATACTCGGACATGAATATGATATCTGCAGATGAGTGCCGCGTTTGCCCACACTCCAGCAAAAGCTTAATCTTGTGAATACTTCAAAGGAGTGTCGGAGAATGTTCAAGCGAAAGCCAAACGACATTGGAACATCATGACTGGCTGGAGACCGGGAAAAAAATCCAATCACTTGAAGCAGGTCATGGAAAACTCTCTAAATTGGAATCATCATTGTAACATCCCCTCAATTAGGAGATGACAAAATTAGAAAATATATGTTATACATTTTTGTTGGTGAAGAATAAATAAGACAATGCCTCCATACCTCTTGTTCGAACGCAAGATAAAACGCGTAACACATCGAATTTGAATGCAATAAACGGGTCAAAAATTATAGAGGTTTTTACATTTTCATTTAATTGTATTTTAATTTAAGATCTTCAGAAAACAAAATAACTGTTTTGCCAACTTGGCTCGGTTCGAGTGGACAGCAGTAGCCACAAACCCACGAATTCGACACCAGTCGTCATTATATTTTCTAAAAAAAAAAAACAGGAAACAGAAACTCCTGCAATTTATACGGTTTCCCCCTCTACGGATGTTTCATCATATTGTCGTGGGCTGCCACGCAAACAGCACTTTTAGTTTCATTATTCCAACCAAAATGTGTGGTATGTAATTTTCATTTCATCAGGCCACACTTCCTTCTTGTTGCCTCTCTTACCCCATCCCATGTCCGCCACTATTCTGAATAGTCATCAGCCAAAAGGCATTCGAAAAACAGAAAAAGAAACATTCCCTAATTGTCTGTTTATCCGGCAACAAAATGAATGAAATGAAAAAATAATAACACAAAAAACGTGAGCTGATAGTTAATTTCCAGCTCTACCACTAAATGAAAATGGCCCATAGACAACTGTCGGTGCCGGCAAGGGCAGGGCCGAGTGGGGGCAGCAGGAGATACAGAAGCAGGCCACGACATCGACGATGGGTATTTGGAGAATGAGGAAGTAAGATATGATGGGAACATTCATTTAAACAGAGATTAAAAAACTGAAACAACCTAAAACTCTTTTTAGCAACAACAACAGCTGCAACACACAGACATAGGCACACGTCGTCCACGTATCCCGGCATACTCTCACATACATTTCAAAAGAAGTACAAACTGTTGTCTACAGATAACATGAATGTTACAAATAAGCAAATAATGAGGTGGAACAGGGGGACGAGGAGACAACTGGGCCAGGACGATGCTGGCACGCCGAAGGAATTATAAGGAGATACAACAGATTTGTATGTTTATGTATGAGCAGTAATTGCATTCAGTCTAACTTAAGCTAAACTCAGAGCTAAGGCCGCCGCTATCATCAACGTCATTCGTTTTTAGAATCATTCCGATTTTGTATCGTCTCTCTGTACTCGGTTCTCCGTCCTCCATGTACTGTGCATTCCCAAGTGCTTCTGGTGTGTGTTTGTGTCAGTGTGCATGTGTGTAACGACACGGGGGAGTGCGAGTGAGACGGACATTGAAAAGACATTTGCATAACGCCTCCGAAAAAAAAACGCTTAATAATGTGTAATGGCTAAACGTAACGTTGAGAGAGAGAAAACTTGCAACGACAGTCATCTGTTTGCATGTATCTGAGGGCAACAATAGCCACCGTGGCTGCCACTAGGGCCATTGTCAGGAAAAGGGAAGGATTACCGCCGGGGAAAAATTCCTTTTTGTGGAATATCAAGTGTGTTTAGTGCCTGTGTCCCAGGAGGTTTAAGATACATTTTGAAAACTAGATAGATCATCATTCGGCACAAAACTTCACAAATGACACATTGAAATTTTGGACCTCAGCAATACTAAAAAACATTCCGCATCATTACCCGAACGTGGAACAACCAATAACAGGTTACTCTCCCCAAAAACCATTACCTTTTGATCATGACTTCAGAGAATAACCAAATAGCCCGAGTTAATGGGCTAAAACTTATTTATTTATTTCCCTTAACATACCATTAAGGCACTGACGGAAAACTTCTCTTGAATCACTGAGTTGTGCGTGACATAATCTGTATAGTCAGTGACTTACGGGCCTCCTATTTAACGCCAAAATCTCTTTATGTTGTACTCGCGCTAATGTTTGTCTAAGTCAGACTATGGATTTGTGGACAAGCTTTCGAAGACGGAATATTTCCTTTTCGGCAATCTTTCAGAGTTTGAATTGTTCTCGTTGGGATCATTCCCCGACATTATTGCCTACTTCACACTATATGCAAATCCATAGAGCTTCTTCGTGAGATTGCTGAAGTATGGCACCTGAATCTGGGCGATTGTGGGGTAGAGAGAGATGAACTGGAGGAAGGCAAGAACAGCACGATGCCGTTCGTTCGGTGGTATGCAATTTACACGTACACCGCAAATTGCAGTAGAATTTGTTTTGTAATTCATTTTACTGTTACTAAAGTTTGTTTAATGTTGCATTTGCTGTCGTTCGTTCGTTCGTTGGTTCATTCCTTCGTTGGTTGTTGTATTCACACAGATGCAGATACATGCATGTGTATGTGTGTGTTCATATATGTGTTGTGTGCGTATGTATGTATGCGGTAAAAACTGAATGGTGCTGATGCTACAAATGCTGATGTGGCTGCTGCTGATGATGTTGAAGGCTTTCGGAGGGGTTTTTCCCAATGATGACAGGGAAAAAAAAAACAACATAAAGCAAAAAATACAAAAAAGAAATAACGCGCGCACACACACAAACACACATCAACTTGAAGAGGCTACTAAATTGAGGGCGACAGGTGGTGGCCTTTGCACACACATACAAACAAAATCATATTCGCTAGCAAAAAAAAAAAAAAACAACGCTGCAACATCACTGGGTACACCAACCAACACTTCTTGCTGAGGACATCAACACAAACACACGCACACACACAGACGCACTTTCGTAATATCCATGCGGAGAAAAGTGCCCACCACTACTACGTGTTCAAGTGTAAATTGTTGTCAGGTTCTGAGTTCACCCCGGTTTGGGTGTTTACAACGACGACGTCAAAAGCAACTTCAAGTGTTTTCAATGGATGTTGTCTCCTTCTGTTTAGCAAAAAAAAAAAAAATTAAATGCAAAATATATTTCTTCTTCTTATTTTCTAAAAAGAAAAAAGATTTTTATCTTTTTTTATGATTATTTTAAGCTGAAAGTCCATATTTGTAGCCAAGCATAGAAGGAAGCGTACACATCAGCCACTGGAAGTTAGTTTGATAAATTTGGTAGCAAGTCTGCTGAGGAATTCGGAGAGTGTAGCTCAGGGATTTTTTTACGTATTCTATTTAAAAAAAAAGTGTAGAAAAGGTACATATGTTGCACACTTTTAATTTCCGATTTGGGGGTTTTTCTTCTTACTCGGCAGGTCTGGGAACACAATGGGGGTAAACGGCCAAAGAAATGCATTGCAAGTGCAAAGAAAATAGAAAACAAAACGTTGAGTGAAATGCATTTGCAAATGAATCAAGTCGTGAATGCATTTTAACACAGCAACAACAAATAGAACGTCATAACTTACATACAATCAAGAGCACTGTACAAAGACGTCGTTTATGATGAGGACAAAACGGTTGGTTGCGAACAACATTACACACCATGCCATATAAACACTTACACATGCATGTAATGGGATATGTGGAGGGGCACATATGATGCCTGAGCTGTACACTAGAAACAACACGAAGAACCTTAAAATGTAAAAGATTTCGTTGGCTAGGCCATATTGTGGTATTCGTGAGAGATGCCAGAAAAAGGTAAAAAAAATAGGATTTAAGGGTGTTGGAAGTAGGAAAGAGGGAAGATTATTCCACATACGAACAGTTCGTCTGAAGAACGAATTTTCTCTATAGTGCGTCGTCCGAGCAACGGGTCAGGTTACAACGAAAGGATGAGAGTCCCTGGAAAGCCGCATATTCCGGCTAAATGTTCTAACATCAGAGACAAGACGACGGATACCCTACTATCCCCAATCATCGCCACCGCTCTCCTCTGTACACGGTCCAAAAGCTGCAAAGATATCTTTAGAGCTCCTGCCCATATATGGGAGTTATATTCCATTTTAGGCGAAGAGCAACGAACAGTAACACTGAGTATCAAAAACTCTACCATTTGACAGACTTGACTGACTGATTTTTTTTCTCCCCAGTACAAGACATTACTATCACACATACGACAGTTTGTCTATGATTGCAAAAGCTATTTATAGAACAATGGTGTTGTTGCTATGTTTTTTGAGAGAAGGCGTTCTATTCCTTAATTTGTTTTGTGGATACTATCTGCCAATCCAGATAAAGGACGATCAATATGTTCCGAATGCGCGCAAGAGAATAATGACAGACACGTAAAACTAATCTAGAAATAGCATTAACCCCGTTCGGAGATGGCTTAAAACAGTAGCTCCCGTCAGCGAGTATTCACATATATCGTGAACAACTCCCCGATCTGTGAAACGGCTGCTTAATGCAATGTTAAGGGACATACTTACAAACATTCACAAATAAATTTCATAAGAAAAAACAATTTGAATCTGAATACACTGCATTTGAATGATTCAAGTTCAGATCTCTTTTGGGGAAATGCACTGCAATGTGTAAGAACTATTTTGAGGTCTTTGTTCGTTATGTCCGTTTCCATTACATTTGATGATGAACGATGTGTGTGTGTGTGTGTGTACATTAAGTCCTTTGATTTTCCCTCCTTCTCAATATGCCACAACATTCTTAGATGTGGCAAAGTACAAAAAAAAAACACACACACACACGACTAACACATAAATACTTAAAATGTGTGTATGTATGTAAATAAAAGTGAAGCGAGAAGCGCAGAAACAAACGCCAAAGGATAGCAAGCACATACAAAACCAAAAAAAAAAAAAAGAATGAGAAGAAATTTTCAACATATTCAAGCGTGCACAAACACGCTTGATGAATGCACATGTAAACATTTTATGCAAACATTTATGTGTTTAGTCGCTAACAACAATACCTAAATGCAGTTGCAACAACAACAACAGCAAGCGACAAGCAGTAAATGCAACAACATTACTCATTTTGTGCGATAAGAGCACACGAACGAGTACCAACCAACAAACAAACATGGCAACATCCGCTTTGGGGGCTTTAACAAACCGTTACTTTCATCATCAACATAATCATCGCTATCGTTGTTATGTCGACGTCGCCGTCGTCCTGCACCCTCTCTCTGCTCCTCATCATCGCCATCGTCATCGTCATCATCTTTCTTTTGTGTGCAAAAGTGCATCCGCTTTTTTATGCGAAGCTTTTTATAACAAACAATTCACAGCACACACACACACATTCGCCTATACTTAAGCACAAGTGAACACACACATATGCAATATGCATGTGTGTGCATTCTGTTTTATGATCGTGTATGCGTGCATGCGTATACATGTGTGTACGTACGCTGTTGTGTCGTGTTGTATTTTTCCTCCGATACTCATAAAACATTCTTTTAGTTCTCACTCGTGTCGCTGTTTTGCTTCGTTGTTGTTTTTTTTTTTTATTCCTTTTTGTGAGCGCTCTGGGTCCTTTTAAACGCCAATGATGTGTGGCCTTTAAGTTGTATTGGATGGGGGGCATTTGTGTTGTTTCTCTTGCTGTCGTTGTCGTTGTTTCTTTTTGTACTGCACTGTGTCTACTCATAAAAGCCAAAATAATAGCGTACTTTTCTATCATGATTACAGTAAATGATTGAATAGAGTGTATAAATTTCCAAAGGACTGAAAGGACACACTCGCATTCGCACTCGTGGCCGACAACAACAGCGGTTGCTGAATCTATCGCAAAGAAAGTGATGAACAAGTATGATTTCTAAAATACTTAACATTCATATCAGTCAACGGACGACGTACACACTTATCGCATATTCCATGCGAAAAAACATTTTTGTTGAACGAAAATAAGAGTCTTGAAAGAACAATTTGGAGTCGAGTGTCTGTCTAAATCACTGCTTTATAATTATGTTAAAAATGGAAACCACGTAAGTGTAAATAAAAAAACTAACCAGTTAGAGATGTACAAATCATACAGCGAGTTTTGTATCGAAGGTTTTCATAGACGAGAAACTTCTCTCGAATCAGTGAGCTGTACACGATATATTTCTTGTGTACCCACTGAGCGAGACCTACTGTTTGAAGACAACTCCGAACAACTAGTACTTTTTCTAGAGATGTTTTTACATGGCTCGTACTCATAAAAGTTGCCAGCAAATTCCGAGGTGGAAGCAGTCGCTGAAAAATGTTTCGTTCCTGGAATTACTCTGTGATGGTGGCTCCTCAATCAGATTGACTAGTTGTCAAGAGTTGCATGGAATGACTCATATGCGTGTGCAAAACTAACACCATAAATGAACAAATAAAAACAAATTCTTGATTATAAAATTGTACGCGCGACTCTGATTTGCTGATTTTATTAGACGTCATCCAACTGCTAGAATTTATTTAAAATTTAAAAATCCTATCATGAGACAGACGCGCATAGGGAATTGCGAGAATTTAAAAAAGTAAATCAAACTAAGTCGCCACTGCATTAAGTGAAGAATTCTGACCAAACAAGTATTCAACTAATCCTCTGTAGACAGTTTCACTGATAACCATAAGATGCAGACGGACAGAAGTGGCAACAATAAATATTCAGTAGAAAGATGGAACTGTTGCTGCTGAATGCAGTGTCTGAAAAATGTTCTCGCATACATTTTAAAACCGCGTCAGGTATTGGAGAAAATGGGAAAATAGTTTTACTTCCACTTCAAAACTTTGAATTTTCTAGCACACATCTTAAATAATCATCTCACATTATAAACAACCTGTTGATTGGCAAGGTCCAATAGATCCGACAATCGTGATTATGATGCATTAAAGCTGTTCCCGGCAATGACAGCACCACGGGTAAGTGGGAATTGCTGTCGATTCATGTGGTCATAGTGACAACAAACCTGCATTTCCCCAGGGGTTAAGACACAAAATTGACAAGAGGTGTATGAGTACTCAAATTAAATGAAGAATCCTCCAAATCAAATTGGACACTTGACAAGATACTCGATACGATGTACACTGCGATACCACTAACCTTTGAACACGAGCAGTGCAGTCAGACGTTAATATTTTCAATACCTAAACCACGTATTGTGGGCCATGGAAATTACTCAAATTGTACGCTCAGTTTTGAATTATTTAAACAATTGGTTATTTTGGAATTTTCAAGAAGTTCAAAAATACTTTTTTTTTATATATTTGTAATATTTATATATGATGGGAATCCAAATGCGTGTTCTAATTTGTTATGATGAAATGATCGGTCAACGGGAAATCATGTATTACTCTTAGATAGGTTCTTTTTTCGAGCGGTTGACTTCACTAATTGTATTCATGATAGACTGAACACTCCTGTTCATTAATTTTTTTTCACACACTGATCAAGCTCGACAGTAGCAGGCAACACTTCATTGAATGGGGGAGAGTCTCCCATAGTTGATTTACTAGTTTACTTATTTCCCTAAACATTCCATAAAGGAACAGACGGGGGAACTTCTCTCGAATCAGTGAGCTGTGAACGATGTAATTTGTAACTCACTGACTGGGGCCTACTGTTAAAAGCAGGCTCCGAACGGCTAATGCTTTTCTAGAGAAGTTTTACATGGCTTAGAGATTACTCTCTTACTCGTAAGGTCGCCGACATTTACGAGGTGGAAACCAGCCGCTGAAAAATAGTTGATGGTCTTACTAGGTTTCGAACTCGGGTTCTCCTGTGTTATAGTCGCACCACACCATGTCCGTCCACCCATAGTTGATTTGGTCACCTATAAACTTTAAATTAATTCATAACGCCAACAGATGATGTAATTTACAAATTCCCTGTTACATTATCACTTTATAAAGAAACCATTTCCAAGGGTCATACACTCAAAAAAAAAACAAACAAAAAAAACTTCGTACCAAATTTAATTGCCATTTCGAGACCACAAAATGCATTCAATTCGAGTACATTGCTCAGCTGTAGAAAATTGTACTTGTAAATGGTACACACTTAAAATAATGAAGATCGAATTTAATCAATTTGAGTAGGTTTTTCTTCTTCTTGACTTTGGTAATTTTGTTGTGAGTGTATACGCCAAACGTAAGGCTACTATTAACAAACGGTCTTAAGACTGAGCTTTCCTTACCCGTCCCATAAACATAACCATAAAACTTAAGTTGTCATTTCTAATGTGAAAAATCCTTGCAGGGAACATTTTTAACATTGACCATCATCCAATCCATTCCCCACTTATCTCAGAATCGCCACTTGTTTTTTATGTCCACTAAAAATTCATGAATATTTAGTGCAAACTCGACAAAAGTTATTGCAGTTTTTTTTTTTTTTTTTTGGTGCTCTTCGGGGTGGGGAGAAATTCATTTTGGTGAAAAATTATCATTTGGCTAATATAAAAAACAGTTACGTATATGGTCAAGACACTTAAAAAACCCCCATAGATAACAGCAGCAGCAGTATAAACTATATTTTCTGAGAATGTTTTTTTTTCACTAGGTGTGTGTGTGTGAGTGGACATTCAAGTCCCCACTAAATGGTCGAATGGTTTATTTCTAAAGCGAGCAAGGGAGTCGAAAGGAGTCAACAAATAACACGGCTGGCTGCTGGCAGTGGAGATGAAAGATGAATAAAAACAAAAACGACGAGAAGAACATTTATTTCAAACACAACGGAATTCAGCTACACTCAGCTCTATTCGCTCCGGTATGGATGGCACACGGGTCTCCATCCGTTTGGCGCGTATACAGGAGGCAGGCCAGCTAGCATACGAGTACGAGCATTTTACAAGTATGAATATATGAACATTGTACATGTAATTTATTAGTGACAACAAACATTTTCCACAGGATATTTCTCCCCTACAACACATGCCAAGCGTACACACACACACACACACCGGACGGACGGACCTTATCACAGCAACACCAACAACGACGACGACAGACGGGGCGACTACAACATCAACAACGCCATCATCGGCAACATGAAGAGGTCTTTTAGTTGCAGGACCAGTTCCAGGAGCAGGACCGGCAAGCAACGGTGGCAGCACCATTTTAGTCATAGTCATCAACCAGAAATCCAACCAGCCAAACCAACAAAAATGCTTCATCAGCATTAGTGTCAGCGTTCTGTATTCAACAACATTCAAATGTGTGTGTGTGAGTGTGTGTGTACGTATGTGTAGAAGTGTCTGAATGTGTCTGTTGTCCGTAGATGAATGAATAGATGTAAATATGCATCAGCAAAAAAGATTTCTATACACCGAACATATAACATGCCAGAGGAGAGCATTAACACAAAATGAAGTCGGAAACTCTGTAACATGTGAAAAATACACTCAAAACAATTGTCAATGTCCAATGTCCCGACAAGGGACGATTACGATTTAAAAGAGATATTTTTAACGTAGATTTGACCCTGTAGTTCGGGGTATGAAGAATATAGATCGGTGGAGTTGAAGAGTTCCAATTAAAGAAAATGTCATCTAAGAGTTTTCCAAGTAGACTTTCTCGAAATTCCCCATGAAATAATGAAGCAAACTGATTTCTCTGACCATTAAATCCATTTGAATGAATTCAAATTTGCTTAGCTATGCTTAGAGCGATCTACGTACCTTTTTACTCATCACATCCCATTAAGGAACAGACAGAGTTCAGGGAGGTTTGTACAATAAATATGTTTCCAGAGAAGCTCAATTTTATTTTGTATGTGATCACCTTTTTGTTCATTTCAATTACGAAGGTTTCCGATTTATTTTTAACGCAGAGAATGAAAATAAAACTACTCATATATTTTCTTTCGGTGTGTAGAGTGTTCATGTGCGTTGTAAACATATGAAAATGATTGCAAAATATCCTTTAGGAGACCTGCTCAACAGCATTTATCTATACCACTCATTGCTCTGCGTAAAAATGTGTGAGTGCAAAAAAAGGGGCTTTGAAGGCCTGCAATGGGATCTTGCAGTATCTTTAAAGGCCCTTAGTTTGTTGTATGACATGTATCTGTGATAGACACTTTCGCCTCAGAGAGCAGAACTTCTAAAGAGAGCGAGACATGAGTCGTACAATGAGGTGGGCGGATGACGGCCTTTAGGCGACTTTTCTAAAAACAATAAACCTTGAAGAACAAACGAAATTTTCATTATGGAAGAGGATTATTTCGATACGCTTCTCAGCCACGCAATACAGTTTAAACTGTAGAAAATGCAGCAACACAACATGTGTTTGAAAAGCAATTTCGTAATAGTTTCAAAAAACTGTGTGAACCCTAATAACTAATGTTAAACAAATTGTCTCCTTGTGAAATATCCTCCCTTCGAGAATACATATCGGTTATTCTACTTTGACTAGATTCCAGACTTCCATCTGACCTGGTGACCTATCCCTTTCGTATTCGGCGTTAAGCAACCCAATAATATGCCGTGTTCACTCTTTGGCTGTTGTTGCGGCACACTTACAATAGTTGGGTCCATTCTAAGTTTCTGTGAAGTCCAGGTATTCCTTTTTTTAAATCTCTCCAGTAGACTAAGGTCCCCTCTTCCAGGTTTTGTTTTTTCTGGCGAAGGCCTTTTTGTGGATTTCTCCACTGAGGTGTTTAGCAACCCTAAAGTATTCCATGTTTCCCTCTTTGGCTGCTGTTGGTTACATAGATTTACACTCGCGTTGAGTGATTTGCAAATGCGACTGTTGTTTGTTTGTTTGTCCGTTTGAAACAAGAACCAGCAGCAACAGCAGTAGAAGAAAATAGAAATATCTGTGTGTTTTTGTATGAATGTATAAATATGAAAATGTACTTTAGCTCGGGGTGGTGTGACACACATGGCCCCACAGACTGAGCTATGAATATGCAGATGCGTTCACACATCCATACATACAAACATATTTGCTGTCAAATGACAACATCAACATCAACATCATACATAGAAATGAAGTAAACATCACGAGCTGATGATGGCAACAATGTACGATAGGCGACAAGACAAACACACCCACGCACACACTCGTACAAATAATGACTTTGACTTAAATTCTTTTTTTTTTTTTGGGTAGCAAATCCATAATGATTATAAAAATGAAACCTGAAACACCAACCCCAACATCATCAGGCATCTGCATATGTATATGAATATGGACCCGCATAATCCATATTCATAAATGCACATTTGTGTGAGTGCGTGTGTGTATGTTACTTCCATAATGCATTGCCCGGAATTGGGGAAACGGCAACCGCACCCCCTTACCCCCAAAAAGAACACATCAATTTAGCATACAATGTACATATATTTAAAAAAAAAGAGTCCCTTTAATCTTCAATATCACCATCCACCGCCCAGAAAATTTCCGCGTTTCATTGCAAAAAGTGTGCAAATGTTTTTGCGAAATTTTTGTTTTTATTGCGCCAACTGGAAAGGTGTTGTTCGCTTATCAATTGTTTAAACATAACAACGTCTGCTTTGAGTGAAAAGTGATGAATTATTGTTTGCGTGTTTGCTTTGCGCATAATGAATATATTTTGGCCGGGACGAATGGATCAGGCACTAGCCGGTTCGCCATACCTAGCACTCCCTCCCCTCCCCACCGCTCGGCGTGTGTGTAGAGAAATTTAGCTAAAATCACCAACATCATCACTTTTAAGCTTAATTACTTTGTTATTGTTTGTCGGATTTTTTGGGTGAAAGATAAATACGGAAAAAGTTTTCCTGGCACTGATTCAGCCGGAGAACAAAGACAAACTGAAAATTGAAACAAAAGTGAACATTTTCAATATGGAAACTTGAAGATATGCTCCGTACATTAACTGGCAAACACCAGTTGGCAAATTTGTGGAGGCAGAGAGATAAACAACTTTCAGATGCTAATGTGTAAACAGCATAGACATGGTCCGCCAAGCTCTTCTCGGTAGACAAACGAAAGAAAAAACCTTTAAAATACTGTCAAACCATGGTTTAGTTAACAGAAGTTTGGCGGGGATTAGCTAGAACTAAAAATACTCGTTGGACTATTCTGGGCCAGAGAGGATGGCGTAGATAGAATCAATGTGGCTAGAAGCAAAATGAACCATCCAAATGTTTGGGCCAACCAATTTTGAACTGTTATTTTTATATACCAGAAACCGTTGATCCTTGGTACAAAGAAATCGGAAGACTTCGATGACATAGATGAAATTTTAATTGTCACAATAGGTTGGAAGTCAGATCTCCCTTCAAAAAACAACAGGTAATCTCATGTATGTGTTTTAAAGAGATTTCACTTGTTTTCATTAAATCGTAATCAATAAAATGCTATGATGCCTGAGGTATCTAGAATATAATACATTGAGGAAAATGTTTTTTTTTTTAAATTTCTGTGAAAAGTGGAATTAATGTCCATACCGATACCAAAGAATCTTCGGACCATAACAATATTTTAAAATATTTTTTTTTAAGTGAAACTTGGTTGGTAGAAAATAACAACTAAGTGAGTGTAGACATAAGAAATTTCTTGCTACGGCCATAGAATTTTATAACGACCACTTTGGGTCCCAGATCAACATTTTAAAGAGTTACAAACCGAATGACGGTCGCGTATTTCAATCACTTTAAATCACTCAGTCTTTTGTAACAACAAAGCAAAAACACCAACTGCCAACATTCCCAACATCCTTTCCTTTTTCATAGGTTTCGCAGAAACATTCGATTGTTTCAATTAACAAAAATATCCATTGTTTAGGGATACGGACCCCCCTTCCCCATACTGAATCATTTATGAAACAAATAATTCAAAACGTTAACAATTTCTTTCCTCTTAAGTGGGGGGGGGGGGGGGGGGATGTCTATTTCTATTCATAAAATGTAAGCCACAACAAACAGAAGACACTGGTCTCCAGTTATTCATTTTAGGCGTTTTCAGTATCGTCATCATCATTTACGTCGACAGCAACGAACCCAAACGCCCTCGACGGTACTGGGGACGGACGAAAGGACCAACAGCACAAATTGAGAAACTAATATATTTCAAGTTGTCGTTGTTGGTTGAATGAGTATGAGTGTGTGTGTGTGTGCGAGACAGAGAAAGTGGAAAAGCCTAAAAAAGTGTTGCTCATTATGGCCGGATTAAAATGCAATCAACAACCGAAAAAATGTGGTTGCCAAATAAATCACTGGCAGAGAGCGAGCGACAAACCGAAAGCAAAGAAAACGTAGCGTTGATTAGTTTTTCTATTGGCACCGTCTAACGCCCCATGAACCCCCCTCCTCAACGTACACCATCACCACCACAACTCCCCTCGATTTTGTAAAAACCGGGAAAAATTACAGTAGAAAGAAAAGAAGGGACTTTTACACCCAGAAAATACACTTGAAGAGAATGGCGGAAAAATAAAACAATACCACATTATCTTCGCTTATATTTTTTGTAGAGAGTGTGTGTGCTCGTGGCTGGCTCCATTATTCCCATTTTGGTGTCGAGGGTTAAATATTTTGCTGTTCAAGATTTATTGCCAAGTTTCCTGACATTATTTGTATCATAAATATAAATAAAAACGCATATTTTCATGACCATCACCGACCACCACAGACGCACCCCAGTTCAGCGAGTCCTTCACCACATTTTTCGGCAGCAGTAGCAGCAGCCCCCGCATCCGGCATCAGTGTAACCCCCAAATCTTAATATTTCATTTCATAGCTAAGATCTTTTCACAATGAACGACCGACTGGCTGAATGAAGAGGGTTGTCATAATGAGATTTATTTATTTATAAGGGTTAACAATTTTAACCAAAAGTTTAAGGCTTCAAATCAAATAGGCGTCGTCGGTAAGGATATCGAGGATGGCGCGTGCAGAAAGTGCACAGACCAGACCGGCTACCAATCAAAAAGAACGTTCTTTCAATCGTGTGACCTTTCCGCTCCCCCCACTACCGACCTTTTGGGCGAACAACATTTTAACAATGCACGATAAAGGATATTTGGCCAAGAGTAACCGGGGCAAGTGAAATGATTCGTGCTGGTAGAAAAAGGGTCATAAATAGAATATACAATTTAATTTCGGAAGATTAAATGTTTTAAGATAATCTATTCAAATTATGGAAAATTAACTATTCCTAACTCGATTTTTGCTGACGAACAACACTAACTCAAGCGGCCGCTCAAAGCGAGTGACCCCTCGTCTGATAAGAACAATTTATGATAAAAGAGTTAAAAAGTAATTATTAAAAAATTCAATACAGGTTTTCTTGGGCAAAACATTGGTGAAAATATGTAATTTATGCAATGGAGTTAATATTTGTTAAGGCCAGCAATCTCTAAGTAGCTGAGCTTTAAATTCGAAAACAAGTTTATAGACGACCTCATTACACGATAAAGGGGTTTCTGACAATGTGTGTTGAATATCCGGTGGCAAGGGTAATTGAACGGTGGTGATTGGCAAGTGACTAGTGATGTACAGCATCGAATCGAATTTCTTCGTTCGCAAGAATCAGTAACCCGTGTTAATTTTTTTGGCATCGGTTCTTCATGTGGTTTCTGAACTAATATTTAAAAGTCAGTGTTATGTGCGTACAACCCACGGACGTACAAATTCGCTTTATACGAATGGAGTCGGTTTTTTTTAAAAATCGGTAAGGATATCGAGGATATAAGGAGACCGACTACCAACCAAAAAAGAAAGTTCTTTCAATCGTGTGACCTTTCCGATGCCCCAAGAGGCAACAAAGCTCAATAATATCTCTTATATTGGATAGAATGTCGACCAACGTGCAAAGAATCTTCAAAAATCGAATGCAATTTTTCACTCTTAGGTCGTTGTGGTCCCAAATCGGATGGCATATTTGCATGGGAACTGTATAAACGCATGCACAGATGTTGACCAATTTTAAGAGAGTTCTGAACCCATTGTCATTTGTAGAGAGATTCAGCATGAAAAACAAATAATACACCCTTCAAGGCTGAAAGCTGAAATGAATGCAATCATTGTTAAAGATATTATTTTAATTTTATTCAAAAAGACAATACTACACAACATTTGGTGCATTTACAAACATTTTGGTATCCTTAAGGATATGCTTGGGAAAAGACAGCAGCAGCAGTAGCAGCAACAACAACAACAAATCCGAATCAAATTATTTAACATAACATAACATTTTCTTGACCATAAATGTTTATTCATTAGACACTGACAAACCCCCTTTCATCTCTAAACCCCTGTGTACCGCAAACAAAAAGATTCGAAAACCCAGAGAACCACACAAACGGAGGAGCCGAAGACATGGACACCAGCAGTAAAAGGAATTAAATTAGTTTGGCACAATAAATGCCAATTCATGGACACAATTGTAAACAAGGCAAACATTTTCCCAATTGCTGCAACATGCAAAGAACTACTTGTCTGCTCGCCAGCTATTGAACTCAATGTATCGCCCATCCATGAGCATCCATCCGGTGTTGCAAAGGGGACTGATGGAGGGGCGGCAGCGGCGGCGGTGGCTGTGTGTGTTTTCAAATGAGTGTGTTTGAAACGACACATTATAAACACATAAAAATGCAAGAGCGAGCAAAACTAACTTTGTTCTACGTTCAAAATCATTGAAAGTGAATCCATGCAATGCTTCAGCTAACGACAAGTTCCAAGTTTCTCAAGGAGAACAATGCATGAGCACGATGCTGCTGATGCCGGTGGTGGTGATGATGACGATGATGATGATGATGTTGTCCTGGTGCTGGCATTGAAGTCGTTGACGACGACGATGCTGCTGTTCTGTTCTGTTGCTGGATAAAATCCCCAAAGGAACTTAAATGTGCCAAAGTGTCTATTAAAACTATACCATCAGTGAATAAGAATACACAAAAACATGCAGATTTAACTAAACAAATACTTCGGAGTGGTGCGGTAAGGACGGTTAATACGCTCAGTCCTATGTTGGTGCTTGCTAGATTTTCTTCTATGACCGTATACATTTACGAATGAGGTCTAAGAGTTTAAGTCATTCTATGACAGCACATTTCAAGTGCTGCGACAACCTTTTTTTGATTTTGGCCATCCGAACAAATGATTTCTACGTCTTTCAATTGGTCCTTTCGGTCGAGCTTCCCTGTTAGCCCTTTCCGTGCTATTTGTTGTCTAAGGACTTTCAGACTCGAGCGTTTAGATTGTTTGGGGCGACAACATCAGAAATCAGTGACATGATTTTACAAAGTGTTGCAAGCCTGCGGTGATTTCCCTTTTTTGCCTTAATCTTTCGCTTATTACATTGGCCGATTTGGCGATTTGCTGTCAAATCATGTCAGACCCGCATTAAGCTGTATCTTATTATCTTGTGATAAATCATTTAAAAGCTCAAACAACTGAAATATCTTTACCAACGCTTACCACACCAACCTCCTCAAAATACAACAACAATTAAAGCACAGAATTTGCTTCAGACATCGACACCAACAACAATGGCAGCAACTAAAAACAAAACCCAAAAACATGATTGTATGGAACTGAAGCAGCAAAAACCCGGCCATACAACCAACCACGGCAACAACTCCAAGAGCAGCCAACCACCAATGGCATGAAGTACCAATTCAAAGTATTTAGATACTCTAAGTAAGTCTTGCGTTTGAGAAAGTACTGCCAAAGCTGTGAATTTCTATTGTACGTTGTTGATTTCGTCGAGGGGTCGTAATGCTAGTTCGGGTCCTGTTGGCATTGGTGTTGGTGACGATGACGATGGGATCGATGGTGGCTGGTTGTGCAGAAATGAAAAGAAAAGTTTCTTAAGCATGAAACAAAAATTGTCATCAACAAACTGACAGCAATTATGTCTGACTTGAATACACAAAAACCCAAAATTTGCCAGTTGTCGTCAACAGTAGCTGCGACAGCACCAACCAAATGGTGGCTGAACATCATGGCGTTCTGCTGGGCTCTGGTAGCATCACTCGAATTCAGTTGCACAGACTCACCCGAAAAGAACAAGAACAAATCACAAACTCTGCGGCAACTTTTTTTTTTTTTGTTTTTTCCTTACAATTCCAGAAGATGACAAATAAATGTGTTTAAAATTATTCACAACATATGAAAAAATGATAAATTATGTTGTGGTTGTGTCTACAGTGCGGATGTTGTGTGGAGTGAAAGTTTTCGAGATGAAAATTGAAAATTGTTTGGGGAAGAATGTGAAATGTCCTCAATTGGAGGAACGGTCTGTGGCTAACCACTCCAAAGAATGTTTGTGGCAACAAAAAACTTTCAGCAAATTTGTAACGATTGTTGGTTGGTTGTAATTTATTATTATTATTTCAGTTGTTATTAGATAATCGTAAAGAGTTAGAGATCTCTCCGACTTTCTTTAATAAATAATGAGCATACGATTCACTGATCTGTTCCATGGCATATTAAGGAAAATAAGTAAGTCGGAATTGTTGCCAGACACTACTTAAATAGAAAAACTGAGCGTCTAATGCCACTTCCAAAGTGATCATAGATATGAACGGCTCTGAATGGTGAGGGATATCCCTCAATGGTCCCATTATCCGTCTAGGTGTGTCTCCCACATACACATTTCTCTACAATGTTGTCTGCGCCAGTATTTATGTGTAGTACAAATCATTTCATACCAGTGGAAAACAGATGTTACCTGAATGGCTACCTAACAAATATTGAACATTAACACCCAACATTTGGACACCGAACTAGACGGACGGACGGATCACATTAGCCAACGCTATACAGCAGCCAATAAATGGAAACCAACTGACAAACGAGCTCTCATTGTATCACACCGCTGTAGATATTGAACGTGCGTCGGGCGTCGTGTCGTCCGTGTATGTTCTTTTCGGGTTTTATTCATTGAAATCATATGAATGAATTGAAATGAAATGCATTACACATCCACCGAAAAAAAAGGGAGAAACAAAAATTCGAAGCCATTCATACAGAAATTGAACAGACATATATTTATTACAGTGATTCATGATGGTCGGACGAAAAAAAAAAAAAAGAAACGAAATGAAAAGAACGCCGACAGGAAGGATTTGGAGGTGGTAGGTTGAAATGTGGCAAGGATGTGTGGACGAGTAAGCAGCAACAGTGGTACAGTATTCTACTGGAGTATTCAGACGGCAACAACGACAGCAGCACAAAAGATGACGCGTTTTACATCACGTTGGTTTGATTACAAATTGAATTGAAATTCATTGAAGTGTTATGTGTACGATAGTACCCAGCAACAAAAATAACAACGGCAACACTAACAGCAACACTAACAACAACAACTGAAATAGATTCGAAAAACTACGAAAAACAGCACAAATTCAAATAGAAACTAACAAAACAACCATTATTATTACTCAATTCATACAGGATTTTATAGAAAATATATACATACATATGTATATTTGAACATATCTCTACAAATGTGAATATTAGGGTGTCCCATGTACTCTTATAATTTTCAAAACACAAAAGTGTCATAAAAAGTTAATCATATTCGATTGAATATCCGAAGATCAGCATAGCGAACATGTCACAACGTCCCATATCATCATCATCATCATCGATAGAAGTGTCCTATTACAACCGCTTTTCTCGACAGCACCAAGAATTTGTAAGCATTTCGATGAAATCAATTACATCCTCTAAACATCGACGGAAAGTTCTGTCATATCTGCGATCTGGCCACGATATAATTAGTAAACGAAGCCTAACTGCTTGGAGGAATTTTAATTTGCATTAAAATAAGGAACACACTATTAGGCATATGTATATACATATATGTATGTGTATCAGCATTTGCAAGTAAAGTGAGATTTTTTTTTTTGTTGGTTTCGTCATAAAACATAGAACGTTACAACAGTTTTACCCACATCATCATAATCATGCGAAACGGCCATCACAGCATCAACATCAACATCACCACCATCATCATCAACAGCATCATTGTCGTCATCATCATCATCATCAACATCATCATCAGCATCATTGTCGTCATCATCGTCGTCATGAATGTTGTTTTGTGTTATGAAACTATGACTGACTGTAAATTGATTTTTGTTTTTAAATGTTGTTGGTTGAATTGGGAAAAATAACAAAAGTATAGCAAAAAAAAAAAGAAAACATACAGAGATCTGATTTATTCATGGCATCGTGATGGATTTGGTTTCCCCCTCACCGGAAGAAAGTGAAATTTAAAATTAGAATTTTAAATTAAATGCACAATTTTTGTTCATTTATTGCGTTTTTTTTTTGTTCTAAGTATGTGTGTGTTTGTTTTAAGTTTCAGTTTTCAGTTTTTCGTTACGAGTTCTTGTTAATACGAACTGAATATGTAGTGTTTGTTATGACGGATTTGTGTTGAATGATTTGAATGGCGTTGAAGTGGCATTTCCATCCGACTGATTTTCAGATGTAACATTTGCCATTTGTTGTTGTTGTTTCTGCTGGAAGTTACTAAAAGTTTTGTTTGTGAAAGAGTTCCAAATTGAAATGATTTAAAATGCCCGACGATATTGGATGAGCTGAAGTCAAGAGCACTGAAGTGGTCATTACATGTAGATAATAAAAACAACAAACAACATGAAAATTAAATTTAGATCGACTGAGTGGCCTGAAATGAATCGTTCACTGGATTAGGGAGAGTCGTTTCGTTAATAGTAACCAATGTAAATGCCACAAAAGCGGTGGAGATGATATCGTGGAACAGGTGGGAACGTTGCATCAACATTGAATATGGAATGTCATGACAATGACTCAAAAATAAATGTCATAACTAAGCTAAGGACGTCTATAAGGTCTTCTTGTAGATATTCCGTATAGAAGCAGCATTCTTTCCTGATCGATGTATGTAAGGCAGATATTTCTTATGAGAATCCAGCAAACAAAAACTCTAAACACAAAATAAAAACCGTGCAGCAAAAGAAAGGCTATACAACGAATTTAAAAAACGTTGTCGAATAGTTTGACTTTTGTTCAACAGTTGACTTAAATTTCTACTGTTTGAGCTTGTCCGGGTCGAACGTCGCTAAAATTACAGACAAACGAATGTTAAGGAAAATAAAATAATTAAGTTAATTAAAGGACATTAGACACTTTAAAAGGTTTCTATTGACTTTGTGCCATCAAGTTTGTAGACCGAAAATATATTTATGTCTTGGACGTTAAGACACTTTTAAAGAGTCCCAATATAATGTCCATGGAAATATTTCCTTGGACGATGCGGCATGTATCCGCTGAGGGGGCCTGTGATGCTTGTCTAGTTTGCACTACACATCAGTCTGGCGAAAGATGTATGTAACATGAACATCCATGAGAATCCATCCCAGAAGAGTGTCGTCCAAATTCGTACTTGTTCAACCTTACAGATGGTCCACATTTCCCCAATGTATATCCGTTTGCTGATATCCAGGCTTACATGATAAGAAGCTGAGATTTGGGCTTGATAATGGATAGTTATTCATAGGTCTCCATGTTTATTCGGCTTTTCTTGTTCTACAAACAATTTGTCATACATTCAATGCCTTTGCAATTTCCGAAATTATACTGATGACTTTGCCAACCTACAAGTTATATATCAACACATCTCAAAACTTAATATTGCAAAAATGGAATTTAAATACAAAAAACGTCCGTATCGAAAACATTGCAAATGTTTGCTCTGAAACTATGTTTGTATTTACATAAACTCCCTGTAAAAACATCACGGGCAAATAGCAGTTGCAACAATTTCTCTACTGCGATTTGTAATCGTGCAACCAAGGAGCAATAGAAGTGAAGTGGCGGTGCGGCACATCCAGGAAAAAAAAAACACCGACGGAATGAATGCGAATATAAACAAAATACTTGTTATAAAAAAAAAGCAACAGCACGGGCAAAAATAAATAACAGCTTTGCATCCGGTTTGTATTTTATTTGGCCGATGCTGCTGCCGAGGCTGCCATTGCTACTGCAGTTGTAGTTGTTGCTTCCTGTTTAATGCAATATTAAAATACTTGTGATGATGTTATTTTTCCACTCAGTGTCAGGGGAAAAACGAGTGTAAAAACTGGCGACTAAACGAGCCATGGAGCGAGAACAGCTCCGCCATCACACATTGTTGAACAGAGATCCGAAGCCGCCTTGTGTTGCACCAGCATTTGATGGCTTTGTTGGGAAACATGTTCTGCACTTCTTTCTTTTTTCTTGCATTCAACAATTTTCATTTGAAAGGAGTAAGCCGAAACAGTACTCGTTCAAATAAAATAAAAGATTAAATATTCGAAGACGAAGAAAGGATGGTGAAATTCCTTCCAAAGAAACAACACAACGGACCGAATTTGAAGAAGTTCGTCATCGTGGCGGTGATAATGGGGGAGGGGGCTCGAAGAAAGAACATTTTCTTTTCAATGCATAAAGTATTGGCGGCAGAGCGCAATGTTAAATTCTGTGTAAGTAAACGAGAAAAGCGAAAGCGAATTGAGTTGTTTTGCTCGGCCATTCTCAAACGGGCTGGGGACAGAGGAAACGGATCAACAAAGGCAGAACGCAATAGCAATATGAAGTATTAACAACGGAAACGGAAGTGGCAAACCATCATCGCGTAAGCAGAGTTGCGCAGCGGCGTCTGCAACAAAGGCCTGCAAAAAGTGCCACAACTAAAGGGAAGCAATTCAAACAAACAATTCAGAAATATTGTTCGTTAATTATGTTATTTACTCAAGTGCGACAAGGAGAGCAATTAGCCATTCAAATGACAATGGAAAAAAGGCAATACTCTCGTATTGAAATTAGAATGTGCTGTTGTGCATAGAACCTTATTTACATAAATTCCTGCTTTGAGAACGTTTTGTCACTAGCAAATGATGGAACCGATTAAAACGCATAATTATACACAAGTGAAGCTGTGATCAAATTTGATTGATAGCAAAACCGTCATTCCCTTTAAAATGGTGATCTCAAACATTCAAAGTATTCAAATACGACCTCAGCATGACCGTGCGTTTAAAATTTAGGTCTTGCGATTGTATGATTTGAAATTCTTGTCTACTTGCGAGAACTGAACCACCACTATATTTTTAGACTAATTACAATACTTGTGATGATGTTATAATGTGCTAATATCAATTACCTAAGCTATAACTTTGAGTGATCTAATTGTAATGTACGGATAATTAGAAATACAATTTATATGACAAAATCGTCATACTCAATCACCACCGAGCTGACATATTAATTTGTAATTAATTTATTTTTGAAGTGATTTATTTACAGCTCAGTTTTCAAAGTTAGAAAGTACATACTCATATTTAAAACATTTCATTAGTTCTAGTTGAACGGTACAACTCCGCCCCCATTAACTCCATAAGTTACAAGGATAATGTAATCAAATTACAATCGATTCCAATTCAATTCCCAAGCAACAACAACAACAAAAAAAGAAAAACAATGTTCGCATGGAAGGGAAATACATATAAATTAAAGAGAAATGATACTATAATCCTTAGATTAAATAAAAACTTTCTAGCAACATTCACGTCACTCCGTTTCGGAACGAGTACTAAACAAACAAACAAATAAACCAAATGAATATGAATACACATACAGATGTAAACAGCTATCTATGCAGTGGTGTCTGTGTGTGGTTGTGGCTGTATGCATGTGTATGTAAGTTAATATATTTTAACTACAACAACAACTTGTTTCAGTAGCAGTAGTTGTTGGATGTTGGAGTTGTTACTGCTGTGGCAGTCGCAAATGGCAAATACTGTTTCGTCCGTAACTGCTTAATAAAACGCAAAGTACACAAATAGAAATGAGGGAACACCCAAACACACACACAAAATCCCAAACATACACTCACACTGCAACTGAGAGCGATGGTAAGGACATGCACACTAGGGTGAGTTTTTTTGCTCACCAATATTGAACTGATAATTAACATATAAGTAATGGCTGAATCGATCGTCTTAATGTAGGACATATAGTCTGCCGCATCCTCTCCTGGCGCTTTTGTGTATTTCGTTCAGCTATTATGATTTGTTTTACTTGCGGTTTTTGCCCTGTTGTAGCATCTCTGCACATGTTCCGTAGTTCCCAGTAGGGTGAACTTGTCAAAATAATTTTGCCAAAAACGTGTTTATACAAAAAGTCTTCAAACGCGTTAAAATAACTGATTTATATTAAAACCAAGTAAAAAATGTAATAAACAAAAGTCAAAGATTTATAAAAAAAAAAAGAAAAATTATCATGAGATAAATGCTTGGCTTGTTAGTAAAATGTACCTGCACTGTCTACACGCAACATCCAGTAACTGGCCAAGGACCTTGAATTTGGTGTCAGTTCATATTTGACAAAATGTTTAGAGGGTTCAAAGTACTTTGCTTTTTTCTTGGCGGATGTCACGCCGTGAGAAACTCACTCTAATACACTTATGGAGGACTTAAGTGATTTCTTGTTATTACCAATTGTAAACAACAACAAAAACACGCATATAATCACAGCTGTTGGAACACTGACACACACACCCACAGTTACCGAGATACCTACAACGATATCAAAGAGTACGACTGAAATCATCCAGAAAATAAAAAAAGAGACTATTGAGAACTGAGTTAGTAGATACGAAGGGCGAGAAGGACAAACAAACTGGGGGTGAAGATATTCGAATGTTGCAAATGACACGTCCGGCTCCAATAAATATCGAGAAACAGAATAAATACGAAGCACTCTACAAATACACAGCTTCTCAAAAGCTTAGATCAATACACCCATCGAAGCGCTTGTAAAGTAATCCAAAATAGAGCAGGTGTGTGTGTGTGTTTTTTTTCTTTGTAAAATGCCAACGAATCTATCTAAACTAATAACGTTCAACTAATATAAAATTACTGGAAAATAGCTTTGTTGAACCACTGGCGGATCGAAACCGATCCAAATTTTAATAATTCACTTTTTTTTTTAATAATTAATGACGTAACGTCTTGGGCAATCAACAAAAATGTCATAAGTATTTGATCGGATAAAGTTTTCACCGTGAATAACTGATAGTAATGTACGACTTCCCGAATTATAATACTACCCCCCCCCCCGAAGCAACCAATAATAATAGTTGTCGTTTCAACCGATACTCGTATCTATTCTCAATTTGATTTTTAGCTTATGAATATATTGATGGGGGGACTTGTTGTGGTTTCGTTTTTGCTGAATCTGAATCTCCAAGCGATTGTTTTTTTTTTTTGCCTGTCTCTTCATATGTATGTATGAGTGTGCACAATCTGCATACATGAGACAAACACACAGACGCAGACACATACGGAGAACCTGTGCAAGCAAAATGATATTATTTGTTATTAGAACAAGTGTTGGTGCTGCTACTGCTGTTGCTGTTGCATAAAAATGTGTAACAGATGCGTTATTGTAGTTCCTGGTAAACTATTGAGGATGGTTTCTTCTGCTTTCAACTCTCTCTTACTCCCCCGCCCATCTCAGCACGCTGTCGATGAAAGTCTCATCTATTTTCCTATCATCGCTCACACCAGCACACGCACTTACTCGTATTTCATATACTCGTTCGTCGTCCTCGTCCTCGTCGTCGTCATCGAGCTGAAGTGAAATGACAGGACGAAAAAAGTCATCATTCCATGGAATATTGATGCCACTAATGGCACATGACGTGTGATGGTTCTGCGTGAGATTGCGATTACACCGACGATGAGGAAAAATGGAAAAAAAGGAAACTGCCACCACCACCACCACCAGCAACAAACAAACGATATTCTAAATTGCTTTACCGTCTAGCAAAGGCGCTTGCAAACTGAAATCGGTACGGGTGCGGGTGTGGAGAAGAATGCAGTAGAAAAGAGATTGAAAAAACGTAGCAACGACAACAATGACGACCGAAGTAAAATGGCAAGTAAAACGTTTTACTTGAATTATAGATAAACTTCGAAATTGAGGGTGTTTCTTCTACTTCCACCATCGCCTCCACCAGCCGCTGAAGATGTTCTTCTTCATCGTTTATCATCTGTAGCTGTAGCTGAAGCAATCTGTATCTTCATCAGGGAGGCGCAGCGGCTGTTGACGATGGCATTGGCGTTGCTTGCTAACATTGTTGCAGCAAAGAACAATGGTTACATTTTAAGTTGGATTTCATGCTTTTTTCATTTTGCATTATTTAAATTCACTTTTATGCTTTTTACGCAAATGCCAAACACAAATCGCGCATTTGTGAGCAGTTTTATTATTCGTCTTTTCTTTTCTTTTCATTTCTGTTTTTTTTTTTTTTTTGTTATTATTATTCATCTCTTCGTTCAATTTGCTAGGGTTTCTTTTTTGTCTTTTATTATTTTTGTGGGGTTCCTTTTGTTTGGAGTGGATTTAGTTTTATGTTCTCTGCGAAATCTTTTTGTTGCAACAGATCTTTCTGTGTGTTGATTGAAATGTCGTCACTGAAATCTCAACTGAATTCTGTGGGGCGGAGGACTCAAGGATTAGCTTAGAGCATAACCTTCAATGTTCTGATCATCAAACGGCAATGAGTATTTAAAAAACACGAAGGCGCTGCTCGTTTGGCGATAATTTCCGTTCTATGGAAATCTGGGTCACTATTGCCATCGATTTGTCTTCAGGATTCCGTGTAAAATTTCAATGAAATGCGTATCGCCCTCAATCTGGTAATATATATTCTATCAAGTTAGCTTCGAAAACATGTTATCTCATTATGCTAAGCCAGTGGCACAATGAAGGTCTAAGCAAGGAATTTATGGACACCCTGATAGGGATATACAGGACATGCATGTAGCATACTGATCGCATTTTACATTAATATCCCTTCTGGAAGGTACACAAAACACGTATTAAGAGTTTTAAGAAAACTTTCCAAATGGGTACCGATGAAGAAGTGTGGCACTTCCGAAACGGGTCCGAATACCTTGCCTGCAAACAAAATGCGTGCAATCTTTTTAAACAGTTCTATATCAATGATCTCGAACTCGACTAACGGAAACAAAACTGTAATGAAAACTTTTAATTTCATTTATTTTTTTATTTCCTAAAAGACTTCCCGAAGACGACATTCAACAAATGAGTAACGCATTGACAACATAGGACAGGAGTTGTGACGGGCCTTCGTACAGAACCCACATGTTAAGGTGACATTTTTATACGCGAGCACAATGTCTTATTGGATCTGAAATAAAGGATTTCTGGGAGACATTCAGTGCTGTACAACTCAAGCAATCGGGCTCATGTTGGTATGCAACCGATCGGAAAACATCCTATACAAACCTGCTGAACAGTTATAAGTTATTCACTGAGCTTTCATCACACTTTACGTGCAACGTTTTAAGATTTGAACATACAGCTTATAGATTGTCTAGGGTATTACATAGGCAACAACAAAATAAAATCTATGTCAACTCTTTACGAGAGAGGCTGTGGGGTAGGTGGGTTCAGTCACAAACCTTGTCTTCCCCCTAAACATCAATTGAATTCATTTGTTTCTCTCTTTCCACAGAAGTAAGCACTAAATACTAATAGCATCTTGTTGGCGGACAGCTGGGAATTCAATTATATTTTGTATATTTTTGTTGTTGTTGTTTTTTGCTTAATGACCCAGCGTGCTAAACAATTAAACTCCAAAGCGCTTCTCTGCCCTAAACGCATTTGAAGCAATGATTTCGGCAATTACCTCTAATTTCAGCATTTGCTCTAATTTGTGGCCAAAACTCATTGGGCCCATTTAGTGATATCCCTTAATCATAATTGCGGCTTAAATTATTAATACTTACGCAAAACAATCAAACGCAAAAGCACAACAAATATTTGGAATGGCACTTACCTAAAAAGAAACATAACGAAAAGAAGAACAAAATTCCAATTAGTTCAAGATCATCATCTATTTGCAGGCATTAAAAACTTTGCAACTAAATTTTCACAAAGAAATTATTTATAAGAGAAATTCATCAATTTAATACCCTAGTTAGCGGCGGTAGACTACACTGAAAATGTGAAGAAAAAGTAGCACAACAAAATGAAGAGGACAAAAAACAAAAACAATGAACAACAGCTGCAGCCGGAACACAGCGAGTGTTGAAAGATAATTGAGTAACACTTTTTGTTGGCAGTGGCGGTAACGGTAGCTACAACCACACTTAAACTGTCCATACAAACTTGGACAAACGCCTGTGGCGGCTACCATTGGCTGTGCGTCGACAACGACTTTAAACACTTTATTAAAATTAGTTCACTAAATAGGGTTAACAACTTAGCCAGGCTCACAGTGTGCGTAGATTCTGCACGTTAGTGTCATTATTGTGGACTATCTTGTCTTTCAGAAATACAATGCTTATAAATGGTTATCTATCAAGTTATGCAGCCTACAGCACATTCGGGAGTTTTTGAAAAACCAAATGTACTCATTTATTCATTTTTTCCTTTTTGTAAAAATCAAATTTACAGACAACACATTCCTAGTGAGTGAAAAAGTCATTTGTGTTCTAGCGACTTGACACGATGTTTGACAAACTTGCTACGATGAGAACCGTTTGAGCGGACAACACCGCACCAAATCCACGTATCTCATAACCCAGACTAACTGTCCGTTGCTTTCGCTAAAGGTAACACTCGAATCTGTGAATAAAATATATGAGCCGAGATTGTCGTTTCGTCCACTTTCAACCCAATCAGAGAATTCGGTTCAGCAAACCGGCGAAATGTTGGGAGCTGCAAAGGTCACATACCGAAATTCGTCCTTTTTTCCAAAACTCAATGTATTTTATTGAGGATTCTTGGCCTACATAAAGTCCTTTTGGACGTACTCGTAATACTGTGCCTCCTCAACATACAACTTTTTCTCCGATTCTTCCGCTTCTTCTTCTTTGCCGCCACTCTTCCAGCTAAACTGTTGAAACATGTTTTAAATGTGTAAACTCCGGCACGTGCCATTACTTAAAGCTTTAAGTTGCAAGCAACGACAACCGCTCTCAGCTGCAACAGCAGCACGAGCCAAAGCGTAACACCACCAAAGAACACGCGAGACCTCGAGCAGCAAGATATCCTTACACAAGCTGGATAATTGGTGAAGAAAGTTTTATAACTTTATAAAGAGGATGCGATATTAATAATTTATAAGGAACCAACTAAAAAACAGCTCACAGGAACAACATCGGAATCCGATTGTCTAACTGTGCTAAGAAATTAATAAATTCACAGAATAAATATTAATGAAATTGAAATAGAATTGAATTGATTTTGCGATGTGATGTGATGTGATGTCTGTGCCCACTCACCCCCAAGCCAAGGCATCGATTCGCTCGGCGATTGAGCCAGACAACAAACACAACTTGTGTCAAACACTGCCAGCCCGGCTGTCAGCTACTCTTCTCCCCCAATGTTCCAAGTCCCCGAGCACGAATGCTATCTATTGATTTCTAATTTTTTATGAAAATCCATTTGTAAATTTGCATTTTTCCCCTCCGATACGACGAGTATTTGTGACAAGAAAATGGCACACACAAAAAAAAACGGACTTGGAAAAAGAGGTAAAAAAATATACAAAGCAGAGGCAGGAAATAACGACACCAAACAAAAAAAAAACAAAAAAACAGCAGATCCACAAATATTGTGTGATTGCTTTGTTCATGGGGGATTTACACCATGTGTGAACCAGGGAGGATGTTATCTGGCGGGCGAGCAGGCGTGACACGTAGGAAGCGGTGGAATTTTTTTTTGGCTATAGTTTTATGCCATAGATTTGGGGATATCTCTCTGTTATTTTGTGTTTGAAAGAATGCCACCTGCTACACCGAAAGTGAAACAAATTGTAACCAACCAACCAAATGAAACCGCTGGTTGGATGTATTTGTGTAAATGTACGAGGGCGGATGAAGATTTCTACAAAACATGGCGGAAGTCGTGCAAGCTTTCGGAAATAAAAATAAAATATTCCCTCTTAACTTAAAAAAGGTTCCAAAAACGCTGACGTAATCGGAGCAAATATTCGTATTTAATTTTCAACCGGAACTTTCGTTTCGTATTCATCGAATAGTGCAACCGATAACGCATGCTAGACTATATTCTATTCATTCTGATTATTTTTCCTATGTAAATCTGTGCGAACCTTTCTTGCTTCCGACAACAACAAACCCTTATCATTTAACATGCAGTCGAACATCACATAAAGACTCTTCCATCCACTTTACAACACATGTGTCAGTCTGTTGCCATGTCCGCCGTTTCTGAATCCTCATAATCGAACTAATATGGATTTTCATAAAATTTTTCGTATGAACTTGTGGAAATATCGCTTATAGGGATCTTAACTCAAAATCTCTCCTATTACTCCATGGACATATTCAAATTGTTCATTTAGTTACTTTGCCTTGTTACATTTTGTTCCGATCCAACCTCTTATGTATTTTTGTCCTTTTTCCAAGCACGGCAATGTTTCTTTCATTTGCTACATATTTGTATGAAATTGATGGCGCAACAATGGCAAATAACAAAGCACATCCATAGGATATAATATCAAAGCCAAAGCTGACATATAGACTAGATAGATCTAAACGTACAGTGAAGACCGGAACATCTTACATTTCGGGCAATATGTGATTGATGATATGTAGAAAATTGAGCAGAATTTTAAAGAAAACGAGTAACAACTTTTGACGTGTTGTGAAAACTATAGTCACCAAATTGTCAGATTTCGTTAGTTAGGGACCCAAGTTATGTGAGATGAAATTGTAGCTCGGATATGCTCCTGTCCTTGAGTGTATCTAACTAATGATTTTCCATAATATTTGGTGTAGCGTAATGAAGATACAGGTGAACGAACGATAGTCTGGGGCCATTTTCGATACACCTAGCTTTCTCAAAAGATTATCCCACGAATATTGTGGTAAATTGTTTCGAAGACTATCATACCATCCGTCTGTATTGATGGGCATAGTCCAAACGACTTAACAAGTCATCAGACGGATTTGACCAAAGCAAATTTTGATGCACTACACTTTTTGGCCGTCAAACAACTGAATTCCCAAAAATATGTAATGCGAAATGGAACGAAGACATCCTATGTTTAGTCTAAGTCTCTTGGTAAAACCAATAAAGTTTTCAAAATCTACCTAGAAAATTTAGTCGGACAATTTGTCTAAATCGGGCATTTTTTAATTTCAGATTTATGTACCGCAGCTGAAAATGTATCGGTTATTGTAATTGGTGATTTTCATTTCTTTTTTGTCTGTCACTGTATATAACAAACATTCGTACTGAAAATCCACACACAATGCAGTAATATTGGTGACGATCTGAACATGTTTGGTGTGCGCGAGAGTGTGTGTGTGTGTGCGCGTGGGTGGCTGGGTTCGGATATGTTCAATATGTCATTCCTCCATTTCGCTCATGTTTGACGGGATGAATGACTGCACGAGCATAACATGAAATCACAGGGCGCTCGGAAGCAATTTCACAAATGAAAACATACAATAAGTAATATGATTTGACAAGCAAGTGATGGTCGTCGTCGTTACTTTGACTCGGTCTCTGATACTGGCCCTGGCCCTGTCGGGCGCAGAACGTTTCGGTCCACAGATGTTTGTCCCATCCCCCAGCCGGCTGCCTCAATTTGTGAATATAATCCAATCGTATAAAAGTTTCCCTTTGCCGGTATGGATTTTTTTTTTTTAATAATATCACCATTGTCACCCACTCCTGGCTCCTGGCACCTGGCACCTGGACGAGCAGCGCATCATCTGCAACTGCTGCAGTAGAACCTAAAAACTGAAGGCAACCGAACTGCAATTTCAAGGGGAGGTGGCAATAGGGAGCGTTTGACAGTTGTCTGGGTATGTGCAGGTATGTTCGTTCGTATGAGGGTAGACAAAAACTTGTATACAGATTTCAAAAATCGTATTGAATTTTTGTCTTGTGCTGCTGCTGCTGCTGGTGGTGGTGGTGCCACAGCTTGTTCTGTAGCACATAACAGCAATTTGACATACAACATCAGAGCACTCGGATACTGTCAGACTGACTTTGCGTCATTTGGTTGATGTTGGCATTGCTACTACAACGGCAACAACAACAACAACCATCCACTGTCATTGCCACATACCACCACCGGTATTGGCGTCACCTGGCATATGCCAAAGTAAATTGAAATTGTTCGCTAAATCTTTTGGAAATCAAACAAGATGTGAAAAAAAAACATCGCATGCGAAATAACTGCAGATAGAGACACTAACAATAACAACAGCATCCACCACAGCCACATATCGGGAGTATATAAAGCCATCGGTTTACTTGGTACACACACACTATGAGCGCGTAGTAATAGCGGCGGCAGCATTTGTAGAAGCTATCACAAGATAAACAATCACATTTGTATCACACACACACGCACAGGCACTCACTCATGCATACGACCGACAGTAGCAATTTTAATATGCTGCGTCTGTTTGCATGGCAGTCACTGTTCTTCATTCACTGACACCGGTTACTCTATGGCCAGATTGTCACATATGACGCTGGAAGCCTTAAGGTTGACAACAACTCAATGAACATTGAACACGACACCATACAAATGCGGAGTATCAGCAGCAGCCAACTATGGGCTGGTAGTATGCGAAGGACGGAGACCAAAAAACCGAAGAAAAAAAAACACGATATTTGTTATTATAAAACCAATAATGTCAATTCTGAACAGAAGCTGTAGAGTCGTTGTCATATTTACTAAGGTAAACTAAAAGTTATGGATAATAAAGGAAGATTTCTTCATACAACAAAATTTTTAGGGAGTCGGTATATGAAACCACCAACTTTTTGGGTTTTGTTTTCCAATAAAATATTATTAAATTGAAATTATTTGGTCTTTTTAAAAAGTCATACAGTTCGCCAATTGTTTGAGTGCACTTCAGTTTTTTTAAATTTGAATTTTCTACAGGTCTTCATAAATATTTTACTCCCTGTTGTTAGTATGGCTGTATGTTTGTATTGAAATCACACATCAAGCGTATTCCATTTGAGGATTTATGGGGAAATTAGGGGAAATCGAACTGATTGTAACATCATAATCGTTCATCTGCCTCTGGTGTGGCAAAATCTGATGGTTTAATTTTCCACAAAAGTTCCTCAAAATCATTTCTATTGTTTCATCGTGTGAATCATGAGCTTCATGATCATCCTAATATTCAATTAATTATGTATAGATAAATGAAATGTTTTGTTTCGGCCGTTGCTGCCGCTGCCAATGCTGCTGCTCGTCGTTGTTGTTGTTTGTATGCGTGGAAACTTTTCCATTCTGCACGTGTAACAATAAATTTCATTAGATGTATCAAACTTTGGATGAGACCATTAATTTCACAAAACAATACCATTACACACACACACACATATGTGCACTTTATGCGAAATACTCGTAACTGGCAAAACGCAACTTGAAAACAAAAGGGATGCTTTTAAGGCCCAGAGTAGTGTCGATGATGATGTTGCTACCACTGCCGTTGTTGTTGATGATGATGTCGATGTTGTTGGTATTGGCGTTACCATTTCGTTGTTGTTGCCATTTGCTATTGTTAACTCACTCAGTCGAACTGTAGCTGAATAGCAAAGCTTTTAGTAAAAACTATAAACTCCTATGAATTACAAACTAAGCACAGCAACAACAACAACAACAACACTAACGGCGATATCATCAGCAACCTAACTAACTAAATATTTACAACAACATCGCCAGTTTACGAGCAACTACTAAAGACCATTTCATGCTTGTCATAAATAAAACTCAGATATACAACTCGCTACTGTAGTCGCTGCTACTGCAGTAGTAGCCAATTTTTTTTCCAGCCATCTTTGCTCTCACCACCGCCACTCGTGCCAGTGAATGCCACTCTTAGCTGCTAATGCGAGTTCAATTCGCCCGTACATATGTTCGTCGGCTCCTTCCTGTGTGAACAGTGAGCGGTGGGCGCGTATATGTGGGCGTGTGATTGTGTCTAAGACCCCTACAACCCTTTCACTAAATAAACAATGTCAGTATGCCGGCAAGAGCGTGGTCTGCAAATGCGTGGAAATCTTTGTCGCAGGTTAGTATTTTGAATTTCCAGGGCAAGTTATGCAAGTAAAGTTCTAAATCTGAATTAATCATTTGTTATAAAATTGGTATAAATAAAATACTTGATATAATTAATCACAGGGAAAAATTAGTTAATTAAAAAAGGAATGCGCTGGTATACAAAAAACGACAAATAGAGACTCTAGATATTAGTTGTAACATTCTACATGAAACAGATTTTCGAAAGATTTTATTTATTTTAGACAATATGTGATACTAAACGTAGGTCTTTGGAGTGGCTTTATTTCTTTGGTTGACGTTGTTTTTTTTTTACATTCGAAATTTTCCTCCATTTTCCAGTTGGATGTTGTGAAATTGAAACCATGATTTGGTTGCCAAGAACTACCGAATTGAAGCATGGCTAAGCAAATATTCTACGACTTTCATCAATTCTTAAAAACGGGGTAGCTTTGGGTAACAAAATGGAAAGTTTTCCAGTGTCTTTCTGGCATTGGGGTTTCGATCAGAGAATATTATAACCAAGTACAGTCAAGGGAAGTGCTGGCAGCCACATTCCTCAGACAGGGCATAACCTTCAAAATACAACTTAATCGACATGGATGTAAAGTACTGCGAGAATATTTCCTCCGGCAGATTATCACCATCGAAAAACAACAGAGTCTACTGCGCATGCGCTTCAACTAGGAACTACTAGGAAATTACAATGATGTGTTTACCGCAGTGTATTCTAAATATATGGGCCCTTACAAATTTCGACTTGCACATTTCACAATTCACTTTTTTTTTTGTTTTATATAATATTAAAATCACTTAACAAAGATAATAGGGGCCACTACTTACATTTAGTATACAATAAAATACCTTTTTCCTTTATAGAGAAACAAAAAATGTAGAATATTGGAAGAAACTTAGAATTCATTATTTTGAATTAAGTATTTTTAAGTCATTTTTAAAACGTGACAAGTTTGAAATTTCTGCCACCGTACTTGGAAGCGGGTTTTCCGAATCACGTTTATTTTTTGAGTTTTCATTGTATTGCAGTCCGTCCGTCCTCACATGAGGTTCAGGAAAATGTTCGTGAAAGCGTAAACTTTAAGAATTTATAAACATCATGTGACTTTAAGTTTTCAATGGTCAAATTCAGACAAAACATCATTATTGTGAGGCAAACTTCAAAAACAGACTGAAAATGCATCCAATGTCAAGACGACGCCATAGAGTGGCCCACTAAACGAAGATATGGGTCATTTTGTGTCCACACGAATGAAGTGTGTCTCTTTTTTGCATTGGCGTGATTAGGCTTCATAACGATGTTTACTTCAGGTTGGTCAGTATGTATTCTGATATGTGTCGTCATAATGTTGTCTGTGCACGAATGTTATAGATCGATCGATATTGTTGCCCAATTTTTCCATTTGGCTCTCGTTTTTTTCTGGGGGTGAAAAGCCATACAAGTTTCTATTCAAACTACCGCTGGCACGTAACGCTATAAGAAACGCGTTACCAATACGAACAAAATCCACAAAAAAAAAAAAAAAAAAAAACACGTAAACGACCAGAATAACCCGAGAGTGGGAGCGGGGGAGGGTGAGCAAGCAACTACATACACAGATACAACAAAAGGTTGTTGTAATGCCATCAAGTAACCTCTGGAAACCCCTTGAGCAAATGGACCTGCTAAATGTTAGCCACGAAAGTACATATGTCCTTCCCGCTGGCTCCTTCTGCAGTGCCCCTACGAACGGCCTCTGCGAGTTCCTCTGGAGCAGACATATGTACGAATGTATATATGTATGTGTGTATGTATGTTGATGCATACGTGTAAGAGTAGCTAGTGGTAGCAGCAGTGGCGATGGCTGTGGCAGTGGCAGTGGCAATAGAATCTGTATTAATAGCCTGTACTAGTAGTTAGTGTTGTTGTAGTTGTAACATCAATACACAAACACACACGGACAAGCTTACCATACATACGGAGATATTCGTCGATACATACATATGTTTGTTTTCGCTGTACGACAGCAACATTGCGAAGAGCTCTTCTTCGCATCCATAAAAACCAAAATAAAGTAGATTTTGGTTTTGCATGCCTTTACTTTGCTTCCATGGCTGGGTTGGTGGTTCGGTCGGTCGCTTGTTCGAATGGAACGGACGTTGGAACGTTGGTATGGTCGGTCTATTGGTTGTTTGGGAAAGCAGCCTCCACATGGCGGTGTGTGTGTGTGTATGTGTGTTTGCCAACGTATCGCTGCGTTGTTAATGGCTGTTGTTGTGAATACAGAAAATATCCAAGAGTATTTTATATGCAAAGTGTTTTGTTTCGGTTGTTCTGTTATTCTGTGGTTGTTCTTGTGCTAGTGTATGTGTCCGTGTCGGTGTGCGTGTGCTGTTGTGCATATTGCTCTATCAATATCATTCAATTTGTTATCAATACAAAATGACAGAGGCACAGACACTGACACACAGACACAAAGAGAAAGAAACAAACAACAACAAAGAAAGGCAAACAAAAAAAAAAGAGAGAACAACCGACTCTGAGAGATACTTAAAAAGGCGAATTTATTACAGATTAAAGTATAAAAGACAAAACTCGAAAAAATTACTCTGTCGATACCAAAACACAGGCTTAGAGAAAATACATTAAGCCAAAGAAATATGAAACTCATTTCGCAACGGATGGACGAACATGCGACAGAGAGCCACAGAGAGACAGACCGTAGTGCACAGAGGGACAACAACACAAAGACATTTGCATAAATTCCATTTTCATTTTAAAGTCCTCAAGAGTTCCGAAAACAAGAAATAATGAAATGGCTGTAGTTACGTACGAGAACATACAAATGTGTGTATGCCAAAGGACTTCTTAATACAAGCAACATTTTGGCTATCAAGGAAAAATGTCAATGGAGACGTAACAGCCTACATCTGGAATGTTTGCTTGGCTAACTATTAAAGATGAAGTTGAGGAATACACATAATTCTCACAGCGAGATCACCAAGATGCAGCTTAATTTTACGACTTCTACACAGCGACTGACTCGGTTATACTCCGTGGTGTTGTGCGATCGTCCATGTTGTGTAAGCGTCCATGATCATGTGTGTGTGTGTGCCCCGATAATATTCCCTTGCCACTTGTATGTTGTGATAAATACGTGAACTCTGCGTGACTAGTGTTGAATATAATTGTTTATCGGTTTCCGTGATTGTTAACCCTGGGATGACATGAGCCTACTAATCCGATGAACCGCTCGATGACGTTTGTCTTTAACAAATGCAAACATTTATTTCACATATCAAGATCTATTCCATCGGCAGCTAGACACTCTGATCAACTCGCTAACTGTAACTGCACATTTAAAATTTATAATGAATTCCAATTCGGATGTCAACTAATTAAATTACTTGAAATTAAATTGATTCAATTATGTGACCTAAAATTAAAAGAAAATTGTCAATTCAAATTGTCAATGACAAAAAAAAAAATGATTGAATTTGTGGAAAAGCTGTTACGTGTGGTCAGAAAAACCACAACCAAATTATCATACTCCGGTTGGCCCATTCCTTTTTATTTCATTTCGAATTTGATCTAATTCAAGCCATCGCTTAAAAATCAGTTATTGAAATGACATTAATGGATTCTCAGGATACAACATGAATGGCCACAACATTTGAATTGAAGGTCATGTAGTAATTGCTGTTGCGCAGTATTTCAATTCATTCGTTCCGTTCTCAAGAGTCCATCGTTTAGTGGATGGCACGACGTGGAAACGATGAATATTATGAATTTTGATGCTTTTAACACGAAATATGTTTAAACAACTTCCGCAAACTGTGTATGTGTGAGTTTGGTTTTCTTTTTTCTGTCAGCGAACCACTCAGAAATCGTACACATCTACATGTGCACGCATGCAGATGTGTTTGTGTGTAAACATCAATACATACTATACACACACACACACACATACATCTGTATAAATGTTATAAAAGCAGCTATTAATGGTATTTTGAAAAGCTCTAAAACCGTTATGAGTGACTGTGCTCATGTGTGCGTGAGTATGCGTGTGTGTGCTACGATGGTATGAGTGTGTTATATAAATGTTTATATGTAAGCACATATGTGGGTTTTCTTGTTGGTATATGGCTCATAATATAGTAATGGTCTAAATTGTGCTACCAATTTTTGCTGTTTGTGTTGTTGCCAATGCCATTTTGTTGTCGTTGTTGGTGTTGGCTGGTTTTATTTTGCCATTCCTTTTGAAATGATTTTTTGTTGATGATAATGTCAGTACTTGTATGCGTCTCGTTAGGCAAATTGATCGACGATGACGATGGGAATGTGGCAGAGGCAGAGGCCGCTGACGCTGTTGGATGAGGCTACGACAAGGACGACAATGTCATTGGGGTATGTAAATTTCCACACACACATACACACACACCTATTCCAATTTGGCAACATTTATTTAACAATAATAAGTACACACAAATCTCGCTATCTCTCGTTCGATGTACACTGCGAACAGATAGACGGACCGATACGGGTAGTACCCCGAAACAAGACAACAACAACAACAACGAGAACAACACAACACAACAGACTGCCACTAAAGATAAGACAATAATGCGCATCATAAAAAATCATGACGGAACATAAGACACACGCACACACACACACACATGCCAGCAAGTTCTGGCTGAAGAAATGAAATGAAAGGAAACGAAACGGAAAAAGAGTGAAAGAGAAAAAAAAGAAAATAATATAAGAAGTTTTCCTTTCCCAAAAATAAACAAATTGCAGAAATAAAAGAAGTTTTCTTTACCTCCTCACCCCACCCAAACCAAAAAGGTCCACCAACATTTATTTGGCAAATATGGAACAAAATTCCAGTAAAGGGCTTATGGGGGGGAGCCTGTTTGTGAAGGATACACAGAGTATTTCTTTTGTTATTGTTGTGGTGTGCTTCGCTTTAAAGTGCAAAAAAGGGAAAATAATGATTTGAAAGCACACACACACATATTCATATCCCTTCGCAAATCCACCCTCTCTCCGGCCCTCAGCTAAAACCCCATAAACAAACATCATTTGCAGTCAAGTGGATAAAAAGTAGACTCGTTTGTATTTGGTAAGGAAACAAACAAACACAAAAAGAAGAAAAAAAAGAAACACAAGACTGAACAGACGAAGACTAAAAAGTAAAGGTTGAGACAAATAAGTAAATGAACCTATAAAAACGTAGCTGCAAATCAATAAATTGCAACGTGTCTGTCTCTCTTGAATAAGGATCACATTTTAAAGATTCAATAATACGCCGTCTGTGTCCTTAAAATAAATGCAATAAAAATGGATTTTATTTGTAAAATCGCCTGCAACTGCGATCTTTAGTTTAGCATTTAAATGATTGACAGCCAATTATAATAAATTACATTAATAGACGTTTTAAGAATAGGATATTGTTACTCGAATGTACATACATATGCAAACTCATATGATCAGGGTTTCTTGTGGAGGGGAAAGATGGATCAGCGAAGTAAACAACATAAAATGTCGTTTTTCAGAACAAAAAATTATGTTTATGTGTCGGTAGCTGCGTCATATACTCTCCAATAAGATAAACACTGCCTACAATTGATTGGAGGCACAATAAAATGGATCGTTTTTTTTTTTTTTTTTTTTTTTTTTTTTTTAAAAAATGTTGATCTTGAGCAGTTTCTAAGACGATCCAGTCATGTACGTCCGTATGCTAGATGTACGACAGAACGCATGCTTCTCTGTGAGGACTAGAACTACCTTTAGCAAGGCCACTTCCGACCCTTACAAATAGGAAATTGAAAGAAAATCTTAATTTGAATTTTGGTTGTAACATTTAGGACCCAAGGATTGTGAAATCGAACTACCGCCTTGACGGGCACACTTTGTTGGAAATTGTTATTTATGTTCAGAAGGATCCGACAACAATTTCATCACTAAAACGAGCATATCGAGCCATTACCGCCAAAATAATGTATCCCACACCATAATCGATTTTTGTTTTTTTATCGAAATCGATAGTTCAACATCATTTGCATCATCTGTCAAAATTTCATGGCTGTAGATTAAACCGTTACTATTTTATAACAAAAACAATTTTAATGTAAATGCATATGGTGAGTTGTTTACATTTTCTTTGAACGCTTGTGTGGGATACAATTAAATTCTCTTTTAAAATAAATGAAACACAAGGGAAAAAAATAAAAAAAACACAATTTTTTGAGACTTTAATTAAAGATAAAGATTTGTATTTTTGGAAGCTTTAGAACAATATGTCGAAGGTATGAATTTTTTTTTTGCAAAATATGTTTTTGTTTTCAATTATTGGATATTTTTACAGCTCTCCCTGGTACCGTATAGCGATTCAGATGAATCTTTCGTTGATTTAAATGGTTTGGAAAGTTTAAAAGAAGTCGAGGAGGAAACGTGTGTTGGGAAAAGGGGCTACAGAAAGCAAAAGAGAATACCTAAAAGGCTGCAAAAAGTTAAGAAAAAAAATACGAGTGTTTTGCCCAACCCGTGCTTAAAGAAAAAATGTCCAAATTCGTGTCATGATAAAATTTCTGAAGATGAAAGGGTAAGAATAAATGAACATTTTTGGGGAATAGGCAACAAAATTAGACAGAAAGATTGGATGTCTTCTTGTGTTAAACAAGTCGATATTAAAAGGCGATATGGAGAAAGTGACAGAAAAAAGTGCAGCTTTAATTATTTTATCAATATCAATAATACCAATTTTAAAGTTTGTCAAACATTTTTATTGAAAACCTTGAACATTTCACAAACGATTTTAATATCCGTAATAAAAAATACAAGTTCGTATAAAACTTGCCTTGAAAATATAAAAAAGCCAACTGCACACAACAAATCTGAGGAAGCAAGCATATCACTAGTAAAATCCTTTATAGAACAATTACCAGCGGTTCCTTCACATTATTGCCGGAATAAAAGTACAAAATTATATCTACCTCAAGAATTTCGAAACATAAAAACTGTATATCATCATTATGTAGAACATTTGAAAACTATTAATAAAGTAAATAGTCAGTTATCGTTAAGAGTATTCCGTTTTAATAATAGGTTGCCAGAAGGAAAGCAAAAAAAATGTATCCCACAAAAACAACCGTTATGATGCAAATATCTATTTAAAATTATTAAAATTAAATGTATTACACAAAAAAATATTTACATTATAAATTTTAAAATAATGGCTTTATTCAAACTGATTTTATTTTAAAAAAACCTTCCCCTGTAAAATTTCGAGTTTGTGGGATACATGTTTTCGGCGGTTATGGCTCAATATTGTGGCCATGGTCTGATATTTAGGAATCTGGTCCAACGGACTAAAACTTCCTTCTCAATATCGGCAAATACTATTCCTCGTCGACGAGGAGGGGAAGATTAATTTCCAAAGCCATTGAAAAAGGTTCTCGAAAAGGCAACAGTCATTCAGAGCCGACTTTAAACAATAGTTACCGAGCAGTGAGATTTGACAGAAGATCAGAGTCTGGTGGAGAACACATATGGCTTGTCGACAAAATGAGTGTTTTACAAATATGTGTACTCAGGGAATGTATGGGTAATCAAGTGCACTTCCTTCCCAGAAATTATTGTTTCCGTATTGATATATATATTGTTGATATCGTACGTTTCGGTACGAATTATTTGTAGGGGATACATACGATTCCGATCGACCTCTTTATCTAATTGTTTGGAATAATCCCTAGATTATATCACTAATTGGCTAGGCCAACTTGTTTTACTTTTTCTTTTGTATGGATCACTGTCGAAGTTAACCACCACCAATCACTATTCAAATCGACGCTCCTGGTCTTTTCAACGGATTAAATACAAACATTGGTCGACTGTCTGCAACCTGGTGTGTGTGTGTGCGTGTGTGAGTGCTTACAAGACCTGACTAATTCTCTATTATTTTTAAAAATCCGGAAATAAACAGCACAAAAGGCAAAACGGAAACTGATAGCAAAAGTATGAAGCAAAAACAAAATAAAAAAACAAGACATGTCATCAGAATGAAAATAATGCAAACGGAATAATAACAAAACCAAAAAACGATATACAAGAGAGAAAAAGTAAAAGTGTGGCAAAAAGGTTCATAATACCATCATTACTGAAGCCATTTTTGCCATATAGAAAACACATACACAGGGAAACAGATTTGATGAAAGGAAAGTGGAGATACTGTAGGCCGGAACGTTCTAGGAATTAACTTAGAGCAAATGTCGTAAGGAAATTACAAAACTAAAACTGACTAAAATTAAGCAGTATAAACTCGCCTTTGACAAATTATTTCACTTCCGTTTTGGATTTGAATTTCGCCTAAGGTTAAATCTGACAATATGAAAATGACAAAATGTTTCTACTGTTCGGACTGTTTTCATTTTACTTGATTTGAAATACAAAATTTTATATGAAGAGTTCTGGGCAGAAACATTGACGAGGTAGAAATATTTAGAGGACAGGAAAAATGGCATATAAATGAGATGAGCTTTATCCCATTCATTTTACGATGAGATGTGATACGAAAACATTTTCTAAAACAATCATTTATTAGCACCAATATTTATGACACCAATTTTGAAATCGTTCCGGCCTAATACATTCACATCAACGAATGTCATACGTATTGGTTTGCTATAACTGACAAGTGTTTTTACAATGTGTAAGACGATAATGATGATCACAATGAGGAAACGGCGAGATGATGGTGATGACGATGATGATGAAGACAAAGAAGTGCGCGAAGATAAGCAGAGATGAGAGATGAGTCAAGAGTTGAGAGTATTGTCGCATTATGTCCAATTACTGTCGCAATTATGAACAGAGTTTATGTACAAATTGTCAAGTTTCCTTCTTTTACGTATTTTTGCGTATGACATAAAGACAAAACAGACAAAGGCATCGCCTGCACAAGCATCAGCGTCAGCGTCAGTGCCAGTGCCACCAGCAACAGTAGACGGCCAACGAAAAGATGGAATGACTGCGAAACAGACAAGCAGCCAGTCAGCCGTACATTGTAATGGAGCATAATGAACAGACAACGAATGTAAAACACAAAACGTATGGAAAATATCAACATTTCGAACAAAGTATCGGGGGAAATAACAGATAAATGGAAGATGAAGCACAAAAGCCATATAGACAAATGGACAGATCTATAGACAGACATACCAAGTGACGGATGGACAGACCGACATGCAGGCTGGGTGGCTGGCTGGTTGGCTGGCAGACAGACGGACATTTACATACATGTGATGTGCCAAAGGATGCTCATATTTATTACACTCCTTTTGGCGTTTATGGTTGTCGTGCCTGTATATGAAATAATGTCATATGTCTGGTGCTTTCCGTAATGAAAAACGTCACACACACACACACATTTACACCGAATTAAAAGTTCATTGCAAAAGTCAGACTGTCGGTGTTTCTTCCATTCAATTCCACCCACACCGCAGGCCAACATCATCCCGCCCCACCCTCCATTTCGTCCGTCAATAAACCATTACCGATTTAAAGAGTGCGGGGCGGGGGTGGCGGTATCGGGACATTGTTGTTGCGTCCTTTGTCTTACTTCATTGTGTTCAGTTGCTGTTCCTGTTTAAAACAAGAAGGATGTTTTTGACATCATGCTTAAACGCTTGATTTAGTGACACTGTGACAAACAAACAAATAAACCATATTTTAAGCACTTACGCACACACACACACACACAAACAAACACCGGCACTAACGCTGGCACACATCATTGCTGCTGCCATAAAGCAATTATAAGGCAATTGGGAGAGAACGAGACCAACAACGCAACAAAATACACATAATCACCCGCAATATCAGATGTCACATAGAGCCATTGAATCAGCCGGCAGCAGTCGACCTCTCCTCCTGCAGTCAGTCCAACCAATTGCCACGATATGCACGTAACAGTGTAGACCGGCAAACGGACGGTCAGACACACACACACACAAGCACACACTACATACAACAATAATGCGTCATAACAAACACTTTACGTAATGAGTTAACGAGATACAAACGTGACTTCATGGAAATACAATACCCACACTCATGTAATTCTTCGTACACGAACGTGTGCATGTGTGTGTGGCTGCTTTCGAGGAAATGTAAATGTGTATGTGTGTGTGTGCGTATAAGTGATTTTATGTCCAAACGTAGGTGGCGGTTAGCAGAGGAAAAACGTCTCTGCTGCACGATGGCCATTGAGGGATTGCGTTATGTCTGTCATTTATTGATTTAAGATTTTTATATTGTGTTTATTACTCGGAGTGACATCAAACCCCCGGAGGTACAGTGGCACAATTACAGTTCAGTCCGAGTGAAACTTGAGCCACTGCATACATGAATTGCCACATGAAATTGGCCACACGGCCAATACTACAGACAACTAGTCACTCAGTATCACTGTTCGTTCAATTAAGTAAGTGTTGTGAGGTCTGTCCTCTTGGCCAATATATATTCCAGAGATTGACAGGGGCTCAATAGACGGTCCTTATAATTTGAGAAGATGAGGAAAATGGCGGGAGTTGCTGATAGGGAACTTCTCACAAGTCAGTGAGGGGGTCTTGCTAATTTTTGTTTGTACCATCCGCACAATGTTTTGTAGTTAATAAAGAGGAGCTCTGCAACGTTCTACATCTTGTGGATTTCTACCAGATTGTGGCGTAGCATTGAATATAAATGAATCAAGAGTCGGAGATTAGTTTGAATTGAGCGTTCTCAAAATTTCCACTAAAGAGCAATCCAATTATTAAAATAAAGACCATTACGTGATTGTAAAATGTCAACAGCTACAAATGTCACAAAATAATTCAACTTTATTCGATAGACATCAGCGTTTATGTGGCACCATAACCTTAAGGATCTTGTTAACAAATGACTGCCGGAAGTGTTGTCCAGCATTTACATCCAATTATTTCCGAATAAACCTACAATACTAAAAACCACTGTTCCTTGACTCGTAAAAAAAAAATCACAAACACAAATTGAAAGGGTACATTTACCCCCATCACCAACAGCAACACCAGCATCGTCGACATTGCCAGCCATTTCATCAGACTTCTCGTCGTTAGCATCTTATATGGGACATGGACACCCTACTCATTGGACCAGAACAATGTAAATACATTCACACACACACGCACTGTGTGGCACAGAACGGAACAGGCAGAGCAAAAAGTGCTTGTTAAATACACGCCACATTAAGCAATTTGTTTGAAAAGCATAAAATAATTGAACCCATCAACAACCAAACGCAACGACAGCGACAGCGACCAGAGAGAAAAAAAAAGTAATAGCTACAAAAACACCACCATATCGGACAGCAAGAACAACAACGACGACGGCGACAACAACAAACTAACTAACATCATGTCAAACGACAAACCCAAAGGACATTAGTGGACATAAATAGGCGTTTACTTTAATTAGGTTCATGTACCACACTAAAACACACATACACACCCATATTCACTCACACATACATACATAGATGGAAACTCACACAGGGCCCCACTCTCACATACCAATAATAAATACAGGCAAACAAATACTCACACACACACATAGAGCGAGAAGCGTGCCATTCACTAACACACCGTTCAAAAGGATGCTGTGCGCCTCTCAGATTGTATGCGGCCGTCGTCCTTGTTGTCGTCGCCTGATGGCAGCGTTTGAGTGCTGCTGCTCTGCTTATTTCCGTTTGTGATTTATGAAAAAGTTAACAAGAAACAAAAACGAAATGAAACGAAACGCAACGAACACAAAAAGGAAACTTTGATGCCGAATGTACAGCGCTACGATCAAAACAGGATGTTATAGTACTTGGGTGGCATCAACACTAATACACACACACAAACACACATTCACACTCGCCACCCGGTCACAGTCACTCTGGTCGTAAGCACGACTACGACTTCAGTTATCGTTATCGTCAACATAGAGTTGTTGTTGTTGCTGCTGTTACGGTTTAATTAAGTTGAAATAAGAAAAATGTTAATTTCCTGCTTAAATGTTAAGATTTACGCCTAATTTCTATGAACGTATGAATAAATAAATGAACGGCTTGGTGCGGCTGTGAATGTGTCGGTGCCAAGGAAATGTTAAGGTTTCGTATTTTGCTGCTGAAACTAAATTGGTTGTGATTTGTTGATTGCTTGGCCAAGACGACGGGGGGAGGGGGTGGTGATAGACAATAAATGTGAAGAAGCAAACGTCAAAACTAATAAATTATTGTGCGTTGGCGAGCAGAAATAAAAACACAAGAAATATTTGATATAATTATTTACGGACGAATAAGGGGAGATTTGAATGAACGTAGTAATTTAAATCGATATGTTCGACAGAAGTCATATTAAATAATAGATGTGTGTCCATAGAAAGGGAAGGGAGACTGGCCACGCTCTAATAAACGGGGGATTAATTGATTGACGATCCACAGAATACGGTTAATCAGGCATAGTGAAGGTGGGACAATCATGGGAATGAGAACAAGTGTAGTTTGTGTGTTAATTGTGATAACTGAATTTAGGAAAGAAGAATCGTGGATAGATTGGGAATTGGAAATACTATTTGGAAATGTTGTACACATACAACCTAATTCTTAGTCAGTGTTCAGTAAAGAAAGCTACTGCAAGTGAGTAGTGTCCAGCTGATAAAGCGATACCCAGTGTGGGCGAAAATCGCACAAGAAAACCAGGTTTATATACTGGTAGGAATGTAGGTTCATTCGTCGAATCCACTGCCAGCAATTGGAAAAATGCTTCTATTGGCGGCAGTTTCCTCGATGAGACTACTTTCAATTGACTCTTGTTCAATCCCCATAATATTAAATGTGATCAATCAAAACTCTGGTTACCTGAAAGGAAGCACATTTAACATGTCTTTCCAATATTTCACAAAAAAATTCAACAACCTCTACCACGTGTCATCTCATTACAAAAATGTATATAAAAAAAGAAGCAATCGCTTCATAGTTTGCAGCTTGAAATACAATGGTTATGTAAATATACGAGTAAATTAACAGAAACACGACACGACTTGCAGAATTATTTCGTTTTTAGTTGTGTGGGTTTCCTTGCAATGTGAGGTGAAGTGCTTTTTCTCTGACACGACGGAACACTACTCCTAACGCTAGCCTTAAAAAAAAGTAGAAGAAGAACAAAACGAAGAAGAAGGAGAAGGTGTACAAAAGTGTTTTGTTGTAAGGTTGGGCAGAGGAGCTGAAGGAAAGGTGCACTTCATCTGTACTTAAACAATCACTCATCATTTGTTCAACTCATACATCCACTTTACATTTACATATCACTGTCAAAATATGTAAATTTATAATGTTCTGCTTTGCCCTACCCTGTTAAGGTTGTGGCATTCATTTGCTGTAAAAAAAGAGAATAATAAAAAACAACACAACTATTACAGCTCTGTACAAAACGATGGAGACGGCACATGGATACTACGATTTCGATTGAGGTTTGTGTTTTGAGAGGTCACCTCAAGGAGGAGTCCAAACATATTTGTTGTGTCTTCTAGAGAGAGGCTTCAAACATTGATAAAGGGGCGTTTTGAAGGATAATACCTGGGAGGGGGAACTAATTTCCATTGAACACAGAGTAGTTAAAATCAAATGATATATACCCTCCAACCCGTAGGGTAAGGGTGTAATAAAGTAGTGGAGGTTTCACTGGCAAAGATAAATGCAATTTATTGAAAATCAATCCTCGTTCAAATGGTCTTTGTCACCCGGTTTACCCTTGGACCGAAAATTATAATATAAATTTACTTTGTATTGTAATTAATAAATAAATAAATCCTCGACGTAGCTACGTTCCCAAATAGAAAAACTCCGACATCACATAAGCCCCACATAAAGCAACATATCTTTCAGAGCTCCATTGTGTTGATTTAGGAGATATGGTGTATTAAAAATGCAGGGCTGCACTTAAGCTCAACTAATTAAATAGATAAGCTGTATCGTAATAATGGACTTAAGTAGTACCGGAATTCTGCCATCTCTATTGCACCTCTAACTCTCTCTTTGTATTATGTTCGCATAGCCTTTCACGATGTCCTGGTTTATATCAAAAACTCTTCGTATTCAATGTAATATTCTTCAAAAAAAAAAAAAAAACTTTACAAACTACAAGTTTGCACTTTTTTTTTTGGCAATTCGTCTTTTCCTTTAACCGGAAATTGGTTAGAGTGCAAATACTTTTGTGAAATGTTTGCCATTTACTTTGTGCTGCTTAACTACGCAGTCATTCATACACACACACACATGTATATGGGGACAAATTAGAAGGTAATTAATGTTGTTTCCTTTATTTCTTTGTAAACAAATTGGAAAATGGAAAATAAAGTGAAAAGTATTCGAAAAATTAAGTTAAGAAATGATGAAATTTTTGTACATTCGATATTGCTGTACTTACAGTTTATACCGGTGGACACGATTCTCCTCTTTGGAAATGAAATTAACCACCTTAGGGATTTTGAATTTCTAAATTGAAATCAGTTTCAGAAAATGTGCTTTCACCGAACTGCTTCTGGTTGATGGGGGGAAAGGAAACACCTAGTTTTGTTTGCTCTGAACCGATTTTGTTTGTTGCAAATCATGACTGTGTAGTGTGGATTACCTTGATACTGCCCCGAGTAAAATACCTCCACAGAATTGAGGTCATTAATAAAACTGAATTAACAGTTTCAAACTATTTACCGATTATCATCGAATATCACAGACAATTGCATTCAATTGATTATGACTTTTGTTAATGACCAATATTTTCTTTCGATGATAAATATCATATTTTTCCCAGCGGATAGATAGGAACCCCTTTCCGCTGTCCTCCCAAGAAACGTGATTTAATTCTTCGCATAGGAAAATAAATTGTATTCCTTTCGGAATTGCGCCTGTAAAGTCCATTAACATTTTGCCTTTTCGCCAGCCAGAGTGGCCGAGAATTAGTTGCACAAAACAGAAAACCCAAACAAAAGACAAGACTAGAATAGAATAGAAGACAAACCATCATATTTTACTTTGTTTTGTCTTTTTTATTTATTGTTTTGTCTTATTATACTGGTACTGTTACTTAATTCCCTGAAACCTGAAACTTGTTCTTGTTGTATTGTGATACAAATACAACGACCACACTTTGTTCCATTTCAGTCTTTTTCTCGGCACTTCTACTAGATGGCATTTTAAATAGAAGACTTTGTAACAATAGTAAAAGTTTTGTTCGTATTCCTCCCACCTCGCGCCAAAAAGGAAGTTGTTTCATTTCGTTCTGTCTTTAGAAATTCGCAAGAAATTATGCACACAAAACAAGTAAAGTTTGAACTTTTTTCCCCTCTCTCTCTCTGCTGACGTTTGTGTTGTTATGGCATGGGACAGGGAGAACGAAAATATGATGATGATGGCGATGACGGTGAAGAAATAAAACAAAACCCACCGAAAAATGAATGCTGGCAAAAGCCAAACATATCATTTGTTGCAGGAACGGAAGGAAAGACTGTTGTACGTCTTTTTGTTCATTTTTGCTTCTTTATGGCGATTATTAAAAACTTTTGCCGGAGTTACGTATAATGCGGCAAACGAAACGAAAATGTGTACACAAATGACCAGCAAACACACATACCCTGACAACTCAACAGAAGTCTGACAAACATAAAATACTGAGATATCATTTTCTGTGCGGATCATTGAAGTCCGTATGTTTAGCTTGTTAGGAGCACAACAGCAGTCCAAGTCTCTGGGCGACGTCATCACATTTTTTATCACTGGGAAATAATGAAACTTCTTTAATGCTCCATTTGACGGTTTTAAAGCAAATGTTTTAGAAATAAATATTACACAATTGAGTTTCTGAAAGATGAATGTCTTTCCTGCGAACAAAAATACGTGTCCTGTCAATACGTTCTATTCAACGGGCTAGACTTGATTGATACGGCGACCGTAGAACAAAAATGATATACGATCATCGAAGCGTGCAACCAATGAACCATTTCAGGATATTGCCGGAGGAACTCATACCAACACACACACACACACACAGAGAAAGAGATACCAGCAGACATCCATTATGTTATGAGAAAATCTCTGTTTTACCAAGTTGCCAATGTGGACTTAAACATCTTCCTTTATAAAATTGTTGTGGTTGTTTTTGCCCGTTATTGAAGAAAAATCATATCATGCAGCAGCAATTTTGTATGGTTGTGTGTGTAGCACCAATACACGTACGTACCCACACAAGCGCACATAGAGATTCAAACACAAAGACATTTCTATGAAGTGTGAAGACAGTGATACTCAAACTGTCTGTGAGTAGGGACAATAAAAGGATCTTGTATCGATACGAACCGCCTGGTACGCGGAATTCTCACACAACAGAGCCAAAGACAAACTACAGGCCCGCTTTCTTCGGACTGAGACAACAAAAACCGGTTAACTAATTGCAGTAAGGATTATTGGTAGGATTAGGAAAAATCTCCACTCATTGTGATGCAAATTTTCAAATTTTCTCCTAGGTAGTAATTAAGTAACTCTTAGTTCAATCCTAAATTGAAACCTTTTAAAACCATTCCATACACACGCGATCGCTGTGGTGGATAATTCTGATTGTGGCAAATATGGAACCATTTCGTATGGCAGTTTGTGCAACCCTGGTGTAAACATTGAGTTCTTACACTTGAATGCATGTTGCAATGGAGCAAGAGGTTGAAAGAAATTCAGCAAACAACAAGAACAAGAAAACCAAAAGAAAAATCCAGCATGCGAAGAAATGAAGCATATGGAGGGTGATTGTTTAAGGAAATTTGTATGTGAACATAAGTATGAGTAATTCACACAGACACATTGTATGCGTGTGTGTGTGGTTGGATGATATATGTATACATTAATATTCACACATACTTTTTCTCACATTCTCCCGTGCTCACCCGCAACCCGCACTCATGTCAGCAACGCTAAATCGAAATTTCAACATGGTAAAGAAAAAAAAAAACGGAAAAGAGATGCATTTTACTTCAACATATTTAGCGTTGAATGATTGTGGTATGAGCAAGAGAGAGCGAGAGAGAGATAGAGAGTGCGAGGTGAAGAAGGATAAGAAAAAGGACCTTGCTTTTTTGTGGGAGAGGATGTAGTTGTTGTTATTGCTGGCGTTCATCGCTCACACAGTCCATAGCCGGAGCATATCAAGCATACGACGATGAATTGTGTCGACGGATGTAGTATTAAGATAAAGAAGACGACGAAGACGAAAAAGAAGGGGGGGTGTTAAAGTAAAATCACGCGATAAATACACATAAATTGCAGGCAATTGCTTTGGCAAAGCTGCTTGTGTGTTCTGTTGCCTGGCATGCATGAAAAGCAGTCATTGAATATCAGCTCCTGCTCGCTTACAAGCATTCACTGAATGAGACACACACACACACACATACACATGCGTATGTATTTCCTTCAACTCATGCATATTTATGTGCAGCACTTGTAAAACTCAAATACACACGCACACACACATACACCGATACAGAAGAAGGTATCGGTGTTGGAAACTTCCATATGCAGGAAAAATGCTTTTTAGGAAATCGGCTTTAGTGTCATTCTTTTTTTTTTTTTTGAATGAGCGTGTGTGTTTGTGTGTGCGGTACTTTATATCATATCACCATTCAGGTTTTTTTCCTTTCAGTTCACCTTATTTTGCAGGCATTATGATTGCTTTCCACTTTACTTAGTCATCCTTCATCGCCCGTCTTCCCCCTTCCTTGCCGTTGAATGCCTATTCCCTGGTGTCATAGTTTTTCTCTTACACTAAAGTAAATGTCAGTCTATTTCAAAAATTCATTGAATACCTGATACGATATAGTCTTGCCTTTCAGGCTAGTTTTTTATGTTGTTGTTGAGCGCTTCCTTCATCTCTCGTACACAGTTGCACACACCTATCCACGTATGACTTATAATCCTTTTTCTAAGGAAGTTAAGTAGCTTTAGTTGTAAAGTAGGTTTAGGATTTCTGTTCGTTTTTCGTCTTCATGTTAACCTATCCCGCCCCCCAAACACCCAGCTGTATTGCAATATTCCAAAGAAAATTACCAATTGTTGTAGGTGTATTCAAGCCAAACGGATACGAACTATGTGAAGGGTGTACGTAGGTTCAGGCAGGGATTACTGTATGGGGTCTGGCTGGCCGGGTGCACAGTTTCGTGTCGTTCCCTTCGTCTTCGTCCTTTTCGTTTCTGTTGCTTGTGTGAAAATGACGACGAAATGATTTACGCATATTTTATAATCCCGATAACGTATGAGCGATTGAGTGAATGGAAATGATAATCGTATGTCTTGGAAGGATTCACTTTACTATGAAAACTATCAATTTATTCGTTGGTATCTACTTTCCACTGGATGTTATCAAGTTATCGTGAATGGCAAACGATGGCGAAGAAAAGAGGCTTACGAGTAGTGTGCTATGTTGTTCAGTTGCAGCGAAAGTTATTGAGAAGTCCTTCGACATTAAATGGTAATTTCTAAGAATTTCAACAACGGATCCTGTTTGCACTTTGATGGCCACAATTCCATTGTTATAACTGGTCGAGTGTCCTTACCATTTTTCTGACATGGTTCAGGGATTTCAGTTTTCTAGCTAAAGCTTGAGAAAATGTTCCAGGAGTCAGGAACACACAGTCAAAGGAAGATTGTATGTTTGTCATTTATTTTTGCCATCGATAATAAGCAGCTGTCTTCACTGATAAGCGTGAAGCCATCTCTATAATCACTTTCCACTTTTACGTCAATATACAGGACCTTTGTTATGTCGTTGAGGCCTCAAATTGTAATGACGACGGAATTTTACCTTATTAAGTTCGACTTTGTTCGCCTGTGAAGGAAACGCATTAATACGATCAGAACTAGTATTGGTTACGTGGTCTGGCCGGATCCCTAAATGTAATACCACGGGAAGTCAGAATGCATCAGAACTCAGTACCTGAGGATCAGAAATCTGAGAAGAACTGAAACTCTTGTATATGTTTTCTGCCAGATTGCAGAGATCAACGTATTCGGAATGTATTACATGGTATTGTTATTGAAAGCCGACTAAATGTATACTATTGTGGTTTAAATTCGACGATGCCGAACGCCCAATCAGCCTCAGTATGTGACCATGTCCTTATACAGCCGCATGATAACAATGCCGACACCAGGACGCATGCATCCCCATCGATTGGAAAAAGCAACATGACTATTTGTCTTGCTTGTTGTACGTAATAAAACAAGGTATGCCAGAGTTTGTTTTCTATTTGCAACATAATTCGTTTAAAGTTCCTATGAGTGTGGACCGGTGCAGCGGCAGCAACACTAAACCAGCAGCTGCTGCTGTTCGTCTACCAACCGACACATTGAATGGTGCAATAAAATGTTTGTTAGTCTTATTTGCTGTTCGGTTTGTTTTTTTTTACTCCATTCCTTCTTTCTTTACCGAGCGCTGCTAATTCTCAATAACCGGTGTGTTACAGTTCTTTCAAGTTGTAAATGAATGACCCTAAAGGCCAATGGATACCGATGCTGTTGCTGTTATTACTATTGCTGCTGTTGCAAAAAAAAAAGATGTAACGTGTGGCACTTTTAACATTTTGTGTCCAACACAATAAGACAGACGACAGCAAAAACAAGCAATAGAATACATTTTAATTCTCCTTTGTTCCCCCCCCTTTAACATTTCTCCCGTATTACTCGGAACACCTACAGACAGAGAACTAGAAAAATCTAACTCACGTTGTTACACGAAAAACAACAGACAACAACAAAAAAAAAAAAAGCGGAGAAAAAAAACGTAACAAACGAATGAACGAACGAACATCTAATAAATTGATGCTGGTCAGACAAGGAAATCCTTAACGGCTCACTGAATTTGCTCATTGCTCTTATTATGGAAGCTTTTCTTATATTGTTGTTGTTGCTGCTACTGCTGCCGTATGTTTTGTATTCATGTGCTTTTGTTTGAATGTGGCCATTGTCGCTGTCGCTGTCGTTGTTCCTGTCCATGTCGTTGCTGCTAGTCTACCCGACTGCATTGGCATTGGCCTGGACTGGACATTACCTTTTTGACTTTACATGCAAAAGGTTGGCTGGCAATCGTTTCGTTTTCTTTTCCTTTTTTTTTTTTTTTGCTAATCACAGTGTTTAGATAACACTTTATTAGGACACTCCATGGGTAATTGGTAATTAACGCGTACATTTTCGTTTCTCCATTTAATGAGAAAGTGTTTAAATTGGGGGTTGTTGTAGTCAACGCAGGAAAGAAGAAGAAACAAACATCATTGCGTGCACAAACAGCACTGAGGAATAACAAACTTGCGAATGGAAAATTAACCAAAAGATTTTAACATTCTTTCAAGGTGACCAAAACGAAGTAGTTTTGGACGAGACGCGATTAAATATGCAGCCTAATTACGGTTGGCGTAGTCGTGTCGTAAATTTGTCGTTTTTGCAAAATGGTATTACGGTTGGCGAAAAATACAAAAATACTCTTTTAAAAAAAACGTCAACTTAACGACACGACTACTCCGCCATCCGTAATCAGTCTGATTGAGAAACACATCACATTTTTAAACACTTTGGAGGTCATCACTCTCTGTATGTTCGTATATAAAAATCAATGTGTGGATGTTACGCATACGACGGCAAATCGAGTTTTACTCTAGGCCACGGAATGGATTCTGGCTATACCTATCCTGTGCATCTTCTATTTAATGAACAGAGAAACTTCTCTGAAATCAAGGTACAAAGGGATCATATAGGTGTTGCGCACTTAGTGTTTAGAGCCAGTTCTGAACGGCTAATCGGGCGTCAAAATCGCCCGGCATTTAAGAGGTGAACACGGTCTCTGAAACATTTTTTAGCCGGGATTAGTAGGTGTGGTTGTGGCCCACAAAACACAATCCAATTTCTGGCACAACAATCCGTAAAATGTTTTTTTTTTTTTTGGCACTGAGCAATAGGAATTTGCTTTATTTCTTGAAGAATAAATTATGTTCCCATAACTGAACGCTGTAGCCCTAGACTTTCTCAGACTGTTTTGACTTTTAACTGACTAGACAATTGCTTAGTAAAATCGTTTACTGTGGATTGACTTTAATTCTTCAAAATGCCCAACAGTATTTCATTGTAAGGTATAGTTGTAAATAATGGCAGTCGATTTACTTACAACTACTGCATTTCGACTACCATCTGGAATTAAAAAGTCTGTGGGCAATGATTCATTCAGCTATGAAATTGAACGATGAAATGTGAGTCTTAAAAAAATGGGTTAGCATTTCATTTATTTATTAACCCAATCGATTTTCAGAGCAATATACTTGTTAGTTCCAAACACTCAGACTTATGCCGTTGGTTTCCATTTATGTTTCTTAGAACATAAACAGAAATTGAGAACAGAAATTACTCGCTGTGGTCTATGGTTTACGAATCTAATGGATAAGTGAAGACTTTTTAGTTTAATGCATGAACATCGTGGAAATGACACAGATTACTCAGATGTCTGAGGGCGTAACAGAATGCAGCTGATAAATTATGCTAACAACAAGGAAATGCTGATGGAACACTTGCAGGTTTATTTTGGTGTCTGGGACGAAGAATGTAACTATTTCGCTCCAAAGTTGTTCATCTCTAAATATCGACCAGGTCCATAAGTTTATGAAGCTTATTTCGCAGCCTTTTTTGGTGAAATAGCCTATAAAACAAGAAGATCCGACATCAATACCCTAGCATGACATGTTCGGTTGCCGAACACAGTGAAACGTTAAAGTTTCTTTTGTATTTGAATGGCTATTTTTATACATCTTCTCTGAAAGATTTGTATGTTGGTTCGTTCGCACACAAACACCCAAGCCACTGTACGCTCATATACACATATGATGGCCATACGTACATGTGAATACATACGTATGCATGTATTGGCAGCGTATATGTAGTTTCCTTAAAAAAAAAACAAGAGCAAAAGAAATGGGGTCTCACAGGTGAATTCAATTGATTTTATTACATTACAAAAATGGATAACTCTGTCAGTCCGTCAGTTAAATTGAATGGATGGTGGTACTCTGGTCGGTTTCTTTTTTTTCCAGCTCCCATCGACCCACCCATCTCTTTCTATCGTTTTGGTAGAACTTAATGCTCTGCCATTGTTAAGACAGAAAGGAAAAACGTTATATATTCTGTTCACATTGATTGACTTTTTGCAAAGCGAGCTGTGGGGTGGATGTCTTTTGGGTTTGGGTCAGAGATCAGTAAATAAATTGATAAGTTTAATAAAGGATATTGAAATTTTGCTTTCTTTCGTTGTTGCAGCATAAATAAGTATTATTTCAGGTTTAATGGTTGAAAATTCAATTTTTGAAATTATGTTGAAATTGCGAAAAAGGGCCGACGATTGTGAAGGGCATGGAATTAAATTATAAATAAATCTGGAATTATTAATAGAAAAATAGTTTTTAAATTAATATCACATCTTGGGATAAAACACAATTTCTCCTCTGATCAGTCTCTGATCAGTTTCGTGCGATACTAGTGTGGTCCTGTCTAGAGCTATCATGGATTGCGCAAATAGTTGAATTCTCTAAACGACAACAACGGGTCAAACTATTCTAGTTCATGTTGTTATTAACGATAGACATTTCTAGAAACTGAATAGATCGCACACGAGTACTTTCGCAGTCTTTGAACATGCCACTTGCATCTTAATTATGAATTTCATTGTTGACCGCATTCGATCAAACAGTCACCATGGCATCCCAATTCCTTGTATGTCATGTCAACAGCCAGCACATTTGGGTCAGTCACCTGCCCTCAAAGCCCAATTTTTTTTACTCAAAAAAAAAAAATCTCTGTTGCTCCGAATGAAAAGGTTTTAATTCAATCGTAAAAATAAAAGGAGCAAACTTGGCTGGCACAGAACAGTTGAAAAGGATGTTAATTAATGAAAAGAATAACTTGTCTTCAAGTCGTCTTCCATATTTGCACAAACGTCACAATTTCACAACTTTGACACGGAACACATCGAAATGTGTGCGCAACCTGGCAACAAACGCCCATCTCGTTGCAGTTGGTGTTACACTTACACATCTCAAGCATTTTAATAATCTCAACGCCTTGAGGCTATTTCAAAGCGAGCAGAGCGAGCAAGAAGAACGGGTGCCACTATCTTCACACTCGGGCTGGAAATTAAGGAAGTTTTTAAATAAATACGACAAGAGAGCTCCGAAGGAAAAACTAATGTTTACTTGTAACGGTGCCATGCAACAACAGCAGCCAGCAGTCCCCCACCCTCCTATTCAACACCACCACAATCGCATGAGCATACATATGCATGCGTGCATATCTCTGTGTGTGAGTGTACAACTACGAGTACATAAACACTTCACATTCTTATTTATAAGAAGTACAACAAAAATATATTTTATCTTCACACGCACCAAGAGCCGAGCTGAGCCGAGCCGAGAATGAATGCATATAACTGAGAAGAGATACAAAAAAAGCAAAATGAAAAAAAAAAAAAAAAATCGTGTGCTTAAGGGGTTTTTGTTTGTACAACGAAACAAACAAAAACAAAAAAAAAACAGAATTGAAAAAAAAAAAAAAACGCAGAAAGAAAGATACACATGTGCATTTCCATAGAAAAGAAGTCGTTGTTTAAGTATTTTGTAGTAGTGGTAGTAGTAGTAGCAGTTGTTGTTGCTGTTATTTAACACATACATACAGACGATATATAAATACACACATGCAGATATTAGGGTGGGGTAGGGAAATCGACTAAAGAAATAGTTATTATTAAAAATACAGAGCATCACATGTACTAAATGGAAATGAAAAATTGTAGAGATGGCGTGGAGTTAGAATGTGTGTAAAATCCGGCATATCTAAATTGGTAGCTGAAGGAATCACATCACATTGATCTGTTTATGTCATTTTGTTTGAGTGTGTCTCCCTCCACCCTAATACATGTGTATTTTGCGAAATGTTGACATATAAACGACAACGACAACAAAAGTACAAATTCATGAAAGACAAGAAACGAAACGTGTGCTTTTCAAGAAAAAGGTTTGTTTTGTTTGCATTCAGCTTTTCTGTGCTGCTTTCTTTTTGAGAATGCAAAACTAAAAAAAGCTGAAGATGTAATGAAAAAACGACAATTAAAAATTCAACATGGAGCGAGAGAGAGAGAGAGACAGGGAGAGACGAGAAAAACCTTGGCTTTCTGCTGCGTGATGGACGAAAGTGTTTGTGCAACACTGTATGACCATAATAAGGACACAGAGGCGGACGCTGGACCAACAATTGTCAGGAGCAACACAAATGGAATCAATGTATGATTGTGTATATTGGAAGGTTGTGATGTAAAAAATTCTCAACTGATGACTTGTACTCAATATTATTTCGATATTACTCATACGCCACGATGAACCCCCCGATGTCGAGTCTAAGAAGATTTTCATTATTAAATAACTCACCGATCGCAAAATAAACCATTACATAGGGAAGTCAAACAATTCCTACTCACCTGAAAATAGATAAAAGAAAATACAAAGACTATTAGCATTAAAATGTATTAGCATTTTGTGTGATTCATATGTATGTGGTTTCAGCAAATTATGATAAAACATGTGGTTGCATTATAGTGGAGGAATCCCTTTAATTGAAACCGCTTCTGGTCACTACACTTGAAGTAGTTGCCTCTGAGATGTATTCAAATAAATTCTTTGCGGTAGAAGGCTTTTGACATCATTCGTTTTGAGGAAAGCATCACATTATAATTCACATACACACACACACATGCGTATACTGGCAATGCAAATTTCCATGAATAGAACTCATTTATTTGTCTTCTCATATATATAAATATATATTGCCGCTTTTCTAGTTTGTCATTTAGCATATTCTTCTTTTTTAATGTTGCAATATGTTAATATTAATTGTTTTTAATCTTCTACATAATGTTGGGGAAATTGTAGTGGATTTCCTTTGACTGGCGGCTCATTTGCAAAAACGACCACTGAACGTCAGTCATATGCATTTAGGCATTTCAAAGACAAAATAATCGGAATCGTAATCAAATCAAGATCTACTAACTCTGTTGTATTAAGTTTAGAATTAATTCAAAGAAATAGGCGCCCCGGTAGGTGAGTTGGTAGCGCACTTGCTTATCAGCGTGGGGGTTGTGGATTCGATTCCCACAAGAGGCTTTGGTCTGTCGCCATATGATCTGTGTCACCCGGTTTACCCTTGGACCCAATATACATTTACTTTGTATTGTAGTTAATAAATTAATACAAAAAAAAATAATTCAAAGGAATACAAATAAAAAAAATCATTGAAAACGATTTCCCCGCATTGATTATGACAAAATGCTGTAAATCGGAAATAATTTGGTTCATGTTAATCTCAATATTATTCATATTGCCAGAACTCCTTCGGAATGGTCAGACTTTAAAAATATGTTCCATTTATTGTTTGGCTCATGCTGGTTTGTTGCTCTTAACAAAAAGAGCTAAAGCGCAAAGAACAAAAAAAAAAAAATACAATACAAAAATAACGCATTGATGTGATTTACTTTTGGTAAAGTCCAGCACAACTAATTTTTCCTAAGGCGATTTGACAACCGCAAGGAATTGAAAATCACTGGTGATGTCGAAGATGACTTCTTAGTGCGATGACAACAAGGATATCTAAGTGTATATTGTCACCAAAAATCCGAAATGACCTAAAAAGTATTTTCATAACTTTACAGGAGTAGCAAAGTACTTTGTCAAATGGCCACCGGAAACTGTTTAGTTTTGCCAACTGTGACTGCAAGATTTCCACCATTTTTGTAGTGATTTGTAATAATTTCAATGCGTTGTTGCAGCGTGTACCGTTCCATTTTTAGTAATGGCTTAGTTTCTACTTGTCAAATGTCAAAGAATAAAAGCATCAAAAGTGACAGCTACCGAAATATAGGGTTATTCAAAATAACACCTCTTTTTGGAGTACCCTGTATAAACAGGTGATTGTCTATCTGAAGTTCTGAACAAAATGAGGAATTTGAGGATTTCTCTTCGGGTGTATTTTGTATTTCTAATATTTCAATTGTAAAAGCGAGTGAGAGAGAAATTATGTTAATTTATATTTGAAATACCTTAAATGTTACAAATGTTTATTAATGCTGTAGTTGTTGTTGTCGTCGTTGCTGTAACTGTTACACTTCCCCACACACCGAAAACTCTTCGTTAATGTTATGATGGCACAAATTAAGGTCTCAGTTTGTTTTCTGGTTAAGCGCAAACACAGACGCACTACACACATACAATAGCGGTGATTTACAAATAAATGGGGAAAATATAAAAAAAGGTCACCACGCGAAGTCCCCCCCGTTCAAGTCCCCGCCCGCATCTGACACTTTGTGGGGGGAAAAGTTAAATTTTAACCGAAAATAAAAATAAAAAACATCGTAACGCGATAAAAATTCATTTATATTACATGAATGGTACATGCATGCGTAGGTAAGTGGGTGTGTGTGTGTGTCGGGGTCTATGTAAGTAGCTACGACTGTAACGTATGTTGCAAATACAACAGTAACAGCAATAATTTGAATATGAATACGGGTGTAGAGTGTGGGTGTGTGCGAGTGTTTGTTTGTAGTAATGTACTCATGTAATTGCTCGAGTGTGAACGTCTGTGTGAGAGCTTCGTAAATGATAACGTGTGTTTATGTCCTGAGGGGATTCTCCGCTGTTGTTTATAAAAAAAAAAAAATCATAAAACTTGAATCGTGTTGTTGTTGAGCTGGGGGGTGGGGGGAGGAGGCATGTGCCATGGAATATATGCTTAATGATAATGATTTCGTTTTGTGCCAGCAAAAGTGTGTGTGTTCTGCGAGAGTGTATTGTTGTTGTTGTTGTCTGCCTTAATTAGAGGTTGTCATTGTTGCTGTTGCCGTCTGTGTACGAATACGAATCTCAGTGTTACCGGCAATTAAACTTTTCCTTAATTTGCTACAACAACAACTACAACAGCACAGGCTCACAACAATTTAACTTCCGCCCTCCTCCACCTTGTCCGCTCCCCATGGACTCACGACACACAATTCACATATTTAAAAGGACGTAATCAAACAAAAAAAAAAAAGCAAAATCTCACACACGCACTGCACAAAATAGCAGCGAATCCCCAAATGGAAATCTTTTCAAATTAATATGATTTATGTATTTCTGAATTATAAATGAGTATGAAATGTATGTGAAATATATACATCACTTTTCATACGTACAGACTGACAGACAGACAGACAGACATACATGTTGGCCATTGTGGCTGGTGGGGTGATGAAAAATCGGCTGAGAGCGTTTCTTTTTTAGATGTTTAATTTGTAATAAACGTAACAGCGTAACAACGACGACAATGCCGAAACTCGCATAAAATTTCATTTAAGTTTTAAAACGACATTTAAATGAATGAGATTGGGCGCAATGTATCATAATTTATTACACATTCATAGAATTACATACAACTCTATGTAGTTGCTACAACTGCCACTCTGCCATCATCCAGCATCTGGCTGCTGGTACTGGTGCTGCTGTTGATGTTACTGTTACTGCTGTCGTCGTTTCATTGTGCTGCATGAAGAGACGGTACAGTGGTTTATGGCGTTCATTTAAATTCAACGTACATATGTAATTTCACTAATGGCAACATTAGTTTTATACGTATACTGCCTCCCATACCCTTTGACTTTGAATATCCTTGCCCCGAGGCATTTGCCATTTGATACGAGCAACAATTTCACACAACACATGAGTGACCCTCAAAAAATGCTCGCAGCAAATCATTCACTTGTCGGTTGGCTGGTTTGCCTTTGTGGTGGAAAAATTACCAATACATTTAATGAAACACTCTTTAGTAGGCGGGCAGGTATAAAGGGGGTCATCTGATAGACAATAGTTCTCCTGCCTTGCTCATCTTTATCTTCGCAGTCACAATGTAAAATTTTTGGAGAACAAATTAGTGGATTATTTTTGTGTGTTTTAACAGTTCAAAATATGGAAAATTCTCACTGTCACACTCACTTTCAAGACTTACAGTTTAAAGTCGGCCTTGAAAGGGAAATGCTTCTCATTTCAACTCATATAAGCGTCGGCATTTATGGATTGTTGTGTGACGTAGACATCTACATATATGTAGATGTAGACATGACGCATCTTTTGAATGTCCAATCTTTCCCAATGAGGACCAAACTGGTGGTATTTCGTTCTTAAGTATAAACGGATCGAAGAGCACCGAGTGATTACTGATCTAGAACTAGGCTGGAAATGTTGCAGACACTATGTTGAGATCAGATTGCGATTGTGTTGTGCACCTAAAGCCAAGGGCAGAAGAGGCGGCCAGAAAGGCAGAACGATGCAGACAATTTTTAAGAACAAATAAACATACATGCTGAAGGCACATGAAGGTTTTTTTTTTCAAATATATAATCGATTAAATCGATATTTCACAAAATTGACAAGAGTTTACTGGATCGTAAGTGGATTAGCCTTTCATTCGTCGCAATGTGTCTCTGGCAGTTGGAACATGCAGGTATACTTTTCTTGGATACTTTTAATGTGAACCTTTCCGGAGGATAATAAACCACTGTACCTATTTGTGTGTGTATACGTGAGCCTCTTCTCGTGTTGTTGTGTCGCTTGTAAATGTTCATTGGTTTTGGTCTGTGTCAATTGCTTTATCTGAACAATGTGCGCCATACATTTTGACTATACATTGAAACAAATTTCGTTTCTTGCTGATGGGTTTCCCCCCCCCCCATTCTGAGGGCCACTTTGCCAGCTGCTGCCTGGTGAAATAACCCAAAAATAGAAAACAAAAATCCAACACAAAACAAGAATGGCAATAACAGGAGAAGCCGAGCAACGTCAGCGGCAAAATCAGTTCCACAATCATGGAGTACAACACAGAAGAAAAAAAAAGAAGCATATAAAACCAAAATGAAAATTACAATTCTTTTTCCAATTGTTCGTGTTGTTGTCGACTTGTTTCATTTCAATTTATAACAATAACAACTCTATGCCAAACAAACGACAACAATACCGAAATAGAGGTGAAATACAAATAAATAAATATATACGACACAACAGCACATTGGACGTCGAAGGTAAAAGGGTGGGGTGGCAATAATAACGAGGAAAATAATAAAATAAAATACACATAGCCTAACGCACACACACATACACAAATATCGTCTGTTTTATGTTTTTTTTTTTTGGAAAACAATCAGTTGAGCTTTGCAAAAGGAGTGAAATGAAATAACAGTTTATAATGGTGTTATGCAAAATGTATTTTTATGTCTATATTTTTTGTTGTGTCACAATTCAATTTATTGTGAAACACACACACACACACACAGGCACTGGCTAAAAACTATACAGCCACATACACACACATTGTACATACATATGCACATGGAGCGATAAATAAATAAAACAAACTCCGTTTGATTGCAATGACGATGGGGATGACGATCATTGTGATGATGACGTTTGTCATCAATTCATACTTCAGTGAGCGTGTGTGTGTGTGTGAGAATGTGCGCTGTGGGCTGTGGCTGCTGCTTCGGCGAACAGCCAACAACACAGAGTGTTGTCAACGTAACAAATCATTTTCAAATTGTTGCAAATGTTATTTGCATTCATATTCCATGCCTCCACCAACACAGACACACAGCCTCTCATATAGAGACAACAAAACAATCGCATGATGTATGTGTATTTTTTCAATTTAATCGCTTTAAAATTTATTGCGCTCATACGCTTAGATGGCCAACCAAATCACAGGCAATGGAGAACAAATGGGATTTTCATATCTCAACTACGAAATGAATACGTTTAGCGAATTGCGACAGGCGAAAAAAACAAAACAACCAAAAAAAAAAATAACAAATAGCAACAGAATGCTCGTATCTTGCCAATTTTCAATAGAAAAATTATACAGTTTTCTGAAGAGCTTAAGTTTTGTTTGACAGAGACAACATTGCCACCGATAACGACAAGCGCGAATTCATATCATTTCGTTAGAAATGGCATTTCTGCAGAACATTGAAGACCTGACCGTGTCTCGTTTAAAAATGTCGCAATTGTATTTTAGTGTTATCTCTAGGTGACAACAGTAATCGATTCGTTTCCTAGGAATCGAAGTTTCATTTAACACCAAAAATGGCGAATCAAGGAGGACTTGTACAGGCGAGAAATCATGAGAATTCGAGTAGTGTCCTTCTTGGGCAAGTGTTTAAACTATCAGCACATAATCACGTAATGCCAATGCGGCAATGCTTTTAATAATACCAACTCCCACGATATACTGATGTTTTTAACAGCCAGACAATTACTACATAAATTGCTGTCCAATGTTCTTGATGTCGTTAGGGGTTCGTGTTCAAAGCTTTCTCCCCCTCACAACATTTACAAAACTCTGTTCAACGGTGTATTTGCCTATCTGACAGTTTCCCTTGTTTCGTTATATTACGATATATTGGGTGATTTCTAATAACAAACTAGACTTACAAAAATGTCTGGAACGTTTCACCTGGTCATTTTGTGGAATATTATTATGTCGAGGTAGTCGACTTGAGTGGATATCGGATATTATTGACTTCAAGAGAACAAATTGCACAGAATTTCTGGAAACATTTCAACAATTTCTACCCCAGTCATCATGTCCGATAGCCATGATTTAAAGGAGAGAAAGAGAGAGAGAGTGTCTTCAAAAAAAGTTCATCCACTCCTCTATATGTTGATCTGGATCGTATTGAAGAAGACGAATGAATAAACGACGGCTCTTTAGGTCTGCAATTGCGCATCTAAGTCCTAATAAGTCTGCAAGTGATGTTAGCCCGCCAACTTTGCTGGTTAGGATCATGCGTCAAACCGTTTTGGGCAATTTGGTGGAAAGATGTCTGACTAATGTACTATTTATTTATTTGAAAAACAATATTGCACACAGTTTTCTATACCCTGTCGCACTCTCGCACGAGGACAAAACCAAGATTAAGTTTACAGAGAACACAAACGAAATCAGCTTAATGTCAATGCGGTAGGTTGGGTGCTGATATATTTTTTCTATTTTTTATTTTGTCGTCTAAAACTGTGCATTTCCCAAATCGGGTCAGTATACGGATATAGCGATCTGCCTTGATTCACTTCACGCAACTCCTCATCAATTTAGTTTCCGGTGACGGTAAATTACACCAACAACCCGTACATCATTTCGCAAATGGGAAGCAATTTCTTGTTTCGTTTCAGTTTGATTTGATTTTTTTTGGCATTACTTAGTTTTCCCTCGTTATCATTTTGAAGAACATGTCAATTGCATTTTAAATGAAAACTCATATATTTTCCTTCCAACAATTTATGGGTCGTTTCTGTGTAGTTTTATTTGGGGGAGGTGGGGGGATATTTTTTCTGGTTTATTTTTAGATACTTTCCACGAAGAGTGGCACTGGTTGTAATATTGAAAAGTCACGCGATTTCCGTACTTCATTAAAGGCGAAAAATGTCGACGAGAAATAGGAGTGAACGCCCCAAAATGTTCGGTACTGCTGTTCGGTGGGTGTGGAAGGTAACAGAAAAAGAAACAACAAAAAACAGAACGACAAAAACTGAAGCTATTGACAATTGTTTTTATTCCAAAGAAAGAGAGAGAGAGAGAGAGAGAGAGAGAAAAAAAAGAAGTAGTAGTGACAATAGCAACAACAAGGAGGATGGTATCGAAAACAACAACGATAACACCGTCAACATTTAAATGATGATAAAGGCTCCGCCTGCCAATGCCAAACTTTATGGGTTGCTGTCGATGTGGTGCGGTTTGTCTTGGCACGGTACGACGCTACGGTTCGGTGGTTGTGTTTGTGTTGTTGATAAAGCGTTTTACTGAAGGGGACATTTCGGGTCGTCGGGTTGCCAGTGACTCTGGCTGATGGCTGTTTAGTTTGATTGTGTACAATTTTTGCGTTTAAGAAAATATTACACTTAATGACATTCGGTATCGTGCTAATCAATCTTCTGTCGCTGCTGCCGCCCGTGCTGCTGTGTCGTCACTGACATACAAACGAGCCAAACGAAACGAAACGATACGATACGTAATGAATGGATGCATGAAAACGAAACGAACTGAGCTCAAATGAATGTTTAGTGAAATCAACCTTTATTTTGTATAGATTCCTATCGAATGGCCGAAAATGTATACAGATGTATTTATCAAACATCACATCATGCCTCGGCGTTAAGCGACACTCGGCCTCATTTTCATCTCTGTCAGAGCAACGTTTGACATGAAAGCAGTTATTTTGACATTCGTTTAATGTTTGGTAGTTAATCTACGCAAATGACAGCATCGCACATTTATTTTAGCATTACTTTTTTTTTTTTTAACAAACATATACATATATTTTCCGTCAACTTTAACTTTGTGCTAATGAGACACACTGGTTCGGTAATGGATACTTTTTATATGATCTTCTTACGGGCCGGGTCTATTAAGGATATACGGTTTTGGAGCAAATCCCCTTCTTAAACAATTAACCGGTAAACAGTAATAGACAGGAAACAAAGGACTCGGTTCTTCAACTCTACCACTCCCTCGAAGTTTTACTCACATAGCAAGCTGAAGGTAAATTGAAGGTGTGGAATACCGAATACCGAAGAGTTAGGCGGCGCATACGTATATTGGCCATTTCTGAGAGTCTAGTCCGATTTCACACCAGCTGGTATTATTTCAAGCTGTAGTCTTGCAAATAATGTCAATGGGGGGTAATCGGAGCTGATTTATGGAATACCCACGGTTGGAATATCCCCATATGCCTAAGACATACAATATGTTAGGAGTAACAAAGCTTGCCGAGACCCACAACAGGTAGCAGAGCGACATCTTAATATATATTTACCCTCGACACTGATTCACTGATACACTGATTCCCTGATTCACTGACTCTGTCACGCAGTACGTAGGAATTTAAATAGGCATTCTATAATAATTCTATAAATAATAATAATAAAAAAAATAATATTTTTTTTTGTACAGAAATTGTGTTTCCCCCAAATTTTTTTTTACCAAAATTTTTTTTTCCAAAATTTTTTTTTTTTCCACAAAATTTTTTTTTTCAGCAAACTTTTTTTTTCAACAAAAATTTTTTTTTTCAACAAATTTTTTTTTTTTCCACAAAAATTTTTTTTTTCAACAAAATTTTTTTTTTTCAACTAAAATTTTTTTTTCAGCAAAAATTTTTTTTCCACAAATTTTTTTTTCCCAATTTTATTTTTTTTCGAAATTTTTTTTTACAAAATAGTTTTCTCAAAATATTTTTTACAAAATTTTTAAAATTACCGTATTTGCCGGACGATAAGACGCATCGGACCATAAGACGCACCCCAAAATTTTATCTATAAATTTTTAGAAATAAGTATGGTTTGGACGATAAGACGCATCGGACCATAAGACGCACCCTGATTTTAGGTCAAATTTTCAGAGTAAAAAGGTGCGTCTTATCGTCCGGCAAATACGGTAAGTAACAAATACTTTCTCAAGCAAATTAACGGGCGCCATAGGCGCATTACAACTTACTAGTAAGTAAATAAGCAAGGGCCCTTTCAAAATTGAATAACAAAACAAAAAATAATTAAATTCCGGTTCCTTTTACTACTTACAACAAAATATATTTGAAGTTCGATTTTTGAGAGATATTAAAACCTGCCATGGAACGAAAAACAACAACTAACTAAAATTTTACTCTGTGTTGAAACAAAAGAAAATTCTAGCTTCGTTTCGTGTGTTTTCATTTTGCAATATATGATGGATTTCAAACTCATCCTCCTCCGTGTGTTGAGAGATTCTATATCGTTTTATTTTAAATATGTTACATTTTTAAAACTGAATACATCCGGAAACATTAGCACCATTAAAGTTAATGTCCTTCCAAAATCGATATAAAGCGCACAGAGATGACAAAAAAAAAAGAGAATGGCAAAACAAATCCACTATCAACACACATCAAACATAAATTGTCATAAAACCTCGTCAAGGGTAAATGACTTAAAAAGTTATTTTTGAAAAATCTAACGCAAATTGAGTATTTCCCTATAATGACATCAAATAAATGGGGCATTTCTTCACAATTCCCCCCACACACACACACAAACACTCACTCTCTCCATCTGCCTCTCTTTGCCGTTTGGTGTCTTAACAAAGGCAGACATTAAAAAGCCGTAAACAGCTCCGAGCGTCGGTTCGCCGTTCACATTCACACAAAGTCGCTCAGCTGATTGAAAGTTAAAGCATCGCAATATTCATAAAAATGAATATTATGAGTATTTCGGCTCAATAGAGAGCGTGTGACCGACCAACCAACCGACTGTATTAATCTGTATTAAAACCATATTGATAAGTCAATTTCTGCTGCGTATATAACGACTACGACGACGACGACGTCGTCGACAAACAAGGAGAAGAGCAAAAAGTTAAAGACTCATCGAAATAAAGATATAACACTAGGAAACAGCGGGAGATTAAAGGGGGAAGGGCAAGGCACAAACTTTAATTTACTCATTAAATAAGGGTAGGTCCGATACTGGCACCCTCTAATACCCCCCAACACCGAAGACCATTTAGATAGTAAATGTTATGTGTATATTTGCACACAATACACACACACACACAGAGACACATTCACCCGCTCGTTCGTTACGTTGTGAGCTAACCAAAAGTTCCTTCCATAAAAGCCTTAAAGTTTTTGGGTTGGTTTCGGTTTATACACACACACACACATACTAACTAACGCCCGTCGTTCGGTGGCTCTTTTGTACAGAGATAGACGCCCATCTTAATATATATTTACCCTCGACACTGATTCACTGATTCACTGATTCACTGATTCCCTGATTCACTGACTCTGTCACGCAGTACGTAGGAATTTAAATAGGCATTCTATAATAATTCTATAAATAATAATAATAAAAAAAATAATATTTTTTTTTTGTACAGAAATTGTGTTTTCCCCAAATTTTTTTTTTACCAAAATTTTTTTTTTTTACAAAAATTTTTTTTTTCCAAATTTTTTTTTTTCAACAATTTTTTTTTTCCAAATTTTTTTTTTTCAACAATTTTATTTTTCAACAAAATTTTTTTTTTCAAGAAAATTTTTTTTTTCAACAAAATTTTTTTTTTCAAAAAAATTTTTTTTTTTCAACAAAAATTTTTTTTTTCAACAAAATTTTTTTTTTTTCACAAAAATTTTTTTTTTTCAACAAAATTTTTTTTTTCAAGAAAATTTTTTTTTTTCAACAAAATTTTTTTTTTCAACAAAATTTTTTTTTTCAACAAAATTTTTTTTTTCAACAAAATTTTTTTTTTCAACAAAATTTTTTTTTTCAACAAAAATTTTTTTTTTTCACAAAAATTTTTTTTTTTCAACAAAATTTTTTTTTTCAAGAATATTTTTTTTTTTCAACAAAATTTTTTTTTTCAACAAAATTTTTTTTTTTCAACAAAAATTTGTTTTCACAAATTTTTTTTTTCACAAATTTTTTTTTTTCAATTTTATTTTTTTTCGAAATTTTTTTTACAAAATAGTTTTCTCATTAACAAATATTTCTCAAGCAAATTAACGGGCGCCATAGGCGCATTACAACTTACTAGTTCATAAATAGTCACTGGATATCGATTTCTGAATATTGTTGTAGTTGCCGCTGCCGCTGCTGCTGTGTCGTTGTCAGTGTCATTATACGGCTTATCCGTCTTGATTTTCACTCCATTGACTATTGGCTGGTGGTGGTGGGGGAGGGGGAAGGTCGATGGTTGGTTATTACAGGGAAACGAAAGACTTCATCATTTACATTCATGAAGGAACGACATGCACGGCTCAATTGCTGGTGGAATGAACACCGGCCAAGGGTGGGGGTGGCGGCGGCATAAACGGGACATTTAAATCTAACTTATGACGATTTTTATAACCATCAAAACAGTTAGTTTGGATTTGACGGCTTAAACATTAAGTACATGACACACTGACGAAAGCAGCAGCTTTCCATGTTGTTGTCACACAGTCGACTGTAAGTTCATTTGTAACATTGCAGTGGAGACAATTTACACATCCAGTGGTCGGTGGTGGTGTGACAGGTAATGTGTGACTATCACACAGAAAACTCAGGTTCGTATCTGGGTAAAAATATCACACATTTTCCAGCGGCCGCCTTGATTTTGTAAATGCCGACGATCGTACACAGGATTATACCGACACATTTCGTTATTGAATTTTCGCTTTTTTTATGAAATATTTTAAGCAAATTTCTATTGAACTCATCTGGTGAAAAACCCCCCTCAATTCTAAAAGATTTCTGATCTTCTCCTATGATCTCAATGACGAAGACATCATCCGGTGGAATTCCCCTGTCAATTTTCTTCACTGACTTCGAGGGCTCTTTAAGACATTTTCTTCAAAAAATAACAATTGATAAATCGTTGACCAAGAAAAGTTTAAAACTCAAATATTTAGAAATTTGTTTAAGAAGCAAACACAAACGGAAAGTCTCTTACGGTACAAACCCCTCGAATATGCTTCTTCTTATACTGCTGTAACCTCTACGCCAATATTAGCATCCCTTTGCGAAAAGAATACACGGCTACAGATGAAGATAGGATTTTCGCAAGTTCCAACAACGGAAGTATTGCAAAGCGGACAGTCATCATCATCTACATCATCGACTTTTCCGACATAGAGGAACAAAGAAACCGGAAATCGGGAATAGGGAAGAACACAAAATCTTATGCAAATAGAAACCAAATAATATTTTGTAATATCTAAGCAAACAGACAAGCCAGTTGGGTTTTTTGGGTAAAACATAATATGACATCGATAGTAAAATGAAAACATATGTAACGTTTGTGTTCGACCAGGCCCGAAACAAACACACACCCACATATGAATGTAATCTGATACGTGGACAAATAGCAATTGGAGAAAGTAGACGAACCGAGACACAACAACACAACTAAAGTTTTGCAAAGAAAGCCTTCCAAAAAGAAAGATTCAAAATAAAGATTACAATAGAACAAAAAGGTGAATACAATGTGACGAAGTATTTCTCGTATTGGTTAACATTCTAACGAATTTTAGGAGACCGACTGTTACACATATAAATATTTTGCTGCTTCACTTATTAGCATAAATTCAATTAATAAACGACAGTCGCCGATAAGTTTGATATATGACACACATTTCTCTTTCGGTTATTATGAATTATAAGTATATGTTTTCAACGTATGCATACATACATACATAAATAATTCGCCATAATATTATTCAAAGCAAAAATAGCCTCATCAATCAGTTTCAAGGAGAAATACCGCCACTACTGAATACTCTGTGGGAAAACTACATCTACATCATTCTTATGGCAATGCCAGTCACCTGTCTCATTTTGCTTAGCATCTTACGATAGAAGATCTAGAATATCTACAATATTACATGGCCTCCGATGATAAGAGTATTTAATAACGGCTACTACAACCAGCAAGGCCTTCCTTAATGCAGTTAACTAGTTTCGAACAGACATACGATGTCCATATACATACTTCACCAAATACATTGTGGATTGAAGGCACTCCTCCACCGCTCATACATTAGCCGTGCCATACCAAGCATATTCGTCCATCACAAGTCGACAATCAAAAGAAATTGTTGGCCTAATTGTTTAATTACATTTCCTTTTTATATTCGATTTACCATTCGATTTAACTTGTTTCGGAGTCAAATTTCTCTAAAACAATTTCGAAAACCAAATATTATCTTCTCTTAACTAAAACTAATAAAACTCAAATATGTATTAGAAAACTAAACAACAACAATCAAGGAAATATTCCAATACACTTAACCCAGAATCGAATAAATTCTATAAAATTGTTCAGAATGTTCACACAAAACACATTTGCAAATACTCAAAAGCTATGATTTGTTTCCAAACCATTTAAGTTAATACAATGCGACCGACCGACACAACAACTACGAAAAGTACACAAACATGTTTGTGTTCGGTTTTGTTGTTCTTGGTGTTGTTATGTCTCTGTTGATGTTTTTCAATTAAATATATAAAAACTCTAAAACATATCGACACCAGCAGCCAACAACAACAACAACATCATCTACAGTTTATGTGGTGCACATACAATCTCGCCTAAGCACAAACTAATAAAACTAACACACAGACACAGCAATGTGTGCATGTGTGCACGTACATTTGTAGAATTCGGTTATACATATAAATGTGATTGTATGCAGCTTAAATAACATTTGCCAACACGTTAACCAAACACATACTCTCGCTCTGGTTCACTCTCCCACACTCGCCCTCTCTCATCACACCCGCACAAAAGTGTATTTTTAAATGCTAAAGGAGTTTTTCCCCATGAATGTGTGATGTTGTTTGAATGGCTGAGTGTGAGTATAATAGCTGCAGTAATTTTTGAAACGCTTATCAAATTTTAACACTGCACTGCCATAAAATGTGACTTTGTTGTTGCCGTTGCCGGTGCCATTCACCAGCAGCTTAACCAACATTCGTTTGTTTTGTTAGTGGTGTTGTTGCTGTTGCTGCTGTTCTGGGGGTGGAGAAAGAGAAAACTTGTGAAAATATGAAATGAATTCTCAGCAACAACACAGCGATAGTACAGCAACACCCAAAATAGATAATACATTTTTACACATTTCCCCCGTTTTTTTTTTTTTTTCGTTCTCTGCTGTGAACTCGGCAACAAGCAGGAATTGCCAGAACAGCACCGGTTGCGGAAGGAGTCGAGTGTTGAAAACGTGAATTGCTGCTGTTGAAAGTAAAACGGATCACTTGCATCTCATTATTTTGAATTTTTCAAGTGTAAAATAAATGCAATCAGTTTCCTTTTATTTATTGCACACTCCGTGCATACTGAAGGTCTAAGCATTCGGGTACCGGTACAGTGGGACAAAATCAACTACACAGCATAACGAAAAAAATCATCCACGGACAGTTAAATAAAAGGAAATATGGTACAGAAAGAGTTCGATTTGTGCAACCGATAGGAAATCAAGCCTGCTGGATTAACTTCACCACAGTAGTGGTGAATTTAAAACCGGATGTCCTCACAACAAGTAAACACCATTTTGTACAAAGTCTTAAACGGGAAGAAAAGCGAAATCCGAGAAATCGCGGTTTTTTCCGCGGCTTTGGTTAACAACATATTCATAGGGGAAACTCGTTTACCGCACTCGCGTATTATGTTCTGTTGGCCGTTTTAACATTAGAAATAGACATTTTTAAACTATAGAATTTATACCACGCTAGGAGTCAGCACTCTTCCGGATATGTTAGGGACCCAAAATTTGGTTTAGTAAGTCGAAAATTAAAACAGGAGCCACAGTTATTTTTTTTTTAAATGTAGAGCCTTTGCAGATGGATGTCAACCCTACAGAAGTCGAATTCAATTATCGAATTGAAAAGTATTGAGAAGCCAAGAGCTTCAACATATTCTAAGCGCTCCATACGGTGGGTTTACTTCGTAATATTTGCTTGATAATAGAGATTTTTGAGTTTAGTTGACATTGCCGCATAGTTGAAATGTTTGGTAACCTCCGGTATTTCTGGTAGCCCATGCAGCCTAATGAAATAAAATCGGCGATTAGGAACTATAAACAATTCGAGACCAGGTCTTGTTATTAAACCATCTGTGTTTCTGTTCCCAACAAACAAACTCATTTCCAAACTACTGTTCCCATTTTCCATTTCAACCTGAAGTATACCGGGGGAAAAAAAATAGATTCAGTTATTTGCAAAGAGTATCGAGTTAGGTTTTTGAAACCATTTCGATAAGGCTTCTTTGACCAGAAGCTTAACAAAGGCGACTGACTGTCTGTATGTCCTGAATGGAGTTAGTCTCCACGTTGGAATTCCTCAAGTTTCCATAGAAAATAGAATGATTTGTTTCTTTCTTTATTTTCCATCCTTAGAAATACACTTAGTGGGTAATTTTGAAAAGAGGCCATCATTTTTCACCTTAGCCAAAAGAAAATGAACAACAAGGAGGAGCAACAGAAAAAATGTCTGCATATTGTCTACATTTGCCAACTGGAGCTCAAAACTGCAAACGATACATTTGTCGACAATGCCGGCCCTACAGAACGCCTTTCTTTCAGGAACCCACCCTCCTGCCAAACAGCCAGCGTCTCGGTATTTGTCGGCACGAGTACATGTGCAGCTGTTTATTTGCGTAGTTAAAGGCATCACATTACATTCAGCTCTTCTTATACTTTTACTTCGTCAACAACAACAACATCATCATCATTATCGTCGTCGTCATCAACATGAGCATTATCGTTTGCAGCACCAACGTCCTTTCCATGCGCGGTCTTCCCTGACAGACAACACACGCATAGGACAGACAGACATGCCAGTGCACAGCTACTCACATTATGACGGATGTTTTATGTGCATATGTATGTGTGTGTGTGTGTGTTTGAAGAGCAGCAGTTTAGTGTGGCGTTTTACGTCTTCTCGCATTTTATTTGCTTCTACTGGAGCTGGTGTTGGTTGCAGGAACACATTTCAGTCGTTGCTTTGTCAAATTAATTACAGCGCCACACGCGAAAAGCGAGCAAAAACTAATTTTATTAAAAAGCAATTTTTATGATTTAATTATTTCGAATAAGAGACCCAGCCCACTTTAGACACCCTCCTCCTACCAAAAACCACTTTTGCCACATTCCCTGCCCTTCTCTTCCATCCCATCTCGTACCTCTGTCATACAGCCATACAGACATACTTTAAAAAGTTTTATATTTCCCCCCCACAGCCAGAGAGCTAAGACGACTTAATGGAAAAACGGAAATGTTTACACGAAGAAGTACTGCGAACGAGTGGCTATAGTCGATTTTCGGGATTAGTTAGCAACGTGAAATATATCATTTCGTATATTCAAAGACGAATGGTAGATTGTGAAGTATAAAGTGTAAAGAGTTATTAACAAACTTTTTGACTGAGCTATTGGAAATTATTTAGCTGGCTTTAGAAACAACTTGTCTGCATCCACATTAATTGGGAATTGGTTGGATTTTAAAAGTTTGGTTTGGCTCTCCTTTGTCAATTCTCCGGGGTATAAACTCAGGTTAGAATGCCGCTAGGAACATCAGGTCGCTTATGGTCTGGTCCTCTCGATAACGCTCTAAACTTTAATTCTAAACCGAATTCTGCTGGACTAACTCGAAATTGTCTCAAACGACTTATTACAGAAAGTCCACTGCAGTCTCATAATAAGGACCAGACTCAAATCCAAGGAGGCCTCGAATATTTCATTAAACCTTACCTACATCAATTGCTTGAACTTTCACCTTCGGATCATCGCCATTATTGATCATCAGCCAAATGTACATAGGTTACGAATGATAATGTGTGTATCCCATTCTACAAAGAATAGGTTTGTACTTTCGCATTGCAATACTCTTCACAAACAGCGAGCTAACCAACATTAACATGGACCATCTCTTGCAGAAATTCCGCCATTAATCCAAAAACGTTTGTCGCTACCTCCGCAGAGGGTACATCAGTGTCGACTACAGCTTCAGTATTAAACAAACTCTTCCTCGTTTTCCTCCCTACCACAATATCGTGTTTGTCTGCTGCAAAGGCAGGAGTGCAGGAGTGGCAGGGGTCGGAAGTTCAAGTGAAATATATAACCTTTCATTATAGTCATTACACATCTAATTTTCAAGACGTAAAAGATGAAAACAAAACTAATTATATCATAATTTTCAATTTAAATTATTTAAAAACGGCACGCAAGCATTTCTCCGCATCGGCATCGGCATCGTTTAATACTAATCGCACCGATATGTACTGACATGTGTAAAAGTGTTACACACATACATACGCATATGCACTGCCTACATACGTACGTATGTATGTATGTGTGTATGTACTGGCATGTGGGCGGGCATTTATTATTATAATACAACGTGCAAAACAATTTAAAATATGCATTTTTCGTTTATCACATTTTAGTTGGTTAACATGTAAATTGTATCGCTATTTTAATTCATTTTAAAATTTCCACTGGAATTTATTGTTTCGACACGCGATAAAAATGGTAATTGAAACTCTTTTTTTCCTACTCGATTTTCATTGTTGTTGCTGCTGTTGCTGTTGTTGTTTATGATGGTTGCAAACAATGCTGGGGCCTGCATACGTATGAGTGATATTTAATTGTGCAGCATTGCTCATACGCACTGATGTGCACACGCAAAAGTCGGCACGCGGCACACGGTACCGGGGGGAGTTTGCTAGTCAAATGTCTGCTATTATCGTTTTGCTGTGGAAATTTAATTTTCCACCTAAAATTCAATTGTTTCATGTTATACGCATACTCTATAAATAATAAATAAATTAAAGAAATTAAATAAATGAATACAATGAAATTAAATGAATAGTCGAGAGAGGTGCGCTCTGCATCTGAACTGGTTACATACGCGTATGTGTGTTGTGCAAAGTCATGGGTGCGAATGAGTTATATGTGACAAATGTTAAATTACTCATACGCCCTGTGGCGAATGACAAACGATAACAATGTCACGGTTTTATTTGGTTTGGTAATGTGATATTCGATTTTTTTTATCAATTCAAGTGTGACGGATGTTAAACGGAATAAGTGGGAGTCTGCCCATATCCACATGCAGACTGTGAAGTGTTTAATAAAAGTAAGTTAATCAGGTGCCTAATTCGAGAGTTTTTGAACGTAAACTGACTGAACTTGTTGGAGCACAGCAATCGTTTACGACAAATTATTCTCGAGGAAAGCTGCCATTTAAATTTAAATTTATTGTAAGTGTTATTAAATCTTAAATACTATTGGTTGTGGCACGACGGTGAATAGGATCAATGGACAGCCATAAACATCTTTCTGGTTTCATGATTTCGCAAAAAACCGGCAATTGTTTCCACACAGACAAAGGCCACTACACAAAGCACTTGTATTGCTCTCAACATCTGAACCCGAAGGTGATTTTTTTTTGTATTTGAAACTACATATGTAGCTATTTCTTTTTTCGATCATAACTATTTAACATTTTTGTTTATTTTCTTCTTCATAATTTAACATATTCTATCCAACGCAAAATTAAAAAAAGATAAAAAAATCTCGATCGAAAGCCGAAGCTCTCGACAAAAACACCACATTTCGGTTGGTTATGACAATTTTTAGGGTGTTCTTTGTTAGGCAGATTCCAATTTCCAAAACTTAAATCTCCATCGGCAAGTCAACTAGTCGTAAAGCGAGCCGATTGACAAATTGCGACGCATTTTACTCATATTTTCCCAGATAACGCGTCAGCTATTAAATTGTGTTTATTTTTGTTTGTAACAGAGACGGAATAATCATCCAGTATTGCGTTTTAATACTTAACAAGTGGAAATGCAATTTGTATGACATTTTATGTAAGATCTACAATTTCTGTTTGTTCCGACAAAAAAAAAGATCTCCGAATGTACTCCAACGATAAGAGTAACCTGTATGGTGGATTTCTACAGAAGGAAGTGGGCATTTAGAAAACAGTATCGGTGGTTGCTATGTATCAGTACATGTTGCGGATATTCGATTTCTATCAAAACATTCATCTATAAATAAAACAATTGCCTTCAAATACTTTAACTCGTGTACACATTCGTTCATGCGTTTTCAATTACCTGTAACAAACGAAGTCATTTCAAGACTGACAGCTTGTTTTAAATTAAATTACTTTTTTTTTATAAAAACCCCTCAACTTGACAGCACACAAAGCCAACAAATTAATAGTTTCTCATATATATTTGAGCAAACATATTTTATTTCCGAGCACGAGGGACAAGGGGGAGTGGAAACAAAACGAAACGGAACGGAACAATTCACAAAAGTGGCTTAAAAATATATAAATTCTAGCCAACCAAAAAGGCTTTTATTTTCCAATATTTTTTACGTAGCAACATTTTTCAAAGTCATTCCCTTTACACACAAAAACCACAAAAAAGTGAACGAATTTTTAGTCAGTAACTACCACAACAGCAACAACGACAATATAAGTAACAACAGGAGGAAATGGACACCGCACACACACACACACACAGGCGGACAGACAAACACACTCATACACTAACACCGACCAGCCGTCACTACAACGGCTCGTTTTAATGGCATCATGTTGGAACACTCGAACAAAAACAAAACGACCAAAAAGAAAAATAACGTAACAATCCCTAAATAAGAGTTTGTTTTTACAGTCTTTATTTTAATTTTTCTTTTTTTTTTTTATTGAAAAACAAAAACGAGAAGCTACTGTATAACAACAACGTTGGGGTGGCACAGAGCATTTCGGTAATAGCAGTTGGTTTTTCGGAGGGGGGGGCGGAGGCGGTGGCAGAGAAACGAATACCGAACGACCAGAGTAGATTTGTGGACACAAATCTTGCGCGCTCTGTTGTGGTTTTCAGTGTATCACAAAAAGCCAATGTTTGCCAAGAGATTAACTAAGCCTGAACGCCTGGTCAAAGTAACCACATCATCCCAAATACACACACTCGCACATATACTTTCCCTTCCACTCTTCTACACAGACAAAAAGCTACACACACACACATACACAAATGAAATGAAAATAACACAACAAATAAATGCATACACAATCCCAACTAAGAACAACCCAACACAACACAAACACATTCAAAGCAGAACGATGACATGGCGGTAGGGGAGGGGAAGAGCGAGCAGGCACCGGAAGAAAAACTATCGGCATTAGCTGCTAAAGCAACAACGAAACCACAAAATTTAACTAAAATGAAGATAAAGAAAACAAACTGCAAATAACGGACAGAAAAAGGACCAAACCAAACTAGCCAACCAGCCAGCCAGATTGGATTTGAGCAGTAATAGCCACGGCCATGGCCACCGCTTTCCCAGTAACAACGTATTAAATATCAGTCTCGTTAGCAGCCCAGGATCGCGGCTCTACTCTCCGCCTGGCTGTTGCCAGAAACAGTCACACAGTCCCAGCCAGAGTAATATGTCAAAGTGTAATTTCCAGAAAAAGCCAAGCAGAAGATAGCGCAGCGAGAACGGAGGACGGACTATGCAAAAAAGAAACGAGATTCTGCAAATACCAGACATTTACAAGATAATTAATGTATGAATGCACATTTTTTTTTTTGCACATTCCTTTTGCACCACTCAAAGGATTTTTCAAGATTTGCTTTTTTTCGTTATCCTTGTTCGCGCATCTCCTGTTCCTCTGTTTCAGCTTCATTCTTTTTCGGTAGCCAGCGAAACTTATTAGCTCCACTTTGGCGTATAAGTGATAAATTAGTTTTTAAAGTAATTAATGATGAACGTGATAGACCAAAAAAAAAAAAGACACTCTACGAAGATTATACCAGAAACAATGACGGCGTTAACCTCAGCTGTGACTGAAGATGATGGGGAGTTGTTTTTTTTTCAGCAGCAGCAGCAGCAGCAACGTTGGACTGTGCTCACGTTCAAACTTCAAAGCGTGCCTGAAAGAAGCTGGTGCAGTTTGCGTAGATAAAGAAAATAGTGACTGGAGATATTAATAAGATATTCCAAAGAAGCTTTTTCATGTCATTGAAATAATGAAAGGCAGGGGGGTGGAATGAACGCTGAGTATTCTAAGAGTCATAATGTTATTTTGTAGGTCTACGGAGTTTAGATATTTCATAACAGATACATCTGTTCATTGAAACTAAGAACCTTAAATCTTCGTCATTTTGTATACGACCCCATCAAAGTTATTGTAACACATGGGAAAATTGCTCAGGGATCCTGTGGAGTACACATAACTTCAATGTGAAATTCTGGGACGATCTAGGAAATGTCACAATAAAAATCCAACTCACCAGGAAACAGATAATGTTTTCGAATATTTCCACACTCACACTTAATATTTTTGGAGAAGTGCGCCCCATAAACGACGGTGGTTATTTATCCGGGCCGAAATCTGTTACATCAGACTCCAATAATTGTCGACATATGCTTATCAAAATAAAATGTGCTCACAACTTCGGCACCTTGTGACAAATATTTTCTACATTACAATGTAGACCAAGTTTATTGAAGCAAAGTTATTGAAGCAAAGTTATACAAAGTAAATTCATATTCTAATTTTGGGTCCAAAGGTAAACCGGATGACAGAGACCATAGGGCTGGATTTTTGTAGCGACAGACCAAAGCCTCTGGTGGGAATTGGGTAAAAGTATTTGAAATCAGATAAGTATGGCAGTCCTTGAGGTCATATTTTGAAGACAGATGTAAAAAAAAAACATAACCAAATGACACGTTTTTTTCAATTTCAATTTATTAACATCAAGCTTTAACCAAGCCTATAAGGCCTTAACGATACGACACTTTACAATAATCCCTTTCCCCTTCTGCATGTTTGTATCAATTTGAATTTGAGTATGAATTTAAATTTATGGAATTTTTACCACTTCTGTTATTTTTCTCGTACGAACGGACAAAATATTTTGACAAAGACCTCCATATCCGTTTTGATAGGTTACAAATCAGTCAAAATATCTCAGTTTTTAACCATCTTCGAGATATTTCACCAAATGCATTAAATTGATGTTGGGTTTTTGAGAGAACAATGCATCAGTTGAAATTTTTCTAAAATGGATTTCAAAGAAAAACATAAACATCGTCGTCAACATCATCATCATCATCCATGCCAACATCCATTTCCTTACACAGGCGGCAATCAATAAATGTTTTCTATGAGTTTCACAGTATAATTTGTGTACAGAAATCTCATCCCTTTACGCATCCACCCACCGCTACCGCTACACATGCATAAAGCTGTAGCATACGACAACCACACGAAAACCAACTTAAATCTTTGTTAAAGATAAACGTTTAATGGTTTTATCCTTTTCCAAAACTGAAAGAGTTTTTATTTCTTTGCTTTTTCCGTTTCTTGAAGATAATTTGCATTTTCTTTTTTGTGTTGTTGGTTGTCAGTTTTTGAAAGGAATTGAATAGACATTCTTTGAATATTTAATGAAAAATTAAAATTAAGATATGTTTGGCAATTTGTAAAAATAACATGAGCAAAAAATAACAATAACGATTGTCCAAGGATGGTACAAAGTGCAAAGTGATTTTAGGGTATTGTAGACAACAGGCAAGACATATTCTGAGACACATGGCAGTGTAGGAGATCATTAAGAGATTTGGTATTTACGAAATTTCCTCTATTGCACAGACAAAAAACTGGTAATGTTGCCCGAAACAAATTGACAATATTAGTTTATCAATATTATGGTGCCTCTAATATCTTTTTCGTGCAATTAAGATTTCCCGGTTCCGCCGCCTTCGACTGGATTGAAATAATGTCTGCACTGGCTCATAGACAATCCGGCTCCGATTTATAAATGCTTTAATTAGTTACTCCCTTAATAGCAAAGTCAACAGCATTGAATAGAACGAAACCGCCAATGAAAAATGTCCGATGATCTTCCCGGCTTTGAGCTTGGGTTTCTTGTGAGATGGTTGTGATCTGACGGCCACACCACGACCTACAATATTTGTTTGAATTCCAAGGCTTGAGTGAACTGTTCCCTTGTTTTAATCTTAAGAGCCACGCGGATCGGCGCCAACATACAGGGTGGCTGATGAATTTATGTACATTAAGAAACTCAAACAACTTTTTTTTTAAATCATATAAATTTTTTGAACTTTGTTCATTTAAAAACTAATACATAGTTATTAAATCTTTTAAATGATTTTTTTTCTAATACTACTTGGTACAAAAATGCATTAACCCTGGAGAGATGCAGCGGGAATTGTCTGAATTGTTGTTTGAATACATTGCTTTAAATCATTCAAATTCTATGGGTTCAAATTCTTCTGAATTATGTGCCATCTATTGGAGACATATTTGGTGCAATAAGGCTTCATATTAGGGATCAGTTCTCAGCCTGTTTTGGGCAATTTTGTATTAAGTAAGATCCTTCTTTCTTTTTCTAAGCGATGGTTTTGAATGTAGCAACAACATCTTAAACACAGGATGATCAGTACATAAAGGTGCAGACACTCCAATATAATTCTAGAAAAGCGAATTCAAAATGAATTCAGAGATTCAGCATTGAAAGTTATTCGGTAACAGATTAAAACTGAAATTCCTGTCGAATCTTCTATTGACATTAGCTATTTTTATATAAACATATTCTGCAACAATCAGTGCAATTGCAAATCCTTATTCAATTTTCATGTCGATGCACCACCCAAGATATCCGAATGCCAACAGTCACATGTAGGGTGCAGCTATTATTTTTTGTTTGTTGTGTAATTGCATTTGAATGTGTACAAAAAAAAAAAAACTTAAATATTTCAATATTTTATAGTATTATGTTTGCCCCCACCCTCCGGGTAAGAAGCTGAACTAAAACTGAAATGACCCGAAACATTGAAAAGAAGACAGACATGCACAGTACACTGATGACATTTTCAAATGGATGTCTAAAGATGATAATAAAACATTGTTGTGGTTGTTGTTGTCATAGATACATGTCTTGTCGAATAGTTAAGGCTATAGATTGGCATTAGTACCTTTCTATATACACAAACAAACACACACACACACAGGGACACATACAAGTGCCCATAAGTGTGTGCGTGTTTGTATTTTTTCAACAAATCACATACAATAGAAAAATTACTTTGTAAAATTTGTAAACACAACAAGGACATTTTTTCCTCTTTATGTGAATTATGAAGAGTGACAAAGAGAGAACTATATCCACATAAATCTACACATAGGTAGAGAGAGAGAGAGAGAGAGAGAGAGGGAGAGGGAGAGGGAGAAAATGTACAGTTTGTACGTGCAATCCGCATGCAAGTGTATTTGTGCACATTTATAGAAATCGAAATGTAATGCCTTTTCTTGTCAAGATTAAATTTGATTATATATTGATCAAACAATGTTTCCCGGAATAGCTCGGAGCATAATACAACATTGTACACGCCGTGCTCAAGAATACCAACACACTGACTGAACCTTACGCTGGAAGCTCGCCCGCCTGTGTCTGTAGTGGAATTAGTGAACTTGGTGTTGCACCAAAAGTAGTGCATGTTCCCCCCAGCAACAGCAACTAACCGTACAACTGCACAGTTGTCGATACGACTGTAATTGGGTTTGGTTAAAAGTCCATCTAAAAACACCCACTAAATACTGTTATGAGATTGCAGAGCTGCCTTAGCCTTCGGTGTGTCCCCTCGCTGGCCCCCGTCCACCGTCTCGCTCTTCATTTTCAATCTCATCATTATAATATGGTTATAGTTTCTTTTTTTTTCCCTCCGCTGACCGTTCTCACTCTCTGTCTCTCGGTGGCTCTCTCTATTTAGCAATGTTCGTGCCGAATTTAACATTTGCCAATACGGAAAAATGCCAGTGGCATTTTCGATTTCTTGTAATGCGACGTTCTTGTTGTTTTGCTGTCGTCGTTGACGTTACTTGGTTGGTGTTGTTGCATTGTTGTTGTACCGTATGTGCTCATGCATATAAATCTGTAAATGTTTGTTATTGTTGTTGTATTTGCTTGGATTGTTATATTCGTTCTTAGTTGTATTTGATTGAAAATTCGAAAATTGTACAAAAATACAGACACACAGCCACACACACACACACACACCGACAAAATGCCAGGACACAGGCATAGAAGCATGGGTTGGTTGCCTTGATGCAATGCAATTCATTCAAGTCATTCTGCAACATTGGGGATTTTGGTGTTTAAAAGTGCAATAGTATTGAACGCGGCTGGGGTTGGAAGTATTCGGGTGGTTTAAAAACCCAGCAATGTCTGATTCAACACAAACTAAATTAAATTATGAGAAAATCCTCCATTGGAGTGGTCTAACAAAGTTGTAGTTACAACATGGTCGAGCTTATGACTGGACGACAAACATATTTAAGTGTGGAGCTCTATAAAGTTCCAGTGGAGGCCCAAATCCACGTAGGTCTCCAGCCGATTTTGCCGTTCGACAAGGTGTTATTCTAACAGATTTAGACTCAAACACGTTCGAAAAGAGTAAAAGTTTTTTTTAGAAATATAAAGAACAGCAAATGGTGAAAAATGGATGGAAACCTAATGTAATATCTGATGAGTAGGCGGATGTTCATACAGACCGATCGATTAGCAAACAGACTACGAAACGCTACTTATCAGAGGCTTATATAGTATAAGATATCGGCAACAATTCTTTTCAATTTATGGCATGATATAAATATACAAAATCCAATACGATCAACGATTGTTTAAAGTTGTCGACCCGCCAGGATACAAAGTCCGAATATTTCGAACGTCCTTCAACTTCTTATTTCTGGTCCGGTCCAATATCAGCTGTGTCATTCCTATAATATTTGCCTAGGTCACGAAGCTTTCTTTATAACCTCCACCCAATCCTTTTCGAACTATAACAATTGTGTCAAGAAAATTTCCCACAATCAGCCACAATTTCTTGAAACACAAAGTTATTTCAAATCGATGTTATTTATAATCCTACCAAATGCTGCGTATTGATAAAAGCAAGGACATCACTGGGAATCATATCCTTAATTACCTATGAAAGAAAAAAAAATAATCGAAAAACGTGTGAACAATTTAATTTTTTTCACTGTTGCTTTTATCAATACGCATGATTTGGGGTTATATATATATATAAATATATATACACTAACCGGATATTGAGGAAATTGTATGTACATCTGATCTAGATTTACATTTTACTCTGCCGACTGATTGTTGTGTTAAGTCATTTGAAACAGTCAAAATCACATAATAATAATAATGGTATTCGGGCTGAAAACTTTTCTCGCCCAACCACGTGCCCGCCGTTCCACCCACTCATTCGAAATATGTGTATCTCAAACATTTGTACATTGTTATAGTTTTTATGGAACATATAAATATTGCCACTGGCAATTGAACACAACCATTGTTGTACATTGCATGCTTATGCATTTTCTTGCTCTCTCCCTCACTCACTCACTCTCTCGCTCACGCTCTGTGTGAATCTCTCTGTCGTCCTCTGTCGTTTGCCTTTATTTTATGCAAAAGTAATATGCATTAGAATGATTCGACATGCATATGCATGCATTTCGAAACAAAGTATTGTCAAGAAGTCAATCAAATTATTTATGAACACACACACGCACACACACATACATGTGTATGCACTCAGCACAAGAAGAATACAATCACAATGATGAGGATGATGAAGAAGAAGACCGAGTGAAATAAACCTACCAAAAGCAACTAACGACCTTTAATAGAGGAGTCTATAAGGCTTTCGATACCACCACCACCAACCACTTCACTTTGTGCCACAACGAACTTTTGCTAGTTTTTCAATTCAATTGAATTCAGTTCAGCTCAGTTTTGTTCGGTTGAGTTCAGCTTCCCCCCCCTCCTTTATTGGTGTATTTCGATACAGTGTTGAGACGTTGAATTACTATTGGAAGCTTTGGGTCTCTCTCTCGATCTCTCTATTTCCGGCACAGCTCATGATATCCTTGTAGTTAACCTAAATGTATTTTGGTAGGTTCTGTACACTAAGGTCTGAACATGTTTCCATCTGATTTCTATGTAAACGATCTATCAATGAATGGAACGCGTCCAAGGTTCCACTAGTAAGAAAAGCATCGATTTGATATTAAAACTGATTTTTGTTATTGTGGTTCTGGTTTAAATTACCTGATCAGGTGCTGGCAAATCCTCGGTCCAAATAGTGGCTCATAGAAATAAAAGTAAATTCCAGCGAAAATGCCACTGCATGGTCCGAGAATCAGTCAACCATGCAGTTTTATTTCTACGATTTCCGGAAAAATATGGTCATGATGGGTGAGTATGTAAGAGTCAAGCCGGCCCAATGAATTGTAGTTCGATAACCCTATTTCGTAAACGTAATCAGTTCCAATTCAGTTTACTCTTTGATTGCAGCTGTTGCCCTCAACAACATTTTAAGGAATTTACAACGAACGTAATTGCGGTGCTTATTAATGGACCGGACACTGTATGTGTGTGAGTGTCGTATCATTCTTCATTTATTAGAGTGTGTAGCATGGCAATGCAATCAATAATATTTTCGTCTTCTTCTTCATAACTACTAACACACACACACACATATTATGAAGTGAAACCATCTCGAAAAAAACCCCCAGAAAACTTTAACGTTTTTCTGGTTCTTTTCGACGTTTTGTGGAACACTCATTTCGTATGGGAATGTTTCCCTGCATGTATGTATGTATGTAAATGAAGTTTGTGTGTTTGTCGATCAATATGTCCGACTGTCGTTCAGTTGGTTGTCTCCTACAAGTGTGTGTGTTTGAATTTTGAGTACTCGAATTCGTGCCGTTGTAATATAAGAAAATTCAATTTGAAGCCATAAATTCATTTTTGTGTTTCATTAGGACATGTGAGTGCGTTTGTGTATGTGTGATGATGTCGTGCATGTGAATGCCTGACTTTGATAAGTCTTTGGAGTAATAAATGTTTTATTGTCATTACTTAAGTTGTAAATTTAAATGTGTCTCTACTCGTTTCTTGACTTACGATGATAAAATATTATATTATATTATACTTAATATCGAACCGACACACACTCGCACACACGCACACACGCACACACACACACAAACACACTCTGACTTACAATTACAGACGTACACATTGACTTTTTGTCAGACAGCCAGCAACTGAAGACAATACATGAAATGGTATAGGAAGACATTGTCTTTATGTTGTGTCACTTACCGGACCAAATTGCTCGAAATAGCTTTTGACGTCCTCCAGTGTTGTGGGCGCCGATAGGCCGCCCACAAATATTTTCTTCGTTCTCGTCACCATCTGTAAGAGTAAGCAAACAACACCGACATTAGTAGGCAGCAATGCATTCGAATGAAAAATTTATAGAAAATGTGTTCAATTTGTAGGTTATAATTTGGCCATAAATGCTTTCTAAGTAGAACATTGCGGACATATCAATTTGGTCTAAATATGTCAGTCATGCCATCTGCTGCGACAGTAAAGCCTTTCGAATATGAACAGAAACAGATAACAATTTCATATGGGCAAAATATTTATGAGCTGGAAAGGATGTCAAATCATTTGATTCATACATTTCATACAGTTCCATGTGGCTATCAATTCGGTGCATTTTTAGAAAATGTTCACTTAAAAGGTTATAAAAAGCACAGTGTTGTTTTAATGGTTCCCCAGAGTTCAATTAGGGAAAGCAATGGAAATTCTGTGAGTAGTTCACCATATTATTTTCAACTAATGCAACACGGCAAGATGGTAAAGGCGAGTGTTTGCAACATTGCATTTCCATCCTGTCAAAATGTTTCCAAGAATGGAAACCCTTTTTTTTTTGATAACAGCGATAAATAATTGAGATACAGCCACTGAATCAATCAACCAGCCGCTGTTTTGGTTACATTGTTGCAAGGGAGTAATGAATTGCTGGGAGAACGTTTTTACCATGAACAGACATGTGTGTGACCTTATGATTCTGAACTTCTTAAAGTGCTGCAGGAAGTGAGTTATAGTTAAATCTCTTCACCGTCTGTAAGTAAATAGTTCAGCCTATGCTGGAACTCATTTGATTTCTTGAACACATTTCAGAGTGCATTTTTAATACAGTTAAAGTTTTCACATCCATCGCAAACTTTCCAAACAATGTGCAACGTCATAAATTACGTTCTTTCGCGAATGACATTCGATTCGAAAAGTTTGTGGGAAATCCCAACCCATCATGTCTTTCTCGTCTCGTCTCGTCGCGTTGCTCAAGTAGGTGCACGCAGAGTATCAAATAACACCATCTTGAGAAACTTATTACATTTCTTTTGTTGGAATCATTAAAACGACGAAACATTTAACATGGTTTCCTAACGCTCCTGCCTGCACCAGCATGCTGGCTGACTGGCTGGCTGCCTGGCAAATGCGTCATTTGCGTCAGGTGTGTGGGCGTTCGTTCGTTTTTGCCGAAGTGTTAAAAGAACAAACAAGGAAAATTAAATGCAACCGTATGTAAGCTGTCAACAGCTTTTAATTACACACTCTGCGCGCTCGCATGTGTGTGAGCACTCACACACGCACTCACTCATACATTGCAAGCAAAACAAATAAAGCATCAACAACAATGTTGCATGTTTACAACGATATAAAATTACACAAGCACACACTGCACATACTGGGTGAGTGTGGGTGTGTGTGTGTGTGCCTCAACTCGTTGTGTTGCACAACCTTACACCTTGCGCCACCAATCTCGGTGCCTGTTTGGTATACTGCTGTTCCTGCTGCTGCTGCTTCAAAGAACTCCTGGTTTGGACCGCCCACTTGCCCCCGCAATCCCACACTATTGACTCGGGCGTTGAGCTGCTGTTGCCGGTGCTTATAAGTTCTTTTGCTTGTGGCATTTAACCCAGAGCAATAATGGTTAGCATTCTACAAATTTGTTGCTTAACTAAGACAAACATAAGGACGCACACACCCATGCCGCACAAGAGGTAACGACCAACAGCCACATCGGGTAAGAAGTTTTGCAAACCTCCAGTTAAGTGCTTCAAATACTCACAACACAACAGCGCACCAACACCAGTCACACCACCAACACTACCAACAACAAACCAAATGTAACGTTATCCTTTCTGTTTTTTTTTTTTTGTTCTTTTGACACCACACACATGCAAAGTGTAGCTGAGAAATGCATGCATGTTATAACAACATGCAGCAACAACAATGCAATGCAATGGCAACAACAGCAGCAACACCAGTTACACCAGTTTTAACAACAAACTCACTAATAATAATTCTCAAAACATGATTGTCTTAATGGGATAAACAGCGTGATTACAAAACGACGCTTTGTTGCCATTTACCAACTGGCAACAAGGACATGCCGACACACACACACGAGCGCACTCATGCGCCCTCACACCAATCACCCAATCCCCCGCTCCCGATCAACCACAGTAATGGGGCACATGGACTTTGTTTACTTAGTGTGGCCACTAAAACACCAGCAAAAATTCCAACTAAACGAGACGTTGCGCTTCGTTTTACAGCAGTGCACAGTGGCTTGGAAATGATTTGCACTTCAAGAGAGGTTGAGCGGTAAAATAAGAATGTAATTTCTCCAGAACATTTCATAAAGATACATTTCAGGTCTGTGGAAAGATTTCTCCGATTTTGTTTTCTACCAGGGAACCCTTTTATATTTGGATTACTGCAGAGTGGTGCGGTGTGCCGGGACAGAAACATGTGGCAGACAGTGTGGTATTCATTGCTTTCCCTTACAAGTGCAGGAGTTATGACTCCTGTGTCCTGTAACCCTTTACCAACGAATGTGAGCATTTTTTCTTCTTCTCCAAAATGTCTGTGTGGTATTTTGAAGAGATAAGTAAAGTTCTTTGCCTTCTTCCTGGACATCATCCATCCATCCGTCCATCCATCCAACCAGGCAGTCAACTGTTTGTGTTAGTGTAAGGATGTTCTCACATACACATTCACGCATAAGTATTATACAATTTTTATATATTTCATGTGCATTTGCAAGATAAATACTCACACACACAGACACACGCTTTTACTCTCTATCCTTTTCGGACATGTTTGCTGTCTGATGTGAGGGTAGTGCAGTTGGCGGCGCTGCTGCCTTGGCTCTTTTCTTGTTTTCCATAAAAATTCAATATGGGACAAGGATAAATGAGAAATGGGCTTACAGTTGTTAAAATGTCATCAAAACAGAGTTGTTAATAGGATCATGATTTAAAAACGAAACGAAAAGCAAAGAATGCCAACACCAACACCAACACAGGCAACATCAACAATGGGCCATATATTTTATATTTATCCTCATTGTTAGTAGAGAGTATGTTTATACATAAAACACTATTGTTGTTGTTGTTGCTGCTGCTGTTGTTGTTTAGACCATAAGTCAATGTGACATATTAATTTGATTTACAAACAATTTAAGAACGTAGCATTTTTAGTTTCAAAAGAGGTATTACATTCCGGTAGTTCTCGTAATCTATCAACAAACTTCACACGTGATGGACGTAGTGTAACCTATTCAAGAGATTGCCATGCAAATAGGCCAAGCTTTAGAGTGAGTGAAGACTGGCTGCACGAACTATCACATATTGTCATGGCTAAGCTGCAGATGTCTTTAATGAAAGGAGATAAAAGGCTGGTCGTTGCACTTTTTCTTCTGAGCACTTGTGCCCTTGCCCTTAATTGAATTTAAGTTGCCCAAAGTTGGCAACGTTTGGCAGGGAAACCCCAGCAGTTGTCAAATGGTTAACAAGACAATTATTCTGAATAACTGTTTATTATTTTATTCTAGTTATGAACTTTGTCGTCAATTCAATCGGTTTGATATAGAAACATCAATTAGTTTGTTTTCTTTTTAGAATTTCACTTGCGTGATTTGTTTGAGCAGTAACAAGAGAACTCTCTTCTTAATTAGCACTCTATTTACATTGAGTTTGAATACATTTCCCAAGTACAAAGTGTGTCTCCGTTATAAATGTCTTATGCAAATTGCCAAATAGGACAACCCCTTCAATGCGCCAGCATCCCCGTTATGAAATTAGCCACTTTTATGAATATTAAAGCAGCTTTGTTGTTGTTGCTGTGAAAATATTCCCCATTACAGCCGGCGAAAGAAGGCAAATCAATTTAACACTTTGTTGTGTGAATTATTTATTTATTTACTCATTTTTCCATTTCACAAAAGAAAATTGTGAACAAGAGCACACTGAACAAAACATAAAAAACCATTGTTAATAACAATGCCAATGAACAAACACTCGTACACAAATTCGAGACGGTGCGTAGCGCCCCCTTCACCGTTCCCGAACACTGAATGGAAGAACAACCCTTCAACGGTAACGCATGGCGGCACGGGCAGGGGGTTGCTCAAGAAACGAAAATCATTATCATTTTGCATATTTTCATGTTTTTCCCCACCCCATCATCCTTTAGCAGAACGTTGTGAGTCCGTTGTCGCTGACGCTTTTCCTGTGTCGTTTCGGAAAATCCCTTAACTCTAATAAATGTAAATTCAAATTTGAAAACTAACAACACAAAAAGTACATAATTTTCAGTACCTTTCATAGCAACAACAACAACAACAACAAAATGAGCTGTAGAACGACAACGATTCGCCGTACGAACGTGAACAAAAATCTGCTTCAGCCTCAACATCACGACACAGATGATGATGATGCGGCGGCTGATGAGCTTGCGATGAACAACTCTACAATGCTGTTGAAGGGGGTAAGGGAGGAGGGGGGGGGGGGAGCTTGTATGACTATGTGAGTGCAGAGAAAAAGAAAGGAAAAACTCGTTAAATCCTTAATATTTTCCACAAATTGCCAAGTTGAGAAAATTTGTGTGTGTGTGTGTGTGTAAATGTAAATCTTCCACAACAACAGCAACACCACCACCACCATCAGCAGCAGCAGCAGTGAGCTGGTGACAACAACAATGGCTTCAGCGAGCAAGTGGAAAAAAGCGACGCTAACAGCCATAATACCGCGTCTTCATCATTCACGGTGTATGGCAATGTCATATAAATCCTTTTAATATTAAATAAACTTTATTTTCCACGATTTCCTTGGCATGTGTGCGTACATGGGCCGGGGAAGTGCGAACGGTTTTGGAAAATGTTAAATAGCAAAGGATGACATCGCATGCAAAAAATACTTTTTCGTTTTCCGCTCTTCTTTTGCATTATCACATGATAATTTCATACTTACAGGGTAGGTTGGTTGGATGGCTGATTTGGAATGAGGATCGGAAGAACGCACATTTTTAAGTCAACTATGACTTTATCGCAATTTCCGATGAGTGCGTACTTTGTGCAGCGAATTGTTGTACACAGTTTTCTTTTTAACGCGATTAATACGTTCATGAGGTAATTGGAATGCAAATAGAAATGTCTCTTATCAGGCATCAAATCAAAATATGAGCTAAGGTGCAGTTTCTAAATGAAAATCAAAAGACCACAAACAGTGAACTAAGCCGTACTGGAGAAGAAGTTTTGAGAAATGTTATTTTGAGCTTCTAGGAAATTGCCGCTCTGTTGAATACGCCAGAAATGCACCGAATAGGATTCAATTTTATAAATTATAAATAAGCGCAATCAATCAAAACCAACAAGTTTTTCAAAGAAATATATCATATTTTCGTATTCATGCAATGGACGATAGAGGAGGAACTTGTGCCAAGCTTTTTGGATGCGAAAATGATCAAATTGAGTTCGGAGAATAAAATCGTATTCAAGCCTCACCACACGTTTTATAATTCTAAATGTATGCAGCACCAAAGTTAAAAAAAATACCAAATTATTAATTTGGTTTTGGTTTAATTATTTTGGAATATCTAAAGGTCTTTAAAGAAAACATGTTTGTTATCTACTAATCACTTAGTTATGTTGTTTAGCAACTTTTGTATAGCTGATGTCAGCATAAGATGCACTTGACTTTTAAAGAAGGTATAAATTCGCTATTTACAAATTTTCTGTACTCAATGTGTAGATAAAGTTCTTCTTAAGAAAATAAGAGAGCAGAGAGATCTATTCAATCAAAATCATCGCTTGCCGAGAAACAAGAGACGGGCTGATGACACGATTTCTTTTGTCATAGCTTGATACAAAAAAAATCCCCAGTTTTAGGTTCTCCAAACCGATTTCGTTTAGTAATCAATTAGTGATTGTTTGCTCCTGTCGTGGGGGAGTCTGTAAACGTGAGCAAAAGGCAACCCACGATGCCATCTCGAATAAAGGTAAACAAATCAATGAATCCCACAAGCAATTTTTTTCAAATGCATATACAAGAAATCGAGAGGAGTACTTTAGCTTAGCAATATTAAAAACGACAAAATAAAAATCGTATACACTGTATACCGACAAAGAAAAATATAACTCAAACTAAATACTGGTTGAATTTAATGTGGACAAAAATGTGCATTACAATGTTTTTTAATGACATTTATCAGGATTACTTCCGATTACTATAAATAACTAGTAAGTTGTAATGCGCCTATGGCGCCCGTTGAAATATGTGCGGAAAAAAAATTTCAGTTGAAAAAAAATTTGTTGAAAAAAAAAATGCTTGCTGAAAAAAAAAAATTTTGTTGAAAAAAAAAATTTTGTGGACAAAAAAAATTTTGTTGAAAAAAAAAATTTTGTGGAAAAAAAAAATTTGTTGAAAAAAAAAATTTTGTTGAAAAAAAAAAATTTTTGTAAAAAAAAAATTTCTGTTGAAAAAAAAATTTTGTAAAAAAAAAATTTTGGTAAAAAAAAATTTGGGGAAAACACAATTTCTGTACAAAAAAAAAATATTATTTTTTTTATTATTATTATTTATAGAATTATAGAATGCCTATTTAAATTCCTACGTACTGCGTGACAGAGTCAGTGAATCAGTGTATCAGTGAATCAGTGTCGAGGGTAAATATATATTAAGATTCGAAAGAATCAAAAGTAATCTCTGAAATCCGATTAGGATTATTTTGTGATTACTTTTGATACTTTTTGATTATTTATAGTAATCGCTAGTAATCCCGACTGTTTTTACGTTATTTGTAATTGTAATCATTTAAAGTCTTGAAAAACTGAATATAATCGTAATAATTATTGCACTCCTACAAAAAAAAATGTTATTTAATTGGTAATCATTCTTATTTCGAACAATTATGAAATATACGGAGATTTCCTACTACAACTTTTTTTTTCAGACCAACTGACTAAGCAGTCGAATGGTCTTTATATTTGTATTTGTAACAGGACCACAAATTCTGACCATAGAAATTACCGTGTAAGATACATCCATATGAGCTGTGAATGTATGATTTGCCATCGTCTGTTCGGTTCTTAAACCTCGTCTTCATCACTTTTGACGATAAAGGATGCTTAAGAATTGCCGCCACTTCCCAACCCCAGCTCCAGCCCCATAACTCTTTGTAAATGTCTCATAATATGCGAGCATATGTAAATGTGCGGTAAAGTTGATCTTCATATTTACAGAGTTTATGGTGGATTTTTCGGAAATGTTCTATATAATTTATTATGCTCTTTTTTTTTGGCGTTCAGTTCTTTCATTGCTCCTCGTATGTGTGTACACAAAAGATGCCGGAGAACTGTCTGTGCTGGGCCTATGCAAAGAACATCGAAGACGAACGAAGCTGCCGCATGCGACGGAGCAGAGTGGAGCAGTGCTGATGGGCATGGAGTAGTGGTAATTTTTATAGCAGACAAACCACAAACACCACATGTGTTTAAGTACCCCTTTTTACCAAAAAAAAAAAACAAACAAAAAAAACTTCTTTTTATTTTGCAACATCATCTTTACCACCAAACGCCATCATCATCATGACGTCGACGTTGTCGATGTCGTCCTTGTTGTCGTGATTATTATTTTCATTATCGTCGTTGTCAACATCATCAGCGTCTGTGGCTATGGCAATGGCAACATGTTCTTACCACAAGGGAGAAATATGGTTTTGTAAATTAAAAACTTGAAATTTAAATTGAATTTTACATTTTGTCGACAACAAAAGCCATACAAATTTTCACAGCATTTACATATAATCACAATTTATTATTTAAATATGTTTAAACTAAACTATTTTGCTTAGCAAGCAAATAGCTGTCTACGCTCCCCCACCAACAGCATGACTAAACCAACCCTCCCCAAACGAAAGAAAAAGGGTTTGTCGAAATGTTCTCCGCCGCCAACTAAACTAAACATTTCTATGCGTGAATGACTCTTGAACTTTTGGGATATTTAAGACTGAAGTCGATACAGAGAAAAAATTTTCCACAAGAATGAGTTTATGTCGTTTTCATTCAAATTAGGAAGTCGGAAAAGTAAAGCAACGATTTGTATGAATGATATTGGCAAGAGGACATATGTGCATTTAGGGGAACACAACATAATGTTCTTCTCATGATTTCACTGATACAAGCCGGCCCTGTTACCCGTAGCACGTACTCAAAAATCGTATCTTTTATTGTTCCAATAAAATTGCCATTGATTCATTATATTCCCATGCATCTGCCAAGCAAAAATATACTTGCATTCGCATTAAGCGCACAATGTAATAAATTCGCTAACTGAAATGAATTATTATAATCCCACGGAAAATGCTACTCGACATTCAGACCAGCCATCTATTGCTTGCTCGCACCCCTCCGGAATAACTCCGAAAAAAAAAACAAAACCAAAACGATAATTTGGAAATTATTCAACACCTTACAAAATGGGGGAGGCGAGAGGCGGGAGTGTTCGACAATAAGCGACACCAGAAGCAACGATATCGCAACGATTGCATACCAGGCCACACCGCCCGATGCCGTATGCCGCCGCCATACGTAAAGCTGAAAATATCCCTGCAGTTATTTTGGCTCGTGAATTATGATGATACTTTTATAACTCCTCATAAAGCTGTCTTTTGTTAAATTTAACCAGCATTAACTTCTACCCGAGTGAAATCCAAACTACGACGAAATTCCAAGCATCCTCACAAAGCCAACTACATTGTCTTTGACGTTCAACTGGAAGAGTTGAAGGAGGCAATGGAACACTGACTGGAAGGCTAAAGAAGCAACAAAAAGAGAGAAAAAAAACCCCCACACACACACACAAATACAACAACAACGCAACTGCAACTGACGATGAGCAAACTGAACTGAAGTGAACTGAATTTAACTGAACTACTACCATTCGCAGTTATGCACTGTAAGCAGATTTTTATTATGCAGACTAAACTTTTTAATGCTAAGCATCCTATAAAAAGATAGCAGAGGACGCAGCACAGAAAAATTCACTCAAACACACACACTCACACTCACCCGCTCACAAACCAACACTGTAACTGCCAATGCCACCACAATTCGTGCGCGAATGAATCAGGTAGGTCTAATGAGTATGGGGAAATTAATGGAAAGGCTGGCTATGTTTGATCTGCCACGCAAGCTCGAAGTATTGAAGAAATGTTAATCAGCTTCTCAGATTTAATAGTAGATTTTTCTATTAAAATCGATTTTTACCAGCATTCTCACTTTTGGAATTTGCACGATTCAAATGAAGTTTAAGTAAAATTTATTAACTTATTATTAATCAACCCTCGCACTACAGGACAAAATGTGGAAAATTTCAATTGGATCTAAATTTCTAATTCAATTGAAAAATGTAAATTTGGATTGAAAATTATCCTACATAATTTCAATTACAGGATTTAATTAATGAATAAATAAATTCAACGATTTTTTTTGGAAAAATTTCCGATTGACCATTGTAAGACTTTATGACTCATTTTCTGATATTCGACATTCAATGCGGGGCTCAATTCTAAAAAAGTTTAGACCCTTTTCATGATGCTGCTTTGCTCGTAGTACAGATAGCTGTTTCGTATTAGGGAGATTTTTCTTACTTTAAGTTTAGATGTAATTCATTACAATATTGTTGATTACAAAGAAAATATAGAGGGAACTTGGCCTAAGTCTATTTGCAGAAGTTGTAGTAGAACGTCTGCAAACTCTACCTGTCAGTAATCGATAATATGTGTCTTTGCTCTAGATTTGCTTTGGATCTACACTACCTTTGGAAATGCTAAAGCCGAATAAGTTAAAAAAGAGAATGTTGCACCACTTTCCTGACTCGCTTTCTTATTTTAATTAAAAAAATTGTGAACATAATGTAGAAGCAAAGGAGCAATCCGACTCGTTTTATCTAACTGTCAGATTTAAAAGTAGGTCTTTGTTTTGTTAAGCCGCGTTTATTTTTCAAGTTATCGCTCAATTGTTTACACAGAGCCATCTGATGAAAATACTAGCAGTACTTGTACTTCCATGTTAGAAATTGCTTCTAGATTCGCTAAAGTACACTAGATCCCATTTTTAATATCCGCAAGGAGCATGAATTGACCCAACTACTCATTCGTCCTTCGAACAGATGCTAAAACCAAAATAAAACAAAGAAACCTAATCACTCTCTTATATTTTGTGTGTGTGTGTGTGTTTGTGTTTTTTTTTCCAACCATATTTTTGGGTTATAAAACCTACAACTACGGAGTCTCATTCCCCTTTAGTTTGGACACAAAACACCGTAACCCCGTTCATGTGCTGGGGTTTGGTTTTTTTTTGTCGCTTCTACTTCTTCATCTTCTTCTGATCGTTTACAGCCCGAAGCCACTAAAAACACTCATAAAATCATAAAATTAAAACACTTTTACCCTCCAGCCATGTTCGAAGCTGGGTGTAAGCACGCACGGTGATGGGCACGATTGCGAGGTGTAAGTGTCTTATGGAGCAGAACATTAGACGGTGGGGGCGAGCACACAAAAATGGAACAAAGTCTATACAATGTGTTTTCAGGCAGAGCGAAAAAAAACCGAACTACGAAAGCTAGAGAGAGCGAAAGAGAGAAGAATTTGCAGAAAGGAACCAAAGGAAAAGAAACTTAAATCACATTCATGCATTTACAAATGTTGGCAAATGGAATTCAATATAGAGCACATCTCTGATGTGAGTGTGTCTGTGCGGGGTGGTCCGTTGGATGCCGAGCCAGGCCAGCAGCTGTTTAAGCAACAAATCCTTAAAGTTGGACATTAATACAAAACTCATAAGTGCTGACGAACCAACAAACCACCATACATTGTACGTACACTCAAAGGTCCAGTCCACTGTCCGTCCATTTATTTCTGTCTGTGTCCTGCCATTGAAATGGACAATCTACATACACACGGGCTGAGTATGTGAACTTGTAGGAGTTCACTGTGTTGTGTAGGAGAGAGAGAGATGTTGTTGAAATTAATTTGAATTATTCTGCTAAGTAGGTAGAACAGGAATTCTTTTTTTTTGTTTGTTTCTTTTAAGTAGACATTTAAGATAATTCCAATAGTTGAGGGTGAATAAAGTACACTGGTCAGCGTAAACAGAAAAATTTGAAATCATTTAGGTCGTAAAGAGAAATTTTCCCGTGAAAATGGTAAATTGGGAAAAACAAAGGTATACAAAAAATAAGAAATTTAAAAAAGTTGATTGATTTGTCTGAGCCGCATTTCGTATTTCAATTCGACTTAGTAAATCAGAAGAAATGTTCTATGGAAATATAATTGTTCAAGAGGTAAATTTCTTAGAGGTAGAGAAATATTTAGCTGATGCCCCACAGTGGAAGTAAGACGATCTATCCGTGCATGTCAGTATAAGAAAAATACGATAGAGATCATGTTGTTGTATGAAATTCCATCCACTATGTTTTTTAGTAGATGTGAGAAACTAATCCCCAATCCATGATGGAGGATATTCAAGATTCAATCGAGCCAAACTTAAAACCGTTTCAACTCGTCCTTAATTCTTGAGTTTGCCACGCATAATTCAATAAAAACAAAACAAGTTGTCTCATTAAATTTCCCGTGTGCATTTAAAACAAAAGTATAGAAAAGATTTGTTAAAAAAAATTTATGAAATACAAAAACAATTATCACACATTTTTCTTAACAAATGTTTTTTAAATTATCAAGTGCCCTCTCCCACCGAATGCAACTTTCAACCACTGTGCAACAATCATGCCGATAATCCAACAGCATATATTGCAGGAGTCGTAAATATTATAAAGAACCGAAACAAGACGAAAATCCCTACATGCAGACAGACCTACACACACACACACACATCTCGAGCTACTAAATGGGCATGATGCTTATGCTGTTTCGGCTGCAGTTACATACTTATTGAAATTGCAAAGCGTTGTTACAAACAAAACAAAACAAAAAATACATTTCGTCAGTAAAAATTTCAACTCGACATTAACGAACGAGAAACGCCAACGCCAGGACCAACAACAAAAACACAATTTATGTAGGATGCCACCCGGCAATAGAGACAGAGCCAGAAAGCGCCAGAGATAAAATAGAAAGACGGACAGATGCACAGATACATTGGCAGCCTTTTCAAAGGAGCAAACACGACGAAAAAAAAACACACACAACGAACGAAACAAGCTGAAATGCAATGTAATTTAAGATACATGAATGGAGTGGCATGCCTGACACACACACATCCATGCACACCCATACACACGCACCAAAAAGCACGAAATGTTGCTGCATTTTAAGCCGCACACACACACACACACACGTTCGTGTATATGTAGATGCAGCTACAGACAGATGCACAAGATTCATTTTATTCTTTTGCAGACATTGAAAACATAATTCATTTCCTTCGAAAAAGACGAGAGAAAAAAAACCACAACAACAACGAATAAACGAAACTTGTACTCGTCGCTACATGGCTGGTAAGGAAGAAACAAAAAAAAAATATGGACGACTTTGAGAAGCAACAAGAGTTGATGTAGATGCAGAAGAAGAAAAAAACTGGTGCAGGAGGGGCCGCATTTTTTTGATTGCAGGATAAGCAGTGAAATTTAGAATTTAAGTGTAGTCAACTATGCCCGCCCAGCCTGTGGTGAGGGTGTGTGACTCCTTGTTTGTATGTGTATGCGTGTGCTTGCAATGGTGCAAGTTGAATGTGGCACATGTACATACACACACTCGCACTCACATGCACAAGATATATGACGAGCCGTTTGTAATCTTCTTAATTTCCAAGCTTAAGTTCAGATCATGTTATATTTTTCATTACATGTACCAGGGAGTACCCCCATTTGCTGAAACGTAACATTTGTCTCTAGCCTGCCCCCACCCCGCACCCCGTTTGTCGGACTAGTCGTGCTCAGCTCGGCTGAGTTTCACATCAAAATAAAATAAGAAGGAATCCGCTTTTGTGTATTTTGGTGGAGATAATTTGGTGCTTGTGTGCCGTGCCGTTCTGTTTTCTGGTGCTTTTGAGCAGCTTTAAGTGGTTTGCTGGAATTGTAGTACATGCAACATTTTGTGAAAAGCCAAGTGGTCCTCTGACGAGGACGACTGTGACGACGACAGCGACGACGACGCTCATGATGATGATGGCGGTGGGGGTGGCGGGTTTGGCTCTGTCTGCCGTACGTTCTTTTAATATGTGGCATTGAATAATCGTAACGAATTTATTTTCCTTTTTATTAAATTAAAAAACAAAATATAAGGACGGCAAGAGCACAAGAATGCAATGAATGAAAGTGTACATAAATTTTGGATGAAAAGAAATATTTTCTTAATAATTCTTAAAGGCCAGTAGTAAAAGGGAATAACTGAATGGCGGCGTCTGCCTAAAGTAAACCCGGTTGTAGTGTACAAGTCTTGGCAAAGTTGGATTTGAGGTGGTGCTTTGTGAAGTAAGAAATGTTATAATTTTACAAATCAAAAGAGTTTTGAAATATATGGTGATTATTTTAAAATATATATACGTTCTAATCAAAAAGCTCCCGCAGCAACACAATCGAAATGTCCCCACATATATCGCATATCGTCTCAGGACAATAGACTCCATAGTCTACACAAATGTATCAGATTTTGAAAGGACGATATCGCTCATTTACTTTAATAGTGTCACAATTCAAAAATTCACTTTTTATTTTTCTGCTCAAGAAAAACCTGTTAATCTCTTATTTTGTTCTGTGTGTATTATGCATGTTGTCAGGGGTCTATTTTATTCCGGAAACCTTTGTCCCTTATTTGCTCAGTAAGACGCAGTTGACAACTTTAAACGGATTTCCTGAAAAAATCGTGGGTTGTGACAAAGTCCATGAATGAGAGAAAAGTCCACCAATGGATCTTTGCAGGAATGTTGAAAGTAGCCCACAGTTTCAGAGCAGAATCAGCCAGGTTCTTATTCCACTAAATTTCAATCATTTTGTCAGCTCTTTCTTCGACTTTTTTCTGGATTAGGCTCCGCTCTAAAAGTCTGCAGAGATTTTGTAAGAAACGTGTCTTCTATAAGTAGAGGAAAGAGGTGTGGCCACTTTATAATTAGTGGATCGTAGGACTAGATTCAAATTTGTTTTTCTGAAACGGCGAATTCATATAGGAGATACCAAATGCCAACGACTTTAAGAGTAAATTATTAAACTCTACGCCAAGAAATGCTTGGCCGTGCGGAACGGGGTTTGGACTGAATAGTGTGAATAGCATACACAGCTCACTGAGTGGTGAGAAATTTCTAAAGCTACAGAAACAGCCCCTTCAATTTATTAGGAATTTGTGTGCCGTGGACTAGGATTCTGGTCCAAATGGAGCTCGTGTGCCTTAGAATACTCATCGACCACATTGATACAAATGCACCAGTGAGTTTGCTGACACTCACGATCCTTCATTAAATTTACATTTCTCATAGGAGAATTGAGTGTGCAGCCATATTTTCCAACTCTTACAACGAATTTTACTTAGACTGTAATCATAATCGCTGCCATCACATTTAATACACATACTAATATTTTAGTTTAACGAACATAACCTCACATAACACTCTGCGACAAATGGTAAGGGTCAGTGATCGGTTTGGAATGAAACCACCGGGGAAAGTTATATTGGTAAAAAAAAAGTCATACGTGTTCCAGCGTTTCGCTGGGTCTCATCTAGGAATCGAGATATATCGATTTGAAGTTAGTAAGTATCGTATAGGGGAATTTGTCACGTTTTTGGCTCTTTTGTTTGACATAACTTGAGAACCACTCGTCCGATTTAGCTGAAATAAATTTTAAAAAACCAAGAAACACTTTTTACCGTTTTGGATTTTTTATGAATTAAAAAAAAAAAAATTTAATTTTTAGGCAAAAATAATTTTTTTTTTCATACATTAATTTAAACTGTTGCTTAAGTAGGAAAACGGTTTAAGAACAGATTAGAGGAATTGTAATTCTTAATTTTTCTAAATTTGTTTCAGCTAAATCGGACGAGTGGTTCTCGAGTTATGTCAAACAAAAGAGCCAAAAACGTGACAAATTCCCCTATACGATACTTACTAACTTCAAATCGATATATCTCGATTCCTAGATGAGACCCAGCGAAACGCTGGAACACGTATGACTTTTTTTTTTTACCAATATAACTTTCCCCGGTGGTTTCATCCCAAACCGATTGTGGCTGTCGCACAGTGTAATCAGCCTACAACTAGTTTTGTCCTCCAGCTAAAATTTAAAAGTTTCTCCATAGCCTTAGACTAAATCCCTCTTTTTAGACACCTTTAGGCGAAATGTCGCTGGCAAAGATCCTTGCAGTGAGCACCTATAAAAGTTTCTTTTGATTTTTCAAAATTATTTCAAATCAAGATAATCCGCTTAAAGAGCTGTTTCAAAATGGCAAGAAGAACACGAAACAAGCAAAGTCATCCTTTTAATATCATAAATACTTCAATGCCACACACATACGCTGTGGCACGCAAAACTTTTCCATCTTTCTCTGTGTGTGTGTGTGTGGGTTTCTTTTTTTGCATACGCTCGTAAAAAACTAAGCCTCAAGAATAAAGTTCGATTGCCACTTTGACAAAAAAAAAAAAAAAAGTACAGCAAAATCTAGATGAAGAGGAATCTGAAAATATTGAAAACGAAGTACCGCATATACACGTATCATAATAAATCTCTTTCGCCTGGAAAGGACACACTCAGACACAGACACAAAGTGGCAGGCATATGATAAGGCCACACCAATACATACGTAGCACAGCAAAAAAAAAAAAAGAAAAAAAAGGAACTGACAAATCATAGTTGGCAATTTTCATTTAATATGGGATTGCTCTTGCCAACGTTTAACACGGCCTAGGCTGGAAATGGAAAAATTCAGCATATTCAGCAAAAAGCAAAGCGATTGTGGGAGCATGCAGGCAAAATTGATAGAGGAGAAAAAAAAAGTTCGCATAAGTACATTTATAAATAATTAAAACATCGAAGTGGAAAAAAACTGAAATGAGAAATGACTGAAAAATTATTCGGAAATGAAGAATTTTTTTTTTACCAAAGCTCAATTTCCTCTGTCAGCCTGCTTGGGCCCTAATCTACGGCAAAGAGCAGAGAAACCCTAACAAATTGAGTGATATGAAAGATAAAAGATTTAGGTTTTGAATTAGCCCACAAAAAAGTACGAAGCCATTCAGATAGTTTGAAAAAAAGTTTTTTTCGTTTCCTGCCTCTTACTCTTGAACTTTTTCGAAAATGGATTTAATTTGAAGAGGGGGGGGGGGGGGGGGGGGGGGGGGGGGGGGGGAAGGGATGAATATGTTTCCTTCCATTTCGAAGAGGAAAGAATGCACGAATTGTTATTTGGTTGGTTGGTTGGTTGGATGGATTGTTCGATTGATTACTTATTGATTTATTTACTTTCATTTCCACTTTCGCTTTTCTCCGTCTGTTTGTGTATCCTTTTTCTAACCCTTTTTTCGGTTCGAGTGAAAGTCATTGCCGCAAACGGGGGACGTTGTTGGAAGAGGCAGAACACGCTTCAATATTTTCTGCAAAATTAAGTTTTGGCATTAGGAATATTACGGTTATTTATTTTTGCTTGTATTTGTTATTTATTTAGCGAATTAAAATTACTTAACCATTGATTGGATTGCAAAGGATTTGGAGGGGGTGTGAGATTCTAGACAAATCATGCAGACAGTTCTGTGTTTCTTTATTGAACTGTCAGCTAAAGGCCATTATGTTAGAATGTCGATGAAGCTGAGTCTTGTATTGTATTTAAAATATTGACGGGCCATTATTTAATGAGATTCCAGCTCGGACTTTCCCGGTAACACCTCATGTATACAAAATCTATTATACGAAGAGATTTAAAATTATTTGGTAAATATTTCAACGCAAACACACAGGACAGCCGGTGCTGATGAGTCATCGAGAAGCCCACGTAGCACTAAGTAAAGCGATAAAGTCGATGTAAGTGTAAGTGGAAGTTATCAGTTTACCATGACGACTTTGTCGGCCAAGTTCATTTTCATTGATCCATACAATGACTTCTCTTAAATTATATTATGTAACCATGTAGTCCAACAGGGCCGACTCTTACATACCATTCCGTTAAATTTATTCAAAAATATCATCGGCTAAACGGGAGATAGGACCGGGAGAGTGGACCCTCAAGCGGTCCAAGGAGTCATGAAATGAATTGGCATTGGATTTAAGTAGAAAACTAGTATTTGTATTTTTGAAGAATTTTGGATTCATGTATGAAAGCAGCCATTACTTGTGCCTTATGTTCTGTTGGTGGGAACATCTTGATTTTAGCTTTAGTTTTCTTTCTTACGAGCAAACTCACAAATGAGATTTCATATCACAAGAGTGGTGTCGTTCCAGTATGAGTGTTCTACGCTCTTCTTGATAATTACTATCACGAGAGGGAATTGAGAAAAAAAACAATGTATATCTTCAGCGATACAGACTTGTTTCCCATTTGGTATTTCCTCATTTTTATATCCATCAGTGATTCGAAAAAGTGTATCTTTATTTTCGGCCGATTATTCGTTTGCATTTTGTGGTACTCTAAGCTAAAGCCAACTAATCGCCCGATTACAAACTATCATCACAATGATAGTTCGGTAAAGCCTTTACACACATTTTCAAATACTGCGGAACACATGTAATTGGATTCGTTGTTGTTTTTTGTGAGTTGAGGGGGAGGGATTTGCGGGTGTTGTGTTTGTTTGTTTTGCCTATGTGGTGGTGGTGCTGATGCTAGAGTATGAAGTTTAACTTTTCTTTAACAAGTGCTGATTATTATTTGATTTTGGTTTATAGATTATTTACATTAAATTAGCGCAAATGCCAAAGAGGATTATGTGTGAGTGCGTGCGTGTACCGATGTGTATATACGCATGTATGCGTACATCATTCGGAAGGGGAGGCCGCGGGACACAATGTCAGGAAGTAGCTTAGAATATGATGTTCAATTTGATTGATTTCTCAATACAACAGCAACAGCAGCGCCCAAAAACAACAATGTCGACAATAAAAACTACAAGTAAATGCCAACTAATGACGATGATGATGGGTATGAGGATGGGCATGGGACTGGGGCTGGACTGGGGCTGGGACTGAGAATGACGATGACGATGTTGGTGTTATTTGGAAACCTTCGACTGCCAATGCCGTGTCAAATTATGAATTGTTTGCGATTGGAAGTGAGCGTGTCTGTGTGCGTGCCAGTATGTAAATGAAATAGCAGAAAGGCTTACGGGCGCGTTTAAATTTGTACAATCATACAATGGCAACAACAACATCAATGTAAACATTTAAGTAGAATTTGTTATTTGCTTTGTTTTATTTTTGGCGAACATAACTACATATGTAGAATACGAGGGGCATGAAGCATGAAGCTGCAGCAAACTCGCTAGATAGTTAAGTAAACCCCCTAATGACTGTGGACAACTTGCCACGGCATTAGAGAAATCTTACACATTTGACGGCTATCCAAGTTTCCCACTCTATTTAATGCGCGACGAGTTAACATTGTCCGATTTGTCATCAAAACTAACCACTGAGTTTGTAAATTACCACACAGAATTAAAACGATATATTGACGTTTAAGTAACTATTAGAAGCCAGACATGGCAGAAACGGCGCACAGTGGGTTAGAGTAGCATGTTTTCTTGGATCAAATCAGGGAAGCTATGTTAGGATAATTTTTCTTTATTTTTCAGTTAATACCATTAAAATAAGTTAAAAAAAATGTTTTCTAAGTATATTTGAGTATAATTTTTATTAAGTAATGCCAAATATCAGTGTAGGTATATAGTGCAAGGAGTACAGTATGAGAACTTAAACATTGCATTTTATACATCTTAAAGTTAATCATCCACATCATCATCATTATCATCATCATCATCATTATTGTTATCATCATTATCATCATCATCATTATCATCATCCGCAGCATCAGCAACTTCAACATCACTGAAATAGTTCTTGTTCGGAGCTGCAGGTACAATTAAATCAATTGCCTCCTCTGGCAAGCTTTGAACCTTCTTTGCATGCAATTTTCGCATGCTTGAAATAATTGGGTCAGAGGTTATCAAAAACATATTAAAAATGTCTTGGTTTGATTTTTCGCGACTGCACTTTCGGGAATGAAACTCCCTATATTTTTTTAAATCTTTATTTCGAGCTTCTTGCGCTTCTTCTGATAACTGCCCAATAGGTATAAAAAACAAAGTTCGAACTTGTATCTATAAAAAAAAAAAATAATGCTAATAAAAAAAAAACCATTTCAAAAATCCCTTTTACCCGATTACTTGAAACTGCACAACACAATCACTATTTGTCAAAACAAAGAATATTATTAAAATAAACAAAAATAACAACATTAATATACGGAAAAGAAGAGCACAAATAAATAGATAAAAGTAACATGAAAAACAACAAAACACAACACACAACAACAGCACCAGTCGCGAGATCAATGTGACTTTTAGCTAATTTGACTGCTGCAACACTTGTATTAAACAATGCATGGCTTCTAAAAAGCACAAAAGGGCAGCGTAAAATTTTGAAATATAACACAGATTTATGTCCTCTTTAATATAAACTACAAATTATGACACGAATGTGGACGAATAATAACTATATATCCATTTAAAATATAAAAATATTAATTTTTTTGGCATTTTCAATATAAATAACTACATCTAAATCACTTCCACACACAATTTGATACACAAATGTTAACGACGTATTTGGAAAATAACCTGAACTTGATGGTTCCATTGAAAAATGTTTAACTTTTACAATACTTTTTAAAATAAATAAAATTTTCAACGGGAACGTTTTCACTTTTTTCAGCCTTTTTTGCACAAAAATTTCTATGAAGTTTGACTTTGAAGTTTCACTACAAAAACACTAGACCACTTTTGACATTTATTTTAACGACAAGTGATGTAGAATTTTATATACTGTAACCGGGTGCAAAAAATTTTAACTATACTTAAATTTTTTTTTTTAATTAATCCAAGAAAACAGGCTATTCTAACCCCCTGTGCGGCGGTCGAGTGTGCGACTCTCCCTCAGTAAGCAAAGGTTCGTAAACTGGTAAGACCATCAAACGTTTTCAGCTGCTGTTTCCAGCTCGTATATGCTGGCGACTTTATGAGTAAGTGAGTAATCACCAAGTCGGATAATTGTTCTCCAGAAAAGCATTAGCCGTATTTAAGCAGTAGGTCTCGGTCAGTGAGTATACGAATTATATCGTGTACGGCTTACGGATTTCAGAGAACTTCCCCATTTGTTTGAGAGAACTGCAGAAACGTTGCCCTTCCGGGAATAGAAAATGATTTACAAAAACTGGCCTGTTTAATGTTCTACAAGGGCCGGCCGTAATTGAGAGCTCATGTTGTAATCCGGATAAGACATTCACATACCTCAGTGCCTCATAAATGGCGGTAACTTTAGGAGTACGAAATTAAACGTGATTGAGTACTTATTACGGAGAGGCAATAAATATCATAGCCACCATGCCGATTCATCTCTAAAGCCATCAAAAGACTCTCTAGAAATTTTAAAGCCTACCGGATGTCACCAGCTGTGAGATGTATCGAGTACAACTCAATGATTTGAGAGTCTCATCTGTTCCTCGATTGATGTCGTTGTCGTATATTATCAATTAGTCATTGCAACTTTTACCAGACCCGTCGTGTCTGTGCGAGTATGGGTGTGATGGCAATAATGTTTAGCCATGTTTGATATGCACATATGTGTGTGTGTGTATGTTTGTGTATTTGCTCACCGTTCGATTGTGCGGCAGTATGCGTGAGTGCGTAAAGGAAAAAAAGTCTTTATATTTATACACAAATATAAAACGATAACGAGCTTACCACCTTTCATAGTTGAACGCAAAAAACTTCACCGGCACACATATGCACTCAACTACAAATACATGCACACACACGCTACCATAATGCACAAGCATAAACCTACATGTATACATTATCCATTATTTATGCATAACAATAATGAATATTTACACATTTCCACATAAATCGGTGCGAGTGTGTGTGTGTGTAAGTGTGTGAGTTGATACAATCACACATACAACAATAACATACTACTACATTGTACGCTATTACATATATTGTATTTTAGTTGAACAATACATAACCCCCAAGTACCTTTCCACGCACACAGACACGCACCTACACAGATAACGAACTGCTCACACACACACACACCCTGGCTCGCACATTTGGTACACAACTCAAATACAACAGAAACACAATGCGAACAAGTTGTGAAATGTAATTCTGTGTAATTAATTATTAATTTATGCGCATACATTTAAACTCTTATACTCTAAATACGAGGTACATTCGTTATATGTTCCTGTCTATTTGTACATCTGTGTGCCTGTGTGTGTGTGTCTGTGTGTATTAGAGTGTATTGTACGTTTATGAACCATGTTCTGTTGACGAGGCTGTCGTTGTTGTTGCTGCTGCTATTTCTTTTATTTTAATATTTGAAATTGTCGTTGTTGTCTTGTTAGTCGAATATAAACTCATTGTTGTGTATGTGTAGGACGAACGAACACCCACACACACACAGACATGTAGGGAGACAGACTGAAAGAGACAGAGAGAGAGAGAGAGGGATTGAAAGGGTGAGCAAAAGCATAAACAAACCAAAAAGTTTGATTGCTGTTCTTATTTGCATTGTTGTCACTTATTTTGTGTCTGAATGCGTTTGCATGCACTCATGTTCTCTGAACCATGTTACATCCTGTACTGCACTGTACTTTACCATTTTAGACATACACACACACATCCATGCACAATGTTGTATACAATTTAGTCCTTGCAAATGTTGGGTATCCTATTATTATTTTGTCATCATTTTTTTTTTTTTTTTTTTGTGTTTCGTCGTTTGTCATTTTTGCTGGGCCTGAAAAGAGTCAGGTGCGTATGCGTCATAGATCAACGAAAGGGGTTCCAATATTTCGAATGGAAAATTGTGTTCAGCGGGGATGTTTAATTCTCATTAACATTTTCGCATATTTCTCATTAACATTTTGGCATTTGGTCTGACGATCAGCTAATAACAATGCCATGGCTAGCAACGAAACCAGCAAGATGTACTGATAAGGAAAGGTATGAGCCGAACGATAACCATAACGTCACAATCGACAGATAGCGATGACTTCGATTTGTTTTTGGTCTGGAAAAAAGTATTTTCGCCAATGTAGACCAAGTATTGCATCATAATCACAAATTACTTTCTATATTGAAGATCTAGCACTTGAATATGGTTCGAATAACTGAAATTGAATGTATGTGGTCCTAAGTGTAATGGTCTCAATTGACTCATTTAGTGTGAGTGGCCCCTTTTCCTGGCTACGGTTTCAACCCTAATCGTTAGGAGAGAGCTTCGGCTCAATATAGACTTGCTCCGCTGAACCGGTGTTGGATTATTTCCAAACCAATGCTATACATCGAATGGGTGTTGGCCGAATTGGTCCAGGACTGTCTCGGGCGGTAGTTGTTCCCAGTTCAAGGACGATCCATGGTTAATGGTATCACAGGACATAAGACACTAGGAGCTGTCGATTTTAGTGTGTACATTGGAGATATATAAAATCTGAAGCTTCATTGGTTTCTGGGAAATATTAAAAAAACAAATTGGTTGCCTCTACAATCAGCAGTCATTTCGAACAGTACAAAAACATCAGAACCTTATGTAGTCTCGCCTTCGAAAATTGACTGGAACTACCATAAGTCGAATTTTCTTTAAGTCGAAACACTTCTAGTGGCGTTTTAGGAGACAAATTCCCTTAATCAGTTTTATAATTAATTCCATAACTCAAAGTCTCCGTAAGTCGAACTTTTCTATGGGATAATGGTAATTCTAGTTATGGAAGTTTCCGAATATTTATTTTTCAGTGAACTCATACCACGAATACCACTTTTTCTGTATAAACTATCAATAATGCTTCGTTCTACACTGATTGTTCTCACACTCTCTGCAGCAGGATGATCAGTTTTTGCTCTGTTTAGTTGACAACACGCAACATTTCGCAACGTCTGATGTTTTTCGAATGAAACAAAGAAATCATCGCTGAAATTGACATCATCATCATCATAAAGGTATGCCCCATTAAATAAACATACACATAATGTGATAGCCGTTTTTTTTTTTTTTTTTGTATCACATGTGATGAAATTCTTATGATAAGCCGAAAAGTAATGGCCAAAAAAAAAAGAGATCAGCGTAAAAATGAATATTCAACAGGAAACTTCGGATGACACACGACTGGCCGAACATCTAAATTTAAACTGAAACAACGCCAAATGATATCCGGAAAACAATCATTTTCGCCAACAACACCAGAACCAAACAAGGCCACAAATTACCGCTCTGCCATTAACCTGAATTGAAATGGCGTTAATCCTTTTAAAACTGTGGTGGGGAGCCCACATTAGCCATGATTTCGGATGGAACAGACCCAGATAATATTATGTTCGACGTGGCTTTGGGGTTGGCGGACTCTTATCGACGACCATTGTTACTGATTACTTTCACTTTTCACATCCCTTTGGCGAGATGTGTGCGATGGTTGTGGCGGATGTGAGGGCGATGATGAAGGGTCGGACAATAAAGAACAATTTTCGTCTTATCATTCACATGTCGTGACTAATAAAAATTCATTTTTATAAATGGTTTAATCCATTGAGAATAACAGCCACAGCCACTGTCAGCAGGCAACAACAAAAGGTACACATAAAACAGAGATCAATACAACGATAAGGAAACAAACGAGCTCATCTACACGAACGAACACATACTCGCACTTACACAAAACAGATTCATGTTCTCTCCGATGTATGGACGCTTTTATTTATTTGCTCACATTTACAGAAAGTAGAAAAGTTTGTTTGTTTCCATTTTGTTTGTGTGAAAATATTAATGTATGTGTGTGAGAAATTCAGTTTGTTTTTTGTTCTTCTCAACAAAAGATTTCTGTTGGTGTTGGAATTCTTATGCTCTCTGCTTAATTCACTAAGAAGTGAAAAATGAAGGGAACAAAAAAAAATAGCAGTGATAACGGGCTTAGGTGACTATTTGCTGCGCTACAGTATGAAAAGTGAATATATCGCCTGAATGAGATAGTGATAGTGTGTGATTACAAGATAGAACGGGTCTGTATCTTTTGATCACGCCTTTTCAGATATGCATCTTTAAAATGTCTATGTCCGAATGTTAGCTTATGCTCTTTTTCATGAAAATCTGTATGCAAGAGCCCAGGCAGCTTACACTTAAAAATATTATGCTATATAACAATTAAGTACGCGCCCCGGTAGGCGAGTTGGTAGCGTGCTTGCCTATCAGCGTGGGGTTGTGGGTTCGATTCCCACCAGAGGCTTTGGTCTGTCGCTGCAAAAATCAAGCCAAATGGTCTTTGTCACCCGGTTTACCCTTGGACCCAAAATTATACTATAAATTTACTTTGTATTGTAATTAATAAATAAATAAATAAAATAAACAATTAAGTTTCGCTGGAGTGGAAAGAAAATATATAACTATGAATAATTGTCATATTAGAACTAAAAGTGCTTCAAGAATATAAAAAACCTTCAAATTTAATTTGGGGGTGACCTACGCAGTCGCCTCCTTCTTTTCTTTGAGAAATCCCTATAACACGCACTGCAATCTCCCAATGGAGTCATCAACGAAAAAGCGGGTATCTGTTAAAATCTGCTGAGCCCAGGAAGTTTAATTAAATAATGTCATTAACATTAAAAATAAATGAAGAATATTAAATGACTTTGGCCATAGTTTCAGACTCACAGAATCTTCTGCGAATCTCAGAGTCTAACAGTTTCCAAAAAACAGCCGTGCTTGCAATTAAGAGAAATCACAAACTTTTCCACTAAACTCAAATTACACATATCAGCAACGTCATACACCGAAAGACATAAAATCTGCTTGGGGTTAGATAATAAAACTCTTTGTCTATTGAATTCGGGTTAACTACTTCAGTCTATAACAAACGATTAGACAATTTTAGTATGCCCTTCGCTCAAGTGCTGGATGGAGGTGCCATAAAACAACCAATACCAAAAATCCCATTAAACTCATTAAAGGGAAGGGAAGTGTGGGGCACCGGAAGACAGAAAAGAACGTGATGTAGACCGAGGATGGATGGGATGGGGTGAGGTGAAAACTTTTCAAAACAATTTATGCGTTTTTGTCGTGTTTTGTATTTAATTCCTTAAAGTAAAGAACAAGAGTAAAAGAACAAACAAAAAGTAAAGAGAAAAAAAAAACAGAAAAGTTCAAAATATTTTTCTTTCAATCTCTTTCCTCGCCAAATAAAGCAAACCGACATTATGCTTTTAATTTGTTTTGTTAAAAGTATCATTAAGATAAAATGATTTCCTTCTCGTTCTCGTTTTCATTTTCGGTGTTGTTTGGCTTTGTTTCGAATGTTTCAAGTGTTTATGGTTAATGTTCTACACAGAGGGAATTCGTAGGAGTTGCTCCAATTTGCTGTGGCAAATATTTGGAGCAAAACAAAAAAAGGTGATGGGTCCCGCTTTTTGGTTTGGTTTGGTTTGTGTGTGTGTTTTTTTTTGGCATTCGTTGGCTTAATTAGAACATTCATTAATCAAATCAAAAACATACTTTTGACCCGAAAAACGCAAATGATTCATAGACACGCATGGCAGAAAAGGCTGTCAGCCGGCAGCAGCATAACAAATTGAAATTTTCGAAGGGAACCGAAATCGGAATACACTTCCACACACAACACACACATACACATATACGAGAAATGAAGAAGAACCCTTATAACTAATCACAGACACATTCAAAGAAATCCTTCAAATGTAATGCGTTCGAAAATATACGGGCTGCTTGAGCAAACAGCAACAACACTTAAAGTCCTTAATGGGCTAAATATACACTCGTTCAAAAACACACACATACACACACCCATATACAAAACTTCTTTTCGGCTTATAGGGTAATTCCAAAAATTGTCAATCCAGTCTGGATTTTGATTTTTTTTTTTTGGAATTTAACAAAAATTGTCTGTTATATGGCAGCTAAATGTCTAGCTATTGCTTGATTCAAAACTTACAGCACTCAGGCATTAAAATGGGTATTTTTTCTTCCCAAATTGTCTGTAGAAAATTGATTGAAATTTGTTGTACTAGCTTTCAAATTGGATCTGGGATCGCCATGGATTCCAAAGTTGTAGAACATTTACTGGAGCTCTTACAAAATTTTACATTTTACTTTTTATAATTTTTGATATACTGTGCGACAGTAACACATTTCTGGCAGTCATGCTATTTTTGTTGTAGGTCTTGTCGAGTACAACAACACCCCCAAAAAACTTGATATCCGGTTAAAATATATTTTTAGTTTCTAATTAGATTTGAAAAGATCTTTGACCCAGATATTTTCCCGAAAAATGCTCTTCTAGTCCAACTTTGAGATATGAACCCAGCAATATCTAGACACAATTGAGCTGTCATATGAGTAATTTTTTTTAATTTTTTCTAAAGTGCCGTTTTTTTGGTCGATTTTATTTGAAATTACCCTATGCCAACATGAGCGCAAGGAAATTCATAACATTTGAAACGAAACAACGCAATACCAAATACATGTACAGACACAGCCACACTAATACATGTCCATATATCACAATACTGTTAGTTCCACTGTGTATTCCGTTGGAATTATCCAGAAATGTTCCATCACATTATGTGGGTAAGCGAAATGTAATTTATGTTTGTCTTACCTACAAAATCCTTCTCGGAAAGACGCCACATTGCCGGTGATTGGTTCGCCCGTTCAGTTTTCATGTCTTGAGCAATGGGATATTTATGGCATGAAGTGTATCGAAGATTTAATGACGAGTCGAAGGTCATAAATTTCCCGACAATGCCGAAATATGTGTGTAGCGTAATTTTCAAATCACTCAGTAGGAGAGTGATTTCTTTTCAACGATGACACAAATACATTGATGGACAGTTTATTGAAGTTTGTAAGGAATATTTCGAATCGTTTACCATTACATGGATTGCATTAGTCTACGTTAAGATCTTAGGTGTCACTACGATTCGTAGTGATAACTCTATTCTCACCCTGGAAATCTAGTCAGATAGTCCGTGTCATATCGCCGAATGTGGTCGAGAGTGTGCAATTCACTCTTGGAAAGTCGAAACCTCATCGATCTCAACCAGACCACTTTCTGAACATTTTCTCTCGGTATTTGTAATGTTTTAAGAAAAACATTAGCAACAAAATATCCAACTACACTGTTGACTGTCCGGCATAGTCGGATATCTGAACTTTATTTCCCACAAAAGCAGCCACTAATGCGGTCGTTGGTCCCGTAGCATTCGCTTCCGCCTTTCGGGCTATTTGCCTGCAAATTAATTGTTGGCTCCCTGCGAGAAAGTGAGGGCAGTAAGCCCCTAATGAAGTCTCCCCCACTAATTAACGAGATACGAACAAAAAATCATCCGAACATCATCATTCAAAATAAGGTTTTGCAACATTCAGACATAAATTTCGTTGCCGTTCGTATTGTAAAGCCGACATGAATTTGCTTGTATTGCCACGTTGTACAGCAAGAGAATACGAAAACCAAAACTGTGAATGAAATGTGTGTTATTTTCACAATTAGTCGCAAGGACTCAAATTGCTGATGTACTGTTATTGTCATCATTTTTGCCTTTTTTTTGTTTTTGCTCGGTACTTTGTCTTTAAGCTGTTTTTACCTTTTTGTTGTGTGTGTGTGGCCTACAATAGAAATAAACAAGCGCCACCAACACAAAGGGAAACTAGAGGCAACAGCAGTGGCAATAACAACGATGACGACAACGACGACGACGACTTGAATGAATGTCATTAAGATGAGTTGTGGTTTCAGAGAGTGAATTTGAAACAAACAGAAAAAAAGGACGAGAACTGCAAAGGACTCAAAGCTCTCCTGCTCCTCCAGTTTTTAATGCTTCCTTGAAGTTAACAAACATGACATTTTTCAAAGCAAGCACTTGGGCACCAGCACACACACACACACGCACAGGCAGCTCCTCCCCAAGACTGAAGATGCTCCACAAATCATAATGTGATTGGAGATGAATAGCGTGTAAGTGAGTGAGTGTAAGGGTCTCTCTCTCTCTGTGTGTGTGTGTGTGTGTTTAAGTCATACACTCACATTTTGTTAATTCTTCATTGCAATTATATAAAATGTGTCGTCTGTTTAATGTAGACAAATGACCTTTTTGTGTCCGTGTGGGTGTGTGGGTGCGTGCGTGTATGAGTGCGTGCTTGTGTATTGTTTAACTATGACAAATGTCCTTTTTACGACATCTGCCCCTCTATCTTTCTGTTCTGTTCTATTCTCTTCCCATTACACTATCAACTCTTACCAGAATTTTGAGGTTTTAAATGTGTGAGGTTTAAATATGTACGTGTACGTGTGTGTGTGTGTGTGTAAGTATTAAAAGCAACGTAAGGATATTTTTAAGAATTCAATAAAATCCAAGTTTTTATTAAAATTCAAAGGATGTTTAACCAACTATACCATCATTCTAGCTCTGCCACACACCCCCTACACCCAACCCAAGGACATCCAAGAACATGGGGTTACAACAAATGAAATTAATATTCATAGATTTGTTTAACCGCAAATGGAAATACGATTTTAATAGAATTTTTCTTGAGGACACCCTTCTTGGAATCTTCCCCAGCGCTGTGTTCGTCCCATTCATTCATCATCATTTGTTGTAGGGAAATGGGAGGTGGGGTGTTGGTGGTTATACGATTGTGGTATTAAAAGGGCTGCTGGCAGATGTCAAATGTTACAGAATGACTACACAATGAATTGTAAAAGTTATGTCAAATTTCTTGAAGCAGATCTGGAAAATCATATTGTGGTTGGCATTTTGCTATGGATTATGCTTTTAATTGATTGCAAGATTTTGAAAAGATATTCATATTCTTTAATTTCACTTTCCTGCAAAGACGCCACAGTGGCTAGAAACATGTACTGCGTGTAATGAGACATCGACGATTGAGAAATGACTTAATATGTTTCCCCATGTTAAGGCAGACGACAAATCGAATATCCAATACGGTTTTAAAATGCTTTTATTAATGTTCTCAAAAGGGGCGGATCAGCTGCTTTTGAGCCATGACATGTCAATGGCCAGTGTTTGAATTCCGACTATTTAACTTTAAACTGTTAAACTCATAAGAGAGTTTGGTCGTTCTCTACCATCCGTACTTCTAATGTGGCGAAGCCTAGTGTAGACTATTGTTACAACAAAAGAACACCTCCGATTACGAATCACGACTGGTCCTCTTTCCATGTACATCTCTGTCCGACCAGACGAACAAGCAGAAAAACAGATTTTGTGAATTGAATCAAGCAATGTCTGAACTGTTTCATCGCATCGCTGGTGCCCGAGAGTGGTAATTATTAAAAAGAACTGCAACTGAGAGGGCAACACCATAATGTACAAGTACTCTGGCATACGTATTAATCATAGGTTCAGAACCAGGAAACAAAAAAGGATAAAGGAAAAGAACCAAAGCAAACCGTGCCGGATGAAACAAACAATCAGAGAGCCGTCTTTTGTTCTACAAAACATGACTTGATCTCTGTGTTTAATTTAGATTTCTATCATTTTTTTTTTGTGTTATCGGCTTTTACATAAAAACAAAGTCTACGAGAGAGTGACCTAATTCTGTCCGATATGTGTACATATGTATGTATGTGTCTGTGCGTATACACGCATACATATGAACAGCTTTTCAATTTGGTTTAACATATTAAGCTTAAGACTTTGTATAATTAAAACATGTGGTTGGAATTCTTTGAGTTAATGTTGTGGCCAAAGTGCCCGGCATGTGAGTGAGTGAGTGTTTGTGTTACAACATTTGATTGATTTATCTGTTAAATCCATTAAGTCTTCATTATTTACATAACTCGGCAACGACCAAGTGTTTATGTCTTTGTGTGTGTGTGTGTGTTAGTGTTTAATGATATCCCAGTACTATGATTATTGTGTAATATTTTAATAAATATTAATTATGCACCTTGGATATGTTTGAGATGTGACAGAATGAGATGACAGCGCGACCATTTCCGGTCGCAATTAGAATATTTTAAATGTTTCATTACTGCCTAATTAATGCCGGGCAAATCTTTAAGGTTTAATTGAAATCGTAAATACCACATGCAGCGGCTACTGGAGAAATGTTCATGGGAGTTCTGATATCAAATTTCAGGATCAGTGGTAGTCAGTGAGAGGTGTATATTCCCACGACATGTGGCAACACCAGGTTTGTCATGATTCGAATATTTCTAGAAGAGAAGATAAAATGTTAGATTTTCCCGATCAAATTAAAAAACAAACACAATGGAAATAGTTTTATTTTTGTAAAAACATTACTTTAATTTTCCTTTTTTTCTTATCACACAACTTGTCACAACCAGTATGTACACAGGAATAAACAAACATTCAATAGCTACTCGATTATTTTCATTTCATACAAAAACTCAAAGACTCGAAGATCGAAGTATTTTTGCAGTGGAAGAATTACACATACAGTGTAAGCAAAACTACTTCCTTTTTCCAACATACAATTTTTAAATCAAAACAATTTTTATTTCTTTGTCTTTCAGTGTGAGTTTGAGTTTCTTTTCATATGACTTCAGAATATTTATTAGATTTTCAGGGCTATTGGAACACTAGCATCCGGCAAAGTGGATGAGGTACATTTACTAGGGCACAGATATAACCTACTTCATTTATTAGGAATTTTCTCGACTTATGCCCGAGTTGTAGAAAAGTTCTAGAGATAACTCCCTTATCCTTAAACTAGTAAGTTGTAATGCGCCTATGGCGCCCGTTAATTTGCTTGAGAAAGTATTTGTTACTTAATTTTAAAAATTTTGTAAAAAATACTTTGAGAAAACTATTTTGTAAAAAAAATTTCGAAAAAAAATAAAATTTGTGGAAAAAAAATTTTAGCTGAAAAAAAAAAATTCTTGTTGAAAAAAAAATTTTGGTTGAAAAAAAAATGTTTGCTGAAAAAAAAAATTTTTGTGGAAAAAAAAATGTTTCTTGAAAAAAAAATTTTGTGGAAAAAAATTTTTTTTTTGAAAACAAAAATTTCTGGAAAAAAAAAAATTTGGAAAAAAAAATTTCTTGAAAAAAAATATTTGAAAAAAAAAAATTTCTTTAAAAAACAAATTTGTAAGAAAAAAAAATTTTTGGTAAAAAAAAAATTTGGGGAAAACACAATTTCTGTACAAAAAAAATATTATTTTTTTATTATTATTATTTATAGAATTATTATAGAATGCCTATTTAAATTCCTACGTACTGCGTGACAGAGTCAGGGAATCAGTGTATCAGTGTATCAGTGAATCAGTGAATCAGTGTCGAGGGTAAATATATATTAAGATGGGCCGTGATAACAAAATACCATATCGAGACCTGATCCATGTGCAGTGGTTTGGCAATTTGTCCGATCTAAATTGCACTATAGTGTTATAGTCTTACAACTGCATGACAATCCAAAATATATTCACTTTTCGTTTCAAGTTACGACATGAATCCCGCACTTGACTTATCGAAATTATTGTGCAGTGCCCCCCACCAGCCACTCATACAGATGAAGCGACAGTGTTTGTATAACAACCGAGGATAATTTATTACTTTCCTGTGAAATCAATTATTATTACAAGTTCCTGGAATGAATTATATGTGGAAAATTGATTAGAATAGCAAATCAACGAACTGGATGAAATTATTTTGGTGTCGGAACGTATGCGTAATATTAATATGTTTAAATAATCCACATACGGCCGGTTGTATGCCTCGGACTACCAAGGCCACTAGAGATGCGATTGATATGATATGTAATATGAATTAGCACATTTATCACAAATATTAATGTAATATTTCACGAAGCAATTTGGCAAACCACAGAAGAAAAAAAAAATGACAAACGAATTCTCTCGCTAAACTAATATAATTTCGTTCGTACCACATGTGAAATTCACAAATATGATGGCATTATTAGCAACAACAACAAAGACACACACACACAATGGGGACAATGAGGAAATCGCATCAATCATTAATTATCAAAAAAAAAAGAAAGCGAGAAAAAAACAAGAATCCAAGCAAAAACTAACAAATTTCACATTACGAAAGCAAATTCCTTTTATATTTGCGAGAAGAAAAAAACCAAAAGAAATTGTGACACTACACAGGAGACACAGGCAAGCAGCATACAGTTATGTGCAAGAGTGTGTATGTGTGTGAGAGGATAGGAGTGTAAGTGACACATGCATATAATTTGTCATCCATTGCCATTATAATAATGATAATAATCGTAATGACGACAATGACAATGACAATGATGCGGATGATGAACACCAACGAATGAAAGATATGAATGTTCCCGGAAGCATTCCCACCGATACACCAGGTACAGGTGACGGCGGCGACGGCGACGGCGACGGCAACGGTTGTTGGTAATGACAAAACGTTAACAAATGAATGTGGGAAAGTACACACACACACACACACCATGAACGTGCACATAAGGAGTAATGCATTCGCACACAGTATCGGAGCCATGTGAACATGTGTTAAGTAACAACCGTAACCAAGTGAGATCGGTTTGCCCTCGGTCTACCATAGGAATCGGAAGCAGAGCTGCCACTCTCTTTGTATGCGAGTGTGTCGTAACATTGATCCTTTCAAAGGCCGCTGCTGCTAACAAGATTTGCCATCATTACTTCATTGTCTGTTGGCTGTTGTTTGTTGTTATTGTCACCTATCTGTGTTGTTGAACGAAATAAGCTTAAAATCTAAGGCCAACCCCTCGGCTCCCCCGCCCAGACAGCCCTATAAAATCATTTGTTCATTACATCGCAGCCAACCAGGTTTGTGGCGTCTGAACTGAGGGTGAGTTGAAAAATTAAACAGAATGAAGCTGGCGGTGATGGGTGGCTTTCCACTTTGTTTCCATTTCTAATTTGTTACCAACTTTCTTCTTTTTTTTGTTCCCCCCAGCTTGCAGTGTGCCATTTTTTGTGTTGCTGCCATTTTTGCCATGAGCATGTCGTTGTTTGTGATGTTGCCAGTGATTAATTTATGCGTGAACTTTGTCTGTTGTTAATGTTGTTGCCCGATGTAGAAATGTCTGGTGCGTCCTGAATATTCTTCATATTCACGTATACACGGGCATATGTATGGGTCTACACGTTCTAATACATTAATTTATCATCATGTCTTTGTGAATTTTAGGCTGGTATGAGTATACGTGTGCCTGAGTGTGTTTGTGTGAGTGTTTTGTTAATGACAGCCTAACAGAGGAAAATAAACATATCCAACAACAACAGCCCCCCCACACACATTCACTCCCGGTATCGAATTGTCGTTTATTTCAGTTCACTTTTCTTTTTTTGTGTTCTTTTGTGGGAAATCCCCCCCCCCCAAAAAAAAAGGTCAGGCAGTTGTGTAATTGGACGGACCAAGAGGAAAATTATTTTTGACATTTCAACCACATTAGCTGGGCAAATGTTTTCCTTAACATTTTGTTTTTCTTTTCTTGTGTGAGACTAAGGATGTTTAGTCTGCCTAGGGGGGGGGGGGGGGGGGGGGAATGGTGAAGTTTCGCCCTATAAACAAAAGGGTTGCGTCGATGTCTGCTCAACCACAAGATCTGCAAAAAAGAATTACAAAATTTCAGTGGTTCAGAAGAATCCCTGATCTAAAATGACTTATGAATTTTGAACTAGAGACTGAGTCCCGTAGTGTTTCTCGCCAGGAACTCAGCCATTATCCTGACAATGACAAGAAACTAACTTTTTTTTAGCCTACACCGAGTACATATCAGAATTGTCGTTGCATTAGTGATCATGAAATACTGAATGTTCACCACGTAAATTTTAGGCTACGTGAGATTCGTATGTAGTAAAAAAATAGGCTACAACTAAGATTTGATTTTTTAGAAAACACAATTTATATTAAAATGTAAAGATTTTTTTTTTTCACTTTCAAATATGTGCAATATGAACAATTACGTCAAACTATGTAAAAACAAAACTAAAACCAAAAAGTATAAAAATTCAGACTGTACAGCACTGCAATGGCAAGCCCCCGCCTAAACCCTTTTCATCTTCTCACAGACAATTGTAGCTTTATACCGCCTACCGTAGGAAAGTGTATTGCTAACTGAGGTAAAAAAAGTCTACGGTCTCTGACCAAACGATAAACCCACATATACCGACGCCTGATCTACGTGGCCCCGTCCATCTTCTTCTTTATTCCTTCGGCTGTCCTCCTGGTTTGTCATCGAACTACTTTCGTCTTTCGTATTCATACTTGTGATGATCTTCGTGTTTTCTATGTGACACCAGTAGGCTCATCCTTAAAAACTAACCGAAAGCTGGAAGTTTGAATGCATCGAATAAAATAATTCCAAGTCGTACTCATCACTTATTCTTTCAACTGTTTTTAAAATTAATTTCCACAAACAGACTAAATCCACTAAGGTGTTCAAACATTGAAAAGAAGACTGTCAATGTGTTACTACCTTTCATTCTTCAACGGCTCAATGCATTTATTAGAAACTAGTTGAAAAGCCCGTCAAACAACGGTCGAAAAAAACATGTCTTTCTGCTTTTTATGTGTGTTTGTTGTTCTTTTTGTGAACATGACAACAACAACGAAACAGCCAAACACTCATGTGTAACCAACACACAGCCACACACACTGCGACTGTGAAAAGAGAATGATGACGTGTTAAAAAATGAGCGAGCAAGAGAGAGAGTAATGAAAGAGAGTAAAGAAATGCTTCACCGCAGGCAGTGAGGTGCACAAATTATTATATTTAGGATGAGCCCAAGTCCATCACGTCACGTAGTCGATGATAATAAACAACTTGAATCCTTACCGTTACACTGTGCACTTCAAATGATTTCAGTCCCGTTCAGCCCGTTTTGTTGTTCTGTTCTGTGCTCTGCTCTAGTTTGCTGTATTGTTGTTGTGTTTGTTGTAATATACTTTATGGTTTACTTAATTACGGTTTATTTAATTTATAATTTGTTTCACAAAACACAGCACAGAGCAATCATTAAAATGTGTGATCTTCTGGCAGCAGAATACAAAGCGAACAGCGGCAACGGCAACAGGAACAACTGACAATCTACTTTGTAATCCTCTACGATTTGCTGAATTACAACACAACTCTGTAACATTCGACCGGGGAGACACAACTCACACACACACATACATTCAAACCGAATGACCGAGAGTGAGTGAGACGGAGGGCGAGTTATCAAGCAGCACAGGATGCGAGTATATAAACCGGAAATGCTCTACACACAAACACACTGACACACACACACACGAAAACACCACACGTACAGATAAACCGACCACACAATACAATAAGTTATGCCATGCACGTCCATATTATGACTATTTGCCGTGGTTCGAGCAAAACTCACAGCAGCTTCCCATCCATTGGCGTCCGGTGCATTCGGCGGCGTGACAATGGGGTACGAGCTGAGGGCAGAGGGATCGGTTTCCTTCCGCTTTTGTTTCGATTGGCGTTGTTCTTTTCTGGTTGTTGTTGTTGGTGTTGTTGTTATTGCTGTTGTTTCACATTGTGGTTGTAAGTATGAATTCAGAAAAATAGATTAAACACAAATACAACATCGGCCGCCAACACAACAACACAACAACATCAGCAACATAACAATAACGACATAATAATAATGATAAACACAACAAATTTTCATAGGCCGCCCCCGACTATCGCGACCATTATAAACCATCTCTTCGTTACGTTGGAATGAGACATGTAGAGCCCGTATGATAATTGTGTCCGCTCTGTATTAGAAAAGGCTAACGCGAAACCGAAATGGGTAGACCGCCTACCTTTTGCCTTCACTCAGTTTCTGGTCGGAGATATTCCCCATTTTTTTTTTAAATACTCGTACGTAAACCGCGTATTCATGAGGTTTAACCTCATTGATAATGTGAATGTGTATGTGTATGTATGTGAGTGCAAGTATGAGTATGCGAGTGTATATGAGGCTTTATGGCTCTTTTGGTCAGGTCAGCAGCCTGAATAAAACAGTTTGCCAGGCTTTTCGCCTATTTGGCTTTTTTGGTTTTATTTGCAGTTTTACATGGAAATGATGAACGCATACACACGTACAACACTGTGCAACCAAATTACGAACCTCATACTGTTATGAGACTTTATAGTTTGAGCTGTTCCAACAGTTTCATTTAAACAGTCAGATATTTGGTTCAATAGAGGTCTTAAAAACCAGTTAAAGAACAAATAAAAACTGAAAATTCGATTCTGCGAGAATTTACTGAAATGGCTGTAACTTGGTGGATAGCTACCAAAACTATATGTCCGATGTACCGATGCAGTCGTTAAGGCAAGGAAATATTAACGAAATTCTGAAGCGCTTTACACGTGCCCACATATTTTTACCGGTCCCAAATATAAACAGAGTTGAGACTATGGACTCTATGGAAAATAATGTAATAAAATTCCCATCATTCTTAGGAGGAGCATGGGGCCGTAACAAAATCATTTCACTTCACTTCATTACATGCAGAATATTTAATCGTTTTGTAAGCAAATGTCGGAATTCTTCAAACATTGGATTGTTTGCTTTCCAGTGGTGAACACTTTTGTCGTCCAGTGTAATCGCTTAAATTCACCTACCCAGTCTCGCAGATACGAAAATGCCATAATAAATACAAAAACAGCTCGTATAGTTTTTGTTTCTTCATTTTTTTTTTAATTTAGCTATTGTTGTTATTATTGTCAGTTTTTAAACACACTTTTGCATAAAAACGTACATACGCATACAGTGGAATGTGTTCATTTTCGAATCGTGTTTTCAATAGTAAACAGATATGTTCGCTACTGTCGATATGAGCACTACCTTTTATCAGACAGCCACCTAGAAGGGAATGCAACATAAATTATGAAACATCGGCAAAATGTCGACGAGTCTCTTTACACACAATCTAAGCAAGATTCTTAGTAGAACCGTAAGATTAACCAAAGAAAGCTTCCGCAAATAAAATAATGAATTTGGTGATAAAGACAAGATGGCCAGCATCAGAGAAAAGTCATTGGTGGGAATCGAACCCACGATCCTTTCGCTTATAGACGAGCGCGCTATCAACTTGCCTGCCGGGGCCCTTTTGACGCGTGTTATTATTCTGAATTCTATCTAGATTTGCTTCCAAATATTTGCCATCCAAATATTATGCCCTTCAAAGTTGTAGATATTTCAGCTAAACGGTCGATCCCGTTTTCCAATTTTTAAAAAGACCTCTCAGAAATTGTAAAATGAAACCTGTGAATTCCGAAATATTAAAAAATATTCCGGTCGCATATAAAATAAAAAAAAGACCTTCGAGAAGATGTTGTTTTTATAAACTAAATCTATTTCTTCGCCAAGAACTTTATGTGACATCTGGATGAAGTAACCTGATCGAAGGGTGTACAACATTCCACTTGACCCAACTGAATGTCTTTTTCAGTTGTTCCAAAATATGCACACACACACACACACATACGTATCTATAGACATGAGTGTGTGTCTGTGTTGGTGATTTTTTCACAGGTTTTTGTGGTTGCTTTGTAGGTTTTTACAATTCATTTCCATTATGCATTGTTTCCATTGTGGCATGATTTCAGTTACAATTCCAGCCGACAATGTTCTCGCAAAGGTGGAAGTTATATTTTGAAATGGAAATCTCTAAAAATTACAGTTACATGAAAAAAAAAAGAACAAGAGAGGGTAAAGGGAAGTCCAAATATAGTTGTTGTATAGTTTGGCAAAAAAGTAAAATTAAAATAATAAAATAAAAACACACCAACTCTCTTCACAACACAGCGTGAAGAAGTTATTTGTAATTTAACCCTTAAATGCGCAGAGTGTACTATGAGTTTCAACTAAAAAGTCAACATAATTTCCCAGTTATATTACACAAATTAACAAATTACGTTATATTTTGTACTATTGGCCAAATATGTTTGATTTCTTTGCATTAAAGTTGATCCGGCAGGCGACAAAATGAAAATTTCATAGTATCCTATAGGACACATTGCACATTTAGGGGTTAAAACAATTTGTCAACGCCGTTCTTCGAATTCCCGTCAATCAAATTATCTAAATATCTATATATCACTCATACGCACACATATCCTTGTCATACACTTGAATACGTGTCGATTTATGGAAAATCGAAAGCTGCAAAGTCAATATTCACTTCAGATTGAAATAAATATTGCAGCAATCTTCCCCTACAATTGCAATTTGCATTTATGTGACGTAAACGTCAATGTTATAGAAATTTAATTAAAGGTTACACTTTACAATATTTTAATTAGAAGTTACAGTGACAAGGCTTTCTTTGATGTTACCGCCCACCACGACACACCACCCACTCAGTTCAGTTTCCTCGTCATTACACACATCCCTGGATGCGATTCCACAAATGTGTGCAGGCCGCGAGCACATGCATTGGAAAATACGCAGGGGGAGAACCTATAGACTAATTCAGACTAATTCCATGAGAATGTCGAAGGTCTTTCGATTGGTGAATGTAGTCGGTATTGCAAAATTTTTTTTGAAACTGTGGCACACAACTTTTGTGAATCGATATACTTTTGAGGACTCAACCTTATATGCATTGTACTCCAAATATTTCGTTAAATTTTCAAACAAAATATTTTTTGGACATTCTGAAAATCTTTAACAAAACTGGGACCATCCATAACTTGATGTTGACTTAACCATTGACCACAACGTACAATGTTTACAAAAAATTTATTGATTTTTCTTCAACTATTAGAATGACACTTTCTCCTCTAAATGTTATTTGTTCTTATACGGAGAATTTGATATTTGCAAATGTTGTCATTGAAATTTTACAGACTCACCGAAATAATACCAATAAAATAGAACAATTGACATAGGAGACTTACCTGTAAAGAAATAGAAAATAGCGATTTGTTTAAACGATTTAATTGAGAATAAAAAGAATGATATTGAGCAACATTCATGCAAAAGAAATATAAATATGATATGCAAATAGAAAAATCTGGAAACATTTCATAAGGCTGGACCTAAGTTAACATACTTAGGATGATATGGTGCGGAAACATATATTTATATTCATGGGGTTTATTTCTTGTCACCTCATCTGCACCGGAATATAACAACTGCAGTCTAAAGAAGTTGTCATTTAAGTAGTTTCCCTAATAGTCCATTCATCACATATTATTTTCAAAAGTATTTTTACTTGACTACGGCATTTAAGAAAAACTTTGCAGATCTTGCCGAGTGTAACCATTTTTGTAACATTTCTCGAAATCGAGATTTAAAGCATTTCGTCTATTTCATGCCATCGCCAATTCCCACATTTCTATCTAAATCTGAAACACTCAGCGTTCTTACATATCTGCCAAAGTAGCTTTACTTCGATCTTAATGATTTGACGGGAAACCACAATAAAGCACCGTAAGATGAAACCCCAAATAAAACAATTGTATTTTCCAGATAATTTCATTCCAGGGAAAATGAGGAAATAAAATCTGATCGACAGCAGCAGCAGCAACCATTCGAAAAGTGTGGCAAAAACATACACGCACACATACCAACAGAAATAAATCGTTGGGGAAAAAAGAAACATAAACAAAAAAAACTTGTAAAACCCCACGAGTATTAATATTTAGTTTTGTACCTTCTTCAAGTTGTACGTACGTTTCTCACACTCACGCAGCCAAAAAGTGGTAATTTTCGCACCACCAACACGTACGCAACAACACAGAGATACCTCTCACACACACACACGCGCCACTCAACCAGGACCTGAACAGCAACTATAACTGCCACTAACACAACGACAACAACACGGACAATATATAATATTACAAGTCGATATCTAATATCACAATACCCAATAACATTATTATGAAGACACAACACACACACACATACTCGCTCACATCCATAGAGTGGCGTGGAGTACAGTGCAAGGTGTTCCTCCTACGGCTACAGAAAATAGAAAACTTCAAGTATTGGTTTCCACATCCAGCAACTCCTCCAACCAACCAACCAACCATTCCTTCACATCGCCAACCCATCATCATCGGCATCTTCCGGAACATTGAACATCAGGGGAAACGAAACCGAAGAATTCTAATAGAAAAAGTAGTCTTAAAAACTAAAACACCTAAGGGCGAATATTACAACTACAACAACAACCACAAACAAAGAAAGTAAGTATACAAAAAAAAAAAAAACAGAACTGAACTGAACTGAAGGAAGCAAACCGAAAACAAGAAGAAGAAATAAGATAAATACTCTTAAGGAACTCGTTGAAGATAAAGGCCAGAACGCAAAAGAAAAACAAGACGATATAGAGGTGTCTCTATGTCTCTGTGAGGGCAAAGCACCAGATTGCGGGGAGGGACTGTATTGGTTTGGGTCGTGGCAAAAAAATCATCAATATCATTGTAAGATGAACTTTGGAACATTTGCAATATTATGATAAAGTTACGTGAGTTAAGAGCGAAAACAGACAACACCAACACTAACATGCAGACGCATGAGGAGGTCATGTACGCATATTCAATCACAACACGTTTACCGTGGGACAAAAGAAGCCAAACCAATGATTTGTTTTTGCAAAACATCTAATGGTGACGTCTGATGTCGACACATACCGACTAACGATATCGGCGGAGGAAGCCGATCTCTGGTCTAATCCCTATCGACATGTTATCGGACAAATAAGAAGAGCGTTACTCCTCAATCAACAGACTCAACAGGTAAACTCATTGGGACACCTCCTTATACCAAGGATACGAGTATGTCTGAACAGGCAAAACGCATGGTGGCTTTGGACACGATATGTGTCCAACTTCTGTGGAAGGGGGTTCACGTCCTAAGTTCCACAGAGAAGTCATAGTACAATGGACATTTTGAGCGTGATCGAACATTTAGTATATTGCGAAGAAACTTATCACAATTAGAGAAAAACACCATCCTGTGCTAAACTACAAAGAGAATATTGAGAGGAGCACCGAACAAACCAGCCACTTGATCGGAAACCATTCTTTACGAAGTAATTCTGTACAGCAGTTTCCTTAAGGAGCGATGTTTAAAGACGGAGGTGTGGTTTAGTATGTAAGAAACGTAGTGCAGTACGGGCTGAGTACATCTATGGAAGTTGGGGGACTATCCGAGGCTGCAGTCAATCCCGACAAATGTAGCCCCAATAAAGATAGGAAGCACTGCTCACTCACTATCAGATCGGATGTCTTAATGGTTACGTTCGTCATGAGAGGCTACTTTGTGCCTGGAAGGGATGCATAGATTTTGAAGGTTGGGTCTACCGAATGAAGAGGACGAGGGGTCTGTAGAGAACAGTCGTCTGTACTGGCAAATTGGTAGCGATCAACACGGCGCTCAGGATGAGTTGACAGGATGAGTCTTAACAATTTATTTGTATTATTTTTTATTTTTTATTTTTTATTTTTTATTTTTTATTTTTTATTTTTTATTTTTTATTTTTTATTTTTTATTTTTTATTTTTTATTTTTTATTTTTTATTTTTTATTTTTTATTTTTTATTTTTTATTTTTTATTTTTTATTTTTTATTTTTTATTTTTTATTTTTTATTTTTTATTTTTTATTTTTTATTTTTTATTTTTTATTTTTTATTTTTTATTTTTTATTTTTTATTTTTTATTTTTTATTTTTTATTTTTTATTTTTTATTTTTTATTTTTTATTTTTTATTTTTTATTTTTTATTTTTTATTTTTTATTTTTTATTTTTTATTTTTTATTTTTTATTTTTTATTTTTTATTTTTTATTTTTTATTTTTTATTTTTTATTTTTATTTTTTATTTTTTATTTTTTATTTTTTAATTTTTAATTTTTATTTTTTATTTTTCATTTTTTATTTTTCATTTTTTATTTTTCATTTTTTCCGTTATGTCTCCGTGTGGAAAACTAACAAAAAAGTATTTTATAAAGTGAATTTTCCTTCTTCGATGACCACTGTATTTTCGAATGCTGGTGACGACGGCGATGATACTGATATTGTTATAGCTGCTGGTATGGCATGAGTCTGTAAATAATCGACTCCGCCTCTTTTATGTTTGTTTGTTAAAAGTTAAGTAGGAAAAGGAAACATACACACACACACACATGTTTGAGTGTCTGTGTATGCTACTTGCTTCGTATTTAAAGTCCCAGTTCAATGCTTTTAGAAGTTTAACGACATATGTAGATTTTTTTTCCATTCGTTCCATTTGCCTTGAATGACAATAGAAACTTTACTGTTACTGGTACAAATTCTATTCTATTAATTTCTGAAAACACAAAACTTGTCCTTGTTTTAAAGTCCTTAAGCAAGTAATTATAACATATTGTCTAAATAAAAGCAAAGAAACAGACATTTGAACATTTTCCTCGGCACTCATTGTCTCTTCTTATCCACTCGGAACACAACAGAAACAAAAATCCACGTACACCACTCAACTCCAAGACTTCTTCGTGCTGCTGCTTTCAATCTAGCCCTAGCAATGACAAACTGCACTTTACTTTTTGCGGGAGAATAGGACAAAACAAAAAAAAAAAACAAAAAGTTCATTTTACAATTTACTTTGGTAAAACAAAAACGCATAGTTTCTGTTTTTATTTTTGAGAAAAGTACTTCGACCCGAAATAGGACTAACAGACAAAGTAACGGACTCAGAGTGTAATGGCACTGCCTGTCGCAACAACTGCGCCAACAGCCATTTTGCAGAAAGTATTGCCAGTTTCGTTACCGCCAACTTTACTGTATTCATACATACGTATGTACGAGAATTGTCTTTGACTTTGGGCGTAAGTGTATGTGCGAGAGAGCACTCACTTTAGTCATTTTTTTACTACTTTTGTTTTGCGCGTGTGTATGTGTTCTGTCAGTGGCATTGCTGATGATGCTCCTGCTGCTGCTGCTGCTACTGACTGGGCCAAGATGTTACAATATTGAGTTAATTGTTTGAAATAAGTGGCGATGTCCAGCAACAACAACCCAACAATCCTCCCCAACTTCTGCAAATGCATTCTACAACATCCACAGCAACAACAAGGAAAACCTGCTCGGTTGCAACAAGAGGACGAAACAACAAAATGGAGACAAAAGGACATTTAGGGCCAGCAGGAATGCTCAACAAACATACAAAGTATGCGATGAAATTCAATAAAAATTACAAAGGAAAACAAAAACTGTGGAGAATAAAGTCATCGCCAAAGTTGTTGAAGTTACTATTACAGACCCAACTTTGTTCGATATTCTTCTTTTCCGTACTCTTCTTCTTCTTCTTGTTCGTCGTTTTTGGTAGAGGCAGCTTCCGGCATTATTGCCTGCCAGGGCATTTTTAACAATACACAAGTAAATTCGGATAATTATAATAAAATAAAAGTTGTGATTTTAAACCGGAAAAGCTTTGGTGTACATTTGAAGATTTCCCAAAGATTGAAAGTGTGACATCAACAAAAACGTGTTCAGCCAGCACAGAGGTGTGAAGTGAATTGTCAGCTTTGAAATTCGGGTTGAGACAGATTGTGATTTTAGTCATTTTCGAGTTCATGGGGCGGGTTTCTGCTCTTCATGCCAGGCAAACTTTCATTCGTCAGAAAAAAAAACTTAAAGTAATCTCCCGCATAAAACGAAATGAATTGTCTCCCACCACAAGTGCTCATCACATACAGAATAAAAGAATAAAACCTTCTAGCAGTTAATTCACATATCCTGGGAGTAGTAGAACATCTCTGTGTCTATAAATCGAATATTTGGATTTCAATCGAAATATACTTTTTCAATCGAATGCCAATAATTTGTCTGTCTCGTAAAGAACTCCAAATATCGAATATCAGATAAACTGACAGTTCAATTAGCAATTCGCTCAATTTTATCGAAAACGATGTGATCATTTGCATGTTGTCAGTCAACTAGTATCGGTCGGCACAATTAGTTGTTGAATAGAAAAATATCGGCCACAATGCAGATCATTGCAAAGTGTCGTTGGCAGTAAAGTATTCAAAAAAAAAACTCAACAACTGAAATTGGTGAAAGTGATTATCTAACGAAAGTTTTTTAATTCAGATGATCCACCATTATGCAAATTGTACACAATATTATGCGAATGTACATTTGGATTTCAGCTGTGTCGTCAAAAAAAATCACAAAAATTTGCACGAATTAACGTTTGTACTTATTTTTGAGCACTCACAGTGCACATCGAGACATTCACCGGCATATCGCCCTCTTATGGGTCAACCTTTTGCAATTGCCTTCACCGAGGATATCTCTGTCGAAGTGTGTGTTATTTATCAGTTTAGTTAAGTGAATCTCTGACACATACATATTATATTTACAGATTTCTTTATGTCTATATTATCAGTTATAATCCAATATAGTTGTTAATCCTATCGCAACGACCACAAGCACCTGTACACCAGTCAAATGCCGCATTAAATTCCATTCTATCTGTCGATTGAGGGCGGCGGGTGAAGAGGGGAAAGGATAGCTGAGAAATATAAACACGAACAGAAATCCAGTTTATGTATTTCAACAAAATTGTTTTATAATTCAACAGAACATAAATATAAATATACAAGTACATACATATGAACATAAACAGAAAACACAAAGAAATCGGAACACAGATGTGCAGATGCTGATGGGAACTAACCAACAAACCGAACGGACGGACGGACGGACGGAAAGGCATGCCATGAAAGACAAACCAATGCATGTTCAATTCCGACGTTTTTTTTTCTTTATTTTGTTGTGGATGTTTTATTTTTGCGTTGTTGTTGTTGTTATTGCATCAGCATCTATTGGCATTTCTAAAGTTATCTTAATAATAAAGCAAAGCTAAACCTCGATCTCAGTACAAACACACACACGCACGCACACACATAATGCAATATGTTCTCATAGACGCAGATATACGCACACATAACCAATACACACAATTGTATGTGTACAACCTTTAGGAATGGCAGAGCAATGAATGTCTGTCTGTCTGTGTGTGTGTGTGTGTGTCGGTGTATCTATTGTTGTTTTTCTCCGACAATCGCAAACAGGAAAAGTATGTGCATGGTATTGAAATGGAATTGGCGGATTGTGAATGAGAGCAATTTTGATTTATCAGCACAATACCACCAACACCAACAGCAACAACAACAAAATGGAATGAAATCAGCTTATAACACTCACACCCTGACATCGTTGCCTTCAGAACTGTTCAATATGTCGAGAGCTGTGTGCTCCGTTCGAGTAAATACAACTGTGTGCGTATATTTGTGGTAGTGGGAGCGCGCGTGTGTGTGTGTCAGAGTGTACAGCATCAGCATAGGGGAGAACACTGCAGAGCTTCAATGCATATTCAATTCTGGTGGCATTCGATATTCTCCCAGAGATATTTTAAATAAAATCTTATGAATGTATTGTTTTGGATTTTGAAGCGGCATTATGGTGCGTTAGCATCTTTTCCCACCGCTACCCACACCTCCACCACCCGCTGGCAAGTTGATGACAGCGGATGTATGAAGATGTCTCTGGGGTCTGAAGTCACAATGCGTGTGTGTACCAATGATTGCAGTAAAATCTTAGAAATTGAAATATTGGCAGCAAAATAGTTTCAGAAGAATTGAGAGAGCGAACATGTGTTGAATTGCAAGACTGAAGTGATGCACTGAGAGAAAAAGTATTTATCAGAATCATTCACATTTATGTGGGGAAAATTGGTAGCCTCATTTGAGCCTCATGTTTTATTGCAGTCCTTTCCAAGTACGACTCGTACTTAACCATACTTAAATGGAATAGTTTGTATAAGAAATTGTGAATTGCTTCAGCCATATTCTTCAGCCCCCCTTCAGTCTTGTTGCCAACGTTGAAACCATGATTCGGAGCAATAATATTCACATAAACACATAAAGTTGAAAGAAAAACTACTGAGTATTTTGGAGTACTTGAGGAAATATATTACGGGAATGGAATAACGAAATTGGGGAACATGTGGTTCAACTAAACCGATCTAGAAGGAGACATTCTTCAGAGTCAAAATGACATTTTCAGTCTACTGTCGTACAGTTTTAGGTCCTTGTTTTCTGAATAGCAGAGTTAAAAAAATTGTAGCGAAATATTACGAAATACCTGCAAATATTAATAAGCTCCAAAATAAGAAACGAATCGATGTATGTCTTCAAATTACCCAAATTCCGAAATTCTTTTCAAAATTGTGATCCTTAGTGGAAGTATTTATAAAGCTTAAAATCACACACTCTATCCCAGATTTCACATGAAATTCTGTTGACATAAATGTGAATGCCAGACAACATATGACGTCCGTCCATGTCCCAAATACAAAATTTAAGGCAGAGACTGACGTCTTCTTCTTACAAACCCATATCTGACAACTTTCTGCCACAAAAGGGAGTAGAAAGATACAAAAAAAAAAAAAAAAAAAACTATCACCTCGACAAAGATACAAATCTGGAAATCTGTAAACAAAACTCTGACATCAAGATTCTACAACATTTTTGATGATTTTTCAAACACATACGAAAACAATTTCCATTTCCTTTGACAGTGCATATTTATGTTCTTGTGGGTGGGTGGGTGTGTGTGTGTTTGTGCGGAGGCATATTGTATAACTGTTTGTTTTATAAAGAAGCACACACACATACATTTATTCATATGTGTAAACATTGTAAGATTTGAAGGGATTTTTTTCGCTGTAGATGTGTTGCAAACGAAAAAATTATTTACTAACCAAACCAACTGTCGTCATTTGTTAGATGGAATTCTTTTTTGTGAGCTCGCTTGCCATCTTTCTTTGTGAAAAATAATGCCAGCAAAATAAAGAACATTTCACAAGTACACGAGAACACTGGCTGGCCGGGCTGTGTGCGAGTTGATTGTAGCTGTCCGTCTGTCTGGCTGTCTTGCTTTCCAACTATGAAATCCGCCAACGACATAAGAAAGAAGGAAAACCCCGAACGCAAGATATGCAAAACGAGTCAAGCAGGCAAAAAACTTTAACCCTGGTTAAATTTATTAAAATTTTAATAAAACGAACGCGAACACAAGTTTGCAGCAACAATTTCAATGGCGGCGACTGCGACAACGCCACGACCAACAACAGCAACGAGGAGGACAGGGCAACATTTTGTGTGAACAAATTTCTGGGAGACAGCGACAACGACAACGACGACGACGGCGATGGAATGAATGACAACAGCAACAACAACAGCAACAACATCGGACGCAGGCAGCATTTTCATTTTTTATACAATCACACAATCAGACTAAAGGAATTTAAATAAGATACTGATGGATGTCAGCCATGCATGGGATGGTATGGAATGGAATGGAATGAATGAAAAGGATGATGACGGAATGATGGCGGTGAGGCTGATGATGATGATTGTATGGGCTGGCATGCAGCTCTGCGGTACTGATGTCTCGTTGTTCAAACTGTGACTGCCAGAGATTTTATGTGCGTTTCCCCATTTTTGTTTTTTTTTTTTGGCTGGGAAGAATGAAAAAAAAATGCTAAGAAGGAGGATTAAAATATTACGCAGAGGAGCAGTCGTATACACTACGTTTTTTGGTACGGCAATTCGGTCGAGCTTTATTATTCAGCTCTGCTGCTCTGTGGGTGTGTGTATGTGTCTTAACTTTAATAGTTATACCGTCATGCGACAGCCAACGACAAAAACAAAAAACTAAAAAAAAACAGATCACAGCATTTGGTTTATTGTGTTGGAAGAGTAATTTACAGTCAACAAAGGACATTTATTGTGCAGAAACAAAATGATCAAGTCGTGTTTAAGAGACGAACAAAAAAAAACCAAAAATGTTCGATGTTCCCTAGGAAAATATTTACTTTTAAAGAACCGAACAGAGAGCACATTTGTATTTGTTTTAGAAATGGCAGAGGCATTAACCCTCGTATTTATAAAAATTTAAAAAACCTTAGTTAGGAAAAATTTATGAAAATACAAAAACCATGTTCACACATTTTTCTTAATAAAGGTTTCTTAAATTTGTATGAATATGGGGGTTAGTTTTTAAAGTTGGTTAAAAAAAAATAAAAAATTTTGAAATTGAAATTATCTGGAGCTTATGCCTGGGAAATCAATATCAGTAGCTCTCTACCGGATGACAAACATTAAAACATACATATGTACATTAGAGCGTACCAGGTTACAATTAAAAAAAAAAAAGTTCGCCGTACACCTTCGAATATAAAGTATTATTGAAAGGTAGTTTAAACAATTTTTTTTTTATTTTTTTATGCCGAACGTAGGGGTCGCGCTTTTACATTTTTCTATATAACTTCTGCATTTATAAACGGATTTTAAAGTGTGATACATCGATATTTTTGTCTCGACGACACTTTTTCTGCTGGGAAAATCGACATACTTCCTTAGGAAGAGTTTCTTGATTTTATGTGAGATTTAATTTTCTTATATTAGAGTGGTACATTAGGGTAGTAGCAACTGACATATGATGGGTAAGTACCAGAAGGGGGTGCTTGAGCTCAATGACTTCAAAGACAAAAAAATCGGCCTCTGTCGAGACAAAAACATCGATGTATCACACTTTAAAATCCGTTTATAAATGCAGAAGTTATATAGAAAAATGTAAAAGTGCGACCCCTACGTTCGGCATAAAAAAATAAAAAAAAATTTTTGAAACTACTTTTCAATAATTCTTCATATTCGAAGGTGTACGGCGAACTTTTTTTTTGAGATACGTCCTAATGTACATATGTATTTTCCTGAACATTTCATAGAAATTACTCTCTACCTCTGCTACGCTCATTCACGGAATAGGAGTGGCAGGTGAACAATGTTTCTGACGTTCCTGGGAAGGAGGCAAACTGATGAAGTGGGTTCATAAGCCCTCTTCTTGATAAAATTTCGTTTTAGATGCTATCGAGGGTTCTACTATATATGAGACGAGTTGACGAAGAGACATGTTTAGATTTGTCGCTTAATATATCACAGCGTACTAAACAAATATGTTGCTTAAGAACATTTCTATCGACTCTTGAAATATTCTGTTTCAGCAACTTTTAACTGAACGACAGATTTAGCTCAGTAAATGTTTCTGACACTTCATAGGCAATGTTAACTTAAAAAAGGTTTTATAAAAATATATAAGTAAATAATACGGGAATATCAAGAATAAGAGGTCTCTGAAGTATCGGAATACTCGCCGCCCCAGAATTCTAAGGGCCAAGTAACACGATCCCTACTACATGCATTGGCCTTGTATAACGAACCCGCACACACTCACACTTTGGAATGTGACATATTCTTATGGTAATGTAGGGAAACACTTTTCAATTGATTGATCTCGAATAACAATGTCAATCATATTTATTTTGTCACAGACACACACACCCCTACACACATGAGCTCAAACCCACCTACACCACGTGCCATCTTTGCCGTTATTTACAAGTGTGTTGAGCTCATGTTCATAAATGAATGTTGGTAACGGTGTGTGTGAGTGTCTGTGTGCACGTTAAAGAAAGTAAAGATGTCTGTCGGTAGATGATTTGCTTACAGATGAAAATTCTCGGATATGTGTGTGTGTGCGTGTGAGTGTATGTATGCAAATACACCAGTGTGTGTTAAAAAGATGTCACCATTTGTTAAGTAAAGATGTGTGAAAAATATCAAGTGTTTCCGTTTTGTAATTCACATTTACACACGCACATACACAAGTGTGTGTGTGTGTACACGCATATATGCGTTTTGATGAGTGTATAGGTATGAAATTGTTGTGCTTTCAATCTTGCCTCATTTTCTGGTTGCTTTTCGGGGGAAAAGCCATTTGCCATACAACTCAACATCGTTTGCAAGCCAGAAAAACGGGAAGCAACGGGAAACGTGAAAGAAAACGTCAGCATTTACTTTGGAAAAACGGTGTTGAATTTCACCGAAAAAAGTGTCGGCAAATTGAATTCATTCGTATGTTACTCCACAACAGTGTGTGTGTGTGTGCATTTATCATGTACACGCACTCACTCATCCATCCATGCTGTCGAAATCCACAACAACAGCAACAACGGCTGCCGTCTTCGTCACCATCATCGTCATTTTGAATGATGTTTGCCTTGCTGTCGTTAAGAATCTTTTCCCCTTTCTTTGGTTCAAATAAATTGGAGCAGAGGTTTGTTCCAAAGTGGGTTATTACGAACGGAATTTGAATAATAAAATTGCTTTCCAAAAAAAAAAAGAAAAAGGTCGTCTTATGTGTGCAAGTGGAGAGTAAAACGGAATTGAAGAAAAACTGTCAAGTACGAGAGTGTTTAAGAACTCTCGTACTCGTACAGTGATTCTGTGGCTCCAAAAAGTGCTAATTAGTAAAGGAAGATTTTAATGAGACTCTGCAATTAATTGCGCGAGGAAATCAGCTGAATTGAGGAGTCGTTTGCTGTTATTAATGTGATTGATAGCAAAACTGCGACTCAAGCATGGACTGGACCATGTGCAGTTTGCGGCTTCGTCTGTGATCGGAAATGTCTGATATCCCATGCCATTCGGAGCGGTTATTAAATATCAGTGAGTATTCAGACATCAAAGTTAGACATTTGGTGGATTGTTGTGTTTCCACATAGTGTGTCTCCCTACTTTTGATAAATCGTTCCATGACCAATCTGTTACCTTCTTCTCCTAATATCGGTATTTCTAACGCACCGACAATTGCTGGGTCTATTCAAGTGTCTATGTTTGCTAAGTGTTATCGATATCGCTCAATTTTATCAGACATACATTCGTAAGGTTTTTCCAAAATGTGGACCATCAATATAATCAATGTAATCACTTTATGAGATTATGAATCATCCGGCCATTTTACTTAAGAAGAAGTTGGCTTACAGCATTGACAGACCGAATTATCGATCGGACACTGCACTGCATGAAAAGACATTCCATTACTAATCAAATGCACACGACTATCACATAATGGTCCCGCTTTTAAATTAACTTTTTCGTTTATTTTTTATTCTAAAAAATATATCAATCAGCGGATACATAAAGTAGATAAGATATTTGTTAAGTGGAATGCGATAAAACCCAAGTCAAAAACACTCTGCACACTTCAGATGGCGCTGGGGTTTTAAATCTGCACTTAAAGTCATCATTCGCTAATACGAATGCCTGTCATATATTTCCACCATCGGATCCATTAAATGTTATGACTTTGAATGCCTTTCAACTGATGTCTTCATAACCTTTTGACTTCTTCGGGTAGCCGTGCCCACCCTCACCATCCTTCGTCACCCCACAGCAAGATGGGGGAGGGGGTTATAAATTGCAAGGGAAATTATTTTCGCACTCGTATTTATTTTTATTTCAAACCAAACAATAAAAATAAATTAACAAAACAATCAAAAAACGAAAGCCGTAGCCTTAAGGGAATTACCCATATAACGGCCGACGAAGGGAAGCCGGCGAAAGGGGAACATGGGCCCACACAAGCACTTACAACCAAATGAAAATTCAAAAACACGCCAATCAACACAACTGAAGAAGCCCGAAAAAAAACACACACACAGAATTGTTAATATACAAAATGAAGCTAATAGATACAATAAAACACTTCAGACGGCAACACAGCCCGCCCAAAAAAAAAACAGAAGAAGAAAACTCACATCCACGCCACCAGAACAACCAACTTAAAACTGATTGACGACAACATTGACTGATTGAACGGCAATCTTGTGTGTTATGTCTTTTTACCACCACACCCACCGACCGCCCCCCCCTTCAGAAGAACAGCAGAGTGTCTAAAATATGACGATGCGAAAAACTGTCGAAGATACGGCGAGACCGGGAAGCACTTCCATCGAAATTAAGTTTAACAAAAAAAAAACACGTAAAGGCACATTTGAAACCTCTTGAGTTTTCGAATCAATTCGAATTGAAATATAACAAATTTCCAAATAAAATATACCCACCACCCAGGCAGGGTTCGAGTCCTCCCGAACACACAAATACCAGAACTCGCAATGAATGTAAGAAAACAACAACAACAACAAGGATAGAATCGAAGTAAATATTTGAAACCAATAATCTCACACTTAATACTCGTACGGAACTAATGCTGAATGAATGTGATGGTACTTGTGTTTCTGGTTTTTTGCTTCCGTCGTATTTTTTTTGTTTTGCTCGCTTTTGTTGTTGTTGTTGTTGGTGTTCATACAGAGCCAAAGTGTTTTAACAAAATTGAAATGTACAAACAAGATTTACAACACTTTTAAAGCTTAACAACAGCCAAAGAAGAACAACGCCAGCAACACGACGTGTAATAGCAAGAACAGCAACAACATCAACAACATTTATTTACTGCATCCATGTAGACAACTAGAAAAATAACAAGCACAGTGGGCAAAGAAAGCCAAAAAAAAAACGGTTTTACATTGAAAATTCTATCACAACACATAGGTAATTTTTGGGCCTTCCATGACAGGGGACATTTTATTTCTTATCAGTTCTTGGCCAGTATCCAGAGCAAGAACATTACGAAAAGAAATCGAGAGATTACGCAATTCCTGTAAACCGCATAGAACCTGGTCTCACTTAATTCGCAGTCTATCCCGTAGGACGATTACAGTGATAGGCAAATTGAGAAACTTTGCCATGACAGAAACATAAACCTTGACAGACGTTTGGCCTTGTCACATAATAAACACAAAACGTACATATTGCATAAACCATGCTCCACATTCGTGCGATATTTCAGGTTAAGCCTTTTGGCCGCGCGGACATAAGGAGGGATTTAAACAAATCAGCTAAATTGTGACACCATTTTGTCCGAATTCAATAATTCATTAAAGTTGCAGCCAAGTCTCTATGGAATTTCTAAGAAATCCGTTTAACCACTTTCAAAATCACAAACATGTCCAATTAAAAACAAAAAAATGAAAAATGTGGAAAATGCCACTGTGCGCTGAGAATGAACATCAAACCGAGGCACTCCATACAACCGCGGATACCCAACAGCAGCGTCTGCAAATACCGAGAAACATGTGATACACTAACAAAATTGCCTTTGTCAAATCTACCAAACATATCTCTTTTTTTTTGTGAAATTTCACAGATGTTATGAAAAATTTTCTTTAAATTTTTCAATTCATTATCAGTATGAATTACTTTCGTTGAGGTCTTCTAACAATTAACATTTTAGTAATAATTTCATTGACTTTATGATTTATTTACTAGAATTACAGTTTCATTGATTCCACGAAACATTTCATAGATTATCTGTAATTGTAGTTTCGTAAAATCTATGAAATTCCTTCATTGGACCAATGTTTTTGTGGCAATCTTCAAAATGAGTCAGAGCAAGCCACATAGGTCGGGTAGAGAACGGGAGCTATGATCGGCCCTCTAAGATGTGCCTTGGCATGTGGAGTGTTGTATAGTCCGTTTTGGGTCCTCGTAGATGTGCTCTAGTAGCCGGAGCCAGAACAGGACTGGGGTATCTTTGAATACAAGTTAACGGTACGTACATTTCATAGATTCTATAGACTTGGCGTTCCATATTTTGTCAGTGTAGGAAAAATCTAAGCTAGACAAAGTTGTGTTGCACACAAGCAGCCAAATACGCCGACACCGATCAAAATGACGCGCTAACACACACTTTTATGGTTAATGTTTTTTTTTTCTTTTGCATTCCTTGCCCTCACACTGCACTCCCGGTTCAACAGCAGCTGTAACCGGAAGTCCTCTCTTCTAAGGTACGAGACTCACACACTCACCGGCTGACACACACAAGGAGACCATAATTTTTTTTTTCAAGTTTTTACTTTTTTACACATCACTTAAAATTTTGCTTTTTTTATGAACCAAATGGATTTTTTCCAAACAAAATCTTGTGCTGTCCTCTTCAGTGTCCTTTTTGTTCGGAGCATTTTTATAAATGATGTTGTTTTTGCTGTTATTCTTTTTTGTTGCAAAACACTTTAAAGCCATCGCTTTCTCTCTCTCTCTCTCTGTCTCTCTGCCTTGTATGGTACACGAAATGTTGAACGAAAATGAAAGAAGCAGCAAAGAAGAAAAAAACGTTCTGTCAATTCATGCAACCATTCATTCATTTACTTTGACAAAGGCAAAAGTGTATCTCTCTCGTCCGGGGGATTCTTGTTGTTGTTTGCTGTTAGTGTCCCGTGTTCGGCTTTGGTGTTTGCGGCGGTGGTATCGTTGTTGTTGTTGTTGCTGTTATCTGAAGCTAAGTATGTCTGTGTCGGTAATGTTGTTGCTACTGCTGTTGGTCCTGCCCACCAACAACAATAACACGAGGGAAGCGAGGCTACAGGATAAAAGCAGCAAAGCAATCGAAAACAATATACGGAGGAGTGCAGAGTAAATGGCAATTTATAGAAAATAGAATAAACCTAAAGTGTATTTAAGTCATTTCAAGTGCCAAATATCGAAGGTTTATAAATGTGGCTAAGCATTCAAGTTGGTGGTGGCACTAGAAGTGATGGCCACGGCACTGGCGGCGGCTGCAGATGCCCGGATAAACCGTGTTCATATCGCTGCGCTGAGGGTGAAATATCGCAGCGATTGCTGTGCAAGGTGAGTACTAAACGCTTAAAAAACATGACGTAAACAATTGAAATAATTCCAATCGTTTTCTTTTACAGCAAATCCGATTTTTTTTTTATAAAGACTTGTAGGGAATTTCTAAGGCAATTCGGGTATTAAATTGTTCATTTTGAAATGAAGTGAGAAAGTGATTATAAAGAAAAAAGGCGATCAAATTCTTATGAAATTTCACTGACCAACAGTATAACAAACCCTTGGCAGCTATCATACATTTGCATTGGCAGCCTAGTTAAATTGTGTGCAAAATTTTGAAAATATATTTGAATTCATTACGATTCTTACATCGAAATTGGATGTTTCAACTCACTTCGATGTCATTCAGATAGTAATGCTGTTGTCCTCAGAAAGAATATTACAAGCGCCGAAATTCCAAAATTGAGATAAGACCAGATTCGGAATGAGATTCTGATTTTTGGGTTAAGCTTATAGGATTCATTTTCAACTGTAATATATTTTGCGATTATCTTTGAACATTTTCCAAAATTTCCCATTTTAAGGCGCGAATATCAGAAATGTAAAAGCTATATATCTTAAAACTACCAAAATGTAGATGTGACTTTCTTTCTGAGGAGGACAGAATTGTTTTGACTAATGATCACTTTTGCTCTAAGTCGAACTAATGATGAAATCAGAACACTGTAGGGGAAAAGAGCTTTCAATTGAATATTAAAATCGCCATGATGTAAATTAGAACGTGTTCTTGCATATCCTTAACTGTTTTTGATTTTTGAAAAATATAAAGGCTATTTACGATGGTTACGAAATTGAATTTCTTTTGAATTCTAGAGTACGTCCCATTTAAGTGTTTCCTGTTCCAAAAAGGGTACTTTTCAATATGAACTGAATTCTTACTCTTAAAGAAAAACTATTTTCAAGATTGGGCGATTGTGGGCCAAATGTAAAGGGAAAGTAAATCTTAGACTCAAACGTGGATCTGTCGAGATAAATGACAAATAGCGATCGTGATATTAACAAATGGAGAAGTTCTCTTATGAGAAGCTGTGGCGAATCGCACTTGCAAACTGAGTAGATAATCCGCATTGTGGAATTTAATTATGAATATAAGAATTAATTAAGAGAGACTACGTAACCAAACGCGTCAAATGAAGTCCACCGTTCAACTACACTACTAAGAACATGTGGGCGTGCCAAGTGAGCATGACGCCAATATACAGCGAAAGATACATTTCAATCTTGAACCGAACTAAGAACTACAGCTAGAGATAGAAGCCAGTGGAAGATACTCTTTGTGAATAGGCAAAGTTCGAATACATATTGCACTACAAAATGCTAATAATAATTATTACAGTTACATTTTACATTTTGTTTATGTTTTAAGAGCAAAACCTACAATAAATAAATAACACCGTGTTACACATATTCTGTCCTATGAACCGAATTTACTTTTTCGGAAAGGGGATAAAATAAAAATACACGTGTATCGGCGATTTTCATGTACACGTCAGAATTTTTTTTTTTTAAGTTTGAAGTTTGAAGCTCGTAGTGGCCTGTGTGAAAGCCTTTGGACCGATTTTTAACCCTTTTTCAGTGATCCAATCGAGCTGATTTTTTGCAGGCAGACTCGTGGAAATGTCTGTATCACGTCAAATTTTTTAAAAAATAGATTTTTATCAATTCTCAGATTTTCCTAATTTTTTTTTTTATAAATGGTTATCGTTTTTTTTTAAGGTTTAAGTCAAAAAACATTTTTTTTTCGTAACGCTTAAGTAGTTTAAAAATTTGGAGTTATGCTAAGAAAAGTGACAAAAAATATTTTTTTGTCAAAAATAATAAAAATTGGGGAAAATCTGAGAATTGATAAAAATTGTTTTTAAAAAATTCTGACGTGTACATGAAAATCGCCGATACACGTGTATTTTTATTTTTTCCCCTCTTTCCGAATATGTGCATTTGGTTCATAGGACAGAAACAAATCTATTTTTTGTAACACGGTGTAATAGCTGTAAATTACAGTCTACCATTTACAGTCTCACCTGCAAAAATTAAGAACTTCAAGGGTTTATTCTTTTATTCTGGCGATTTAAATTGATAGAAAGAACTCTCAACGTTTTGTTTTTTTTTCAAAAATTTGCTCGACACAGCGAAAATCATGAACAAAAAATCGCAAACAACTTCCAAAGTGAAATAAAATAAATGTGAGAGCTGGAATAGAACTGTTTGGGTCAGTTGTACTGTTCACAGTTGTACAACTTCGATTATTTTCAGTGGCAACTAGTCAATTTACACTAAGAATTCTCTAGCGTTTCCATTAATTTCTATGGTAATTTTAAAACCGAAATCGGGAGATATCTAAGATATGGAGAAATCAAAGAAGGACTTACACACTTTCCCTTTCTCCGGGGAAATATAAATTTCGAAAATCCCCGGTGTTATAGCAACCCCGTCGGTCCGAAGTAGTCTGTGCAATCGTAATATTTTTGCAATCCATTGACTCGCCATAAAGTCGTGTCTTTAAAGGATTTCCTATTCGGTAAATCCTATATCACTAAACCCTTCTGTTGTCTATTTTACAAAAAACCAAACAAAAGACACACACGCCAGAGCACAAAAAAGAATGCAAAGAAAAGGAGAAGCTTTCCGCCTAATCGTCCTTAATTTATCCATTTTTATTACGAGTCGTTAGGTTTGCTTTTGTTAAAGGCTGTTCGTTACGATCCTACAATAGTCGAATTTGTGCTGGTATTTCAGACTGTGTGTATGTGTGTGTTTTTTTTTTTTGGGAGGTGGTGGTGGGAGGTGTATTGACTGAATGAAATGGAATGGAATCCTTTCTGGTTCCCTGCTACGATGATTCTATTGTAAATAGGCACTTTATAAATAAATTTGATATCAATGTTTGTTTTTTTTTTTGTTATTGTCGGCCTGACCGTCGGTCGGGCCGTCCAAAAATATTCTTAAACTGAATGAATTATATTCATTGTTGTGTGTATTGTCTATGCATTGCATGTACTTCGACTGGTCTGTGTGTGTGAGCGTGAGTGTGTGTGGCAGATGGATACTTCTGGGTTTGTGTGAGTAAAAGGATACGATTCAGTTTTTGTTATTGTGTTTTGTTTCGGGCAAAAGGGTTTTTAGTTGTTTCCGATTGCCTTTAATGGTCTTACATGTGTGCTTTCGCATATGCCTTATTTATCCTTTCCAGCGTCTACAGCTCTCTGGCTGATGTTCTTGTTGGTGAGGTTGTTTTACTGCTTTTTTTTTTGGCTGTAACGTATACTGTCGTTTTCATTTTATTTCGGGTCCATACACACATATATGACCAAAATTCATTGTATGGCCATTGTTTAGCATCTGTACACAACGTCATCGCCAACGACAACGGCAACGACATTGGCATCCACATGCAGAACATGGACAAGAATGGACGCAAAGTGGATGCCACTGGAGTGTGGCTCAAAAACTAATGTTTTTTAAATGTTTACGACACATCTCTGTTTCTCTCTGTGTGTTTCTCCGTATCTCTCCCTCTCTCTCTCTCTCTCTTCCTGCTTCCACACTCTCTGTGCTGGTCGTGACGTGTGCCACATTTTATTTTTGTTAAATTTCTTCCAGTTTATCCAGCCGACTAAGGCCGGTCTTCCCATTTGGACACATGGACATATAAATCGTTCCATGTGTATTGGTTTATATATGTAAACAAATCGAACTTTTTCTCCAAGTGTACGTATCGGTGTGTGTGCGTGTGTGTGTGTGTCTTTGTTGTAACACCATTTGAGCTTTACCACAATCCTAAAGATTTACTGCAATAAATAGTTTACAATAAATTTGTTGGCATTATATCGAAAGGCACATTAGGATTATGGGGGTCCAAAGTTAAATTGAAAACAAAAGCATTTCGTTTTGTGTTGTGTGTCTCTATTTAAGTGTGGCCGTGTGTGTGTGTGTGTGAAAATAAGTGTATCGTTGTGTGCGTTACGTACGTCCGCCTCCTGCTTCTCAGAATACCAGTAACGAAATAAAGCAATTGTCGTTGACAAAAGAAATACAATAAGGTCGTCGTCAACAAGGAGCACAAGGAAAACAAGAAGGACGAAGGCGACGACCCCCAAGGGGAGGTTCACAAGACGGAGGACTGCTTTTGATTCGGGCAGTGGTGGTGGTGGTTTGGATTTATTTAAGTGATAGTGAAGGGTGTTATTGATATACCGTCCATAAACTAAAAGAACGAAACACACAAAAAGCGTGAGCTCCTTTATTAAAGAAATTCAATGAATAGCATGAAACCCTTACGGTTGAATTCTATTGTGCTCTTGTTTTGTCTTGTACTAGAACGGACATGATATTGAGTAGCATTGAATGCTGTAATAAAGATTTTAATATTATCCCCCTCTCCCCCAAAGAAAGAAGCAGTACGTCAACGTATTGTGTATAAAACAGAATCTAGGTTGTGATTAGAAAAGCCTGCGGGCTTCCAAAGGAACTTCGCTCACTAAGGATGCTTGAAGAGCCAACAGAAACAGAATACGCTTTTAAGATTAACGGCAAACGGTCTTTAAATAATCATTTTTCTTCCAAATACAAAAATGTAATTGGAGGGATTTTGTTGTTGCCGTCAGTTGAAAGATCCAAAATTAACTTCCGAAAGACCACAAATTACACACAGTTCTTATGAAATGTTAATAATATATCCGATCCTCTAAGCGAGTTGGTTGCGTGCTTGCCTATCAGCGTGTTGTTTGTGGGTTCGATTCCCACTAGAGGCTTTGATCTGTCGCAGGAAAACTCTAGCCATATATCGTCGTTCGCAAGTTATTGTGTTCTATATGACAAAAATGTTTTTTTGGGAAATCCATGTTAAAGCTTAGTTCTTTATTGCAAAAAGTCAGTAAAGTATTGTATAGCACAAAGTCGATGTATAATATTTCGGAAACTATAAAGAATAAAAGCAAACTGATTACACAGATCGACAGGTCTCGATAAATTGACCCAAAAATCAGTCTTATCTCAATTTTTCCTATTTTGTCATATAGAACACTATAACTTACGAACGACGATATGAATATAAATTTACTATTTAATAAAATAAAAATGCAAAAATATCTTCTGACTGATAAAACCATGACAGACCTGACCCCACCAATGAATTCACATCCCTTTTAAATCATAGTCGACTTGAAATATAATTTTTAGATTCCATGACCTTAAGCCAACATAAAATTATAAGCATTCTCTTCTAAACAAATATTAAACCTTTACTCCCTACCTTCTATTGATGGACGATCAGGAAACGTAGTACAGAAGTGCCTTCAGAAGAAGAAGACCCGAAAAAAAATCCTATTTTTGTTTTCAGAAGAGAAAAATACATTTAGAGGATATTTCTGAAAACAAATTTTCGAAATTTCTTCTTCTGAAGGCACTTCGGTAGTGGGTTTTCTGATCGTCCATTAATAGAAGCGAGGGAGTAAACGCTTGCTTGCTGATTTTAAAAGATTATTGAAAGTATTGTGGCTTTGGTTCATTCAGAAAGTTTATGTACTAATAAATCTCTCTCCTATCGCTTGTTGCAAACAATACTCACTAATTTATTTCCCTTAACATTCGATGAAGGGACAGACCGGGAACTTATCTCGAATCAGTGAGCTGTGCTGGACATAATTCGTATAATCACTGGCCGGGACTCCTACTGTTTACAGTCGACTCCGAACGACTAATGCAAACGTTATGTACTTTACGATTTACAAAATGAGGGCATAAGTGTAGAAACAGAACACTGCGGCTGCGGCAGCGGTTGTCAAATTGGTATGGAAAATTGAGAGGCAAAACCGCACTAAAAAACCGCAATAAATTAAATCTATTTTTAATTTCTCTGCGGATTTTCTTACGCTCTGAATTTTTGATACTGCCTCTCTCTTTGTGTTGCCATATTTTCCTGTTTTTTGTAAACACAAAACATATGGTCTACTAGTTCATTGTACATATTTTCAGTAAGAAGAAGGAAAAAATACAATTTGAAAATTATTTGTGAGAAAGAAAATTTTAAATATGGACCAAATACAAAAGATTATCGAAAAAGTTGAGCAACATGAATGCTTGTACAATTTACAATCTGTAAATTACAAAAACTGCCAGGTTAATAATTCTTTTGTTTCAGTTGAAATCAAATAATAATAACGAACATCTGTGAAATGACAACAAAAACCGCTACCGCAACCGTCGTCATTTAATTCATTTGCTCTCGCCGCACCGGTTTCCGCAGCCGCAGCCGCAGTATTGTGTTTATACACTAAGTCTAATCGTATTTCTGGTAAAACTTTTTTTCAGCTACAAAAAGTCTTTTTTGTTCGCCCGAGCATTAGATTTCTATTTTTTCATAGAACCCTATTTAGGGGTCTTTGCTACTTTTTGCTGTATGAGTCTTTAATTACATTCTTTAGAATTGCAAATGTATGACGACGATTTCCTCGTTTAGATTGAGACGACTTCCCGACGGTCTAAATGAGCACAACTAAAGAAATCGCATCTTATTTACAATCGAAAGGAAAATAGTGTCTGCAACAGGATATCCAGAGTCCTGTTTAATCTGGTTGCAATCAAAGTTCCACTATAGAAATCTCTGCTGAAGATTGTTCTTCCCATTTCATAAAGATAATTTAATTTTTTGTTGTTGCTGAATATGTGTGTGTTTACACAAAGTTTAGCTTATTTATGTAAAATAGAAACTTTTTAAATTATAATAATTAATAAGAAAAACTCTTATTAAATCGTTACCCAGCATCCCTGCTCCCACAGGCACACACACAAACAGCCACATATACATATGTATATTTGGGTATGTATGCATAAGCAAACACACAGACAGACAGACAGACAGACAGTGGATGCAGTGCATCAGTAACTAAATAACGCAACTCTTAGAACTCTCTTTCCGCATCCGGAATTTACTTTAAACAACTTCTTTGGTGCACTCATACACATGCATATGTATGAATGTATTGCTTGTATGTGTGTGTGTGTGTGTGTGTTGTTTTTACTCTGTCTACGTCTTTTGTGGAATTGTGCATGGTACCCGTAGACCAGCCGAGGTATTCCTGGAATATGCCTTTCAAGTGTTGGATGGTGCCGGTGCCGGTGCTGGTGCTGTCTCTGGCAAGTGGTCTCATTAAATGTTGACACAACTCTACTTAGTACGGGTTGGCGTTGTTGTTCTTTCTTTTTGTTCTTCTGTGGAAAAACATAAACTATCATTAAACTATGGGCACCAGAGGTTAGAAATTTCTGAGTGTGTATGCACGTGTATTAGGGTGGCTACAAAAACCAAATGGGAAAATTCTAAGACTTTTACAATGCCTGCGTAGATGGCGACTAAGATTCCCCACAAACTGACATCTATTACAACGGGTTAATCGGTCATGGTGAAATCTGTATTAAGTTCGAAATATGTTTACAACGAAACAATTTCTGCCTGTACCTACGTTTATCGAGGAAAAATATTCGAAGAAAATATTTTTTGAAGACATCCTTTTAAACATTTTGTTGCCCTGCGACTTTGGACCAAACCAGTGTAAAGAAGAATATGTGGGAGAATGTCTATGAGTTTGGCTTGGGTACATGTATCGTAACTCTATATGTGTTGGCAAAACTTTATGTATTCATTCAGACTCCAAGACAAACCCCAACGTGTAAATAATTGTAAAGTATGAGGGTTTGACGAACAATTTGAGAACAATTCCAATTCATTTTTCTGTAATATGAGCAGAAAACGTTAATAATTAATAAACCGCATGCAGGAGTTGGAGTCTATTTATTCTGAGGAATTATATTTATACAACGACGGCAATTCTGGAAAAATACTTTTTACATAATCTGCACATACAGAAAATATCTTCTCACAAAGTACCTCACAGGGGACATTCCCATTACAGACGGTTTCCTCCTAACCTAAGTTTCACAAGTCCTGCCCAGTTATCAAAATACCATACCTTCTGGAAAAAGAGCTTCTTTGGCGTCTCGAAATTCAAAAAAGCTTTGAAATTGTTGCAATTCAATTCGCGGCAATTCAAAAACAAATTGACATTTCCAAACATGGACTTGGAAGAATGATTTCATTGAATGGATTATTAAACAACAAGTGAATGATGATTTGCTAGCCAAACAGTGGCTAGTGCTCTATATGGCGATATATTATTTCTTTCTAATCTATTTGGTATATATGTCATTTAACACCGCTGGATTTCAATCTATGAAGTGAAAGGTCTAGGTCCAACCGTACATTGAACACCTCTAACACTGTTCTGTAAAATATTCCATAAAAAGAGAAAGACCGATAAACTAAAACAAAAAGTCGACAATATTCGTTTCCGAGTATCCAGCTACAATTCTGAGTGATATTCATTACACCGGCAAACTGCCCTATGACCTTTAAATACAGAAATCATTCCCGTTTTCTAGGACTTTAACGCATTTCCCCAAAATAACAAATTCCCAAATGTTGGGACTTTGAAAAAACAAAGTGCCTTCATAATTCCTCATCGAAATTCTGGAAAGAGAAACCGCACACCGGAAGCGACAAGTGTGACACCAAGTAAGACACCTTCATACAATAGTCCTGGGTAATGGCGCAGTTTAGATCGTCCCGTCATCCATCACCTTGTATCGACACTCTGAACATGTGCCAAAATTCTCAAGGTCTTTAAGGACATTCATCCGCCCTGCTTCATTAGTGTTTATATTCTGTCCAAATCATTTGTGGGCCAATTTATCATACCACACTCGAGTCTTTATGTCGCTAATGTTTTTGTAGTCGTGTGTAGTGAGAGGTGTGCCTTTTTTTTTTAGCAACACCCAGACGAAGAAACCTTGGACATTGTTTTTTCTTTCCTTGTCTTTTCTATGTTTTCTCTTGCCGTTTGTTGGTGATGGTGGTGCGCCACCTTGTATGTTACTGATGATGTTGGCTGTTCCTGATTTGTGTGTGAGTGTGTGTGCGTTTTTTTTGTTTTGTTTGTTTTTGGTGTCCTTTTGCCCATTGCTCCTGGTATATTTTGTTTCCTTGTGTGGTTTTTGCTGTTGTACTCAATATTTGTGTAAATTCCACAAAGTGTTGAAACCACTGGACAAATAGTTTGGCCTTTAACCACTCTCTGAGAAAGTGAACATTCAAAAACAAAAGCACAGGTGTTACTTTCCGTTGGCAAAAAAAATAACACTTAAGCAGCATATGTACGAGTGTAGATGTGCACACACCCACACACACACACACACAGACAGAGTAAAGTTGGGGGGGGGGGGGGAGGAAGGGAGGGTTGTAAGTAAGTGTGTGCGTATGTAGTGGCGTATGATAAGATAACACAAAAAGTTTAAATTAAATTTAAACAAGCACACAATATTTGTGTAGATACTTTCACAAAGCACAACTTTTATTTATTGTTCATGTTGTTCTTGCCGTTGATGGTGTTGTTGTTGTTGGACCATTAGCATTACAAAGCACGAATACACAGCCACCGACACCACTACCAGCACAGGACACCAGGCAGGATTCACACACCGATACAGCTACATAAGATACTCTGATACTCTGAAGCGGAGCCCTGCTCATGTGTTCATTGACGATCATTTCCGGGTGGGTGAACGCCCACATGGAAGGGAGAGAACGGTTGGTCGGTGTGCGGCTGAGAGGGTGGCTGTGTGTTTTTAAAAATTAATTAATGTCTTGGAAAATGTTTTAATGGTTTCTGTAGTACAACAAAGCATTTAAAAATGATAAATTATTATCGGTTTTTAAATCCTAACACACTTTTCAAAGCACAATAAAAATATATTTTGCTGAAGCAGCAACATTTTACATGAAACGCTCATTTAAGTGGGCATAGTCAAGGCATTTCCAGCTGCGACCAATGAAACTTTTAGTTGGATCATTTAAACGCCGGCTTGGTCATGTTATCGCCACTATGGCGGCATTTGTATAGCACGATATAAAACGATTCGCACGTAAGGATTTGTTGTGTTTTATGAAAAGCAGAAATGATCGACATTTCACGAAGGTGACTTTTCTCGAATCGAATGTGTGTACCCACTGACTGGGACCTTCTGTTTAAAGCCTACACCTACAAACGGATAATGCTTTTCCTAGAGAAGTTTTTACGTGGCTTCGATATTACATTCTTACTCGTAATGTCGCCAGCATTTACGAGGTGGAAACATGGCTTCTGCTCTATGATAGTCGCAGACTATCAGATAATAAAATAGTAATGTTGAAAATTAACAAAATTCCGAAAGAAAAGAAACGACTGTTAAAATGAATTAAATCCACATTTCAAAGAAAAAAAAAAAAATTTAAATGTGAAATAATTCCCCACTATCCTTCTTTAAATGTTCTTCAAAACAAATAAGAGAAAATTAAAGCAAAGAAATAAAACAAAATTATATTAATTAAATGAAAAAGTAATATATTTAAATTCATAGAAACGTCTACTACTTTCGAGCAGTTCGTATTGTTCTAATTTTTTTTTTTTTTTTTGTGACTAACACTCAGGGGTGCCCCCTATAAATGTTTGTTCTTGCTGTTAACATCAGCCGACAGTTTTAGACTGGATTCGTCGCGAATCTTTGCACGTTACAATAGAAGAATTATGTGTGTGAGTAATGACCTGATGGTGTTTCGGGAAAACATTTTTGAGCGAACGTAAGTGGATTGAAAATTAAAAATTCGCGAGGGCAATCACAACAAAATTTCAAAACAAAGTAACAAAAAATAGGGCAAACCCTTTAAGGATAAAAAAGAGATCAATCCATGTTTAACTATGGAAACTGACGATTAAAAATGACTCTTTCGGTTTTTATCAAATTGTTTTTTTTTCAATAATACTATTTTCCCAATAATTATTACTCCTTCCAGATATTCAAATCAGATTGAGTTTGTTAATTTTCAGCCTAAATCCAATTATAATGCTTTTTTTTCTAAATTATAATAATGCGCGGTCAAGTCCTGTTGCAGGAAGACCCTAGACAAGCCAACTCAAAACCGTCTGCTGACCAGCCGAATGTCACTAACGCAACACTTTGCTTTGATATTTTTACTTGGGATTTGATTGACACTCTTTAAAATGGATTCGTTGAATGTTTTCGCTGGAATTGCCGAATTTAAGTTCCAGGAATTTCCCAAGGAGAAAGTCAATTACGTCTACTTCGTTTTCCACAAAGTTTCATTAACACACTCTGCGCTTCATCAAGGATTTCTTTATAAATCAAATAGAACGGAAAACGAAAAACAACAAACAGGACAAACAAACAAACGCACTCTGGCGACCTTTTTAACACCCAAAATCCGACAAAGACGAATCATCAGCAGCAGTAACAGCAGACGGCAAAGCAACTGCGCCTTACAACAACAAGAGTATCCTCATTCTCGTTTCTTAAAATGTTGTTGTGTTCCCATTTTCATTTCCACTTTTGTTTTGTGTTGTGTTGTCGAAAGTTTCGGTAAGAAGCAAACAAGAAATGTTTGCCAAATCAATTAAAAGCAAATTATGTTAAACTTATTGACGTCATTACTCTTAAAACACACGCTCACTCACTGCAGACCCACTGGGCGAAGACCAAGGGCCCACAGTAAGTCGACAGCCAATGCCATCCATGGAAGGCTGTTTGTTGGCCAGTCGAGCGACCAAAGAATGTAAACATTACTTCGTTAAGAAACTGTCGAAATTGTTGTCCAAAAAACGGACACACGCTTTTTCTCTCCTTCTCTGTGTCCCTTCAAGGGTTGGAGGACAACACGGACACACACAATCACACAGGAAAAGGTTTAGGCTGGCCGAAGTGGATGGCCGAAATATAAAAACAAAAACATTAAAACGTGTTAAAGTAATTACAACACTTTAAGGGTAATACAAACATTTAAACGTAAAAAATAAATCCAAAAAAGATAAATGTAAATTTTGCGTGTTGCTCTGGTTGTTGGTGTTTGTTTTATGTCCCCGGCCTATTAGCCAGAGGGGGTGGAGTAGTTGGCAGGCAAAGTGCGTTTCTAGGAAGTTTTTACGAGTATGACAACCTTAATTATATTGTCGTCCCAATATTGTTGATACCCACTGGCCCATGATTCCATATAAAGATATTGCCAGGATGTTTGACACAGTCGTCTTTGCAATGTCCCAAATGAGGGTCATACAGACTTTGTTTGGTGTTCTAATTATTAGGGTCGACATGGACGTGCGGAACCCCCACTGTAATGAGCTTTTGAAACGAAGTAATAATTTAATTTTATTAACTCAACTGAACCGAATGCTTCAGGGACGGAACTCCAACATTTTGATAATTAAATTTATCAAAGTTAAAGGAAATTTATTAAAATCTATTTTATTGTGTGCAGTTGACAAAAGTGTTTCCATTTGATTCAATGCATTTAGAAACGTTTGAAACAAGCGGCAATAGCAAATCCCCCAAAAAAAAAAAGATGATGAATAACTGAACTACTGATTCTATTCTCACAAATATAGATGGCGCTGCTCTTGCAATCAGCTGTAATAGTTGGGGAAAAAACGATGATTTGTGAACGACAAGCCTAGGGTGTCACAGTCAAAAGTACCTACGTATGTACGTATTGCCCCAAACAGTCGATGAAGGACGAACTAAGCACGATATAATTTCTATGCTCACTGGCCGGGACCTACAGTTTAGAGTATCTAGAGTTATTATACTCTTACTTGTAAATTCGATGTGGACCAGGATACAAATTTCGGTTAGCTATTTGATAGTCGCACACACTCTACAATAAGGACTTTAAAATTAAGTATCGATACCAAAACGTTCCACACAACAGGCATCACTGTGCGTCAATATGCGACTGTGAAGGTCCACTGCCAGTACATCATGCTGTCTCAACAAAGCATGAGTTTTGTAAGAATAAAAAACATATTATTCGGTATGGATACGATGTTAATCGGCAGTGATTAGTAGCCGAGAGTCAAGTATCGATATTTTTAAGTCGTATTCGAATAAAGAGCTCAATCAGGACTAGTCATCTCAGTCTATGACAATATAAATCTATATGAGCAGATGAAACAAGAATCGAAGATTAGGATATAATAGGTGAACGACCAGTCTTCATGCGGTTCCTTTAGACGCAATGGGCAATGTCACAGCATCACTGCTGTGAGTCGAGTAAGGGCCAATGTGCTCCATCTATGGGGTCTTTTAAGTGGGCTAAAAGACAAGCCAGTCAGACTGGCCAGGTTTAAAAAAAATGTACAAGAAAGGACTACCATCTACGGTCACTCAAAAGGGTAGCTGGAAAAACTAGCAAATGGTGATAGTTATTTGATCATTGTCAGTTAGTTATAAATTTAGTGCTCGTCTTAAATTATCTCCTCTGAAAATGCACAGCCTTTGCATTGCTTATCGGTCCTTCTTTCAAACGAGTGGAAATGTAAATTTCATGTTATCACATGATTGAAAACCTTGTTTGGAAATAGGTTTCTCAGATATGATTACAGTACTGGCAAACCACAGAGACGAGGCTTTCTGGCGGGAATTTGTCATGGGTATAGAAGGAGTTTTTGAAGACGTGTCCTGTCAAAGTAGGACTTCAGGAAATAAGCATTAGACTTGAAAGTGATTTTTTTCGCCTCCGCGTCCTCTTTGTAAATTAAATTAAAATGTGTGAGTGGTCTGGTTTCATGTGCATTTAAGCCCTAGAGCAGATCGTAAATATTTGGCGTATTCGAAAAGAAACAAAGAAGTAGAAGGAATTTCTTATTTGAAGCGAAAGCCTCTAGAGAAGGCTTTACAATGGTTTCCGTCGAGATCGAATATAACATCATTGTAGGGTAGGTACGTAGCACAGGAAATTATTAAATTTGTTGGCATGAGGGAGTAAAACACCGTATACACGTTCTTAAAACGTTCCTTTTCAAAAATTTCGGAAAGTTCTGTTGGCCCCTAGACTTTTTATCATTCATTGTACGAAACGGATAATTTTATATGGTTTTCGAACAGGGCTGTGGTGTCGGAGTCTGACAAATTTGCCCGGAGTCAGGGCTGTAGTGGAAAAATTTCCCGAATCCGAGTTTTATTGACTTACACTTCCCATAAAATAAATAAAATGTATTTTAGAAAATAAGATAATCTCTTAATATTTTTTAAATTTGAAATATTTTCGTTTATATGTACGTTTATATCTTAAAGATACAAACGCACCTCAGTGCAATATAAAGTATAGGCATAGTGGACGGAAATAGAATTTTCGGAATTTTGTTATTGACGCAATTATGACTCGACTCCACAGCCCTGATTTCGACATATCATCGAATAATTGGAGAGTTTTATTTTTAAATTTCTTATTTGTACAATTATTACTTTTGCAGTGTAATGTGTGTCTCAGCGGATACTAATGGGCTCAACAATTTGTCCGCGTATGAGAGAAGTACTTAAGCGGACGGTACTGAAAAAAATGTCCGTTTAAGAGAGGTGCCCTTGATTAGAGGGAGTATATCATTTGCATACTGTGATATTTCTCTGATATTTTGAATGAGTACTATTTTTATAAAACCACTGGAAAATGTGCACGCAGCAAAAGCACAATTTCTCACAATGTCGGAATTCGTGTAAAATCTTTAATTTGATCCACACAATCCTTAACAAAAACCACAGTCTCAGTTGAAATTTGTTGTAAATAGAAGATGACAAATGGAAGACCTTTCCACTTCGCTTCTGATACCTTCCATACAAATGTCCAACTTCGACCCATTGTACCTTTCCTGTGAGGTATGTCCCGGAAATTCATAAATCGTCAATGGGTGAGCATATGCAAAAGTCGGATCTTGTTTGACTAAGTCCAAAGGAGTCCATGTGATAATGAATATGAGACATAATCCAACGGAGTTATGTCTTACAAATATTTGGCATTTCTTTCATTCACAGAATACGAAACGGCGAAATGGAAAAGTTAAGTGATTTTAGCACAAAACAATTTGTTGTCGTGCTGAGACCGCTAAGACAGTGAAATCAACTCGAACGAAAAGACTTTTAATAAATCAGTCTTCTGTGTAACTGTTTGTTGTGTTTTTTTTTCAAGTTACCCTAAAGGACACTTAACCATCCCTCAAAGCCCCCTCTGTCCCATGAAACAATCATCATCTTATGTAAATTTAAGGTACTTTGTCTGTCTTTGGCAATGCCCCTTAAATGTTCTTAATTATTTTCGCAACCATTTTGAGTTTGAAAATTTCGTTGGGTATCATTTGTTATTTTTGTTTTTGTAATTGTATGTGAGTGTTGTACTTACGACAAGCTTTTTCGTTGGTATGGTGGCGGGTGGCTGGGGCACTGGCGGACTAATGGCTTTAATGGCCTGCGTAGGCGGTGGAAAAATCTCCGCTGGCTGCTTAACGTAAAACAGATTTACTCCAAAGTGTGAAATTTTGTTGGATTTTCTAAAACACCGTAAGCGAAAAACTCCTGCTTCTCCTCCTCTAGCAGTTGCTAGCACTCGAGTCGCTGCTGTGCGGCTGGTGTTGTGTCGATTGGATTACGCCGCTTTCACTGTTTCACCGGGCTGGGTGGCGGGGGCAGCGCAAAGGACAACAACGTTGTTTGGACTCCAAAGGCGCAAATGTTTAACACAACAACGGCTGATGCTGTTGTTGTTGCTGCTATCGCTGGTGCTGGCAACGCAAAGAGATTTCGGGGGGAAATGTTAAATTCCAACAGAAAATCTCCGGATAAGGCCGTTCGTCGTTAAAGTAAATAAACGAGACGGCGGCTTTTGTTTTGACAAATTCAATTCAGGGCCTGTTCAATGTTCGACAACTTCAATTTGCTATATTGACAAATTATTAAGCTTTGATTTGTGGACCTTCCGCTCGTCAAGTGTTTTTGGTTTTGGTTGCTCCTAACAATGTTTACAAATCTTCGCTAATCCTTTTGGACTTCAACAAATGTCTTTCAATGACTTGAGATTTCTGTTTCTGTTTTTGCAATGCTCTATTTTCGACCGTACCGGTTTGCTTGTTTTCCCAAACAGAAGCAGCGTAAGTGACCTTTGCTTAAAAAAAAGACTCGTTGTTTTCGTATTTGATTTTCCGAAAAAACTTGGTTACAAATGGGTTCTTTGTTTTTTTTTTTTGTTTGTTTTACAAAATTTGTTGTTTATGTGTTAGTTAGTTGGTATTCTCTTTTTTGCTGCTTACAAAAAAGGGTCGCCGAAAAGAGGTGTGGGTTTTAGGGTTTTTTGGGTTGGTTTTGTTTTTGTGTTCTATGAATTCACAACTTTTTTAAGAAGCTCTTGAAATTCTCTACAAACAAAATGTTGTTGGGATGTTTTTGTTGTTGCTGTTGTTGGTTAGTTAATTGTAGGTTGTTTGTTTTAAAGCTCTGCTACAGACAAAAATTACATTTATATTTTTCGTTTTTGTTGTTGGTGATTGCACTTGAACGCGTTGTTTGTTTCTTGGTTTTGTTGTTTGTTTTATTGGTTTTGCTAAAGAAGGCTGGCGTTGCTCATCAACTTTCAAAAAAAATTGCCGAAGAAGAACAAAATCGCAATTATTGGTTTCGTACGTGTTTGCAGAAGAAGAAACTTCGTAGAAAGGATATTCAAATTATTGCTACGCTTTACGTTTACGACGACGAATTCGCTTGATTGATTGATTGACTGGCTGATTGATTGATTGATTCTCAACTACAACAATAATTTAACAGAGTGAAAACTTTGCTTTTTTTCTAAATACAACAATTGTGATTTTACAAATTTTTTTTTTGGTTTGCTTTGTTTTGTTGTTGGTTTTAACTGAACTATATATTGAACTACTGCACGGCTAAGGAACGCAACGACTGATGGACTCGCTTGTCTGATAACGACTGAAGGTCCTTAAATATGGGGAGCACTGAAGCCAAAGCGGCATAAAACAATATTTTGGTTTTTCTGTTTCGGTTTCTGTGCTGTTTCAGTTTCTGATTCTGCTTCCAACGTTTCGCATACAGTTAGTTGCCTTGCTGAGAACACAACAAGCAGCTCAAATAATATCAACCGAAAGCCAAGCAGACCCAACGAAGGAAATCACATTTGTTCACTCTGTCATCGTTGAAACGTACAAAGCTGAAAAACACATCAAGTCCACCTCCTTCAACCACCCCCTCACTGGTGATATGAACAACAACAAAAAAGGATTTCATACCAGACACTCTCGCTCTCTCTAACTCAGGCAAACAGGAAATGTAAACATTTCTCTAAGAAAAAAGGAATAAATGGCAATTGCAACTCTCTCTCTCTCTCGTAGGTTGATGAAAATCGACAGAGACCGAGAGAGAAAACTAAACGAGTAATCTAAAACCAGAGAGCGAGAGAGCGTCAGAACTTGCAATCTGCTCGTATTTGTTTGTTTTTGGGACTTTTAGGGTTGCCGTGCAAAAATCAATTTCCGGCTGAGAGCGTGGGAGTTGTGGGGAGTGTGAAGGCAACCGTGCAAAGTCAAAACCATAATCAGACTAAGTGTATTGCTCAGGACGAGCGACCGACCATCACCACAATAATGTGTGCCTTTTACTAGGCCTTCTCATCCTACGACAGGTTGAGTGCATGTGTGTGTGTGTGTACGAGAGTAACATTTCTGTCGTTGAAATAACAAATATTTCCGCTTGGTTACACAAATCAAATTATCTTCAAAAAGAAAACAACGAATTACGATGTGAGTCAAATTTCAAAAGAATTCCCAAACTAAAATTTCGATTTTTGCTGTCGACAAATAAATTCTATGGTAGGCATTCAGAGAGTTTGCAAATACAGAGTTTTCGTTTAACTATTCCATTTCCATAAAAATTCACTTTCGAATATTTCCCCAAAGGCAACACGATACCCGCACTTGTGTTCGTTACCTTTAGGGCACAGCAATATGACAGACGGAGAGGCTGCAGTTGACAAGGAGAGTGAAAGAGAAATGTTCCATTTCCTGTGATGAGAGAAATTAGGGATATTTCTTGCAGCACATGGTTGCCGTACCGAAAAAACATCCCAATAAAAACTGGCAATCGGAAAAGTAAGAAGGACTTTTCGTTACAATTTAAAATCAACCAAGTGGCGAACGATTAGCGTCGGCAGCAGTTGGCAGCATACTTTAATGTTGTGTTTTCTTCGAAGATCCGCCTTCTAGTGTCTGAAGCTATGGCATTCACCCGGCCTATGGGGATGTACTGTGTTCATTCTTCAGCCGAATATTCGTACGTGGACACGCAGGGATATTAAATGAGCTATGGTCTTGCCGATGACAGATAAATCATATTTGTACTCGTATATATTGTGCTACCAGTGACAGTATGGTTGTTACTCCATTTGTGATGGCACACGTACAAGTTACTTCGACTGCGGCAATACCCCAATGCCGGTAGTGAATGGTAAGGACAATAGAAGTCATATGTTGTGGGACCACAGACGTCAACATGTTAATGTTAAAGGATTTCCCCCTAAAGCCTAACCCTTTGATGAAACCCTTAACAAAATCTGGCACCATTCAGTTGGACAAATTTCCCCAAAAAAACCCATTGGCCTGCATATCTGTTTTTGGGAAGCTGGAACAATAAACGTTTCCTCAATAGTGGGAGTAATTGGGAAGATAAAGCGACCTCAGAAATGCTCTCTGACACCACATAATCACCAGAATGCGCAGGTACAACCACGACAGTGGACGTTAATTTAACAAGATCCATGGACGAATTTACTTCTCGACGATATGAAACAAAAAGAAAAAGCTCTTAAAACGAATGATGAAATCAACAAACGTTGATAACAATCTGATACGAATTAAAAAGTTGCTTCTCCTTTTTGTAGAAATAGTTTTTTGGGGGAATCTTTAAAGAAATGCACTTCTTGTCACATTTCCAAAAATCTACCACAGGACCTTTTTTTTGCATCGAATACTCATATACAGTGAAAACAACAAAATGGAATCGTTTCGGGCGCATTCCAGTGGTTCACAACTGCCAAATTTTGAAAACGGGCACACATACAGACATACACTATTACGCACACCCGTAGTTACAACTACAACATACAAGAGGACGAACACAACAAAAAGTGTCAACTTGACATTGCGCTACGTGCGTCAATGTTCCAGACAACACTCGGAACAACAATGCGAGGCAATGCTCGCATTACGCGCGTTCCCCCATTAGGAACGCCACAACACACGAAAAAAATAACTAGAAGAAACAACAAAACGCCAGCCAAACCAGCAAGGAAGAAATTCTCACTTTAGGCCACCCACCCATTTACATTCTCCGCAACCAGACATTCGCACACTCATGCAAGGATTCCCTCTTCGTCTTACGAACTCACTCAAAGTTTTTAACCCATCCCAAAGTTCAGAGGAACAAAACGAACAGAACAGAATAGAACGGAGCAGAGCATAGAATAGGCCAAGATGTACGAAGGAAAATATATGGAATGGAATAGTGATAAACTACTGTAGACTCCCAAAAGGTGCATACGAACATTCCGACACATTCCCACACACACACATACACACACAGGCCCACCATCTCGCATACACACACTCACGCGCCCAAATTGTGTAGAGACGATTTGTGTAAAATGTAACAACAAAGTAATCAAATTTACTGAAATGGAGAAAGTTTTTATTAACTCTCATGCTCCTCTATTTATGGAATATTGCCGTGCGGAGAGCACAGGCTGGAGCACGGAGCACTTGCTCTCAGCATGCGCTTATGGCATGCAATTCCGATTGCTCTCCTGCTCGCTCATCATTTTCAATTTCAGAATGTTTTGCTGAGAGCGCGCATGTCGACATTTTTGTGCACAATTTCCCGCCAACAAAACGGCGTCTGCTGCCATGGCACCTTTATCAGAGGATTTTCCGGTAAAATTCGATACCCTCTGCGAAAATTTTACAAATGTGCGACAAATATCATGAAGATATCGGAGCAAAGTGGCAAAATAACAGATGACTTTAATAAACAAATTACTAGTAAAGAAAAGTCCATTTTAACAAATTTCAGCAAACAAATTCGCATGAAAAAATCATCGATTCCGACGAAAGAAAAAAGAAACAGAAAATGGCAACGTTGCAATGTAAACGAAGCGTGAAAACTCTACCAACGAGGAAAATATTACCTAAATTGGCACAATATTGTGATGCAAAGAAAAATGAAGAATGCCACAAATGAAGAATTCACCAAAATAAATGAAAAATCCCCCCAAAAGCCCAATACAAAAATTTTCCAAAAAATGACCCCCAAATATTATGAAAAATACATAAAACGTAATTCGAAAAAAGTGATTTTTTTAACAAAAAAAAATATCATTTTGCAATATCACCCCAACCTAAAAAAAAACCAAAGAAAAATGTAAAACAACTTCAATTAAAAGTGATTTTTTTGGGGTATTCTTCATTTTAGCCGTGAACCATTACCTAACCCAACACAACATCGTTTAGCTAAGAAAATGGAAATCGGCTGACCGGCACTTAGGTTATGCTGATGATTTGGAAGCAACATTTATCCAGCTTGTAAGCGACTGAAGAATCCCTACCTAAGAACAACAAAATCACAGCTTCAGCCGGAATACAAACAAAGCTGTAGAAGACCGGAGGGGAAGAGATGATAAGATACATATATCAGCTAGACTGTACAATCTAGAAGTATGAAAGCATACCTGATGTTTGAAACCTCAGCGTGCAAAATGAGAACAAACCCGTTTGTACCAACCACGCGAAGTGTTGCAAGCATTGATTCTCTTGAGGTCATTTTGTACCACTTTTTGGCACATATTGGGCGGTATCTCAGCCATAACTTGACGAATGTTGGTTCTTAAGTGCTCAAGAGTTAAAGGTTTATCTGCATAAAATCGGTCTTTCGAGTAGCTCCACAAAAAAAGTCTAATGGTGTCAAATCGCATGATCTTGGTGGCCAGTTGATGTCGCCACGACGAGAAATTACGCGACCAGGAAATGACTCTTGCAATAAAGCCATATTCGCTCGAGTTGTGTGGCATGTGGCTCCGTCTTGTTGAAACAACCTATTCTCCAAGTCGTATTCTTCAATAGTAGGCTTAAAAAAGTCGGTTATCATACTACCATAACGCTCCGAATAGTCGGTGACAGTCGTTCCCTCATCGTTTTCGAAGAAGTAAGGCCAATCACACCTTCAGTGACTTTTTGTGGATGTAATGGCCTCTCTTCAATAACTTAAGGATTCTCAGAACACGAAATACAACAATTTTGTTTATAACCATAAACCATAATCTCCTCTTAAAGCACGATATGTGGCTGTGCCAGAATCACCATTTTTGTAGTAGATTTTAATTTTAACGCGTTGTGTGATAGTTAAGCGATCCATTTTCGTCAATGTCAGACTTCCAACTGAAAAGAACAAAAATTGGCTTAACAACTTAGTTTGACATATGTGGAATTCCAGCCCTATACTTTTGAAACGACGAAATTGATAACCCTATGAAATCTATCTATTGACTGCAAAGGCGTCTTCCACACGCCGATAAGAGATCATTTATTACAACCATGTAGAATGACCCTGAGTGACTCTAGATCCTCAGTGAAAAGTGACACTCCTCGACAGGGTGACATCTTATCGTGCAACTTCTTCAATACTGATGAAGAAATATTGAGAAAAAGCTGAAGTAAATAAAACAGGCACAGTGAACACCAAAGGGCACTTGCTACTCAGATGTGCGAACAACATTGCCACTCTCGGAATTTTTTTGATGGCGATTTCTCGAGATGGAATCGTTGAAGATGGGTCTGATGGGGAACGAGAACAGGGACAATAGAAGGCCGGCAACTGCAGTGGAAGAATTTCTGGAACTCAGCTACGCTATCAATAGAAAGAATGATGTAAGCGTTTAAATAGGGCAAATGATAGGAAATGCAAATATAAGCCAACAATTCAAGAACAGAGCCCTCTCTCTATGAACTAAAACAATCCTATACAACAAGTTAATTCTACTCGTGCTTATTTAGTGTGCTGAAACCTGGGCGGTTTTTGAAGGCAAAATCCTTAGCAAAATCTATAAAAGAAGTATTGGAGTCGGCTTCGACCAACTAAGGAAATCAATCCCAACCAATAACACCATGTGAAAATCCTTATATTTTTAAGGATGCGTTTTAATAAATTATAATCTTTTCAATAGTAAAATGGCGATTCTAATATGTCGATGATTTTGTAAGTAACTTTGATAATTTACAAGGATTTTTTTTTTAATCTATTTTTCAATATGTTATCCTAGGCGTATGCATAGTATTTCTTGGTGTATACTGGGGTTATAAACTCCAAAAAAATTATAGATAAATTCCTTTAAAATTGCCTTTTTCATTGGAGGTCCCTTTATTATCTTGATTATAATTTTGATTACGTCCGATCAAACAATAAAATACACCAAATTAAAGGAAATTATGTGGATTAAAAGTTGTGTGAATATGATTTTTGTATAAAAGTAATGGTTACAGAGCAGTGGGTAAAATAATTTTAAAAAAACACAAATTTTTTGTGGTGGCAAAAGAAAATCATAAAAAATTAGAAAAAATCTAAGCTATTCCACTTTATGTTATTATCGAAAATCCAGCACCCTTTCGATGAAAAAAAGCCATGTATGAAGAAAATCTAGAGATAAATGTGGAAGTTATGGTCATTTTTGTAGAAGTATGACTACTGCGTAATAGAAAATGCATTCGATACTGAGTGAACGCTTGAAGCCAAAGCTGAAACTATTATTTTTAAATAATCGAACTGATCGAATATACTGATCAAGTAGACAATTTCAATTTCTTCACATTGATTTGCATAGGCTTCATCAATCGATTGTCACTAGGTACATGTTTGTAGTTATGTTTCGAGTTCGATAACACAGCTAAAGAATGAAATTCATTAAAGAATAAATTGAATTAACCGCAACTGGTTGACGCCTAACTTTTAAATTAATTAAAATCTTTACGAGTTGTATCGTCTCTGTGAATGGTGAATAAAATATGCACCAATATGCCAAAATTCATCTTCATCTGAGGTAAAGTCGTACAAATATCACAAGAAATGGGGGGGGAACATAACTCCCCGCCACACACTTCCACCACACAATGTACATAACCATAAATCTCGACTCCAGTCGGGTATATGAAAAACACATATCAGCCAATATGTACAGGCATGCACACACACATACACACACAGAGACACAAGTACATCTCCGAACATGGCGAAGGTCACACTAGTCTAAAACCTACGAAGGGGAGAGAAATCATGTACAGCGAGAAAATAAAATCTATGCCATAATTCTTTTATATCGTTGAAATAGTGAATGGCAAATAAAAGTTAAAGTTGCGAAACTGAAACAGTTTTGTTCGGCTGTTATACTTTTTTTTTTTGTTATTTTCTCTCTCTTTTTTCCTTGTTTCTTTTTTTTTGTTTGGTATCAAAGACAACCTAGCCAATATTTAACATACGCACACCACACACACCCATGCAGGACCACATAGTCACTTACACACATGTATGTGCATATGTACAAACGCCGTTGAGGTAAGTGGTAATAAAAATACCAACAAAAACAACGACAATTTCGCTTTCCAGGATAACTTTAGTGACGGTGCGGCCGAGTGGGTTGCCAGCGAGGGGGACATAAAGACTGCCACTGCCATCGTATCACCGCGTCAGTTCGCCGTATACGATGGACCATTCCGGTGTTACAGCAAAAATATGAATAAATGCTTTATGTATGGATGTGTGTGTGTGTGTTATGACTGAAGCGATAACAGAACATAAATTATAAATGCTCGTAACATTTATGCGTTTTATGAATGAATAAAAACGGGCACGGAAACACACACACATACACGCACACAGAGCAACGCCGAACAATCAACCAACCAACCAACCAGAGGAAGTTCCCCCAAAAATACGCTTTCAACGGCAATACGAAAATGTAAATGAACATAAGTGTGTGTGTGTGTGTTTGTGTTCATCTGCCATACTTGGGCACACACTCATACACATACACCAGCCACTACAGCAGTTATTAAAATGTTTTCATTTCTGCAGTAAATCTTAAATTTTTTTACAATTACACGTTAACAAACAATACGTTTCTTTCTCATTTCGTTTTTTTTTTCTTCTTGTCTTGTTCTTCTTTTATTTCTATTTCAACACAAAAATGTGCTCCGTAATAGCGAACGAGCAAGCGTTCGTTGAAGCGTTTCCTGGCCTTAGATGGGGCACGGCCGCCATGCGATGCTTTCTATGGAGTCCACAGAAGGTGCTCCATTGGTGGCGGGGGAAGTGCTTACATTGGTGTGGAAAACAATGAAGCATTTTTACATATTACCAACCAGCGCCATTGAATAACGAAATGCAGAAGAATATGTAAAACATGAACGGCACAAAAGAAGCAGACGCAACCCGTGGGGGTACGGTAGGGGCACAGCATATAAAAGAATCTTGAAAATATAAAGAATCGTCCTGATGACACAACCTGCTGAGCTACTAAAAGCAACGCCAGCAAAGGTGCTGACTGACGGTGAGTTTGTATATTTTCGTTGTCCGCACTTTAGACACCCTCATCAGTAAGTTTACCTGTATGGGGCTGACTGGCTTGACTTGTTTTTCTCCATCATGTGGTAAATAATTGGAGGCTGTTTTTTCAAGTACAATGCCCATACATGGGGCATCCCTTTTATGAACTAGGGCGGTTTTGTGGCCAAGATCAGCGGGTTTTAATGTAACATCTCTCAATGGTTGCAAAGGGTGCTTTTCTGTAAATCTACTTGTATTAAATTGTAATATTGAGTGATTCACTGATAATATCTGTAAAATTTAGTATCATACAAAATAATCATACATCATACAAAGCATACACATATTGGCTGTAACTGTTTTTAATTTCCCATAAAACATTTGAGAATTTCGTGTGACAGCCTGTTGGAGGTCTATCATTGTTGATGTTGGACACATGACTTGGGTGGCCAATTGAACTGTTCGAAGTTGTGAAAGCATTTTTTTGGAGGTCTACCAGGAAATCGTTAATACAAATAACCCACCAATTTTACTGTGAGGGAAATCGCGTACATTTTCAACTAAAGTCTCTAAGTATATGGGATCACATGGTTGTGTGACTTTTTTTGGTTACTACTTCTGATTCATATCAACAATTCGGGTTAGCTTTTCCGAAAGTATTTCCACCTCTAGAGAATTGTCGACTTTGAATATATTTAAGTGGCGACTATTTGTGAAGAGACCTCAGTAAAATACACATTTATCCACAGACAGTGTAACCTTGTTGAGCGTGGAACTGCCAATTCACAGAGTGTCTTAGTTGAGCCGAAATCTCAACAAAACAACTGCAGTTGTCATCCATAGAACGAATTGCTGGTGCTGTGCATTTTCTGTCTCAGGCTATTGAATATTGTTGATGATTCATCAACATTAATGTTCACGGGCTTTCGTACGCACCCAGGGGTTTGTCAAGACCGACTACTCTCAAGTGACGCACCGTCGCACCAAACAACCAAGCTTGTCAAAATGTTGTTTGAACCCGCGACACATTAGGTGCACTTCAGCGACATGAAGTCTCGTTTCTCCCGTCTTAATCTCCGGCTTGTTTGTTGTGGGAATGTAATTGTAAGTTCTAATATTCCAAGCCTACAACAAAATGGCGCAAAATAAAAAACTTGCACGTTTCAATTAAGTTCACTGTCTTAAAGTTACGAAGATCGGAAGTACGTAAATAACAATATCTTAAACATTATTTTTCCAATCACCGATTTTTTAACAGCAGCTCCATCAGGCATTTCGATTTGCTAAACTTTCGTTTAGACGATGCTGGCAGCAAACCGGAAAATGTTTTGTTTTGCAATAACTGAAAACATTTTACATTTCAACAACACAAATCTCTTGGACGTGAACATCTGCACTAGACAACGGCATGAAATCATTTCCGACAACACTCTTCAATCGTTTCGTATAATTTCATTTCGAGTCTCATGTTCAGCTTCAAAGGAATAATTTCCAATGAAAAAGTCAAAATATTCCACACTAGGAATTGTTAAGCTCGCACAGGCTCACACACACGCACACACACACTCGTACGAATGCAAAAATAACAATTTTAAGTCAAGGCTGTCATGACGGTGACGAAAATGAAACAACATCTCTCCACCCCTTCCCCCCCCCACAGTATGCACACTTATACATTGAAAGGCACGCACAGTCACACATTCAACAATGATACACCCACACATAGCCGACCCACATACACATGCATTCACAGGCGTGCATGTATGAAATAGACTCATGCATATGTTAAATACATTAAACATTTGCATAAATAAGTCGGTTTGTTTATACAACACACACATACACACACAGAGGCCTACATATGCGTGTGAGCGTGCGTTCGTCGAAGAGAGTAAAATGAATACTGATAGATATGCCTCTGCTGAAATTCCTACCTTTCTCGGCTACAACTTAAAGTCGAGGAGATGATTTCGAGAAAAAAAGGACGAATTTTGTTCACATTTCTTACTTTGGCAACCAGAGAACTACATACACTTATACATTTGTATGGAAGTTGGTGTGTGTGAGTGTGTGTGTGTGCTGGGGTATGCATGTGTAGTTTGTAGAACGGAAGCAATTGTTAAATCAATTTGCGTTTTCAACAAAAGTTTCGACATTTCCGGCTCATCAACACAAAATGCATAAAAGCCATCATCATCATCCAGCATCCATCCAACCAGCCAACAACAATCAAGCAACTCATGCCGTATGTATGTGTGTGTGTGTGCGTATGTATATGAGAGTACCTACTCAAACAGCATCAGCCCCCACCACTCATTGCCGTATACACATCCACACACAGGACACACGAGGAGATGTGTAATGTTAGTTATGATAAATTTGCCTGTATGGATGTCAATGTGTAGTTGTATGTGTGTGTGTTTTTGTGTGCTCCTGTAGCTGTGTGTATTTCCTTTAGTGCTTTATTGTATTGTGGGTTATAATGGGTTTTGTTGTCAAATTTCCCAAGCACCACTGACATCGACATCAGCATCATCACCAAAACAGCCTATTGTCAATTGTTGTATCATACACACACACACACACACTCATACATACGCCGGCACAGACACATTCATACAAATCTTAATATCATCTTTTCAATATCATTCTCATTATGGCTACTTGTGCTGAAAACCAGAGCTGTGGAACAAATAATGTTCTGCCAATACGTCGGCAGGGATAAAAATGGAGGGATTTGAAGCGGAAATGACTGACATGGAACCCAAAAACCTATTCTGCATTATGATGTGTAATAATTGATTTGCCGAAAAAACATTGCACTTAAATTACTTTTTGTAAATGGTAGAATAAAATATATAACTACTATAAAATATTTAAAATATAAAAATACATGACACGGGAAAAGAATTTTAAGTATTACGCCTGAAAATATCATCAACTCACATTGTTTGGAAATTTAAATATTTCGGAAGTAAATCTGTAACTTGTTGTGTTTCATGGAGCGAAATGACATTTCACACAGCCGTAGGGAGAAGTTAACTCCCTAGTCCCAATGGTGCTGGATCGAAATAACCGATGTGTGGATTTTTGTTTAAAAAAATTGAAGAGGAGGATATGGGCAACATTTGGTTTCAACAGGACGGTGCTACGTGCCACACAGCCGAAGCTACACTCGATGTTTTGCGCCCTGTTTTTTGAAGATCACATTATCAGCCGCAGATCTTTTGACAAAATATCCAGTAGTTTTTTTATAGAATTTTTTAAAAAAAAAAGTTATTTGGCGGACCCTGTATTTTTAATTTTTTGTAGAATTTTTGGGAAAGTTTTAGGGGCATTTTCAAAGTCGTTTCAAAATAAATTACTTTGAATTGTTGCAGCTTTAATACTGCATCATTAGTTTTTTACACTTTCATGACATTTTTTAAAAGTTATGTAACGTTTCTTTTATAGTTTATGTAAAATTTCCCAAAATATTTTATATGTGACAGCTAAACGAGCAAAAAAAAAATACAAAACTTATGATTTATATACATCAAAATGTCGAACATTATTCTTTTGAAATGATGACTCAAGGACTCTGAAAATGCTTTTTATTGACCAACTTGTGCTCTAAATAAGGAAAAACTCGGAAAACCCGAATTTTATGCAAAAAACGGTTTGTGGCGAGTCTATATCTGTTCGCAAAAAATCTGAAAAATTCTAAAAAATACTTTACAGCATAAGCTATAAAACTCAGGTTGGGCCAGGTTGGACACTAATGTGCACACGTATTTGAATTAGAGCAGGAGGACTTATACTACCATACTGTAATGAACGTTCATAGCCTAAGAATCAAGAATTAAATTTCAAGCATTAAAACCGATCCTCTTTATTCGCAATGACGATCAACTCAAGTTCAAACGAATGTCGGCACATGTAAACACTGTTTGCAGTAAAATGCTTACAACTTTACAATTTAGTGTCTTGTCGACTCAACGAAACTTGTATTGGATTGCACATAAACATTTGCCATTAATTGGTATTGTTTGTTACAAGAAATTCCCGTTTGCATTCTAGAATATTTTGTGCCGCAAGAATAATATTTGCTACACCACTGCCAGGCATTCACGCAATCATCTTTGCACTTCACCAGAGAAAAAATTGACAACATTACAATCATAAGCTTCATAAGCATTTCAAGAATGTTAATTGTTGTGTCTGACTGTGCGCATCTGTGCAGGTGTGTGTGTGCGACGGAGTGTTGAATATGAAAACAACAACACTTATTTGCAAGGAAAAACTTACTCTTCGGCTGGAAGGATATCGACACATATACGCACACCTCTCCCCCGCCTCATTTCACACTCAGTCGAAGACAGACGGGTGTAAAGGTGCCCGGCTTGCCTGTCTTTAGTTTGCTTTCAATGTATTTGTGGTTAGTGTCATTCCACAGATTCTATACAATTTTCAAATGGCTATGTGTGAGTGAGTGAGTAAGTGACTGAATGAGATGTGTTGCCATACCTGCTGTGTCTCTGCATGAGTGTGTGTGTGTGTGTGTGGGGGGAGGCTTACTGCTTGGCATTGTTTATTTGTCTTCTTTGGAAAATCTTTTCTCATTTTTTTTCCTCCTCATTTTCATTAAAAAGAAGGAGTTTCTGTTGTTATGTGTATCTGACACCTGATTGCAATTAAAAACACTTTTTTTCAGGCAGCTACTCCTCCTGGACTGGTTCATCATCCTCTAACATCCGGTCCTTCTTTCGATTTCCACCATCTTCGTCGTATCGCACCTCATCTCATTCCAGTGTCGTTGGGTTTATGTAATGTATTATCTTCACTTACAGTCAATCCTCTTTGGCTGGTGCTACTGCTACGGGTGTCGCCGCAGTCGCAGTCGTCGTCATCGTGCCCGTCTTCATCCTCGTTTATAATGAAGGGGCGTGAATTGTTCGGCGAGCAGGCAGATGGGAAGCGGCGACATTGGTTTATTGTATAAATCAAACAATTGTTAATTTTTCTCTCCTAATAAATTTGTAGATTGAAGAAGCAGAAAATCAAAATGAAAAAGAAAGCTGTATCTTCTGCCGCTTGACAGACTCAATAAACAATGATTTAATTCTTTGGAAAATAATGTAATGCGGTCGTTTATCAATCAAAATTCGAGCAATCACAGCACCGGAAACAGCAGAATTGTATCAACAGCCAAATTAGCTTTGGATGGAGGCTTCAAAGAACATATTTGTTATACTTAAGACTCAATCGACTGCGGAAGATGTTAAATAGAGCGGGGGTTCTGAATGGCACCGCGAATATTCAAATCTGAACCAAAAGCGCATGGAATGTCTAACAGTGGCGGCTTGATAATGATTGATAATCTCAAATAGATGTACGCAGTATTATTGATTTTATTTTCCAGGGACTTTAAGAGCATTTATCGCAATGTCGATATCTGGTCATTTGTAGATTTACTAGGCGTAAATCCGCAATTGCCGAGAGAGAGAGAGAGAGGGAGATGACAGGTAGTGTGAGCGACTATCACACACCGAACCCCTTGTTCACATTCTGGTAAGAAGGCCGAACACATTTCGCAAGTCTTTAATGCCGACAACTGCAGCGTGTAAAACTTTTCTAGAAAAAGAATTAGCCTTTCAGAGCATTTGGACGACCTAAAATCACAATCTGTCTACAAAAACTCTAAAGTTCGAATATTTAACTCAAACATCAAGAATGTCCTTCTAAACGGATGTTTAACTTGGGACGCAGCAACATGAGACCTTAACGCTCAACAGATCTTCATCAACAGATGCCTGTGGGGAGAGTCCAAACATAATCGCAAACAGTGTGTTGTAAACATTTGCACAGCGAATAACTATCGAGCTATAAAACAAATGGCGAACATGAAAGTGGATTGGCTACAAGCTTCGAAAGTGGCACGACGACTTAACCGCAACAGCTGTAGAATGGAACCCGCAAAGCAGTACAAGTTTCTTTATTCCTAGATTGTCATTATTATAAAGACGTCGACCACTTCATCAGCTAATATTGACTTTAACAAATCTCGACACAATCTTTAAGTTTGGCTGATCATTGAGAAATTGAAATTCGTTCGTAAATCCAGCTTCCTTTAAAGTGATAGAAAACCCCCTGCCCCGTAGGCCAAGGGATGTTGCATTTAAATCAGCTTCGAACAACGAATAATATTTGCAAAACTTTATAAATAACAATTTATTATTTCAATGTGTAAGTGTGCCGGTGTGAATCGGCATTGTGGTCTGTGTATTTGTATACAACATTTACTTTCAGTTGTTGAACACAAAACGGAACAAAAAGAACAGAACAGAACAAAAAAAAAACGTAGTAAAAATGAACAGGAAGTGCTACAGTTTTGCCCTAATTACGTTGTGCTTATTGTTTTTCATCCTGTTGGTTGGATGGTCGGTCGGTTGGTCGGTCGGTCGATCGGAACAGTTCTATGACCATTCAGCCATATTAGCTAAGACTGGCGATGTCGATGCCAGTGCCACTGGAGGTGGGGATGCCAGTGCTGATGCTGATGCTGTTACTCCACCTTCAGCTATTGTGCACGGTAAACGGAGGAAACGAAATAAAAGACATACGGTCGGCGGAACAATATCACAAACACCACCAACAAACAAATCACAGATTTCAATACGAAAATTGTACAAAAAGGCGCCAATTTCTGCTATGCCATAGAAATTCTCCTACACCTCTTGCCCCGTACTCCAGCAATCGTCTCCTGGCCTGTTCCATCGTCACGGCCACCGCCAGCAATCGGTAGGAAATGAAATATACTACAAAACAACAACAGAGAATTACACTAAATCCTGTCAATGTCTGTAATTGAGGCTGAACGAGAATAATAATAAGAAATAGAAGGAATGAAAGAAACAAAGCGGGCGCATACAACCAACAACCAACCAGTGATGGCTCTGAGGGCCCTATATAAAAATAATGGCAGCCATAATTCACACTGAACTTATTGCTTATCTCCACACTATATATTTTTACTTTTCATGTGTGTGTGTGTGTGTGGGTGAGTGAGCGAGCCACCATTACGAATACACAGATACAAGAACAGATTTGCTTGTAAATACTACAGATGTGCATGGGTGTGAATGTGGGAGTAGTATGGCGAGTTTGGTAAATTAGAAAAATCATATGAATCTTACTTATTTCCCTTAACATTCCATGAGGGAACAGACGGGGGAACTTCTCTCGAATCAGTGAGCTGTGTACGATATAATTCGTATACTCACTGACCGGGAGATACTGTTTGAAAGCCGGCTCCGAAGGGCTAATGATTTTCTAGAGAAGTTTTACATGGCTTAGAGATTACTCTCATCTTTCTGCAGCCTACTGAGTGTCAAGCAAAGTCTGTGTCTGAAGCCCCTGAAAGTTTCATTAAATTCGGTGCGTAAGTGCATTTAAAAGGGGAGATTTTAAAGTTGCTAGCGTAAACAAATTTAAATCTTGAGGTATTTCGAACAAAAAAGAACCAATAAAGGTGTCCAAATTATTCATGAACATCTGAAAAACATTCTTAATTTCATACAAGATATTCCAACAGCCGTGATTAAATATTCCCGCTTAATCTCAAGAGCTTGTATATTGAATCGGGATTAAATGGGTTTTTCTTAATAATTCTGTTTCGTACCGACCCTGTCTGGTACTTTTGCCTGAACGTCTCAATCTCCAAAAAGTTGTTTTAAGAATTTCTCCTGAATTCTCATACCATCCTCGTAGACGAGTGTTTTTGTACGTTGATGAAGCAATGTAGAATACATTTGATTGTATTGAGTGGATATACACAATCATATGTATATATTAGGGTGGGCCGTCAAATAAAAATGTGCAAATTGTCGCTCTAAAACAGATTCACATTGAGCGTTGCGTTTTTCGATTTCTTGTGGTGATATTGATCACTCACGCACACACACAAATACACTATTATTATCGCCCACTTTTCATAGACCGCAACTTATTTAGTTCTATTGCAATTCATTTGTATTTTATTTATTTATTTTTGTTTCACATCTACTTTTGCGGTACACCCTAATAGACATGCATTGGCTGCTGGTATTCGACGCTCGCTCGGATAGTTCGGACTGTTCGGAGATCGTTCGTTGGCTGCTGCTTTTTGGTTTGCTTGGTTTACTTTCTACACGGATGACGTCTGGCTTCTGGCTGCTCCTTGTTCCGTTTCCGTCCAGTTCTGTGTCTTAGTTCTTCATGCTGTTCGAAGAGTTGTTCTGTTGGAAAATTGTTACATTGCCGATGATGTTGTTGTTGTTGTGGCGGCTGCTGTTACAGTGTATTCCATTCGAGAGTCAGTCACTGGGCATTGGCTCTTTGCCGGTGGTGTTGCTCAAAAAAACAAATCTATATCTTGTTGTTGTTGTTGGTGCTAATTCTTAAACTACTCTGAGCATCATCATCGTCGTCTTGGCCACAATCATGAAGAAGATGATGTCGATGATGCACATATTGTTGTTGTTGTTGTTGTTGCTGCTGTTCATGATGACTATATTCATGTTGTGCGTCTGTCCGAAGGTCCTTTGGTAGCTCAGATGTACATGCATTTGTATGTACGAAACACGTTGCTCTGGTGTTGTTCCAATGCCGGTGGCCGGTGTTGTAATTTAAATGATTGGAATTAATTTTCAAAATCCTGTCAAAACACACCCGTCTCAACACCCCTCACCAGCCCTGTGCTTGCCCTGTATCTTGCCCTGTGCTTCCCGTGCTCACATGTGTTTCGGTTTAATGTTCTGGATGTTTATCGGCCACATCACCACACACAGTCTTCGTTCGGTTCATTGTCTGTGATAGGTCTTTCGGAAATCTATTTGTATTTTATGGTTGATTGTATTGTTGTATCGTGTCTAACAACATATTGTTTTTCATATTTATTGTCGAATGTTAACATGTTCTGCATGCCTTTTCTGTGTCGTGATACGAGTCCAAGCCATGTTGTATTTATCTAGCGTAGTTGTTGTTCTCGTATCCCCGATGTGGGTCAAAGTTTATTTCGGTTATCCGTTTGAATGGCGACCAAGTGAATTGAGACCATACGAAAATGGGTCATGTACAGGAGAAAGCTATCGACGGATTTCCATGAATCAGTAATATTAGGGCGATAATTGTAGTGGCACACGAATGAAGACACTTTTACAGCACACATCCATCGTTTGGGCTTAGAATTGAATAGAAATGCATGAATACCCTCAGAGTGCCTTTTAAGGCGATATTGACTTAACAACGAATTTCGGCAATTAAGGAAAATTTAAGAAATGATATCAACGTTCACATTGAGTACACTAGAGATGAACATGTGAATTCCGGCGAAAGTTTCCATGTACATGATTGCTGTCGGCAATATTTTTGAATCCTTGTGCAAATGTCCTGGTCCCAATTCCTAGTAAATGCCTCTCATTGTGGTACAGCCGATTGTGGAATATCTAAGACAGAAATTAATGTTCGGAAAGACAACATTCCGTTCGAAAACACACAGAATAGTAGGAAACAGAGAACGAGCCTTGAGAATTCACCCAGTGCAATATGAGAGGACATATTCGTTGGGTTAATTGCCTGCACCAACACCTATGTTCTTCGGAGAGTTGTCAGTAACACCTGGGCTCAAAAGATACGTTTTTTTACAAAGAGGAAACAAAATGGTTTTCATTGGTCCGACACAAATCGTACGCGCTGAATCTGTTCGTTTTGGAAAGGAAACGGAATTTGTAAAGTTAAAAATGTCAACGGATTCTAACTCAGGACCCCTTTTTTATAAAATATAAAAACACTAGTAAGTTGTAATGCGCCTATGGCACCCGGCGAAATATGGAAAAAAAATTTTGTTGAAAAAAAAAATTTTTGTTAAAAAAAAATTTTTTGTAAAACAAAAATTTTTGTAAAAAAAAATTTTGTTGAAAAAAAACATTTTGTAAAAAAAAAAAATTTTTGTAAAAAAAAAATTTTGTTAAAAAAAAACATTTTGTAAAAAAAAAAATGTTTGTAAAACAAAAATTTTTGTAAAAAAAAAATTTTGTAAAAAAAAAAAATGTTTGTAAAACAAAAATTTTTGTAAAAAAAAAATTTTGTTGAAAAAAAACATTTTGTAAAAAAAAAAATTTTGTTAAAAAAAAAATTTTGTTAAAAAAAAAATTTTTGTTAAAAAAAAATTTTGTTGAAAAAAAACATTTTGTAAAAAAAAAAAATTTTTGTAAAAAAAAAAATTTTTGTAAAACAAAAATTTTTGTAAAAAAAAAAATTTGTAAAAAAAAAAATTTTGTAAAAAAAAATTTGGGAAAAAAACACAATTTCTGTACAAAAAAAAATATTATTTATATTATATATGTGAATCAGTGTCGAGGGTAAATATATATTAAGATTTTTAAAAAATTCTTGGTTAAAATAGTTTTTTTTTAATAAGTTTCTTCTTGCATTGAGATTTTTAAAAAATTCTTGGTCATGAATGGGTTAAAATAGTTTTTTTTTAATATGTTTCTTCTTCCATTGAGATATTAGTATTACAGGCAATATATTCAAGTTTCGGCTTGGAATGCAAACTGAGTCGAAATATGTGCACTTCAATTTGTTCGCGTAAAATCGACAAATGTTTCTTGGACAGTCCAAGAATTTTACAATTTCCATTTGTACAAAAATAGTTTTTTTTTTAAATGCCCAACAAACACAATAGCTGTGAATCATTTTCATTTGATTTCCATTACACACCACACAAAGACAAAAGAATGCATCAAAATATTAAACGGTTGAGATACTAAAACAATTCGGAGGAAATGCACAAGAAATCCCAGCTAAACCACGGAAACCCGCCATAACTGAATTGAACAAAACAAAACATCTGAAACACACACTCACACTCACGTAGAAAACCGCCACATGGAATCTGTACTCACACACACACACACACTTGCGCGTATGACTTTGCCGCCCATGTGTACGTGTGTGTGCACATAACAAGAAGTTTTCAAACCAACGGAAGTTGAGGAATGTCCGTTTAGCGATAAACAAACGAAAAAAAATAACAACAACAACAATAAGCTGAAAACAAAATCTAAAAGCAACACAGGGTAAAAAAAAAACGAAAACTCGAAAAAACAAAAACAATTTAAGCATCAATGCCACCTTCTTCACTACAACTAGAGAAAAATATACGAAACACGGAGTGGTATAATAAGTAATGGAAATCTTACATATACTTTCCAAAAAAAATCCATCCAATTAAGAAATTTGAAAAAATATGAATTCGTGATTTCGTGGGATCACCTACACACTGATACAATTTAATGTACGGTTTTCATTTAATATTCAATTCAAAAACAGACTGAGAACTTGTCTCAAATCGGAGAGCTAAGCCTGGTGTAAGTCAAGTAGTCTCTGTACTATCTCCATAAAATTGAAATTCAACCTCTGTGTACATCACTCGATTAATCAATTTAAATTTGTCAGTCTCGTCCAAAAATTTAAATAGCACAGGGTCCGCCAAATAACTTTTTTTTTTTGAAAATTCTATAAAAAATTCTATAAAAAAATTTCTCAAATTTCTTTTTTTATTTGAAAGTGAAATTCTTTCTTATTAATGGAAAATAATTTCATTCAAATGGCTGCCTCTGCTGGCCATGCAGTAGCCTAACGACATCAGCTCTGCGGCTGATAATGCGATCTTAAAACACTGGGCGCAAAACATCGAGTGTAGCTTCGGCTGTTGAAACCAAATGTTGCCAATATCCTGCTCTTCAATTTTTGTAAACAAAAATTCGTTCAACATGGCCTGATAACGAAAATAACGAAAACGAAATAAGCACTAGTTGGAAAAAAAAACGTTAAATGGCGGACCCTTTATTTTCGGATTGTATTCACTGTGAAATTATGGCCAGGATTGCAAAAACTCATTTTACAGTGTGACTCAAATAATTTTAAATGACAACAATTGGGAATACTGAAATTTGATGGATGTAAGTAAACAGTGATAGTAAAATCGAGCTTGGGTTTTGAGTTCTGTAGACAACGTGGCTTGGTCTAGAAGAGGCCCAACAATGGACAGTACCAAGTGAAACAAAGTGTATTTACGAGATTCAAAATTATGTTTTATTCGAAACCAATTACTGTTGTCTAACATTGGCAGGTATAATTACACAATCTTCTCAGCAGTACGTCAATTGAGCACAGTGGTTAAATACAAACAAAAACAAGTACATTCTGACTGATGCAATCTCATATGCCCGCCATCTCCAAATGGATTTCACAGAGTCATGTAGATATAATGTAGTGCACGGTGGTTCTTTTGCAGGGTATGAAATAACCATCCGAAGGGGACATGGACTCTGATTGGTAAGTCGTTTACATCATCTTAGATTTATAAAATTGTTAGAAAAAATATTATAAACTCCCTAACTCTCTACGTATCTAATAATTTTTTGAATTTTCAGTAGTCACTCGATTGTGGAAAATGCTATTCAATCCTTTATTGAAATACTCTACTCTTATTCTTAAAGTTGATGCAAAAAATATCTAAAACGAGGGGGAGAGTTCGGCCTCAGTGTAGAGTTGCATTGCAACCTGGTGTGACCCATAGAACAGCAGAGATGCCATCGACAGCTTCCAATCGTTTGGTACTCTGTTCAGTGGTGCACCTTGGTTACAGCTATAGCAATGAAAATCATGTAAAACACAACAACTCTACCTAATAAAAATTTTAAAATATTCTAAAAACTGTCCAAGATCATAAATATACAAGTCTGGATAGATCTCCAGACCTGGAGACGTCGCCACAATGGCTCCTTTTATGACCTCGTAGAATTTCTCTTTCAAGGTAATGGTATTGGAGTGTGGGGCGATATTCTCTGTCGGCTGTTTCACGCTGGCGTAAAACTTCTGCAGACATAACAAATTAAATTCATATAAAATACAACAACAAAAAAGGCACGTCTACAAAGAAATCACACGCGTTCATTCGATTCCTGCCAGTTGCTTTTGTAGTTTACAAAAGAAATCGCAACACGTTTCCCTGGCTTGGAAATACTGTGCCTCGAAAGGGTGGTTGTGGTAAGAGGCCGAGGCTATAACAAGACCAGCTAAAATTCGTTAAAATAATGGCGAGATAAAACACACACACACACATGTACACATAGTCATAGAGAACAGCAACAACTGATGCTAACAACCAAGTCATATCCAGGACAACAACATTTTATAGCATCATCATCGTCCTCGTCATCATCATCAGCAGCAGCAGACAACAACAACACTATAAAATCAGGCAACAACTTCAACGACAACAGCAATAACCGAGCGACAACAATAACAACAACTGGCGCAGCAACAATCTCGTCTCATCGCATCGTATCGCATCGCATGGCACTGCTGCTCAACACCCCACAACCAGTGCCGTCATCAACATCAGCGACAACATTATCACATGGCGGGCGAGACTTGTTGGCTCGAAGGCAGACAGTGTGCAAGTCAGAGCCTGTTTGGCATAACTGTGTGGCAATGAAACCATCTCCTTCTTCATCATCATCTCCGTCGTCGTCGTCGTTGGTTCTTTTTTTTTACAACACTTCCGGATTTTTGTGGTAGAAATACTTAAAGGACTGTTGCAACTATTTCGTTAAACTTGTGTTCATCGGTGTGTGTGTGAATGCGCGCCCTTTTTTGTTGCTTCATTGCCACTCTTGCCACAACAAGCGGAAACTTTATGTTTCGTTTTCTTTTTACTGTGCTCGTATATTGGTCGGATGGTCGGTCGGTCGCTTGGTTTGCAGTCACTTTTTGTTGGTTGGCTTTACGGCTTGCACCGGACTCCAAAGGTGAATTTTAAAATTTAATCAAATTAAACTGATTATGTTGCCGTCGGTCGTGTATGCAGCAGCGGCCAGCACACCCGATAAAAACAACAACGGAGGCGGTAGCAAATATCTCTAGGGTTTACACATAACTGGCCGGGGCAAAAACGAGTCTATGACCAACGCTGCGATAATGCATTACAACACGTTAAGCCAACAGTTTGCTGAATTGCTGCAAGTTCGTGCAGGCCTGGCGATAATCTCAACGAAACTGGCAACACAGTGTATTCCAGGATGCAAAATAATCAGTAGGACCGAGTCGTCACATTTGGCAAACGACAACAATTTTATAATACGATTTTGCTACCGACGCTGGACCGTAGAATGTGAATGCAAAAGAGTCGCTGTACTTGGGAAAATCCTTTTAATGCGGCCACAACTAATGACAAGTTGTTCTCAAACGGACCAACACGAACGACTGGTTGTTGAGCCAACAGACATTTCGCTGCCTTAGAGTGCAAAAGTGATGAGACCAGTTTTTAAGATTTTACAGGGGAGGTGTTATTTTGAATCACCCGGTATTTCGGTAGCTGTCACTTTTAAAGCTTTTATTCTGTGACATTTGACTATGTCATTACTAAAAACAACACCCCTTGTTGGAAACCCCTATACATGTCATTGATCCTGTACATGAAAATACATTCCATGTTGTTCGTTTTTTTTTGACACTCACTCCCTAAACAGAAAAAACTAAATTAACTGTATTTGTTTTCATTTTCTAGTCGAAGGAAAGATTAGTTCTGAAGTGGACTTTCCACTTTGACACTCTAACGTAGCGACATGCCGGTTAATTTAGAAAGTACAGAGCGTTCATTATAATCTGATCCAACAGTTCAAAGCCACGTGATCTACGAAAATATTAAACGCATGTGCGAAAACGCTATTCCTTTCGGAACTGTCCACTATGGTCCAGACGATACTGCTTTGTCGACTTTGCCTCTGAGAGATGTGCCTGGTGGACACTCCTGGATCCGACCAACTATTGCAACCCAGGCATGTTAAAACCCCAGCATGTACCCCCAGCGAAAGAGTCGACACCTAGCAAAAGTATTCTTCGCAAAGAAACACTGTTAACCAGTTCCTTTCCAGCCATGTAATAAAGTGAACAACACTTTGCCACACAAAACAAAACACATCGTAATAGATTATGCCTCCATCACCTAATATAGTTTGCACCATTTCTCATTTGGGTTCCTGCCACCACCGCCTTGAAATTGTGGCAGCTCCTCTACGGTCTGGGGAGTTATGCTCAGCGTTGAAAGTACTGGGCTAGAGGAGCAGACGATGTGGCTGAAATGTTTAATATGCAAATTGTTTCTTTTTTTTTTTTGTTTTTGTTTTTGTTGCAACGTTAAGTGGTTATCATAAGCATTTATGAGGCTATCCGTTGTTGGCGTTGTTCACAATTTCTACACGAAATCCCTAAACAACAGCTAGAGAAAGAAGTACGAAGGCAACTTTCAAAAACTACAACCAACTACAGTGTAACTATGTACACATGCACGACATGAAAGCGAAGGAGGTGATAAAGAAGGTGAACTGTACCTCGTGGCAAGGGAAAAAAGTCAACTTATTAAAATTAAATGAATACCAAAACCGCCAAAAGATAATCGCAATTATTTAACAGTGTACTGAGGGAAACGGCCACCACCACCACTTGAAGCGCAGCGGTTAAATACAACAACAGCATGAAATATGTGAATTGAAATTTGGGTGGGCGTGTGGTGGGGTGGGTAACCCTAAAACCACAATTCATTACGCACATGCTGTTGGGAGCCAAAGAGAGGGTAAAGGCCAAAACAAGCCAACATTAAAATTTTACACGTCGTGTGCAAATACGCAAACATTCGGAAAATAAATATTAAATTTGCCCCCATAAAAAAACCATACAGACACACACACACACACAGGACAACACCAAAATATTGCATCTTTTTCGAGCGACAGAACGACCCAACAACAATAGCAGCAACAAACGCAACAATAAGTAAAACAGATTTCAAACCAAAAATTATGAATTAACACCGCCCAAACTGTTTGCTCTAACGACAGCAGCCTCTGCTGCCGCAGTATAACGCACAGTGTTTTGAAATTTCTTATTTTGGTTATGAAGCATTAATGAGATGACAACAAATACAGGTTCATATCAACTGACGGCAAACCTTATTTATACATATCGGTAAGTATTAAAATTATATCGTGTACAAGTCCTCTAGGTTGTCAAAATCTATGCTTCCTTAGAGAATTTTTGAGATCAGATTTTCGTTGATCAGAATTAGAAACAAGACTTTCGAGTTGTTGCACGAACTTTGACCAAACGTGGACGGGTGTTGCTAGAACACACGCTATGAATTCCTTTGCGGGCAGTAGGGCGTTTCAAAAAAAAAATGTTCCAACTCTTGAAGCGGAATATTAAAGTTTGTGATTTAAGAGAATTTCGAAAAAAATTGAAGATGGGTACGGGGTCGCTGAAATCGATTTTATCAAAAAAATGAGGTTATGGAGAAAAAATTTTAATATTAATTTTTGCTGCTGCTTTTTCTTCATGAAACTAAACAATTCTCTTCTTAATGATCCGATCCCACGACAAAAAAATGATTGATGTGAAAAATTATTATATTAAGGACCACTTTGATAGTCTTAAAAGTACAAAATTATGTTTTTATAGATTTCAAACCTCAATAACTTTAAAAGTTTTCAACATTTTTTCAAGATGAAAAATGCGTTAGAAAGGTCTTTAAATTACCTTTCATTCGGTGTATAGGTTTCTTTTCACTTGCGGGAGAAATATAAGAAAAAAATTTAAGTTTGAGAAATTTTTTTTTTATTTTTCAAATTTTATAAAAATTAAAAGAATTTCATTAAGTTTCGTTCTTGGTTAAGTAAAAAAAACATTTAATATACATTGTTTTAATAAAAATATCAAAAATTCAATTCAGGCGCTTTCCACAGAGCAAGATGGATGGCAAAATTAATTTACAATTTAAAAATATACATTTTTCGGAAACAGTTTAAACTTAGCGAACCAGAACTATTGGGACTTCAAAAATTTAATTTTTTTATTATAAAAACATATTTGAAAAACTGGTATACCTGCAGATCTGCTATATTTGGTCCATTCAATGATTTAAAATTGCTTCAAGAACTTGCCGATTACGAAAAAACCATTCCATCCATAGCTGGGCCAACTCTCAAAACTTTTTCGTCACACTTGTGGTATCTCAGTGAATCTCTTGTAGGCTTTGCATTTTTTGGCCCTAGGGTAACACCTGAACAGAAATCTTTAATGGTCGCAGCATTACAAAAGAAAGGTTGTGATAATCCATCTAATAAAGCATTCGTTAATTTGAAAGATATTTCAAAAATTAAAATTCATGATTTTGTTACCTGTAACAGTAAAAGGGTTTTTGATGAATTAAAATTGAATTTTTGATATTTTTATTAAAACAATGTATATTAAATGTTTTTTTTTACTTAACCAAGAACGAAACTTAATGAAATTCTTTTAATTTTTATAAAATTTGAAAAATAATGAAATATATTTCTCCCGCAAGTGAAAAGAAACCTATACACCGAATGAAAGGTAATTTAAAGACCTTTCTAACGCATTTTTCATCTTGAAAAAATGTTGAAAACTTTTAAAGTTATTGAGGTTTGAAATCTATAAAAACATAATTTTGTACTTTTAAGACTATCAAAGTGGTCCTTAATATAATAATTTTTCACATCAATCATTTTTTTGTCGTGGGATCGGATCATTAAGAAGAGAATTGTTTAGTTTCATGAAGAAAAAGCAGCAGCAAAAATTAATATTAAAATTTTTTCTCCATAACCTCATTTTTTTGATAAAATCGATTTCAGCGAATCGATTTCAAAAAACCCAAAAAAAATTTCAAAATTCTCTTAAATCACAAACTTCAATATTCCGCTTCAAGAGTTGGAAAAATCAGAAAAAACGTCTTTTGTGAAACGCCCTAGCGGGCAGTGCTTGGCTTCTACCAAGCACTCGATTGCCTCGGTTGTCCAAATCGGCGTTTCAGGAGAATATTAGATTGGACTCCAGCATTGTCTCCAATAAATCATAACTGCATTGCTCCCAGTTGGAACAAGAAGAAAATTAACGATAGCCGAAATGTGTGCGGGCATTTTCGAGGCTGTCAGATGTTTTTCTCAATCATATTAATAAGCCTTTCGGTCCACAATCTTAATGGTTAATTCTGACAATTCAGATGCAATTTCTTCAGACTTTGAATTTTAATGGAAAGCGTTTCCACACTCCTGTGCCAGCCAAGTCCTTGTGAGTCTGTAAAAATGTCCACTTATCATCTATTAAAAAAAAACTGCCCTCTCCGGGACAACATGAATTTACTTCGAAAGACTGTGCATAGCGTGACTATTGAACGCATCAATTATTTTCAAATTTACAACAAAATATTTGTGTGGCTGTAGGTAAACATACATATGTACATACACACATGCGTGCTCCACATACACACTCGTAAGCTCAATGTGCTCGTGTGTGTGTGTGTGTATGGATTTATTCATGATGTGTAATAATTTTATTTTGGATATTCTTTTTTTTGTTTGCACTTCTTGTCGTACGTTCTGTATTTCGTGTTTTTCGAAAACTAAATGTTGAAACGTGTTTTTCGTTATTTGATAGTTTGGTCGGAGGGATGGATGAATGGCTGGATGGCTGGATGATTGGAAGGTGTTCATGTTTTTGGGCGTGCATACACATGTACAACGACACATACTGACAAACAACAAATACACACACACACACATATATGGTTGATATGCGGTAACTAGAGGGGCGGGCGGAAGCACACTTTTTACATACAAATTGTATGAATATCTGTCTTTACAACATTTTCATACACACACACACCGACAACACATCCACATAAATCAACAACACATGTGCGGTGTCATTTATTCATTCAAATGAGAGAGAATTGTGATTATGATTCCTTTCAGGTGACACTAGCAAAACCTCAAATGTAATCAACTGTCGCCTGTACTGTGTGTTTGTTTCTGTGTGTGTGTGTGTTAGAGTTCTTTTTCGGAGGATTCTGTTCATGTTGTTTCCCGGCCAGGAAAAAAAAAACCCAGTGAATTTGTGATGTATGTGTTTGGAATTAATTATAATTGTGGCTTATTTTCTAAAAAAAAAAAAAACCGAACAACAACAACACGAACAACACCATCACTGTATAAAAAAAAACCTCATATTTTATTAGTTGCTGGTAAATAGTATTTTGATAATGTTTTATGTTATGTTTAGTCAAAAATTTAGTGTAATGCTGCGGAAAAAACCGCAAATAGATATCCGATTTTCACCCAGGTAAAAAGTTTTCACAAAAAGAATATTTCCGGTGATGGTGACACTGTAGTGACGAAGACTAGTATTCCATTGAGCATTTCCGGATGTTCCTCCGCTATTGAAGTGGAAGACAATATATTTTAGAATGGCACTTACTCTCGAACAGACATTAATGTGTGAAATGGCAAATTAATAAAACATTCCTGGCCATTAGGGATTGAAACAACCTTGACATTGAAAAAATGTCCTACGATCTGTGAAGAAATGATAAAGAAAATCTTAAAATCGACAATTCGAAATGGAGGAGTCACAAATAGGGCTCAAACAATAACTACACCTGTTCTTAACTTTCTGAAGCAGTAATTTATATTCGATGCGAAGCGGTTTTCTATCTTCAGTCTTCTAGTTTCTAATTCCCAAATTGACAACTCATATTATATCTCAATATGAAGTTTGTACAAATAACCATTAAAACTTTCCATTCGCACAATTTTCCACACTGTTACACTTTGTAGCCATGTAGCCAAAAATATAATTGATTACTTCTCCGTTTTGTCATTAACCAAAGTCTTCTCAAAATGTTATCACAGACATTGGAGAACTAAATCATTTCGTTTAATTCACTTATAATAACCTCCGCCAAGTTACAAAAACAAAATAAACGAAGAGTCCTTGTGTTCAAATGTAACTAACTCAAAATTGAGGGAAATTCGCAAATCCTTCAAATTGACCAAAAAAAAAAAAAAAAACGCAAAAGCAACGAGTAAACTTTTTATTTTGAAGAACAAAAAAAAAATAGGTTCTTAAAATTAAATCAAGTGTGAAATTAGAAGCATTAAAAGCAACACCAATGAATTTTTCTTCAAAGTTTTCGCATTATCTGGCGCTCGAAGTGGAAAAGCCACTCACTCTCTGGCTGCATGTCGGCCGGCGAAAGAAACCACACACACACACACTTACAGCAACCGAATCAAATGCGAATGAGCCAAAAGGAATGTCATAAAACTCTAGTCATATATCTATCAAAACTTGCAACCAACACGCATATATCACAAATAACTCTAAAGGACTCTTACACGTACACATTCGAGCACACGCACACACATGGAGAAAACGAACCACACACACACTCTTCCAGACAAAAACAGTCATGGTTAGACCGAGAAACACACATATGAATACAAACCAGCCAAACAACTGCCAAAGATACATGAATGGATGGACGGACGGACGGACGGGCGGATGGACAGATGGATGGTCTAATATCTGGAGACAACAACTCACACTCGGTTTCCATTCGTGCAAAAGTCAAGTCGTAAATGTCAATTTAAGTATCATCGAGACCCAGCAGCACCAGCACCAGCAACAACGACAACATGGCCAACAACATCTAACGACAGCAGTTGAAATATAATCAAGCGTAAAAGTCAGTGTCACATACCATAATAATACAACTTTATTTCATATCATTTCAATTCCAGTTCTCGTTTTTCTTTTCAATTTCCTCTCTTGAACCATTCCCCCCAAATCCACATTCGTATGCTTCAACTACACCACCTCCAGATCCAGCCCCAGCTCCAGTTCCAACTGCCACTGTTGCCAGTGGTGGCGGTGGTGCTTCTCCTGAAATCTATGGCTGTTCTTTGGATGGGATGTTATTTGTAACACTTGGTCCACATGCAACAACAATGCGAATGACAACAAACACCGACTGTAAAAAATAACACCAACAGCAGTGTTGAGCAGAAAAGGACGCAAACAAATCGCAAGAAGATGAAATATAACCAAAGGACATTTTTGCTACACAAGAAGACAACTCCATACACACTAACACACACACACACACATACAACTTCCAAGATGATGACGATGCTTCTGCAAACTTCATGGAACAAAAGAAGAAGAAACCCCTTGCAATGAAAAAATATCATCGGGTAACAGTTCAATTTAAACTTTTCCATTCAGCAAATCATTGGAAGAACAAAAAAAAAATCAGTAGAGGAACAACGAAATGCAGCTCGGTGAATAGACTTTGTGTGGAAATTGCAGAGGTCCAACATAAAAAATTACTACAACAAATGTTCATTTTAAATTGAGTCCATCTATTTTTTTGTTTCTGCACAGGAATTGGCAAGAATAAAAACGCAGGGGAAAGCAAAAACAAAAAATCGTACAGCAAGGTGCAGAATAAAAACAACGACGATGTTATGCGTACCATTGTCCATATTTAGAGAGTTTTTGTGGGCTAAAATAATTGTGGATAGAGGAGATTTTCAAAATGGAATGCGGGGCAACAGGGAATGCTGCTGGTACCGCATTTGCCGACAGTAACCTCTGACATACGAGTGGTAATTCACAGCAATCCTGACGGGCCTAGTTGCAGCTACTCACCGCTCATCATGATAGACGGACAGTCGTTGTAAATAAATGAAATTATTCTATTATAAGGCCACGTCGATATCACTTTGACATTTAGGACTATCCTCGGCAAAATCGGACATTGTATTTGGCCAAAAAATCAAATTATCTGGTTAGGAGCATTTCATCTCGGCTAGGTGCATTTCATCTGACAATTGAAATTAAATGTACAGCCTGTTTTTATAAAATGTATACGTCTGAGATGAACAAAATGAATAACTCCAACGAATCCAATTACATAGCTAGTACACATAAAAATACATTAGAATACAAATAAAAATTAACGGAGACTTTCGTGGTACAAAAACCCAAACTGTCGAAACGGAATTTCGTTATACAAAAACTGGTTAGTTCATTTTTTGGCATTGGATTGGTTCATCGCAAAGGACCTTTGTTCACAAGCACATCGCCTAGTTGGACTTCCTATATACTTCAATACTAACGTTATTCCCTTTAACAGGCACAGACGAGCGGGAGACAATCCGTAAAAGACTTCAACATTGTAACTTTCGGCCAAAGGTCCTTGTTATCGTTCACCATCACATACACGATAGCTACTGGAGACCTGATAACGTTCCTTACGGAGCGATGGAGTCGATCCATTCACCGCCTTGGTGAAAGCAAGGTCGTGGATCTGGATATTTCCAAGGCATTCGATAGAGTCTGGCACGAAGCACTACTACCTTAACTCGATTTATACTGTGCCCTGTTTGTTCAGGGTTCACCGATCGTTCAACTCTATGAAATCCCGTCGATGCTTTTAAGACTCTACCCTAACACTAGTGAGTGACTTCTTTATCCACTGTTGTAAATTGTCGGTTGAATTGTATGAAACTGCCCCACGGTAGGTTGCATTAAATATGCAGGAGATGTACAAACTGCTGGTATTACTTACATTCACAGCCATCAACTAAACGCATCATTAATGTGCAGACTGCATTAATATGCCTCATATATTTTTCGGAAAACATAATGTTCATACATATATTTTACAAATGCATATTTGAGAGTCGCTTCTATTTTGGAATTTTTTTTTTTTTTTTTTACAAAATGAATAATTGGTTGACTGTCAGCAAATAAATTGTGCTCAGCAATGGAAAAAACAATCCTTTGCCCTTAGGCAGTTTTATCACTTCTTCTTACTACATAAATTCAAAAACTTTCAAAACTCCTCCACCGTAGACACCCCCTCCCGACGCCTTATCCGACAGTGCAAATAGTGGGACAGCAGTCCTCCAATTGCCGGCAATGACTATTCTCTTCTCAGTGTTCGAAGTATACCAAGAACTAAATGCGTCATTTGGGACATCAAAAGCTGAAAAGCAACAAGAGGATGGCAACAAAAAACCTCATCGTCATCGTAGTCGTTTTGCTCTCAGTGAAAACTATCGTTTCTTTGAAGATTTTTTTTTTTTTTTAAACAAAAATATTTTGAGTTCGAAATTGAAATAACAGCATAGAGTTGAATGGAAATATAGGAACAGAACAAAAAAAAAAAAAGAAATAGAGGATGCAAGACCAAACACAAGAAATGATGAGACTTTAACAAAAGTTCATCTTCAATTGAAATAAATTAATTTCTGCTATTGTTCATAGTCACATACACACCGACACATGTTAGCATACGTCAACTCACACACACACACACACATACACTCAGTTTCTGGTCGTATCCTTTAACTAACTCATACACACAAATTCACACACTTTCACACGTTTGGCATTCATTGAAACTTTACTGTAGTTTGGCGTGAGTGTGTGAGTGTTTTTTATGCAACGCCATCAAACATTTGGCATACGCACACACACCCACTCACACACACACACACACACACTAAAATGTACACTCACATGACCACGCACAAATGCACTCACTCACACACACACACACACAGTGCAATCCTTGAAATCGTTTTGTATAGTTTTGGTCTGCTGCTGTTGCAGAGTTTTGCACAAATTTCTGTTCATCTTTAAACACATGCAAAAGTTTTGCACGTTGAGTTTTCACTGCACACCGATGATACGTATCTGTACGAGGCTGGTATGATTCTCGAAAACGTATCCACCTATAGCAGACTTTATTTTAGGTAGATGGCACGTGCTTGGTGCCAGTTGTGTCAGAACGTATAAGGGACAAGAGCCAAACGACGACTTCAGGAGATCACATAGCATGAGGCTTCAAGACTCGGATGCAGATTCGAATGTTCGACATTAGACTCAGGTTAGACTCCTTCTTCTTCTGAATCAGTCTCGGTTTTTGACCTACTAATAAAACAATATATTCGTAAGAGTAAATCTTCATGTAAAGCAAAGATCGACAGGAGTTTTTGAGGTAAACGATCGACTAGAGTCGTCGGGGTAAAAATCGCCAGGAGCAACTGGGTTAAACGATCGACTGGGGTATTCGAGGTAATAGAATAGTCGACGGACTAATTGTTCGACAGATCTAGTTGAGTAGACGATTTGAAGGACAACGACCGACAAGAGTTTGCAAGGTAAATAACAACTTTTAGACATTGATGTATAGAACATTGATGTATAGAACTTTGATGTATATAACTTTGATGTATAGAACTTTGATGTATAGAACTTTGATGTATAGAGCTTTGATGTATAGAACATTGATGTATAGAACTTTGATGTATAGAACTTTGATGTATAGAACATTGATGTATAGAACTTTGATGTATATAACATTGATGTATAGAGCTTTGATGTATAGAACTTTGATGTACAGAACAGTGATGTATAGAACTTTGATGTATAGAACTTCGATGTATAGAACTTTGATGTATAGAACTTTGATGTACAGAACAGTGATGTATAGAACTTTGATGTATAGAACTTTGATGTATAGCACATCGATGTATAGAACTTTGATGTATAGAACTTTGATGTACAGAACAGTGATGTATAGAACTTTGATGTATAGAACTTCGATGTATAGAACTTTGATGTATAGAACTTTGATGTACAGAACAGTGATGTATAGAACTTTGATGTATAGAACTTTGATGTATAGCACATTGATGTATAGAACTTTGATGTATAGAACTTTGATGTACAGAACAGTGATGTATAGAACTTTGATGTGTAGAATGACTGGAGCCGTTAGGACAAGCCGTTGGAGAATGCGATCGAAAGGCGTCGTCGGGTTTAAAGATCGACCGATGGATTTGGCATCCTGTGTCCAGAAGAGGACTAATTCTATGATTCGCCACTCACCAAGCCTCCGACCACATTCACGTTATGTACAGACATTCGGTCTTCAGCGTGATGGAGCGTGTCCTTTCCTAATTCGTTTCCTTTATCGGAAATGTGTCATTTATTCGCTGACACATTTCCCAAATTCCACAACGGCTCCCCGCTGTATTTGTGGTAGTAGTAGCAATTTTTTATAGTTTTTTTTCTCACACTTTCGTATATTTTAAACAGTGCATGGGTGTGTGTGTGTGAATGGTGTACAAACATTGTATGTAATTACATTGAAATTGCTCTTTAAACTTTTGTTTCATTGTGTTTTTTTTTTTATTATTTAGACGAGTGTACACTCACCCATACACAAAGACTGTAGCACTCACACCAACACACAGCCACATATACATCACTTGTGAAGAGTGCACCAATAGTAACAAACTGTTGGTGCACCATTTGTTTGCCAGCACCGCTCTACCGGAGGTGGAGTCCGGGGTGATAGACTCCGTGTGTGTCTGAATGAAGGGGTGGCAGGGCGGAGTATAAATGACGAATAATTGAAAGTGTAAATTAATTATTAAATGAGTATAGTTTTCCTCTTTTTGTGCTGTTTGCTTTTGTTTTTTTTTTTGTGTTTTTTGCATTTCGTAGTTTTGTATGACCTTTTGTCGGGACGAAAGAAGAGCGGGTAGGGAAGTTGCAACAAAATACAAATGAGTTTTGTTTTAATCATTTTTTAATCATTTTTTCGCCAAAGACGTTGAAAGCTTTGGCAACTTTTAATTTTTACAATGAAACGAATGATTTAATGCGTTGCCCCAACAATGATTGAATCAAACATTTAAGCCAGACGGCCAGAAGGACAAATTCCAATATAAGAGAATTACGAAGCGAAACGTTGGCAGTGAATGACATTAGCAAATAAACAGTTCAACAATTTGTTACAATCCCCAATAGTGGATCTATGCAGGTATATTTTTGGAGGCGGATGTTTTGGCAGCAGTTCCGCTTTAAATTTCCCCAGCTTTTATTAAACTTCAATTAGCCGTGGCATCTCATAGGCCTTAATTTGTTTTGGGAAACATTCATCTCCATAATTACCGCCACAGTTTTGGTCGAAATGTCACTTCTGACAATTACGTTCGAACGTCAACAACGAACCATTAATCAATGCAAGAATAAACTTTGGTCTCTTCAAAAGTTCAATATTCGCACGTGGATACACTCCTATCAAAGTGAATCTGAATGGGAATGGGAATGCGAATGTGAATGAATGGCTGCTTGGACGGCCTGAAAAGTGGGCAAACAAAAGCAAATGAAATTTATTTTCTGGCCATTCGTTGAATTTACCGAATTAGGTTCAGCATACGTATGAGTAATGCGCGTTTTCCACAATCGCCATACATTTCTCATACGTCGGGTATTCCGGTTATGCATGAAAATATGTACACACACTAACGAACCGTTTACTGAAGATATAGAGAGGTACTTGTGGCCGCCACAACCAATGGATTTAAGTCAACAATTTGAGGAATGGCATTGACATAATTAAATTTGCTTTCATGTCCGAAGCAACTTTAAGCAAACAAACTAAAGTCACAGGAAACGAGGTTCTTTAAATATTAACGGGTTTAATGTTTAAAAATAAGACAATTTCCACATTTATTTTTGCATAATTAGATTTAAGCTTTAAAATTAAGCGGCTGATAATGCGATCTTCAAAAACAGGGCGCAAAACATCGAGTGTAGCTTCGGCTGTGTGGCACGTAACGCCGTCCTGTTGAAACCAAATGTTGCCCATATCCTCCTCTTAAATTTTTGTAAACAAAAATTAGTTGAACATGGCCCGATAACGAAAAAAACGAAAACGAAATAAGCACCAGTTGAAAAAAAAACGTTAGATGGCGGACCCTTTATTTGCTTATTGGAGTTGGTTTTTCTAGAATCCTAGAATTTTAAAAAATGTTTTCCTACACACACGTCACAAGCAAAATGTTTAAATGATAAACAAAACAATGTAAATTTTTTTTCACATTGTAAACTTGTTCATTTCGATTTCCTCAAGGAATCTCATACCGTTTGTTTAACAAAGAACAAACTGTCATTTCGACTGACAACTGAAAATAATCTGCCTACTTCTGATGCCATCCACCCTCTCAAAACTTGCGATTCACTAAACGACAATCGATTGGCATTAATCTGCCCATTAAAATCTTTCACTCATTTTGTTAACAATGAAATTCATTAAGCTCACATTTTCCCAACTTCTCACTTTTGAATGTGTAAATCAAATCAATGTTGAAACGAACAACTGAGGGCGGCAAAAAATGCCAACATTTCAATTTTGCGAAATATGTAACAGTTTTTAATTAAAATGAAAAAAAAGAAAACACGAACTGATGAATACATTAATTCAAACAAATAAACATCATGCTGATAAAATTGCAAACTGATAATCAGCAGTTTTTTTTTTATTTCTTTTGCGGCTCCTTCACTCTCTATCAAATGCATAAATGGAAAAAATTAAAATAATCCGCTTAATAATCCACTAAAAAACAGCAGCCAACCGTCCTCTCCCCATTTTCAAACGAAAAGTGCTGAATAAGTTTCGAAATGAAAATAGATTTGAATGGGGGGACGGAAAACGTATACCCGACCAGAAATGAAATCAAATCAAAAGTTAAGCGAGTGCGACTGTGGCTGGGGTGGGTGGAGGTGGGAAGTGAGGGTGGCGAGCAACCGAAAAAGAAGAAGCGGACTTCATTAACAGCCGGCAGAACTAAATAACAACTCTATCACAACATAAACTGCATGAAAAATATGTGAAATTATTACGAAATATTTTACAGGATTTCCAATGGCAAGAGAAATGTACAGAATAATTTACCGGATTTTTCGAAGATTGTTTACCCAGCCAGCTCACGAGGATGGTATGTAAAGACAATGGGGAAAGCTTCGTTACGAGGGAGGTTTCAGTAGGCCACCAACACAGGCCCACTGGTTCAGGTAGAACCATCTGCTGAGAAAAGCACATCTAACACTCCAGTTGATGATGACGAGGTAAATGGAAATATTTAGAATTCAAGTCAGTCATATTGAAAATCATTTTGCTTTTATCGAACTCGCTGAAAAAAAATAATCTTGGAATGACATTTTGACAAGCTACTGAAGTAACTTTTGAGAATAACCGAAACCATCAAAGATTACACATCATCCGGCCCAGGGTCAGGTGTTAGACCCTCTCATAATACGACAAGTAGTCGTGCACTTAATATACCACACCTCGTATTATAAGTTAAGCACAATATCCCGACATTTAAGCCAATTATTATGACTATTTAAAAATTAGATAAAATCACAAAACGGTGGGAGTACGTCTTTTTGTGGCTTAAGTACTTTGGCTCATCTGCATTTTATGTTCTCGTGATGCGATGAAAAAACATCTGAAATTTATAATTTTTTTTTTGTCTCGGTTCACATCGAATACCCATGTGTATGTGCGTGTATCAGTATGTAAATGCGTGTGTATATGTTTGTAAATGTCTTCTTTATTTTTTTTTTGTTTCCAGTGTTCATCTTAAACATTGAAGTCTCTTTTTCCTCACTGGAACGTAAAAAAAGGCACGAAATCTCTTAGAATTCCTGCTGGTGATGCTTGAGAGTGTACAACGACAACCACGAGGAGCATCGGGGAAAAAAACACCAGCATTTCACCAACATTTTGTGGCAATATTTTTTCGCACTTTTTCTATAACGTCAGCCCTGTCTACTGCGTATGTTTCTTCTTATGAGTGGCCGTGTTGTTGCGTGTTTTCGTTTTCGTTTTTGTTTTTTTTTTTTTGCAAGAGTCTTCTTTTTTACCCGCAACAACATGCTGTTTTTGTGGCATTTCCTTTGCTCGTGTCGCAGCGAGAAAGTTGGTGGTGATGGTTTTGCTGTTGTTGCCACTGTTGACAGGGGATGAAGGGGCGACAGGCTGTAACCGGGGGGGTAAGTGTGCCACACAACGCAACAACAGAAGAGCATGGCTTGTTGAAATTAAGGTTCTCTTGCTGTTTTTTTTTTCTTTGCATGAACAGATATGTTTAAATATGTGTGAGAATGAGTGTTCCTGGGCATGTGGGGTCTGTTCGCGTGTGTCTGTTTGTGTATAGGGATTTCGTACAAGGACATTTGAGAATACACCTGACAGGCTGTCTGCTTTGTTCTACTACAAGAAATTGTTCAACTACTTTTATGGAATGAATGGTGCTCGAATGGAGACGTCTTGTTTCAATAACATCGATGGCATGGACCGACAAACCTTCTGAAATGAAACTTGGTGAATTGCAATAGGTAGTTTATTCCAATGGATATTCAAATGAATACAGATTTTGTTATGAATCCAAAAAGGTAAGTTTCATTCTCCGGACGTCCAACAAAATCTAGCAAAGTCGCCGGCGTTTACGATGTGAAAACCCGGATCAAACTGCATGGACCAGTCTGTTAAAATACCAGTCTAGAATAATCTCTATAATTATCAAAAATCACACTTTCTTTTGAATGCTTCCCAGAAATTTCTTTGCGAATTTTGATCTCCCGATTTTATATGCATCATAGCATGGATGGTATTTTAGTTACAGTCTTCTTCTTGGTTTTTTGAACGGCCAATATTAACCATGATGCAATGTAGACGACATTTTGTAGATCAACTTTTGGATCAGCCTGCTGCTGTATCAACGTTTTTCAGTTTGTGTTGGTTGAGGTAAATTATTTTCGTTTCTCTCGTAATTTTCATAAGCAGTCGTTTTGTTGGAGGATTTATGTTTTTAAATGCCTTTTAATATGAGGGTCTACACTGGCGTTCAAAAATACCCATACACACACACACACACACACCCACCCATATGAATACACACGCATACAAGCACTAAGGGTAATAAAAATAATAAAATTATATAATTTGGAGGGAACACACACTCGATCCCTACGATAACAAGAGGGCCAACAACATGATGACACTGATGAACGTAAGAAGACAGCATGGCACACACGCACACACCGTCACAGCCGCCATGTATGTAGGCGTGAGAGTTTGTAGTTGGCAATGATGACGACGATAACGGATACGGAAATCGTATTCACAGCGATAAGAAAATACACGAAACAGCTCTCTCTGTCTCCTGGCTGAGAAAGATGACAACTTTAACGCTGTGCCAGAGAATGAAAATGAATTTAAATGTTTTTAATGAAATGACAGGTGCTCCGAAGAACACTCTCCCTCGTATAACGCAAATGGCTTGTAAAAGGTTAATATAGAAAAATATATAGTCATATATTATCAGCACCAACCACAAATGCCAAAATACTGTAAACCTCATCAGTTCGGTGGAGCTGCAAACAAAAACAAAAACGCAGAAACAAAAAAAGAAAACAAAGTCGTTACAATAACATTTTCATTGCTGATGTTCTGGCGTTGATACTCTACAGACGGTGCAAATGCAGCAATAGGAATTTGCACAACTCAGGTTGGCAGTCTTCGATATTAAAGAACACTCACATATTATCCAGAAAAGTCATATTCTCTAGATGTTTTTCTTTTCGAATCAAACTATTCTATCCGCTTCCGTTATGAAAGCTGAGTCATGATCTAAGTTCATCATCACAATGATACAACGTCAGCAATTCGAAAACCGGGGAAAATACAAGATAAAAAATGTCAAACTACGAACAGAGAGCACCAAATAAATCTACCTGGGGCAAAGAAATTCAGGTATTGGTTTTCACCTCCATTACATTCCCTGCTGGGTCTGTTCGTTCCTGCGAACGTCATATCTGATCCAATGCCATTTTCTCCTTCGGTTGTCAAGGATTATTATTATACCGAGAGAAGACAGATTTCGTCTTTGTTATCTTTTTGGCCAGTCGGTATAAGTTACTGGTGCGATTTGTGATAGCCGCTGCTAGAGCCTCCTCAGACATACTTTTTGTCCATGCTGGTTTATCATATCTCGCTTTACCTCGCGATCTGATTTTGTCGAGTTGTTTTATAACGACGGGTTTTTGTAGTGCTAATGATGGCATTGAACTCTTTGTCTGTTTATCACTTTCCATATCCAATCGGCCGTCTTTGTAGCCAATATGTTCGGTCGCTAGCGAAGTTATTAGTGATGTTGCTGATTTCGGATATCTACGTTGATCATTTCTTCTAAGAGGTTCATCCCAAGCATGCGAGTAAGAATCTCCTTACGTCATATCGTATTGACGTCTTTGGAGTTCTCTTTTTTATGTCTGATTGTTCTTACACGCATGCTGGCAAACAGCCAGTGCTGATCGCTCGCCTCATCAGCAACTCGTAAGACTGAATATGGATGTTTTAATTTCGTTCACAAACGGACATTTTCAGTCCAACTTTAACTCTGGCCCTTGATTAGACTCCGTGATTTGCTTCTCCGGGGTATTATCTGGTACGCTGCTTTGAGCCCAGCTTAGTGTCGTTTTCATTTGGATTTCTCCATTAAAGGTCGGTCTTCGACTGCCTGTAATAAGTGTCCATAATTTTGTTTCTAGGCTGTCTCAGTCAACTCCATCTGAAAGCTTTCAGTGGCCAACACTCAGTCGGGCTTGGCGATTTTCTTTATTTGGATAACTCCAACTCCGGCTAAGAGAAATAAAGGTCTTTTGGTAATTGCGAATTTGAGCGATCCCTTATTAACTATTTTCTTTACAAGAGAAATAAAGGTCTTTTCACTTATTAACTATTTTCTTTGCAAGGGGATTCAGTAAATTTGACAAAGAGAACTCTAAGAGAACTTAAGGAATCATGGTGGGACGATGACCTCCCTGTTGATTTTCTAACATCGAAATTTACTACGTACCAGTGAATGTGGTCGACTTTACCACCGCTAACAAAATATTTTAATTTCTTATTTTCTTATTATTTTCATTTTTTCTGTTTCGCCTCCTTTGCTTATAATGTATAAGGGCCTTAAAGTAAGAACGTTAGACTGAGTCGCGGCCTGAAGGGGAACGGTTCGGTCAATAATCAAATCGCATTTTCCCACTGCATGATCGCAGGTAGGGGAGCGTGATACAAACGGGCAATGGTTTTATGTTTTTTGTTCTGAGGTGAATATCATGAGTTTTCAGTTACCTAGTTTTCCGTTTTTATTTTGGAAGAAAAGAACAGAGATTAGTCGCCCAGGTTTGATTACGAAAAGATCAAGTAAGGATCCACCCACTATTTTCAAAGCTCAAATTGAATTTCGCCAAACTTTTGCGTGACCCATTTCAATGTACACAGAGTTGGTTATGACATTTGTGCCCCACAAAATCCTACCCCATCCCTGACTCCACCGACTACCGCCCTCGTGTTATTATCCCATATTCCGACGTGGCTTTTTTCTGTCGAAAGCATTTTAATTTCTTAAGCATACGTTGCGTATTCTCATGACTTTGTTATCGGCGGCTTTTTTTTTTTGTTTGGTGTGCCAGGCTATGCCTTCGTGTACGTTTCTTTTTTTTCTGGTTTATTTTAATGTTACCAAAAATTCATTTTTATGAGTTTTATTATTATTAGTATCTATTATTTTGTACTTACTTTGGGATGTGTTCTTCGGGGAAATGCTACTTTTGGATCGACCTGTAAATACAAGAGCAGAACGGAAATGTTGGTGAGCCTTGGTGGGGGGGAACATTTTTTTTTTATAGCAGGATAATTTAGTAAACATTTGCATTTAAAAAATGTGTGCTTTCTCTTTTCTTGGTTTGTGCCAAATAAGCAGAATATGTTAATGATGTATTTTGGGGCAACCACAAAATTCGGCCTTAATTTCGGATCATAAATTTTAAACACAAAATCAAAGGGGGGAAGTTCTAATCCGAAAACAAATGGCACACTGCAAAATACAGATTACGAATACACACTGTTAAGAGAAATCTCCGGAAATCCGGCCTATGTCGAAATAGAAAAGGTCGATGAGAAACCGTGTCTGGTTTCGGCTTTTCATTCTCAGAACTTGTGGATTTATTTTGGCTAAAGGCTAATAGCAGCTACGCAGCTATCAGTGACATTAAAAGAAAGAAACCATTCGGAGACGTCTCTAAACAGCTGCCGGATATAACAGTCCCCTAACAAACTACTCCAGTAAACATCTCCAAAGTTGTTCATGCAAATAAAATAAATTTACATTTTCATATGTGGCCATTGGAATGATTTAATGCCGGACATAGACCGAGTTTCGAACTAATTTCAAAGTATTCGCGTTAGTGTGGGTTTCGACATTTCAAATGCAAATGAAAAACTCATAAAAAATAGAATTATTTCGTTTATATAGACGAACTATAAGCAAGTGGCCTTTACTACGCATTTCTATCCGAACTTTGTATTTATATTTATTTTCCTGCATTAAAGCACCGCAACTTAAGCACTACTCCGTCTCAAAACAGATGACGCAGTTGAAGGCCGGAGGGTGATGGTTTGTAGGGAAATCTTCCGAGAATGTTTGTGAAACTTTCAAGGAAAACTAATTAATTGATTCGACCATAAAACTTAAAGGATTAATAAATTAATAGCATGACTTTTCAAAACGGTTCGACAGCAACACATCACCCTCAGCGCAAGGGTGAGCAAGCACACATATCCTTGGGGGATGCCGAATGCGAAGGATTCTGACAAAGTTCCAAGAAATGTGTGATATACACACACATGAGCACGTACATATGTCTGTACTCGAGTGTCTACACATTATGTTGTCAAATATGACCAGCAAGTGCACAGAATGTACGCACGCTGCCATGGCCAGCCGGAGATTACAAGTACTCACATGTAAATAGTAGTATTTATGCCGCTCAACATGTCCGATGAGTAAACTGTCGGTAATAGATATCAGTTTGGTATATTTCTTAGTACTTAGATTCAAGTGATGGCCAAACTGATGGATAATTTAAAAGCCTTCAGGGATATATGTTATTAGCAATAGAACTAATTTAGATTATGTGTGTGTGTGTGTGTCGAATAGAAGTTGAGTCAATGGCAACTCCTGCCAATATCACTATTTCTAAGTAGTTTCCAGCAGCGATCGACCAAGAAACTATGGGCGGTGATAATACAGGTGTACGGCCTTGGCGTGGTAGGTAGTGCGTGCCGAAACCGGGTACGATCATAAAATCATTTTTCATGCGGCTGTTTTACACCTCGTAAATGCTGGCGCCGTAACGAGTCAGAGAGTCATCTCTCAAAGCCATGTAAAACTTAGCCTGATGAAGTTGGCTTTAAACAGCACGTTCCAGTCAGTGAGTAGACAAATTACATCGCGGACTGCTCAGAAGTTTCTCGCCTGTGCCTTCATGGAGTTTTAAGGGAAACACAAAGTTTCCTATAGAATTCAGTGTGTAAGTAACACAGATATTGGTGATAGTTTTGTTCGTTATAGTTAAGGGCGGCCGGTTATACAATTTAGGCTGCGTGAGCTAATCGAGCAGGAAGTTGTCATGTTGTACGAACAGAAAAGAAACATAAGTCCGGCAAAAAACTAAGTTTAACATTAAAACACGGTTTTGAGTGGTCAGTCCAAATAATCCAAATTGTTTGCTGTTGATGTGGAAACACAAACACTTTTATCAGAAAACATACACCGTGTTACAAAAAATAGATTTTTTTCTGTCCTATGACCAAATGCACATATTCGGAAAGAGGGGGGAAAAAAATACACGTGTATCGAAGATTTTCATTACACGTCAGAATTTTTTTATTTAAGTTTGAAGTATGAAGCTCGTAGTGGCCTGTGTGAAAGCCTTTCGACCGATTTTTAACCCTTTTTCAGTGATCCAATCGAGCTGATTTTTTCAGGCAGACTCGTGGAAATGTCTGTATCACGTCAAATTTTTTAAAAACAATTTTTATCAATTCTCAGGTTTTCCCCAATTTTTATTATTTTTGAAAAAAAAAATATTTTTTTTTAACTTTTCTTAGCATAACTTGAAGAGACTCCAAATTTTTAAACTACTTAAGCGTTACGAAAAAAAAATGTTTTTTGACTGAAACCTTAAAAAAAAACGATAACCAATTTAAAAAAATAATTTAGGAAAATCTGAGAATTGATAAAAATCTATTTTTTAAAAAATTTGACGTGATACAGACATTTCCACGAGTCTGCCTGCAAAAAATTAGCTCGATTGGATCACTGAAAAAGGGTTAAAAATCGGTCCAAAGTCTTTCACACAGGCCACATACTTCAAACTTAAAAAAAAAATTCTGACATGTACATTAAAATCGCCGATACACGTGTATTTTTATTTTTTATCTCCTTTCCGAAAAGTATATTTGGTTCATAGGTCAGAATTTGTGTAACACGGTGATATGTTTGCGGTGAATAATTAAAATCAATGAATTTGATGGATTTTGGTCTTACAAGATTTTTAGAAAAACATGAGAATAAACTACTCTGCTAAATGGATTTTTTTTTCCTTGTTTCTGTAACTTGGTGAACCAAAATAATTTTGGGTCTTCTTCTTCTTTTACAAAAATAAATTACATGTACGTTGATTATGAAGCCGGCTTCAACAGTCTGATACAATTAAATGTATTTGACAGGTGTTGACTGACACAGTCCAAGAGGCCTCAGATATGAACTAGATGATTTTGTATAGCGGTTCAAGGATTAAACAAATCTAATATCCTTTAAAATTTAAAATAAAAATAATACCAAATTCAAGTCAATCAAAAAACCAAAGTAGTCATTAGCAAGACTTCTCAGAAATTTATAAATCACGTTTATGGTCATAGGGTGAACTTTTTGGCTACCCCACGTAGTTATCACATATGTGTCTGTGTGCACACATATCATAAATGCAGACCCTTGCGCTATTAGTACATCCCATTTCCGTAACCCTTTCTGCTATCATACATGGCAATTAACTATTAACTAACATTTCAGGATAAAACAAACATAGGTTCGTTCCTTAACACACACACACACACAGACACACCCACACTGGCACGACTCAGACATTCGGAGAGAGAAACACACACTCACCTTCATATGGAAATTGAAAGTTTTCGGAAGAAACATGTGCTGATTTTTAATGAAATTAACACAAACACATGGAAACGTGAGCACACACACACACACAGATATCGGTTCACTCAAATGTTCAAATCATTGGCATACAACAAACATACGAAATTTACAAGCATTTATCCCTTCATTGCAAAGGTTACAATGTATCTTTTGGAATTGAGATGGTGTGTGTGTGTGTGTGTGGGAGAGTAGGTGTGTAGGGATACCCATCTCACTCTCTCTATCTCTGTGTCCCTCTCTCTATTAACCGTTTGTGCAGTCATCATAAATACTTTTCACTTAAAATTTTTCTATTCACCCGAAAAAAATATTGCCATGAAAATTGATTTCCGCTCCAAAGTACAGAACGAAATCCAACAAAAAAAAAAAAACACTAGAGGAAATCGATTTTGTATGAGTATTTGTGCCGGTGTCTGTGTATGGCTGTGAACGTATAAGCGCGTTGTTAGTGATTTAAATAAAAACTAATCAACGGTATGATGTTGTTGTTGTTGGTTTTTTTGTGAGGAATTTAGATAAATAAACTGAAATGAAATGCACACACAGACGAAAAGAATGGTAAAGATATTGAAAACATAAACGGATATAGAGAAAATTAAAAAATAAAAAAAAGGAAAACTGGAATGAACGCATTGTGTTTCGGTTTGAAATTGAATATGAAATTAAAATGCGGAAAGCAGAGGAAGCAGCGCCAGTGAATACATAAAATAAAGGGAAAAATATGTTTCCAAATCAGTGAATTTCAATGAGCAGAAAAAAGGTAATCGGAATTGACGGCAATCAACAGAAAATATTAAAAGTCACAAGAGTAACGGAAAGAGAAGGACGATGTCAATCAAGGTCAAAGGCCACCCCCAAGTAGACCACAAATGGCGCTACGGCCACAGGACGTTTTGGATATCGATGGGATAAGTCGAGCTGTAAACTGAAAGACCGTTTACATCGGTCTGAAACTATGAAATTAAACCACTTTCTTATTTCTGATCAAATTTTGTTACTGATTGTTCTCCGAATGGTTCCCCATTTCCAGTTCTATTAAAAGAACGGTTTAATGGTTTTAATCGAAGACAGTTTTTAGGAGTGAACGAAGTAAGCCAAATTCCATTAAATTGCTCAACTCAATTTCATTGAATCGAAATTTACACAACATCATTTTCATTATGTCATTCCAATCGAACGTCAATCATTTTTCATCAAGACATTGACGTATTTTGAAGAACAGTAAGTATTTCTCGAAAATGTGACCGATTTTCATTGTCAAGTGTGTATGTTTTTCCTGTATTCAATTGGCCAGTATATCAGATGTATAAGGTGTGACACTCATCCCAGTTTCTACATTCCATCAAACCGTCACCACATCCTTTCCAGCAGGTGCAACAACTTTTGCGTGTCATATTCCAACGGCACTCAGTAGCCCAGATAAATTCATTCCCACGGGTTTCTAGCTTAAATTGGTCTGCTGGGATACTCGGCGTTAGGTTGTAATCATGCGGCATAATTTTTGCATTACAAACAGTTTGAAGGCGGCTTCTAATGAAATGAGAATTTCAAAATGAAATAAAAACCAATAAAAGGTTTAGCAAAATGTCTTTTTCATGAAAATTCATTCAATATAAACTGAGTCAACACCGCCAAAAAAATAAAAAGGAATAACAAAATGAAAATTCTGTAGCTGCCGGTTTTTTTTTTTTTTTTACAACTTTCCTCATAAGACTCCTTTAACCTTTGTCGGCTTCCCATGGAGGTATTTTGGATTCTTTTATGTTTGTTTTCTCTCGCTATCTCTCCTGCTCTCTTGCGTTTCGAGGAAGCTTTTGTTGCAAACATAAAGTGTCGTAATTAAAATTGTTTACAAACAATTTCCAGAAGCCATTTCACTCCTGCCAACGAAAGGCAAAAACGAGAAATGAAAATGTGAATGTGAATGTGAAAAAAAAAGGAAGATCACAACACTTTTGTCTTTGTATAAACACAGAAATTAAAACATTAAAACTTGTCAATCAAGAGCGGCGACGGTGGCGGCAGCAGCAGGATTCAATAAAAAAAAAACGGGGCATTGCTGAAACATCAACAAAAGTCCTTTGTGACGATGTGATGCGATGAGTGTGTGCTGTGTGTGTGTGTGTGATGACATAGCTAAGCACATATTCCAGTTAATAGGGAGCGTCCTTTCCGAACGGCATTTGCCATTCGCCATCACATGTATGTTTCCGTTTCCTGTTCTTTCTTTTCATTAGCAAATATTTTCATAGCATTTGACGAAATACAAAAAAAAAACAAGGACGACAAACGTGAACCTGTGTCTGCTGAAAATTACAAAAACAACGAAATGAAAAAAAAAACAAAATAAAAAAAAACATTTGCCGGAAAAAAACACTGAAAAATTAAAAGTGCATATTATGCATATCTGAAAGAGTTGGTTGATGTTGTTGCCTTTACCTTTTTACCATCTATTTCGTGTGTACCTTGAGCTAAAACTTTATCTACACTCGCCGGATCACTGAACGTTATGAAACCGAAACCTCTGAAATGAGAAAAACAGAACGAAAAAAAAAAAACGTTAGTTTTGTGAACGAAAACACAGTATTCGAGTGTAATGTCAATATTATTATTTATAATGTAAATATGTATTAATAAAACAAAACAAAAAACAAAAAAAACACCGGCACGTTAAACGTGCAAAAAGAGTTGCATGAACAGAGATTAACTAAATGACAGAACGCGTTAATTGCAGTTGCAAAATCAAATGACAACAAAAAAACACCCAGAACTCGTTAATTTTTATTTGTTCTCCAATTGTTCAAACACGAGCAGTTCGTTTCGTTGCGACGCTGCAACTGGATGACGGACAGATAATTGGACAGCCAGACCGACAGGCAACAGAGAGACCGTTTTACTTGACCCAAAACGAACTCCGACTAACTTCTGCTGTGTAATTAATACTCAGTAACGAACTCTATGTGTACACAAGTCTATTTAAAGTGCAAACGGAGGCTGCACAACAACAGCCGGCATTTATGTTGCGGACGCTCGTCTGTTCACTTTTAAATTAATATGATAAACTGAAAGGATTTCGTATAAAAAACAATCCAAAAAACCCCCACTGCAACATTTTATCCCACGACTAGAAAGGCGAATGCAGAATCTACTCCCAGGGATATATTCATTCATTTGTAGGAAATCCAAGTAAAATATGTGCCGATATACGAGTCTTAATATATATTTACCCTCGACACTGATTCACTGATTCCCTGATTCACTGACTCTGTCACGCAGTACGTAGGAATTTAAATAGGCATTCTATAATTTTCTATAAATAATAATAATAAAAAAATAATATTTTTTTTTTGTACAGAAATTGTGTTTTCCCCAAATTTTTTTTTTACCAAAATTTTTTTTTTCCAAAATTTTTTTTTTACAAATTTTTTGTTTAGAAAAATTTTTTTTTACGAAATTTTTTTTTCAACAAAAATTTTTTTTTTACAAAAATTTTTTTTTTTACAAAATTTTTTTTTCCAAATTTTTTTTTTCAGGTAAATTTTTTTTTTTCAACAAATTTTTTTTTTCCATAAATTTTTTTTTTTCAACAAAATTTTTTTTTTCAACAAAAATTATTTTTTTTTCAAGAAAAAAATTTTTTTTCAACAACATTTTTTTTTTCCAGAAAAATTTTTTTTTTTCAACAATATTTTTTTTCCATATTTCAACGGGCGCCATAGGCGCATTACAACTTACTAGTTGAAAATAGTTACTGATTAAAACTCCGATGTGTTCGTGTCGTATAAGGAATTTATAGCTAATATTAATCATACGCAATGGGGAAATTACGGGTGTAACACTTTCAGTGGATTTGTCACATAAATTTGACAATTCGTATGATTTTTAGATCGCCACAAAATGTATTTTCGGGTTAATACTTAATGCCAGTGAAAGCTTGTTTAACTTTGCAGTTTCCAAGGCTGATCTTTTCTAATCTTTTACAAACTGGAGCTTAAACCCGGCACCCGTTATTAACATAATTTTCGTGTCAACATACTTGTAGATGTTTCGGCTTCTTTGGATCACGGCTTTCGATCGAAATTGTTCTTTGTAATCAAGATTCAATATTTGATTTATTGAGACTTATATAAGAATTTAAAGATAACAAGGTAATCATTTTAAAAGCAAATTTAGAACTACGAGGGTATTATTATCACTGTTGTATGGATTTGATTAGCAGCTACATGCTTGTGTTAAAGAGTTATTTTAGATTTTCCTCAAAAGTTAGTTTGTTATCATTTTACGTCGGAGCTGCTGAACTATCGACTGAATTCTCAATTTCACTCAGGTTGTAAGAAATCTTGGTTTACAGTTCTCAACATACACCAATTAAGCCAAACCAATAACATTTCTCATAGTATCGTTATTACCTACTCTCGAGCTATCTGAGCGATAACTGGAGTCCCACAAGGTTCTGTTCAATCTCCTTCTGTATTTTTTATTTTCATACGAGTCCTGTAAAACCAATCAATTTTTTTGCGGATGACAGCAGCCTCTGCCGCTCCTATGCATTTGATCAACGGCCAAGTCTTCCGGAGGTATTTCGGCCAAGTTTTTGGCTCGCATTCACATGACTAATTTAGAGTCGTACAAAATCCAATTAACCAAAGAGTTCGCTGGTTACAAGCTCAGTATGATTGAAACAAACCATCGATGTCCAGCATGTGGCAGCATCAACGGATACTCATGCTTTGGTGTAGTTCAAGGGTCGAACCGCACATATTCGAAATATCATACGCAACGATCTGGACGTCCGATCGATGTCAGACACCACAGGATAATTTGGATGTGAACATCAAAGAGGAAAATAATTTACTTGGTATCTAACACCACAAATGATACCATGCCACATTTGGAATAGTGACGGTCTTTCGACTCTTTAGGTCCATGGGTGAGAATTTGGCCAAATATTAAAAAAAGAGTTCATCAACTGGATTCCTGAGAACATTTTGGTGTATTTTTATTATCGGGGCTGGTTTACATAACGTGCCGAAAGCCCATTTGAAATTATCGCTTAGTTTCTGTCTTAAGTTATTGCCAGAATAAAAAAAAACAAAACTCCATCATTTAAAAGGTGCCAAAATATCATTCATTGTAAACTAAGAATAGAAGAAGAAGCATATCATTGCAAAATTGTTTAGAAAATGACGGAATATATTTCATTTATAATATTTTCTATTTTCTCTTGTAATATTTTCTCACAACTCTTACTTATCATGAATATTTTCTTGAGATTTACATTAAAATGTGTTAACGTGTTTCACAGCGTTCTCCGAATGCTGCCCAGTTTTTGTCCAATGACAACATCATTAGTTTGGCGTTTTCTCTAGAATTAAGCAAGCGCTAATAACGAGATTACAATTATTATCGAATATCAGCCACCACTTATTTTTACTTCATTTAATTTATTGAATCAATGGACATCGATTCAATTAAGTATCATCAATATGGACAATAGGATGGTATGAGGTCGGGTAATTTGTCACTGTTTGTACGTAAATTGTTTCTCACAACATTTGGGAAGGCTTTCAGGTACCTTGATTTGCATAAAACAGCCCACTGGGATACTTTACAAATCTCCAACATGTGGCTGGACTGGAATAACAATTCTCTATCAAGTCTCAATCCAATCTATGTGCATGTCCCCGATTGTCTGATATTCGAAATATTTAGTTTTGGCCAAATTCTAGTCAACCCATTAGATTTAATTTCACATACATCCTCTTCTTCGATTCCTCCACATCCACTTTCCCGTTCGGGCGAACACACTTTTGCACTCAAATATTAAGAATTTGAATCATTTCAAATACGAGTGAATTCACATTTTCTTTATGGATTCCATAAATACTGACTCTGTGTGTGTGCTTTCCTTAAATTTCTGAAACCGGAAACTATTAGGAAACTTTTGAATGTATGCATGTGTGTGCGTGTGTGTGTGTGTGCATATTATTTCCATTGTATGCGTATCTATGGACCATCCATCCATTCTAATAATACAAGAATGGGAGATGACGAAGAAATCTCCTCTCTGTTTTACAGAAAAATAATTACTTTAATTTAAAGTTTCCTGTTTGGCAAAAGTATTTTTCCCATAAGTTTCCTTCCATTCCATCGAAATACTCAACCAATCCCTTTGTCTCGTTGGCATTTTCTCCGTTCTCTGTGGTTCTCTGCTCGTTCCTTCGTCCGTTCATTTCATTTCATTTTATTATTATTTTTTATGTAAAGCAATTTTGAAAAGATAAAAATCTATTTAGTTTTTCCACAAAATTTTCTTCATTCATAAATACTTGTGCACATTTTACGATTCACACAGACACTCACATAATCGCATATACACCAACACAAATGCACTCTGGGAAACACTTGTGAATGCTCATGCACACACACACACATACGTGCCGACCGGCGGACAGACACAAAATGGAAAGCACTTTATAACCAAAAACATGTACACACACACACACACATTCCCACTCACACAAACATATGGACAAGAAGAAGAAATCGAAATCTTTTTTGGAGCTGTATTAAAATCAAATTTCTTTTGCAAATCTCAGCAGTAACATTAACAATAGCAAAGCCAAAAACAACAACAACATAACACTACCATGTGCACAGTGGTACAAGACGATCAAACTACGAACATTTTCATGAGCGCCACGAGCCATAGAGGAGTTGTTTACATGAAGAAAAGGGGCAGATATGTTTTGAGCATAAAAAATATAAAAAATGTATTAAAAATCGTCACATCTTAAAAATAGATCTTCTGATCATAGGTGACGTTATTAAGACATATATACATATCGCTTATTTGCTTCAATAGTGTCACAACTCAGGAGAGCCGTTTTAAATGTCTAACTGAACAACTATAGGTTTCCGAAATAAACTAGACCTCTGAATACACGCAGAACTAAAGTCAACTCATAGAGGAGATTTGCAGCAACAAAATAAAAATTTTGTTTTGAATTGTGACACAATTCAAGAAAATATGCGATCAGTTGCTTAGATGTGCCGGCGTGTCAGTAGAGTATGAAAGATATTGGTCTCAAAAAGGTTACACGTTCCGATCCGCAGAGATTGAAGCAGGAAAGAGTTTTATAGTCCACCGTGGAATTGTAACTCGTTTGTGTGGGTCTTTACCACTGTGCTCTTTACAACAGTCTTGCGAAATTTCACAATTTGCCTCATCCAACTCATACTCGGTGGTATCTTTGAATATACATGTACTGTAGCTGTTGTAGTATTATGAATCTATGAATGAATATATGTACGAATCCTCATACCTACGCATGTAGTAGGGATGCCGATTGAGACAAGGATTACTTTAGCATGCCGTGAAATAAATCCCTCACCTATGCACGGTAGATGTTGCTTCGCACGCCCCCACGGCAATCTTAAATATACACTAACTAACTAAACAATGTAACCACCAAATTCCGACTTTCAGCAATATTTTTACTCCGGTAATTTCTCTTTTTTTTACAAACACTCAGGGAATGCGCCCTATAAATGCAATGCATTGTGTTAGCGGAAGGAAATTAGGGTATCGGAAGGAGGAAAGAGGGAGTAGTGTTTGTTGACATTTATTTTGAATTTCGGAATGTCACAACAGACAGGAAGGGAGACAATAGAGTTGGATACTCTACCATCACCACCGCTCTCCTTTGAACACGGTCCAGAAGCTGCAAAGATGTCTTTGGAACTCCTGCCCATATATGGGAGTTATATTCCATTTTTGGAGGATGTAGAGGGGGGGTAAAGTATTTCATGCGCCGCTTTAAAAAATCTAAACACTTGAATGCTTCTTTCGACACTTATATATGTGGTTAGCCCAGCGAGCATCACCCTGAATCTTCATGTCCAGAAAATCAAAAGTGTCTGAGAAATTGACGACGATGCTGGCTCAGTGGAACGTTTGTGTGACAACAAACAGCACCGGGGCTTTTGCGCATTAAAATCGACTCTATTCATTTGGCCCCACTCACAATTCGTCGCCAAATTGGGCTTAAGTGAGTCATTCATCGTTCGCCTTTTGACCTCGACCTCCAGAGGACTTGGCCGATGATCAAATGAGTATGACAGAGGTTTTGCAAGCTAGCGATTACGGCTTACTGAACATTATCTAGGCTAACGGTGTAACGAAAACACACCTACTCGTTATCCAGTGTTATTGGTTTGCAGTAACCCCGGGCGTTTACATTGGCCGATCTTTCTAAGCTTTACAAACTCATATCAGTGACTAATTTCAATCAAAGTTGTATCAAATTCAAGATACGCTAAAGGAGAAGTCAAACGGATCTAATCCAGACTCATCGACGTATTCGATCATCGTAATCTCCTGGAATTCACCTTGGATGGACGTTCAGATCATTGTCACAGCAACTGACAATCCTACATCAGCACACAATCCGACTGGGTAACGCTCATTACAATGTACAGACATTTATTTCAAGATTAAAATATACAAACATGCACACAGTCCAACAAAAAAAAAACACACACACACAAAACTATACGATATATTCAACATTCAAAAACCAGTAAAATAATATCAGTCGAACACACGCACACACATCCCCACAAATAAGCAGCAAAAGTGGATAACATGGGCTGGTGGAAGTGGCAGAACCAGTCGAAGTGGCAAATGGCATTCAAGATTTTAGTACTGATTTTTGTGTACAACATTTAGTTGTAAGTATTTTGTCGTTTTTTTTTTTTGTTGCTTCAGCCACCACGTCTGCTGCTGTTGGGAATTAAAACCAAAACAATTGCCACAATTGCAACAGAATCGTCGTTAATTACACTTTAGTAGCAATGAGAGTTGAGTTGCGAGTTAAGTAGAGAAGGATACCGAGATCATGATGATGCTGATGAAGCAACCCAACCCCAACCATTCATGCCATGCTCCTGTTATTCCAAAGAAGCAACCCTGCTTTATTCCATAAGAAAGCTTTGCGTCTCTCCACTACTACTCTTTCTTATCTTCTGCATCCTTGCCCGTATGCCGTGCATATGAATACTTTACTCCAACACACACACACACACAGAGAGAGACACAACGAACGCAACGTTGGCGATGATGACGACGACCATGATGATGAGATTATTTTCTTCAGGAATGTGATTGCGTGTGTTTGGAGCTGCAAATGAAGATGGCACCGCCGATGATGGGAACGCACTGTAGGTGCCGGCCGGAGGAACAGTTGCATGAAATGACGACGACGAAGATGAAGAGCGTGTTGAGTGGTGCTGTGGCACAGAGACATGTTGAAAATGTGATAGACTCATTAAAATGCAGTGCAAGATAATAAGCATTTTAATTAAATATATTTACAAGAATAAGTTTATCAAAATACGTACTTTTTCCTGCCACACACACACACACACACAAAACACCACACCCCGCTCGCACTCAGATGCACAGGCAGGCCCCACTACTAATACATGTGCCACACAATGTTGCAAGAATAACACTGTCCATGTGTGCGTGTGTCTTTTGCTATGCGAACAATGTGATTGTGTTAGTGAGCAGGATATTATATCCTCCGGGCATGAGTGCACAAGTGTACGGCACCAGCACAACGTTACGTCTTTTCGCCAGCATTACGCTGTTGTTGCAGCAACACATGATACAGTGGCTGAGTGCTGGCCATCCGCAGAAAATATTTCATTTATTCCTGTGGCATTTTAAGTATTTTATTTTCTGTTCTTTTAAATATCCCCCCCTCCCCCTCGACGCCTAGCCCAACCCTCCTGACCACGACTGAAATGAGCAATTAATACATTACTTAAATTGTGATAAATGACTGTGAATCTGAAATGTTCCTCTTCTTTCGTCTGTCATTCTCTGCCCCCTCTATCTCTCTCTCTCTCATTCCGTCGGAATGAAAATCAAATATAATTCGATAGCAATTTGCTAAGGGGGCAAATTTGAAAGTAGCACACTTTGTGCCCGGCCGAGCCCAGTCCAGTCCCGTCCGGTCCGTTCGCATTCATTCTGGTTGAAAATCTCACATGTGTGAAGGATTTACTTTGTGGATTCCCAGTAAATTGTTATGTGTGGTCATAAAACTGACCTATAAAAGAATATGTTTGTGCTTGTTTGGTGAAATTCATCAGAACATTTGGTAAATTGGTACGTGATAGCAACGAAGTCCAAGTCAGAGATGGATTACAGCCACTATCTAAATACTGTGGATGTTGTAAGTTAAAGGCTGACAGAATCCATGGCACACAGACAAAGTGTTGGACAAGTTAATAAGTACATGACGAGAGAGAGAGAGCGAGAGAGAGAGAGCGAGAGATTATTCCGCTCGTAGTCATTATCTAATAGGCAGACATAAAGTTTCCAACGTTTGTACGCTTCTTTCCTTTGTTTCTTTTTTTCATTTTTGTAATTTAACACGATTAGAAACGAGTTGAATTTGAATTTCTTAGACAACAAATGACATTTCCTAACACCGTGTTAAAAAAATAGATTTTTTTCTGTCCTATAAACCAAATGCACATTTTCGGAAAGAGGGGAAAAAATAAAAATACACGTGTATCGGCGATTTTCATGTACACGTCAGAATTTTTTTTTTTAAGTTTGAAGAATGAAGCTCGTAGTGGCCTGTGTGAAAGCCTTTGGACCGATTTTTAACCCTTTTTCAGTGATCCAATCGAGCTGATTTTTTGCAGGCAGACTCGTGGAAATGTCTGTATCACGTCAAATTTAAAAACAATTTTTATCAATTCTTAGATTTTCCCCAATTTTTATTATTTTTGAAAAAAAAAATATTTTCTTCACTTTTCTTAGCATAAGCGTTACGAAAAAAAAATGTTTTTTGAACTGAAAACATTAAAAAAAACGATAACAATTTAAAAAAAAAATTTAGGAAAATCTGAGAATTGATAGAAATCTATTTTTTAAAAAATTTGACGTGATACAGACATTTCCACGAGTCTGCCTGCAAATCAGCTAGATTGGATCACTAAAAAAGGGTTAAAAATCGGTCCAAAGGCTTTCAAAAAGACCACAAACTTAAAAAATAAAATATTGTGACGTGTAATGAAAATCGCCGATACACGTGCATTTTTATTTTTTTATCCCCTTTCCGAAAAAGTAAATTTGGTTCATAGGACAGAATGTGTGTAACACGGTGTTATTAACCCTTTCACGATTTGGCTCAAATTGGCAATAGGTCCTACACAAATACAAATGCTCTTTGGATGTTTTGAAGTGATGAAAGGACAACGTGTAGACAACGTTCGAACAGGTATAATAAATACAATATGACAATATAACGAATTCTGCCAACTTCTACCAAAATAATACACGATTCTAGAATCGGGAAATTACTATAGCTCCACTCCATTATTTCTTTACGTACACTTTCGTAGAAGTTTCATTGCGATAATTTCACAAAGCTTAACTCTTACTAATAGTATGCCTCATTATGTTATTGCTTGAACATTTTAAGGATCAGGAGCAGATATACCCCAAGTCAAGTTGGCCCCTAGCTATCGCATAAGCCGAATGGGCCACTCTCGCTTCGTGCTTTCCACAGACTCATCGGCGAATGGAAGGACAGGGATTCTACACTAGATGAAGATCGTTGATGCTCTAAAGCTTCCTCTATATTGAAGTACATATCGGGTTCGACGCAGAATTACATTGTATTACTTTCACCTTAAACGCTCACGAAAATCAATCAACGCTTTTCGTATTGCGATAACAAATTCAGACGATATTATCAATTAATGAAAATACATATTTACGTTAGTCCTCATCATAGTCAAAACATTCCACAGATAAGGGTTCAGGAGTTTACGATTTCCCCCTCCCACCATCACATTCAAATTTTAATCAGGACATTCCAAGGAATTTCTTTCCCATCCCTGACGATAATAATTTATGAAACAATAACAACGTAATAACGCAAGTGGATGGAATAGACAAATAATGGCGACGGTGTACACTTTAAGCCAAAACGGCAAGTGGCGAAGGGGCATGGAACGAACACAAACGTAACGAATGAAACCACACTAATGAGAAAATCCAGCGGATGAACTGGGGCCCAAGACCGAACACGATGGGCACTCGAGTCATAAAATAAACTAATCTGGTGAACACAACACACAAGCAAATGAACACAGAACGCCAACACGGGTGCCCTTAACACTGGCTTACATTTAGTAGACAAGACAACGTTATGGATGAAGATGTGGGTGTGGAGAAGGTGAAGAAGATGGTGGCGAAAGAGACTGACAATGAGGTGGAATAAAGTCAACATTTATAAAAATTTAGACTCATTTTTATACATTTCATCTTCTCGGGGCTTTCATAAACAAATAAAAAATAATCATTTTGCTGTAAAAAGCAACAACAACAATAACGGCATTCATATTAAAATAAAAGAAATGTCTGCAGCAAACACACACACACACACACACACCCATGCTCAAACAAACACTTTTAACATGCGGACAAACTATAGGAGAGAAAGAAAAAACGTCGTAATGTGTCTCCGGAGAACAATTTGTTGTAAATTTAGATTCAATTTTATGCACACATGAACCACATACACACACTACATGACAGTTCAGGCACACACACGCACACACCCGACAAAGCCCACCAATCATCTAAACACAGTCCCATACACGGACACCGACACCAATGCCCAACTACCAACACAACAACAATCGACTTAGATAAGAGTCAATATGAATGCCAACGAAATAGAGGAACAACGCAACGAACGCAAACAAAAAAAGTAACACTGAATAGAAATTTACATACACATGTGTGCGTGTGTGTGTGTGCAGGACGAGGAGTGTGGGAGAGTGACTGCTACCCAGTTTGTGCGATAGTATCAGTTCTTGGTAGTCGGTTTTCTTTTATTTTCTTTCTTCTTTTTTTTATTTTTTATTTGATGCTTTAAAAACAAACTCAGGCTACAATGCAAACACATACGCATGCATAAACTCTGACACACACACACGCTGACACGGCTGAATAGAAATTTGCATTTGTATACCGTTAAGTTACTTATACACAAAGAATTCTAATGAGTTTATGCAGTCTACACACACAACAACACACACACTGACAGACATTTCCGATAAACTCAGCAACAAATTGCTGAAAATAATACTGGGTAGTTCCCACTAAACTGAGGATCCCCCCTTTCTCCGGTTCAACGAAGAATTACTTGTACAGATTTGAGAAGGAATTTGCGGGGACGAATATTCAGAAAGTATGACTCGGTCGATCGCTACTTTCAATCGTTAAGTGAAAGTGGAGAAGTAGTCAGTGGCCGCATCTCAGCTACCATCTGATAGTATGACAAATTTATATAAAATTCCGGAAATGAACTGTTTATCATTAATTTTTTTGTAATACTGCACTTAATGGTTCCCAGTTTCAACACAAAGTGGTATGCTTGTGAATTATGTTAGAGTTTTCCCTATTTCCCGATTCTGACAAAACAATGCCCTGGGAATTTTCCCCCTTTTCCCTGTTCCCCTATTCTAAATAATTCTAAAAATCTTCCAGGGAGTTGTTTCTATTTTGGGAATATTTTCCTATGGAAAAAAGTAGGCAATAAAAGGGAGAATGTGATGTGATATTTTAGCGATTATTTCGTCAAAAAATTCAAGGGAGTTTTGTTTTTTACAGCTATGCGTCCATGTACTGAATCCTCAGCTCATGATCACAGACCTGAAAATTTATTTTTTTATTTTTGGTTAAAAATCATTTATTGATCATTCCGATGAATATCTTGAAAATGATGGCATCACGCCCCTTTTTGCATTTATATCCTTTGCACAGTCTTCTCCTTCTGCAGCACTTCAGCGCGTTCTGCTTCAGATACCATCGCAAACGCAACACTGAACGTTTCTATATACAGGGGTTTGAATCACCCGGTAGCAGCCACTTTTAAAGCTTTAATTCTTTGACATTTGACAAATAGAAACTACGCCATTACTAAAAATGGAACGATACACGCATCAACAACTCATTGAAATTATAAAAATTCACTACAAACATGGTGAAAATTGGCACCATGTCGGACCGCAATACAGAAATTGGTGGAAAAAATCGAGCTGTTGGGAGAAGTTGGTGATGTGAAGAATAAAACCCGTGCACGTCGCTCAAGGACAACAGGAAATATTGCTGCTGTAGCCCAAAGTGTTGAAGAAAACCCAGGTTTGTCAATTCCTCGTCGTTCTTTGGAATTTGGGCATTCCACAAACGTCTTTACATCGTATTTTGCATAAAGACTTGAGTCTTCAGGCTTATAAAGTTCAGTTAACACAAGAACTCAAGCCGGTCGATCATCAACAACGTCGTGTCTTTGCTGATTGGGTCCATGAAAATGATCCGGAATTCCATCGAAAATTTCGAAATTCTCTCTCTCTCTCTTATTACTATTCTCTCCGTTTCTTTAGAAAACGAGGATTTTATTCTCGGAAAAAACAATTTCCCCGGAAATTATCGCCCGGGGAGTATTCAAAATCAGGCAGATACATGTAACGCGCTACACTGCACATGTCCTTTTTGTTTTTTTTTTATAAATTAATTTATAAAGTTTGTGTTTAATAAATGAATAAATATAACTGTAAGAAAACACTCCACACATTTGATTGAAATCGGATGAGTAAGTGTGTGTTTAAATGTTGTGCGGAACGTGATTGGATGACTGGGTGACCTTGAGACAGCCATTTGAAATGTGGAGTGCAGATAATCGTCCAGCCATAACTCGAAACTAGTTACTATGTATATGTTTTTTCTCGACAGATTTCTGGTTTAATTTCAGGTTTAATTAAATTCCACATAATTTAAATATACCGAGAGCAAGCTTCATTACTAACGAATCGACGCATTGCTGCGGACTACTTATACCAATCCTAACAATTAGATTACACACTTCGTTCGACAACACTACTACTGTCCATTGACTTGTATATTTTACGAAAAGTCCTCTTGTGGCATGGAAACCCATGGGCATCCATTATTTCCACACCAATATTGTTGGGTAAGGGCGCATTCAAGTGGCTTTTGACTTTAGAGAAACAAAATGTTTCCAGCACAAAAATAAATATTTTTTTTTCAACCCGGATTCCTTGACCCTCCATGTTTACATTTAGTCTATCGTTTTTTTTTTTTTTTGAATAGAAGCACTGAAGACCAAACCGAATATTCGAAGGAATGAGATCCTCGTAAACAACTGGTAACCTGTACTTCCATTTAAAAAGTAAACCTTTTCTAATATTCATGGTTGACTACCGACATCAGAATCAGAACTGTAAAATGCATTTAACTGCGACGCCTTACAAATTAAAAGAAAACAATTTGTAAACTTTTAATTCCGTCTTCAAATACATCCTCGTTTTTTGTTGTTGTTGTTGTTGGTGAATTGCTCACCTATACAAATTGCGATTATCCGCAGACGTCTATCACTTTTATTCAGTATCGGTCTTTGTGGTGGTGCTGTTCAAAGGAACAATCGTTTTGAAAATTGAAATAGTATTCTTTTGAAAAAAGCCGAACCCTTGAAGACGGAACATTTTCACTTTAAAAATAAAGAAGTAACTTTATAACAAAAGATCTATTTTAAATCTTTTCAAAGCGTCATAGAAAACAAAAAGTCCAGCCTTCTAAGCCATTGGGCATTTACACTTCTGTTGCCAGTTCAACGCTGGCAAAAGGAGAAAGTTTCCGTAACAAAACCCAAGACACCGAACAGGCAACACCGACAACAAGAAGACAACAAACGTGTCATATCCACACACACACACTCCCTGAATGCAAACATTATCCGCATACACGTCTGTACATCGGCACAGACAGATGCATCCATCCACCCCCTCCATCAAAGCCAACGCCATCGTCATCGTCATCCGCTTGTGAGACTTGAAGTTGCATACGAAAAAAAAGAAAAAGAAAAAAATCAACCCCTTCCCATCATCGACCAGAGCGATGGCAGGAGGAGGTCCTCATATCTACAGGATTCAGTGCATAAATTTGCAAAGCAAAGCAAAGACCGGCCCAGGCCCGGATAGCAATGAATAGAATGGAATGGAGAACAAAACAAACGAGTGCGTGCTCAAGAAGTTGTTGTCTTACCGAATAGAATTTCTCAGTTACTGCCTTTCTTCGTTTTTCTTCAGTGGAATTTCATCCTTTCTACGATACTTACAAGGATTTTTATCTCCGCCATCCATCCATCCATCCATCCATCCATCTCTGGCCGCCCCAGCACCACACGCACATACCAGCCACAAAACAACGACCAAGACGACCACTTGATCATGTTTCAGTTGAAAATTGTGACAGAAGACGAAGAAAACACGATGAAGTAAACGGCAAAGAATAACACAACAACACCAATTGCGGTTGTATTTGTGTAACAAGAGTTTATGTGAGTGTTTGGGTCCATCCAACGGTTGCATCTGTATTGGTTGGCATTTGCATATTACTGCATGTTTATCACACAACAAATGTTGGGCACAACGAGTGACAACTTATCAGTTAAGACGATTTTTTTTCCGCATAGCACCCTTATGAAAGCCTTATCCGAATCGAATCCAATATTACAAGTCCACAAACAAACATTATTTCAATAAAGTATTTTTTAAGGATCCACCTAATGATCGAAGTCAACAAATGTGTCCCGGTATGTCTTTTTATGTCAGGCAAACGTTAAGGACTCGTTGATGTGAAAGTAGTTTAAAACCCAGCCCTTTTCTAAATTGCTAATACTAATAATACACATAAGCGGAGAGGAAATGCCTCGCACCGGTTAACACATTCATAAATCGTCCCTTCAGTAAAACAATAGTGTCAGTGTAGTATACTATCTAATAGCCGCTACCACGAATGCGTATGTTAAAATAGAAAATATTTGTCTAAATGCATGTGTTTTCCCGAAAATACCGAATCACAACATGTACCGGGTTTTTCCAATTTTTGTCGGTATATTTGTAATATTTGTTCACACTGTTTTATTTGTCATTTATATATTTGACCAGTTCTGAGCCCATTTTCCTTTTGATTACATTTTGTACACACATTTTGGTTTTTCCCCCTTTTGTACCTTTCTTATCCCGTTTTGGCCTCTTTTGCGTACCTTCCCTAACTATTATCCACTTGTTGCTACTAGTTTGTTTATCTTCCCCCCCCTCTTTGGTACCTTTTTTATCCCGTTTTCGTACATTTTGGACTTGTTTCACTTTTTTTTTTTTGTAATTTTCCCCCCTTTTATCCTTTTTTTTGTTTTTACCCCGTTTCTATACATGCGAACGAGTCAGCGAGTACGTGTCAAAATGTACTGACAATTCGAAACCGCTCAAAAGTGACAGATGGCTGATCAGTCGATCCTCGTCGGTAGGCGTTTGTTGGCTCGACAGATGTATTTGCTTTGTTGCAAACAAAAACCAAACGAATTCCTTTTGTTCCGTTTCATGGTCTGCGGCGAATGTATGCTGCAACAGCGGCAACGGCAACAACGAACTTTGATTATGCAACACGCAGAGAGAGAATGAGAATCTTAAGTGGTGTACTTTCAGCCGGAAGTGGCCATGCAACAACACGCAATAACATGCCAAAAAGAAAGAAAATCAAGCCAACAATCAAGTCACTAAGCCACAGAGCCCGAGTGACTACAAAAGACTACAACAAGAGGTTTGTCTTTGTTGTCTGTCCGTCCGTCTGTTCGTCTAACCGACAGAATGTTTGTTTGCCTGCCTGCCTGCCTGCCTGCCTGCCTGCTTTCTTTCACATTGCTTTGTGTACGTATGTAAATGAAGCTGTCCAAGGTTCTATGGTTCATCTAAAGGTTCACATCTCGAAAGGGGTGGCGGGGGTTGAATGTTCAACATTCAACATTCAACGTGCAAAGACAAAAGGCATCATTTGCTATGTATACACGATGTAGGCCGGTTAATACATCCGTTTTTTCGGTTTGCATTTAATACATCATCGTCATCATCATTGTCGTCGTCTTCCACATCCTTCTCATCAGTCTCAGCATCACCATCACCATCAGCATCATTCACATTCACCTCCATCTCCACCGTCACATCCACATCCACATTCGTATGACTTTCATCAACACGTGACTTAAACCAAATCAAATCTAAACAAGCCAACATTACGCTATGCGTATGTGTGTGTGTGTGTGTGTATGTGGGAGAGTGTGTTTGTATTCGGTGACTATGTGGCATGCGTGCATGTGGCATCCATCCACTGTGAGTGAGCGAAGTGTGCGGAGGCGTATGAGTTTCGGATTAGGTTTCTTTTGTAAACATCTGAGTGTCTATAAGATTTCTCCTCATCTTGGCCCGCTCGTCTACTTTGCACTGTCAGGAAAAATAACACACACACACATCCATGCATTCGTCTGTATTTTTAATACACGTACACTGTGTTCTCCAACACTCATTTACTGCGACTGACTCAATGATGGATGATGGGCTGGACGGGCGGCCCTGAGACGACGAGTGACTGAGTGGTTGAATTCGTGTTTACTGCCTGGCTTGATTGACTCTAAGTATCTGTACAACTGAATATCTATGTGTGTGTGTTTGTGTGTGTGGTGATGCCGGATGAAAAACTCAGTTGTCTTCATGGGTAAATTATGCGTAGGCAAGTCTGCCCTCTTCTTCTTTTGAGAATTGCTCAATGTTTGCATTGCGACCCAATTGCAGGCAGTTGGCAGAATCTCGGCATACACTTTTCAAACACTTCAAGGACATCAACATCAGAATTACTTTGCTGACGTTGCACACTTTCAGGGGTTAAACCCATCGCACACTCACACATTAACACTTGAGTCGATTATCATGTATGCGAGCCACATTGGAAACCCCCAGACATTTAAGAGTGTTTAGTGGATGGCATCAAATTATTATTATGATTATAAAACAATGTTAGTAAGAAAGGAATGTTTGCCTAAACAAATGGTCCCAAAATGGAGCTATTTGTGGCCGCAAGCTTGTGAGACTCTCAGCAGACTTCACTGTTTTCTTGCAGATACAAAAAAAAACCGCATACTTATTACTGCGACACTACTTTATTGATGTCATTGGGTTATCCAAGTGGTGTTTTGATGCACATCAAATCAGCGTCTGACTTTTGAGTGTCCTCAGCATAGACTGATGTCTGATGTGTGTATGTGCATTAAAACGAAATATAGATATTTATTATCTACGGAGTGTTGCTCTGTTGGTGGAAATTAAAGGCAGGATTTATAGCTCGACGGAAAGCTAGCTACGTCTATTTTAAGAGATGTAATGCTTTGCAGAAAAAAAACAAATTAATTGTTGGAGTTTGTCATGTCTCCAATGAAGACCTTTGTACAATCAATCAAAATCATAGTGGGTGACACAACGATACACTTAGTGGGTGATTACAGCTCGTAGAGTTTACAAAAGTTCGCAAATGGGTCCGAAGATTGTTCGATGACACTTTCTCTCCCAAACTCCTGACATTGTTTCACCTGATTGCCGAAGTCTTGTAAGTGTGTTGTAGAACTAGATTTGTGTTCGCTGATGTAGGGCTTTCTATGTCAGCTAATACTATACTTCATGTTTTCTAATACTATTCTATATTTCGTATATTTTTGCTATGAATGTTGGTGCAAGACTCTTAGCTGCGACGCGAATGTTGACAGGACTTCGTTTGTGAAGTTGTACGCATAAGCGTTGCCCTCGATTACTACCAGACCCACGTTCTATACGTGACAAGGCAGCTCACATACACCTCTTAATCCCAATTATCAATTGCACCGTGTTACACACATTCTGTCCTATGAACCAAATTTACTTTTTTAAAAAATAAAAATACACGTGTATCGGCGATTTTCATGTACACGTCAGAATTTTTTTTTTAAGTTTGAAGTATGAAGCTCTTAGTGGCCTGTGTGAAAGCCTTTGGACCGATTTTTAACCCTTTTTAGTGACTCGTGGAAATGTCTGTATCACGGCAAATTTTTTAAAAAATAGATTTTTATCAATTCTCAGATTTTCCTATTTTTTTTTTTTTTTTAATGGTTGTCGTTTTTTTAAGGTTTCAGTCAAAAAAAAATTTTTTTTCGTAACGCTTAAGTAGTTTAAAAATGTGGAGTCTCTTCAAGTTATGTTAAGAAAAGTGAAAAAAATATTTTTTTTTTTTCAAAAATAATAAAAATTGGGGAAAATCTGAGAATTGATAAAAATTGTTTTTAAAAAATTCTGACGTGTACATGAAAATCGTGTATTTTTATTTTTTCCCCTCTTTCCGAATATGTGCATTTGGTTCATAGGACAAAACAAATCTATTTTTTGTAACACGGTGTTGGGTGTCAATTAGATGTTTGTTAACAATTGCTTGCAGCGGTGGCGTCTTGGTAATCTTAAGTATTGACGAAAGTCACAAATGATGTCAACCAACGGAATTTCAATCATAAGAAATGCGTTCAGCCACAATGCGAAGGTAAGATAATGCAAGCTCGTAAACTCCTCCTGCCTTAAATATATGTGTCGTTATTATTGAGCGATTCCAGTACTCACTTTGATTAGACTTTGAAATTGGCACTCCACGTCGTCATCTAAGATTGGTACTGGGTTGTATTCTTCGGCATGGTCTTTTGCCGTCAAAAGTTGGGAGAATAGTTTCATTCAACACGTGCCACATCCACATCAAAAATGTTATGATTTGTTCGTCTCTACAACAATTCAAAATGTGTTCCTGATTTTTTGGGTATTATTTTTTTATATATCTCAATCTGCTCATACTCGCGCAATTCTATTTCCTTTTCTTTCAAACAAATAGCTCAATATTTTGGATTTCAAGTGCAATCTGTAGGTTGATCCTAGTGTCGGTTTGATACCTCCTCCTTAATTTGCCACCAATGCACAATTTACTGAAAATTTTGGGTATTTCAGTCATGTTCTCTACTTCGAGTTCCACAGATTAAAGCTCTGGCAATGACAATGAATGGCCAACATATGTGAATCTAGGGGGACTTCAGAAATCGTTGTACAAGAAATGGAAGAACAGCTGCGATAATTGTGTCGACGATAAAGCAGACAACGTTGACAAAATAAAATTAAATTGTATTCGCGTTAATACAGCATTGTAGTGTGCGATGCCGCTGATTTCATGAAGTGTATCCCCAAGGGCTCTATGGAAAATGACCCCAAAAATGAAGACTTCCCCAAAAAAATCCTATACAAAATTGGTGAATTTTACAGCAGAGTTAAAAATTATTGTAAAATGTTTGCCTACACATCGCGTTTTAAAAATGCAAATGTAAAGTTTCGGAAACAATTCTGTTTATTATCTGAATGCTTCGCCTGATAAGATGAATTAAATCCCGCATTGGAAGATTAACAACCGAGAAAATATTTTGTTTAATTTTATCTCTGGGAACTGGCGTATGTCTAAAAATAAATAATTTTGTCTCTTCCGCTTTAAATTTGCATACATCAACAAACGAATGATATCGGAATATGGGGCCAAACAAAAAATCTACTAAAATCTAAGCAACCTACTCAGTTTGTTTAACGATTATATACACGTATGTACTTTAAAAAATATGTAAGTACTCGAATAAGAAAACGGCATATTTACAGTAGACACATTAAAAGGACTGAGATAAAATGAAATGGCTGGAAAAATTCGGCGAATTAAATCTTCATAAAACGAGAATATGTTGTTCTATCTGAAATGCATGAGGTTCTGCTACACCCGCTTGCCGTCACATCTGCCACCGCCAGTGCCGAATAACGAATGTTCGCCCCTCGCCCGTTTATCATAAAAATCTTCCATCACATAATCCTTTTTAAAACTCATTAAATGTTAAAAAGTACATTAAACACATTTAATTTCGCGTTGGCAGTTACACAACGCTCCCACATGCGAGAACTCGAACACATCCGAAGCCGCCCGCATCTCCTCGCACCATCATCATGCCGAAAATTACAATATTTTGAATTATAGCCCGCTTTTGTTGTATTGTAACGAAGCAAACGAAGCAAGAATCCTTTTATTGCCAAACGAAAGCGACACTTTGCCCTGAAACACGTACACTTATGACACATCCACCCGTCCTCGCTCCGAACGAAACAAACAGACTGTATAGTGGAATGGACAAAAAAAACGTACTCCCTGCGACCGAAAGAAACGAGGAACGACGACAACCAAACAGTTAACAAACAATTTTGGTAAAGTTCCACACACAAGGGAAACGCAGAAGACATCAGCAACGGCAGATATGCGGATCTTCAACACATAATTTTAGACAAAGTATTTATAAGAACATAACGTGATAATCACCTTATCCTTAAACATACGATTAAAACCTTTTGCATACACCGACAGACAGACTGGCACCTGCACACTCTCAATGCGAGCACATACACATAGTACGAGTATCACTACAAACGGCAGCGGGACCGGCACCGGCACCGGCTCCACCCAAATGCGGTGTTAATGTCTCATTAGAACAATGTTGCCGCGTGTGTGTGCGAGTGTGTGTTTGTGTGCCGCTGTCTCAATGTGTGTGTGCAGGTGTGAGAAGACAAATATATCTTCTTAATTGAATTTGTCTAATGTTTTTTAAATGTTACCGAATTGTTTCACGCACATTTTCCAAAGCAGAACGTCGCAAATAATCGTGCTCTCCCACACACACAAACGCACACACACACACACACGTACACGCACACCTTCCGTGAAAGCGTGGAATGTATTCGACATTCTTACCAAAATGATTATAATCCCCGTAAACAACAAGAGTCGTGCCAGCAACATATTTGTACTTATCGCAACGAAACCTACTTGTCTCACGATCCTACACGAGACAATTCCAAGATTTAAAGGGGATTTTGGATGTTGTACGAACGAACAGACTAAATGGACTGCGAGGAGGATGGAAATTGTATACGGATTTTTGGCGAAACCCAGTACACCTACACATGAATTAGTATACGCCTGCGATTGGGCTAAAAGTCGTGTATTAAGCGAGATCGGTGTTGTCGCATTGTCAACAAACATGTGGCCAGATCGTTCGACCAGATCAACTCTTACAGTCGGAATCCGGAGTCTGAGTTAGGTCGAGTCTTCAGACGTTTTCCTATGTCTCCAAGGATTGTAAAGAAGATTTCTACAATCTATGAAGTGGGCAACAATTAATTAATTCTACAAAGACTCTGTAATCTCACTAGATTATAAGGAAGACTTCGAGTATTTGATTAATAAAGAGTGATTTGTTAAGAGCTTGATAACTTTTTTTTTAAAAAAAACGCATAAAATTTGCAAAATCTCATCGGTTCTTTATTTGAAACGTTAGATTGGTCCATGACATTTACTTTTTGAAGATAATTTCATTTAAATGTTGACCGCGGCTGCGGCTTAGGTGGTCCATTCGGAAAGTCCAATTTTGGGCAACTTTTTCGAGCATTTCGGCCGGAATAGCCCGAATTTCTTCGGAAATGTTGTCTTCCAAAGCTGGAATAGTTGCTGGCTTATTTCTGTAGACTTAAGACTTGACGTAGCCCCACAAAAAATAGTCTAAAGGCGTCAAATCGCATGATCTTGGTGGCCAACTTACCGGTCCATTTCTTGAGATGAATTGTTCTCCGAAGTTTTCCCTCAAAATGGCCATAGAATCGCGAGCTGTGTGGCATGTAGCGCCATCTTGTTGAAACCACATGTCAACCAAGTTCAGTTCTTCCATTTTTGGCAACAAAAAGTTTGTTAGCATCGAACGATAGCGATCGCCATTCACCGTAACGTTGCGTCCAACAGCATCTTTGAAAAAATACGGTCCAATGATTCCACCAGCGTACAAACCACACCAAACAGTGCATTTTTCGGGATGCATGGGCAGTTCTTGAACGGCTTCTGGTTGCTCTTCACTCCAAATGCGGCAATTTTGCTTATTTACGTAGCCATTCAACCAGAAATGAGCCTCATCGCTGAACAAAATTTGTCGATAAAAAGCAGATTTTCTGCCAACTTTTCAATGCCAAAATTCAATGATTTGCAAGCGTTGCTCGTTAGTAAGTCTATTCATGATGAAATGTCAAAGCATACTGAGCATCTTTCTCTTTGACACCATGTCTGAAATCCCACGTGATCTGTCAAATACTAATGCATGAAAATCCTAACCTCAAAAAAATCACCCTTTAGTTCTTACGGCGACATCAGTTAGAATCATGTGATATCAGAATAACAGGGGGAGATAATGACTACTGGCTATCTGTCATGAGCATCAGTCGTTCTTGGGTCTCTGTCGATGGGAACAGGACCATTTGATAGCATTAGCTCTTCATTGATTTCAGCCTATTGTATTTCCAGCATCGTCAAGATGCGGTTACAGCTAGCGCCAAACGTCATTTATCAACACGTCACCCGCATCCTTAGTCTGCAATACAAAAGGATCGCCATTCATGCTACAAAATGCAGTCTCACCCCTGTGTGTCGGATTTCGCTTTGTTCAGTCAAATATTTACAATTACAGACAACAGTAACGGTGGAGGAAAAGTGAGCAGTTCTGCCACGGTTGAAACAAAAACCAAAAGTGGAAGATAATATGAATGTACTCCCAGAAGCAGTTATGCATTGTTGTTATGCTGCAGCAGCAACTATAGCTGCTGCTTTCACATGTCATGCAGCCGGGTTGGGTCGGAAGTTTCCGTTGTGAGGGAAAAGCATAAGTTTGGCTGTATGGCAAAAAGTAACAAAAGGGGAATTACTGAGTCGTATTCGTTAGATGGAGAACTTAAGTGAAGGATTTGCAATGTGCCGCCATCAAAGAAGTTGACAACTAGGGAAATATTATTCTATGTATTCCCTATTAAGCGATTTTCAGATCGTTGCCAAAAAATTATGATTTGATGTGATGTGAACAGTTCTGGGGGTTCCTGTAACATATCAGTCTCAAATCATGAGGCGTGCATCTTCATATTAGAATATTATTAGAATATACTCCTGTATGATTTTCTATATCAATGGGTTTGATTATTTGGTCATTATAATATGAAGTATGTAATTTGGCCAAGTGGGAAGAAAAACCGCAACCAATCTGTGTATGAAAGTTAGGAGGACCGATTTAGGCCCAACTTTTCTGCAGGCGGGAGGTGTTTGTGGCTTCTAGAGAGAAAAGGACCTCAATAGGACAGGACCTCTAAGAAAGAAAACTATCACAGTTGCCAACAGTTCCGGAGTGAATTATTCATTCGTCTTAAAATATTGTCTGAACTTTGAGAGCAACCTTTACATGGGGTCTATGGCAAAGCAAGCCTACTACACTCTACTAGATAGATGGACAAACAGAGGGACCGCAGAGACAAACTCAGGTTTCGTTTTTCTTTGGTGGCCTTTTTGCTCGCAAACTTCATCGTACGAAAATTTCGGGTGGTATTAAAATACTCTGGAAGATGGTTCAGTATACACTGAATTTCGATTTCGATTTGAAAAACAAAGGTGGACGGACCCTATCCCGACAGCTTCTGATTCGTAAATCACAAAACTTAACTCCTCGGCTCCGGAATCTTGGATGTAAACGTTCATGTTTGCCAGTTGATGTGTCAATCCCTTCGAAAGTGTCCGCCGTTGTCAGCACTCGTGCGATGTCTTTAAAGGTGTTGGGGTTAATATCGTAAAACGACGAAAATTTTTATGAAGTTACATTGTCGTTTTACAGCGATTTAAGAGTTCTGCGAGTACGAAATGTTGAAGCATGACAACAAAAAGAAGAAGACGAAAATAGGGAACAGCCAAAGCAACGGCGACATTACCTACATAATGTTGAAAGCCATTCCGGCCAAAGGTGTACACCCAAAAACAATAACAACGAACAAAATAAAAGAGAAACAATAAGCTCGGTGAAAGGGGAGACAAGGACAACTCAAAAAAAACATCCAATGATAGCCCCCCTAAGTATGCTACACAGACTGTAACACTAAGCAATGCTGTACGTGTACGTGCGACAATATGCGCCACTGTGTGATGGTGTAAGTGCGATGAGAGAATAAAATGATTGCAGCGCAATTTAATAAGAAAAACTTGACGTCGCTTAAAAGAATGTTTATGGAAATTTTTCACTTAAACTTGAGCAAAGTAATAAATGTTTAAACAACAGCAGTAGTCGAAGCTGTAGTCGTAGCAGCATAATCATCCGCAAGAACAACAAAAAGTCCATCAAAGGTGCAACACACACACACAGAATTCCGCTCACAGGCTATATGTTCTACAACATTACTACCGCCCATAATAACAACAACAGCAACAACAAGAGCAGAAGCGACACCAGAAACATCAGCAATAGCAACAGTGAGACCAGTAACAGCAACAATCGTTGGCTTTACTGCCGAGTTGATTGTATTGAGAAGATGCTGAAAACAAATAACAAATTAGAAAACTTTCAAATAAAATTCAAACAAAACTTTATGTATACGTTAACATTGTAGATCTTCTGCATCACCACTGGCTCCAGGCCTCCCCAGGTGCCCTTGTGACTCACACTTGCTTCAATCCACTCACTCACTCACTCGCTCGCTCCTTCATTCATTCATTTATTCATTCATTCACCCTCTCACTCCCTGTGCCCTTCGCCCTTCGTTCACTCTGACTTTGTTGCCACTCGACACGTAAAAAGATCAAAAAGTACCAAAGTATGGTTATAAATCACCGAGAAGATGTAAAAGTATCGCAAGTATGGAAAAACAATGCAAAAACGCTCACACACCCACACCAATACACTCACCCAAAATAGCAGTATTACACGTAATAAAAAATAAAAACAAAAATTGTACTACCGGAATATTTGAAATTAAAATGAGAAATGCAACAGCTTGTGGACGGGAGACGACTGCAAAGCAAAGAGACGCTCACTGAATGTTCGCCAAGGTGCCTCAAACACACGCACACTTTGCCAAAGTATTTCAATTTAAAATTTGCAACGTTGTAAATGCTCAAGATGTTATGGGGTGTTTGTGGCCATATCCGTTGACCGCGGGGAACTTACCTTGACCTTCTCGTCGCAGGATCTTTCATAACCATAGCCTCTGAAATTGCACCAAAGCGGCTAAAGTAGTCTTTTAAACTCTCTGAAATGAAGCCACAAAAAAAGAGTGAGAAAAGGGAGAAATTAGTGAAATGAAATAACAACATCAAATAGGAAATGCAAGTAAGCTATTGCCGTCTGAAACTTGCAGTGCCTTAAGGGCTAATTAAATAGTTAATTGTAGTTATGTGTTCAAAGGGGAACCGCCAACCACGCCTTTACACTGATTTTAGCGGCAATTAGTCAACGGCTTAGTAGACATAGAAATACAATCCACTTCGATGTCCTCTTCTGTTGAGGTGTCTAAAGACGTGTTTATATTATCGTGATCAATTAATCTAAATTATTGCATCAGTTAAGATTTTGACAAAAAGGAATATGTATTAAAATGTCTGTGAAATTCTCACTAAGGAACAGGAGGGTGCAGGATATCATTCGTATACTGTGTAGACGGATATGATTTAGAGATAGAGAGAACAAATGTGTAAGAGAACAAATATCCAGTGTCCCTATCATACCAAGGCTGCCTGTTTGTGTCTTCTTAGTCTTTTGCCATTCGTCGCATTCCTTACGCTAAGGTTTTCAACATGAAATTCATCTCTCCGGTTTTGTTGACATGATCTACAATTGTATCTCCCTTGCTGCTTGCAGTTTGAATGATATATGAGTTTATGTCTGGTTTTGTTATTAGGAATCAATCCATTTAAAAACTGAATTTTAAAATTAATACAGAATTGTCCAACAAGAGGAAATTGGCTGCCCTATGTCCTCGATAGCCTCACGAATTCTCTCTTTGAGGTCTTAAATCGACGCTGGGCTGTTGACGTAGACTTTATCTGTCACATGGCCCCAAACGAAGAAGTCGCATGGTGTTAAACCACAAGAACTCGGTGGCCAATTGTGATCACCTGTTCGAGAGATAACATGGTCCGGAAATTTGTTACATATCGGTCTTGTATCTCCAATACAATTGCGAGGACATCCTCGTAAAAGCTCGAGTTATGAAGGTATCTTGATCAAAATCCTACAACGTCCGCAATTCAAGTAGAAACCCGTTCGAGTTTCCAACTTAGCGAAAGAACGATCCGTAGAAGAGCCGGTAGAAGCCGAATTATTCAGTCGATGACCAGCAGAAAATGTGTTCATATCAGGTTTGGCTTTGTCGACTGGAGTGTGAAAACATGGAAGACTGTGTTGTTCGTTGACGTATCCAAGTACAATGTAAAGGATTTAGTTAGATTAAGGCGTGTACGTAGTCTAAATGAAGAAAGGCTAAATCGAAGATATTGTTAAGCCACTGAAGCGCGGAGAAGGCAACATAACGGTCAGGGGTTGATTTTCTGGGAAGGGTAAATTCATAATATTGACGGAATTATGGATTCGTTGCATTTCGATACCCATATGTCCATGTTTGTCAGGGGCCGGTTTTTGGGCCGCTCGTGACCCGATAGTCCCAGGAACCCGATCACAAATTTTATCCAAATCATGAAAATAAATGCATATTTGGGTTCGCGAGAAAATTTCGTTGCATTTCGATACCCATATGTCCATGTTTGTCAAGGGACGGTTTTTGGGCCGCTGGTGACCCGATAGTCCCAGAAACCGGATCAAAAAATTTAGGCAAATCATGAAAATAAAGGCATATTGGGGTTCGTGAGTAAATTTCGTTGCACTTCGATACCCATATGCGCATGTTTATCACGGACCCTTTTTTGGGCCCCAAGGGTCCACGGAACCCATGAGCACGCCCATTATATAAACTTAGAATAATTTTACCAAAAAAAATCAGATGTAGTGAAAAAAAATATTTGAAAAATTTGATTATGGCCGGAATATATTTAGTCCCGTAAAGGGGAACTTTTTCCCCTTTGGTCCGATATGGCCCATTCTCGAACTTAACCTGCTTATGGGCAAAAAACATCTTCCGACAAAATTTCAGCTTTTTAGCGTTGGTCGTTCGCACTCTATCGTGATTTCAACAGACAACAGACGGACGGACGGACAGACGGACATCGCTAGAATGTCTTAGAATGTTACACTGACCAATAATATATATACTTTATAGGGTCGCAGATCACTCTTTCGAGGTGTTGCAAACGGAATGACAAACTTAGTATATACTCCATCCTATGATGGAGTGTATAAAAATGCAGAAATAGGGAGGAATTTCTTTCAAGCCATAAAAATAGCCTCGATAGGAATATCACAGGATACGATAAATAATTTAATATCGTCATTGCCTGAGAGATGTTTGGTTGTCAACCGGAATAAAAGATTTTCAACTTAATATGGATTTTCAAAGTTTATTTTGTTCCCAACATTAGGGGGTGCTCTGGTTTTGTCCCGTTTATCAACAAACGAAACATTCCCACTGTGAATATATTGGCCAGCATAGTCTTTAAATCGTTATGTTGGAACGGTTTTACATTTATAAACAATTTGAATACTTTTAACAATTTGCATATAATTTAGTGACATTGTTTACGCGCTATTATGTTAACAAATTATACGAAATTATTCAATTAAAAACAGATACAATTGGCAAACTCTCTCTCTCTCTCACACACAAACACTTACACACACATAAATTACAATTTGCAATGCACATCTGCTGTGTACAGTTGCAAATGGAGCCAATCTCAAAATGTACACTTGAACTTCCAGCTGCAAATGCATGTGGTCGGTCGGTCGGCCTTCGCAACTTCAAACTATGTAAATGTATTTCTACTCAGCACCCCCCCCTTGGCCAACCCACACCTCTGTGAATAGATGCAGTGCACCAAACTCCTTGGCAGTGACTGCGACTGTGCCTCAAACATACGGCAGGACGGACGGCGAAACAGACAGACACACCGCCAGATAGGGGAACACATACATATAACAAAAATAATACATCATAAATCTTAGCTGATGTAGCACAATAAAAATTCAATAAAAACAAACGCAACGCGTGCCATTATTGTGCGCGCTGCTATTTTTTTGTTGTGCTCTTCTGTTTTTTTTTGTTTTGCCTTTCCATTTGAATTGTTCGACACTCCGCACTCGATTCCAACGGCAACAGAACTGGGATGCAACCCGTAGGGGCAGTCAAAACATAACGACACTTTGCAAATTTAGCCGCCATCACAAGAGACTGAAACAGCGACCATTAAAAGCCACTGGTTGCTCAGCGAAAGGGAACGGGAACGGGGACTGGAGGAGGAGACAATTGCCGTTGCTGTTGCTCTTGCAGTTTCTCCTTTCAGCGGAGTAACAAAGTGGAAATTTATTTAAAATAAGAACGCAGGCCACTTGAACGCTAGTCTGACTTAAGTATTATCCGAATAGTTGAGAGGGGAATAAATTACGCATAAACGGTTGCTGGTCAGGGCGGTAGTTTGAGTGGGGGGGGGGCTCAGTTTTATGTTTGGAGTTCTAGGGTTTAATCATTCTAAACATAAGTAATTAATTGGAATCTCAAAATCGCATTTCGCCGATTGGGAACGGTCCGCCACCAACCAAATGGGTGTCGCTACGCCCGTGGACATTTTGTAATATTTTATTGTACACATTCCAACACCGCCATATGTTTCAGATATTCTTACTGCCGTTGCTGCTGCTGCTGTTGGTGTTATTGTTGTTGTTGTTATATGTGGAGTCGCGTGATTTAACTTTTAAAATGATAATTATGTACAATAATAAAAACGATTTATATGCTTATGACAGTTTAAGCATAATAAATTAAAACACGACCGACCAAAAGCCAACAACTGCCAAATGACACAAAAAGTGCCATTACCACCACCACCATCGCCAGCACGACTTCCCCAGTCACAGCTACAAGTACAACTATTGTGTCACAGCAACAACACAGTATCTCCGCGTGAGTGTGTTTGTGTGTGTGTGTGTGTATTGTTGTTGGTGGTGTAATAAAAACAAACTATTACAAATTGACATTATAAAAATTAAAACAACGCCAAAACAACTACACCAGAATGTCAGTGCGATTTAGACACATTTCAAATGAAAAGTAATTGATTGTTTTGTTGATTTCCAGTTAAGCCAGTCACCAACACCCCATCACACACACATGTACGCCAAAGGATTTTTCAGAAGGATGAAGAAAGTAGAACGCGTGCCGGTTAGTGTGTATGCATATGAAGGACAACATGTCTGGTGCCGGCTCTAAAGTGGGCGGATTAATGGTGGCTGACATGTGTTAGGATTTATTTACAACACGTGTGGTTTATTCATCCCTGGCCACGGGGTTGTGTGCACTGAGAGCACCTCCCAGTTTGGGGTAAACAAACATATTTCGTGTCCGTTGATTTGAAGGGCAGCCCAAAGCAAACAGGATAATTTGAGGTACACTGGTTTTTTTTGTACCAGAAAATTAGTTTAATTTTTTTTTTTTTAAACAAATGTCACAATTTTGCATAACAGCTGGAGTGGAATGCGATGAACATGACATAAGACGGGTTTTTTTTTGGTATAAATTACTTTTTACGGGAAATGTTTTCAGAATTGCAGGCATGTGGTTTTCTATGGCAATCAAGGGGAATGGAAATATTAAAAAATTACTCTGATCAACATTTATAATGATAGGATAACAAACTAACTCAGGGGAAACGTAAGCCAGACAACAAATGGACAAACCATTGTCACACATGTGTGATTGAATTGAGTCGTATGACAGTTTCTGATTTATTTTAAGTATTTGACTTCTGACTTGTTTAAACACGAATAACATATGTTTTCCCTCAGTGTTTCTTGTTGCTGATCAATAGTTGTTGTTCTGACGTAAAAGAATTTCAAAAGAATTTTACTCGCGGGTAACATTCGGAACTAATGTTATCCACGACTTCTAAATGTATACCTCCAAAAACAAGGACTCAAAACACCCACAATTTACGAAATGTACAACTTTTCAGAAAATTCTTCCTGTGGGTTTCAATAAGGATTAAACAGGACATTTCTTTAAAACCCTTGAAGTGTCTGAAGCCGTCTAAGAATCGCTACTATTTTTCGGATTAACCATGACTGCTAGAAACTTATGTGACATCGACACCCCGATGTCATGAGGATATACGTTTTCGTTGATTGCCAATATATCCCGATATACTGGGGCTGTATTCTTCATAATTCCTGCACTACAAATAAATATTACAAATAGGTCGTTCAAACTCATATATTGTGTGGACAGTGCAAGGCCTTTGTGTCCAGCTCAATTTCCTAAAACTTTATTTTAGTTTTGTATTCACTACAAATTTGACTGAAATAATCTTTTTTTTACGAATGAACCTAGCAGCACCCATTCTATTCCTTTATTCCTATTTCCTATGTGAAAACATGAAAATATAGTCCATTTTTGTCATTTATCCGAAATTGTCAATAATGTGAAGTGAGGATAGTTGGAACATGTGTCATTTACCCGAATTTCGTTTGTTCACATGCAGCGATCGCAGCCGACACTAAATTTATGCTCGAAGGCATTTTTCGTAGTAATTTTGATTTAAAATAAAGCAGAGCGAATTGAAATGTATGAAAAACTGGGAGTATTTACTGGTTTTGGCACATATTGGGCGGTATCTCAGCCATAACTTGACGAATGTGGATTCTTAAATGCTCACGAGTTAAAGGTTTATCTGTATAAACACGGTCTTTCGTGTAGACCCCCCCCCCCCCCCCTGTATGAAATGGCCTCTTCAATTGCTTGAGGATTCTCAGAACCCCAAATACGACAATTTTGTTTATTAACATAACCACCGAGTGAGAAATGTGCTGAGCCAGAGTCATCATTTTTGTAGTAGGTTTTATTAGTGTGGAGTTTAATTTTTAAAATTCTCCGAATAAGTGGCGATTGGAACGTTCATTGTATTTTGTTTGATCATACAGGGAAGGTCATTTAAAATTTGAATCGGCTGTAAAACAAAAGTACTGATAATTTTTTTAAAAAATCCTGGTTTTATTGGAAAGGCTGAACTTTGTTATTTAATAACTAGTAAGTTGCAATGCGCCTATGGCGCCCGTTGAAATATGGAAAAAAATTTTGTTGAAAAAAAAAAATTTGGAAAAAAAAAATTTTTTGTAAAAAAAAATTTTTGGAAAAAAAAAAAATTGTAAAAAAAAATTTTGGAAAAAAAAAATTTGGTAAAATAAAAATTTGGGGAAAACACAATTTCTGTACAAAAAAAAATATTATTTTTTTTATTATTATTATTTATAGAAAATTATAGAATGCCTATTTAAATTCCTACGTACTGCGTGACAGAGTCAGTGAATCAGTGTATCAGTGAATCAGTGTCGAGGGTAAATATATATTAAGATGGAACACACAATCATTCATATGACTAACATGACGGGCTCGGCAGTAGCTCATACGATCAACAACATTTTCGATTGTTTCGGGTCGAATCTCTTCAATGGCCACCATCGGTTTCATGTTTCATTTCATAAATGGCCCGCCCTGTACAAACAATTGTTTGCTTGGATTTTTAAATGAATCACCCATGATGAACAGTAAGTTGCAAATGAGATTTAATTATTTCAGAGACATCTCTGCTCGCTCAGTTAAAATACAATTCAATTCAATTGTTAATTGAATTTATTCAAATAATGTTTTCATTGAAAAAAAGAAAGAAAATACCAACAACTTGTGTAGGAATTACTACAAATCACAGTTTGCCGGCTCTCTTGCAATGTGTCATCTTATAACATATCGGCTTGACGAATGTTTACTATTTATACGTGTGTATGCATGTCCCTTTGGTGCGTGCGTGTGTGTGTGTTTGTGTTTTTTTTTTAATAAATTATTTGTAGCTCCAGAAGAAGCACAACTGTCAATCATGTTTTCGTTATCGGAATTGTGAAATGTGAAAAGTCGTCAATATTAAAATGTTTTATTGTTTTCGCAACACCTGATATTGTAAGTTTTTTCTCCCCCTTAAACGTTTGTGCATGTGACGATGAATGTCGTCCGCAGTCACATTTAAAATAAAATCTCAAATTTCTTAACCTTTTTTTTTTTGTTTGTTGTTTTGTTTGCCTCCGTTGCCAGCCAGCCAGCTCTGTTCGTCAGATGTTAATCTTCTCAATGCACACGCAGATGTTATTGGCACCTTCCGTTTCAATTTGACTAGAACGAACTCGTTCCCATACGCTGTCGTGTCCGTGCTGCCGGGGGGGTGGCTGTGAAAGAGGACGCAAAGTAGTTTCGTTATTACTTTCCATATGCTCTTGTTTGTGTTTGTACTTATGGAAGAAACGGGAGGAGGAAGAACGAACATACAAAGACTGGATGATGCGAAATCTCCAAAACTTTCAATATTTGTTTATTACTTTCATTCGTTTCATTTCGATGGATATTTTATTACACATGCGAGCTCGTACAATTTATTTGATTTTTATTATTCCGTTTTGTTCGGTATCGCCTTTTCGCCCATTCTCCGGCAATCCTCTTCAAAGTTCTACTTGTTCTGCAACGAGCTGTTTATCAACATTCCGGAGAAGTGGTTGGGAAAACACAAACTTTTTAAAATAGTGTTTGAAGTTCGATTTATATATGAGAATCCGTTTCCTAAACATATTTGAATTTATATGAGAATCTATCAAATTTATAGCTACAGGCGGTGTTTGCTTATCAGCTTTAGCAACAGCTCGGGCAATCCATCTGCACGCCCTGAAGTCTCAACCTTTTCGCACCACCCCCACCACCGGCCGGCCAACGTCTTTGTAACCGGAGCAGCTGAAGATGAATTTGTTTGGACTCTTCACACGTTTCTTATTACGGACCGTTCGGACGTAGCCAACGTGTTAAGTACACCCAAATGAGAAGAGCCCGGCGTGGTCATACCACTTGTGAGTGACCCCAACCACCCCAACCACCCACACCAACTGTTTCTCATGGCATCCCTTGCAAGTCTTCTGGGAGTTGAATGTGTAGACGAGGACCAAGGAAAAGAATCAACAACACATACTTTGTCTTAAGGATTAGTGTCAATGTTTTTTCTTATATGCCAATATGTGAGTGTGCATGTGTACCGGAGTATGAATGTGTGGATGTGTGTGATTCTGTACGGTTGTATTATTTATTTTTGTTTCATCTTAAAGCACTAATGAGACACACTTCAGCCTTGGATGAGCAGAGGAAGGACAGTGTCCAAATCCCCAAGGTGGTCAACAGGTTTGCAAACAATTTAAATCTTCGCTGACGCATCTGTTCCTGTCCGTGTGTCTCGGACGAGCGATGGGATAGAAAAAAAAAGTAAAAACCCCAACATTTTTCAGATTTAATTGGGGTGGCCAAAGGGGGCACACCAAGCACAATGATAAATGTCCCGTCGTTGGAATGTGTTGATACGTCGGTAATGTCTTGAGATTAACAATCCTTGATTCTATAGAATTTTACGGGCGGGGGGCGCGCCAATGGTTTAAATATAGTGAGGACAGGGGTCGGTCTCATTCACGAACGACCGATTTTATGCAGATAAACCTTTAACTCGTGAGCACTTAAGAACCAACATTCGTCAAGTTACGGCTGAGATACCGCCCAATATGTGCCAAAAAGTGGTACAAAATTACCTCAAACGAATCGATGCTTGCAACACTTCCCGTGGTGGTCATTTAAATGATGTACGGCTTCACACATAATGTAAACGTTCAAACTTTATAAGAACGAAGAAATATCATGAAAAAATATCATGAAAACGCAAAATGGATAACCCTTTACAAGAATAGTTCGGGAAGAAGTAACGAATTTTGTGTATCAGACCAAAAAGTTGTGTCAACACGTGTTTACAAATAAGTGATATGAAACCGATCGGTGACATTTGCATCACCCTGTACATCATGCTCATAACAATGCATATGCCTGTCCACACCTTCCAGCGCCAAAATGTTTGGGATATTTTAAGCACGGCCACCAGCGTTGTATCTGTTTCTCACAGAGATTTGAAGCGCTAATTGAAACAAAACAGACTTTCAGCCAAAAATGGCAGATTTTCAAAAATAAATGCGGGTCTTGTCATCGCCTGGCACAAAATAATAATATAACTCTATTTAACTGACATTACTACCAGTCGTTTTCAGGTGTTAACAACCATACACACTTGTTTCATATCTGTCGAATAGCTGGAATACGATTTTCCATATGGTTAATGGTCTTTAGAACAGTTTTTTTATTTTGAGATTTACAGATTTCGGTAAAATATATATGGCAACGCTGACGCCGCCACCGACCGCCAACGTTGACACGTGTCATTTAAATACGAATTATTACTTGTTCTCCCCATTTGTTTGAACATAAAACATGCATTAAGTCATAATAAAAACAACAAACATTTAATTTCTTCTTTATGCACAAAAAAAAAACACAGCGAAAATACAATTTTAAATCAGCAACAAAAGCAAATAAGCCAAGGGTAAAAAAAGAACAGCTACTGGCGGCTGAAGTGTTGAATGCAATGGCGTGCCGCGCATTCGATTCTTGCCCGGTTACTCTTCGGGTTTGAGTGTATGTGTGTGCGTGTGTGTGTTGGACCTGTAATAAAAGCAAGTCTCAGAAACGACGAGCAACAACAAAAACGCACTTTATTAGCGAAAATAATTTACTGCTGCAAAAGTGATAAATGCCTTTGTTTTGCTTTAAGGCATATAAATACTTAAAACACCACACACTCGTACAACAGCAACAACGGCAACAACAGCGACAGCCACCAAACCAACAAGAAGAGGACCAACAAAAATGTCGAGTGCGAGGCTTGCCGCGCAACATTTTGTTGAAAAGCGCGTCGATCCATGAAACAATTTGTAATGATGACGATGCTGCTCGAGCGATGATGAGGCTGGCTGGCGGCCGGCGGCTGGCACGCTGATAATGATGATGTTGCACTTGCTTTCGATGGGTTTTGCTGCAACGTAAACAAATAAACAACACTATGTATCTTCATTCGTCACCAAGTTGCTGCAAAAACACCGAAACGCGAAACGGCAACACCAGCTACAGCGACAGCAGCAGATAAATATGGGAGGCAGCGCATAGAGATAAACAAACAAGTGTGTCCGACACTTGCTTTACGATTATGGGCTTAAATGCAACAACATTTCTATGGCGAACACGGACAGAGGTGCGCGTAACAGGTTTGGGAAATAATCCGGACGCGTTGTACTATATGAATTTAAAATGGACGTATTTGAAGTCAAACAATTTGGAATGGTTTTTTTTTCCAGTTGCCAAGGAAAGGAAAGGTGTTTCGGTTACATGCAATTTACCCAATTTTGTAAATAGTTCGTTCTAAGATACTGAAATCTGATGGGACATTTCGCTCTTAATTCGTTTAGATCACAGATCAGAGGGAAGTTTTGTATGTGGCCTGAATAAAAAACAGCCATAAAGATGTTGTTAAATACTGAGTTGGTCATGCCGGAATCCTCGACAAATGGAATGACATTCGACGACCGGAGAATGAAATGACGCCAAGTGGCTCAACATTTGGACATGAGGACAATGTAACCGCGAGATGGATGCCACGATTGCTCACACTCGTGTAACCACTTTACAGGAGTGTTTGGGCATATTGAACAGCGTTTAAGGACTTGAGTCCATCGGTACAACAAGGACAAGTTAGATAAATTCGACATTGATTGGAAGCAAAAACATTTGCATTTGGCGTAGAAGTCACAATAGAAAAGGGAAAAAAAGTAACTTGAATATTTCAATGTCCTGCATTTGAACCATCATCATTGGACCACCCTCGCATATTTCATTTAATTGCATGCTAACATTTCCCCACAACTGCAGCCGCACAGAATGTGTGCATGTGGGAACATTGCCAACACTTTAAGAAGTAACAACAACAACAACAAAAAGAAGCGGAAAATGCACAGCACTTTGGCCAAATGCTAATAAATCGCATAAATGCGGTGGTGACCAGTAATGAATCTGAACACACACACACGCACACACACACTTCCGCATACATCCACGGGGAGCAACATTGGCAGCTGCAGGAGACGCGAAGGAAGCGTAGTGAAGAGTGAAGCACTCTTTCATGTCGTAAAAAAGCATAAAATATCTGAATGAACACAAAAGTGCCCATCATCGCTAATGTTCAACGCTCGATGTTGTTGTCGTTGTTGTTGCTGTTGCCGCTGCATTTTAATGAAAGAAAACTCGCGTTTAGTTTTATTTTGCTTACACGACATCAAATTTAATTTCCATTTAAAGCAGATCTCACAATAAAACAAACGAAAACCGAAAGAGAGCCAAAAAAAAAAAAAAACAAGAAAAAAAAAAAAAAAACTACACGAGAAACGGAAAAGTTATTTGAAGACAATTTAATTGACAAAATGTGAATGAATAAACTGTCACATTGGCATTTTCACAAGCGATCACTTACAAACAAACAAACACACACACACGATCGTATGTATGTGTGCTGGCGCACAAAGCCAGCGGGCACTGTGGATCGTGCCATCGTATCTTTGTAATTAGTTTGGACGGATATGGAGCATGTGAGTTGATAATTAAAGCAAATATTCAAAGTAAAAGGGAAAGGGAAAGGGAACGCATTGGACCCAAAGTAATGTCAGGCAAATGCAAGTTATCCTTTGGGACAGGTGGCAAATCGTCAACTCCAGGAAGCGATACAAAAAACTATAGGAATTTATATAATACGTTTTCTTTAAGACACCATTCCCGCTTATTCGGGAATAGAAGGGTGTACGTTGATGTCTCACCAACCGCGACGAGTTGCCATCTTGGCAACTGACACTTAGCGATTTGCAAATCGCGTAGAATGTTTGTATGAAAAAAGACTCATTGGTTCAATGGAGATTTGATGAAGAGATTCATGGATGATTCAGTCCCCTAATGGGCCTATTCTGCGGATGAAAGATTATAAAACATTTTCTAGAATCTATGGCACATACAAAAGTTATTACGAACACGGCGTTGGCCGGGAGAACATCTGTGGTTCGGTCCAGCCTCCGCAATGATAAGCTTTGGTAAGAAAACTGTTAAGCAGCAGCAAATGTGAACATCGCGCAATCTATAAGGCTGAATGATTCAGTCACCAGATAGAAACAAATCAAACAATCAATGCTAGCACGAGGTGATAGATCACCATGAGGAACGTATCAACTAGAAGAGGAAATAGACGTCGAGAAGCTGTATTCACAGTAGACAATTCACTGCTACTCCTCGGATCAATCTCAACGGCTTCTAGGGAAGACTTACCCAATCGTTGATACACCCAACAATCTATACGAGATAACTTCAAAAAGGTCAACTAAGAAAAAATTGGTCACCAGAGAGAGGCATGATGGGTAACAGAACTAAAGCCGCAGAAAATCATTTGACAAAGAACAAATCCTTGGATCAGGGCTGAGGAGTCGGAGTCGAACAGTTTGCTCGACAATATTTGAAATGTTGTTATTGAACAGCTGAAGTCGGAGTCAATCTATTTGAAAATGCTGGAGTGGGTCGACTCCGAAGCCCTTATTTGGATCATTCTTCATTAAAAAAAAACCCCCGGTAGGTCAGACAACAGCAGGTCCCACTTATTGGCCGAAGATCCACTGTAAAATAAAAATATTTATGATAATTTTGTAGACTCGTGTTGATTGGATTTCTTCGTTAAATTGTATGGAGATTTTTCTAATGGTTCCCGCTGATCTCTGATATTTTTCGACAAAAAAATAAAAAAAAATTAAAAACCCAGTCCAATTAACCACCCACATCCGTAATTACAAGTAGCCAAAATTTACAAGAGTGACGGGCACATTGAATGTTCTAAATGCTCTACAAAATGACTGGCATAGGTCATTCAAAACAGAATTTTCTAAGGGTCAAGAAGAGAAGCAAATGGTAAAATCTTGAATTGTCGGTTCATTGTTGGTTCAGACTTTCACATTGAAAGTCATGTAAAACACGAGGGACTTCCATCGGCAGGAAGGATCCCAACGGAAGGCGTTATGGAAAAACCCGAACTGCTTGAAAAGGATACATACAAAGCGATTCTTTATTCATTTCTCTTTAAAATAAATGTATTCCTGTTTCAACTTTGGACAAATGTCATTTTCCACCCTCTGTTAACGACATTTAATGCAATCCATTAACCCGGAGGCGACTTGCGATACAGTTGCACCTCCATACCACTGTTCGGTAAGGCGTATGGTTTTAATGAAAGCCAAAGACTCGAAAAAATAACGTGTAATTAAAGACATTTTGCTTATTTTAAACAAAAATAATTTAGAGAAACAGCTAAGCAGCAATACAACCGAAATGAAATTTATAGCTTTAAGCTAAAATGTAATAAGAGTTTCCTTTTAGTTTAAACGAATTGTGCCGTCGCACGTTCACTTTTTCTTTTGCCACTCCTCCCATTTGTTTTTGTCAGTCATCTAAAAAATTGATTTGGATTTAATTTCAAACGAAGTACGTGTATCTCTGTCGGTATGTGTGAGACTGAGTGCCTGCGTGTATGTGTGTGTGTGTGCGAATGACGTCTGTGTCAAACTCCATAGAACAAATTCTGATAGGAAATGAAGGTTGTCTGCACGAATTAGTCCTCAAAAGGACACGCACACACACACATACACCCGCAACAGAGAGACAAGGGCAACTACACACGAAATTAAACAAGTAAAAACTGTATAAAACAGAAAATCATAACACAACAACCTGTTTTGGAAAAGCGAGCAACGGCGACAGCATTAGCAGCACCAGCATCGGCGTCGCCATCAACCGCTGGAGGTGGCAGCAGAATAGCGTGTGCGGAGGAGAATGTGAGAGCAAGGAAATCAACTAACAGCTGTCGCCAGCGGAAATCTGACAAAGTAAAATTAAAGTGACTGAATGACATGGTCGTGTCATTCACTTCGTTTTTTTTTTTTTCTTTCACTCTCAACTTCCGCTGTTGTTAGATTTTGCCCCTGCCCGGCCGGTTGTCAGCCGCCAGCCATCAACAGCCCTATCCTTCATCGACGTCCACATCACGGATGGCATTTCGTGCCACCGCTCTTTCATTCGTTATTCAAATTTATGTAGTTTAGAGCTGATTTAAAATTGATGCCTTTTGCTACTTTGGCATCCGCCACCGCCAGCATAAGCATCCCCGAGTAGTAGAGGCTGTTGTAGTGATTAAAATTATAATTAAATGGCGTAACGTCTGGTAGCGGCCCCCCTTTTTTTTATTTTGTCATTTTCCCAGCGTTAATGTTGTTGCAGGAGTACTAGAAACGAACACCTCACCGCTGAACATCAGGTGGCAACCTCAAGAATTGGCGGGGGGGCAGGAATGCGTTAAATTAAGTTTTAAGCTCGACATTTATATAACAGCCGGAAATGAGAAATCACAAGCAAAAAACAAACACACATTTTCATTTTTTTTTTTTTTTTATTATTATTTCTCGCTATCAGGAGGGGGCCAATATTTAATGTGCAGTAATTAAGGATAACAACCATCTTCTGGCCAGTCACTGGCAAAGGTGTATGACTCCTTTGCCTATGATTCGTAATGAGAAGCTTTTGTAGTTGAGAACAGCTCGTCTAAACGATTCTGCTTTCCTACTAATCAGGTAATCCGAAACTTTGCATAATTATGCGATATTTGATGCGGGCAAGTCTGCATTCCATTAGATCGTACAGCCTTCATGGATGGAATTTCCAAAATCTTGTTTTCAATTAGTAATCAATGCAGACGTTTTTAATAAGCGCATATGAACTTTAAGATAAAACGTAATTTCGGTTATAATTACGGAACGGGTTGTAGGCTGTGAAAAGTCGACTTCGCACTGAACGATTCGGTAAAAATTGATTTAATAAAAATGTTTTTTTTTTTTGGTTAAAAGAATGTCAGAGACAAACTGTATTTGAAAATTTTTAAATATTGTACAGCATTGACTGGTAATTCTGGAATCCACATTAAACATCACTAAGTATTATTACGCATCGGACATAGGGATGATCTCTAGTTTTACTGTAGATTCATATTGTGCACATTCTTGAAATGTGTCTTTACATGTTAAGGCAAAAGTTAAATAGGTCGGATGGGCTGAGAAAAACTATATTTTTTTTTTAGTTTTCATAACGGCAAAGAACTGTTTACAGACGGAGCACACCAGAGGCCACACGCGGTAGCCTCTTCTGGTAGAGTTAGGACGAGTTAGTTGGATCGTCAGGAAAACGTTAGCCAAGTTCAGCTAAGCTAATAAATCGTAGATCATCTGCTGCATGTTATTGGACATATGCGAAGGTACTAGCAGCAAATATCTTAATATATATTTACCCTCGACACTGATTCACTGACTCGGTCACGCAGTACGTAGGAATTTAAATAGACATTCTATAATTTTCTATAATAATAATAATAAAAAAAATAATCGCCCATGTGCTGCATTTCGAGTTTGCTCGAATGTGAAACATTTTCCCACATTTGGTGTGCTCCATTCCGAATACCCAAAAAAATATTGGGAATATAATTCCAGCACATATAGCCTTGTGAATCGAAAAAGAAATGAGATTGTACGTGTTTTTCTGAGCACATACAAGTTAAAAAAGAACGCAGAGTTAATATTTAACTTGTTTTTACAACATTTAATTAAAAAAGACAGTATTCAGATTAGCTTTTCTAGTAAAATTAAAGAAAATAAAAAGGCTCCTTTTATCAAGAACAACTTTTGACGAAATTTACCCAGAGTGTTCTACTTGTTGAAAAGGTTTCTTCAAATAAACATAAATTTTATACTTTGGTGGACATATTCATTAAAAAATTAACAACACGAATGATGATTACACCAGTTAATCAATCTGACAACTCGTTTTACACGTTCCAGTATCATTAGTCTTCTTCTAGTAGAAACCAGGGCAATTAACAAGCCAGCAGGCATTTTTTCTTAATTTTGTTGTTAAATTTGCAAATAAAACATATGTTTTTTGTTGATAGTTATTGAAAACAGTTCGTAACATATTGAACAAAGCTATTCATTCGAACCACACTCTCGCTCGGAATTGAGCACACCATTTTGGAAAAAATGGGACTCTAAAAAAGTATGGGAATTCAAAAACTCTCGGAACATGGCACATGGGCGAATATTTTTTGTTGTACAGAAATTGTGTTTTCCCCAATTTTTTTTTTACCAAACTTTTTTTTTACAAAATTTTTTTTTCAACAAAAATTTTTTTTTTTACAAAATTTTTTTTTTCAACAAAATTGTTTTTTTCCACAAAAAATTTTTTTTTTTCAACAAAAATTTTTTTTTCAACAAAAATTTTTTTTTTCAACAACATTTTTTTTTTCCACAAAAATTTTTTTTTTCAACAAAATGTTTTTTCCATATTTCAACGGGCGCCATAGGCGCATTACAACTTACTAGTTGGAAATATTAAGATTGGGATGGGTAAAAGGGAGTGGACGGCCGTGGTGTGGTAGGTAGTGTGTGCGACTATCACACAGAAGAACCCGAGTTCAAAACCGGGTAAGACCATCAAGCATTTTTCGGCGGCTGTTTCCACCTTGTAAATGTTGGTGACTTTCGGAGTAAGAGAGCAATCTCTAAGCCATGTAAAACTTCTCTAGAAAAGCATTAGCCGTTGGTAGTCGGCTGTAAAAAAGTAGGTCCCGATCAGTGAGTATACAAATTACAGCGTACACACTGACTTGAGAGAAGTTCCCCCCTCTCTTCCTTCATGGAATGTTAAGGGACATAAGTAATTAAGTAAGCAAGTAAAAGGGAGTGACACGAAACCATACATTTCGGTAAATCATTTAATGATTATTGCAATACTGTATTTTTAGTTACTTACTGTACTTGAGCTTGTAATCGATGTGAAGCTTTGGTTTTACACGAGGAACTCCAACTTGGAAAACCAAGTCAGCGGTGGCTTCGATGTCCCTACAGCGGCTAAAAATTTCTTCAATTTCCCTGCTGAATGAGCAAAACATGTACGAATGGGAACAAGGCCCCTTTTTCTAGGACTCTTTTACTCTTGGAATTACAAGTTTGAAACTAAAATTCCATCTACTGGGAACCAAGGGTCGAATAGCCTTGCCAATATATGAAGCATTTGTTGCGTACCTGTCCAAGATTTCAAAGTTCAATTTGTACACAAACTATTTTCGATCTATTTTAAGAAATGTTTTCAATTAACACTTGGCCCTTTCTATCAGATTACAACTGTAGGACCTCCAGTGTCTTCAAGGCAGAAGTTTTTGCCATAAAGAAAGCCAGTTGCATTTGCGTTGACGACCAAGCGGCCTTACTCTCTAAAAAATCCTGTATGACCTCAACTGCTTTAGTAAAAGAGACTGAGTTTCTCATCTGTGGTAACCTTGATGTGGATAGCTGGCCACAATACTTTCTATGGGAATGAAAGGGGCTGATGAACGAGCAAGGAGGGGATCTGTCTCACTCGGACTTGCCACAGTCCCTTTAAGAGGAGCGCTCTCTAGCACGATTTGTCACAAGATTCACGTCAAATCTCAAGCAAAACCTGGCATGAATATAACACCGTGTTACAAAAAAAAGATTTTCTGTCCTATGAACCAAATGCACATATTCGGAAAGAGGGGATACAAAATAAAAATACACGTGTATCGGCGATTTTCATGTACACGTCAGAATTTAAAAAAAAAAAAAATTTAGGAAAATCTGAGAATTGATAAAAAATCTATTTTTTAAAAAATTTGACGTGATACAGACATTTCCACGAGTCTGCCTGCAAAAAAATCAGCTCGATTGGATCACTGAAAAAGGGTTAAAAATCGGTCCAAAGGCTTTCACACAGGCCACAGGTGTAATCAGAGGAGATCCAAATCTCTCATCGCCTACAATAGAAAGGATATATCTAGACTGACATCCGTCTGGTCGGTAAAAAAAATATGTGGTAAAATAAATAATTCAAAGCGAAGTCCCTAGACGCTCCTTGTCAATGGAGCGGCCACGTAAACCAACCTAAACCAAACATGTCGAGAACGTCTCTCAATTCTATGAGCTGTGGACGATGCAGAATTAGGGTTTTATTTCAAAATAATCTCATGCAACTACGAGGTGAAACAAATGCTAAAACTGTGCAATGTTCTGCAATTTGAAGGGAACACTCAACGTCGCTTGTTAGTGTCCTTACTTTTCCCTATGGCAGACCCCGAGAGACGGTTTAAATTCTCCGAAGTTACACATGCATTTTTTTTAGCATTTTTCGTATTCGTCTGGACAGGGTGCGTAAATCCTTGCACCCATTAAATGCATAGTCCTCATGCCAATCTGTAAGAGTCAATATTTTCTGCGAAAGAAATATTAAAGTTCTTAGCTTCGGCAAAAAGTCACATTCGTCAACGACTGCGATTTAGACGTAAATCCATGGAAGAATATCACCAATTTATTTGCTTACAACAATGCCAACAAGAGCAACAGCAGATATTTACCATACGAGCAGCACAGCAGACATGTGAGTGTGTTGCATGAACATGACTTCCTCCGCATTACAAGAGCAAAGAACTCCTGCCGCCTGTGCCAACATTTCTCGAGAAGCACCAATCTATAACAAATTACATTTAATCTTCGACACTTTACGAGGCATTACATACAGGACGAGCGACCGAGGATGGGCCGGTGCCGGTGCCGGAGCCGGTGCCAAGGGGAGGAATGATGTATTTAATATTTCAGTTTGAAACTTGTTGATAGCGCCACAAACAACAAACAGACGAAGAGCCACGAATGCCGTTATATATGTGTACACTCAGAGCTCAGTCATATCGGATAGGCAGGACGAGTTCGGGGCGAGCAGATGGCGGAGCCGGTGACGGGACGGAGATGTAGACTATAAAAATGGCTGATTGAAATGCTAGGTATGTACGTACGTACGACGTCCGTACATGTCTATGTATTTGTGCAACCTGGTTAAGGAGATGCTCCGTTCGGTGCATCATTGCAACACACTCACATACCGATGTGGGCTCATGACTACGACGACACGGCAGAGACAGAGACAGACAGACCGACAGACAGACCGAACAGAGACACTCGTACAAACATTGTTGTAACCTAAACATGTCGATAACATGTCTTTCCTAAGCTATTTATTTTCTAATTCATGTTTTACGTGTATTGCTCAGCGTATGAGTTGACTTTTATATTTGTTCATCTCGCTGCCTGCCGCACTTCGACACATCCTGCGTCCTGCGTCCCTCGTCCATGTCCCCCCCCACTGCCATCAGCCAGCGATTCCAATTGTGTCTCCGCCTTCTACTCTATCAAGGCACAGGCATGCATGCACGCACACACACACATGCATACGATGGTTATTGGTTGTTAGTGTTAAACAAAAAAAAAGAAACGAAGCAGGAGAAGTAGAAGTAGAAACCAGCAACGACAACAACAATTGCAACAAAATGTGGAAGAAAGAGCCAAATAAAATAAAAATGCACAGAGGAAAGAGAAAGGAAACGGAAATTGAAAATCTATAGATTTGTAATGGTTTGTATGCGTATGTGCTTTGCGACTCACCAACATCTGTATGTATGTGTCTAACAGTGCAGGTCGGCGCGCGTATGTCGGTGTGTCTGTGTGTGTGTGTGTGCTTGCAACAGTATATGAGTATAATATTGAATCGTAATGACAGTCACGTAATCCGAGCAATTGCTGACATCGTCTGCAATTGAAAAGAGCATCTATCTCAACAAACCCAGTGATATGTTGAAGAGCTCTTCCCTGTTTTTTTTTTTTTTTGTTTCTGTGTGTGTGCCTTTTCCCCGTTCTATCTGTATGTTTTGTATGCGTGATTCTATGCACATACATCGGACGATTGTGTGTGTGTGTGGCGAAAGTGATTTGGTGAAAATGAAAGGGTTAAAACGTAGTTTAGCCCCCGTCTATGGTGAACAATTGTTGCCAGTTGGCATTCACGTTGGCCTCTTCAAGTTCCCTCCGGCTCAAAACTTCTTAATTACTTTTTACTGACGCCGGCGTGGGTGAGAGTGGTCGGAGATTCACATGGTAAAATGGGAAATTTTGAACATGCGACTGATCTGCAAGTTCAGAATGGATAATTCCAATAGAATTTTAATTATTAGATAGATTTGATGGGCTGTATGAAAAATGCCCCAAAAATTCTGAAAAATCCCCCCCAAATAATTTATGAAAAATTACAAAATGCAAAAATCCCCCAAATGTAATGAAAAATATGCAAAAAAAAAGAAATTAAAAAACAGAAGATAAAAAATCTCCAAAAATAAAAAAATTGAGAATTTTTCATTGTCCAAAATGAAATGTTATCTACAAATTATGAAAAACTTCCCCCTTTTTTGGGGGACTTCTTCATTTTTTTGAGTGCATTTTTCATAGAGCCGATTTGATGACAGTTTCCTCAGTGATCGCTCTCTACGAGTTCTAATAGATGGGGTCTCATCCAACGAGCACAGTTTGACCGCAGGAGTGCCACATGGTTTTGGGCTCTCTGCTTCTCTGTTGGGTCAGATTGTGAACCCAATCTACTATTTTGCGGATGACAGCAACCCCTGTCAGTCATATTCATTAGATCATCGGCAAAGTCCTCTGGAAATCGGGGACAAAAGGCGATGATTTATTCAAACGCAATTTGGCGACGATTTATGAGTGGGGTCAAATGAACAGAGTAGATTAACGAGTATTCCCCTTTTATGTATGGGCGGTGTAGATCAGACACTCTTGAAGATCTGGGCATTATGATACAGGACAATGCTCCCTGGACGAGCCATATTTTTCAGTGTAAGCCAAATTTTCTCGAGCAAAGTCCAACATATGATGCGTTGGCTGTAATAAGTGTTGTAGCTATTCAGACGTTGAGGAACTAAAAGAAATCGATTGCTTTAGCACTTTAGAGGAATGGACGTAGCTAACCCACTATGAAAGACATTTTAGGGATTCCTATTTTTTTTTTTTTTTTTTTAAAGAACTGACCCAAGTTTTTTTTTTGTTCCAATAAATAATGTTTTCCCTTAAGCATTGATTTATCGCTCAAATAAAATCTGTAATTTGTGTTCCCAGACAGTTGCGAAGAACTACTTGTGCCACACCCCGTACTTTAGTGCTTTAGCTAAATTACTGTGCTCACTTTAATGGCACAACGGCCACCCCCCTCTTAACAGAATCTCCTCAATTATTCATGATTAAATAAAATCCCCTTATTCGAAGATGCCCCATTTACGTCCATGCCATTCATAAGAACTTTGACATGTTGGCCCGTAATTAATTAATCAAGATTACTTGTAGTTTTCAGGGCAACATACGGATATTGGGTGGCAATAACAACGATTGTTGGTGCGCTCACATCTCAATCCGAATGCAAGGTTTCCTCACAATTTGTTTCACTTTCAATGAGGTAAAATCTTTTGATCGACCTAGCAAGAATCATACAATAGAAGGAAATTACGATTTGTTGGTCTACGCTTTTCTGAAACTGAACTCTGTGGTTCATATCTCGTAAAGTTTGCATTTAAAAGGACTAAAGGCCAAAGGATGTTTGTGAAAGTTCCATTATTACAATCGGTGTATCATTTCAAATTCAAAACAAATTGAAATGAAAATACATAATTACGAATTCTATTTTCAGTGTTCATCAAATAGTCACGTTATTGTAAAGTGTATAAACATCCACAAGGAACTGACAAATAACTCATTGGTTGTGTATTTTGCAATACCTTTTGTGGAAGTGGAACCGATACATCACCTGCACCTCCAAGATTACTCAAAAAACCGCCAAGCGAAGCTATTAAGAAAATATGCGTGCCCGAATTAATGTACCCCGTCAGACTTCGGGAGAGACCCTTATCAGGTATTGTGATTTGTGCAAATGTTCACATGAATGTATTCACGAAAAGTTAAACACCAAGGGAATTACCAAGCACACACACACACACACACATATTGTACACATGTACAGGGCTAAAACCGCAAATGCGTTTCTATGTCAAATCAGAAATAACAAATAAAACAAAACGCTTTCAAAATACGAAATTAACAAAACAAATCGACGGCGGCAGCAACTGACATTTGATTTCGGTTTTCCAGCAAAGCCCTCAAATCACAACCACCGCCATAAACAACAACAGTGACACAACCGCCGCTGACGCCACCACCTGAACTAAGACCGCAATTGTTCGTGAATATTCATTCTGTCAGACGGTGCGAGCGACTGCTCAACCGGTTGAAATGTGAAGCGTGAAAAAATCCAGATTAAACGACAAAATACAAAGTTTATTAAAGATTTTAATGAGCCACAAAAGTGTTATGAATCATATTTCTCCCTCGGTTTCTGTGTGTGAGTGTGTGTGTGGGTGAGTGTGGTTTATTTTGTCGTGTTCCACAGATCCGGCTCATGTTGTTGTTGGCATCACACATACGTTCACACAATGGAGTCAAATAAAAAATATGGTAACAAAAAAAAATAATAAAATAAGGAAAATTAAAAGAGAGGGTTCGCTGTAATGTCAGCCAGTCAAGAGTAGTATTGAGTGCCTCCAACCGCCGTCAACACCACCCTTCGTTCGGATGCCCCCCAGCAGACCGTAGCCTGCATCCCGCCACCTGAACACAATATAAATTTGAGTATATAAATTAAGGTTGATGTTCGTACATTTAACAACATCAAACTCGAGAGCAACGAAACCAAATTGAATTTTTCAAATTTCCCAAGCAGGTGCTTGAGATTCTCATCCATACTCAGCACACACATACACGCACTCACATCGAGATGATACTCCTGTGGAAGTAGTGGCATCGCAGTGGCAGTGGCAGTGACTGTGTGGTGTGGTATGTTGTGCTGTGCTGTGGATTCGTTGCTCCACACCATTTGAAGCTGTACCGACCGACTGACTACCCAGTAGTTTCTTAAACGTTCGTTCGCTTTTTTATTTATCGTCATATATGAAATTAATTGAGTTTGATGCTGTTCGAGAACGAGCAAAGCACAAGACTTAAGTGGAGTTTTGAACATAAATCGTATAAATTCTAAATATGAATATTCCCTGTGTGTGTGTGGGTAGGAGGTGTTATGAAAAGATGAAGTGGAAACAGAAGGAATTATTGTGGTAATACTAGTCACGTGTGAAGGAAGTTTTCAAGAATGTCTGACATGCAAAACAGTGGTTTATGGTGGAATTCAGTCTTGCACAGGTGGGACATTTTCGGATTTTGATGTGTGCGCAAAAAAATGTGAAAACTGTGACGGAAATTCCATAAAATCAATATGATACAATTTATAAATACACTGTTCAACAGCTACAACTGCCTGTGAATGGCGACTACTTTTTCTGACTTTAATTGTGAACCTGCGACAAGAATTGTCAATAGGATGTCAAACAGGATTGTTGGAGGACGGCAGTTCAACTCAATCACAAAAACTACATTTTGGGTTTTTGTTCTTTAGCTTTTAGTCAATTGAAAGTGTCACCTTTCTCACTTCACGATATTCATATTTACATTATTGAATATTCAAAAAAAAAAAAGTAATTGGAATTTCTGTAAATAATGAGAAACGCCAGCTAGCGATAACTTGTGAAATTATTTAAAGTTGAGCATGAGGTGGTCGTAAATCTAATTTTTGAAAGTTTGTAGTCGTGTATAAAAGTAGATTAGTGCAAGACACACTAGTACGACTATTTTAACATTGAAAATCAAAATTGATAAATTTTTCGTTTTACACATTATCAAGTTTCTCCACCCCACTTCTTAGTCGGTTGTTGCTGATTTTTTCCTGGCAACTGATATTTTTTTTTCTCGAAAATTCTATAAAAAAAAACTACTGGATATTTTCTCAAATTTCTTTTTTTATTTGAAAGTACAATCCTTCCGGTTAATGGAATGGAAAATAATTTCATTCAAATGGCTGCCTCGGCTGGCCATGCAGTAGCCTAACGACATCAGCTCTGCGGCTGATAATGCGATCTTCAAAATCAGGGCACAAAACATCGAGTGTAGCTTCGGCTGTGTGGCACGTAGCGCCGTCCTGTTGAAACCAAATGTTGCCAATATCCTGCTCTTCAATTTTTGTAAACAAAAATTCAACATGGCCCGATAAGGAAAATAAAAAAAAAGAAATAAGCACTAGTTGAAAAAAAAAGTTAGATGGCGGACCCTTTATTAGCCATTCGGAGCCGGTCTGATCCCGATCTGTGAATATACAAATTTTATTGAGTACAGCTCACTGTTCCGAGAGAAGTTCCCCGCCAGTTCCATCATGTGAGTTAGTTCTAAATTTAGGCCGAAAATGGGTCTCTTTTTCCACTGATACTAAAAAGTCTTAATTCCATTTGTTTATATTAATTTATTTTTTAATTAAATTTAGAATTTGGATTTCTATCGAAAATGGTCAAATGGAGAATGCTTTAAGCCAATTATCTGGAAATGTGAGTTAGTTGTCACTTCCCTCTTTTGCTACTACCCAATTTGTTTCTTTTGGCCAACATTTGAAGAGCGACAACGACCAGAGAAGATATTAAAATGGGGCACATTTTCCAGTGATACTAAAAACTTTAAATTTAATTAATTTTAGAATTTGGATTTTTCTTATTGAAGCAAAAATTCATCAAATTGTCAACGGGTGAATGGTCTAAGTCAATAGTCTGGAAATCCCAACATTGAGGGTTGGACAACTTCTACTTTAAGCGCCTCATCTGTCTGTTTCTACTATTTCTAGTTTGTGCCAGTTTGATATTGGCCAGTCATACTCCCCAGTGATTCATCGTAACGTATTCACATGTAACGACGCACATCTGCTGTTTAAATCTTCGTGCCAGACAAACCACAGTGAACGGTGGTTGGAATGAATTATCCAAAAGCAAACTAACAACAAGAGCAATATTTATCATCAGCAAGAATTGTGTAAGAAAAATATACGGTTCTTTAACTGAAGATGAGTGTAATTAAGTGCACACCTGTCAAAATGAGAAACAACGTTTTATTTTCGTCTGTCCTATTCACATGATACCTCACACAGATACGTGGCTGTATGAACATACGCACACGAATGCGGGCCAACATAGTTTGGGAATTCGGAGCCGTTAAGCCTACATAAGGCTATCAGCCTCTGACACTCGAACGGAGAATTCAAATACGAGTAAAAAACAATGAAGGCCATTTACTTAACACCAAAAAAAAACACACCTGAGTACGAAAGTTGTTTTCTAACAACAAAAAAATAAAACCATACATTTCCTTCAAACACTTTTAATTCTTCCAAGCACAGACACACACACATACAGCCAAACACTAGCACGAATCCACTATCATCAACATTGCGCCCCTGCTAGTGCCCTCGCTCAGACTGGCAGGAAGAACGCCACCACCACTCCAACTCAACTACGGCAACAACGCTAATAACTCATATCCATTGAATGCCTAATACATATTTTGTATTTAATCGCATAAAAGAGGTGTAGCCTTCCTCTCGTTCGGTGCTCGAGTGGATTCCGTTTGGCTGAACTGTCTGTTATTGCCTAAAATTTCCAAACTCATACCGGAAATGGAAAAACGAATGCCAGTTAAATCTGAAAAATCCATTTTTGTTTCAGTAGATGATACACTATACATACACGCATACACATGCACGCAGATTGTCCTGTATGGGTAAGTGTGAGTGTACAAGGCGAGCGGGCCTTATAAAGTCAGACCTGATAGTTACTCATGAGACAATTCTATGTCCGCCCCATGTCTTTAAAGTGGAACTTATGATACTAAAGGCTTCGATATCGGCTGAATTCAGCGAAGTTCTAATATAACGATAAAGCAACTTTCTACATTTTTTTTTTTGCTAATCATATGTAACAACCTGCAATCTTAGGTCAACTTGCAGAGTTTCTTTTCTTAGGACTCAGCTGAACATGTACGATGAGAGGCAACACACAGTTGCACTTAGACGGAGATTCCATCGAGGGAATCCGTTTGCAGTTCTATCGTCTTCTGTAGACGCAATTTTGTGTGGACTGACCTGACTAGACCTAGGTGCTCTCCTTACCTCCTTCCTGGAACCACAACAGAAATAGTCCAGTTCGCTCATTTTCACGTTGTTGTTCCAGACAAAGTTATTTCATTTCTTTAGAAATTTAGTTAATTGTCCATATTTTTTTCTTACATAATGAAGTAACTCCCTAATTATATAATTACTAGTAAGTTGTAATGCGCCTATGGCGCCCGTTAATTTGCTTGAGAAAGTATTTGTTACTTAATTTTAAAAATTTTGTAAAAAATATTTTGTAAAAAAAAATTTCGAAAAAAAATAAAATTTGTGGAAAAAAAATTTTTGCTGAAAAAAAAAATTTTTGTTGAAAAAAAAAAATTTTTTTGAAAAAAAAAATTTTTGTGGAAAAAAAAAATTTTGTTGAAAAAAAAATTTTTGCTGAAAAAAAAATTTTGTGGAAAAAAAAAATTTTGTTGAAAAAAAAAATTTTGTGGAAAAAAAAATGTTTTTTTAAAAAAAAAATTTCTTGAAAAAAAAATTTGGAAAAAAAAAATTCTTGTAAAAAAAAAATTTGTAAGAAAAAAAAATTTTGGAAAAAAAAAATTTTGGTAAAAAAAAAATTTGGGGAAAACACAATTTCTGTACAAAAAAATATTATTTTTTTTATTATTATTATTATAGAACTAGTAAGTTGTAATGCGCCTATGGCGCCCGTTGAAATATGGAAAAAACATTTTGTTGAAAAAAAATTTTTTTTTCTTCAACAAAAAAAAAATTTTGGGGAAAAAAAAATTAGAAAAAAAAAATTTTGTAAAAAAAAAATTTTTGTACAAAAAAAAATTTTGAAAAAAAAATTTTCTAAAAAAAAAATTTTCAAAAAAAAATTTTGGTAAAAAAAAATTGGGGAAAACACAATTTCTGTACAAAAATCAGTGTATCAGTTCGACAAAATAGTTCGCGACTCTATAAGAAGGCCTGATAACACAGGCCTTGTAGATCCTTCTTTCTGCCACTGAGGATACAACGCAGTTGATGATGGCCGGTAAGTATTTTTAGGGCCAACCAAAATATATTCATTCACATGTGTGTGTGTATGTGTATGTATAAATAAAATACAGCACGAAATTGTATTTCACTGTGAATGTGTGTGCGTATTAGCTAAACATACGCACACACACTCAATCAGTGACTCTGTAACTGTTACTTACGAGTCTGATACCACTGGCACGGCACTACTACACACTGGCGGCGATGCTCTGAAACGAAAAACGTCTGATAAATGACCCGAAACACCTTTATCCGGACCATTCATCTACCATCTCTACTGAAATATTAAGTGAAAGCTATTTATCATATAAGTGAAACTTTAGCACACTCACACACACACACTCACAGACTCATACAATTCATCCATATGCTGTTGGGTGCATGAGGTGGACGAAGGAGGAGGAACATGGACGGTGGTGATTGAAGCTTAAGTTGAGTGTGCAGAGGGTCAGATGTTTTAAAGCAGGGCCGAACAGTTGGACAGACTACATTTCAACACTTGAATGTACGACTGGCTGTCTGGCTGTCTGACTCCTTGTCAGTCGGATGGTCGGTCAGTCGTTCGTTCGGTACGTATGCATGTGTATTTAGTTTTAAGTGTAACTATGAATGTCTGCATGACGATTGCCAGGCCAAATGTTACTAACGAACGTTAATTTCAACTTAAGCAGAGTTGCCAGACACTGTGATCGGATTATTGCAAATACCGAAATCGACCCGCTGGAGTTGTGCAACAATGTAAATTGTTGACTCCACATAATGAGTCAATTTAAATATAGAAAGTCAAAGTTGGATGTGGATGGGTAGTTTAGTACCTCCTTCATAGAATGGTGGACTATCACAGGGACATAACGGTTGTATGCCTACGGATATATGAAATAAAACGACAACACAAGCCATGTGTGATCTTCTCGAAGACTTCATCAAAATGTTACTCTGGATATCAGCAGACATTGGGAGAATATCCACAAGATGACGGACTAGTAGGCTCTACAACACTCTGGGATCCTGTTGACAGATTGAAAATTGTCACGGACAAACTGAAGATACAAACAGAATGAAAAAATCATTGAATATTTTGTTCATGTCATTGTAGATGCGCGGAAATCAACGATTCTTCCACATATCCCAATTAATTTGTTAATTGACATACATCCACACATATTTTCATTTCACCTTTTGAGTGTTGAATTGCTTTCTTGACTCCAGCAGGCAACACTGGTCCGAAAGGTATTATGTACATCACAGCAAATGTTTCGGGGGAATACGAATAAATTCGCTGTGGTCCACAACATTTTGTTGCCCGTTTTTCCCCTCCTCCACCACTACAATCACTATGTTGTCCACCCTCTTGGTGGGGGAGATAAACACACACGCACACACACAAATCTGCTGACTTCTTTTTTTTTGACCAACCATCAAAATCCTAGTGAATCGCTCACATCTGAGGATAAATTTCGTTTGCTTTTTTGCGTTTTGCTGTTACAGTTCAGTGTGTTTTACCAGATGAGGTGAAAATTGTTAACATATTTTATTTAATGTGCAACAAAATCGAAACAATCAAAAAGTTTTTTTTTTTTTTTGTTCATACCGCACTTTCCCCTCACGGCGTGGCTTCACTGGTATGTGATGACGAAGGGGGAGGGGTGGAATGAAAAATGTTTCAGATTTTTCTCAACTATTTTTCAGTTTGTTTTATACGCTTATGGCAATTATTTGCGAGAAGCGTAAAAAACATAGAATATTTCTTTGTTACGGCAATGGTTGTTTTGTTTTTTTTTTTTCAAATTATATTTTCAGAGTTGCAATAGAGAAAATGTCTACAACGATTTATTTGAAAGTTTGTTGGTGTTTTTTTTCATATTTTTCGTTCATATTTAACTGAAGCGATTCACTGGTTATGGTCTATATAAGGACATTATTATTTGTGGACACTGATGATATTACAGCTGAATTCAAAGTGATGACTTACTGTCACATTTGTCGCCGAGGAGGAGGAGGATGTGCAAATAATCTTCCGACCAAATCCACAGTTATCAAAAGTTAAATAGTTGAGTTCGAGACCCAGCACAAGAGATTTAATAGACATCGTAGGATGGCAAATAATCGTCCGACCGAATCCACAATTCTCAAAAAGATAACTGGATCAGTTTCAGAGCCAGGAAACGAGATTCAATAGACTTCGTTGGATGGGAGTTAATTATGGCTGGTGATATAATCGGTCAATATTGTGAAAAGCGTCCGTTATCGTACTGATAACACATACATTTCCAACTAAATGTAAAGACTTCGATGATATTTCTTAACACACAGCCCGTGATTCAGTGGCATTATTGACGAAATCGTAGTGTGAATGGGCTGGTGTGGAAATTTAAAGTTTAAAGATGCGAGGTTGCTACCAAGGTTTTGAAACAATCAGTGAAGACACTGATCTCCCGAAACGTTATTTTCAATTCTGAGTGCACGTAACTTCAAGTATCTCCAGAAGATCTGTCTCTGCACGATGACCTCTGCTTAACTCAAGTATAGAGTTCCACCAGTCCGCCGTTAAGTTCGATCTCCACGCACAATCCTCTAAGCCCAGTACGAGGAGCAGCTCTCAGGGGTTCATACTGCGGCTACGACGGCATAACACTTGGTGACATTTCTTTCGGATAAATCCATGTCAATATTTTAAAACTTTGTATTTTGGTTCGGCACTCACGCCTAAACCACAAAGCCGAATACTTTGAAATTAGGTACGAATTGTGCGAGTTTTTCGATCATCTAGATGACAGTTTAGCGTCGAATAGTCGAGGGGCGAGCAGGTTTAACCAAGAAGGTTCATTTTGACGGATATAATCCAGTTTTTGGATTTGCCTTCATCTTGAGACAATGACTAACCGCCTTTGCTGTGCCACATTACAAGTTATAAGAACATCAGGACCGATCTCTCTTCCCACTAGCAGATATCCCGTTATTCAGTGTCGTAGTCCTACTCCTTGTAAGTGAGGTAAGAGCAAAAATTCGTACAGAAACCTGAGACTGGATAACAATGTACTCTCTTTAAATCTATTTCGAACTCATACTATTGTGAATTGAATATTTTTAGAACAAGAATATTGTGATATCAATTGTATCACAATTGTCCTCAAATCAATCCCAGTTTCAGATAATTTCAAGTATTTATTCGGGTTTAAATTCATCCAAGCGGTCTACGCACATGTCAACTTCGAACTTATTTCTATCTTAGTATGAACTTAAATCTAACGTAAAAATCAAATATGGATAAAATTAGGAATTCTAAGGTACAAAAATGAGTACTTCAATCAAGTTTTTTTTTAGAGAATTCTGGAAATTTATAAAAAATATAGCTTGATATAAAGACTTTTGATTTTTTTGATTTTAGACTAAGAAACCCAAAAATCTGTATACTCATGGCAATGCCGAGCAATGTGGTGCACAAAGTGCTAGTCTGTTATAAAGCAGCATATCTTTCCTTTAATGCGTTCCCTTTTGCATGAATTCGCTTAACTGTATTTAGTCCTCATATAAATTAGAATGCTATTTGTATTTAAAGATTTACAATTTGAGTACATAAATTAGCAATTTGTGTAGAATAAATTCAAAAAATATTGAATTGTATTTTCGTACAGCGGTAGATGCAATCCCGTCCCTGTGGACTGAAAAATATATATCTGCAGACTAACCTAATCTCAGTAACCCAGTCTATGCCAGCCTGGGACACTTGGGAGAAGATATCGCAAATCCGTACGGCCTAGTGTACATATCGTATGCATAACAACAAACTAACTAATCGACCAACGTACCAAACGAACCATGCAAATTACAAACCCATTCATTTGGTTTTTTTTTTTTTTTTTTGGAGGGGAGGGGGTTTTTTGGCAAAGTATTCCACTTGGGTTGAGTTGTTTTGCTGTTCTTCTTGGCGGGTGCTCTATTATGCGATGGTGCTTTGTTGTTTTTGGTAGCAACATTTTGCTGGTAGTCGGTTGGTTGCATATCGCTGCTGTTGTCGTTGTTTAATATTTTGCCAAAATCCATTAACTGTTGAACCTCCGATTTATACTTTATCTAATTAGCGATAAAGTCTCTGCTCATATCTGTCACATGGGTGTAATCCGTTTACAGTAAATGTTTCTGTTTTATTCAAACCCCCCCCCCCCCCCCTGCACATCGCCTCCTCATCCGTTGCTGTTTTTTTTTTGTTGTTGTGTGATGTGTTGCAAATTGTTGCCAAATTGCAAATGATATCATAGGGCTTGTATTAGATGTATGTGGGTTTGGGTGTTGGGTGTTGGCTTCTCTGATGTAATAAACGAAACGAATGGGGCATCCAACCACCCAAGGCAGTTGCAGCGGCGGCAGCAGCAACAACACAAAATTATCACCGGCAACAAATTAATGCAGCAGCAAATTATAATCCATTCATTGGCATACACTCGAAAACCGGTGATTAGTAGACAGTCCGCAAGAAATGTTGGCCATGGGCTAAAAGTTCAACATCCTCCTCTTCATATCGCTCGCAAATGCCCTTTCAAATCAATGAACTCTGTGTGGTTTAAATCGATGTCTATTGCAATCAGTTTAATTTCCCATAACTATAGACAGTCATATACTTTTGGGAACACTCATCTGCACTGTACTGCAATGTCGAATAGTCGGGCGGTCCTTTAAATTCGTCCGGTAGTCGAAGAGTTTTCTTGGGGAACAGCTCCGGTCTCCGTTGCATTACGAAAGCGGTCGTTATAATCAAATTACCTTAATAGCCAGACCCACTTCCTTTAATTATGCCTTTGTGGAAATTACCAACATTTTCTTTGTGGTTATAAACAAAATATGAATGCCAAAGCAATCTTAACAACAAACAGCAGCCACAACTGCAGCAACATTCAGACACACCAACACAGATGCACACACATACACACACTCGCACACCTACATACGAACGAGTATCTACATGCAACACCATGAGGAGGATATTGGCTTAACATGTTGACGAGGTCGACGACGACGATGTCGGGGAGGAGTATAATGATGACGATGATGATCATAAGGATGTGAGTGCACCAAAAATATGATGGTAAACAAAAACAACACCAACAACCGACAACCGACAACCGACGGAGCAGCAGTAACATCAAACATCACCAGCATCAACACCACCACCATCGGCCGACATTGTATTGTCCTCCATCGTCAGAAGACAAGCTTTTCCAGCTTAACTAATATTGTCATATGGATGACATTCGGGTGTTGTTGGTGTACAAGTGTGTGTGTACGTGTGTGTGAGTGGAAACAGCACGAAAATCTCTATTTTTGGTTTTAATACTGTCTTTTGATGATGCCCACAGAGGAGGACAGAGATGTGGAAAGTCAACCATACAAGTAACCGGTTTTAATTGAAATTTGTAACAAAATAAACTGGAATTTCAGAGATTCATTGCTGCCCTCGAACGCCAGAGATCTGGCTAAATCGTATGTAGCCTTTTGTCTAATCATGTCAAACAGCCCATGAGTTCTACTGCAACAGTTGATCGAATGCTGATCACCCTCAACTCTGTGGCATGCGAACAGTCGTAAGGTGGAATTACGCAAATAATTATTTAAAAAAAACATTTTTGGAAAAGATCTGCGGGACTTCTTCTGTATTTGGTTGCCCTCTCGACACTCTTTAAGGTTGTGCAACCAAAGTCCCGCTATGGGACTCCAGCTAATTGAGCTCGTCACTGTTCTAAGGAGTGCTGGTGTAGTACACTTGGCTTTTCAAATAACCAAACGGTGGTTCTGGTTTCTACCGATCTGGGTAGACAGTTAACCCTTCAACCACTAAGGCCGTCTACAGACGGTCATCGCTAACAGCCATTTCAAATGGTGAAAGGGTTTGATTCCAAAGATTAAAGGGTTAATGACGCTGTTGTTGACATCACACGTCCTGGATAACATCCACCAATGTCGATTTCCATCGGATGTTTCTCGGATGATATGAGTACAATAGTGATCAATTGTTCTCGATTTAAGTAGGATAATACTGATAATATTGATAGAAACAAGTGTTGTTGGAAGAATGTGTTCATGTTTTTGTGTAGCTCCCCACAAAGGATCATTCTAAATTCTAAGTTGCATCTCTTCAGATTTCGCCATAAAACCGGTTATCCAGCAGTCGGTTTAGACAACCCTAGGCAATGGTTGGTTAAAAGACAACAATACAATACAATACAACAACAATCAGGGAGTAGGAGTCTCTGGTGTTATAAAGATTACAGAGAAATTGCGGTAAGAAACAGCAATAGCAACAGCAGCAACAACGACAACAACGACAACATCGGAAAACAGACAAATATTCAGATATTATGGTTGCCAACAACATGTTCATTTATATTAACAGTCCTCCTCCTCTATCAGATGCATCGCCGACTGCCCCCAGGGGTGGGAGAGATGACTATAAAAATCATAAAAACAAGCAACTTCAACTCTTGGTACGCTTCCAAACTGTTCCGAAGGGAGGTACAGTGAGAGAGAGAGAGAGAGTGAGAGCGAGGCTGCCATAGACAGAGAGTGAACGGAAAAAGGGACACCACACATTCAGCTGCACCGAAGAAATCTTACCATGCATGTTGCTGCATGAACATATGACCGCAAAATGATTCATTATCATATGTTAGTGGCACTTTTACGAATACTACACACACACACACACACTCACACACATCAAATGTTGCTCGTTTCTAACTGAAAAGGATATTCGGAATCGGGCACAACTTTTTGGTTTGCTAAAGACCGACAGTAACGGCACCGGCATCAGCAACAGCAATAACAATATCACCAGTAACGACAACAGCATCGGCATCGGCAACGGCACAACAACATTTCATACATTAAACGCGTTTGCCAATTGCATAACAACCACGATTAGATGGAAATGTATCTTTTTATGATTATTACACAACCGAGTCTGGTTGGTTTTGGCTTTTTCTGCCAGTCGGCCGACGGCTGTTGCACGGACTAGTTGTGGGCTGATTGTCTGGCCTGGCGAGCACTGCCTTTGTTCGGGGGCAGGGGGTAAGATGCCTTTGAGGTCTTTTCCACAGGATATTGTCGGAGCAAAACCTCATCACAGACCGCAAAAACATTTATAAGATTTGACGCAATGCAGTTTCTTGTGGGTTTCGTCACAACATTTCATGCCAGTCAAATCCATCAAGGCGGAAGCGGAAACATCGGCCATTACGGCGTTACGAGTAAATGTTCGCAGCAATACGGTTGAATTTACAATCAACTGAAGTAAAACTGTGATATTTCTTGTCCCTCTCCCATATAATTTGTGATTGTTTCAAAAAAGAAATGCAGACAGCTACATTAGGATGTAAGTTCGGCTGGGCGGAGATTTAAGACTCGCGAATAGAGAATTGATTGTTTCAGCGAACCGAGACTCCTTCCGACTGCGACAGCAAACTCATGTTGCGGAATTCAAGGACTAAAATCATTTTGACGCTGCCCTAAATAAAAGTGTTCAAGAGTGGAAAACTCAGTATCGCTGGAGCAAATGCAATAGGAATTTTATTAACAATTTGCAGCGTTCCATATGAAGCAAATCTTATGAGGATGAATGAGTTTTCCCTTTTAACACACATGCACACAACAATCAGCAAGGGAGAAACCAAGAGGCAGATTTTAAACCTTTAACGTCTAGAAAACCAAAGAACTCATACCTAGGCTTGATCAATTTATCTTTACATACATATGAAATTTAAAAATTACTGCAAGCTGAGAGGTAAAATTATTTTATTTGGCTGACTTACGATAATAATTGGATACTCTCACCGATATGTTTAACTGACATATATCACACCGATTGATATATTGCTGACTGGAATTTCACGGTCACAGTCAGTGTGGTGGGACGGTCATTAAGACCGAGAACGGGGCTCCGACAATGACTGCCTTCGACTTGGAATTGTGCCAGGTATTTTTAAGAAATTCAAAACGTTGATCATTCGCCTACTTCAACATGACTTACGTTTTCACATTGTCAGATCATAAGCATTCGACTTAAAAACAAATTTCCTATGTTCCCATTGTAAAAAATCCGTTATGTCCTGCGGGTTACAACGAACAGCTTAAATTCAACCAAACAATAAAACAAATTACAACATAAAATATATTCAATATCTCCCAATCTATGACTAACACGGCTAATAAACCAACGAAGCACTCTCATTAGAGGAACACATATGCGTACTTCAACTACATTCAAATGTGTTCCTATTGACATGACGACGTAAGAACAATTCGAATTGTTTCCATTTTTCACAGTCTCATAAACGACTTGCCTCCCCACCAACACCGGCAAGTCATTTATTTGGCGGATAATGACAAACTGACTGACAACGAGTGGACGAACAGTCATTTTGAACTGAATAAAATTGTATACACTGGCAAACGAAATAAAAAAAAAAAAAAAAAAAAAACAACAGCACCAACAAACACAATATTATTTTATAAAATTAAAAACTTTGCGGACTTCGGCGCTAAGTACGAAAACCTCGTTGGCGGCGTCCGGCAACCAACAGCCCTCTTCGCCGACATGACGATGCCTACGATTGACTAGGAAACACCGGGAGCGAGACGGACTGCCAGAGAGAATAGCCAAGTCAAGTCATTTTACTGCCACTGGCAATGAATTTCGCCTGGGTGGTGGCCGGTGACGGGAATGGTCGGTGTGGCACGGTGTTGAGCCGGAGAACAAAACAAACAATGCCATTGAAAAGTTAAAAGTGAAAAGCAAGATTTGTCACGCTCCAATACTCCTCTGAGCACTTTAATTACCCCCGAAAAAAAAAATTGGAAAGCAAAGAAGAAACACCAATGGAAAACTTTTAATATGCAAGAATTGCTAACGAACAATAACTCACAATGGCAGCGCAGAGGCAGCGGCAGCGGCTCGGGCCGCAACGTCACCGCTCCCATCCGACCAAACACCCGTACGTACGTCGGTCGCACTGGACTCTCGGATGAAGGATGAACCCGGCAACATAACACAGCCACTGTCACTGGGCCATGCGAACGACGTTCTGTCATTTACCGACTTTCGTACGTATTCGTACGTTGGCTCGGACGTACGTTTCCATGCTTCTTGGCTGTGCATTGAAGCATTGCTGCGTAAGTTTTGTGAAAAACAAATGTCTTCCCTTCAAAGTACTTAACCAAACCAAAAACCAAATGAACCACCACCTCCACCTCCGTCTGCATATTCGTTCACTTTTGCTTTTGATTTTTTTGGTCCATTCTTCGGTGTTCTGTTTGTGCTGAAGTACAGCAAGCACCAGAAGGCAAAGACGAAGACGAAGAAGTTTAATGGCCAAACCGAGAGCCTTTTCAAAACAGACTCTTCTATTCAGAGGGAAAGCTACGGTCTTTTCTCACTCCGCCACCTCGTAGTCGTTCACATTCATTCAGAAATGCAATTCAAGTGTATCCAGAAGTTTCAGTGTGGCCGCACAGTGGTTCAAAAAAACAAGGCAAAATGTACGCTGATCGATAAATACGAGTGTGCGAGAAGTCACCTGTAGTATCGCTGGAAAAGCCGAATCAGAAAGATCTATTCAATGAAAAATTAATTGAACATTTCTACTGGCTGTAAATTGAAACATTAACCACTGAGGGCGAACTCTTTAACCATTAGAAATGAATGTCAGTGTTGGCCGTCTGTAGACGGTCTTAGTGGTTAAAGGGTTAAATAATTTCTAATTAAAGTTTGCTGAAACTCGGTTTTATCCGTGTTAAGTTTCAAAACTCACTGGAAGCTCGTGGCGTCTTCACAACCCGTATTATTTAAATTATATCAAGCAGCAGAGCATATTTTTTTATGCTAGGACTGAAAAATGAAATCAGTCTAGAAAGCTGGTTCGGTTCGCCGGCATTTAGATTAGAAGTCTACTCTCACAATTGAAAAAGTCCTTTGTCTCCAGCAGAATGTGACCGAACCACTGTCCAGTTCGGATTGTAACTCCCCCAGCCATGTGCCCTCGACATTTGCACAAAGCATTGGCGGACAAGTGAAAAGAGTTCCTCTTTCATTTTCTTGATATTCATTTACGTCAAGTGTTTTTTTTTTTTTTTTTTTTGTTTTTCTCTTCTTTTCGGTTTCGGGCATTGTTTAGCGACCACTTGAATGGGTCCGGAATATTTTACACTTTCCATAATGTAACGATGCGTATAATGTGCTAAAAATAGAATAGAAAATGTTCATTACTGTGTAAGAGAGAGAGGGGGAGAGCGAGAAGAGGGAAACATCGACCAGGACCAAGATGCCCAAGCACAAGTTACGTACATCGTGGTGTTCCACAGTCAGTAACTGTGATAACAAATAGTCCCAGTTTATAGTTCAGAGTGATGCAGTCGTTAACTACTTGTTCCAAGTCAAACAGATCCGTAGTGGGACGTGCAGGCAAATAGACGAGGGCCGAAACAAAAGTCTCATTTAGAATGAAATGTCAAACAATATATTGACAACAGAACAAATTGTTTCTTGCCACAGCAGATTTTCAATTTATAAAGAAAAAAATTACAGATTTAAAAAAAAATATTTTTTTACATATTTCAAATTTTACAATACCCGAAAACAAATTAAAACCCCCGAAAGACTCGATCAATTTGTGTTAACTTTTCGAAAATAAAAACAAATACCAAACCGGAAAGTAATCTAAACAAGTGGAAATACATTTTTGAGTTTGGCAGGACCGAATCTTTTGAGTCCATCCACCATGGAGAGTCTTCCAATTCTGCACTAACAGTTCAGGAGATGTGGTTTTTGTGTGGCGTGGGACCATAATATAATTTTGGTTTGTAAATACGTTTTTACTAACACGAAGTTGGTCAATGCTGATAAACAAACAAACACGAGACTCACGCTGAATTCAAAGTTTTATGAAAGTATTTATAGTCGAAGATGTCCAAAATGTTGCCGTAGTTTAAAAAAAATTATACATTTCCAAGTAAATTTCCTTGAATTTGAAAATGGAACCGAAATTTCAGTCTATTAGCACCAAAATAAGATGGTTTAGTGCTACAAACAAATTCATATTATCACATCTTGATCAAATTTTCTTTCTTTTCAGGAGATATACGCATGTATGTATGTTTTTATAGAGGTAGGATTTGCTTATTTTCCCTTATTTTTTTTTTTTTTATCTTCTTAACCTATGTTATCACACAATTTACAGAGTTTTAGTTATTTCACTTTTCATCTAGAATTATTGAATATTTTGTAGAGAAGGAATATTTATTATTTTAAATTGTATCAGATTCAGAGGAAAGTTATATTTTAAAAACCTCTGATGTATTTTTCCTTAACATTCCATAAAGGATCAGCCGAAGAACGCCAATCAGATCAGTTAAGCCGACTCCGGACTGCTCCGTGCGACTAATGAGAGATTGCTCGAAAAGTCGATATTAGACTCTAATCATATTATGAGTGAGATATTTCTCCAAAAACTGACTCAATTCTTCTCACATCAAGAGTGTGTGGTGTGTGGACTGCGATATTAATTTAATTTTTTCTTGAATTTAAACTTGTCAGTTAATGAATATCAGTTAACCAGCTTTTTGTGGGGACCCCTCGCTCGTTGCTTGCAGTTGGTAGCTTCATGCACTCGTATCTTTAGTTGGCAGACTTGGGCATATTTACCATGACGATATTGACACAATTTCTTTTCAGTTGGTATTTGCACTCGCATTCAAATCCGTACTAATTTCCAACACCCACACAGACTCTCACACACACACACACACACATCGACAAGGACATACAATTAAAGCGTGAGCTTTCGCGTTGGGAGTTGCTCCATGATTGGGTTAGTTGTTTCCCAACACGCATTCACTTAACACTCACACTCTCCGAATCCTCTCACAAACCCACACACCCGCACACGGTGTGCCGGCAGAATGTTTGCCGTTGTTGTTGTTGTTTCGGGAATCTCAATATCAATTGTTCATTGCATTATCTTGGCATTTTATCGCAACGAAACAATCATGAGCGACGCGTCGTCATCGTCGCCAGCATGAACTGCCGCAGCCAGCCCAAACCGGCCAGCCGAAGCAGCGGGCCGGCCACTCCCATTCAAATAACGGTAATGTTTAAGCTTATGTACTGCAATTGACACCGTGACACCTGCGATACTGCTAGAGTGTATCTGTATTGGGTGGGGGGGGTGGTTGGAGTGGCGGTGCGGTGCGGTGGTGTGAGTGTTTTAAGGTACTCGTCGAGCAGTTGGGTACAAATTTGTGAACAACCATGACAATCACAGCGATTCATATCATCAGATGAAAAACACGACAACAACAAAAACAACTGTCCTGCAACTCCCTTTTGTGAGCCATTCAAGTCTCAGGCACACACACACCCACCCACCCACAAACGCTTATACACTTCACTGGTAGTGCGAACTAAAACCGTTAATTGTTGATGTTGATGGTTTGCTTGTGATAGTGAGTCCGTCAGCCACTGAATGGCATTTCGCTGTACACTCCTGGGTGTCCAAGGGAGTGAGTGTGTCGAAGTACGGATCCGGGTCCGAGTAGCAGCGTGTGAACTTAATACATTATTCAGTTCAGAAAAAAGCCATTAAGTTGGTATTTGATTAAAAGTCCTCTTAGCCAGTGAACCAACAAGCTTCCAGTTGTTGCACCCACACCACTCTACGCAAGGTTATGGTCTGATGTTCATCTAATTTGTAACATTGGGATCGAATAGTGTGACAGTGACCTAACGTCTGCGATATATTCATATATTCTGGCATTCAGATCTTGCAGTTGTGCGGTGAAGAACGTTTTATCTGAACTTCATCCGAACAGTTTTTCGATGTGCTCGGGTTTTTTAAACATTGTCGAGTTTCCCCTTTTTTTTCATAGGGACATCATTTATTCATCTTCCTCAATACACCTATGGACATTCCGGTCCACTTCTTCAATTGATTCAGTGATAAGTGTATCAAATTAAAAGTTGTTATCGTTAAACGGAAGTCATCGGGAATTATTAATCTCCCATACGATCTCACCTTTACTGGGGAGTTGTACTATTTTACCAACCAACCAACCACATAATCTATAATTTCGCCTCTGGTGTAGAGTATTTCGTGAGTGCTGCCAACCTGTCAACTTGTCCACCTTTGCCTTGCTTGCTCAGTTTTGTCAGTGGTGTTTGAGAGTTGTGACTAATTAAATAGAAATTTCCATTCAATTGCGAGTTTAAACTAAACGACTAATTTAAATGTGATTAGTTCGTTTTCTAAAATTAAACTTTATTTGACAACAACAACAACGACAGCAGTAGCCATTCGTCCAACGGACACAGAACAAAGAACAGTCCCGAAGTTTAAAGTTCGTTTAGTTTCAGTGGAGGGGTGGGAATGGGGAAAATGTGCATTTTAAGATAAAAACGAATGCTGTCGAGTGGATGAAACCGCACTCGCACAAATATACGTGATGATCTTGTGAAACTCCGTAGTGAGCGCAAATTAAATGCATAACGTGGACCATTTATTTGGGTAAATACAAGCGTATACTTAAATGGAGATTTTCCCAACAAAAAGTTAAGCAAAAATCTCAGTGCCATGTAATGTTGCACAAAGAGCGAAATCAATAGTCTTTCCCAGTTAGAATTCGGAGGTGTATACGAATTAGTTGTACATGCTAATAACATTGGTGGAAAGAATGTCAATTATCGAATGCAGATAACGCCCTACGTGCAACATGGCGTGGGCAGAGATTCTAATGGAGACACACACGTTGATACACACACCTATAAATAATCGATTTTTAGTTACATACATACAATCTAGTTGTAAGTGAATGCTGTAACAGTTCAGGCTTTTACGGATTAATAAATTCATTATTAAATCAGAACTCTGTCGGCGGAAGAGTCAATCTTTGAATTTAGGAAAATATACACTGACAAAAAAAAAACTATACTACCAATGAAAATGATTATTCAATTGATGAATAAATTCTTCAATTTGAAGCACTTAGTTTTTATGGCATTTTTCTGTTTTCATTATTTTCTATCAATCTGGCAAAAGAAAATGCGCTGTGAAAGAACGGGTCATTTTACAACTGTTGTTGCTTTTTAACGTCAGCCACAAAAATTATGTCGATGGCATTGCACACAACGAAGAAGTTCCTGCATGTGTTTGTTTTGGCTTTACCGCTGGAATTTTTTGGGAAATGGCACAATAATAAATTAATGTACAATGTTCATCAAGTTGACGTACAATGTTCATCAAATTGATGTACAATGTTCATCAAATTAATGTACGATGTTCATCAAATTGATGTACAATGTTTATCAAATTGATGTACAATGGTCATCAAATTGACGTACAATGTTCATCAAGTTGATGTACAATGTTCATCAAATTGACGTACAATGCTCATTACGTTGATGTACAATGTTCATCAAATTGACGTACAATGCTCATTACGTTGATGTACAATGTTCATCAAATTTATGTACAATGTTCATCAAATTGACGTACAATGTTCATCAAGTTGACGTACAATGTTCATCAAATTGATGTACAATGTTCATCAAATTAATGTACGATGTTCATCACATTGATGTACAATGTTTATCAAATTGATGTACAATGGTCATCAAATTGACGTACAATGTTCATCAAATTGATGTACAATGTTCATCAAATTGACGTACAATGCTCATTACGTTGATGTACAATGTTCATCAAATTGATGTACAATGTTCATCAAATTGACGTACAATGCTCATTACGTTGATGTACAATGTTCATCAAATTTATGTACAATGTTCATCAAATTGACGTACAATGTTCATCAAGTTGACGTACAATGTTCATCAAATTGATGTACAATGTTCATCAAATTAATGTACGATGTTCATCAAATTGATGTACAATGTTCATCAAATTGACGTACAATGTTCATCAAGTTGATGTACAATGTTCATCAAATTGATGTACAATGTTTATCAAATTGATGTACAATGTACATGATGTACGAATTTGAAGAAATATTAATGAAAAGTTCTACATCAAATTCAATAAAAGTGTAGTAGGTTGGAAATTATGGCCAATTGCATCAAAATTGATGTAAGAATTCATCAAATTGATAAACCCTTTTATCAGAGCTCAATCGAAAGAGTCAGTGTTTTACTCCCATGTAATAATCGGTAATAATATTATCGATACATACAAGACGTTGTCACCTGCCAGCAAAGACAATTCAGATGGCAAACGACCTAAGTCTTCTTCTACAAGTACTAGTGTGTCTCTCAACATTAGATGTCACTACGATTCTCATCGAAAACGGGTGCCTCGTTCGTGCAAGTCAATGCGGAAACTTTTACTCTACACAGTGAGTTATAGACTGGGAGATAGTTAACGAATATAAACGAAAAACAAAAAAAATAAAATATATTTGACTAACCCCCTAAGTCATTATTTTATTCAAAATCATGCAACAAGTGATACGTTGCCTGCTTTTGGTAATGCAAGTGATAGGATAATGACCGAGATCCCCAATGAAATCGATCGTCTATTATTATTACTGTCTGGGTTGCTAATTTATTAGCGCTATGGAAATCACGTTTTTAAAAAAATAGATTCCTATAGAAATTACTTGAGATGTATTAAGACTTTCTTACCATCATAGTATTATCTTCCCTCTATAGGAAATCGAATGTCTTACCTGTAAGAAAAGAAACGAAAATATATAACATTCGAATATTTTAAGCAACTATGTAATTTGTTTAATTTAAATAAATTCTATATGGATTTTGATGTATTGGTCAGAATTGTAAATGATTTCTAGTTTTATTACGAGACAACACAAATAGACATATTTGGATTTTTTCTTCATTTGTTTAATTGCCTATTACAACTATTTTATATCCTTGTCGACTCTAATGAGGATGAATCGCTAAGAGCTCCTATTATTAGCAAAAGTCATTCATGATCCTCAAAGTTCTGAAATGTGGCATTAAATGTTCTACTCTACCAAGGACATTATTAGAAGGATAATCTGGTGTCGTAGGCTTTTTGTTCTTGTCTGGCCAGCGGTGATTCAAACCGAGTGTTGCAACCCCAAAAAGTAGCAGAATTGTTAGGTAGGCCTCACACCCCTGACCAAGAGGAACGCGATTCGCCCGCTTAGCGAATTGCTGCGTTTGCTTACTTACTTGGTTTACTGGATTTACTTGGAATGTATTCCACGTTCAGGCGTTCATGTTGATAATCATGTCGAAATCAAGACAATTAAAATATGTACGAATTAAAATATCAATCTACTTTGGAGAGGCTTCTTGTAAAGTCACCAACATGAACAAGGTGGGACCAATACTGAAAAATGTCCACAACTGGACATAAAACTTCGTAGAAGATACTTTACATTATTGCAAAAGACAGGGATTCCTCTGGAATTTAATTTGCATTTTCTGTCGTTGGCTCTTTAATAAGTTCACACTGGCAGCCCCCTTCCCAACTGTACACAGTTTAATAATATATTTATCGATATATTTCAATTTAATTAATTGCATTCACACCAAAATTAAAACAAATCCGCCTTCTATATCACCACCCTCACTGCCACCCGACCCCACCAGTCACAAGTCATTATGCAGTTTAAAATTGTGTTCGAATATTTAAATTTTGCTGTGATATTGGGGCTCTACTACTATGGGATATATGAGTGTGTATGTGTGTGTGTGTGAGGGTGAATTATTCAGCTCAGTGTCTGTTTCATCTTTTGATTCTGTTCAGGTACTCGCATCTGAATGCGTAGCAGCACACCTGCATACATACGTACGTACAGAGTACATGCTGGCACAGGTACAGACGTACGTACGTACGTATGTAGCGTGCACGATGATGTTATTTATAAAAATTGTTTTGCACTTAATTGAACTTTGAATTGTAAACCATTAAATAACAACAACAGCAATTGCAGCAACGACAATGACAGCAACTACAACAACAACACCAACAACAGAGACAGCTACAGCTACAAATAGTATCCTCCCACACTCCCCCGGTGACTATAAATAGGTACACACATACCGACGTACATACATGTGTCTGTATACAAATGTGAACGAAATGATTGTTGTTTGTGTTGTCGTTGTCGTTGTTGTTTATGTGATGCCATTAAAATTACAAAAGTGAAAAAAAAAGAAACACAGAAAAAACATGTTCATACACGTATGAACAAGCACATGCATGCATGCATGCACCTATTAGATGCGCTTGCCTCCCCGCACTGGTCGTACCAAGTGTCGTCTTTTTTTTTTACGATTATTGGCAATTTTATTTGACCTCATGATCACCCACATACCAACAATGGCAAATACATGCAATAAATACACACTTGCACACAGTAACGCAAACATATTTGCACATAGATCGGCGGCATGTAAGTATGTGTGTGGGTCACAGTAACGTGCCACAATGTTGGGAAAGATGTCTGCCATTAATCGTACGGCCGGTTAAGACGAGTCAGGTCTGACTGATCACTGAGGTAGGTTCCGAGTGAGTGTACCCTTGTGTGAGGACCAGTGGGGGCCCACTATCACATGACTTGGTAGGATTAGAGGCAGAATTATAATAATGGATATATTTGTAGTTGATGTGACTACTAAATGGAGTGGAAATCCCTGAACCATCGTATGGAATCTCTCGCAGTATGTGTATGAAAAACCTTGAACTTTACCCGCTCAATTCCTCAATACCAAAGACAATCTTTCATAGAACATAAGTGGATCGTACGTAGCGAAATCATATCCGACATCTAAATTGGTTTTGTCATTTAATCAAACATGAAATTTGAAGTCTTTAAATTACATTTCTGCCAAAACACATGATGAAACCAAAACTTCGCCAATTATTTGGCCGGATATTCTAGATATTTGTGTCCAATGTACATGTGACAATCATAACCATCGGTGAAATTGACAAGGCCTGACAAAAATAGTCAAGACCTACTTAGAGTAAGCAGAAGATCAGACTTTGGACTTTGGAACCATCTTCCATTGCATCTGCGAACGTTTTCTTTTTCCAGTTACGTTTTCCGACAATGCTCTTTGGATGAAAGATCAAGATGATCAGTTATCCATTAAGAACAGGTCTATCCAGTGTTCAGCAGGCTGCTGTCAGTTTCCTGTCAGAATCGATTTCCACCCTGAAAGTCCTTTTAAAATTTCGAAATTTAGGCAACCTGAGATCTGGTTGTAGAAGTAAAGAAACGCGAGTGTATTTCGGGCAATACGTTTCGAATTTTGGTGATAATTTCAGTGTGAAAAAACCCTCAAATGGAACACAGCGCAAACAGTGTTCTTTGGAGAATGGCCATTTGGCCCCCACGACCACGCTTGCAGGACCATATCCTTTTCATGTAATTTTCCACTCAACTCCTATGTCCTCGATAGCCTCACGAATTCTATCTTTGAGGTCTTGAATCGACGCTTGACTGTTGGCGTAGATCTTATCTTTCGCGTGGTCCCAAAGAAAGAAGTCGCAAGGTGTTTAATCCCAAGATCTCGGTGGCCAATTGTGATCGCCTCTTCGAGAGATAACACGGTCCGGAAACTTTTCCCGCAAAAGAACGTTGCTTGTGTGGCACGTAGAGTCTTCTTGTTAAATGCAATTGTTATCCAGATCAATATTATCCAACTCCGACCATAAAAAATCATTAATCATCTCTCGATAGCGGAATCCATTCACCTCATTTTCGAAAATGTAAGGTCCAATGACCATAAACCGCATCAAACAGGAACACGTTGAGGATGGAGAGGCTTCTCAACAATAACTCGTGGGTTTTCCGTGGATTTTCCTCACACATGTAGTATGTAGTGTGTGTCAAAGAAGTCCATCTGTATCCACAGTGTTCACATAGAATTTTAACCTCCTATTACCTAAATATAACCTTCGTATATTCTTGTATAGGAAAAAGAATAAATTAAAGAAAATTTCACATTTTTTTCGAAACGCTTTAAAACCATTTTCGGAAACGTAAATGACTTAAGGAAAAACATATTGAACTATCATAGTTTGAGAAATCTGGAAGCAACTAATGTCTCCTGGCACCATCTTCTGTCACGCACTGTATTTACGAAGATATCTACTTTCTAAGACACATGTGTAATCGCAGTGGGGACATGACATACACCTCCATTGACATGCGGTGGTTGTCACCAAAAATTACTGCAATTTATTTAGTATTGGCAATTTGCTTAAGTAGTGTAATCCGACATACACACACGTACATGTGACCGCATTTATCGTAGGCACACATAAATCGTAGTCAGTAAATAAGGAATATGCAAACTAATATGTGTGCAAGTTTAAAATAAAAGACAATTTCTAGTTCAATAATATTGTAGACCTTGGAAAAAAAAAGAAGGGATAACACGATTCGGCAATTGTGTAAAAGTAAACAAAACCATTCTGAACAATAGGGCAGCTGGCTTAGCCAAGTCATTTAAATTGTTCCACTGTCGAAAAATGTAGACTCCAAGAAAATACATCCATTGATCGAATGCGATGAGTTGATTTCACCTTTTTTCAGTTCACGATACCAAATACAGCTCTTCTTCCTTCACGGAGTTCCGCCATCAAGAATTCCAGTTGAATGCAAAGCGTCTTAAAGTAATTCTGTGACGAAAGACCAACTGTGACAGGTCCAAAATGTGGTGACAACATTTTGGACGTTAAGTGATAGAGTGTGTGTGTGTGTGTGTGCGTGTGTAAATACACGCATATTGATTTAATTACAAAACTTCCAACGACATCTAAAAGTTTCGCGCTGTCTGTCCTGTCTTCATTTATGTTTCACGCTCATACCTGTCGACCCGAAACAGTGCCGTGTTAGTTCGCCAGAGTTGAGTGGAAGTATAATAAATGTCATTGCAATTATCAAAACATCCATACAATTCATGTACTATGGTGACACATTCAATTATGCGAAACATAACAATCCGACAAACAACAACAACAACAGCAGCAGCAGCAGCAATCGATTTTGGTTCGTGTTGTTGCTGCTGCTGCTGCCCATATTTCTTATTATCATAATGATGGTGGACGGACGGGTTGGCTGCCATCCAAGACCAGATGTCTTTCGTCTGCTCGAAAATATGCCGGAGGTTCGTTTTCTTTATTTTATCATATATTTTGTCGTTTTAGTTGTTGTTGTACATTTGTGAGACTGTCCCTCCTCACTTCTTAGCCGTCCAAGGCGGGGGAGTGCTTTGATTGGTGTCGCTGTCGTATTTTTAGATTAGAGTTCATTTTCCGTCTGTGCTTTCCTTTTAAAACAAATTTGGAGTGTCACCTCTTTTGCTGGCTTCCAACGTATCGTCGAAGAAATGGGGGAAACAACTTATTTTATCTACTTATGCCCTGACATGCCCAGAGATGTGACGACACACTGTCTGCCGCAATTTGTTTCAACTAATTTTTGTGTGTGTGTGTTTTTTCTTTTCATTTTAAATACCCGATCAGTTCAGCTCAAGTATTGCAGTATGAATCCATTAGTGGTGGGTGACTGAGTGCTGGAATACATTTTCAATGAAGTTCTTTTTGTGTTCGTTTTTTTTTTTTCGAAGTTGTTACAGTTGTGTTCCTCGTTTATGGGAGTAATTGTTGTTATTTTTATTAACTCTCAACAATGTTTGCCATTAATTCGTTGTATACAAAGTTCAATTCATTTGTTGCCACCATGTGAGGGCAGGTGGATAATGATGGTTAAATTTTAGCAGCCACTAAATTTTTTTTTTTTTGAGACCAAGGATGGATTTCTGCCTGAAATGTTCGTTAGTGACACGGTACCCTAATCGATCGAGTCTAACGCTAATTCAAGTGAGTACATTCCAAAAGCCAACTCATCCAGAAATGCAGTGGATGGGTACTATGTAGACCACTTCGCGCTGGAACTGTTGTAGGCTCAATAAATTGGATCCATGCAGTGGAACTGTTGGAACTGAATGCGTAGATTTTCCAAGGCAGTCGCCTGACCAGCACATTCAGTGGTGTCAGAGCGGTCTAGGGCAGCGCGCATACCGGCAACCAAGCACCACCTTCGAGTGGCAATGAAATGTCAGTCACTGTCGTAATGACTTCCGTATGACTTAAACAGTAACCACTAGATGAACCATCCGGCACATTAATTTCCAGTCGTATTTTTGCCTTTCTCTGTGTGGACACTTTCTTACCATCAACATCAGTTGAATGTGTTTTGCCCAAATCATAATAATAGTAAACTTTGCTATACAATAAAATCGTTGAATTGCTGATTGAGACAACATTTTCCTTTACATCTTTGGAGTGTATGTAGTTGAGGCCCACGAATATCCCCCCCCCCCCTTTTCATACCCACCTCGTCATAACCACAATATTTGTCCTTAGGTCCACCGGCGGTCGCAACAAACTGCTGCCTGATTGGATGGAGGCACTTGTGCCCGTGTTTTCGGTGCACCGTTTTCATTCATTTTGTTTGTTGCTGACCCTTTTTAGCCATTTGGTGCTACAAGTATTTAACATAAAATTTTGTAACTACTTTGATTTTATAAAGTCGTTCTACTGTCCGGTGCCGTTCCGCTGCTCCAATCCACTCGCCCTGGTTGCCGTTTGCCTATACGAGTCCACAAAAAGTGATTGCATTCAACATTAAAAGCATCTGTGTTTACGGGCTGTATTCACTTCTGTTGTAGTTGGTTGTGATATTATTTTTTATGTTGTTGTTGTTCTTGTTCTTGTTGTTACGGAATCCTTTTGACCGTTTTGCTTGTAAACTGTTTATTTTACAATTTTTAATTACATTGTATTCATAGATTATGATGAGATTGTCGTCGGAAGCGACACAGAGTGGGCGTACGGTAATAATTGTAAAAGAAAAACAAACGTTTGCTTACATTTTACCAAAATTCTTCGGATTCGAATGCACGGATAACACGCCCAAGGGACACCAACAGTTGGAAGGAAAAGTAATTTGGAAAATAATAATAGCATTTGTTGTTGAAAATATTATTAATTGAAATAATAGCTGTCAATATTTTCGGACACTTTCTGAAGATGTCACGGGCTAAATGTTATGCTATGAACTTTCATTAGTGCGGGCATAAGGAGTAACGCATTGAAGGAGTCATATGGAAGGCTCTCCTCTGAAAATATTACGATGATTGTGACTTTCGTTGAATTCAAAGAAACGAAAAATTCCACATTTCATTCAAGTCAACCCTTCAATGGATCTGGCTAAGTTAAAATCATCTTTAAATCGCAACAACAATGGAAATGATATCATTAATGGAATTCAAACTCAAATGGTCCAATGCATTAAGTGGCCATTTGCACTGGCTATCGCCACATCAGCACAAGGATCAAATTCATATCAAACATTTCATAGAAATGAAATGAAACTCATCATCATAAAATTGTATGAATTGAATGAATGAATGAATGAATGAATGGCAGTATGAGTGGTCAGTCAAAAGAATAAATCTTCTGCCTCGCAGCCCTGCTGAACATTCATCAATACTTAGCAGCAGCAGCCCGGCACACAAACGAATGGCCAAAGAGACCGAAAAATCATTCATGTCAAAAAGCGAAGAAAAGAAATTGTAATAATTTCTTTACATCTGAATGGAGACAACAAGCACGCACAGACACAGACAATAATCGCAACGACATCGGATGAATGAATGGCAGCAACGAATTGATGGACGGACGGACGGACGGACGGGAAGGAGGGAAGGACTATTGCCCAACATCCCTCAGGAAAGCAATAACTATTTACATTTTAAAAATATTCATAAAAAAGGCCATAAAAAACAGTATTTGATAAAATGAAAAATAAAATGAATTCATGCTTAGTCATGATTGTAAAATCACACACACACACACCCATATTCGTGCAACAAAATAATGATGAGGACACCGACAATTTGCCCGCGGCAACCAAAAGAAAACACACTCCACTCAACCGCAGCAAAATTCAATTGGAGCTGAGAAGCAGACGCCGACACCTGTATCTCAACACCTGCGAAATGGAAATCTCAAAAACTCTATGCATGACTGTGAGAACATTCGCAGACGCAGTTGGACATTTTCTTTTTGGTTTGATTTCATCACCGTGTTGTTGGAACAGCAGGAGCAGCCTCGAAATGGACAGACAAATATTTTCAAATTGTCGAAATTTGTGGAAAATTGTCGCTGTAGCTCAGTGACATTCCCAGGGAGCAGTTCCTTCAACCAAAAACCAACTAATGGAAAACTCCTAACTGCGATAACCGACTGAGAAGCACACAGTGCGGACTGTATTATTTGCCATGCAAAGGTATGCAAAAAAAAAAAAAGTCGACACAAAAGAGGAGAAAGATGTAAATGCCACTCACAGACTCACGCATTGCAAATAAATTTCAACTCGTCCTTTTGTCAAATCCAGCCACAGAAATATTCGTACGCTTTGGTCGAATCGAGAATACCCTTCAGTGTGACCGATGAGTTCGGAGGTGTTCGGTTGCCAATAGACGACGGTGACTTTTGTCCAATATTCACATTTGACAAACAAAAAAAAGGACGGATAATAAGACAATCGCCATTTACAGTAAAAATACAAAACAAACAGAATGCACCAGAATGGCCGTACAATTCAATCCACCAACTGGCAGTCCATGAAGAACAGACTACTATCAGTGAACTGTGTACGATATAATTTGGACATTTATCGACCGGCTTCCATGACTAAGAATTTATATTCTCCACCGAACAATGAAAGCGTTTACGAGGTAGAAACAGCTGCTGAAAAATGATTCAATATTTTCTTTAGCCAGGATACGAGACTGGCTTTGTTGTGTGATCGGCCGGACTAGAGTGTCTTTGGGTCTCGAAAATAGACTTTAGCTACGGCTCAGAATGTGATATCTGCCTTATGTGAATATAATTCCGAGTAACCCATTTGACAGAACGTGTGTTGCGACGTTTGCTTAGCCACAATGCTCATTTATTTATTCTCGATGATCGAAAAAGACCTTCAAGCTCTTTTTTTCGACAATGTCAATATCTACCAATAGTTTCGGCCTGCCGAAGGACTCTTTTAATTGTGAAGGGTTCGGAGTGTTGCTAAGAACCTTTTGTCACTCACAGTTATTCTCGTTACGTCTCAAGTTTTTCTGGGATTTCATACGTAGACATGGTTTCAAATAGTTGGTCTCTTATCTAAATGTCACAGGCGGCTTTAGAATCGATAAAAAACAAAATGTTTCGGTTTCTATTATCATAGGTCTTTTTCAGGTGAAGATTCGTTCGAGTTTTCAGAATTTCAAAATCTTACCCCATATATCACGCCCCTTCCTGAACGGTGACCACTCACAGTTCGCACTGTAGTGGACGTCACAAAAGCCAAACTGAGGACAAACAACAACCAAATGGTAGCATTTTATCAACGGTATCTGAATATTACTGAAGTATTCAATTCCACAGAACAATTTTGTGGTAAACGTGAAAAACAGCAAACAGAAAAAAAATCACAAAAACTAGAAGAGAAAGAAGAAAAACACATGCAAACTGTGAAATCTCTAAAAAGGGAACATTATGGAAAACAGTTAAGAACACAGAAACAACAAAGCCGAACAAGAACGCCACCAAATCTAACCAAGTCAGCACAAAAACGTTGGTAAATATAGAATACAAAACATAGAGAACCGAGAACAAAACACACAGACATACACGCACACACGCACACACAATATGGAAATAAAGTCGATAAAGAACAAAAGGACGATTTGCAAAAGTTAAAATCCGTTTTCCATACATCACTAAAACCTCAAAATGGAATGTGCGGGTGCTGGTTGGTTGGCTGGCGACGAGGATGAGGATGAGGATGCCAGGGCAAAATGGAACAATGTTCCTGCAATTCAATTGTAAACTGTTGGTGGCAACAATAGCGGGCATATCCAATGAACAGAGAATGGAGTGCGGAGTGAGGAGAGTGCGCGCTGGAGTGAGGCGGGAAGCGAGGGTGAGCTGACTGTTATCGGTGTAGATGATACCGATGGTTATGGGTGCGTGGGCAATTTTGAAAAACAATTTAATACACTTTCAACTTGAAATGCGTTCGTTGTTGCTGTTGTGGCTGATTCTGTTGTTTTTCTTCATCGAGATGTCTGTTAATATGAAAGAACGACCATGTCGGTGTGTATGTGTGTGTGTCTTTTTATCTTGGAAAAATTTTATTCACCCGAATTTGCATTTCAATTGGTTTAAAAACCAACGGGCATCATCAACTGCAGGCGAAATGGTGGCAGCATCAACATTTGCAATTGTAACATCAGCAAGAGCAACATCCACACGAGCGGCAGCAACAGCAGCAGGTTGCTTGGTGGCAGTCAACACTTCAGCTAGCACTCCGAAAAAAGAAAAAATGCTCTTCAACAACACACATACAAATATGCATAAACACCTATACACATCGACAAACACACCCAGCCACCCACACACACACACACACATCCATTTATTTTATTTTCATTTACTATCCATCCATTGATGCTACCCAAAGTTGTGCACGGACATCTGCACACACACACACATGTACAACTCTTATCGTCCTTACGTCGGTACGTATTTCTTTTCGCCCAGGATGGCAACTGAAAAAGGGACTCCAACAATAATAAAAGTTTGCAGTAAAAAATCTTTTTTGGTTTATAAAAATAAAAACCAAAAAAAAAAGATGTGTAACAACAACAAACACTGACAACAGTTACAGGTGTTAAATAACCATCAACCATTTGATTTAAAGCACTTGTGTACAATCTATAAACGCTGAACAGTGTTGCGAAACCGGCCATAGATGGGCAACAGCAAGCGGCAGAAGAATACTTGGCCGGCACTGGAGATTTGTCGGAATGAAAACAATTTGTAAGGCTGATAAACATTGTTTTGTGATGCCCGTGTGGGACACAACCCAGACAATTCATATTAAAATCAAATCTTAAGTGATTCGACATTAACCGCCAGAAATGACGAAGCCAAATAAAACTAGTGAGAAAGTTTTCGTCGAGTAAACCGCCTGGCATGTGTTCCATAGTTAACAAAAACCATAAAATATTCAAATTGGTTTTGCCCATTTGAGCTGTTGCTGTCCACGGTGCCGTACACTCGCTCATCGCCTGGCTTCGAGAAAACTGATACGGAGGGATGAAGTGTATTTAGCATAAAAATACCAACCAACTTTTATATTTTCACTAAAAGATTTGGTCACTTTATCGAAATTTATTCGGTTGAGTGTATAAAACAAAGCGGTGCATTTAACGATTTGTGTTTTTACTCCTACGAAATGGACGAACGCGGGGGGGACAGGTGGCGGGTGGCGGTTGTCTGAAGTGAGAATGCCGTCATTGTCAGTGAAACGATGGCGAGTGCGAAAAATGCCAATGGAATGGTAATGAATTTTAACAAATTAAATTCCATTCAGCTGGATGGCCGTGTTGCCGATGTGTATGTGACAATACCTTTGAATTTATTACATAATGAAATTTATGCACTTGGACGTGAACAGGTCAAATGGTGTTAATAAATTTCTCAGAAGCTGCTACGGTTACAACGCAAATGGGATTTTAAGCCGGTGGTGGGAAACAAAAGAAATATGCATTTCTACCACAAAACTGACAACGGGCATCGGACTCTTTAAGGCACAGGGAAAGCCACTTTGATAAGAGTAATAAGCGTAACCAATTTGATGATAATAACCTTAAAAAGAAAATCTACATCTGCGGAGAAGAGTGGCTCAAGAGTGGGAAGGGAATGCGCTCTTGGAGTGGTTTCAGTTATGGACCAGCCTGTGCCAACGAAGAGTATCGACATCGACGACGAACCATCTGTGAAATATTCAGACATGGACATTCGTACAGGCATCGAAATAATGAGACGATTTCTAAAGAAGACTGCACCTACTTGAATGACCTTATATTACACCGTGTTACACACATTCTGTCCTATGAACCAAATTTACTTTTTCGGAAAGGGGATAAAAAATAAAAATACAAGTGTATCGGCGATTTTCATGTACACGTCAAAATTTAGGAAAATCGGAGAATTGATAAAAATCTATTTTTTTAAAAAATTTGACATTTCCACGAGTCTGCCTGCCAAAAATTAGCTCGATTGGATCACTGAAAAAGGGTTAAAAATCGGTCCAAAGGCTTTCACACAGGCCACTACGAGCTTCATACTTCAAAATTAAAAAAAAAAAATTCTGACGTGTAAATGAAAATCGCCGATACACGTGTATTTTTCCCCTCTTTCCAAATATGTGCATTTGGTTCATAGGAAAGAAAAGTTCATAACTCCTTATTATTATTTTTTTTTTTGCTAATGCATTCATGCGATGCCCCCTATAAATGCAATGCACTGTGGTAGCGTTAAAAAAGAAGGGAGGAAAGAGGGAGTATGATGTTGGCCTTGAATTTGATAATGTGATAGCAAAAAAAAAACTTGCAGGAAGATTATTCCACATGCGAAAAGTACGGCTCAAGAACGAATTCGCTCTATGGTGTGTCGTCCGGTCAACCGGTCATTTGACAATAAACGGATGAGAGACCCTGGATAGCTGGGTATTCCGGCTAAGTGTTTTAATGTCAGTCGATGGATATCCGAGGACCGGTTGAACAGCGATACACCCCTCACGCTCCGGTGATGCTGTAGGAAGACAATACATTTGGATACCCTAATATCCCCTACCACCACCACCGGTATACGGTCCAGAAGCTGCAATAATGAGTTTGGAGCCCCAGCCCATATAGGGGAGTTATATTCCCATTTTCTTTTTCAATATTTCTGAATTCCCTCTACATTTAAAGGTTAGTTTCTGAATGTAAAAGTCGCTATGACCATCTTAATATATATTTACCCTCGACACTGATTCACTGATTCACTGATACACTGATTCCCTGATTCACTGATTCCCTGATTCACTGACTCTGTCACGCAGTACGTAGGAATTTAAATAGGCATTCTATAATAATTCTATAAATAATATTAATAAAAAAAATAATATTTTTTTTGTACAGAAATTGTGTTTTCCCCAAATTTTTTTTACCATAAATTTCTTTTTTCCAAAATTTTTTTTTGACAAAAATTTTTTTTTCCAAATTTTTTTTTTCAACAAATTTTTTTTTTCCACAAAATTTTTTTTTTAAAGAAAAATTTTTTTTTTCCACAAAAATTTTTTTTTTCAACAAAATTTTTTTTTTCAACAAAATTTTTTGTTTTCAGCAAAAATTTTTTTTTTCAACAAAATTTTTTTTTTTCCACAAAAATTTTTTTTTTCAACAAACATTTTTTTTTTCAGCAAACATTTTTTTTCCACAATTTTTTTTTTTTCGAAATTTTTTTTTACAAAATAGTTTTCTCAAAATATTTTTTACAAAATTTTTAAAATTAAGTAACAAATACTTTCTCAAGCAAATTAACGGGCGCCATAGGCGCATTACAACTTACTAGTAAAAAAAATAATACCCAAAAAGGAGCATTCGTATGCTGTTAATCCCTAGAACGTATTCCAAATTAATTATATTTCATCAAACGAAAAATACCTTTCAAAATGCTAAAAAAAAGTGTAAAAACTTCAAAAATAAACTCGCACTCTGATGATGTATAACTGAACTATGATTTCAATCGCGATGGAAAGCTTTCTCTTCTTACAACCATTAAACCGGATCGAGGAAAAAATAATCCGACCGTATCATACATTAAATCTCTGGTCTATTTTCCATGTGATAATTGAAAATATACTCAGTTTATAAAGAACCGAAGCCCATACAAGCTGGTCCGCGCCCTATCTAGACAATCAAATGGACACACCTGCAAGAATCAACCCAATCACTGCAACGGTACAATACGGTACCTCCTTAACTGTCTGTTTCTATAAAACGTATTTGTTCGAAAATGGGTCTCGACATTATTCAATTCTGGTTTTCCGATATATGTTAGATATCGACATATAGAATACAATTCCAACCGAATACGCTCATTTAATTGAGCCTGCAATTCTGACAATTTGTAACTAACGAACAAATTCGTTTTATGGAAACAGGCAGTAAGTCTTTTGTGCTTTAACAGAAAAAAAAAACATTTTGCAAATCTCTTATGTTTCGGTGATTCGAGTTACATTTGCTGTTTTAGACGCCTAAAATGCCTCCATATTTCCATATTTATAATGTAAAGGTGGCTATGAACCATAAACGAGAAAGTAAGAGGGACTTTTGAAAAGTGTTTAATCGTAGCAATTAGCAGTCATCTTTAGATTACACTGTTCATAAAATAAATTCATCCAATTTAAAGTAGAACTACAAACGAAATTATTAAGAGAAATGAGCTCTCCGAAGGCTAAAGAAAATTCAAAGCTGTACTCATTGGAATGTAAAAAAACGTAAGCCAATTGATTTCTAAATTATTGATACGTTGCTTGTTGAAGTTTACAGACTTTGTTACGTTCTTCGAACAGTTTCTCTATGAGTACCACACACAATTTCCTCGTACTATTTAATTTCGCTTGGTTCAGATATTGACGAGATTTCATTCCATTTGTCCATTGTTAAAAGCAAATTTAAGAATTTCTATTTAACGTTGTGAATGTAAAATGTGTTAAATGGTAAGAATGTGTAATTGTCCCCAGATCCTTAAAGAATCAAAAGGAAACAAGTATAAAGTATAGACTCGAATAATGTCAATTCGTCCTTCATATTGTGCGTCTGTGGAAAGTACGGTGATTGGTAAAAATATGTTTGACACGGTACATTTATACTCAAGATCCCTGGACTTGTCTCGAACTTCCGAGAGATTACACGAAAGCGCTTGTTATTGACTGACTGAATGGCATGACTCGCCATTCTCTGGCATCCAAAGATCGTTCAAGCCCATATATTCAGTCTACGATTACAATAAATAATTTATCAAGCCTCTGAAGCTTTCAATGTTAAACTATCAGGACTGTGATACTGAATTTTTGTGAAGGGTTCAAGTGTAAACCCTAGAAGGACAATCCAGTATACTTAGTTTTGTGTTAGGGAGCATTGGCCTGTCTAGGAAATTATTTATGTGCATCTTTCCATTAACGAACAAATTCTCATTTAGCACAACGACTAGTGAATTGACATGTGAGGCAAGATTAGATTGCCCCAAAGCACACTTATTGTTGCAGCTTAGGTAATGACACTTGTTCCTTTACTATTTCTATAAAAGGTCTACTTCTAATATCCTGCCGTTTGTTATTCGATTATGCGAAGTGGGTGCTGTTGCCTTTTCTGAGAAATCTCTGACATTTCCATTTAGTTTTCTTTTTTCTTGCCGGCTGGCGCCACTGGCTTTTATAAACGAAATCCTTAGACCTTAAACGTAAACTTATCTTTTACTTTTGCCATCTTAATTGTTGGCATCTTAAAAGTTTCGCTTGCATTTTATTTGACTACTATCTGGTAATGGATTCAATTAAAAAAAAACCAACTAAACGAGTCATTGAAAGTAAGAGGTTTTGTCGATGTTTTTCCCAGCAAAATTATTGTTATTATTGATAGAATGACAGACAAGTGGAGATAACCTTTTAAGCAAGCCCCTAAACAACGAAACCACAAACGAGCGTCATGCACTCTCTGACGGCAGAAGAAGAACAAAACTAAAGTGCATCAAGGCATTTTTATGATGATTGCCCTCTAAATATGTTCCAGATCTGCCGGGTGTGTGTGTGTAACCATTCGCAGTTGCCACCATCAAGTTATGCCAGCCACTTTCCAAATGTGTGGCAACTTATCGTATAAATGAAATGAAAGAAAGAAAAAATAACAACAGTCGCAAAAGTGGAGTATACACGTTCATGTCCAAGTACACGTCCACCCATAAATGTCAACTGAACTGAACAATTTGTTTTTCCTTTATCGGAAGACGAGCAAAAAGTATCGATGATAATAGTAAAGAAAATGAAAGAAAACCGGGCAACTAATCCGTTACGTTTCATGAAGTTGCAAGTAAACAACTCAGTTTCGAGAGTTACCCAGTCGAGTGGCCGGGCACAGCCACCCCTCCCCCGGCTGCATGTTTGTTGGCTGCCGTTCAATCGACATCTTTCTTTTCCATGTATGACACATAAGTACTTGTACTCGTACCGAACGACGAGTACTGCTCCAAAGTATATCAAAGTGCTTAAGTAGGCAAAAAAAAAAAACAAAAAAAAAGGACAGAAAGAATGAAAGAAAGAGCCCCGGATAGTTTGGTGTTGTTGCAAAAATGGAAACTTATTACATCTGTCTACTTATTTGCTTGATTTATTGCAACAAGGTTTGCAACGGCCGGAGCAGAAAAAAGACTCAGATATGTTTGTGCATAATCACATAAACTTAGCGCCAAAAATTCCACAGAACATCGGGGTTTGAGGTAAATCCCCGAAAGCCAATTCAACAAACATGCATGTCATACAAATGGCGGCGGCGGCGACGGCGACGGCAGCTGATAAAGGGAAACAGAGCACAGCTCCATAATTTGGGTGGACATCGTACTATCAAAGTCTACATTGGCAACTATTGGCTCCGGTGTCAAATAAGCGCCATATTAAGCAAAAAGCAAACGATGGAAACAAACAGGCAACTTTTTTTTTTTTGTTCTGTGAAACCTTGATTATCTGCCACAGCCTCAGACAGAGTCGGTGCACAAACACACACACAGACATATGATGCACTTCCTCATGTGTGCTTACAATTCCCATTCTCATACTTATGCATATTTATTGTCGTATGTGTATGTGTGTGCATATTTTTTTGTTTCCAGTTGTAGCCCAATAAAACTTTGGCAAAAATACGAGCTATATGAACATTTTTCTTGTTGCTGTTGTTCTTCTTGTTTTGGGAGGCTTTCTTCCAACCGAGCGCAGCATATGAAGTTTTATCTGAGATGGCACTTTTTGCCAGTCGTGCTTGTTGTTTGTATTCATTCCATCAGCATGTGAAATATTTGATGGCGGGGCAGAGGGTCAGAGTCGCAGCAGATTTTGTTTTTATTGTTTTTAGGTGTAAGAAATCTTGGCGCTAATTTTGACAGAAACAAATAAGAAAAGTTGCAAATGTCAATTGTTATCTTTTCCCCCCAGAAGACAAAAAACAACAGCTACAACAGCAACAACAGTAACAACAAACAAACACCACGACGAGACATATTTTAAAAGATTTGCAGCTTAGTCTGTTACCAGATATGTGACTTTAGCATTTCAGCACTTTGCAAACAAATTGCAATAACGGCGAGGACACCTCAATTACCCGCTTGTGTCTTTTGGAATTATTTCGTTTCTATATATCAACCGATCTCTGAGAAAATTAGTGTGTGGCTGTTTTTATTTCAGATTAAAATAACTGAAAAGTCAACAAATTCTACATTTTTTTCATTTGGGGATCATTCAATTTAATAGTCGTAGACGATATCCCCTGGGGATATTTCAACGACAACACTTCAATGGTTATAAAGGAACAGCCGTCACCAAACGGCAAATTGGGCAATTGTATGTACAGTATTCAGAATAGAGTGATTGGAAATTTGCAATCACTTCCGAAATAGAAATTGTTTTTCTTCAAAATTGGCCACTTCCATTGGATTAAAGCGGCCCACATTGTACACTTTGGGGATATTCGAGAAACGAAAAACAAAGCAAAGCAAATTCCAAAATAATTTCCAATTTCGAACTTTATAAATAATAAGGTCGGCTTTAGTAAATATGTTCTGAAAACATCAAACTTTCTATTCATTTTCAACAGGCGATCCCGAGGGATGAACAAATATCGCACTAAACTCACCGGTGGCGTATGAGTAATATTCACAGTGTCGCATGACTAATATTTCCGTAATGTCAGACGGTTTCACTTACTGCATAACGGTTGAAGCTAAAATCATGAAATTTAGGGGGTATGTAGCCCTTGCAGCCTAGACATCCGCTAAGAACGGATTTTTGGAAATTCGGATTGGAAGGGAAAACGGGTAAAATGTGTGTGGGGGAAAAATGAAAAAAGGGTGAAACCAATTTTTGTAAAAACATGAGAAGGAACAAAAAACCGCCAAAATTGTACCAAAAGGGGATAAAAAAAAGTACAAAAGGGGACAAAATTGTAATCGACAAGAAAGGGACAAAAAAAAAATGCCAAAATTTTACCAAAAAAGGAGGAAAAAAAGGACAAAAGGGGAAAAAATTGTAATCGACAGGAATGGGCCAAAAAATTGAAGTAGTGGAAAAAGGGGGACTAAAACGGGTACAAAACGGGCCCAAACTGGTGACTGACTGACCAGGCCAAACCGAAAGGATTTTAGGAAATTCGGATTGGAAGGGGATAACAATGGGGGAAAACGGGTAAAATGTGACCCCAAAACCCTTAAAAAATGGGCAAAAATAAAAGAAAATCAAATATTGTATTTTTTTTTAGAAAATTGGTCCACGACTATGATTGGCAATAATAGGTGAAATGAGTTAGAGATGGGACGAAAAAGGGTTAACAATTTTTTTTTACAAACATGTGGATAATAGTTAACGAAGTGGCGAAAAAGTTAGAGGTCGGACGAAAAATGAGCCAAGACGGGATAAAAAAGGGACCAAAAAATGGGACAAAAATAAAAACGAATGAAACATATTTTTGGCAAAAACATGTGAATAATAGCAAATGTGATAAAAACAGGTACACAAACGAAGTGTGAAAAAAACTGTCATCGACAGGAATAGGCCCAAAATTGGATGAAATGGAAAAGGCGCCAAAACTGGAATAATATAAATTAGAAATAATCTACAACAGGTGGAAATGAGTTAGAGATAGGACGAAAAAGGGTTACAATTTTTTTTTGTAAAAACATGTGGATAATAGTTAGAGAAGAGACGAAAAAGTGACAAAAACGTGCCAAAACTAGATAAAAAAAAGTAAAAACAAAAATGTGTGCAAAAAATTGTAATCGACAGGTATGGGAAAAAATGGAAATAATGGAGAAAGGGTGACGAAAAGGTACAAAATGGGCCCAGAACTGGTATAATATCAGTGAAAAATAATCAGAACAGAATGAAAAATTTACAAATGGGGAAAAAATAAACATGTGTGTGACACATGTTGTTGTCGGCAGAAAAAAGCCAAACATTTAAAGTAATGAAAAAGGGAATTAAAATCGGAAGAAACGGGCCCAAAACTGGTATATTGTGAATGATATACAAATACATGCGCGACTGACTGATTCATCGGGTCCTCGCCAATTGCTGAAGCTAGAACCATGAAATTTGCTATGAACGGATTTTTCGAAATTCGGATACGAAGGGGATACAAATGGTAAAACGGGAAACCCCTTGAAACTACCCGTATTTTTGGGTACAAATCACATATTGTTATTTTTGTTGGAAAATTAGCCCCTAACTACGCTTTGCAACAACTGCTGAATGAAAAGACATTGCAGCTTTGCTGAATGTGTGACCCAATCTTTTCCATATGACTTTTTGCACAAGGACCTTAGATTTCTTGGTGAAGTTTGCTAGAAGGCCACCGAATTTTTATAGGATCTGAAATCTTAAGGCCACGAAACTCGCCCAGCATTTGATGATGTGACTTTTTGTATAAAATCCGAAAAATCTCACAGTGCGAGGGTGAATGCTGTCAGTGCATTGGAAATGTAAATAGTCCACTTGGATGACTCCTTTACACTGATATGACATAGAATTCTACTCTTTGCTATTTTATTTTTTCCTCCAATATTTTCAGGGCTTATTATTTCGCAAGTCACTTTTCACCTTGTAAAGCATCGCAACTGTAGAAAAATATCATTAGGCCGCTTGTGGGTCCAGTAGAAAGTATATCGTGTACAGCTCACTTATTTCCCAGAAGGATCCCCGCTAGTTTCTTAACGAGATGTTGGGGGGCATACGTATTTTCTACTGACATTTTCGAGTACGCCATGTAGACAAGTTAAAATCATATCACGTGTTCATGACATATTCAACGGTACTGTACTTTTCGTTCACAGTCCAATCCATCAAATCCCCCCCTAAACTCGGTAAATAATGGTAATCTGTCATAAATTTTGATATCTTTATTTAGTCCACACACAACAGAGATAATCAGTATTCTACGAAAACATATCATGCTCATGCCATACTGTTATTCTCAATTCGCATAAATAATTTTTCCGTAGATGTTGGTTGGTTTTTTTTTTGGTTTTGGTTTTGTTTCTTTTTACAAAAATAGAAAAAACGACCACGATGAGGAAAAAATTCATTGAATTTGCGTATGTTCGTTAGAAAAATAGTATCAAATTCAAATTTCACCTACATTTGCATACCTTACCAGGGACGAGGGACGAACAACAACAGCGTGGAGAAATGAAGAAATAGAGACACCCGAGTGGAGCCACTCATGCCGGGCAAAGATGAAACTCGGCTACGGGGTCAGTATGGAAAGAGTACTACAATGAAAAGAGGACTGACAATAGGGATCCAGACGAGCTAGGAGCTGCCGTTGGCCATGAGATGGGAACTGCTATGCGGGTATGTTATCATCCTCGAAATGGGCTGCTCTTATCATACTCTCCTCGTTGCATGGCTTTATTTTATATTCCGTTTCTTTTTTTTCGAATTTTTTTGTTGTTCATCAAAATGAAATGTATTTTACGGGGGGAGGGAGTCATTTAAATTGCAGGTACAGCGTTACGTACGAACGTATTTATGTGCATTTGTGTGTGAACAGAATTTATCTACGAAAACATGTGAATCTGTAAACAGATTTGATACAGATTTTATATTCTTTGAATAGATTAATTAACATACAGATACGCACACATGCAAACGTATACATATACCTACACACATACATACATATGACTGTATATACACACAGACATTCGAAAAGTGTACACAGGAATATGGAAATGAACCATTCCGTAAGGTAAACTAAACTGAAGAAAAATAAAACAAATATAAACGATGTTGCATTCGGTGTGGGAGACTCGTAGATACCCTACAACAGAGTGTGGACCGCCAACGACGTCTACATCCACAATCACTTATGCCGCTCTCAAGACGCTAACTAGTTGATTACTCGGATTGTGAAATCAAATTATTCGCTACAAAAAAGTTTACAGAAAGAACAAAGAATTTGTTTAAGAAATGCATTCTTTGTGCATTTAAACCCCAACGATAAGCAATTTATGAGCTTAACATGTGACTTGATGGGTTGATTAGACAGGCAGCCTGTAACTTTATAAGGACCCACGATGTTACAACGCAAGTGACAAAATGAGTACCCACTTCGTCCTCAGGTGAAGAGTATACAAGAAATGAACAAATATTCAACTTAACTTATTCGAACTTACGGAATAAACTACACTCTGACTGGATGCACTCTAAAAGATTTTTTTTTCTTTTTCTTTTTAAAAAAAGCACAGTAAATATTTTCGAAAAAAAAAGAACACCCTTTACAAAGACACAAACATGTTTGTTATTCTTCTTTTTTTTTAGATATAATGGGGAAAATATGTTAAAAGAAATGGGTTACAATTAACGTCATTGGACGACTGCATTGAGAAGAATAACAATCATTTGTTGTATACGATGACACGCGTATTTTGATTATGAAAGAGAAAAACACACACACACACAAATTAAAGGAAATATATGTCAAACGACATTTGGAATCCAGCAAAAAGGGACGGCGGACGTTGGAGTACGAACGCTTTACTTTGTATGAGATGTCAGACTTTGAATAATTCATAAAAAAAAACATATTATCATATATGAAGGACTTTTAGTTACTTTGCTGATTTACAGTCTTTTTAGAGAGCAAAATGTGGGAGGCACTTGAAAATATTTGCCTTTTTGTTCCGTTCTAAATTACTGTTAAAAAAACGCATCCGGCGGTGCATTATTATTTGTTTAATTGAATTGAAAATATAATTGAGTCTGATGAAATGCCAGCTTAGTAAAACTGATATACAGGGTTCTCCAACAAGAGGTGTTATTTGTGGTATTCAAAGAAAAATGAAATTTTTTGAGATAAATGATCGGATGTTTATTTCATAATAATGAGGAAGGTAAGTGGTTAATAATCAGAAACAACATCAGCCAAATGGCCACCAAGGCCACGCTTACAGGACCATATCCATTTCATGAATTTTTTCATAACCAAATCGCAAAGTGGCTGCCCTATAGCCTTACGAATTCTATATTTGAGGTCTTGAATTCACGTGGCCCCAAAGGAAGAAGTCGTACGGTGTTAAATCACACGATCTCGGTGGCCAATTGTGTTCACCACTTCGAGAGATAACACGGTCCGGAAACTTTTTAGTTTTGCGAACTGTGACAGCAAGATTTTCACCATTTTTGTAGTGAATTTTAATGATTTTAATGCGTTGTTAAAGCGTGTATCGTTCCATTTTTAATTAAGACATAGTTTCTAATTGTCAAATGTTAAAAAAAAATCTTCAAAAGTGCCAGTTACCGAAATACCGGAGAATTAGAGAACCCTGTATTTGAAATGTTTTCATTGAATCAATATTATTTTTTTATGTCGATGAAACTTTGCATTAGATTTATGAAAGAATTCACTTCCGCCTTAAACCGTTACAGATGGGGTTCAGAAAATTTAGAAATATTTCTATGACCAAAACCCTGGCTCAATCCCCACTTAACAAGCATTTTTGGAAGTCCTTTATGCGTAACTAAAGGAAACGAGGATTACAATCATCCGATTTAAGAATAAAAGCCTCATAAAAAAATTATAATAAAAGAATTAGCAGATACGTGTAAAAGAATTTTATAAAGCGGTCATTGAATTCAAGATTAATACCCTACGAAATACAATATAAATTATTTCTTGAAAATAGTTCACTATTCAGCTTTGTGTGGCATAACTGTAACCAACACATGTGTCGGACCTTTCCACTCCCAAGAAAAACAATCCCATATCCTAAATTTTCTCCACGCAGTCCGGGTCTCCGGTACATTCTACCTGGTAACTTTGCAACCACCAATTCTAAGTTTTTAGATCTTCCTAATGAATTGGCAATAGACTTGAAGATCGTTCTTTGTTCTCGAAGCTAATGAATTAGACGTCTTTCTTCTTTACTGCAATGATGGCAGGACCCATCTTATTTCGTTTTGAGTTGTACCAAAACTTATATTAATTATCATTTAAACTAGTTTTACCTATTTACTATTACTTCGGTATGTAAATTTAACAAATAACTCGGTTTTCACATTTTTTTTAAACACACTTCTGTTAGAAAAATATTCCGCTTTCTATAATTGATTGATGCAAGAGGACAACTTATAGAATGTTCCTTTCATTTGTGTAGTAGTAATAGGATTGTTTTGGAAAATGAGATTGTTTTGCGAATACTTGGAAAACTATTACTTCATCCGCTACTCTAGAGCCAAAACAACAGAACGATGAAGACAATGAGTACTCAGTGTACTCATTGTTAATTCGCAGAAAATTATGTTTGTGCTTAGGCAGAAAATTATGTTTGTGGAACAAACGTAGTCTCATACACAGACACATTTTTTTCCTCTGGAACGACACCGAGGAGTACAATAGTGAATAGTACAACATATACACTTGAAGTTTGATCTTGTAACTATTCTCTATACATATTCATATGTGTGGTATTAATTTGTTTTGATGTCTTTGTCTCAATTGATTATCTCTTCACTCATTCATTTGTTTTTCAAGTGTAGAATTAATGCACTCAACTATGTATTTATTCCAAGGATTTTCGGAAACCTACTCTGAAGATGAAAATGTTCTATTTGGAATGAATTGTCGGACAAATGTTTCACATTTTCAAACAAATTAACACCAATTCATAAAAAAAAACTTCTACAAACCCGTAGCCACCCACCACCAACTATTGCATAAAATGCCACCAACGCCATCTAGAACAGCTTTAGCGAAAACCCATGAACTGAGTAACAAGAAATAGCTTTGAGCGCCTGCAAATAGTAAACAACACGATTTTTATGAATGAAAAAAGCTCCGACAAGACAAAAAGCTAAAAACAAATGTCAAATGCAGTCACCAATACCATGACAACAGAGAGAAACCAATCGAGGAGAACACGAAGAGAGAATGCAACATTTAAGAGAACACGTTTGCAGAAAAATGCTATGAAAGAGTGTGAGCGCGGGAATTAGCAAAGAGAGCGACTGCAAGAAACTCATTTACTATTACTGGCACATGGCAATGTTATGTTGCCAAACGACGGCAAAAGTCACGTGTACGGTAAATGTTACCATTACAGAAACAACAGCAAGACGAACAAGAAGAAGAACAACCGCAACAACAACACTTGCAAAAAGAAATCAAAGCATTTGGGTCTGCATGGTAAGTGTGTGCGTGCGTGTGTGTGTGAGGAAAAGGATATTTTGCACACAGACAGCCAACATTAAAGGCTAACCCGGTTTCGGTGTGTCTGTGTGGGGGGGGGGGGTTTTGTCTCTCCGCCAGAGTGTGTCTGTTTGTGTGTGTGCAAAGTGCAGCAAGCTCCTTACAGCACAATGAAGCAAGCCCCCAATATTACATGGTTTCCGTTTTTCTGTTCTGTTCTGTTTTGCTTCGCATTGTTATGTTGTTTTTGTTTTCATTTTTGCAAGTTTTCGGTTACAATACGACATCGTCACTTTCGCAAGTGTATGGGTAGATAGTCGTATGCGTGTGTGTGTGTGTGTGTGTATTTGTACGTATGTATGTATATGTAGAGCAGTGTGTTGCGTCTGTGCTCCAGGTCATGAAACTTTAATATGTAAACAAAAGGAGACCGAGTCAATGCAAATCACACCAACCAACGAAACATTCACGCACGCACACACACACACAGCGAGATTGTTGTTTTTGAAATGTTCGTTGATTCGTCGTGGACGAAAGCGACAATTGTCACGATGGTGACGATGTTGCAATAGAGACGAAACGGTGACGAGAATGAAGTTGTCTGTGTGCGTGTGTGTGTGTGTGCAAGTGTGGTGGACGATGACGACGGTAAATGGTAACATTTGTGCCGCGCTCTTGTTAGTTTTGTCATTACGGAACCGGAAACAGACATGTTGTATTGCTATTGTTGTTGCCGCTGCTGTTGTCCGTGCTGTTGCCGCTGCCGTTGCCACTACATTAAGTTGCAGTTTCGTGTTGGTGCTCCATTCGGTGCTCAGAGCTCTTCAGCGGTAGTTGTTGTGTTGTGTTGTGTTGGTTGCAACAACATTTGCTGTGTGACTTTTTATTTCACTTGACCCTTTTTTCGCGGTACTTCGTTGCAGTCGTCGAGTATAAGAACCAGACAACACCACGACAACAACAACACCAACAACCTCCATGGCCATACACATCAGCATGCATGCACGAGCATGCATTAAACACAAGCCCCCAGACAGTTAAATAGACAATTGTATAAACAAGTAAGTATACATCACACACACACACATGCGCGTGTATACATGCACACACTCGTAATCCTATTTACTTGAAGTGTCTGTTACTTTTACTACGTTTCGACGAAGGCTGCCAAAAAAAAAGAGTGGCAAACACTCAGTGCTCACCTCTCCACAGTGGCAGAGGACGGGGAATGGTCAGACGAACTTCCGTCGGTCGGTCGAGACGAAATATCAGACGGTTATTATTTTGCAATTGTGCCAGTGTTGCTTGCATTCATTCAATATTTGTGCAAAATCCGGTTGGATGGCTGAAATCCATTGTCGTCGTCGTCATCGCCATCACCATCGTTCGTTCGTTCGTGAATTCGGTGCAACACGAAAACTAATGTTTCAAACACTGTTCACTGTCTGACCCAATTTGTTGCAATTGCTTGCATTTTCGTGACATGACTGTTAAAGAGGATTCCAGTTATGAGGCACTATTGTTGTCTTCTTAGTTTCGCTCATCAAGCGGCTCAACCATGCTCAAACCCAGTCGCCACCTCATCCACCCACCCACCCAACGATTTCCTGCTTCTGACGCTGCCTGCCGGTTGTCCCCCCCACATCACACGTTGTTAACGAAAAAATATGCAGTTGCTGTGCCACAAGTCAACGAAATGGGCCACAATGCCAAAGAAATGCAAGACAATGTGAACACAAAACAGAGAAAATATTTTGTCGTTTGCAGGGATGTCTGCTGGCTTTACAAAGATCTGAGAAATGGTAGGCAGGAGATGGGGTGGGGTGGTTTACGGAAGCCAGGCTGGCATGAGTGGGAAATGTTTCGGACAGGGTCGCAAGCACAAAACTTTTTGCTAGCTTCCCTTCCCTTATGCGATTTAAATATCTCCTAATGTTAAACGTATTTAAGTCAACACTATAAGCTCATATTGCTGCCCCAGCCTTGTATCGTAAGCCTAGGCACTTAAATAATAAAAAAAAAAAAACAACAACAACATTGGCCTACATACAAAGAGCTACTTGAAGTAACAATTTCGCATGTATTTGTGTTAATCTCTTACTGGACATAAAGGAATTTGTAACAGTTCATGGCGGAACTGCGAATGACTGCAGCACGAAGACAGCTGCTGTAGCTTAGATGTACACTCATTTCCTACAAGAACGTCACAACTCACAAAACTTTATTCTGCGGTACCTCGTTCGTGCTCTGACAAACTATGCTCAACTACTGAAAAACCGCAGGCGAATCCCCAGAGTGTTGGTCCAAAATGTTGGCAGCCAAATGTTGGCAGCTTTATATTCTACGAAGGATTCCTTGTCTACCATTTGAAAATAAAAATTATGGGCATTGGTAATTTGAAGCCAGGAGTAAAATACAGAGCAACAACAAGTATCAGAAGTAATTCATTGAACGCATTAGAAGAAATCCAAAGGAGTAGTCCGAAAAGAACCTCTGTCTGATCTCGACAGTGAGCATTTGAAACCTCAACGATTTGGTCAATATTTATCACAAAATTTATAATATTAATATCGTTAATAGTTTTTTGTCCAAAGACTCAAATAAATAAATATTTAATTTTATAAATTTGAATTGAGCCGGAAGCTTGAGAGTATCTCGAACCGTCGGTGATCGGCACACAGTGTCCCCAGTCAGATCGATAGAATTCCGCCTGAAAACACTTAGCAGGAGCTGGAGTGTTTGGCCATAGTCTAGGTTAGATCTTATTTTTAGTATTTCTAAAGCGGACATTTTTGGGGTCCACAAAGCCACAGAGATTATTTCGTGAAAAACAAAAACACAATATTTTTCTATTGCCAACGTGAGGGAGACTCTTGGTGTATCTCTGTTGGTTTTCAAGTGTCACGTATGTAATTGGAAACAATTAAAACTGCTAAATAGAAAATATTATTCATGGACAAAATTAAAATAGTATTTCATCAAGTAAATGGAGTCGCTTAAGGTTTCGAAACGCACTTACATTTACATCACTCCAATACAATGAGCACACACAAACAAAAAAACCCAGTCAGCTGGGAATCTCCCGATGTCCACCCACTCGTTGCTACGCTCATCACCTTTTCATTTAACGGCTATAATCAAATTTGAACATGAGTCTATAGCATGCAATTCTGTAATAACTTAATCGATGAATCTTCACACAAACAGCCAACCAAGCGACCAACTCGCCAAACATTCAGCCCGAAAACTCGACGACGAAAGCTATGAGCAACCACAGGCAAACCAAGCAGCCCGAAAGTCAACCCAGTCAAGGCAGTGTCGGCAGTAAGCTGGAATAGCAGCAGACCGTTTCTCTGGCATTCTTGCGAGGGCAAGAACAACATCGTCGAGCCAAGAACAGGACTGCATCGTACGTACAAGACATTCCGCCTAGACACGTGCAACATTCAAGAACGACGAAAAATAATGGAGGGTATTGCATACAAATGTACGCTAAAGTTCATGCCACCGTCGCACCGGAAGTTGGCAATATATATTCGCTCAGCTGTTAAAGGAAGCGAACGGCAAAACACATACCCACACAAACACGCAGACAGTATAGAGCTTGAAACCGAAAATCGTTGGATTCACCTGATGGGGCCGGATCGGTTGGTTGGTTGCTTTCTTTCTGTCTGTCTGATGGCATGAAGGTACAGGTGGCTGTCGGCGGTAATGCTGGTGTTGGTGATTTTGTTGGTGTTGGTGCTGGTGTTGGTGCTTGGTGTTGGTGCTGGTGTTACCTATAAAGGATATGACATTCAGCCACACATTGAATTACGTCGTTCTTTTTCCGTACGTATGTACAGCACAGCGTAAATAAAATGTAGAATATTCTGAAGTAGAGAAGGAAAACGGGAAGAGTAAATCTACACGAAATTCTATGTACAATGCAGGATACGCTGCACAGTAGTGGGATGCAAACAAATGTTTGCGCGAAATAAGTGTGTAACTTCTACCTTACCGACCTACCGAAATAGAATTTCACACAGAAAGGTTATTTGCCAGATTACCCCAAAATTGGACCAGTTGGTCCTGTTCGACGGGGCTCTGACTTTGTAGGAAGTTCTTTTCAATACCTCCGAAATACTATGATAATATGTATGTCTTCATGTTATTTGTAGAAAATAAATCTCTAGTAGTAATTTAATCGGCGATTAAAAAACAAATAATAATTCCAAACAATCAGGTTGTTTTTGTTATTTTTAGTAACGCGTATTCATAGCAAAATTCCAGTTAAGACAAACACAAATGATGGATAAAAAAAATAAATAAATATTACAAAACAAAAACCGATTTACTGCCTGCTTCCATAAAACGAATGTGTTCGTTCGCTACAAATCGCCAATATTGGAAGCGTTATAAAATGGATTTCAGACATTGAATTGAATTGAATTCTGATTTTTAGATATATTTTAGATATCGACTCATCACTAATAAAAATCAATTTTATTGTGTATTCAATTTTGACAATTTGCAACGAACGAACAAATTCGTTTTATGGAAACAGGCAGTCATTCTTGTTCTATAAGTTAGTAACAATGCACGTTTTTTGCAGAAGGTAATGAATTTATATTTTTCAGAAGAGGGTGTATCGCGGCTGTAGGTTGCTCTACTTCCCATGTAAACTCGTGATCGTATTTCTAATGGTTGCGTGCAATTTAATTTCGCTAGCTCAAACAGAAGAGGAATATTTGCAAAATAATTTGTTGATTGCTCAGCACTGTGCATCGATAGGTTAGGACTGGAGATAGGTAAGCATAACGGTAAAGACATTTAAATTTGTGAACACCACCGACACCATTAACAACACTAACACTACCATGTACAGGATCTGGCATACGTGGGTGGTTACTGCAGCAATCGGCATTTTGTATCCCTTTCAAGCCCCAACACTTCACTAAATTGGATTTGAACTGGCATTGTTAATAGAAGAACTTAACGATGTTCTGATAAATTGTTAACAGAAGTAATAGGTGTATTCACAAATTATTTCTAATACATCGGCTAGGAAATATAAATCAAAATCGACTAGGAATGCAAACCAAACCCCAATGGGTTTCGAAACGAACCACATCAATTTTTGAACGAGACCACTCGTAGAAAAAAATGTCGAACCGACACAAAAAAACGGAAAAAAATAAGAAAAACAAACTGGTTGGGAGAGAACCAAAGAGAAAAATGTGTTGGTAGTTTTGGCAAAAAGAAAATTGCTATTGTTTTTTTCTGTTCATTTGACAGGCATTTCTGTTGAACGAGCATACCTTACCAGAACCCAACTTCGAAACCTCAAACTATCAAACATTTTCCAGCGGCAGCTTCCACCTCGCAAACGCTGACAACTTTACGAGTAAGAGAGTAAACTCTAGAAAAAGTAAGTTGCGGTCAGTGAGTATACAAATTATATCGTGCTCAGCTCATTAACGCGAGAGAAGTTCCCCATCAGATTCGTCTTAGACTAAATGACATTTTTGCTTTTAATAAAAATAAATCACAAAAAAAAGAATGGTTGTTCCTCTGCTTTATGAACCACTGAACCAGGGTTCAATAGTACCCGAAACCGTCCAGACACGCTCGGAACCACTGAACTGAACCAACTGGAATTCTGAAAGGATTTGCATCCCTGAAACCTCCTACCAAGTATAATTAAATGACATTTTTAATATCGGTTTCGATTGCACGTTCTTAGGTTTCCAAATAGAATCTTTCCGGTGCAAGAAATAATTGTAGGAAAATGGTGGCCTAATGAAATTCATACAGAAAATAGCCCTGGGCTTGTTCTTACAGAATATATCATTCATATATCTTAATATATATTTACCCTCGACACTGATTCACTGATTCACGGACTCTGTCACGCAGTACGTAGGAATTAAAATTTTTTTTTTCAACAAAATTTTCTTTTTCCACAAAATTTTTTTTTTCCACAAAAATTTTTTTTTTCTGCAAAATTTTTTTTTTCAACAAAATTTTTTTTTCCACAAAAATTTTTTTTTCAACAAAATTTTTTTTTTTCAACAAGAAATTTTTTTTTCAACAAAATTTTTTTTTAACAAAAATTTTTTTTTTTCAACAAATTTTTTTTTTCATATTTCAACGGGCGCCATAGGCTCATTACAACTTACTAGTTATTATAATACGATCTTACTACCGTGTCATTCGAGATAAGTCGGCCCAAAATAGTTAGACGAAGAAACACACATTTCATCCCGCTAATCAGTTCCTGATTGAAGGAAGGAATACGGGTCCATAATCTTCTCTAAGATACCAAACAGAAATGTTGGCCATTACAGCGGTAGCATAATAGTCGACTGTTAAAGTACCTCTAAACATTGGCAACTGGGTTAGGTTAGCCGCAATCAGCCACAAATTTAAATTGATTCAAAGAAAAAGCCAAGGTACATAACAGAAATAATAGCACACAAGTCTGAAGTCTGTCTGATGGATTCTGAGAGTGGGTGAATCTGAGAAACAGGAAAGTTAATGTGCGGGAGAGAGTTTGTAAGGACGAAAATATATACTACAGAGATCGGGTAACTATATCTAATTGGATGTCATGCAGTGAGAATTAATAAGCTGTGATAATAAGTAGATTAAGCAGTCAGCTTTCCCTGTCGAACAGGTGGGAATCCGCATGATGTGCGAAGTTTTCTGGGTAACCCAACAATCTGGGTGATATCCGCATTAGACAACTGAGGAACCCACAATAGTTCCAAGGAGGATCTGAGGACACTTTCTTGCTAGTATCACAATGAACACTCACGTCTAGCTTTGTCTGAGTCTACAGAGCTAGCGAATATTTCGAGTACATACACAGATTGCTAAACTAAATCAATCGAATTATTCCAAGTGTTCATACCTAACGCTATTTAGGTATAATACTCGGATAATACTCACTAAAAGTCAATTCCTTGTTATTTTCTCAAACAAAATTATTTAGAAATAAATCCGGCCGCTATAGTTGTCATACGTACTTATAATGAGATATCAATTTGTTTAGATATTAAAGAACACCTAATAAAATCTCCTGCGAAACGAATTCACAAAGTAGTCCAGTACACAAAACTTCCCAAAACACCTACGTAGGACAGCCTGAAAATAGAGTGTTACGCAGGCAGGCATGGCCTTTTATTTTTTTTGTTCACACACTCACACTATCGTGTACACACACACCATAACAAATATTTCTAAAACAGCAACGGCAAGAAGGTCAACACAGGCCTGATATTAGCGGTATCCCAGTATCAGGAGGCGAACTTCAAAGCAAAAATTAAGGTCTTACGGAAATAGGTGGAGATGGAGATTATTTCTACCACAGAGGATGGCTAGTTTTACATGTGACGTTCGAGGGATTCCAAATAACGCCCTTTTGGTTTTATGGGCTGCCATTGAGTTTAGACCTGACACTCAAATTGTCGGTTTATTGGAATGCTGTCGAAAAAGCTATGACAGGGTTTCAACTGGCCTATTTAAAGACGACTTTGATATGCATTCACAGTCGCTTAAAAACCGTGGGTCTCTAGTATCAACACAGGAATGGTCTCCCAGGTCCGTCTCTGGCAAATACACATATACAACGGTAAATATGGATTCTCCGAGCTTGTCATTTACATTGCAACGCAATAGAGTAACTTATGTAAGGGGTGACCATACGTTTGTGTGCGTGGATGTTAGCAGCAGCAGCACCATCTATTATTTGGCAGACAGACCTTATTTCCCACTGCAGCCTCAAACAAAACACACACACACACACATACGTCACATGGAACAGAGACATTTAAAACTTAATTTTTTTTTTTTTTGGTTGATGGTATATTAAGTTTACCAACAGAACGTGTTCAATTCAGGAAGAGTAAAAGTAATAAAATGCAATTTTTAGACGATGGCAATGAAAAAACCTCACACACACACGCACACACCCAAAATGGATGAAGACATAACCGGCGTAACAAATGGGCAAACGAAGAGGAGGCCGAAAAAAGAAAACAGAAAATGTTATTTCATTTTAATTCCTTCCGGGCATCACCAATGCCGTCATCATCATACTCATCATCAGCGTCGCACCGCACACCCGCAACACTAACATTCACACCTACGTAGCAGTGGCAACGAACGACGTCAACACTCACACCAAGAACAAGACCACACACACCAACATTCATAAATCACCACCCCATCACTTGCAACTCACAAGGAGCAAAGGACGAAATGAAACAAGTGTAAATAGAGGTTGACGGAGGTTTTAGGAGTTGGAAGACAAGAAACCTGGCGCACAACTGAATGCGAGGTGCTAATGCATGTTGACAATGAATTGAAAACGTTAAAAAGGAAGTTTTCATTTTTACGAAATTACAAAAGCACAGAGGTGTCATAACCTGGCGCTTAATTAAAGTGGAGGTCATTACTGGAGATGTTCGGTGTGTGCATTGGTGAAAACCTCTTACGCTCAGCAGTTGCAATCAGCCAATACTGTGTTTCCTCTCTGCTTCATGAAGAACAGCACAATGTGTAGTAGAGATTGTCATTAATGCCAGCGTATGTCAAACAGGCACGAGGACTTAAACCCTATTGAATATGTCGAAACTCCAGGACTGAGTCTGTGGCAACTTTCTATTCGAAATTCAAATCCGAAATTTGGTTATCGAATTCAAAAAATATAAATTTTCGTATGTCAAATATATTCTGAGCTGACATTGTGTGCTTCTTTTGGCGTGATGGAACACACTAAATGGTAGACCAAAAATATGTTTTTTTTAGCGATGTGCTTTAGTAAATTTATATTTTTATTTTGTAGGGTACTTCGCAGCAGCATTCATTCCCATTATTTATGGAACACGATTTCTTTTATGAGGAAGCTTCGGCTAGCTCGCAACAGCGCATTGTGTGAACCAAGTTTTCCAAGACCTTTGTGACGGTTTCTGGCTCTTTCTCACAAATGGCATTCTTAGGATAATATCGACCCTTTGCGATACCCCTCAAATCGCAGATCCTAGCCGACCGCTGATAACACGATTGATCACCGAAATTAGTGCGCAACCAATCGATGTCTGACATGGCAGTTATCCTCTAGAAACCAAAGATCGTCGAAGTCGATGTCTTCAAACACCGGCCAGAAAAAAAGTTTACCATGCCAGTGTAGCGCCAAGAATCACGGAAGTGTTGTTTTAAAAGAAAAATGGATCAATGATGAAGCCTCTCCAAAATCCACATCAATCTTTCACTATCTCACTCCCTCTTTCTCTCTATCCCTCTTTCTCCCTCTCTCCCTCTTTCTCTCTCTCTAGGGATACATTGGCTTCTCAACGATAGTTTTTCCAGTGCCCAGATGCGGCAGCTTGGCGAGTTAACAAAGCCGCCAAGAAGAAAAAAAAAAACTTTGATTTTTTTAAGCAAAATCGTTGGCCTTTTCGAGCTCAAACTGCAGTGGATGGTCGTGCCTTCAATTGCTGAGTGAACTGGACCTTGTAAGCAAATAATATTGGGTCTTTCTACAAAATCAGATGGGTCCGTTTTTCCTTAAATGCAGAAAATTGAATAAAAAATTTCAAAAAATCTTACGTAGATTTGATAAGGAGTTTAGGTTTAGAAAAACGTCGGCTGTATTCGAGATATATTCGGAAATTGTTTAACCAATTTAACAACAAGTAGGTGTAGCACTAGCCGCAATAAGTAAGTAGGTGTCGAGATTGAGCCAGTCAATACTTCAATTTCTTCCCTAATATTCCTTTGGGACAATTCACTCCCCCTGATCAGCCCACCACACGTGGTGGCTTATCCAACGGCACCAACATCACATGTGTGTAGCTCTAACCCATCGATAAAAGTAGAATACTCCATTTCCAATTTAATTGAGAACTTTAATGCCGACCTATGTTCAAACACGCACCAGAACAAACCCCCACCCAACCTTCCACTCACTGCGACACATTGTTCTACAATGGGGGGACACAAATTCTCCAAATTTTTATTGGCTTCGATAATAGGGGAAACAAGTGTCCGTTCAACAACATATTGTGCTACTCTCGTCCGTCATATGACAAACTATTAAGTTCAACTTTTCGGTATTGTGTACTCGGCAGCAAAAACAAAAACAAAAACAAAAAAAGGCACAAATAATTTTTTGAATTAACCTCAACAACAACATTCACTCGCAACAAATTGCCAAAATGCCATTTAAAGATGTTGTTATTATTCTGCTTGCAACATCAGCGGCAACAGCACAACTACCAACAACAACAACAACATAAAATGGATGGGTATTTGGTTAATAAAATATGGCCCAATGTGTTTGGGAACGTCTCTCTCTCTCTCTCCCTGTCTCCTCGCCTCACTCTGTCCGAACAGAGCCAACTTTATACACTCCTCTACAATATCACATTCCATGCCATACTTGTGAATGAAATGGGAGTGGATAAGAAACGGAGAATGAAGACACACACACACACACAGTAACAACGAAGACAACGAGTAAATAGAAAAATTATATGTGGTTGCAGCAGTGTAAAGGACATGTTGCTTGTAAAAATGACTACTTAACTGCCAAAAAATGAAATGAAAGAGTGTCAAGTGCTCGACGTTCTGTATGCGCGATTGTGTGTGTGTGCGAGTGTATGTCTGTTTGCGACAAACACACTGACACATCGCACGTACTAACAAATAACATCAACTCCTTGACTCCAACAAAACACAAGGATGTACTAAATCGGAGAATCGGAGGTTATAAAGGGGAGTGGAACAAACAACTTCAAGTAATTTTTTCCCAACACAAAACTGCACTCACATGTGGTAAGATTTGGTGGAACATGACAAAGGCGACGGTGTAGGCAAAGAGGAAACAAAGCAGCGACAACAACGGCCAATTCACAGAAGAAGAAGAAGAAGAAGAAGAAAAAGCAACTAATAAAACCGACAAATATATTTAGAGAGACGGTGTGACAGACGAGCCGGCAAACCTTCTTATGGGCGGCCTAAAAAAATCACTCAGCTCGCCAGGCAAACAGCCAGCCAGCCAGCCAACCAGTCAGTCAGTCGGTCGGTGAGTCAGACAGACAGACAGACAGATGATTATTTAGACAGACACACAAACAGACATTTAACTAATAATGAGAAAATTTTGGCAAATGTCTGACAAAAAAAAAACTAAGTATAGACAAAATAGGCCCATTTTTGTGTGAGGCATTTTTTTCTTCGTGTGTCTGTGTATGTGTGTGTTTCTCTTTTTGTCTTCCTCGCAAAGAATTCCAACATGGAAACGGAAATGCTTAAATAAATGTAACATTTCAACTAAATAGACACAAGGAAGACAATATTTTCCGAATGCAGCAAGCGGAGCAAATTTAAAACTTAATTTTGTTATTTAACGAAGAACCATAAAATAAACTCGAGGCCATGACGAGGCAATTTAATAATGGTGGGGGGGGGGGGTGTGTCTGCTAGTGAAGAATGCACCGCAAAAGGACTTTCACCTAAAACAAATATAGAAATGTGTATCAAACACAGTCAATCATATTTCAATACGTCAATAGTCGTGACATCCGGCCAATGTTGACCGATCGTTGCTGAAATTCTGAAATCGTTTTATGATAATGTTTAAAATCTAAAAATATTTAGAAGAAATCAAGAATCACTCAGCTCGCCAGGCAAACAGCCAGCCAACCAGACAGTCAGTCGGTCGGTGAGTCAGACAGACAGACAGATGATTATACACATGTTATAATGAAATGTCACGCAGGGATCGTTATTCTACTGAATTCTACAAAACGTGCCCCAATGTTTTTGGATGATGTATTGCACCCTTTATTTAGGGAAATCTGGCAAAAATCCCAAAAAAAGGATACAAAAAAGAATGTTGCAAGTGGCGTGGCATTGCACTGACTCCGGCTGTCCGCAAAAATCCACTTTACCGGCCGTAATCCCGCCCAAAAAACTGACAATGGCAGCCCCCCTCAAAATTACCCAGAAATCCCCAAAATCGACTTGAGCTAGGGCAGCTAGGCCCCAAGGCCTACAAAAGACAAGAAAATACAATACAACAATTTTGGGAGTGGCAAAAGGTGGCCCTGGGACACTCCTTAAATTCGATCCACCTCCCATTATAGAAGTGTGGGTACTTAAACTTCATGAAATTGCATACGGATGAATAAAAACCAAATTGTATTACATATACAATTATATTAAAAAAAAAAAAAAATTCTTCCAAAAAATTTAAATATTACTAAACAAAAAAAGTGTTTTTTGAACAAATGCACTTTTTCGACTTATGTCCAGACATCTGAAATATCGATTTTTTTTCTACACTGTGTTACCTTTATACTTTTAAAGTTTAACCCCAATATTCATAAAAACGTAATAAACGTAAAATCAAACTGTATTGGGTAGAAACCAAAGTAAGAGTAGAATCCTGGACATGGGGCTCCAATTCCGGAGGCGTCTAAATATACAATATAAAAACGATTTAACCGGCCACTTGATGCATTGACAAGCATTTTAAAACCACCCTCTTTTTCTTGTGACAATCTGAATGAAGAATTTTGATTGATGCCTAACAAAATAGATCGAATTGTATGTTCGTGCATTCGTCTATGAGCTCCGACAAAAAGTAATTAATCATCCAACCGAAAAGACTTCCATAATTGTGGCACTCGGCAAATCTCACATAGTTCTCTGCCGACACTTGTATTTATAAGATCTATGTATGTATGTACGTATGTAATTACTACTAATACACGCACTAATACATAATAAAAAAAACGCTCAATAATAAATTACTCCCCAACACAAGGAAAGAATTTTCAAATTTGATATTTGTCAACAAAATGACAGCAACGGATTTCTCGTTGTCCACTTGGCTCTGTCGGACAAAAGAGATTTCGACATTTATCACCCACCAACCAAAACGGCGGTGGCCACGAAGATGAACCAAAAATAACGAAAACGAAAATTCCACAGCAAAGCGAATCTTCACAAAACGGCTGCTGTTGGATGAATTGAATGATAGGGTGATGATGAATGGTCTGACTGACGTCTAGTGGTTCAGATATTCTTGTTAACATGAACTGCCACAACGCGACGAATGGAGGCGATATTTTAGAATGGACTGCAGTGTGGACAAATACGATCAACGTGAGGGTGTCTAGGAAGTTTTTTGCAAATATGAATTACTAATTTAAACCACACCACACTCAACTAATAAAACAAAAATCCGAGCTGTCAACCGAGATATATCTTTAGTTAGTCGCATTGAAGGCACGAATAGTAACAACTTGTAGGATACAAATCCTGCTTAAAAACCCCGGGTAAGAACATTAATCATCCTGCTCAATGTCGACGTCTTTACAGACAAATGAGAGATCATAGTGACGTGAAAATCTTCTCTAGAAAATGTATCGGTCGCTGCAAAAGTTACTGCAAATCACTGAGTATACCAAAAATATTTCACCACCACATTATCAGTTTTTCCGGTAAATTGAAGTCTTATTTTTACACAACTGAAGCATGGATCTCATCTTAAAAAAATATGAAATTATTGCCGATGGATATCGAATTCCAACGGATAATGCAGACTGTTTTCACTAACACAGCAGAGATTATTGAAGTGAATCCTTTACTTTGAAATCTCAGTTGATATTACCGAGGATATCACACACAGGGCACAGCTATTCTAATTGAGATCTTCGGGTTCAGAAGGCAAGAAAAAGACATCAGATTGATATGAAATTTACAATGTATAGTTTCTGTATTGCGGGACCGGAATGCGGTATTTAATACGAATATGTTTTTCTCTTGAAAACTAAAAAAAAAATTGATGACCTGATACTTGTTTAAAAAAAATCCATCGGCACAGACATATCTAATATCCGGTCTTCGTTTACCAAAGAATGCCTCTGTGGGTTATTTCAAGGCATCATCTGTGTCCATAGAAAGATTGGCTGAAATATTGTAAGCAAAAAATTCGAAATGGACTGAATTTGAAGGCGCGTCATAGCATGGATTGACTAGATCGATCCAGATTAACGGCGAGTCAAACATTTTATTTTGGAAATCCCCATTGACAGTGTCCTATTGTGCCCATGGAGCAGACTTAATCTAGATTTTACATTACATTGAAATTATCAAAAATCAATTCATTGACTACAAACGAACAACTCGTTCCAGGTTACCCTTTGACAGGGCATACACATCGCTTTGGTATGAAAATATTGACAACAATTATTGTTTATTGTGCGAGTGAGTTGTGAGTATTTTAAAAATATGTACGTCTACGGCAACGGCATGTAGTCACTTTTCTAAAGTGACAAATTCTATAGCGCTCGACAATACAATAAGTATTAAAGTATTTGTTTGTCGTTCGTCTAGTTGACGAAATTTTAGCTGTCATCAAAAAGTCAATGAATTCATCATAGCTCGAACGGCGGCGGCGGCAGCGGAGGCGACGACAGCAACAGCCCACGTATCGCAAACAGAACAATTGCGGCATATGCAGCAGCCACAAAATGGAAAATGGGCGATGATGTGTCGCCTCCCGTATGAGTGAGTAGTGAGTGCTTGCTGGGATTGAATTGTTTGTACACGTTGTACATGAAACAAATGTTTCTGTCCAACAAAAGCCCCGAAAGGGAAAGAAACGGAACAGACGCGGGCACATTCACATTCAGAGGCTCCGACACACACACACACACACACTCACATATGTGTGTGAAAAATGTGAGATGCAAATCTTTCTTTAGTTTCACACACAAAACGAAATGTAAAACAAGAAGAAAAGAAAACCGAAATGAAAGAATGAATGAACGAGTGAACGACGACGACACAGAGTAGCGCATGAAAAGAGTCACACACGCACACACACACACACACATGCACTAACACTCGCTCGCCAACAAAGTTGGTATTGTTGTATGGCGGAAAAGTAGGAAAATATGACATTCATGTTAATCGTTGAAAATCTTTTGCTCGTAATTACGGGCTTCATTCATTCATATTCGCTCGTATGTACGTCGAGGCACGAATCACTGACGAAGAGGATTTGCATTCGAGCAAAATCTCGTCTATCACACGTGCGTTTATTAGGTGCTTGTTCTTGTTCTTGTTGTTGTTGTACGTTGCAAGTTGTTCTTGTTCACCGCTTGTCAGAGCTGCTACCCTTTCTTCGCAGCCAGGCAGACGACCGACCAAACGAACGAAACCTAAGAAAAACCCTTCCGCTATAGCCAACTACTCGGGTCCCCTCCCTCTTCACCTAGCCGTGTGTGTGTGTGTGTCTGTGTGTGCGTTTGTACGAGTAGTGTTCATAGTTAAATGAAAAGCTTTTGTTATACGAGAGACGTTTTCCTTTTTTTTTTTGCACATATTTCGGATTAAATCTTTAAGTCAGCAATTTTTCAAGAGTAACTTATTTAGAGAAGAAGCTCCACCGAGCACAAGAAGAAAACGTATGTCTGTGGAACGAGGAGGGTATGGACAATGCGGATAACTTCTATATTATGATAACTATTAAAAACTAGTAAGTTGTAATGCGCCTATGGCGCCCGTTAATTTGCTTGAGAAAGTATTTGTTACTTAATTTTAAAAATTTTGTAAAAAATATTTTGAGAAAACTATTTTGTAAAAAAAAATTTCGAAAAAAAATAAAATTGGAAAAAAAAAAATTTGTGGAAAAAAAATTTTTGCTGAAAAAAAAATTTTTGTTGAAAAAATTTTTGCTGAAAAAAAAATTTTTGTTGAAAAAATTTTTGCTGAAAAAAAAATTTTTGTTGAAAAAAAAAATGTTTGTTGAAAAAAAAAAATGTTTGTGGAAAAAAAATTTTGTTGAAAAAAAAAATTTTGTAGAAAAAAAAAATTTGGACAAAAAAAAATTTCTGTACAAAAAAAAAATATTATTTTTTTATTATTATTGTTTATAGAATTATTATAGAATTATTATAGAATGCCTATTTAAATTCCTACGTACTGCGTGACAGAGTCAGTGAATCAGGGAATCAGTGTATCAGTGTATCAGTGTATCAGTGAATCAGTGTCGAGGGTAAATATATATTAAGAAGATACCACTATGCTCCTTTGTTGAATATTGAATAACATAAAAAGGACAACCGATATCAGTCCCTGAGTAGTTTTCACTTTATTGGAACTTTTTTTTGTTTTTGATACAACGCGCCAATATGTGACCTTCTCGCTAGATTGGACAACACATTTGAGAGCTCCTTGGCGATTTACCCATGGGTCAATGGTCTGAGGAGTCTTTCCCCATAACCTCACCAAAATAAGTCAAGAGTTGCCAAAACTGGGTCGCTAGGCACTGTTGCCCAGCGAATGTGGCTAAAAGAAACTGTCGTGTTTAATTTGGTGCAACTTACTTATTTCCCTTAACATTCCATGAAGGAACAGACGGGGGATCTTCTATCGAATCAGTGAATATCAGTGATGGTCTTGCCCGGTTTCGAACTCGCGTTCTTCTGGGTGATAGTCGCACACACACTACCTAACACACCACAGCCGCCCACATAGTTCAACATCTTGTTGAAACCACTTACTGACCCCAACTCTTTCCAAGAATTTGCGGCAAGAAGTAATAAGTCAACATCCACCGATATCTCTTCCCATCGATATAGACCCCGTACAGAAAAATACTTTCCAAGTTGTGACCTAACTGCGTACACATGCGTCAGGGACATGCAATTTCTTTCCTCAGCGACTGTTTCAAATAGATCGATTTAAATCCATACTGAAGTATGGTCGCTTCATCACACAACAGACCTTCCCGATTACGACTCGATTTCGTTAAAATCAATTTGAAAATCCTTTCTCTTCTTTTCCTGCGGACTGATCAGACCGTCCCCGGGACGATAGAACAACATGTATGTTTACTACAAAATTCAGTTTATACTTTTGTCACTTATAAACGAGTACAACAGTAACAACAACATCGACAACAACAACAACCACAGCCAACAGCAAAAATGTATTAGTAACAATTGTGTCTAAGCAGTTGGACTAAACCATAAACACATTGGCATCGTCAACGACACCGCCCTCGCTCCCACTGCCAGCTGTAGTCCAACCTCCCTCTTCCAGTCCAACACCCCCATCGGCCACCCACCGACCACCCACTATGAAGAACGACAGTATGTGCTAAAGAGGCGAAAATCTAGTGCACTGTTATAGGAACAAAGTGCCCACTTAGGTCTTGTTGGCTGCTTGCTTGGGGTTCGCTTCAGTTGGGTCTGCCTGATTTGCTCCGGCGTAGTTTTCTAGTAGCAGCAGTAGCGGCTGATGACTGATAAATGCTGACTCGTCATTTTTGTTTTGCACCAGCAAACCAGCAGTGCCGCTACTTGGTGTAGTAAAGCAGGTACTTGTTGTCAGTGCTTAGACCTCTTTTGCTTGCAGCAAAAACAGAAGGGTTTAGTTCCGCATTGTCACCCATTTCGTCATGAACTGCTGATGCTGTGGCTGTGACTGCTGCTGCCGCTGATGTGTGTTGGCGTTGGCATCTCATTCGAAATGAACTCAACGATGCCACGAATCGTTTGCACCGAGGACAACGGAACGTACAAGAGTTATCAATAAGTGTGAAGATCTAAAAATAATTGCACTAAATAAGTTAAAGACATTTTAATAAAGCCCCCTCCCCCCCACGGAGCAGGCCAACGGCAATTCGTCGTGTCGCATACACTGCAAAGAACGGTGACGGCAAGGCAGCGATGTGTCACCCCAGCTAAAATTAACTGCGGCTGCCAAAGTACGTCGAACAGTTCACACTGGCAACAACATTTGTGTGCATTTCAAATTGCTCCGTAAATAACAATGACAGGATTCGAGACATTATCTTAAACTGAAAAACTTCTTCGCTTCCATGTTTTCAAGTTTCCTACGCGAAAATGAGTAATTCTTATAAATTTCTCGAGACAATTTCCACTGCGACCACAAAACTGATTCATTGATTTCCAAATATAAATATTGAAATAATTCAAACTGTTGTACAATTAATTGGGGTGAAACTTCACAAAACCCGACCCGAATCTACGCCAGCACCAACGGAGACGGTATGTCAATGTACCCCGCCACACATTGGGAAATCGACAAGCAGAAATAGTGCAAATGCTATTAATGACTCGTTCGTCGCGAATGAACGCCAGAAACAGAACAACCGAAAAAACCGAAAAAACAAGCCAACGTCAATACACTTGAAAATCGAAAATAGAAAACTCGAAAAATGTTCCCTTTGGAAACCTCAATATTAACTACAGACCCCAAAACACTTGTGTCCATTGGAAAATGTGGTAAATTAGAGAGAACGAAAAGCCAACAAAAAAAAAATAGAAAGAAAAGAAAAGCGACAACAAACTATTCAAAAAGATGGCATTTTTGGCACAGGTACAACAGACTCGAAACGGAATACGGCGATATAAAATGAACAACAGCAACAAACACATGTGTATGTACAAACGAACGGGTATATACGAATGTATATATTACGTAGGAGCAAACAGATACATGTAAATATATACGAATGTGGGCCCACATATAAAGGGTGTTCCTGTTGTACTCCTATCAATGGCGTCCTCCACATTCTGACATTTCCTTTTCAGCCACGTTAGGGTGTTTGAGCCAAGTTTGCAAGTTACGATTCCAAACGAGTTACAAAAATCTATTGGAAGTTTTGCATGGGGTAACATTTGAATGTGGAAAGAGGGTAACGTGGCAATGGTCCTTCGACACACTTCGTGTACATTTAAGACGTTCCGCAGAATATTTTAAATAATCAGAGATTAAGAATTCGCTTAATAGGTGAACTCGAGACAGAATCCTACTCCAGTTCCCTAGAGTAGAGGAAATGAACATCCTTCAAAGGGACATATTTTGGTATGGCATCCAGGGCAGTTAAATTCTGATTCTTCTAAAAATTCGCATACATTGTGTCTAGCTGTAGTGAACAATTTTTTCTCAAATCGCTATAAATCACATTTACAATCATGAGACAATTGTTTACAATGAAAACGTGAGATTTCCTCGCAAACTCGTTTAGAAATGTCTGAGAATCATGTTTTCTTAGTGTATATAGAAAAACGACCCGCACTAATATTCAATATTGATTAAACCAGCTCAAGCCAATGTTCTAAAAATCTGGAAAACATAAATGAGAATAAATTTTGGTGTATAATACAGACAACACACAATATTCTCGTGTCCTTACAAAATATTTTGAAACTACAGTGAAACTTCCATAACTCGAACTTACATAAGTCCAAGTTTCTTTAAAGCGAAGCACATCTATTGGCAGTGGCGTTAAGTAGAGAAACTCCCTTTAATTGTTCTTCTACAACTGGAATTCCATAACTTCAAATTCTCTATAAGTTGAAGATTAATAAAAGATACAATAAAGTTGTGATCGCATCGAAACATGTTCTGACCTTTAAAATGGATCAACAAACAAAAAATACGTTGCTCAGAAATATCTGAGGTTGATAATGCCGAAGTTCATTAGACTTTTCTGCGGATGCCGATATTGCTGATCATTGCTCATCCTTCGATTCAATTACATCGCAGAACGCGCAGTAAATGATGATGAGGTGGAGGCATTTTGTTACACAACCTTCTCGAAAACTGATGAGCATTACAAAGTCCTAAACAAATTGGTGTTACTTTTTATTCATCTAGAGAACTCATTAGCAACTCGATCTTAAACAGATCGTCCTGCGGTCTTAAACAGACAGATAGATAGTGCGCACAGTGGAAAGAAGTTCCCCCATGGAATGTGGAGGAAAATACGTAAAGATGATCAAATAATGTAAAATTGGATTAAATGGATTGATTCATTAATTGTCTGACCCAGTTTGACGAATGAAAATGTGTGCGAAAAAAAGCCAATAACTCCTTATGTTTTGTGAGTTAGTGAACATTTTACGCTATCAACAATTCCAAATTTGCCATTGAAAACAGAGGCGATTGTTTGGAGTGTTCTCGAGATGCTGGTAATCACAGGGAGCGACCACCAAACATTGGGTTCTCTTCCGACCATGAGGATAATATTTCCCACATTTGGATACGAAGCCTAGCCCCGAAATTGAATGTGAAGTAATGGAGGCATTTTTGACCTAACGGGATTTCCGGCTGTTAGAGGAAACCACAGGCGCATCAAGGCACCAGGAGACAACTAAAAGCGTTTTTAGAATATATAATGAAAGACGAAACGCATTTGAGTACTTATGACATTTTCGTTCGCTTAGAACGAGAACGCCGAATTTGTACTGAAATGATTACGTTTTTCTGCAATGATTACGTTTTTACGATTTTCGTTGGCTGTGGCTGGTGACTGTTAATGGATCGCACATCAGCTGTTTGTCGCATAGAAAGTAAGCGAACGAAAAGGTTCGACATCCCGAGTCGGGCAGTAAAATATTTTTTTAAATTATTTATTTTTTATTTATTTATTTAAATTACAAACTTGATGTATTCTATTTTGGAATTCGAATTTTGAGACAAAGGGCTTTATGCAACGGTTGCCTAAGTATTTGGCTTGCAGCACCATCAAACAAAACAATCATAAATCGAAGGTCAAATCGCAATTCGCGTATTTTACCGTTATTGTCCTAGTGCAACCACAAACAGAAAAAACTTTTAATTTTGTTTTCACTCTGGTCCAGTAAAATTACTGAATGCTCCCCAACTTTTTGTGTTTCCTTTTGGATTTTAGAAAGCAAAAATAAAAAATGCACATGATGCGTCCGGCACTGTGGCACAATAATTTAGAAACAATTGAATAACTTTCCAATAAGCTGAACAATTGCTTTTGACCAGAACCGTTGGAGCAAAGTTGTATCACACCAACGTGTAGGTACTCCGGCCTCCCTCTCAAAACAACCTAAATGCGATGGTAATGATTATAATACACATGTGTGTGTATGGGGAAAATACACACGTACATACGAACAACGGCAGCAATAACAACAAGTCATAGTTGTAGTACAAGAAGAGCCAGAAGAGCGAACATTCAATAGATTTTCGCTTTGATTGCTCGCCTGCCGCCGGTAGTTGCCGTTTGTATTTTCTTTTTTTTTTCAGTTTCAGTTTTCGTTTTTTTTATTTTATTTTGTCTGTCTGTCCGGTTGTTTGTTTGTTAAATAATATAAATGGGGCGGAGTCTGTAGATCCCATAGATTACGACGAGAGATGTGCACAACAACAAAAAAACGAGCAACAACACAAAATTAAAAAGAAAAATAAAAACAACAACAGCCACACATCGAAACGAAAAAAAAAACACACACAGCAAAAAGAGAAAATCTACAGAAACAATTTATAAAGTGATGGCTGCAACAAGAATCGCAACGACAGCAACACCTACCGACGTACTTATTTCAATACAATGTACAAATGTGCATAGGTATGTGTGTGTGTGTGCGTGTATGAATATGCCTTGTTGTTTCTTCTTCGCAAATGCAATCATCGTCATTATCATCGTAATTTTCGTAGTCGTCATAATCATCGTCATCACGGCTATGGAGATGGCGATGGCGATGGCTACGACGACGATGGCAGCTTCTTTTCTCTGCCCTGTTATTTTGCTGGGCGGAAATAGGCTCGGAAATGACTGTTTTTCCTCCCTCCATTCTTTTCGGCCGTGCAAAGTTTCCGGAACACAAACCGAAACGAAACGAACGAACGAAAAACTTCAAACTCATCTAATATATGAGTAATAAACCTTTTTATTAGGCAACACAACATAATAGAGATGATGTTCAATGTTTGTTGTTGTCCATGCAGTGAGACAGACAGACAAGCCCCCGCACACACACACACACACATGCAAAGGTACAAGAACGAACACTTACATATGCATACAAGAAAAAAAACACACACACACACAGACAAAACCTGTATGTCTCCCATGTCGTTGCAAGTATCGGTGTGATGTGTCTTTGCATCTGTGTTTGGTCGTTTTAGTAGAGTTAGTGGTTGTTGTGTTGTGTTGTGTCGAAGAACAGATAATACTGCAGTGGGTGATGTTTGTTGGCTGGATGACTGTTGGTGGCTGGTCTTGTGCTGCTCCGGTTGCTGGCAGTTGTTGTTGCCGTTAGGGCTCTCTTTTTTTTTTTTTGTTTTTCTTTCTTTCTGTGTATGCCTTTGATATACAAAATATGCATTGCATAATTGCGTTTGGCATCGAAAAGTCAGCATTCCGAAAATGAATGGCTTGGTCAGAGAGACCAACAACAGCAACAAGAGCAGCGTCGGTATCTTCAACATTTTTGGCTGGCAACGTGAGTATTAATAAAATAAATTAGATTATATGCCGCAGTTCTTATTCACCCACACATGCAAACAACGGCACACACAAATGCCAATGTGTACCACAAAACCTCAGTCAATACATCAACAAATCAACACATACTTGGGGCACCCAACTAATTTCACCTTTAAACTGTAATGCAAGCAAGAAGAAGACTAAAGAAGACTCCTTCAGTCTTAGACAAACATATTTTCTTGATATGAACTTGTCCACTTCATGAGTACTCAAAAATATGGACAAATGATTTGAAATTTCATGCGATTTCCCGGCTAAGAGTATAATGTTTTTCATTACAGTTTTTTTGTTCTGATTGTATTTTTAATTGTTTTCAAGCCGGCCGTTTGAAGTTTAGGTACGAATTGCAGGGGCCATCGATTACAAAAATGCCGACTCACAGGTGCCTTAGGAATGGGCTTTCTTAAAAGCCAACTAATAATTGGTATTTCTATAAACGAAGAACATTTCCGAGTTGGCTCAAGTTTTATTTTTTATTAATTCTATATTTTGACATTAAGCGAATTGTGTCAGATGTGGGGTTCAGCAATTGAAATTGTCATATTCTAAGATTAAAGCTTGAAATATTGGCAAATTTCATTCCTGCCAAAATGATGGGCCAATAGAATGTCGAGCCATGGGGACGGTGCTTAGAATAAAACATTACGTACAAAATCCACAATGGTACTGTGAACTGCCAATGATGTGTCAAAAACATTTTCCCAACAATTTTGTTACCTTTGTTGTTATTACAAAACTTTTTGTTCCCAATCTGACAAGTTCACAAGTGAATTCCCTTTATTACGAGAACAATTTTCATGTGAATTGTTTAGACTTTTGTCCATACTTTGCTCCCTTTGAATTTTGTTGGGAGCCAAAAGTAAATATTTGTTTTTAAATATAAAAAAATAGCTATTTTATTCTGAATTTTGAAATTTCTGGGTGGGTAAATAAAATGCAATTACAGATTTTAATCCATAAAATGGAAAGCTGGTTATTCCAAAATATCAAAAAACAAGAAAGTGCATCGTTTTGAAAGAAAAAATAATAATTTAAGAAATTTTTTTTAAAAGGGTTGGATACATCAGTGAAGAATAATGTAGAATATCATCGTTATCGCGAGTATACTGGGGGAGATCCACCAAAAATGCTTCGGCTTTCCTCGAATAAGGAGCGAATCTATGAATTGAACATGAATGAAGCTGGTGAAGGGCCCGAGAACGCTTTGTTCTTAAAGGTTTAGAGATTGACAACGAAAATACTGTTATAGAAAAAGTCAATACAGTTGGATTTGCAGGTTACCTAGTGGTGTTCGTTATCTAGCAATCATCTCGAAAGATATTTACATCAACGAATAAAGAAATGTCAGACATTGGCCTCATTGAGACAGAGATAAAAACTCAGGAACAAATTGTAGAGAAGATGAACGAGTTAGTTGAGCTCTTGAAAGATGATAAGACAAGTGTTTACGTAGATGATTAGCCAATCCTTTAGAAAAATAGTGGAGTGTCGTCAATTCCGTTGGGTGTAGTACATCATACCATTTTTTTTTTTTAACTAATATTTGTAAACCAAATCCATATTTTACCTACTCACAATCCGCGAGTTCCAAACGATTGGAGTGCGTAATGCATTTTTCGTTGATGTTTTTACCATTTTATTCCTGCAGTGCTTCATCATTTTGGAACAGCAGAAGCAAAGAGTCACATTATTGTTCCCGAATTTCCATAATAGCTAACTATTCCCAATGGAATTCTTTTGAGCAAAGACACAATATTGAATTGGGATTAATGTTAAAGTATGAGTATGAGCCAGATTTTGCCCAATTTTGAAGTTAAGTTGAATGTTCATTTCAATACATTTTCAATTCCTAAACAGTCAGTCATATTATCGTCGTTTCTCAAGATTTCAAAGTTTATGATCTGTCGATGCTCTTAGCATTAAAACAATCGGTGATCAAAATGATGGGAAAATCTCCACTGTCTACTCTTTCACGTTGAGAAAACTCCGTTGATTTTGTTGTCCTGTTATTTATGTGCTGATTATGCATCGATGTCCCTGTAATGCACGAATCGGTCCAGCTGAATTACAATTTGTCTCTTCCAACCCTTTTCTTTGGGTAAGGGCCAATAGGCCAATAGTCGTATGATTGATATATGTTCACTTAATACACATCACTCATACGCAAGTAGAGAATAGCTCAATAGAATCTCCATGAAGACCATGCCCGCGGTCTGGCCACAGCTCAAAGATACAAATGGCACAATTAAATTATGGAGAGCACATTTTAAGCTAATCAAAACATAGATTGCTTTATTCTATGTCATAATAATCCAGAAAAAGCGCCCCGGTAGGCGAGTTGGTAGCGTGCTTGCCTATCAGCGTGGGGGTTGTGGGTTCGAGGCTTTGGTCTGTCGCTGCAAAAATCAAGCCAAATGGTCTTTGTCAACCGGTTTACCCTTGGACCCAAAATTAGAATATAAATTTACTTTGTATTGTAATTAATTAATAAATAAATAAATAAATAATCCAGAAAGAAACCTAAATCTCAAATAACTTTATGTATTTACTTAAGAGTGAATGACAAGCAGGTGGATAACCTAAAAAAAGAATTTCCGACCACGAGAGCATAATACGCGTTCTACGACTGTTATTAAGGTCATCAGCCAATACCTGAAACTCCATATAAAAAACATACAAACATGGGTTAAAGACAAAAACATCAAATGTTTCACGAATTTAGCAGGCTGGCTGGGATGGACCCGGCAAAATGGGAACTGCCTTATACGCCAATCAGCCTCTGTTTAGTTTCATATATAATGCAGAAAAGTTCCGGGTATAACAACAGCATGTATTCAAAATGTCCGTTCGTTCGTTCGCAAACGATCACCAATAAAGAAACTTTTGAATTCCAATTTTGAACCGAAGTTTAAAAATGGACAACAACCACAAAAGATGCTCTTAGATAACACGTGCAAGCCATCACAATTATCATAGGCCTTCAATGTGGTTTTCGTCTTGCACTGGGCATAAACTCTCTTCAGGTAAGACCAAACAATAGAATTCCATGTCATTGTGGTATTTGCGGCCGACATCACAACTTCTATCAGGGAGCGAATAAGAGAATTGGACAATGTCAATGGGTGTCCCCAGTATGGGGCGGGCACCCAATTAGTGGGTCCAGTTGAAAACCACTATTTATTTCAAAATATTAACACAACTGGTACCGTTATGTGTTCAAATATTGATGTGATTGAGCGAGTGTGTCGGTGCCCGTGGATCGGTTTCTTAATTGATGTACAATTAACACTTTTGTCTCCCTAAACGATCAACATTTCATTTCAATTCAATTCGATTCGATTCACATCACTTGGATGTGTTGTTGCTTCTTTCGGCTGTTGCCCGCTCAGTTGATTCTTTATTGCAAGTTTTGTCTACACTATAATTGACTTTGCCATTGCTAAATGCCATCAAATGTAATCTCAAGAATTTTTGCTTTTCGCCGTTTCATGTTCATCGGGGTGTCTTCTTCTTTTTTTTTTGGTTTTGCCGTCTTTTTGTTGTTGTTGTTGCTCGTCTGTTCTGCTCTGCTCGGTTCCTTTCTTCATTTATCAATTACAATTCAATTTATTTGGTTTCGCCTCGTATCGATACATACAATTTGAATTTGAAATCGAACAGAGCGACGGACGGACGGTCGACCGGGCAGACAGACACGACAGTGAAACTGAAAACACACCCAGTCAGTCAGACAGTCAGTCAAGTCGGCAACATAAACTCTCATACAAAACACCGAAAATTTCATATGACAGCCAGCCGCCGAAAAAGTCGAAAACCAAAAATAAATTCATTGCATTACGTGTCCCCTCGCCCTCCCCATTGACGACGATGAAGACGGCCACCTCGGCCACCGCTCCACAGCTTCACATGCAAAAAAATACCCCTCTCCACCGGAATGCTTGAATGGCAGAAGGCAATTGAGTAGAACAAGCGCGGCAGCATCTGTCTATTGCATATTTATGAATCCAATCCGTCGTTGCATGTGAACGCATGACTGTGTCTGTGTCGATTCTTTTCGATATTTTAATATAACAAAAAAGAAAAAAATATTGAAGGTATTGAATGTTTAGCAAAGATTTATTATTTGCGGATAGATTACGATATACACAAGCAATTTTGTCTGTCGCCTATTCAAAATTCTTCCACTGTATGCTCTGCTTTGTGGCGAAGTATGTGTGAGTGTGTGCGTGTGGCGTGTGTGTGCGTGTGTTCATGTGAATATGCTCAACAGGAAATGTTTTCGATGGCAGCCGCATTAAAATTGTGAAAAATTTCAAATTTCTCATAAAAGAATTATAAGAACTTGGGAGTAATTTGATATGAGAAGTCCGTATGCGGGGGTGGTATACAAATTTGACTGGAGACCCTCTTACCATTGCTAGTGAATAAAAAAAATCAACAGTTGGCAACTGTGACCAGATTGAGTCGTCATTTCATAAGCATTATCACTCTATGATATTACCCAGCCGAAAAGTCCAGTCGATCAGTACCGATGGGCCTCAATGCACACAAAAGAAGAAGCTTCAGAAAGTAATAAATAATTACATTGCTTTAGTACCGAATTATATTCAGCCCCATTGCGGTGTTTGTCGTTGGTTATCGACATGGTTATCCAGATGTCTGGAGACAACGCTGTTTTTTTTTGGTTGTCGTAAATGTTAATTTTATTCCGTCTTTTAATTTAGGTGTTATTGTCTCCAGCACACGCGTAAAGGCTGCTGCATTAAGTCAGAAGTAACTCCACATGATTTTAAGAAAATACAAATTTTGCCACTCAGTTTTCATCTGGTATTCGTTGTAATATTCGATTGTGGTTATTTTCTTCATCACTAGAAGCGGAATCAGAAATAAAAAATATTTTCCCAAAAAAAAAAAACACCAAACACAACAAATAAACAGACTCAATTGCTAGAGGTGACATTTTGGTTTATTCAAATTATCGATTAACAGACAACGTTGTCTCGAAACTGATTCAAACTGCCAAATCGACGTCGACGAAAAGGGACGTCGACTACGACGACGCCGTCAACCGCAAGGGGACTGATTAATTTGTAACGTCACGTTATCATCAGCTTTATTGATTGATGAAATTCTATGGAATTTCTCTGGTTTGCACAAGCAATCGCGGAAGACTTAAAATCCAATTTTTCAGGAGAGCAAAAAACACACATTTTGGATCATTTAAACAAATTTAATTTTTTTTTGTTAATGAACATGTAGAACTCTGCTATACAAACAATATATCTGATTTATGAATTCAAATTTGTTCGTAATAAAATGTTAATAATACAAAAAAAAAACACATAAGTTTGCAGGTGAAAAAAGTGTGAGCAAGATAAGAACGTATCTCAACTTATGATGTTGTATGTGAAAATAGATATTGTTAGTGGAACCCACATACGGATTTATGTTGTTTCTATCAGCAACAAAGAATCACACATTTCTTTTCAAGAGGTTATTAAAAGAAAGAAATCGAATCATAACTTAATTCTTTTTTCGCAAATAACAACTTATGTGCACATATGCTTCTATTTTCCATAGGAATTGAACTGAGACATGAATTATATCTACTTATGTCGCTATTGATGAAAACAATTTCTAGAGACATTCCACGTAAATGGGTTTTTGCTAACAACAAAAAAAATCAGCAATGCTACATTATTTTCAATAAAAGATTAGGCAAATCGAATCTGCATTAAAAATGTAGCAATTTGTTGTCAAGAACTCAAAATGGACAAAAATGCACTTAAGCGGTTGCTTGTGAAAACCACAAATTTATACTCAACATAATCGGGTACACCAATTCAATGAAGACCTATTGATGACACTTTGCCATTGATGTAATGTAACGTTTAACGTTCAGTGCACAACGAATGCTAGACTCTTTTTGGACATCGGTTCATCCTCTTTAGCTGCAGCAAAAATACTTTGGCTGCAGCAAAAAAAAAAAAAAAAAATGTTGACTGTCATTTGACAATTTGCACAGCTAACAACTGAAAATAATTTCAAAGCCCACATCAGAGAGTGATGACAACTCTTTTTGTAACGAAAAACGTATTACAGTGTGTAAATGAACTGACCATAGAAATTCAATAAAAAGCATGTGTATAAAAATCAAAATGTCGAAATTTGTGATAATTAAATCATTCCATTAAATCATTAAATCATGTATCGTTCCAACTTCAAAGTTGTGTGCACTGAAATGGAAACAAACAATTTCTTTAGCCACTGCATGAGGTTTTATTCAGCTATGGGTTTCGTTTTTGAGCTGCGCGCAACAAAACTGTCAATTTTCATTTCTAAGCTGTTCACTTCGACCGAAGCTTCGGCAGCTTCGTTAGCTTTGGTTTTCGAGGTGTGTTAGCTTTTTCAGCTTATGTAGTTGTTAAGACATTCAGCTTTTGATAGTTTTTCAAGCTGAAGAAACTTGGAACACTGACTCATCTAAGAAAATCCACTACATAAATGCCGACGTCCGTACGTGTAAGCGAGTAACCTCAAAAACTAACGAAATGCATTATCCTTTGAACAAAAGGTCCCGCTTATGATTTATTATGACTTCGCATATGTTCCTTTATGGAACGATCAGCGTATTTCGAAGCCGGGTATGAACATCTGACGGTTTTGCTTCCTCTACAAATGTCATGTGAACAAATCACTAAATGTATATGAGTATAGAAGTTATATCGTGGACAGCCCACTGATATACGAGATGTTGGCCATGGAAGAAGTAGAGGATAAAACTTAGCAGACACAAATATGTTTTGAACATCGGTGTCTCCCATGAACCACCCCATCACCAATATTCAGAATAATATTTATGAACGCCAACAAAAAAAAACAAAACGACAACTGATTCATATAGGTTATTGAAAACATATACATTTCGAACTTTTGAGATTATTGCAAATTTCACCAAAAACTATTGACGATAATTAACATCGAAAAATTCGAACAACAATCGCTAATCACGTCGTTTGTCACAATCATCTTCATCCTCTCACCTAATAACACCTCAGCTAAAATTAGATCGGAATTGCAATAGAAAATGCAAAACCTGAGCCCGGGCCCGTCCCTTTTTTCTGCGACTGCAATGGGGTGAAAATGCGAGGCACACCGATAAAATTATTACAAGAAATTCACAAAAGAACATGATAAAAATTTAGAAACACATGTTGATTGTACATAATTATGTTGTACATACACACATACGTACATGCACGTTAGTATGGGTGTGCAAAACATAATCCGCTAAAACTAATGGTGGACTCAACTCAAATAAAGAACGGTAATAATTCGTCGCTGGTTTGTTGCGTGGCTTGGCTGGTTGGTGGGCTGGCGGGCTGGTTGACTGGGTACTGGGTTGGGCGATTGTTGTTGCAACCGATTCCAATGTTGCCGGAGCTCTGTTGCTGTTGCATTCATTCAATTTGTTGGCAACGCTTTGTTGATCAATTTTAGAATCTTTTGCGATGCCATCGCCATCGCCACCACATCGTACATCGTGTCTGTTGTACGTTGTCTGTTGTCTGTTGGTTTGTATTAAAGTCACAAATACTCGCAGACAGATGGAGGAGACCCGCAGCACGCTGAGCATTTAAGTATCAGTGTTCGCTGAACATAAAGTTAATAATGCATCATCATCTAAAGCCGAAAACTATTCATTTCGGAATAAATCATGCGTAGCAGAACGTAACAAATAGGCAATTGAACAAATGAATGCAGCCAGCCAACCAACAGCCACACAGCCCAGAGAGAGACAGAGAGAGAGAGAGAGAGAGCAACCTCAGAACCCTTCACCAATCAAGGCAAATATTTTTGTGTGTTTCTGCGGCCATGCCACAGGCCGTACATCGACCACGATGACATGTGCAAATGTTGCAAATTCGTTCAAATTTAATTTGCCGACAAGACATGCAAAAGTCAATCAGAGTGGATGATTTCTGTTGTTATAATGAACAGATAGATTTTCTTTTTGCCGGCCGCTAACGAGGAACAGACGTTAATGGATTTCTCGAAAGTTTACTCTGTACACGATTTGCTGTAGCCCAGATAATTCAGAAGTCTATACTAAATACTTCACACTTTCAGGTGAAGACAAACAAAAAAAAAAAAAAGAAGGTATTTCTGTGTTTTGGGGTAGACTTACCTGGACTTGTTTGCCAACTAAGGCCACCGATGAACATTTTCCTGCAAAAACAAGACACAAAGCAAGAAAAACAGATTAATTAGCGAATGTCGTTGGGAAATAAAGCAATTTTATGTTGGCAACTCTACATGTGTGTGTGTGAATTTGTGAAGATGTTGGCACAAATGAAAGAAAACTATTTCAACATTGGATAAACGTCTAGTTAAACAATTTTGTTTGTTACCAAATGACTTTAATTCGAAGACAACAACAACTGCAATAACTGGCAACCCTTTTATGATAATGATGATTATGATGATGATGTTGTTGTTGTAGTCTTTCGAAAGTCTCAAACAAAACTGAACGAGACGACATTACCGCGAATTCAGAAAAAATTAAGACAGCAAAGGCGTTCGTGTCGCACAGTGTTCAAGAAGTGCTGAAAAACGAATCTCTCAGAAAGCCGATTTCAGATGTCAGACTGGCCAAGGCCACAATTTTAGAATAAACTAAACATGTTGATGAAATGTCAGTAAAAACGTGCCCACGTCAGCCTCCACAAATGTAAATGTATGAGTATATACCGTATCCCTTCCCATTTGAATACATCCCATATAGAGGATGGATTGCTCTAAATTTTAAAAAAAAAACATTACGTTTTCTCCGAGTGTCGACTGCGATCTGTAGGATAATCTATTGTTTGCAGCTCTAATTGTCCACGATTTAAAATCCACGGTATTTTCTCGGTACAAACGTCTGCTCCGACAGTCCAAATCTACAATTGCTTCGAATATCAATTCATTCAATGGACGACAGAGGAAAGTGGAATAATAACTTCATCAGAATTGTCAACAATTTGAGGCTCTGTATAATTTGAGGCTCTGAAATTCCGCAGGTATTTCATGCAAAACAACGAGGAAATACTTCACATAATGTTCCCTCTGTTGTCCCTCGATTTCACTTTTTCGACCTCATCTGCAATAGTTTACATTACGGTCACGTCATGCAAACATTTCTGTGCGAATTTCCTGCAAATGACCCCTTGCATTATCAAGACATTTGACAAATATATAATAGGTGGTATTTGACAGCACAGAGGGAAAAACAAACGGCCTCTGTAACATATTGTCCCAAACATATTATGTTTGGAGCTTATCCTAAACAAGCAGCAATGTGCCCAAACATATACTCGATTGCATACAAATATATGTATGATTGGATGTAAGAATATATATAATTACACACAAACATATGTATGTTTGGGTCCAAACATTATTACAATTGCAATCAATCACAAATTAAACATATTTTTTTTCTGTGTGTATAAATAGTATTAATTTCTATAAAAAAATTTACCAGTAAGTGTTACTCCCGTCTGTGCAATTCAGCTAAGAAAAATAGAAATACTTTTTGAATAAAATCTGCTAGGAACACAACCGCTATTTGAAGCTAAGATCTTATCGCCCTTTATGCTGCGAAGTGTTTCCCAATGTTGTTTAGCTTGACACGATGTTTACATTACATGTTTTCATATTATGCTCTACAATAAAAACAAAATTTTGGATTGTCGGTTGCAATTGTAACACTGGGCATCAACTATTCCTATTTAAGAGATTGCCGGCTATTTTTTTAGTTTTCATTGCACCGTTTAACCGTTTAAATTAAGACAGTTGTGTCGAAGTTTTAAAAGTTATGCACCGAATAACGACTTGTTGTTTCTGCAGTGAAGGAGGTCACACATTCATTTTATTTAAATTTTCCTTTGTTTATTTTGTTAATTGACTTGAAAACCAAGCAAAAATAATCGATGGTTGAGTCGAAAGACGAGAAATTTTCGAAGATTTTTTTTAAATTCAAATATGAACTATGAAATCAGTTAAAAGGACACTAATTCGACGGTTTTAGTCTGTTTGAATGGGAAATATTTATCGCAGATGTGGAACGGTGTGCAAACGGTAGAGAGGACAAGTCCTGCCCTAAACAAAAGCGAAACAATGAAACCTTAGTTTGTTGTGCCCTCAAGCCAACTGACCTCTAAGGTCGCTCAAGAACAGTTGAACTGACATGGCTGCGACAACTGGAGCAACGGAACCACTGTTTCCTGCTCCTCCTGTAATGATGCTGATAATAATAATAACAATGATTAGAATGAATACAAATAGTTTTACTTGATTCAACGTCAGCTAGTCTGTCAGACAGTTAGTCAGTCATTCATTCAGGCATTTCACATAAACAGACACAGATACTCTCTAACACACACACACATACACAACTACAGGCACATGCAAACAATGCAGATGATCTATTATTATCATCATTAAAATAAGCGGCTTGTAAGCATTGTTTTCAAGCTTCACAACAAACAACCAGACGGACGGACAAACAAACACACAGGGGCATGTACATACATACATAAAGCAAACATGCTCTGGCAAAACACTAACTGCCACTGCAACTGAAACACTAAAATCTTTGCATGAGGAGATTGCATTATAGTCGAAAATTTCCACAAAACAGCCGACTCAAGCAGTAGTGCCAAAACTTATTTTGTCGTCTGTTGCTGCTGCCTTTTTGCTTTCGCCCCGTTTTCATCAGATACTTTTTTTTTGCAGCAACAATGAAAGAAACTACAAACTACTTACAGCTACAACAACTAAAACAATGACGACAACAGCGACATTTGAATACGTGTACAAAAGCGAAATGGGTTCGGATGGCACCGAGTAGAATGCGATGTGAATGAAACTCATATCAAAGTAAATCCAGCTACGAAACAACTGCAAAAGTAAATAAGAAGAAACTTTTCACAACGACAACAACAACAACAACAAACGACGAGAAGGCCTGTGCACGAGCAGACAAATCTCTGAAAGAGACAGACAAAATCACAACAGAGTACAAAAGTCACCTATTGATGCCACACATTACAGAGACATCCCCCAAGTCAACCTTAGGGCGTTAATGAACACGAGCAGCCCGACTGACCGAAGAAAGTGAGCAGTGTCAGATTGATACGATCGATGTTGACATATTGAAACGACATGTTGCAACAATGCTATTGTCTTCTGGCTGGAACGATGTCGCTTTCTTTTTCTGATGGCCATCAGAAGAACATTCATCGTTTGAATATTCATTGAATATTCGTCAATGGTAGATTGGATAATACGAGTGTTATGGGGGGAATCATTTGAAGTCCAATGGCCAAAGTCGAACCTGACAACAACATGGATACCTGGACTACTCTAGACATTCAGTTCGCAGCAATTGTAGACGTCGGTCAAATGACTTGAAGTTAGAGTTTCGGTTTTTTTTTGCTGTTACCTAGAGAAGGGGTTCTCTGTCGTTCGATTTGATGACACTCAAAATATATTAGCCAAATGGAAAGTAATCGAGGGGATATGTGACCGTATCATCCCAATTAACAGAAATCTAAAATCGATCGCCACTAACTACACGACTGTGGTATATTGGAGTCGTTAATAGAACAGTGACCCGGTTGGTTCAATCAAAATAGAAACTTATCAGGTCTATTTAGATAATTTCTGGTCATGTTGAATCTGAATCGAATTATTTTAATGTAAACCTCGCCTGGCATTGATCAGAAAAACCAGAGATTTGCAAATATTTATTTAATTATTGAAGGACTTGATTTTTTCCCACGTTGACTTTGGCAGGAGAGTCTCGAAATGCACGCAAAATGCTAATGACCCTTCTGTGACACACAGTGGCTGCTACGAGAAAAACAAATATAGAATACATTGAACAAAGTGATATGGAGATGTTGAGTTCCCGGGAAATCCAACAAATACTTCGAAAATAGAAAAGATACAAGTTCAGAATAATTTAAAGTTGTTTATGTTCCCGAGTATCGATGGCACATGATTGAACTATGGAAACAGGCAAAAAAAGATTTCAAATAAGACGGCAAGCGCATCACAGCATATCTGACAAAATTACAACAGCTCGGAGGCCACAACAAGCTGGATTTCCACAATCAAACAATCCGTGAAATGGCGATCGTCCTTTATCTGTGTATTATTGATTTTGGAAGAGCCTTTTGCAAACTAAGTCATAAGATAATTACAAGCTCATTAAACATCTCTACCAGAACGCCAGTATGCCAAGGACTGAGTGGAATTGCGATGGGAAAATGTTGTGCATTAGTTTCAGACAATATGGAAATATACAAAACGTTATAAGATTTTTTTTCTTTATCTTTCAACGGACGTGATTCCTCTGGGTAAATACTAGAAAATGAGTTCAATACGACGAAAAATAAAGAAACTACTCTGGAATAGTTGAAGAAGAACGACACATATCAAAATATACAGACGGGTTACAAAATAAAGGTGGCAGTTTTCGATGCCAATCAGATTTTTTGCAAAAATGTAGATGGGACGAAATGTTGATGGCGTTTACTGAACATGTTTTCAGGTTCATTACATTAGACCTGATGCTACACGATGAGAAACCTTCAGTTGAAATCTGTACGTCAAAGTTACGGTCACTATTCGCTTCATCTAATGAGGAATTTCTCATAAGACGACGTCAACGGCAATGATAGTAGGTACAGCTACATTTGAATTCATTTGAGCTTCCGACTTCTACTTCGAGAGCCCAACAATAATCCACCTTCTCCCCCCCTCACCAATCTGGCAACTTGCAATGCCTCCATCCGTACAGTAGTTTTAATGAGTAGTCATGCAGTAGAACGATTCTATGTTTCTGTATCCGCCTAAACAACAGTCGCCGTTTGTTGTGACATCTCATCTATCCATCAGTCAGTCCCTCTGTCCATCCGTTCGTCTGCCTGTCTATCTGTCTGCATAATAGTCTGTTATTTGCTATAGCAGTTGTTTGCTGTTGACGTTGTGTTGCCTTTGCCGTTCTTTCTTTACCGTAGATTTTATTTCTTTTTGTCTCTAGATAATCATCGGTATTTGAAAGGATAATACTCATATCTGTCATCTTTGTTTTCGATTGTTGCTTAAAGCAAAATGTAGGTTAGTAATTGGTGAATCTTTGTCATTCGCCTCTGGCTTTTCTTTTTCTATTTCTTTCTCTGTTTTCGTTTTGATTTTTCAAAAAGAAACATTCTTTTACGTTTACGACGGCAAACTGCAAGTCGAAAAAATTGTGCGGTCCTGAACTCTGAACTGTCTACGGCCAACGACGGTTGTCAAACGGTTTAGCTATGGAGAAAGTATCTCCATCAATCAATCGAAATGTAATCATTTTTGTAATAATTTTATTAGCTGCCGTCGGATGTAACTGTTGCAATTGCGTTGTGTGAAGAGAAACGATGAGTCGGCGATGGTGCACCGAACGCAACAACCTGTAGACTCGTTTCACACAGTTTCATTGGCCTAAATACATTTATCAAAAACGTTAGATGGCGGACCCTTTAGTTTATTCATAAAATTAGGTTTCTGCCACTCTTGGATATAAGAGGCTGAAGTTGTGACCCGCTTCAGATGAGTTATGGACGATAAACTGGCATACAAATATAGGTTGTCCCGTATCACAACGATATTCGTTGGAATGGTTTCTTGATGGAACTTATTAACTGAACTCTTAGCAAGAATTTAACAATTCTTGTAGAAGTCGAGCCAATGTCAAAATATCTGGCCGGTATGGAAAATTTTAAAAATATATTAGGGTGTAGTGAAACCCTTTATTTTGTAATTTCGCAAACAATCCGTATTGGTGATCTGATCTGGCCAGAAAGTCAGCTGTATGTTCGTTTAATATGCTGACAGTTGACAGGACTTTGCCAGTGCTACCGTCTACTTCACTATATCACACCGACTAAGCTATCTTGGGAAAATTACGTAATTATGAACTCCTATTGTGAGGCGATATCGACGGCAGAAACTTGCAGCCATTGCCATGCCCCTTCTTGTACCATCCACACAATACGACAGCCGATAAATCTGTGATAATTTGGATACTCACATTCCGGCAGCTACAGTTTAAAGCGATTTGTTTAAAAATAGCACCAATGGAAGATGGCGATTGTTGACACGACCCTTCTGGTACCTCCCGTACATACCTATGTATCCTAATACGTTTCAAGCTATATTTGTGAAATTTATCTGCTTGGAATCTAAATAAGCGATGTGTGAAACATAAGCCTACAAAGGCTGACACCTTTTGTAATTTCCCCGACAAGATCTATCAATCGGATTAAATCGGCTCGCCCCGCTGAAATTTATTCAATTTAAGTATTATTTTATAGGAAATTGTTTGTTGTACTACTTGAAATTGTATCATTTCACCGTGTGACAAAAACTAGATTTTTTTTTTTAAATGGTTATCGTTTTTTTTAAGCTTTCAGTTCAAAAAACATTTTTTTTCGTAACGCTTAAGTAGTTTAAAAATTTGGAGTCTCTTCAAGTTATGCTAAGAAAAGTAAAAAAAATATTTTTTTTTCAAAAATAATAAAAATTGGGGAAAATCTGAGAATTTATAAAAATTGTTTTTAAAAAATTTGACGTGATACAGACAAAAATCAGCTCCATTGGATCACTGAAAAAGGGTTTAAAATCGGTCCAAAGGCTTTTCTGACGTGTACATGAAAATCGCCGATACACGTGTATTTTTATTTGTTATCCCCTTTCCGAAAAAGTAAATTTGGTTCATAGGACACGGTGTTTATAATACATTTGTTGTTGTTTTGATATGCCCCCAATAAGGCCTTCAATACCCATCGTAATCGGTTCAGGAAAATCCCCTTTCAATACACCCCAAAATAAATGTGTATGTGAATTTCTTTCATTTTGCAGTGAATTCTCTTTGCGAATCCCTTTGTAAACCCTTGGCGTTCTCATTTTACAATTCTACTGTGATCCCCTAATGTTTCAATAACAATTAAATATTTCGCCTTGTCTGTTATTGTCTGATTTATAGTCTCGTGTGCACAAACATATACTCATTTGTACATCGTACATAAATGTACGTACGTACATACGTCTATCGAGATAGAGATACGAGTATGTGTGAATGTCTCGTATCTTGCAGTTACATGAAGTTAAACTTGTTTTTTAGATCAATTGCTTATGATTCATTCAGTTCAGTTCTTGTTTGATTCAATTCATTCATTACTTTATCCAAAGACTGTGTATGTGTACATGTTGAATTATATTTCTTTTTCTTCTTTTTTTTCGAATTATTTTGCTTTTGTCATCCAAGCCATTGGAGATGAAAAGGGCGAGGGCAACGAGATTTATAGAGTTAACCATAGTAAGAAGTAGACAGCAAAACAACAACAAAAAAAAACAAGTTCGTCGGGGCGGCATTTGATATACCCTTCACATCGAGAATAGACTACAGCCTCCCAGATTTAATCGAGCGCTTATGGGGAAGTATTTGAAACCCATCCATCGTCGAATGGCAAAATGAAATTATTTTGGCTGAGGGAAGAAAAAGTGTTGTAATTGACATGTTTGCAGCCAGAATCTGTTTCGGATGATTCATGCCAAAATGTATGGATTTCCCTTAAAATTCAATGAAGGAATGGACAACGAACTTCATTGAATTCTGTGAGCTTTCCACGATATAGTTGTATACCCACTAACCGGGAGCCATAGTTTGACCGGTAATACTTTTTCGAAAGAAGTTTGGCTTTCGACCGAATTCTATTTAGATCTTTCTATTCCTATAGAAGTGAAAATTCAAATTTCATTAATCTCCCAAGCATATTTTGCAAGTGTTACAAAACATCTCAACAACTTAATTTTCTTTAAATTCCACAGAGAAGGAATCAACCAAGAAGAAGCAGTTACATACATACGAGTACATACATACAAACTAAAAGTTTCATAAACAAACATACGTTACGCCTGATACATGTGTATGTATAGTTTCAGATGCAGGCAAACACATGTAGTCCACACACACACACACATACTGATGGCGTTAGATATGTACACATGTGTGTGTGCACGTATGTTTGTACGTAAGTCGTTATTCAAACATTAAGACCATGGATTTGAATGAATTGTACTCCTTCTTCTATTTATACAGTCTGTGTTAATTTATTAATTTATACACTGATTACCGACTGACAATGACGGTGGCAATGTTGCTCATTGGCTGTTGCCAACGATGTGAGCCCAGCACAACTTTTGCATTCGGCAATGGTAGAGGACTAACACAAAAATTGAGTTTAAAAAAACTGAATACATTCTCTTCGATAGTCAAATCATGTTGTGATCATAAGTCGACACCGAAAACGTTAAATATTTCCAGAGACTCAGATTTATATGAGCCTAATAAAGCTCAGACATTCAATGTTATTTATTTATTACAATTCACAATAAACTACTTAATAAAGCACCAGCAACGAAGGCTCTCTGTGTTTTTAAGGAGTTAGTATATATAAATTAACCCTCTAACCCGCAAGAGTGCTTCGAGGCACTACTTAAGAGGCAAATTCTGGTATTGATTTTAAAAATTTGCTGTAGAACACTTCCATAAAAAGAAGGTGTCCTTTTTCGAAACCACATAGTTTGCCGGGTGTACTTATGATTGCACAAACATACAGCTCTTCTTAGCTTCACAGAATTCAGTTAAGTCGAATTGAGTTGAGTTGAGACATACGACGACCTTTTGGCAATTGTTGCAGTTTTTACATCAGCCACCGCCGTCTATAGCTTTCCATTTCATTCAAGTCACCTCAACACACACACACACACACTCTCTCTCGTTCTCTATCTCCGCCGTAGACATCAAGCCACCCCGCACCCGTACACGGACTACAAGTACTCTATTGATGTGAGTGGCTGCCAGTCGCTGGGTTACTACATATATATATCATAGTCCCCCCACCAGTCTCTTGCATAGTCTCAACTCAGCCAAAGCAAAACGAGCCGATCCGAACCAAACCCCATTAAGAAGTCAACGTTACAATTATGAATAATTCATCAACATCATCACTATCAACACTCAACCATTCACAATCATCAGCAGTTGAGTGTAGATCAACTCTGTGTTATCGCTTGTCGTTGTCGTCGACGATGTCAATTTCGCCGGCATTTGGTTGGAGCGGTTTCACTGCGGCTCCCGCTCCCGCTGCCACTGTTGGTGTTGTGTTGCTCTGCTTGCTTTGACGATAGATTGAGAATTGTATTGAATGCAAAATATGCATACAAATTGAGTCGTCATATCGGCTCAGTTCGTGTGTGTGTGTATTTTGAGGAAATGGACAATGGGGCAGAGTCACCGGCAGGCCGAGAGCGGAGCGACAATGGAATCGATGTCAATTAATTGTGTGTCTCAATACATGGTCGTGAATTTGGAAAGTGTCATGAAATGTAATTATGCCGTGTTCCCCTTGGAAGGCGACTGTGCCACATATCCAGTCTGCCGATACTAATCTTCCCGTTGCCACATTTCAAGGGAATATGTGCCATATTCGAAACGATGTCACCGGAGAGTAATAATTTGCATAGGGTCATTGTTGAATTTAAAAACATTTAAGGATGATTGATTGGCTTCCCTGCTTTGTGTGTTAAACAAAACTATCAGTCCATCTGGGGGCAAACAAAATAATACGACCTAGTAAGAACGTATTTAGGTGCTAAAGAAATATAAATTGATAGACCTTAGCTGATACATTTTCTGAAAAGTTCAATAATTCTACTGATGATGATGAAGTCTTATTGATGAAGTTTGTACGACCAATTTATTTTATTTATTTATTTATTATTAATTACAATACAAAGTAAATTTATATTCTAATTTTGGGTCCAAGGGTAAACCGGGTGACACAGACCATATGTTTAGATTTTTGCAGCGACAGACCAAAGCCTCTGGTGGGAATCGAAACCACAACCCCCACGCTGATAGGCAAGCACGCTACCAACTCGCCTACCGGGGCGCTTACGACCAATTGTTAACACCGCCAACAGTCTCATTTGCAAATATTTTCCGTTGCGTCAACGCATATGGTTTTTCATTTATATATTTTATAAAATCAATCACTTTTTCCACACATTCTTTAATTTTTTTTATTTTTTTTTCTTTCAAACCACCAGTACAAACATGTAATAACAAAATGCGAATGAAGTAAAGAAGTTGAGTGGACATGCCCTCACGCGTACCAACCAAGTTGGCCAACTTGAGCTGAAATCAAAATATTTTGATTTTCATTCAACCGAAGACCACACACGTGTGAGGGCCGCATAAAAAACTATGTTTTCATAGACGAAATAAATAAACTTTCCAGATATACATATGTACATGTCACAGTCCGAATAGTCTTCAACTCCAACCATTCCAACAATTTATTACAAATTCAAATGTTCATCCATCCATTAGTACAAATATGCCGCTCAATGCCACTGCCACACGCAGTGAGCTACGAATAAATAAACGGAGGCCACCACCAGGGTATTGATCATAACGGGAAATCCGAAAAGAAAGAATTCCATAAATGAAATGCGATAGCCGTGCTGTTCGGCCACTCCCGATGACACCACATTGGCCGAGGCCCCAATCAAGGTGCCATTGCCGCCAAAGCAAGCGCCCAGGGCCAATGCCCATACCAAGGGCGTCAAGGGCAGCCTGAGCTCGTCGTTCTGGGCCAAATTGATGACAATCTTTACCATCATTGTCGTTACGGGAATATTGGCAAGAAATGCCGAAGCAATACCCGACACCCATAGAATGAGAAGGATTGCCACCAGCAGCCGGTGTTGCGGAAAAACATTACTGATTATGCGGACGCAAAAGTCGCCCAAGACTTCGATTAGACCGAGCTCCGTGAGTGACTCCATCAAAGTGAAGAGACAGGCAAAGAAGAGCAGCGTTGACCATTCCACGCGCGACAGCACCGTCTCAATGTCTTCGTCATCGGCCAGAATCAACAACAGCATGGCACCCACCAAAGCACTCCAGCCCAACGAGAGATGCTGCAGGTGCGGCACCGTGTGCAAGCAGAACAACAACAACACAAATCCAAAGGCCACCAACGATTTGATCAGCAACACCTTGTTACGTATGCAATAGGTGGACTTCATGTACTGCAGGGTCGTGTCGAAATCTGCGGCCACATTAACTCCCTTCGCCTCAAGCTCCTTCAGTTTCTTTTTCAGGGCGAGGGCCTTCTTTTGCAGGGTGTTCCGGACAATCTCCTCATCAGTGGTTGAGGGCGCTATAGCCTGAGCTGCCTTCTCCCAAACTTGTATCTCATGTCGGACAGCCTCAATTTCGGCCGATTGTTTGTTCATGAAATCGCTAATCTTGGAATATCTCAAGCGAAGATGGACGAAGGTGGAAATCATGCCCAGCACCACGGGCGGCAGCATGTGCAGACAAAAGTTGCCAAAGTTCACACCATGTGTGCTGATGTAATGATTGGTCATGATTAAAATATTCGGCGGATCACCGACCGGCGTCATGGCAGCACCAATGTTGGAATAGATCACCATTGACATAAGAACGGGCACGGGATTCAAATTGCACACTTCACACAAACGTATTGTCACGGGAGCGACCAGCAGCATCATGGTGACATTGTCCAAAAAGGCCGACAAGATGGCCGTAAAGAGACACAGCACATAGATCAGACCAAAGAGGTTGCCCTTGGACAGCTCGTAGGCCAACACAGCCAGATAATCGAAAATACCCGATTCGGAGAGGATCGACACTAAAATCATCATGCCAAAGAGCAGCATTAACGTTTCCACATCGAGCCAACCAATTATCGAATAGGTCGAGGGTCGGGCATTTAGGGCGGCCAAGATGCCAATGGCCAATGTGGAGGCCACCACCGAGGCATAGGTACGATTTACAAACTCCCATATGATCAAAATGTACAGAAATAGCAAAACTAACGAACCCAAAGGTATTCCCACTAACCGATCGACCGGAGTCATATCGAACCAAAGTTTTAATGTCAAAATACCTTCAATGTTTGTGCGCATGACCAGGCTTAGGTGTTTCTCCTCTTGAATCTTCCCCACGTCCCGACTCATTTCCATGACGACGGATTTCTTAATCATTGTACAGTATTCCAATTTGTCTCGTTTATCCACTACCAGGTAATGGGGTTGGGTTCTAATATCTCTGGCATCTCCGCCGTGCAATTCCAAATGGAATGCCAGATACGGTTGCGTTTCACTGACACTGGACTGAGCTTCGTGACCTTCCTTGAATGGTCCCAGTAGATGAACGCCCACAGAGCTCTGCACGCCATCCAACTGGGTCAGTTGGAAAGTTGTAGGTTCGGCGGGAGGAACGGTCAATAGGAAGGGACGCGTCTCACGCTCTTTGTGCGTCACTATGGCAATTGTGTAGATAAGCCAAGTCGCGCAGAGCAAGGCGACTTTTAGCCAGTGAATAGCTTCTTTCCGCATACGCGGTTGAGACGTCATCGATTCAATAGAAGGCTCCACAGCTATTCTAATTTTTTTCTGAATTTCAGCCTCATCGGCGCCATATTCGATTTGCGGCAAATCATCGGGTGCTTCATCGGCGTCTTGATCTTGAAGGTTCGTCTGTTGGCGATTTTCGGTTGGCTGATCCGCCTCAAATGCGGTTTTTTGTGAAGAAAAATTTTTCGACATATCCGATATGGAAGAAGTTTTTTTTTCGTTTCTTTTCAATACGAAACGAATACAATATGAAGTATACATATGTACGAAAAACGCAAGAGCTTTCAATTGAACAAATATTTTTTTTAAAAGTTTGAAGAAATTTTCAGTTGTCTAAAGTAGACGTTTGTGTCGCAGGCGACATGACTACCGCCTAGCTGGTTGTGACAAACCGAAGAGTCGTTTGCCGACAAAAGTTAAAGTAGATAGATTTGCACGAGTGCGAGCAGATTGAGGAGCAAACTAGTGAAAACTGTGTTTGCAAAATCAATGCGCCCCGGTAGGCGAGTTGGTAGCGTGTGTGTTCGATTCCCACCAACAATCCAGCCATATGGTCTGTGAGACCCGGCATACCCCATTGACCAAAAACGAGAATAAAAATTTACTTTGTATTGTAATTAAATAAAAATAATAATAAAATAAAATCAAGCAATCACAGATGACTTCATAGGGTTGGTGAGGAGTGTAATAAATATCTTAGTAACTTATGAACGAAATCACGATCAGATCTCAGTGCACCATTGGGAGGAATAAAAGATTTGTTCCATTACCTTGGCAAGTATGGAAAAGGATTTGACTTAAGTGAGACTGGTGGACAACGAGGGCAAGACAACATTTTCAATAACAACATTTCAACTTCGAGTACCACATAAACTCGTATGCCTCCGATCAGTCAGTCGCGAAATAAAGCAATGAATAACTTTTATTTTGGGCTGGGCAGAAAAGCCGTCTCTCTCTCTCAAAGAATGTTCGAGACTCCTTAGTAAGGATGTGACGGATCTTAGAGTAACCAACTGGAGGTCATGTGCTCAAGACTTTCAACGAGACAAAACGCTGATGTAGTACGAAAGTAAGTGAGTACGGAAATGAACGAAAATAACATCTTTAACTGTCTGTTTCCATAAAACGAATTCGATCGTTCGTTATGAATAGTTAAAATTTAAGTCGCCATAAAACGGATGTTTCTCAGGAAGAGAAATTGATTCTTAATCGCATACGTTCCATATGTCATTCTCTAACATATATCTAAAATTCAGAATTCAATAAAGTCTAAACCCCTATTAAAACGCTTCCAATTTTGAAAATTGCAAACGAAGGAATGAATTCGTTTTATGGAAACAGGCAATAAATATATCGAACATTTAAAACAGATTTTAAGTACTCATTGCTGATTCCGTTGTGGGTTTGCAGCCTCCTTCGTGCAGCGTTCTGATACTTGCTCTACATCCAGCTGATCTTGCACCCAAAGTCAAAAGAATTAACGTGACCACTTTCTCTGCTGCGACCTCCAAGACCCTGGTGTCGAAGCGAGCAATTCATAAAGAACTCCCTCCCTCCCTCCCTCGCGCCCGTCCCACTCACCACATTTCATATTTAATTATCATCACTTCACCAACTGGCAGCGCCATACATCATTCATCGATGTTCGAAACGAATGTATAGAAAAAAGAAAAACAAAAGAAAACGAGAAACGAAAACAATAAAAGAAAATACTCAATTAGTATTTATTTTAATCCATTAGCATTTTGCATTCATTTGCAGTGAGCATTTATGCGTTTTGCACTAGAACTCATAGAACTAGAGATCCGTCCGTGCGAATCTACGAACAGAGACAGCTTGGGCCGAGTAAATTTTTAGCTACTGTTGTTTTTTTTTGTTTTTTTTTTTGTTTTGTTGGCGTTTACAATGCAAACATCCTCCTTCGAAACGGCGGCAGAAATTGCTTTCAGTAATGGCCTTGTCCTACACTCGCTTAAATGAGCAATCATCAACACATTCACTCGCACATACACGCCCGTTCAATTGCACGATCCACGCGCGCAACGACCGACGTCGTTATTGCTACTGCCACTGCCACTGACGCTGCCGCGGATGATGATGATGTTGCTGCTGATGAGGCTGGGCTAATGTCACTGCTGCTCCTATTTGCCACTGTTGCATACGCGGCGCATGGGAAAGTTGCAAATACAAAAAAGAACAGAAACAGAAACAAAAACAAAAGTGTGACTCGTACTCGTACGTCTGCATCTAAAACATGTCAAAGTCACAGCCGATTATAACACAGAACACATGTGAGAAAAAACAATTTGCACAACTTTTTCCAGTGTGCGCCGGCGGGTGACTGCACCAACACATAAACACACACACACACATTTATTTCAACACATGCACGCTAATAAATAAATGAAAAATTGTTTGCAAAAAGTTCCACATTCATGGGCACCCAGATTTCTATGGTGCCGACGCAGTACCGCCATCCTTGTCAGTTCTGTGGGTTTTTGATGGGGTGGGTGGGTGCCGAGTGGCCCAGCCAGACATCCCGGGGAATACCTACAAATTACCATTTTGTGATGAAATGAAAAATGAAAAACCCTTCGAATTAAACTGCAATTAGCAGCTGTGAAGCTATCGGATTCGCAAAAGTCGCAAAGTTTCGCTATCATCCGCGAATGACTGGATGGCATCACCAGCAAAACATTTCCACCTCCATCCATACACAATCAGGAGATAAACAACTTGCCAAACATGAATTCAACTTGAACTGAAATCTTTGAATAACAACAATTGAAAGTTGTATGTACACGAAAACTGGCAGAATTTTGTACTGAAAATTATAATTTGAATTTATCACTAATTGAAATCGTCGCAACGAAAATGCAACAGTTTTAATGATATCGGCAAAACGATCGGATTTGAATATTTGGCATTTATTTGATGATCGCACATAAAACCTATCACAGCTGATTCGACCCGAGTCGTACACCTTGTGTTTTAAGAAATTGTTCGGTGGATGTCTTTAAGAAGTCAGTTAACGCTTAATCTCCAATGACTCGCGAGCAATAACAACTATGTTACTTACGGTGTTGTTAATTAACAAATGGCGAACTTCTCTCAAAAACATATATCGGCATTTCAGGTTGAAAAAAGACCAGTGTATAGTTGAGCTGTCGAGAACGAATGTGGAACACACCACGCACATTTTATATTGATGATTTTCGAAGGTTACACACAAAAAAAACGGAAGCCGAGAAATGTATATGTCCTGGACATTCTTATTTCTTCGCCGCAACTACTTCATCTTGTTCAAATTTTAATTTATCGTGCAGCCTGCGTTGTCAACGTAAACCATACGTATTTTATTGTAAGAGACCACGCTCTACACAAGAGGCGAATCAGTCAGCCCCAAAACATAATTTAACTTTCAAAGTTACTTCCACCTTTTGTAACGTGCGTCACAAAACCTGCTGATCAATTATTTCGCAACAACATCTCTTTCCGAGGTTAACTTTTTTTTTTTTGAATTTCACTCCACCCTATTAAAGGTATCTCTTTTGACAGATTTCCCATATCCGAGCCAGCATGTAGGCCACGAATGGATTTGACCAATTACATATGAGAAGAGTCTAAATTACCCACAAGGTTATTTTCAACTAATTCGGCGGCATTTATGAGGAGAACGCGCCGCAACCATTACAATGACAGGTGTTTGAACCTAAGTATCTTGTGTAATTGTTGCGCACCAAGACGAGATTCCGTTTGAAAAGAGCTTCGATTAGAAGTGATTTCATTAATCGATCAAAAAAAATAGCATATCGAAAATGATCGGATTTGATTTTGTTTTCTGTCGTACTCGTAGATGTCTGCATTGTGAAGCTTGTGCCTCTGAATGACACCGACAGTATTCCCAACTAAACTCCACCTCAAGTTAGACGACCTCACTCTTCTATTGTCAGTTAGTTTATGGACTGATAATTTATATTAAACCACAATCGCCACAACTGACGTTCCTCGTTCCAATCACCTGTACATTTATTACATCTTTCGCAAATTTCTACTACTTTTTAATTACTCCAATGACATCATCAGGTGAAAATCCTCAGGAGGTTGACACATCAATACGTTAAGCCCTCAAATGGCGGGGGCATGGAAATATATATTCATTAGAGAAAGACAGGCTACACACCACCGTCCATGCACTCGCCCACACTCAACTAAATAAACAAGCTACGTGCAACGCCAACAGCAACGGGGGGGGCGGAGGGCAACTATTACTGCGTTGTTTTTCTTTCCTGGGAGAAGAAAAAGAAACAGTGTCATTTAAGATTAGATAGGGAACGGAATGCATTGCCATGCAATGCAATGCAGTACAAGTGCACTTTAGTGGCACAAATGGCTTTATACTCGCATTTTATGGCTGTTAATGAATGGCTATGAAACTGAAGCATTTGCCACCGACACCGCCGCCATCCATCCATTCATTGAAATCGGTCGCAATGAGTTTGTTGGGCGGAGGAAGTCACACATTCACACATGTGAACTCCTCCCACTGTCCCGCACCCCATCCAAGCAAGAGAATTTGCAACAAAATAGTGCACGAATATATCACTTCTCAAAGTACACGTGTACGATTAAAAACAACCGAAACCGAATCACTAAAAAAACAAACACCACATACATACGTATGATGTATGGGACATCACATCAACAACAGCGATCGTTCATCGTTTTCCCATCAAGTCATCACACAGTGGTGGAGTGGTGTGATAAGTTCGGTAATCTTAAGTGAGTCAATCCATGTGAGTCATGAATAGGGTTCACAGGAGAGCGCCTTCATCTCTTTCCATTAGCCACAACTACAGAGGACGCGGTAGGTGCATGTAATTCCACAAATTCGATGGCAAACACAACAAGCGGCAGGAAAGTCTCCACCTCAAAGCTTCGCCTGGGGAAAGCGCCTGCTGAACTCTCATTGGAGGAGAATGGGCTGGTGAGGAGCGGAGGGCACGGTATAATCGTTGGTGGGACCTTATCAAATATCCCACATTATGTGGACTCCTGAAGAGGTGCGCTTAGAACCCCATTGTTTCCCACTTGAGACATTCTCAATCTGGCTGTCGGCTACTTGGACGAAAGTTCGCAAAATCCGATTCATAGTCATTGGCACTTATGCCATGATTGGACTCGAATTAGGCCTAGAACATGCCACGACCACGCGACATGATCCATGCGGTAGAGTAGAAGCAGACAACAACGACTTTGATCAATGTTAGGAGTTGGTAATTTCTTACCAATCGGCAATGGCTTAACCAACCCATGTACTTGCGGGTAAAATGTAATAGCGGCCACAACTGTTGCCATTCATGCCGAGTAAACTCAAGACAAACACAAAAATATGGAGCAAAATTAAGAATGAAAGAAAATGTAAAATGCCGGCAGCTATCGTATGTTGTTTAATCACAGGCACACACTGACACATGTGCACACACTCACAGTTGCAGTAATTTCAATTGGTCTTCCATTCATCCTTCAGGTCTGTCCATCGCATCAGTCAGTTCGGTGATCTGTCGTTGGCACTACAACAGCCATTTCATTATGTTGCATGTTGCACTTTTAGTTCGGTCGGTGCTATGCATCGTCGTAGTTGTTGTAGTTGCATTAACAGCGCTACAGTTGTTGTTGTTGTTATTGTTGACATTTTGTCACTTCCCTTTCCCTCGCTTTATTCAAGAAAATTGCGACGACGATGACGACGGCATCGAAGAAGCCGAAGAAGACCTAGAGAAGTAAACGATGATGATGCACCTCATGTGCTGATTTTGTAGGAGTAGCTTTTGGGATTACATAACCAACCGTTCATCCATATGTGTGCCGGAGTGTGAGTTAGCTGAGGACGACGAAGCAGAAGTACGAGAAGTAAACATCTCCGTATGCCGGCACACAAGTCAGCCAGTCGACACTGGGTTGCCTCGACCGACCAGTGTTGGGTTTGTGTGAACCCAACAGTTACACGATGTCTCATGTTACGAAGCCAAACGTGCAGAGAGCAACAGAAGTCACAAATGTTGCCATAACATTTGCAATTTCGAGTTTTTCTATTTCGATACGCTGAGAAAAACTCGAAAATACAAATGTTATGGCAACATTTGTGACACAGAAGAAGCCTGTATATCTTACGACGTCTTTCACATAAATTATGAAAATATTTCGTGGGCTGAAAAATAACAAAACGTTTTTTTTTTTGTCAGTGTAATGATTTTCTATTTTAATCAACGACAGGGGCATTGAACTAAATTCGCATGCAAATTAGTCAAGAGCAGAATTACCAACGCAGGCGTCACTTTTAAAAGAACTTTGACAGGCTCAAACGACATTACTACGGGACAATCAGAATTTTACTCCACGGAAGATAAGGATCTTTCCTAGCTACTAGTTTATTCTTCGGCACTTTTAGCCAGCCTCAGCATATTTAGAGAATATTGAGTTACTTCTTTTTGTTACACTCGAAATCCTAATTCTCCTTTTGAAATAATTGAGTTTGCTCAATGGACTGGGGGATTACCCACGGAATAAGTCTTTGAAACTCACACCCTTTGCACCTACAACAATGCGTCAAATTTTATGATTTTATATTTCTCAATTCCGTTGAGATGTGAGTACAGATTTAATATTTATTTTTTCCCCCAACACAATTTGTAATTTTTGTGACAATTTAGCTGGAAGTAATTTTTGTTTTTTCCAGTCACGTCGATTCTCCTGTGCGTTTCCCATTGAAAGATCAAACAGGTCAATTCAATGTGACATGTAGATGGCGCTGTAGTCGAGGTCGCTTTTACACAATATTCCATTAACTCTACAGAGGAAACTCCTACCTCTACCAGGTATGGGAGAGAATCGTGCAAGTCAAACCCCACACACATTTCAGTGTTAGCTCAATGTAATCTAACGCCTTTTGAAGCCGTGACGGATGTGCTCCAGATGGCCACATCTGTCAATCATCGACGCCCTCATGCCGAAAGGACAAAATGTTCTCAGTGTATTTGATGAGAGGGAAAAAAAAAAGTTCATCATAGTACGAAGAGTTGAAATTGTCCAGACTTTTCATTCACAAGATAGTTATGTGTGCATATGTGTATGCATGTGCATGTATATGTAGATTCATATTTATTTACCTAGATATGTACATGTAGATATGTATTAAGCTATGTAAGTCGTTGTGTTTAGTTATTTATATACACTTATCAGAGAAACATTTTGTAAACGCGGGCAACACTCAGTCGTACATGCGAAACGGGCAAACGTTCTCCCAGTTTCTAGTTTCTGGTTGTAGGCCCATCGTGGTGCAACCCATTGTTGCATAGAAGAAAGCGCAGTGCAAAGTGTGGAGAATGAAACATTTCATGTTTGCCTGCATCTCGATTTATGTGTGGCATATTTGCAACGGAAAGTCAGTAATTTCTGTAGTAGCAGCGACAGCCCATGTACGAGTGAGTATGAATGAATGCATAAATGGGCTGGCAACACCGAGGCAACTGTAGCGCCAACGACAGTGACAGCGGCAACGGCCACATACTCTGCACAACGTGTACTTGCATGCACACTCAGGCATACATAACTGGCGATGTCATAGACATTCATTGTCAGAAGTCAGTGGAAGAAGCATGCACCGAGTGTTGTTGTCGATTTGTATGTGAAAACACCCGCTTTCGGGGGCACAGTAAAGGTTGTTGACGCTCCGACAACAGACCGCCATGCCAAAGGATGATGATGAAGACGACGAAGGGGTTCTTCCCTCTCAGCTTAAATTAAGGTATATTTTCATCATAACACAGAAACGTACTAACGGACGGACAATCAGGCACACACACACGTATATACTCGTACAAGGTGACTATGACAGAGAGATGCCTGTAATGAGGCTTCGTTCGTTCGGATCGGCTGTTCATTTCGTGAAGGGGTGGTGGATGCAGGAGGGTCTGCTTGTGGCTCATCGTCTTGTAACTTTAGTAATTTTTCACTTGACAAATTATCTGTATATGTAAGAGAGAGAGAGACAGAGAGAGAGAGTGTGTCTTACATGACTGTCTGTCCGTTTGTTTCAGTGAGCAACATTCAGCAACAGTTGCAATCATCAACAGCATTCAACAAAAAGTTCTCATACACATACACATATACACACGCCCACTGTAGTGAATGGGATATACAAATTGTGGACTACTGTAAACGAACCTTATTTGTTATTGTATCTGTCTGTCTTGCTTTTTAGAAATTTATGCTAAATAATTGCAAAAATATATTTAATGGGCCGGAGAAAAGGCGAATGGCCCTCATCTCACACGTTTCTCTTTGGAGTGTGTTTTTTTGTTTGTTATTTAAGTCATTTAACGGAAGCTATCACATTTGATTGAACTATTTAACGTTTCTTGCTTTATTTTTTTCCTTTAATATTCCATTCAAGTCACTGTATAATGTACTACATAATCTGTTGTACTCCCAGATCGGGACCAACTGTTTAAAGCCGTTTCCGAAAGGCTGCAGTTTGTTCTAGACAAGAAATTACATCGTTTATAGATTACTCTCTTAATCCGTAGAGATCGAACGAGTGGGGATTCAATAAACGCATTAAGAATTATGTTTCTAAACAGAAAGATTTTATTTTTTAAGTTTTTTGATCTTGTGTCTTTAAGATTTTTATGTTTTTACGAATTAAATTGTTATATTTTTATTCATTTTTTTAGAGAACTAACAAAATGGTTTTTTAAGTAGAGAAAAATTGTCTTTCTTCAGTTAACAGAAATTAATTAAAGAAAACAAATTAAATAAACAAAAATTAAATATGAATTTATTTTTACTAATTTACGGAATTTCGTAATTATAAAAGTAATAAAAAAAACTTTATTAAAAAAAAAAAAAAATTTATTAAAAAAAAAATTATTAAAAAAAATTATTTTTTTAATAAAAAATTTTTTTTTAAAAAATAAAAAAAAAAATTATAAAAAAAAATATTTTTTTTAATAAAAAAAAATAAAAATATAATTGTTTTTAATAAAAAAAATAAAAAAATAATTTTTATTAATTTTTTTAATTAAAAAATAAAAAAAGAATTGAATAAAAAAAAAATTTTTGTTGATCAAAAAAAATATTTTTTTTTAATAAAAAAAAAATAAAAATATAATTTTTTTTAACAAAAAATATATTTTTTTTTAACAAAAAATATATTTTTTTTTAATAAAAAAATAATTTTTATTAATTTTTTTAATTTTTTATTAAAAAAAAAATTATTAAAAAAAATTATTTTTTTAATAAAAAATTTTTTTTTAAAAAATAAAAAAAAAAATTATTAAAAAAAATATTTTTTTTAATAAAAAAAAAATAAAAATATAATTTTTTTTAATAAAAAAAATAAAAAAATAATTTTTATTAATTTTTTTAATTAAAAAATAAAAAAAGAATTGAATAAAAAAAAAATTTTTGTTGATCAAAAAAAATATTTTTTTTTAATAAAAAAAAAATAAAAATATAATTTTTTTTAACAAAAAATATATTTTTTTTTAACAAAAAATATATTTTTTTTTAATAAAAAAATAATTTTTATTAATTTTTTTAATTAAAAAATAAAAAAAAATTTAATAAAAAAAAATAAAAAAAATAATTTTTATTCATAAAAAAAATAAAAATGTAATTTTTATTAATAACAAAATAATAATATATTTTTTTTTAATAAAAATATAATTATTTTTGACAAAAAAAAATAAAAAAATATATTTTTTTAATAAAAAAAATAAAAATATAATTTTTTTTAACAAAAAATATATTTTTTTAAATAAAAAAATAATTTTTTAAATTACAAAAATAAAATAAAATTTATGAAAAAAAATATTTTTTTTAATAAAAAAAAATTAAAAATATAATTTTTTTTAACAAAAACTATAGTGGTATTCACACCGAGGTTGTTAGTTTGTTAGTCGTTAATCGTTACTTTTTTACACGCATTTTGTTGTTGTATATTTAACGAGCTATCGGATTAACATTTAACAAACTAACGATACGGCACCCGTGATAAAATAGTTGTTAGTTGGTAAATCACAATCAGCTGTTGCTACATGTTGATGTTGGGATTAATTTCTAAAAAAAAGTTTTGTGTTTTGGGAATTTTCGTGTACATTGAGAGTAAGTATGTTAATTACATGATTTTTTATTTTATTTTATTTTATGTCAGAACAATAAATCAGCTGTTTTACTACGAAAGTTACCAGACTACCAAAGTTTTAAAGAGGGGGTCGTTCACAGTTGGTAATGTTAACAAATTAACAAACTACCGAGTAACAAATTAACAACTTCGGTGTGAATACCACTTATATTTTTTTTTTAATTTGTTATTAAAAAAAAATATTATTTTATAAAAATAAAAAAAAATTAATAAAAAAAAATTGTTTTTGTTAATCAAAAAAAAATATTTTTTTTAATAAAAAAAATAAAAATATAATTTTTTTTAACAAAAAATATATTTTTTTTAATAAAAAAAATAATTTTTTAAATTAAAAAAAAAATTATGAAAAAAAAATATTTTCTGTTAATCAAAAAAAAATATTTTTTTTAATAAAAAAAAAATTAAAAATATAATTTTTTTAACAAAAAAAATATATTTTTTTTTTAAATTTTTTATTAAAAAAAATTATTATTTTATAAAAATAAAAATAAAATTAATAAAAAAAAATATTTTTTGTTAATCAAAAAAAAATATTTTTTTTAATAAAAAAGTGATTGTAATAAAATTTATTTCTACGAGTTTACGGTATTCGTTATTTTAAAAACTAAACACTAAATTTCACCCAAAAATTGGAAAATCCAACATAAATTCACACCGTATTTTTGGTTTAGGGTTTGCACCATGGTCGTCGCCCCAATAACTTTCCAACTTCTGTCGTTTTCCCGGTTAGCATTGATCGGTGACAACAGTCGCACTCATTTGGTTGGTTCAGTTGGAATAACTTGGGCAAGAACGGGGAAACAAAACAAATGACTAATGCAGCCATTTTTCTTTTGTAAATTTAAAATTATGAAAGTAGAAGAACAAGCAGAATTTCGAAATATTACAACACATAGCAAAAACATTTTGCCCTCGAGGGAGGAGTAAGGGGAATAACGGTGAGGCTTTTATGACGACAATTGGTTAGTAGGCTGATGATGATGAGGTTGGCTGCTCGTGGTGGCGATGCTGCAGAAAATGATGACATCGTCGAGGATGTTGGTACGCTAACGTTGCAAACGTTGCATACGGTCCATTGGACTGTTATATAATCTTCGCATACTTTGAGAACATACAACAAACGACCGATTGCAAAGCACAGCAGTGCCAGGACCAGGACTATTCCACACAATTACAAACATATAGCTGGGGGGAAATGTACGAGTTGCTGTGTCGGGTGTGTCGCTGTTATTGTGCCAATCGTCCCAACAACTTGTGATTTGTATAACCTTGGAGTCCGCCCGGAAAACATAGGAAGCCTCCAATAATACAGGGAGGAAAATTCTCCATGTTACAGATAACCTCGGGAAAAGTCCTCCCCTGTTGTGGACATAGACAGCCTCACACACACCCAAACATACGCAGAAAAGCGCTCACATTTACATCTTTTTAAATATCCCAACTTTTTAATGGTGGAAGAAGATAAACAATCACATAATGGAATAAAAATGGAATGAATGATAAAAAGAGTCGAGTCGAGCCGATCCGAACAGGCCTGTGCAGCAGTTTCTATCTAGAGATGTGAAGAGTTTAAGTGAAAAAAAAAAAACCAAATAATTTTACTTTGCAATGCATAGATTAAATCGTGTGGAAAGCTATTCCTGTCGCTATTCCAACACACAACTTTAAATTGTCTGCATCGCCTCCACCTCCCACCTCTTAATCGCCGGCTGGCACACCCCCAGCCTTCTTTGGGTCTTCTTAGCCGGAAAACTGAAAGGTAAGCAGATGAAACAAGTCAACAGCCAGCAACAACAACAACAACAACTCCAACACATGCATATTGTGTGGTAACTCATTTGCAAAACTTTTCTATATTTCCAAGTCTAAAGATAGTTGGGCACATCGTTGTTGTTGCTGCTGTTGTTGTGGTTGTCAGTATGGCATTGGCCGTGCTGGGAACGAAGTACATCCGCAAATCATGGCGATTTTTCAATCAAACGGACTGGCCGACTAACTGACTGAGTGCAAAGAAAATAAACAGAAGGCAAGTGAGTAGTAACTCCGTACCGTCGACGCCGAGATAAAGTGCGCTGATATGTTGTTATTGCCATTGTTGTGGCAATGGTTGTATGCAAATTCAATTGAAAAGTATCCCGAAACACACACAGACACACACGAGGCAGCAAAATGCAAAGGTGGTAATTTCATCAGGAAAAGTTTTCCTATGCGGCCAGGTAAGAAAACGACAAAGCAGCGCCCTAAGAACTGAATAAAACAAATTGGAAAATCTTCGTAGATGGAGGCGGGTGGCGAGACCAGTCAATAAAGTAATGGCTGTAATATAATCAACAAACCGAAAGGCTGATCAATCTTTCCACCACTGGGGGCTATGAACAGCAAGATTAACTCATGGCACCTGTCCTTTATCACAGCAAACAGAAAATGCGTCTAATCTAATGCGAGTAGAAAAACAACAAACAAAAACAATAATAATTCAATTATTATATCCGGGGGATGGACTTATCACCCGTTCTCTATTTTGTGGTAAAAAAATAGTAAATAACTTCTAGTTTCTGCGGAAAACTGGGAAGTCGAAGGGTGTTCTCAAGTGTTTGCTGATCTAACTGGGCAGATGCCAATCGCTGGACATCGGAATAAGATTAATGTGACGGTCTTGTAACTCCGTGGAAGGTGAAACACTTTACGCAAACTTATTGCCAAACGACTCACACAACGTGAGGCTGACATGGCCCTCGTCGCTGTACGGTGCACACTGGCGAGAATGTGATTGCCGTAGCCGAGTTTGCGACTCAGTCCATGGACTCGCCATCGTTTGCAACAACTCAATACATCACCAACACACCATCCTAAATGTTGCACAAAGATCTCACATTATTCTTCTACAAGGTCCAACTGACTCAGAAATTGAAGGCACTTGACCATCCGCTTCGTTATGGCTTCTCAGTTTGGGTCTTAAATCTGCTCAAAATATTATCTTTTCTCAATAAGCGCATGTGATCGTCGAGACGCCAACGCATCCCATTATCCTACAGAGGCAGTCAGTCCTACAGAGACATGATAACGCATTTTATGTGGCCGGAGATTGAAGATATGAACTTGAACGATCTTTGATTTTTGTAGAATTCTGAGTCAATTTGTATGTTACAAAGAAATGCATTAATTCATAATACGACAGACCTGAAATAAGCTGGTTGGTCTATAAAATTATAGCATCAGGCGGTCATAATCCAAACGCCAGATACTGTACGCATTTGCAACACAAACTATTGCCTCTGATCGGTGTGGGGTCATTGAAGCATTTCTAAATGTATGATGACCAGTTCTGATTTACGACAGCCGGTGTTCAGGAACATTTTTACATCTGACACTTCAGCCTTGCAACAAAGTTGCATATTTCGTTCAATTGAGCACAGGGAATTTCTCACTTGGATTTGTTGTGAATACAACTTCGTCAATACATTTACCAGACACATGTGGATATGTACGTTCCATTACAGATCTAAACTGCATGCGATGAGACGCGTCCCAATTTATTGAATTCTATTCAATTCGAATCCAATTAGTTCTTTCTGAGGCGGCTTCTGGCGCGTCTTAGAAAACTGAGATCCATTATAAGTATTTCGGACTTATATACTTTTTTTTATTTTGGTATTTTTTCCGCCGAAATATCATTTGTGCATTTGGTTTATGTGGCTGAAGGCATTCGGTTGCGGTTGTTGGTGCATTTAATCAGAATGGATGGGCGGTGATATGTTTGTGGCACGTTGCATGCGTAGATACTTTTGCGGTGGTACTCGAAATACGGTTAAGTGTCCCCCCCTGCTGTTGTTGTTACAACAACAACAAGACCAGAGTATATTTAGTGTGCTACACGCTTACACAGACACAAACAGACAACATTCGTTCGTTCATTCATTCATTCTCACTCACTCGAATGTAGCGATGGGATGGAGAGAAGTACATTCATAATTTTGTTTTTATGGTTCATGATTCAAATGAATTGAAAAGACATTCATTGCAATTGTCCATGTGTATCTGTTTAGAACAAAACAAAATAACAACAAAAGCAGAAGTAGCAGAAACGTCTATCTTTAAATGCAACAGGTAACTCTGCCCAAATGCAGTTAACCATGGAGTAGGCCCGATCGATGTCATTTTGGATTTGGAGAAATTTTAGCATAAGACTTGAGAATCTGGTAACTGATAGGATCCAAGGAAGACCAATCATCGATTCACAATCTATTCACGATAAGAAGCAAAAAACAATAACGCGACTTAGAATAATAGATAGGGCTGCATGGGTTCGTGAAATACCCGTAAAGCTGCGTAGGGCCTGAGGAGACGAGCTGATACGGCGCATAATCTTGAGGAATGAAACACTCCAGACATTTGGAACCTCAGTTCCTTTTTTAAATAAATGAGCCATTAGCACAATCTATCGTGGGATAAGTCTCACATATCCCATATTACATTCATTGGAGAAGAATGTGAGCAAGATTGGAGTCATAAATCGGTGAACCGAATCAACAGTCGACAAAATACTGCACCTACGATACTTAATGTATGTAATACACTTAACTGTGAATGCTAAACCGGCAAAACGTAGAATGACACTAAGCGACATTGAATTCTCGGTACAAATTGACAACGTCAACGCTTGCAACCGCCGTAGAAACGTCGCGACACAAGAAATCAAAATTAGTTGAGGCCGACAGTTTGCTAATGGAACCGATTGTGTCGCCATCAAACAAAACAATTGCAGACAAATAGCTCGACTAATGGTAAATATACTACACATGATTGTTTTACCTGAGCTGCATAGAGACGTTGAAGACGAAGCGGTGCTGGGTGTTTTTGCAAAAAGGTACAAAATCGAACAAAATTCCCTCAGCAATCATATGTTTTTATACATTTCCGGCAAAATACTCGGAATCAAGCAGATCGAACTCTAGGAGACGAAAACCGGATCTGTATGAAAAGGTGGACAATAAAGCGGTTTGGGACTCTTTAACACCCAAGTCCCTCCACAAATGCAGTGACACATTGTAACGACATTCCATGGAGTAAAGACTCCGGACCTTTAAACAAAAATAGCATCTGACACTTTTCCACAAAAGAGGAAAATGACTCTGGATGTATACACCATTTGTATGAAGTCTGAAATCATTTTGTGCAAACGGTTTTTATGATAAATCTTCCTTTATCACCTATCGTACCTTAGCGCATTCGAAAGACAAACTGAGGCATTTGCAGATTTTATTCACTCGAAAATTCAAATTTGCCTTTTTCAGATTAAAGATCACAGTGATCATTTTATAGAAAATGTTTCGTAAATATTATTAAATATTTTGATAATCTTTTAAATCCCTGTTTTTTTTTGTCCGCACGTACCGCAACATCCATTCAGTGTTTGCCGAGTGCTACCTGTCCGTTGCGAATATAAAAAATGCATGTAAAAGTGTAACGCTGCAAGTACGTATATTTTCCGTTGTAAAGACGACGACGACAACAGAGACAACGGCCACAAGTAGTTGTAATGGCACAGGAAAAGTTGAGAATATAGATCATACAACTAAGGCGAGAGATGTACGTGTGTATGTGTGTACGAAGTACATACATATGTAGATGTTCGTATAAAGTATTATTTCGCAGGTGCTTGTTCTTCTGCCACGTCGTGTACATCATCATCGTCGCCATCGCCATCGCCATCATCACAATCATCATCATCATTTGCATCGACGACCACGGTTTCATCCATGGGCCCCAAACATATCATTCTCCTCTTCCCTCAAGAAACAAAAACTAAAACAAGCCGATGCGTGCGAAGTCGTTTGTCTTGTGGACAAAAAAAAAAGAAAGACACAGCAGTGGCAACAACAAATTGTATGCCGGCATGGCAGGCAGACAAGGAAATGGAGAGGGCGAGGGCGATATGGCTGCAATGTTGGAGGGGAGAAAAAGAAAAATAGTTTTTGCATAAATCTGAAATTAATTCAAAAAATGCATCTGATGACGTTAACAGATGCAGTTAGATGCGATATCAAATCCATGTGAGTGTGTAGATATATGCGTATGTGTGAGTGAGTGTGTGTTGATACATATTTCGGTCTAAAACCATGAATGTAAAGTGCACAACATCCATCCAACCGCACACTTCATTGCGCCGCTTCTCCGGCTGCTCGTGGCCGTTCCATTCAAGAAAACCAAAATTTTATTAGTGATGTGACTCCTCTGTCACAGTCGCAGTGTATTGTGTATCGGTATATGTGTGTGTGTATGTTGGTAACGATTGTCTTAAGTTGTATTTTCTCCTTCTTCGTTTTTCATTTTGACGGCAACTGCCACAACACCACCAGTGGCAGTTGCATCAACAGCAGTGCCAATGGCAGCAGCAGTTTCAGGCTGCCCCAGCATTACTCGGTGAACATGTTTTGGCTGAGTGACTGCACTCATTGCGGTTGCCGGTATGGCATTTGTTTGTTTGTTTGCTGATATGATAGCTCGGACTCTGAACAGTGACGGTATAATCAGTTACGAAAACACAGGGAGAAGCTGTAACTTTTACAAAAGACGGCACGTCGGACAGCCATAAAACGCTACACTCCTCCAGCCCAATGTCAACTGTTCACACAGACAATATCAGGTCCTCAAACACCTTTACGGCATACCAAAGGTCAAAGTTCATATGTCCAGTGGGCACTATTCGTGCCTTCAGCAAATGGAAATGTAAACAATTTGGTGCAGCGATGTATGAATAGATTGCTGCCAAAACCAGCGCCCGCAAAAGCTATCTCCATATCACAGTTTTCATCGCGACACAGCAATTGCATCATGATTCCATGACAGATACAAGCGGAGTACTTTTCAGAGTCCAGCTATCAGTCGATTGGCTGTTTGAACTGAACTCATTAGAACACCCTCGTGACTAGCAGCTAGGTAGTTTGGGTGGTTGCATGGATTGATTCAGTTTGCTTTGCGACTGCAATAGATTGCAATAGCACCAGCACTGGCATGGCAAAAGGAGATGAAGATGAATAGCAAAGTATTTTGAATAGTTTAAGGAAGTTTACTTTCATGAAGACGAAAACGACGAAATCCGAAATGAAAACATTGCCCAGAAGAAAACAACGCATTGCATGACATGGCAATGGGCAACACCAGTACCACCACGGGCTGATGGACCAAGAGGTGGAGGTAGAGGAGTACATACGAAGCTAAAATACAAATGTGAGGCTATTAATATAATTCCTCACTTTGTTCTTTGCCAAAAATATTTCTAGTCGCCAAAGCATCAACAATTATCCAAAGTGCATCTAAATCACAAAAACAAAAAACAAACACAAGACGAAAACGAAGAAGAAGAAGAAGCTGTGTGCGAAACTAACACTCTAAGCACTGAGGTGCATTTGCACACCATTATTATTTAGTTGCTCACACCAAAATACTCTGCTTTCATCTCTTCTCGTTTACCACATCATTGGAATGGTATGGAGACAGAGACAGAGACAGAGACGGGGAGAGGCGCCGTTGCCTTGGGTAGGTGGGTTAGGAAGACATGAGACATGTTCAAATGGCCGCCAATAAATCCATGAAATTATCAATAAGTGAGGCCATTCATGTTTGTCTATCCGTACGCCTTTCGGTCTGGCCTGCTGGTCGGTTGCTCCACACACATATCTGTCTGTCTGTCGCATTGGCTAAGTGTGTGCGTTTTTGTCCAAGTGTCTTCGCAGAATGTCTGCGTGTCCTGGGCATCACAGCGTTGGAATGTCGCGCCTTGATACAATCTGAGAAACTTTGTTGCAGCGCCATCTGTTGGCTCATTTATATTACATACATGTTCATATGTCTGCCCATGTGCATTTCCGCCATGATTTAGTACTAATTAAAAGCATCGAAGGGCGTTGAGAGCTAAATGTTTTAAATTAACCAACATGACGGCTAAACAACACAGCCACGAAGCGCTAATTCTGCAACAATCTACACAATGTTCGCAGAATGTCAGTGTTCTATAATTGTAATAAATGACGTGGATATGTGCAGGCTTGAAGGGGAGACCGGCTGATGGTGCGGATGGTGGTATAAAAACCAATTTAGGTAGATGGGCGAAAAGAATGTACAGATTTTGTAATGGAAATTGTGGTAGTGTCGCTTCGGAGGGTGCCATCTAGTGGCTATTTCAATTACTAATCGATGAATTCAATATCATGTTATAGATCACATTTTGACATTTAGGCGTCATAAGTCACATGTTGATGGCTTACCTTGAGCGGCACAAATTGAATACAATACTGATACGGGTCATCCTGTTTAAAGGTGGCTTCGAAAGGCTCTAGCTTTTTCTTAGAAAGGATTATATTGAATTTATGGATTGGAAACACTTGCAAGCCTATTATAGAGCAACCAATTGACAAAGAAATTCCAAAATTCAGTATGTGGGTAAATATTTTCTCTTGGAGGCATACTCTCTCCAAGGATATACAGTAGGGTGGAGTGAAATTCAAAAAAAAAGTTAACCTCGGAAAGAGATGTAGTCTGGGGTCCTAATGAGGGAAAAAATAAAGAAAAACATTTTAAAAAAATTTTAGGGGTCGCGCCACTCCCTCGAAATTTGGAAATTATCGCTATTTTGGCGTTGATTTTAGAAAAATCCTAAAAAGTTTTATGTCAATAAATGTTTGCAATAGCGTAAACAATGAAATAAGGGCATGAAAAAATTTAAAAAAAATTTTCGCATTGTTCAAAAATTTCAAAAAGTAAAATAAGTCAAATCGTCCCTTCTTCAGAAAATGAAATCGCCACCAAAGCTAAAAATATTAGTCGATTATCCTCATATTTGCCTCAAATACTTTTGTTTGGGCACTGAACAAGCTCAAACTTTTAAATTTCGAATAAGTTAAGTCGTTAATTTTTAGAATTTTTCTAAAATCAACGCCAAAATAGCGATAATTTCCAAATTTCGAGGGAGTGTCGCGGCCCATAAAAAAATTTTAAAATTTGTTTCTTTATTTGTCCCCTCATTAGGACCCCAGGCTACATCTCTTTCCGAGGTTAACTTTTTCAAATTAAAAAAAAAGCATGTTTTCACTCCACCCTAATATACAGGGTTCTCCAACAAGATGCATTATTCTGAATCACCCGGTATTTCGGTAGCTGTCACTTTTGAAGCATTTATTCTTTGTCATTTGACAAGTAGAAACTATGTCTTTACTAAAAATGGAACGATACACGCTTCAACAACGCATTGAAATTATTACAATTCACTACAAAAATGGTGAAAATCTTTCAGTCACCGTTCGCAAAACTTAAAAGTTTCCGGACCGTGTTATCTCTCGAAGAGTTGATCACAATTGGCCACCGAGATCTTGTGGTTTAACAGCTTACGACTTCTTCCTTTGGGGCCACGTGAAAGATAAGATCTACGCCAACAGGCCAGCGTCGATTCAAGACCTCAAAGATTTGGTTATGGAAAATTTCATGAAATGGATATGGTCCTGTAAGCGCGGTCTTGGTGGCCATTTGGATGATGTTGTTTTTTATTATTAACCTTTTTCTTAATTATGAAATAAACATCCGATCATTTATCTCAAAAAACGCCATTTTTCTTTGTACACCAAAATAGCAACTCTTGTTGGACAACCCTGTACATACATCAGCATCTATTTGGATCGTAACACCCGGTTGAGACCGCAACAAGCCCATCTCTTCTTTCAGTTTGGGTTGTAAATCACAGCCCGCACGTAACATCCGGAATAGTCGATCCCAGTTGCTCCCCACCAACTACCAATGAGACCACGTAGCATTACTACTTTCAGTTCGGGACCAGCGCTCGTCGTCTGGTGTGGTTGTTATTTTTACCGCTGACGTTATTGGTCTAATATTATGTAATGCATCAATTTGTATGTCTGTATTAATATTTGCATTCCAGGACGGTAGGCTCACAAATCGAATGGATCCTTCAATGAAAACCCTATCCAAACCTAAGTCAACAAAATTCAGTTCCACACACTTGGTTACTGCTTGATTATAGCATATCATGTCAGATCAAGGTCGTATATTATACATACGGGACAGCTGGAGGGGTGGTCGTAAATATCGGCTATTTTACGATTAACAGAGTAATCTAGAAAAAGTCGGCTTTACAGAGTAAGTCCGTCCCGGTCAGTGAGAATATTAAAATACATCACATACAGCTCAGTTCGTTCCGTTTTTTTGGAATTTCATAGTTTCGTTGAGAATTAATGTGTGACAGAGATCAGCTAAAAGTTATAATATCCTAAAACAGGGAAAACTTTATCGGAAATGTGGTATAAAACACTACAACAACTTTGACAATTACACAAATTGTTAAAGTGTTTTCTGTCCATTAATCGAGCATTGAAATATATTATTTTTTAAAAGCGATTAAAGCAATTTCATAAACATGAATGAGAATTACTTGTAGTTGATATGATGTCGAACTGAGTGTGAAGCATTCTGACAAGAACAGATAGCAATCGCGAATCACACAGGAAATTCAAAAATATTTCTTTCAAACTTTATATTGACAATAATGTGTGATCGATTCAATTCAACGTGAGTAATTGACTTCATTCTTCACTATCAAGCATACCCCAATTGGGCTGGACATCTTCAGATCTCTATGATGGATATTCCCGATTCCCGATCACAATTTCAATTAAAGCACTAATCTAGAATTTCAACATCTCTTCCAATATTTGATAGCAAAAGGAGGGCAACAAAATATCCTAGTTGTAATTCGACAAAAACTTACCCTGGATCATTTGGCACCTCGGATGGCGATGCCAGTTCCTGTTGAGCAGTTGTCGATTGTTGTTGTTGATGTGGTTCAATCTTCATGTCCATGATGATGAGTGAAGAGCGAAGAGAGACTGGCTAACAGGACAGAGAGAGTGTCGATGTGATGTTGAAAATACGAGTCAGCGCGTGAAAGTGAGCGTGAGCGAGAGAGCACTTCTTGTTTGAGTTGTTGTTAATGAGAGAGAGAGAGAGAGAGATATCACTTGTTGTATTGAAATACGGTTTTCATAACAATTCTATTTATTTTTAAACTAATTTTGCACATATACAAAAAAGGCAACACTTGATCACTATAACTACGTTTCGTTTTGATTAACGCAAGTTGTGCAATTTTCTGGCGACATTCGGTAACGATCGACAAGATCCGCTCAGATTAGCAGTCAACGACACGGAGACACAGAGAAAGACAAGCAGACAACGGTCGGTTAAAGGCAAAGGCGAAGGCGTTTTCACGTTTCTGTTTTGTTTTTCTATCTTTATCTTTAACTTTAACTAGATTTGGTTTTGTAAAAATCTGTTATTAACAACTTTCAATTATTTTGTTGTTGTTCTATTCAATACTGCATATGTATTATATTTATTTATTTTATTTTTGTTATTGTTGTTGCTTTGCATTTAACTTTTAACTTGACTGAACACACGTTGCATGTTAACAATAAACAAAAGAAGGGCACATCGTCGAACGGTGGCGGAGTGTATGAACAATTTACGAGATTTTGTCTCCCCCGGTATTTGTTTGTTTTTATTTATTTTTTGTTTTTATTCCAAACGCAATTGTTTAGCACTGGTTTGATGAATTTCTATTGCAACTTTTTCTGTTCTCTGTTTATTTTTTTGTTTGTTTGTTTTGTTTTGCAATTTCTTTTTGTTGCTATAAGGCGTGTTTTGTTTTTTGTATTTATGTTGTAATTTGATTTTGTGGTTGTGATCTACCTCAAAGATACTAAAGCCTACAACTACACAGCCTTAAAAAGAAAGAAGACAACGTTTTGCTCTTACATTAGTTTTTCACTTACTGACATTTTTCGGTGAAAATGTTGAATTTATAAAAATAAAATATTGCACGAATTCCGTTCAGAACATTATAAACGATAGACGTTGTAACAATCGAACTGTAAAGATAATTTCAGAGATTTTTGCTGTTGTTTCCAATCACTTTGAAACTAATTATCAAAATGAATTCAGATCTTGATGTGTCATTAACAAGGACAGACACGGCCACAAAAAACGAAAGATGACCACAATGGGACCATTTTTCATTTTGAAAAATTGGCAAACAATCTTTGGCCTACTTTCCATATGAAACCGCCAAAAATTAATCAATTTAAACTTTCCCAATTTTGTTTCAAGAGGCCTACAGTACTTGACTCCAAACGTATTTGAGGAATTGGGTAAGTTCTATCACGACCTGATAAAATATCAGACGTACAATTAAATCCGCGGAGATTTGCAAAACAAAACTGTTCCCTTATGCCTCAACTTCTACATACAAGACCTTTGCTACAGCTGACCTCTGACTTTCCACAAAATAATACTAAACGAGGAGCTGCGGGCATCACGTTAACAGCTCATAGACAAGGCCCACTTTGAATGAACGTAAACTAAAACAACAATAAGTCTTCATCGGGCCGCACTTCATCCAAAAAAAAATGGTTATGCTGTCAGCGGTGATCGTTGCCGATCGATGTAATCCATTTATTTTGGGCCAAATTGGATGATGTACATTTGAATGATATGTGGTTTTAAAAGCACGGAGCTACCTGAGGCACGAATTGAGGGCATGGTTATCTTACACAGTTGCGAGGTGAACTAATCAATTGTTTCTTGAAAACTGTCCCACTGTGCAAGGATTACTTTGTCAAAGACATATTAAATGATATTTTTGATTTTCACTGGAGGAAAATTACAAAAATAAATAAGCGAAAATATCTACAAAAGTCGATCATTCTTCATTCATATATTTCACACACTTTCACACACATACATTTACATTCCTAATAGGTATACGAGTGAACTATGGCAAAAATAACGACAGTGACAGAGCAACTGCAATATTTATACTAACTGTGGCATTTTTTCGCGCCCACGTTCGCCCATCTCCCGGCACGGTGCCGCTTTTGTGCCACAGTGCATCTTACGGTATTAATTTACCCCTCAAAGTAAATTGTTTATACGTACACAGTATCTACACACACACGCACACACACACACATATGAAAGCAATAAACAAACGCGCTAACTGCCAATCAAGTATACACGTGACTACGTAATTACAACAATTGCACTCATTCGCTCGTATGCATGTTCGTATGTATCCCGATAGACGTAATATGCATTGTTATTGTTAAATGACTTCGTCTACGTTTACGTCGTTTAATTCATACGTACGATATACATATGTACACACATACTCGTACGTAGTGATGATGAATGTCAGTAAGTGCACATGTGTATGGTTGGTTGAGTGAATGCACATTAGACTGGCCGCAAATCGCACAGTGTGAACACATAAATCCGATTACAATTGAAGATTCTTCTCGTTGTGGAAGGGGGCGGGGACGTCAGCACTCGACCGTCGTAGGAATTCGGAGCACCTGAGTAGCCTTAGTCAATTTATCGATAATGTGCTAATGTGTTTCGCCAAACAACAGCGGGCAGCTACAGCATTTTCTGCGAACGAGGCACACTCCTGCTACAGTTTACAAACTTACACTCCTCTACTTATTTTCAGCCGATTTGTGGAACCACTCTAGTGTACATCCATTTGATGGCTATTTGATTTGTCTAGTCTGCCAGTCAGTCACTAGTCAGACGTTGTCGTCTCTCATAGCGGTGATATATTGAGAAATTTCTTCAACTTTGTTGTTGTCTCTCATGTCCATTCTATTTTACATACATACGTACATATGTACATACGTACGTACGTATGTGCGGTTTTTGTTGTCGAATAATTATAGAAATCATTTAAAATTAGATCAGTTGAGATCCGTTCGTATAGAAACCAAACGGCAAAAATTTCAACGATCGTCGATAGCAACGACCACAAATCTCTATTGGACCATCAGACAATGGTTAATGCAGATCAATTCAAATTGGGAGATACCGTGTGCATACATTACGTGTGCATGGTTACGTGCAGGACTGGGACAACTCAAAAATCGCATTAAAGAGTTAAAATGCTGCCATACCGAAAATATTCTCCGAAAATACACCGGCATATCATTCAAACGAATATTTCTATTTAGAGTATTTTAAAAAAAACAACCGAGTTTAATTTCAAATGCAAGTTCTATTTTCTATACGCTGAGTTTCCTTTGGAAAATCGTATTATTGGAAAGATTTGGTTTGTTTAGTGAAAATATATTTGTCAATTAATTGGAATGAATTGATCGGTCCGACTTTAGTCTCTTTCGGATTTCTTTGATGTACGAGATGCGAGACTATGAAAATATAAAAGATAGAGAAGATGAAAATATAAACTATACAAATTATTGGAAATTTGGAAATTTTTTCTACAATGAGAAAGAACAAAATTCATAATAAAGTTGCAATTTAAAAGGCGTATACGCACTTCAACCTATGGAGATCGAAGTTCATTCTGCACAACTGCAAGTTTGGAAAAAGGTTAAATTTAGAAAAATCATCACCGAAGAATCGATGATCAAATCGGATAAGCTTTGTTGGAGAATTCTATCGAAACATAGGGCCGGATATGGTGCAACTTCATAGAATTAATTTGCGAAAATTTTAATTGAAAGTGTGCAGCTACTTGAGCGGAGGTCGGATTCTGAAACGAATTCTACGGAAGCAAGGAAAATCCGTAGTAAGAAATACTAAATCACATGGGAATGTTGCCCACAGGAAGGTGACTGCGGATATTCCACGAACGAGTCATTTTTGTTGTTTCTGTGTAAAACTTTGTAAAGTTTGGATTTTGAGAGAAATACGCCATTCTAATTCATAATGCATTCGTTGGACAATTAAAGAATTAAAGAATCGACATATTACGCGTTTCCATTTTATCATTTGCCGTCGGCCAAACAAAACACGCCCTAAAGACCATTCAAATTTCAACAAATAGAGCGAAATGTGTTTAATACATCTTTTGTTTCATATTGGCCAAGTCTTTTGGCATTGCATTTCATTTCATGATAATTGGACGCGCATAATTAAGACAAATAATAAAATTCTCTTTCGTTTTGATTTTTGGCGTACGTTTCTCGTCAATATTTATTGGCGCGAGCATGGGGGATTCCATAGCAGCTTTAAATGAAATACGGACGAACGACGTCAAGTAATCGCTTGCAGTGGTAGAAAGCTTGCACAGACAAGTACGTGAAGGGTAAATGAAGTTTACATTTTGTCTGGAATTTGATATGAAGCAAAGTAAATACTAAGGCGATATTTTCAGTAAGGCTTAAAGGACGAATATTTCATGGGAAGAATACATCGTATGAATCAATTTTTCAAACCGTGATAGATTTTTAAAGGTCACCTAGTCGTATGAAATGCATTGAGCACCATAATGATGAATGTCAAATGTCAACTGGTTTGACCAATGAAATGCACTGTCTACCCGTGGTCGGAGGCGTACAAAACCTATTGTATATCGTTTGTGGAAAAGATCAGATGATTGGAAGACCTTCCTCTAATTTTTCGAATTGTCCATTGGACTGGACGCCAGTGACATCTGGTTCAAACAAAATGGTGCCACACAATGGGTCTAACATTCGAAGGGAATGTTCGATAAACCCAAGAAATAATCTGGTCACATACCCACAGAACTCACCAAAAACACTGGTATTGTTTGAAAGCTGATTTGCATTCTGATCCTGAAATCTATACAGATCATGTGATGTGAGGCAAAATGTTTCTTAATTCGTTAACCAGTGACAGCAGCCTCATTTCTCACTGAATGAAGAAAAAAAAAACCACGCATGTCGGACTTAACATACTAGTGTAATGTAATGACACTAATTATGGATGGCTGCAGACATTCCAAAGTAAACAAGCTATCAGTTCGTCGGCCATTTGCTTAGCGTCACCCTTTGGAAAATATTTGGCCTTACCTTTTTAGGAATGTATAGCACAGTTGAGGACCAATCTAACCTTGCTGACCTGACTGTACTGAACTCGATAACAAATTTTATTAACCCTCTTTAATATTACATTGTACAACTTTTAACTTTACAACATCTCCGCCATTTTACGACACTTTATTGAGATTGTTGTGCGTGATTTCATTTGTCATTGAGCGACGAATTAAAATCGGAAAAAATTACTTTTTTGTTCCATTCAATATTCAGTTTTAAAGGGATGAAGCACTCAGATGTAAATAATCTAAAAAGGTTTTGCACGGACATGAACGATTTGACCATTGTGTTTGATAATACATTTTGTCGAGGAATAAACCAAAGGTGTTGATTGAATTTTGCGATGCTAAATGAAAAACTGGTATGAATCCAGTTAAATAATAAACTAGGCCCAAGACCGGCTGGAGTTGACACATATTTCCCCTTAACATTCCATTTAAGAACAATGACTTCACTCTAATGTGTGACTGACTGACAAGGTTGGCTCCAAATGGTCAATTGTGATCTTCAACTCGCAGTCATCAAGATTGAAACGATCTCTGAGAAATATTTGATTTTGTTAGCGGGAATCACACTGAGGCCGGCCACAAGGAATATTCGTTGAAATACTCCAACAACTCCACAGCAATTGCCAGTTGTGTTCTTCATTTGAATATTTGAAACTTTTCTTTAGAATACTCGTAGAAATACTCCATTGACTTTAACAACTCGACAATTTCTAAGGTTTCACGCGCACGCACACACAAACACACGCCACCGCTTGATAGAAATCTCCCACAAGCAAACACTCATCGGCACTCACACACACAGACACACTTCTCAATTGCACTTTGAACTTTGTGGGCAAAGTTCAACTTGATAACTTTATTCGTCCAACAACTTCCTCTAATTATCTCCACCAACTCGGCAAATACACCGACACAGACACACCCACACACCGACATACGCACACATACGCATACACTCCCGGCACGCACACATTGGCAGGATGCAGGGATACGGAAATAACAATGCGTTTATCAATTGCAAAAATAGCACAACAACGACGTATGACCTCACGAAGGAAGGAACGAGTGAACCTACGAACAAACGAACGAACGAATAATAATCAGCTGTTACCATCTCAAAAGAAAACAGCAATAACAACAACAAAACTCTAACTGAAACAGCTGAGCTCTCGTGAGGTATTAAAACACGTAAGAGACGACAAAGTGTCAATGGTGGAGCAGCAGCAGCGAGGAGCAGGAGAACCGGGGGATAGGAAAACCCAAACAATCGCATACCATCGCACAAAAACACACTCACAGCAGATACGAAACGTATCATTTGTTTACATGACGTGCTAAGAAGACTTGAAACTGTTGGTCGTCGGTGTCGGTGTCGGTGATGTGTCGCCATGTGTGTGTGTGTGTGTTGCAGATGACGACGACAACAACAACAACAATAACAAAACAACAGCCGGCAGTGAGACCTTGACGCACAACACCAACACCAACAACAATAACAATATCAGTGGCAGCAGCAATCGCAACCACGATTAGGACGGCAAAATAATAATAATATAAACTGAAATAGTTTGCAATCGAGAAGCCTTGCACTCTGTAAGCATTTGTAATTCTATCTATCACTAACTGTCCACATACACACCACATACAGAGTGTGGCCGACGAACATGCACACGTACATATGTCAGCGTTTGTGCAAAACGCGCGATAACGAGATTTCAAATGCAATGTAAACAATCGTTATGCCGAGGCGATACGGACAGACGGAAGACGGACAGTACGGCCAGTACGGCCAGTTAAACGTGCACATGTTCGTCGGCATGTCCAAGATGGCCCACTGGGAGATATGGTCAAAGCGATAATCAAGGAACGCATCAATATTAACGAGCGCGTCGAGTCGAGGCGATGCTGCCCCCACCTTTTAAACGCACTTTACACTTTTCGCTTGGATTTGGTTTTTCGTTAAAGTGGCATGGAACTGCACGAAATTCCCCAAAGAGAGACAGCCGGAGAGCGAGACTGTGTGTTGTGGTGGGTCGGCAGCGAGCTGGTTGGTGTTGCAGTTCGGGTGGGTGGTAAATAAACCTTTGCACCAGCAACACACTAACACACACTAACACACACACACATTCGCACAAAGTACGAAATTTTTGCATAGACCCCAAAAAGAAATAGGCCTCCGCTCTTGTTGTCGTTTTGTTGTTGCTTCTGTTGTTTGCATAAAACTTGATTGGGGAAAATAATCAATTTTCGTTGCAACTTTTGCATTTATCCGTAACCGTGAAATCCCTTCAAGATCTCGCGAATTCATTTCAACAATTTGATTTTGGGTGAATATTTTTGTTGTTGTTGTTTTGTTTTGATTTGTTTTTTTATTTTATTTTTGTTAATCTTTGCTTTGCTTTTGCAATCGGTTCACATCACTTTTCATGACAGAAAATTGCAGTGGGATTGCAAGCGTGATTCTTTTTTGTTGTGTTTGTTTAGTTGTTAATTTGTGGTGATTATTACACTACTAATTCTAGGATTGAACACAAACACTTGTCGTCCGCTGCGATGGAGAAGACACAGCGCTCTACTAATATCTTTTATAGGTAAATGTATAGTTAGTTAATACAAGCAAGCGCTCGCGACAACTACCGACACGATACTGTTTGCCAAACTGTGTTTCACATGCGACGTAACTCGATGAGGAGATAGATGTGTTCTTCACAATATAATGTGCCGAACGAACGGCTGGCTCGATGACTATGCAGCGTTTGCAGCCAACAGCGACAGCAACGACAACACAATAATAGCGGCATCTCAACCAGCAAACTTACAACAACAGCAACAAAATGCCCAAGGAAAAACTATGAAAAGTCCCCACAAAAAAAAAAAAGAAACCAACAAATTACGAGAATCAAAAGTACACCGACCGACACGAAGCCAACATGCAAAAATCACATACTCACACTCGAAACAGCACAGCACAACACAGAGAGAGAGAGAGAGAGAAAGAGAGAGTAATAAATAAAACACGCCGACAGTTATAGTGGATCACACCTCCCCACTTACAACCCACTTGTACACACACACACACTCCGGCATTCACCAAAGAGTGTATCTTCTCCATCGCCCCAAAACACACACCGTGTCCCACTGCATGCAGTTTCGAAGAATGAAAAAAAACAATGCACTTTATAAAACTGCACAGAGCGCACAGCGCACAGTGAGTGATAATAACATTGTGGAACGAACAGCAGAGAATCTCACAAACACACATGTACGCCGTCCCTTGCATGTTTGTATGTATGTGGTCATTGAGGGCAAGCACAAAAAAGGGCTTTAAAGAGACCAAAAAGCTTAACAGTAATAATAACAATAAAAATGCCGGCTAAGCTTTCCAGAGAAAAGCTTTATTTCTTGAATTTGTAAACAACACAGACTCTCTTAGCATGACTCGGTGTGTTTTGTGTTTGTGCAGCCGCAATGAAAGAGAAACATTAACAAATAAACAAAGCAACCGGATACGGATGTGACGTTTCCGTCCATTGTTGCAACAGAAAAACCCCCCACCCCCCAAAGGCGAACAAGAACTTTAAATGTCATTTCAAGTTTTCAAAAAAATCACTAACAACGAATATTTTATTACATCATATAACTAATGCGGAACAAAAGTACAGGCGGAGAATAGCGAGCGCAATCATATTTATATGCTGATGATGTCCGAAACATAAAACTAATTTGTATTTTTGTATGTATGTATGTATGTATGTGTGGTGAAAACATTCCGACATTTGGCGACGTTCTTCAGTAGGTGCTGTTATTTTGTTTAATTGAAATGAAAAACTCAGGTACACAGTGATAAAATAGATGTAGGATCGTCGATCGCCCTTCGAGTAACTAAGTGAGGAGTTCAGATATACAGGCATGTCACAGAAATGTTACGAAATCGATTTGAATTCCTGTTTCCAAAACCTAAATTAGCTATTAATTTTAATATTAAAACAAATACTTACATTTCTTTGCGGAGTTTCCTTCAGATATTTTTTTTTTTTTTGGGTTTAAGTGTTGTTTTTGGTTAAGGCTGCCAATTTTATATGTGACAAGATCACACAATTGAGGCGATGGCAATTCTTTGACATGCCTGATACTTTATACGTTAAAACAGATGTTAAAATTATCATACTCAACGTATTTAGTATATTTTTTAATAAAAGCAATATTCATAATTAATTTTGAACAGAATTTCATTTCAATTTGGAGTTTAAGTTGAAATTGATATCAATTTCACTTCAGATTTTGTCATGGGTTTCAAATCAATAATTTTTTTCGATTTCCTTTTTCTGGAGAAGCTAAAAACGTTTTGGTTGCAAAATTTGTCGATTTGGGTTTCTGTGACATGCCTGATAATTCGACGTGAATATAAGTATATTATGTGTAGAACTACTTACAGACAAAACACTACTATTGTGAATAATAACCTTTTACATTCACAAAAAGATTTTATTCTACTTTTTTCGTTAACAATTTGAATTCTTTAATAACCGAAAGAAGTAAGGATGAAGGTGAAAAAAGAAAGTAAAAAAGTGATATTGCGATGAATTGCAATTTTATATTAAAGCTGGAATTCTTGTTTTTAGAAACAATTCTGGCTTTATACAAAGAATTTTCGTGGATAGGTGAGACAAAAGAAAACGAGATACGAAAACATAACCGAATTGTCGAAAACTGCGTAGCCTAGAATTGACCAGAGTCGGCAAATAGTTTGAAAAACTTTTAATGTTTATGTTCGAACGAGGTCACACCGATTCCAACGTGCATACACAAGTTGTCATCGGACCACATAAAGAATATTATTCAGGTTAGGTTGAATGGATTGTCATCCCGTAATAATCTTTTCATTCGGAAGCCATGAATGTGATATGAGACCGAAAAATGAGTTTAGCGATTCTTGTAATGGATCAAAATTTGTCTTAAATTCATATGTGTATTAGTGGCATTCGAAAGCGAACATCTTCAAGCACAGCTAGCAATCATGACGTTTCAGATATGCAATCAGTCAACAGGAATCGAAATCTTGTTTTCAACTAAAACAACACCACGTGAAATGTCAATCAAAATGCACGGTGTTCTTTGATTGTCTCGAAATTCATGCCAGACGGATTGAAAAAACCCATAATTTGTGGAAAGAAAACTCATGAACTACAAGGCCTTCATTGTTAAAGAATTTCTTAACAATGATAAAAACCTCCGGATTCACTTGATAGGTTACTAGCCAACATTATTCTCTCTTCAAAACTACAATTCACACCCGAATAGAGGAGGTAAAGCGAATTCGCAGTGAGAACTGAACTTGAAATAATAAAGCACCAGACATTTCTTTTTTACCCACTGATCTCGCTTCTTGTTATGTCTTTTTGACCGGGGATCCCGGATAGTATAACCTTGTGTTGTTGTCGTTGGATAACGGATTTAATACATTTTAAAGTCCATCAGGCTTTGAGAGCCGGACGATTTGTTACAAGTTCCGCGAACGTCAGCGTCTGAAACACGACCTACAATTATTAAGTAATTTGGTGTCTGTGTCTCGAGTTTCTGGGAGAACTCCTGATCCCGATCGTATATTGGTCGCATGTTCGCATGTTCTGTTGCTAGACCAGTTTGAGGAGCTGATATCAGTGATCGACTTAGTTACGATTTGTTAGTTTGATTAATAAGCCAATGAAGCACAACAACCAACAAACACACGAACCGCCCCACCACATGCCACCCTTACCAGCCCACAAGGATTTTAGGGACCGCTCCAGGATTTCGCTGATTGTCGGCAAAAATTTGGCGGTTGCCAGTAACACAGTGCATCCACTCTGGTGCCTCTTGCGTTGAGATCGACCAGTTGCGATACCACTAAGTCGTGCCTCTGATTATCTCTATACTGTCTGTTGGGCCAGGTTAGTGTGTTGCCCATTCACTATACCGGAGTGGGTTCCTGTATTCCAAATCTGAGAGGCAAATACTATACACAGGGTAGACGACCAAGTCGTTTGCAAGTTCCCTGCAAATTACTGACATCTAGAGAGAGAACTAGGTCTGCAAAAGGACTTGTGAGGTCTGCACATACATGTCTTACATTTGTAACAATAAAAATGTTCAAACGTTGATACCGAGAACTAATCACTAGAATTCACGGTTCTAACAAAATATTTGTGCTCCGTCATAAAAACGCTACATTTGACGAGGGAAACGCTACAATTGACCACACTGAGTTCAAGAGATGTGGTTCGCGTCGTTGCTACCTAGTTTTTCAGCAATACCGGTAAACTGTCAATACTGGGAACGAACAAATCATCTATCAAATTCCCACTATTTAACGAATAGAAGGCATGTGTATGACCTTCGATGCCTTGCAAAGGGAATGACTCCCATCCTATCGGGGTAAATGTCACAATGACATTGTTGACAAATTTAAATCAATTCTTACTAATTGACATCTGGAAAAATACATATTTTTATAATCACCACACTGTTCTCGCCACTATATATACCACGTGGTGTATAATATTAGTGTGGTGAACACAATAGCTCAACACAAATACCATCGGAGTATGTCTCTGCTAAGCGATTTGTAAGGTAAATTCCCCACACCAAAGTGCGGGGTGACACCAAAGAAATTTTTTGGTTCAATGTCACTAATCACGGCATCAGTTAATCACAGTTTCGATCGTTAATTTCACTTTTTGAATCACAGCAGTCGTTTTCGATAACTTGGCATCGAAAGCGACATTTTATTTTTTTTGTTGAGTTGTTTTTAATACGAAATGGAAACTTATTGTGTTTCATATTAAAGGAAATATATTATTTGTTGTATTACTTATATATTTATTTATTTATTATTAATTACAATACAAAGTAAATTTATATTCTAATTTTCGGTCCAAGGGTAAACCGGGTGACAAAGACCATATGTTTAGATTTTTGCAGCGACAGACCAAAGCCTCTGGTGGGAATCGAACCCACAACCCCCACGCTGATAGGCAAGCACGCTACCAACTCGCCTACCGGGGCGCCTAAACTTACTTATATATATATATATATATACGATAAAAGCGATAGCAGAAAGAAACTCTCTAATTTCATTTGGCAAAGAACCGCCTAAACAAGTGTTACTCCACAAATCACTTGTATTACACTCAACCTCTGAATTCGTATATGGGGAGTAACAAAATTACATCGTATACATTTAATTTTGTTATTCTATTTATTTAAAAATATATTCCTTTATTCAAACTTATTTATTTTCCGCGTCAAATCACAATATATTTTTGTTTATTTTCTTCCTCATCAGCATTTAACCGTTGCCCTCCGGTCCCAAAAAGTTAATTTTATTCGAAATTAAAGGAAAGGAATAAAAAACTCTAAATTCAATAATTTATAAACAAATTTAACAAATGACATTTCCAGTTTTGTTGAATTAAAAAAAGTGAGAATTATAGATTATCTTTCAGCTAGTCTTACATTGCCTATTACTCTGAATGACAATTTCGGAGTTTCAAACAAAATATTTTTTGCCGTTAAACACTTTTTTTAGTCAAGTCAAGAAAACTCGGTGTCTATTTTTATACGTTATCAAAAAGCCACATATATTACAATTCGAATGAGAATTATAACATTCCACGCAGGATCAGACGGGGAACATTTTTCAAATCAGTGAGTTGCGTACGATATATACACTGACCGGGACCAACTGTTTAAAGCCGGCTTTAAGCTGTTAATGGTTTTCTTCAGAAATTGTACTTGGCTTAGGTGGAAACAGCCCAGGATGTGAACCTGCGTTTGCAGAGTGATAGTCGCACTATTTACCACACCACGACTGTCCACATAATAAGATATTCATAATTCATGAAAACCGATGCAGGGTCTTCGTTTTTATTACCAATTTAGTGAAGCAAGACTTGAAAATGATGGTTAGTGAAACGAAAAGAAATTAAAAACGATCCGGCCTAATGAAAATACCAGTTTATGAACGGCAACGGAAACGGCAATGAACCAATGGCCAACTCTGAAAGTACATTTTGGTTTTAGGGTTCACGGAATATCTGTGCGGTTGCACGTCAGCACGATCGTCAATTGAATGTTGTATGTGTGTTGGTATGTACATACGCACTATCTGCCGCTACATCTTCACATCAAAGAACGCATACGCAAGTACTTTCTCCGACAAGACACCAGCGCAACACGTCGTTACAAACAAACAATGAAAAACAAAAACATAAAATTATCAAGTCATCACGATATGGAGAAATTCTATATGCAATAGAATAGAATTTACAGGAAACGACACAGTAAAAAATACTGTGTGACCAACAATTTGTGTCCAGCGGTGGCGTAGAAATGATACTGATGACCGACCGAAATGACCGACAAACTAATCGTAGACTGTTGATTTCGAAATACAATACAGCTCCCTCATAAGCGGATATCTAAGGGACTGAGAATTTTGTACGATTGTGATAGACCGTTCTACACTTTACAAACGATCCGGGAAGTATTTCTCGTCTAATCGTTGAGAATGTCTGATTAGAGGGCAAGTTTTCGAAGGATTCTCTCTCATTATACTCAGTAATAATGACATTCATTTCAAGCCTTCTCTCTCATTATACTCAGTAATAATGACATATTATCGACGTCATGAATAGGTAATTTTCGAACTTGTTAATTTAAATTGTTCGCATTTTTATTTTTATCAAAAAGCTCATAACAATCGGACGTAAATTTAATTATCTCGTGTCGTTTGAAGGCTGACGATATTGCAGATGGGGCTTGTGTCGTGACATGTCTTGTACAAATCCATCCATTGGGGGACACTAGACTGGATTACATCAATCATGCCACAGATTAAAAAATTACCTACAATTTCAGTACACCAACACTGGGTTTGTCTATTCACCCTACATAGACTAGTTTTATGTTTTCGGTGATGTCTCATGTCATTCTAAGGACCCAATTATTCTTGTGTGCTAACCGACCCATTCTAATATCCATACAATTGTAGGTGTTATTTTTAGAATAAAAATCACACAGAGTGGAAAATCAGAAATGACCAGTTCACATGACAGAATACCCGTGCACATGCAACATTAGCTTAGTCTAGCAACGTAAACGTGACATTGATCATGTAAAACAAAGTGTAGGTGAATGGAAGTCTGGCATATACATATGTATGTATGTATGTATACATACAAAAGTATATCGTAATGTTAAACTCGCGATCAAAGTATTCGCTTGGCGATACAAACGAACTAAAAACAGTGAGAATATATTCACCAATATGCAGAGAATACCAAATTGGCAGAGAATACGAAAAGGGTGAGTAATTGTTAAACAGAAATGTGAAACTCTTTCAACCACAAAACTAAATTATAAAAAAATAAAAAACTGTGCTAAGCTGACCATATCCAAACATAGTGTTGGTCACTGTTCACAACACTCATTCGGAATTTCACATATTCTACCAGTGAGCGCATCAGACAAAATTCCCAAGTAAAATCAGCTTCGATTAGATGTAAAGGGTCCGCCATCTAACGTGTTTTTTTTCAACTAGTGCTTATTTCGTTTTCGTTATTTTTGAACGAATTTTTGTTTACAAAAATTGAAGAGGAGGATATATGGGCAATATTTGGTATCAACAGGACGGCGCTACGTGCCACACAGCCGAAGCTACACTCGATGTTTTGCGCCCTGTTTTTGAAGATCGCATTATCAGCCGCAGAGCTAATGTCGTTAGGCTACTGCATGGCCAGCCGAGGCAGCCATTTGAATGAAATTAGTTTCCATTATTAACTGGAAGGATTGTACTTTCAAATAGAAAAAAAAGGAATTTGAGAAAATATCCAGGAGTTATTTTTATAGAATTTTCAAAAAAAAAAGTTATTTGGCGGAACCTGTAGATGTAAAAGCGTCATCGATTAATGCAACAGGGTTGCCAGCGTACTTAAGTATGTAGTGGTCTTCATGTTTTATACACAAGTCAGAGATGGAGAATGCACCTATGTACTAGAGCTGGCAAACTATCGATGGTACTATCGATAGTATCGATAGTTTGGTTTTCACTAGACTATCGATGATTTTTTTTCGATAGCGATACTATCGTTGAAAAAATTGATTGCCGTATTTATTCAGTTAGTGGCAGCAACTTCTATCTGGCAAACACATCTAAGCGGCAGCTGTTAATTAATCGACTAAGATTTCTTCTGGATAAACGGCGTTGTTAATTAATCAACTTTGATTTGTGATATATATATGCATCTCCATAGTAGAAACCAGCAATGAAAATGACGGCCAGGAAGCCAGCGAAAACAGCGAGGTTGGTGGGGAAACTAATCAGTCGAAAATCAGGTTTGGAACTATTTCCAAAAAACAACAGATAAAAGCGGCAACACATCAAACCTGCTTGATCATTTAAAACATAGCTATCCTTCTTACAATCAACTTCCGAAACCAACGAAAACTATAGATAATTTTTTCAAAAATTCAGACACCTACGATACTGAATCGGCACGTAAAAAAGATAAGGCTTAAATGACTTTGATCGCCACTGACGTGCTTTTGTGCTTATTCCGTTTTTATTAAAATTCACAAATGTTTACAACATAAATTTACAACAAGAATAACACATAAATACTCATAACACACAAATCAATATCATAGAACAATGTCAAAGAAGTTGCACGTATCGTTGAAAAATGAAATTTCACATTCCTAAATTATTCGATACTATCGATAGTTTGCCAGCTCTACTATGTACATATATTTTGAAATCCCCCCTTTAACTTCCCCCATAAGTTGGCAACCATGTCGAAAAGACAACGTTTATATCTGCACGTTTTTATACGATCACTGACAGCAGACCATTGCAATTCCTAATGAATATGTCTGCCAACAAATGTAGTGTTGGCTATTTTTTAAAAGCACGCAGAGAGAAAGAGCTTCGGTGGGAAGCGCTCTCTGTTTATTGTGTTAATTTGCAAACAAGGTTTATGTATAGAAGGTTACGCCATCCCAGCCCCCTTCCCTTTTCTGTTTTTGACGTTTGTCACCAATGACGTCACGCAAACTGTGTTCCTATTGGCTAAAAATTTCGAGCTAACAGCTGATAATATTTGTGTATTCATAACAGTGGGACAATTGACTATTTTTGCCATCAATTTATTTATTAGCGAAAAACGAAAAATTTTTTGTATATTAAGTTAAAGTTTTATTTAATTTTCTTTTTTTGGTATAAATATTTTTGGTAATGTCGGCATTTAATATTCTTAACCTAAAGTACATTCTGCACCGGAAAAACATTCTTTTTACATTTTTACATACTCACATATTTTTTACTGTTGGTTTTCATACATTTGCCCACTGCACACTTAATGTTTACGTTTCGATTTGTTGTTTTATTTCTTCACAAATCTGTCAAAGTGATTTCAGCTGTAGGGTTGCCAACTCACTGCAATATGTACATTTTTCACATGAAATCTTAGCTTTGTTAACTAAAAGTAGGCAGACATAGAGCTGGCAACCCACTTCTTTTTGACGTTTGTCACCAACTACGTCACCTAACGGCAATTTTTGCTGATGGCGTAACCTTCTATACATAAACCTTGATTTGCAAAGGCAACCAACATTTAATGATTGTAATAAAGATGATTGTACTCTGGATTCGGGTAACGAAAGTTGTGTTAGCGCAAACGAATGATTCATATTGACAAGTGCCGGTATTGATCGGCATTGTATTACCTGTCGCTTTACGCACTTCTCATGTTTGTCGAACAATGAACTTTTATATTATTCGATCCTAAAAAAGTATACTGAGATTCAAAACAATTGAAATAGAAAATGGTACATAAATTAAAATTTCAGTCCGATTTTACGGTCTTAAAAGTAGTCTGTTGTAAAAAAATTCCCTCTCAAAAAATCACACAGTTCGAGCACAATTCCTCGATTTGGAGCAGTAGATTTTATAATACGAAACTTTTGGGACTGCGTAAGTACAAAGTGTAACCGGATAAGACGTCTACGATTAAGGAATTGGAAACCAGCATTGCTCGAACGTGTCATCGAAGACTGAAACCTAAGAACGTACTCTAGCATTTGTAGTTAACGCAACGATTTGAAAGAAATAATCTTAAAACAAAAACTAAAGAAAGGTTATTTTGCGGTATCATAAAGATTAACCAGATTAAGATTATTTTTGAAGAAAAAAATATATTTAAATACTACGAGTGCAGTTTGACAACTTCGTGACTTTCCGAATAACATATCGCTCATTTACTTGAATAAACAAAACTCAAAAAAGGATTTTTTTTCAACAGAGCCGTTTGAAGTTATCAATTGCGTCTTACTTAGAATATATAGAAAAAAAAACTATAGGTTTTTCTAGTAACATAGCAAATTGGCATATCGCTCATTTATTTCAATAGTGTCACAATTCAAAATTCACTTCATTTTTTTCTGAAGAAAAAGCTGTAAATCTCTAATTTATGTCAGGTTTTCCCCCTACATTTGTTAAGTAATACGTAATTAATAACTTTAAACGGCCCTCCTGGAAATATCGTGTTTTGAATTGTAACACTATTCAAGTAAATGAGCGATATGTACAAGGTGGCGCAAAAGTAAACTTCCGATTTTTTTTTGGCTGTAATTAAAAAAAAATGAAAAACTTTGATTCTTCTTGTGGATTATTTTTATTTGGTCTTTTAATTTTTTTTTACATCAAGTCGAGAATATGATGTCATGTAAATGGCCGCCGCCAGAGTTCCACTGACATTAGGGGCCAATCGCAAAATTTATAGCATTTTCTGATAGGAGGATTACTTTTGCGCCACCCGCCATACTACTCGCCAACAATCAATTCGTACGCCTGTCCCCTTTTTAATATTTTAAATTTCTGCTTTTTTGTTTATTTATGTTTTTGAGACAAAGTCTATTGTCTCTTTAAAGCTACAATTTATATTTTCTTAGAACTAATAGCAGAACAAAAAAAAATTACAAAAACAGCAACTTAAATTACATATTAAAAAAAATTTCAGGGATACGAACTGATTGTCGGGGGAGTAGTAGTTGCACCTAAAACATTTCATGGTTTCCGTAATAATTTCTATATGTATCTCCACCCGGGGAATTGTTTTTCGACGAAATCAAATCACTATCGAATCTGATAATAATAATAAGATTTCCGAATTAATCAATGTGAATGACAGCGTAAGCATCCTGAAAAACTGCTATTATATTCGTGTGGACTGACAGACTCACGTTGCTCGTCAACGGTGCACGTTGAACCTAGATAGCTCCACACCTTTGGCTGGTCCTTTCGTCGGCGTTTAGGAGAAGGCTCAAGAATTTTTTATAATTTCGCCGAGTAATCGTTCTATCATTAAGATTGGCAAACCTAAATAATAACCCCATATTGATGTAACATTTCCATGTCAGTCTGGATCCACGAGTCTGGCATTGCATTATCGAAAATACCCCCCAGAAACATGACATTTACCCAACTTTGAAAAACAAATATTGAGTCTCTGCTCCAACACAACAGACCTCTCACACACAAACGACAGGCAACGTTCTCTATAAAGCACGGCAAAGGTCACCTTGGAGCAGCACACTCAGCGGTGGTTTCCTAAAAATACAACAACACCATAAGCAGCAGCAGCAATAACCACAGCGGCAAATACAACGAAAAAACGTGCGTTAACAGAATGCATTAACCATAGTAACGACATACAGTCATATGTTCATACATACACACAACGTCTCTCTCATTGACTCAAACATTTTCATTGATTGCCACAGAAATTTCGTCATCATCATATCCTCCCTAGTCAAGCAACCAGCTGACTGTGCTAATGTTTGGGTAGATTTAGCCGCCTGGATTGTGTCTTTCCCTGATGGGGGGAGGGTGATGGTTATACACGGAGAGATCTTCAAAAGAGTCTCCGAAAGTGAGTAATTCAATAATGACGTGGTATAAATAACGGCATAACCGGCATTGTATTCAATTGTTGTGAGTGAGCAGAGAGCAACGAAACACAACAACTACTCTACACAGAAACACAATCAAGGAGACACAACAAAAGTACTCCAGCCAAGTCAGCCCGCAGCAAACAAACTGTCAGGCAGGAAGTCTTCAACCAAAGTGAAACACATTTTCGTTTTTTGGAAACAGTTCGTTCTCAAACGGCCAACAGAAAAGACGTCCAGTCAAGTGAAAACTGTTTAGTGAATTCCGCAAATAAAACAGTGAAATAAGTGAGTGTTTCTGAATGAATGTAATTCTGTGTGTGCCCCAAACAGTCAGCAAAATAACACACACAAAATAAGATACTAATCTATAGAAAAGAAATGTGGTTTTAATTACAACACAAACAATTACATTAAATTATCTTTTTGTGCTTTTGTTAAGTTCAGTGATGTCATTTGAGTGCAAAACCAAGTATATGTGTGTATTATTTGAATGGCCCCAATGATGAAGCATGCAAACTTTCAATATTTATTTCTGTAATTAAAGTATTGCTCTTACCAACTGGTCTTCTTTTTTGAATTCACATATTTTACATACATACATATATTCTATAAATGTGTATGTATGTCTATACATTGTATTATACATACAAACATTTAAGCGCCTGCGAGTACTTTTGTATGAATATTCAGAAAAATATTTGCCAGCTTTCCCACTTATTCTCACAAACAAACTAGTGTTTAAAAGTATTGATCATTACTTTTTTTTTTTTGTTCAAAAGAAATTTTCTAGAGAAACGATTTTAAAATATTTATTGCATTATTACTATTCTGGAATTTTAAGAAAAATTATTGTGTATTCCGTATAAGTTTAGTCGAGATCAAAGTCAAATTAAACATTATTCGTAATGTGGGCGTATTCACAATTCAATATAAAGTATTTTTGTGGCTCTGGTCAATTAGAATCCGGAAAATATCTACATTGTCAACAAATGACTTCCATGGACCCAACCATAAGGCCGCCGACATACCTTAAGTGTTAACCGGAAATTCGAGACTTGTGCCCAAGCCCCAATTGTAGCTGAATAGTGGAAATATTGACATGTCCATGATACAGTTTGGTTTCCTGTCGTATTGGTCAACATTTGATCAGAAACGAAAACAGCTTTTAACATGCGAACTAGAATTCTTGAATTTTCTACAAATCCTTTCACTATGGGTATTTGCAAAGAATATTCCTAAAATTGTAAATGGAGGTATTCACATGGTTGGAATGTATTTACTTTTTTTAATCACAATGTGTTCCCATTACGAAAGTCGGTATAGAAACATTAGCATCAGGTAGTATTTTGTTTAAGAAAAGAGTAGGATATGATTTATTATTAACAGCCTTTCCTTTTCAAACAGCATTATTATTCAAATGTACAATGTTGCGTGTTGTAATACAATATTAGGTGTTATTAGATGTTATCACAGCAACACATCTGGTCACCCTAATGTATCCCAAAAAAATTCCTTAACACTTGTATTGTTTGTTCCTCTACCCTTCAACTTGATTTGGGAGCAAACAAACAAACAAACTTCGTTCGGTGCTACATCCCCACCAAATATTTCAAGTTTATTCACCTTAACATGCCCTTGCCTGAGAAACAACGTGAAGCATCGTGCTCTACACTTACACTTTTCAAATGGACATGCGCGCTCTGGTCAAAAACAAATCGCATACGAAATTAAAAATACTACAAGGAAAACAGCTGCTTTCGCGGAAGGTTCCCAGGAATTCCAGAACAGAACAGGGACGACAGCATCGCACCAAATACACATTCAGTTCGTTCGCCAGAATTTGACTTTGATATTATTTGAAGGTTAAACTTGCACCACACTCTCTTCCAACTTGGTTGTGTACACAGAAAGTTGGAAGCACTCACTCCTCCCTCGCTTGTGCTTCGATTGTGTAGTTTTGTTAAACAAATCATTAACAAACTGTGTGGATGATTTGTTTTGAAAAGTATCTGTGACTTGACAAACGATAAGATAACATGACGAATAAAATGCAGCTATTGTATTTGGCCAAAAAACCAATTGAGGCAAATGCACATACCGAAGTACATAGCCGTATTGTATAATGTCGTGTATGCCTCAATTGGCATAATTTTAAAAGTAATTAATGCGAATAATATTTGCTCTCTTATTGATTAGTAAGTGGCTATACGAAGTTAGCTCTAGCTATCAGTAAGAGATTAAGCAATGATTCATAAAACATGAGACACGAGACTGAAATGTGTTTGTGGTTGGGGGTATTTATTCCATTACAAATGGGTGTTATTCTAGAAATATGGGAATATTTTGTATGTACAAATCACAGTGGTTGGACATCAAACTATTTTTAGGAAAGCAGTCGGCTGAAGTTATTGCTCTGTCGCAACCTGACCAAATAATTGTTTCTGATCTTTAGGAGTTCGAAATTATTTATGTCGAATGTGTAGCCAAAATTACTTTTTTCAAGACTTTGCCTTTCAAAAAAAAAAAAAAAAATGCCTAAATTAATGTATGCGTGTGTTTCAAGAGCTAATCTCTAAAATTGTGAGACATCATAGAAATGTCAAGAAATAATTTGATGGAAAGTGTTCACCTTTGAAAGAAGTACCTGATTTGAGATCTGCAGCAAACAGTTTTCCTTTTAAAGCATCTTGTGGGGAACAACAATTGTTTTTGCCTTGAAAAAGTGGTTCTCTTAAAGGCTGAATACTTGACAGCGGATATTTCTTGCTTTTATGGGCAGCCTCGGTATTTCCCAATTTCCAATTCATCTTTCACAAACAAAATTATTAATTAATATCTTGAATCCATTTTACAAATATCTCTTTAAACAAAGGGTGTATAAAGATATGATAAAAGTGGCGCCCATATTTCTTATAGAGTACAACAGGAAATTATCCAAACCCGTAAATGCTCATTTATTAACATCTCCCACTGCAGCGACATTAATGCCTGTCCACATCTTTCTAACATAAACTATAGTTTTGAAAATTTTTTGTATTTTCTATTTCTATTCATTTATATATAGATTAAGAAAAGTCATTCTTTAGCTAATATTGTTTATGTGTAGCGTTTGCTAGTTTTTCAATGGATTTTGACAGATGCGTTTGTTTCTCTGTTCGTTGTCCACGCTCTCTCCCTCCCTCAGAAAATTGTGTTTATACAAATTTTGTTTTTGGATATTCGAAATGATGTCTCTACAATTCCATTGAATTGACCTTGCTGAAGGTTATACCCATATCACAGACAACCAAATGGTTATTTTCGGTAGTTCCTCTGACACAGCTCCCCCGCTTGTCCACATAAACATGAAATAATCCCACCACTCGTGCCCGTTTCTCATTTCTCAACAGCCCCAACATCAGAGTGTGCGTGTGTGTGGTGGATGTTTAATTATTTGGGTCACACGTGATTCTAATTCGTTCGTTTTGTTATTGTGTATTATTAACAACAACATTATCCAATTTGTGGTAAATAACCGAATTTATTTCCTTTTCGGTCATTTATTTTGATTAACTTCAACCGTATGAAACGTTTTCTCCACATGGTCACCTTAATGTTGAGAATTAATTTAGACCGCAATGGATGTTGCGGTTGGGAGTTTATGTCTGGACTTATGTGCATTAATAGATGTTTGAAGTAGTCGGAAAATGTTATAAACTTAAAAGTACATACCAGTAAACTATTTTTAAAATTGTCATTTCAGTTTGTTTCCAAATACCTAAAAAAAAAAAGAACAAATAATTAAGAATAATATAATTTATATAAGATGTGATTATAAAAATTAATTTTATTTGGGACTCCATTTGATATTTAATAAAACACCAGCGACACTTCGTAGACCAGCAGTTGTGAAAAATGTTATTGGTTTTTTGAGTGTACCTCAGTTTACATTTTGAACTCATTTAGTCCACTGTTGAAAGTAATACACCGTGAGTTTGGGCCAACGTGGCAGGTACTCGCGTTAAACACGGCGACTCTGTTGAAAGTAATACAAGTCTCTGTAGTTCTTAGACTTTGTCTCTGGATTTTCCTCCTTTACAATTAATTGCATTTTTATTGAATCGATTTTCACAGAACCCATAAATAGATTCGACAACCACACAATAAATTCATATACACACTAAAGGAATTTCTGGTTTCTTATTTGTTCCATCATTTTCTGTTTTTTTTTTTTTACTTGCAGTACCTAAAGAAACATGGCTTCAGTCAAGAATAATCTGATGAATCAGGTGGCCGAGGTATTGCCCTCCTCCGGCAACAAAGTGACCATTGTTGGTATTGGCCAGGTTGGCATGGCCTGCGCTTTCAGTATTTTGGCCCAGCACGTATCCAGCGAAATCTGTCTGATGGATGTCTGCAAAGACAAATTGATGGGTGAACTGATGGACTTGCAACATGGTTCCAACTTTTTGAGAAATCCCAAAATTACTGCCAGCACAGACTACGCCGATTCTGCCAATTCCAGATTGTGCATTGTGACCGCTGGTGTCCGACAGAAAGAGGGCGAATCCCGTCTGTCGCTGGTGCAACGCAACACAGATATCCTCAAGCATATCATTCCCAAATTGGTGGAGAACAGTCCCGATACCATTTTGTTGATGGTCTCCAACCCCGTTGACATCATGACCTACGTGGCCTGGAAGTTGTCCGGTTTGCCCAAGAACCGTGTCATTGGCAGTGGTACCAACTTGGATTCGTCTCGTTTCCGTTTCCTGATGTCTCAACGTTTGGGCGTTGCCCCAACCTCCTGCCACGGCTGGATTATCGGTGAGCACGGTGACAGCTCGGTGCCCGTGTGGTCCGGCGTCAACATTGCTGGCGTTCGTTTGCGCGAATTGAATCCCAACATTGGTTCCACTGAAGATCCCGAGAAATGGAATGAAGTCCACAAACAGGTGGTCGATTCAGCCTACGAAGTCATCAAGCTAAAGGGCTACACCTCTTGGGCCATCGGTTTGAGTACCGCTGCCTTGGCCTCATCCATCTTGAGAAACACAAGTTCCATTGTGGCTGTGTCCACCTCCGTTAAGGTAAGTCTTGCACGGCCAACACAATAACATATGATTGGTAATGACACAGGTTTTCCCCGCTCTTTCCATTTCAGGGCGAACATGGCATCGACAAGGATGTGTTCCTTTCTCTTCCCTGTGCATTGAACGCCAACGGTGTCACCCATGTGGTCAAGCAAATCTTGACCAACACTGAAATTGAACAATTGCAGAAGTCCGCCAACATCATGGACGAAGTACAAGCCGGTCTTAAGTTCTAAAGTTAAATTAATTAATATTATAACAACTACCAAACAACAACATCACAAACACTGTAGCTTTTATGGGAAGTAGAAGACAACGTAATACAATCGATGTAATTATGTTGATTAATATAGCAAAATCGTATATATAACTTTAAGAGAAAAACAAATATTTGTTATTTATTATAATTTCATTTAAGTATTTTATGCTTTAGTTTTCGTTTCTGTCGATGTTTTTCATTCGTTCTAAAATAAATTTTATTTTCTAAAAAAAAAAAAAATATTGAAAACATTTTCATTTGTTTAAATCTTTTAGTGCAACTATTCATCACACAAAACCTCAACAATGTTGAATATGAACGTACTATAACTCAACCGTTACTACCTCATTAGTGAAAATCCGTTGAAATCGAATGTCATGTCTGTTGATATGACTTCGACTATTTTTCATTAGCAAAATTTTCTATTAATGTAACTCTTAAAAGATTGTAACAAAAAGAAAAAACTCAATTCTGCACATTTGATTTGAAATAAATTTGAGCACAAACCTATAAAATCTAAAGTTAGTTTAAATATTTCCAAGGGATCGATGCAATCCAAAAATGGCCGGAGTGTGCGACCACGGCCGTTTTTCAGCAACAAAAAAAGAAATTAGGGCGATGGGAAAATCTCTCACTAAAGCGAACTTATTTTTCAGGAGAATTTCTTCGACATTTTTTTTTTTTTCGTAACTTTCTTTTAGAAATAATTCAATGGAGAAGACACAAATATAAATGTTCCCGCAAATAATGCAGGAAACTCCCATAAGTCTGTGACTACACCACAACTTCGTATGAATTACTGCGATCGTTTTGGAAAAATCTAAATGTCAGTCCGAAATAAGTTTGAGAGAAAAAATGTGATATTCGAATCGTTATGGACTCGTTGTAGTATCGGCGACAGTGTCTGGTTCAGGCTAGAAGGCACTTGAGAATTTCCATGTTTTTTTTTAATAATTCCATGTATTTTTTTTTTTTTGACACGTCGACCGACCAACAAACTTTCGGCTCTTTTGGTTAGGTCTGACAACTCTTTTAGATTTGAAGGCTACAGAGGAGCATGTTGCTCCGAAGTCTTTTTGGAAATTCCTGATAAAACCTTCCAAAGCCACAAATTGGAGGAAGTAATGGCAAGCCTGTCTACATTGAAATTACAGTAAAATGATCCTTATGACTAAGTTCCAAGGTTCGGCCAGAGAATCAGTTGGTTTCGGTGTTTTGTGTGGTCGCAAATTTGTATTTGTATTTACTTCGCGAAATGTATGTGTCTTCAGTGTTCAGTGCTCACTTATACAATTCATGGCAATTGTACAGGGCAAACATATTCTTTTGTCAACAAGAATTGAGCCCTGAAACCCATTTGCCTCCTTTGGAATGGTAAAGCGCAAATATTTCTGATTTATCTAAAGAAGTAGATGAATTTGGTTTTTGAAATTCTTCGGTATCCTGTAACAATTTGTACACCGACAAGTGCAGCCTGTTAGTATTGCCGGTACCAATTGTTAGTTCATAACTTAAAGAACTACAAAAGAAGCTAGAGAATAAAATAAACCGTGCAAAATACACAGCACTAATAGTAATGGGTTTACACCTGGGTATTTACCCATTTATTCCAACGTTCATACCCGGGTATTTATCTAGTTTCGAGTAAATACTCATTTTAATAACAACTACTCGCAGCCGCATATGATCGATTAAGATCTCCCATTCTCATGCGGCAATGACAACATACAGTTCTTCTTCCGGTCAATAATCGCATTGTTATCAGCGATCTGTGCGATGGCAAATATTGAAATCTCTTTTAAAAAAATTTAAAAGAACTTTTTCATCATGTCACATACAGACAAATATTATGTGCATTTATGTGTATGCAATATATCTTTTAGACGGAAGTTGGCGCAAATGGTTTTAAATTCGAGGAAACGTCAATTCCGAGACGAGGAGACATTCTTCCAGATGGTGCACCATACCTTATCTGGTCATCTCCCCCCGTCGATTACTGCTGCTTTGTTGATGACCTCACATAGGTTAGCGGGGTTCACATTCAACATCATCATATATGATTGCTTCCTGGCGAAAAGAAGTTTCCAAATCCTCAGCACAGTTGACTTTTCTGTTACGTGGTTCAGTTTTAATCATTAATAACATTTCCTGGCGTCATTTCTAGTTCTATTCCTATTCATATTTCTATTATTTTCCATTCCATTCCGTTTTTTTTCTTTCGGAATTTATAGTTTTAAAGTCCTTATCGCAATATTTGTTCATATCTAGCCGCTTTGGCTAACCAATTACTTTGTTGGCAAGAGTTGTTCCATCGATCGCCGATATTCACTCTTGGTCTTTCAAGATTGGACTAAAATTGCGGGGCTTAAAATGTAGTATGGATATTGCAATGAATTGGATTGGATATTCGGACCGTCTTTAAGGAAAATTTCCCCATTGGTTCTGAAAATCACTCCATGGTTATGTATTTATAAGTATCGCGTGTGTATCGACTTCTCTGCTGAAGACTAGTCTAACGATTAAACGAAAACTCTAATTTGCTTACGAATGGAACCATCTTACGGGCGCTATGCCCATACGGAACTACACTGCGACCGTTGTAAACCAACTTCCGATATAGTTCAATACCTACTCGAGACGTGACAAATGCGCTAAATCTCACCATCAACAGATGCATTTCTGATAACAACAATCCAACCAACTATTAATCACTTATAAAAACAGTTTGCGAAGACAGTTTCAAATCGACTTAAGACTCGGCTGGCTGGCTAAGCAACAGATAGCAATCAGAGAGAACAAAAAATGAATAGAATCTGGAAAATTTGTATATTTTCGTTCAGTTTGTTAACAGTTGGCCGAGCAGTTTCCGTGGAGAAGACGCAACAGAGAAATATTGAAATATTAGCGGAGAGCTTCAGCAAAGGATGGAAAGAGTTCTGTAAGTTAAAATGACATTTTGTATGTCACCGAAATATAGATGGCAAAGCCTCTGTATCAGCACTTGACTTTGGCTGTCTGCCTTGGTTTTCGCTGGGCTGATCATATGATTGATGTGAATGTTTTATTTGTACATCACTTTAGGCGAGGCTCCTGTGGATGAGCGTGTCATGTCACTGTTCAACGGCATTAATCCCAGTGATACCAGCATTCATGTCTTGACCGTCAACAATCAAAGCGTCGAGTTACCCATACGTTCTCTGTCAGAGATAAGAGACTTTGATATTAATCCTAAACGCAAAACGTTGCTGTACGTCAATGGCTTCTATACCGCCGACAGTTACTTCAGCATCCGGGCCCATCTGCATATGTTGCAATCCCGCCGTCGAGATCTCAACGTCATCGTTGTCAATTTTGCCAAAGACATTCAGCAGCTGTACTACGCCCTCCGGCATCACCTGGCGCTGCATGGATATTTCATATCGAAGATACTGTCGGTGTTGGTGGAGAACGGCGTTGATCCCAAGGACATCACGCTGGCCGGCCATTCGGTGGGTGCGAATGTAGCCGCCCTGGGAGCATCCATTTATTCGTCGGAGTACTTCGCTAATTACGGGGCCATTTCAATTGTGGACCAGCTCATCGCCATTGATCCCTGCTCGTATGTCTGTGATTCGAGTGATTTATTTGTGCGACGTAATGTCACCACTCGTGTCGTGGTCCTGCATGGTGAGGGCAATGTCTTTGGAGTGCGAGATCCCATGGGCACCATTGACATTTATCCCAATGGTATTGGCTATTATCCCAAGCGCAGGCTACAGCCAGGCTGTGACAGCTGGGTGTGTAGTCACATGTATCCTTTCATGTTGTTCATGGAATCGTTGGTCGAGGGTGTCGCCATTCCTGCTGTCAAATGTGACAGTTGGATGCAGTTCAAGGAGCGGCAGTGTGATTATGCGAATACAGTCGATATTGGTCTAACGTATCCGGACACGGCGAAGGGTTTGTATTTCTGTGTGACGCAACCGTATCCACCGTTCACGTTAATGCAAAACGGATTGGAATACAAGAGTAGAAATTCTATAAGAAAGTAGGCTACACCTAGATATTTTTTAATAAATGTTTAAACTATTAACGAAACGGAGCTAGTCCCTCAGATATGGTTTAGGGAAATTATTCAATAAAATAACTTAACGATTCAGTTGACAATACACGTTACAAGCCAGTTTAATTGTAAATGGCATTTGGCACAAACTGGTCAGCATTCTGACAGCACTGTGAAACTATTTTAATACACATTCATGAAAATAAAAAAATAAAAAAAATATGTTGTGGAAAAATATTAAAAATTAACCATTTTCTAACTGTTTAGAACAATTTTGTATTGATTTGCCCTTCTTTAAGCTTTACATTTATTTTCTTTAACTTACCACCATTTACTATGGGCATTTTGTTGTTGTGTGATCGGTTTCAACTAGGCACAGTCGGGTTCATTGGGGTGTCCAAATAGTTTTCAACTAATGAAAAACTAACACTGCTTCCACGGAACAAAATGGTACGGCAACAAAAAAAACTAGAGAAGCAAAGAATGCTGCCAGTCTAATAGCTTAAAAAGTCTGCAGATGCCGACAGTCTATTGGCTGAGCTGGAAGCGATAAGTTGGCTAGGAGCATGCATCCCACTTATCTGTGCAATCTGGTTTGGAGCGAAACATTTCTGATGATAACATTGTGCCATGAAGACCACACGGTTTGAGCTAATTACCGCAATATAAATGTACTCCAAATTTGAAACAATATTTTCTCGATCGAATTCTGTGAACGACTGAAGGCCCATGTCTACAACATCCTTGGCCCGTGCAACCAAATCACAAAACTCTATTCAGAAATAAGACAATTAAGTTTATTATTAGTGCCAAAACACTCATACGTACATACCTACATATTTTTAGCAGGCAGGAAAAACACTTGTTGGAGGAATATTCCACATACGAGCAGTTCAGCTGAAGAACGATCGTTATGTTATAATTCCGAAATGATGTCAAATTATATACGTCCTACAGGACACTGTGATATAGTCACAGAAATATTGGAGCTATTAGATTTATATAAATAGCCTATTCGATTTATTGGATATATTTCAAGTCTACTGCAACGGAATATTATCGACAAGTCCAATATTTAGAACATCTATTTAGTGATCATTTCGATGCGCTAGCCAGCAAACAATTTTCTACAAGTTAATCGTAAATCAGCAGAACAGCCTAAAAATATGCTTCATTTGTATGTGCCTCAAAAAAAAACTGCACAATTACGGACAGCAGCTGATCTGTCAGCTGTTAATATATGAGACATCTTTGTGTTGGTGTAGAATTTTGTGAGCGAACGAAATGCGTGATGATTGCGATCGAGAGAAAGAGAGCCAAACATTTAAGCCAAGTTCTCACTGGTCATTCGAGAGCAAACGACGATAGCACAACTGAAACTCAACGGGCAACAGGTTAATAACGACACTGTGGCGAGCAACTTGAACACAGTTTCGGCACGTTTCAAGCGTATGTGTTGTGTAAAAACGGAAAAAGCGCATAAAACTTAAACAAATTTGGGAACAAAAGAAGAAGTGATTATACAAACGGGGGGAAAACTACCAAAACATCCAAGTGTGGAGACCCCGAAGCAAACAAAAAAATATAACATAAAATAATGTAATGAAAATGAAAAATGTTTTTAAACGCAATTGTGCTATAAACCAAAAAAAAAAAGAAAGAAAGAAAGAATATTAAAACGATGAAAATGGCCTTGCAAATGAAAAATATACGAAAATTGGAGAAAGATGAGTTGAAACACCGAAGAAGACACAAAGAAGAGTTACGGCGACGCTAGCTTTGTATGTCTGGCTGTGTTCCGTGAGATAAAAACCGAAAAGCCATTAATAATTAAACTTAAATTACGTAAAGTTTTCATTAATTCAGGTCGATTGATTTATTGAGAACCAGAATTGATGTATTTATCATTGTGTGATCTTTTGAAGTCGCTGTTTAAAAAACTTGTTAATTTTTTTTTTATATTTTATTGAGAACACACAAAAGTATTGACAAAATTTTGTTAATTAATATGTTTTCCGTTTGTTGTAACTCGCTTTAAATATTATTGACTTTCATATATTGTGTTAACTTTTGTTAGAGGTTGGTTGGTTGGTGTTTGTCGGGCTCGTTGTGGCTAAAGCTTCAGCTTACAATTGTTCACACACATACAGACAGTACATACAATGATACATATGTATATATACATATATATATATATGTATATATCTGTCTATATATACCGATGTATATTTTAAATTGGCTAATGCTTCTCTTGACTTTCGTTGGTTGTATTAATTGCAACAACGCCGCAGTTATTAAACACAATTCGTCGTAAACCTCTCTATCTATCGATACAACAAACAATGCCTTCTTTCACTTCCCCCTTTTTAGAAACCGAAACTTACTTTGTGCACACAGCACAACACTCTCTCTACTCTCTCTGTACTCTCTCTCTCTCTTAGCCGCACTTCTTTGGTGAGATATAGTTTTGTGGCTTAAATACAAACGCTGCTCTTTGTCTGTTTTGTTTGATTAACGAAAAAACATTGAAAATCTAGATTTTACTATTTATTAGACTGGGTCAATTTAATGCCAAAAATTTAGTTCGATTTTTCATGTTGTTAATTTTGGTCCACCTGAATTTAATTTACAAAATTAGAAAATTAATCAATATTTTTGTAAAAATGTTTTTTGCTGAATCGAAAACGCCTTCAGATTGAATTGGATTGTGAAATATGAGCCAATATTTTTAACTTAAAAGTGTTCTATCAAAGTAAGTGTACTTAAGAACGAATAAAGTATTTTCCACTTTATTTCAATTTCAAACAGAATTCAAATATGTGCCACAATTTCCCAAAAGGTAAAAAACATTCAAAAGTCTTAAACGATTTTTAACTTAATAAACCGAAGTTTGGCGATCTTAACGAAATTCATCCCGGAGCGAATGGAGTCCGAGACTGAACCGCTGGCACCAGCAATTTACAGTGGTTTTTAATGGTGCTTCATCACTTATATCGAAACTAGTCGATTGTCTCGATAGTCCACGCCGAAAATCGTAAAAAATCATCGCTCGAACATGTTCATTCCAATTCCATTTTTTTTTTTGACCCAGAGTTGTCTGGTGTCTTTCGGTTCAACACAGATGGTCATGAGGGCTTCCACTCACAATCACTGTTACAAATGTCGACCCAGTCTATTGTAAATGCATGCAAACGATGCGATCTGTATGTAATCATAACGAATCGAGTATCTACACTCAGGTACGGTCTTCAGCGTTACGAGTGTAGCCAGAGAGTGACTATCGGACACACACATAATCCACCGGAACAGAGTCGAAACTATTGGTTAAAGCACACATACATACACACACACACACAGAGGGAGAGACTCGCATCGACGATTGCGTCGATTTGCGTTTTCTGTTTCTGTTTTATGCCACTATTTCGTTAAATCATGTGTTACATATTCAATTGTGATTTTCGACAAAAACAAAATACATCGAAATTTAGGAAAATCATAATAACAACAACAGCAAGAAAACAACATCAGACGTTCGATCGATCCATCGATTCACCGATAGATTGATTGAGTGACCAAACGATTGCGACCATTAGTTGACAGCTCACAAGCTCGTCCGCCTTTTGTGTCTTTATTCGGTGTCTCAGCTCGACAGCGGCGGTGTTTTCGTTGTGTTTTGTTTTCGTATTTAATTCTGTTTTTGTATAAACAAGTGTTCTGTCTTCGTGGGGGGTTTTTATCGGGCTATTGCATATACACATCTATACATATGTATGTATCTGACAGATCTTTTGTTCTCTTAGGTAAGTGTTATTGTTTATACATTTATTCTTCTTCTTCTACTAAGAAATGTTCATTATTAAATATTTGTTCTAGATGGGGTTATTATTCTTAATTGATTCCTAATTATATCTCTTTTTGGCTTTAGTTGAATACAATTTTGGTGATCTGTTCCATTCCGAACTCTGCGTTTATTATTTATTTGTCAGTTAATTATATTTGCTTATATGGCAAAATACTGCCACTGTGTAGCGTACATATCAGTTAATGAAGAGTGAGTGACTCGCCAGTAGTATTGAGTAATAGTCGCAGCAATTGTCTCCGGCGATGTGCATGCAATTTTCAATTGAGAAGAGTTTAAAGTGACGGATCGGTAGGTGATGGAGATTTGGTTTTAAGCATTTATTAATTCGTGTTTATGTGGAACCTTTCGGGCAGTAGAGGTCCTGGCTGACTGCTGACTGAGAAGACTCATTTAGTTCACATTTACAATACCGGCAACTGAAAGTCCTGAAGATATTTGTAACAGAGTGTAAACTTCTGAATATTGAATACGTCTTAAAGCCGAAACGATGGTGTGCTATCACACATGTGTTCACATTTAATAGACTCGTTAATAGTTGTTCCGAGATTAGTTCATTAATCTTTGGAAGATACATCGTCAGTTCTTGCAGAAGAAACAATTTTGTTGGCAATTGGCTACTGGTGTTAAGAAAAGTCGTTCAGATATGGTTTTTAAATGTTCGTTAGAAAAAGACACAAGGAACCCATATCGAAGGAATAAACTCTAGTTACCGATAAAAAAAAAAACATTGTCCATTCAATTTCGACATTAGTTTCCTAAAACTGAAACTGCTGGACTCGGAGATACAAAACAATTTAGAAAAATATCATTCCAAAATATTAACTGTGGATTTCTACAAAACGAATTTGTTCGTTCTTAGCAAATCGTCAATATTGGAAGCGTTACAAAATGGATTAAATGGGTGTTTGATAGCGACATATGGAACGCAAGTCCAAAAGAAGAAGCTCTCATTGCTGCAGTTTATCTCTTTTCATGTTTTTTTTTCTTTTTTGTCCTTGTATGAAGATTTGGTTTGGTTCATTTATTCAGCCTGGCGCCACAACGATATTTCTCAATGTAGTTTCGAATTTTATCATTCGCACAATACCCTGATAGTATTTAATACCCGATGGATTAGGGACTTCTTCCGCGGTAGCGTCTTTTAGCGTCGTCTGATTTCTGATTGAATCGAACATTGTACGCTGAATTGCGTTCGTTCTCCCATAAGTTGCAGTGAAGGTCTCATTCTGCTCCTGGGCCCTGTTTGCTCTTAAGCCAGCCCGATGACTTCATACGGTTAAGGGGGTGGACATCCAACACTTTCAATGTCCGTTTCGAAGTTACCGCTATTCCTTTTTGACGACAATGTTGTAACTGACGATAAATGTATAAGAAACCTATAAATAAACCAACCACCGCCGTCTGGCGGTGACACATTGGACTATTTCATATTTCAAGAGAAACAAGTGGCAATTCCAAGAATCCACTGAATTCAATCACCTGTCGCCATGTTGCCATGTCATGCGATTATATAATTATTTAAGAAAAACTGCAAACACACAAAACAAAAAAAAGAAACCCCACAAGTGTTTTTTTTTCTCATCTCGTCACTGATTTTGAGATAACTGATGCTTTCAAGTTTCGTTTACGGGTTTCTCTTTTTTGTTTCAGAAACTTTTTATGGGTAAATCCCATCAAAACAAAAACTTTAATATTTCTGTATTTATGTCTTCTTAAAGTTATTTCGCACATAAAAGTCCAATGTTGAAACCTTGAAAGCCAGAGGGATTTTGAGAAATGTTCAATACGAGTTCGCACTAAAAGCAAACCCAAAAAATACAAAAACACAACACAACCCCGCCCAAAAAGATCAATCATAAATCGTGTTTTCTTTTCTCGAAATAAAAATGATTTTTTTTTTCTCTGGCTATGGCTATTAAATTTATTTATTTAAATAATATTCGGTTAAAATGTCAATATTTACTTTTGCTTTTTATATGCACAAAGACTGTGTTAATTTGATGTTTAACAAAGTGCTTTTATGTTTGGTTGATGTTGATAAAAACGGAAAATCAACGCTTGCCAACTGAGTTCGGGGAACTTAACAAATGAGTTATATTGAGGGTTTTGTATTAAAGAATTATTTTAATTCTAGAATACATCGAGTTGTTTGGTTCGTTGTGACCTTTTAATTTGATCAGATATTATTTTCGAAGAATTCCTAAAACTGTAGTCAACTGGTTACCAAGGAAATTATGAATTTGTTGTTGTGAAGTTTCAAGTTGGTAGTCGCATCTTTTGAATTCCTGTTTTTTGTTAGTGAAAATGTATAAATAAATATTAATTACAAACAGCTTTAAATCGGGTTGTTTCTTTTTTTTTTTTTGATTCACATTTCCAAATTGTGAGTAGAAGATTTTGAGATAGACGTTTAACAAGAAGTCGGCAAATATTTACACATACACAGAGATACAGTTTATTCGTATCTAAATATAAATACATATGCGTATTACAATAAATAAGTCATAAATTTATTACGTTGCTAGTTATTGTTAGTTTCTGTGTAAACACAAATTAGAGAGCAGGTTTGGTTCGAATGAAACGTACACAAAAGTCCCCCCCCTCCCCCAACTTTTTGTTAGACAAAAGTAATTAAGGCCGGAATTCGGATTATTATCGTGGAGATGGCAATATCGGTTTCAAAAAACTAAACAGCTTTAATACCAGTTTCGAATCTTACCCTATACCGTACGGAAGGGGTGGCGTTGTCGATTCGCTATAGTATTGGCTTCACTCTGTCTGCCTTGAGGTATTTTCTATCAAAATGGAACTCACCGTGGAACTCTGTGAGAGATCTTGGCCATTCTAAGAAAGTTGCGATAACCGAACCCAAATTTTTCAATACAAAGTAAAGGATCTGGATTTGTTATTTTTAAAATACAATTATTTATTAAACAGAATCTTCATGCAGCGATATGATCGATACGATATAGGAATTAATGTGTGACTTCTGCAGCAGCAGCTCAAAGAGGCTGCGACCTTTGTATGGCGGCAATATCAACACATGAAATGGTACGTTAAATTTTCTCTGAACTCTACTTGTCTAATGTATGTAATTCATATAATAGCTGGCTTTCAGAGGGACAGGTTTTTGAAATCGAATGCAAAGTCCAAACTTTGCCTGGTTTCCGACAACTGGAAAAACATTTCTGTTTGAACCAAAAGAAATGAATCTATAAGATATAGCGCCACAGCGAGCAAGCGATTCTGTGTCAATCTGTCTAGTTCCACATACTGGTGTAGGATAATTTCGGACAATTCAGTACCTACTCTCGTAATCCGGTTATTGTCTCATTTCCCTACGAAAAACAATAAGTTCAGAAATACTTGCACGATTTCACCTCGGTAACAATTATAGGCTCAAACCTCAGGTAGTAGGGTGCCCACCCATTACATTTTCGTATTGGCCTTTTTCGTTGATCCCATATAATCAATCTAAAGAATCATCAATATTTTTAAGACTATTAACGTATTTGCATAAACTTGAAATGATAATTTTAGACATTTTATACACTCCGATCGCTGATGAGATTGAAGGTAATCAATTAATTAATGTTCGAAATTGAGGTGTGTGTGTGTGCGAGTTCTCCAAAATTACACATTTGATGCTACCCTTTCATCAAAGCACAACAATGAAACGCAAAAATATTGAAAATAATCTGAAAAACAAGTGATTTTATAGGATTTATCACGATGTTTTTGAGCAGTACCAGCAGTAAAAAAAACAACACACGACGGTCGTCGCAAAGTCAGTGATTAAATTTTGTTAATGTCGTGAATCATTCCGCCCGTTTTCAATGTCTGTGTACATTGACACAATTTACGGGAGCGTTTCAGATCGCTTTTTGTTGGTTGTGGATTTTTGTCTTTTTGGTTGCGGTTGTCTGTTGCCTGTTGGAGTTTTATCTAGGTGATCTGTGTTAATATTTATTCAGTTCAATTCAATTCACTAGTCTTGCCTGCCTGTCTTCGGTTGACTACTTTGTTTTTTCTTTCGCCGTCTCTTTTAGCAAAGTGTTTGTATTTCACTTTCATTTTTCATGAAAGTGATTTGTGTTGGCCAGACCTTTGAGTTTCTGTGACTATTCATTGGGTTTTGTTCGAATGAATCATTCATTCAACATCCGTTCATTTGTGGGCAGCCTTACGTTGGGGTGCAGAATTTAGAATTGCCTTTTACTTTATCTGTAAAAGAAGGGCTGATCTAACGTTGGTGCACTCACAACGACAGCAAACATGTTAATTGAACTTTACGGTCGATTTCATCATTTCTGGTTTGGATCTAAAACCATGTAAATTGTCATCTATAACTGTTGGTCACAGAAGTGACCGCCAGCGATTTAAGACTGTTAGAGATCTTGACATTTATTGCCTCTACCATTTCCGGTAATAAACATGTTTATTTGCGTTTCTTCTGTAATCTTGTATTTATTTACGTTTTAGGTGGTTGTTTTTAAGGTGGGCTTTTAATTTGAAATGTTAACACAAATACCGAGTCAAAATTCGGTCACAACAAAATCTGATATCTGTGTAACCTTATCTGTGGCACCCACCGCAATGCAACTGTTTGTATGTATGTTGATTACGAAGATGTATTCTTTTAAAATGAAACACTGAGAAAAATAACTCCAACTCCAAACTTTATTAATGAATGTGAATTTGCATTCAATGGACTGGATCACATTGAGTCGTTTATCGACAGCATTCACCTTAAGCGGTGAAAAATGGCAACTAATTCCTACTCGGATCCAATCGTACAGAAACAGCAGTCAATTAGACTTTAGTGAACAGCTGTTATCAAATTTATATTCAATATACGTATGTGTGTCAGTCAAACATCGATTTTAATTCGCCATGTTTAGTACACGTATAAAGTTCACTCGCAAAATTGAATGGTGAAGCACATCTCATTTGATCGACCATGAAGCCCGTCTAACCGGGATGTGTGTATATCGTCAGAGACCAGCACCGCTCTCTGTGCGATAACAACAGAATCTTGTAAATGTTTCAACAACCGAGTTTCAATTAACAAATTATTCATTTCGAGATGCTTAACTTATATGTTTGTTGACCACATTAATATTTCAATTCAGTCCATTCAGTTTGGAATTCAACAAAACCGGGTGATTCGTTTTGTACTTGTGTTTTTTTCTGTAACCCAGAAGAAAGTTGCCATGGAAATGACTGGACAATTGTCAGTGGTGTCCTATTTTGTCATCTGACGTTATTTGAACACACATGAGAGGAAACCGAAGGATTTGGATACAAAAATATCAAAAACATACTCAAATTGTTTGTGGTTTGCCGAAATAATCCATAATTCCAAATGTTGGATCATATTTCTGTTCCATAGGTAAAGAGTTCTTTAACAATGCAACATATGAGTCAAAATAAAATTAATGCACGTACATTGGCGACAATTCTAGCCGGATTTGAAGAGAAGAGACTTGGACCTGTCGAACGACTTTATATACTCTATTTAGAAAAACTTGAGAATTGTCCGGCAAAAATATTATTTTTTTCAATTTTTTGACATTTTTCAAATGAGCGTGAGAGAGAGAGAACCCTTCCACGCGTTAATTCATTCTAAACAACACTCTTTATGTCGACATTTTGCCCCCGTTTTCAGCTTGAATACGATTATTTTATGCTACTCTATTCAATAAATACAATTGAAGTGAAATATATACATATAAATGTTAATTAGTAATTATTGCAAGTCGATACAGATGTCCGTTCTATAGCATATTTGTATAGCAAATTTATAAATACTTTGATATTTTGTATTCATATATCTGACGTCTATCTACTTTCAGCGGAATTATTCCCATCGAAATTAAACAAAAAAAAACAGCAGCAGCAGCAAAGGCTGACGGACTGGTAGTGCCAGTGTCGAATCCAATAACACAAGACGACAACATTTAAATTCCCCTAATTAAAGTGAATTTGCAGTATTTGAATTTTATATAAAAAAAAAAAACAAAGAAAGAAAGAAAACTACAACAATAAAAAAAAAGCAACGCATGGGTTGTTAACAACTCCCGTGTAATGGAACGTGTTGGAATTTCGCCTGAAAAAATGAGCGAGCACCAAATCAGAAACACGAACAATACAAATTAATATTATTAAAATTGTAAATGTAAAGTGAGTGTGTGAAAAGCACAAGAAACAAAGCAAAGTGGAAAATTATTTCAATAAATAACAAGAAGTTTTTAAACTGTTGGCAAATAGCAGCAACACTAGCCAACATCATCCATCCATCAGCAGCCCAAGCTGGTGAACGCCATTAAATAATTCCATATTGATGACATCCGATTTGAATGCGGCATTAGCAATGGCATAATAGAAGCAACGCGTTGTTGCCTTAATGTTTGAATTCATGGGGAATTTATTGAAAGCTGGCGTTGATTGTCTTTAAAATGACACGTGCATGTCGTCGATATCGATCGAATTGGAGCTGAAATCGCCAGTGAGTGAGTGAGTGAGTGTGTGAGCGAGGGCTGCCCGTTTAGTGGGCGTCGCAAAAGTGTCCAACTTTTGAAAATTTCAACAACAGTGGCGGCAGCAACAACAGCAACATGACAGTTTCGTATGCCGGTGAAGTGCCAAATGGCAGCAGTTTTGGCTGCTTTTGGAAAATATTATGGAAGTAAGTACACGCCACAGATGATTTGCCAACATTTTGAAATAAATGAAATTTGTCCAGATAATATCTTGAGTGCGCAACTTAAATATTTCCATGAGTCCACAATCACCTTCACCTCGAACAGTATCATTTTTAATTATCCATTATCATCTTTTATAGCGAGTGAAAACGATGCGCTTAAAAACAATAACTCATTTTCAATTGGGTTGCTGGGAAAAAAAAAACATAAAATACAAACAAACGAACAATTACTTATGTTAAAATACATTTTAATTGAAATATATTTATTTATTAAAAAAAAAATGCAAGCAAGCAAATGCTGAAAGTCGCAGAGGGAGGCGCTCTAAGTTTAAATAAGTGCGCGAAATATGCAAAATGCGAATCGGCCACACGAACACAATCGAAATTGACGTCAACGGAATTTTGGTCACTTTTGTCGTATGATTGTTAAGTATTCATGACCGTCTAGCGAACCTTAACCCCTTGTCGACCGACGTTACTTAAAAGTGCCATTACAATTATCAGCTCATAAATATTTAAAATGAAAATATGTGTATAAGGTTTTTTTCATTCTTTTCGATTCACCTTAGCCCAACGTACCAGTCATAAATAATATCCCTGCAGGTCCTTGAAAATTTTAAAAATATTGAATTTATTTTTAAAATTCAATGACAATTCAGATTTCGTAAAGATCATATTAATTTATCAACCCCTTCGAGTCTTGGTCCACAAGGGGTTAAGTAAAGCAACCGATATTTTATATAAAATTTTATAAATATTTTATACAAATTGTCACAGGGCACAACTCCGTCTCCGGGTACTTCAACATTTTCTTAGTTTTAGTACTTTTTGTTTTCTATTTAAACTATTCTGCATTAGGTGTCAACCCTATTTCGTTCTTATTATATTGAACAATATCAAAAAAACATCCACTCGTACTCGTACCAAAGACCATACAGAAGGCAGACGTCCCAAGTCGTTTGTTGAACATTTCCAAGAGGGTATTTAAAAAAAGGGTTTGGTTAAAAAAAGTAGGTATTTGTTTAAAAAAAAACTTTATTTGCTTTGAAAACATTTCAAATATTGCCGTGCTCGTTACTGACATCTAGAGTGTGTTGCCGAACTAATGTGTTAAATAACAACTTGCGACGTCTGCACTCTGTATAAACTTTGCTCGTACCACAAATGAGTAAAGCTAGGTTTCATCTTTGGAAAATATTTGACAAAATAGAATTGTTTGACAGCCAACGAAAATTCGACAAGTGTGACAAATTATTGATTTGCTCTTACAAAACATTTGAAAACGCAAAGAAGTGGAAATAACAAATGACAACAGATATGTATGTGTTCTTCGCGAATTGAACATTTTTAAAAAATACTTGAAGAAATCTTATGTTTTGTTTTTATTATCAGCCCGATTATGAAAGCTCCCAGGGAGTTAATTCCCGGGGAATTTATTGATTTTTTTTCGAGAATAATATCCTCTTTTTCTAAACAGATCGCGAGAATAGTGATTAGGGACAGACATATTCGATTATTCTGATTTGGTTCAGAATTAAAGGATTTTTATCTGAAAAAAGATAATTCCCCGGGAGTTATCTCCCAGGGAGTTTCCATAATCGGGCTGTATATCATTGCATTTTCATGAATATGGCTAGTCCTAGAAATGACGAGGGGAAATCTTGAGTAAAGACTTTGTGCTACGACAGTGAGTTAATTCCCGGGGAATTTATTGATTTTTTTCGAGAATAATATCCTTTTTTTCTAAACAGATCGCGAGAATAGTGATTAGGGACAGACATATTCGATTATTCGGCAATAGATAGATTTCACAATTGGACAAAAGACCCCGCCATTTAGGATAATAACCGATTGCATTTCTTTTCATATAATATTTAGTGCGAACATTTTAAAATTCTCATTAAATTTCCAAGTAATTATAAAAAACGATTGTGTAATGTTTGCCCTACGCCCGCCATTGCTGCCCGTGCAAAATGGGCAGTCTGTGCTTGGAACTATTTTGCATATTGAATAGAAGAAAATCAACAATATAATGGCGCAAAATCAAAAACAGACATTAAATCACGTTCGGACATGGAGAAGATTGAACATTTATGTCTAATTTTAATTTTGTTGCAATTTTTCCGCAATTCGTTTTTTTTTTTTTGGTTTTGTAAATTAACAAATAAAAATGGAATTGTTTGGCTTTTGTAAGTAACGACAGTTAATGGTTTTGTAATTAATGGCAACTACAGTTGTTTTGCAGTGGCTGTTGTTGCTATTTTGAAAAACAAAATAACTCTGAGCGGAAAGGAGACGATAAGAGATGCACATTCCTACAGATGGTGATCACGATGGTGACGATTGTTCAAATATTAAAATAAACATGTTCACATGGGCAGAGTTCGTTACTTAGTATGCTAGTCTTTCAAGCGATTGTCAGTTTCACAAAGCAAATTTATATTTCCATTTAACGCTTTGGAAAGTTATCGACTGATAACAACACGTGTCGCTATGTTGTTAGATATTATTAAGGAGAGACCACTATGTGGGCGGCTGCACTTCTTGGTCTGAATTAAATCGGGAAATGTTTGCCATTTTTTTTTTTTCATTGTACTTATGAACCGACATTTTGATTCTAACCTCAGAAACTGCAAAATTGTAATTAAGATCAGAATTTAAATCTCAGCAAATGCCGTAGGAAGTTCTTCAAAGATTCAAGGGTCCACAGGACTGGGACAATTCCATAGAAACACTTAGACACTATACATTGAGGAGTGAATTCTGTAGTACAGTTGAAGACACTTCCGAAGCCGCAAGGTTAAGCAAAATACTGGCCTCCACACAGTGAACGGTACGTTGTCTCAAAAGACCACAGGATAATTGGACAAGATCCACTTAGGAGTTGCTCCGGTTAACTACCGAAATGATTTTGCCGTGGACAGTACTACGTTCAGTCAACCTTCGGCTGTTGCCAGAGAAATTCTAAACGAGTCGAAAATAGCGTGGACAATTAAAAGCTTGAAAACTTTCAACCGGACTGGTCGTAATTATCACACAATGACTATGGTCACAGTGTAATCCTTAACATGACGTCTGACATAGCAGACACCGTGAACTACCTTATACATATACCAGATAGGGAGGTGTAGAAATGCAGAACTTCTGGTTCAAGTGACTACCTGATCACTGAGGTTTGTCCAGAATGACTGAGATATAACGCCTTATCCATCGACATATTCTCTGATAGTCAAATCTCTGGATTTTGCAATACTGAACTCAGCAGATCTCTTAGGGAGAGGGCTCAACAGTTCAGCATTCACCTTATGTGGGTGCCTCGCAGAGCAGTCGAGCATTACTCGGGGCTACTTTATCGATTCCATCCGAATGGGAATTTGTAGGCACGCCCTTGGCCTTTCATTCATTCCAGATGTGGCCCAGATTCGATATAAAGCTTTCGCACACAATTCTGTCGATCTCTTGGCCCGATGTCTCATTACTTATGTCCGTCATGACGAGACACTTTCTAATTGGAGGACATGCAATGAGACTGATCTAGACCATCTTTATGTAGAAAATCACAACCTGGAACTAACTTACCAACCAACACGTCTGTCACCACAATTGCATTCCGAAGTGTTTGAAGATCATTTGAGATTATACCGAAAACTCAGCTCATTATCTGCCAACGTGACGATGCTGCTGCTGATTGATTTGTTTTTCAGACGTTTTCGCAGTTAGTATTAATTAAAAAAAAAAATTCCACAATATTGTTTGGATAATATAATTTGGAATATTGTTTTAACAAATGCAATTTTCTATTGTTTTTTTTTAACTTAAGCGTGATGAAACAATTCTCGATATGGAAAAACAAACTGAAACACTATTGCGAGTGTTAGTGTGAAACAGCGACAACAAAAACCAACTTCCTTTTTATTGTTGTACAAAGCGAATTTACAGAATTGCGCAAAAACAAAAATATTCAACCAAATACGGGTGACTAATGAAAATGGAGAATAGAAATTAATAGAGTTATTAAAGAAACATTTGTAAATGTTATAAACCGAACAACAGCAACAAAAAACAAATTAAGCTACGACGGCAATTGCTTGCGGCTACACCAAAGCCGAGCGACCATAAAAACACTTAATACCATTTAAATGAAAATAAAGTTATTTCCACAAAAAAAAAACACGTAGTGTTTTTAAGGCAAACTTTATATTTTTTAAGTGAATCTTAAAATAAATTATTGTAGAAATTATAAAAAAAGTTTCAACGTTTAAGATATGCGTTTTAGATTAAAAGTTATTAGATGGCTCGTGATCGCCGAGTATTTTTTAATTTCAGTTAACAAAACAATTAATGCCCTTTTATAAAAAAAAAATATAAAAAACTGGTACGTTTAGGTTTGTTACATAGAACTGCTAAGTATTCGCTGATAATTTGATCAATATCAATCAGTTTTTGGGGTTTCTAGAGCGCCATATCTTCAAATTAAAACAGAACTATGTATGGGGTCTATGTCGAAACATAGACTGACCTACTTGTTCCGAGTTCATCAACATCGGAAATCATGTGTGACTTGTGGAGCGGTTAGAACTAAATTTGCAAGTGACCTTTGTGTAAGGACTACATCCACATAAGGGCCAATGTTCACCAAATTGCAATTGGGGTTTGCAATCGAAATCGTTTCATATATGCAATCTGCACTTTGATCACCAGAATAAATGGACGAACGGACGGAGATCGACGCAGAAAGTGTTTCGAAAGAGAAACTATTTCAGAGTCGATAAGAATCAAACGAGCCGATGAAAAATTACTGACTGACATCAGCTAGTGTTAATTATCCATACATTTTCTTTACAAAAAATCAAACGATCTTGAGCTTTAATATTGATTTGAAATTGAATATTATCAGCCTAAGCCACGATGTCGAACGACCACGGTCGCATGCTTTTTTAGAGACAAAACAGCTGATTTCAAAGCCACTTAACAGCTGTGTGTCTCTAAACAAAAGCATGCGAACGTTATCGTTCGACATGGTGGCTTAGGCTGATAATATTAAATTTCAAATAGATATTGTCGTTCGACATCGTGGCTTCGGCTGTCAATTTGTTTTCCCACCCCCAAGTTAAATTTTTGTTTTTATAGTTCTATAAGATTTTCTTTATGGTTGCCGAACATGTTCTAATTGAAAAACGTTTGGTGTGTGTTTTTATTTCATTCACAGATGGCGCGGCAGTGTCTACAAACTAATATGGCGTGAATTAGTCGCTTATTTATGTTTATATTATACGATAAATTTTGTATATAGATTTGCTTTAAGTGAACACCAACAAAAGTAAGTTTGACGAAAAGTGTACAAACGAAAACTCAACGGTTAACAATTAAAATGTGTTGGATGTTTTTTTTCCCCCCTCTAGAATATTTCATAAAATACGTGCATATTTTGGCCAACAAGGCGAAAGTATACCCATGTCCTTTGTGCTGGGCTTCTATGTGAGTCTGGTGGTGAAGCGATGGTGGGAGCAGTACAGACTTCTGCCGTGGCCCGATACGTTGGCCCTCTTCATAAGTGCCGCCATACAGAATTCATCGGGAGGCGTAAATGTAATTGTAAATCTCTGAGTGTCGATATCAGTTTAAATGAAAACTAACCTTTATTTGTAGAACGAAACGGGTCGTTTAATGCGTCGCAACATTATGCGTTACATGGTGTTGGCCTACGTCATTACGTTGCAGCGCATTTCGCTGAGAGTGAAGCGACGTTTCCCCACCACCCAACATCTCGTGGATGCTGGTCTCATGCACGAGTCTGAGATGAAGATCTTCGAATCCCTAAATCAAAAGAGCCCCATGTCCAAGTACTGGATGCCCCTGGTCTGGGCTACAAATATCATAAATCGTGCTCGCAAAGAAAACCTCATAATCTCCGATCATATCGTACAAACTATTTTAGTGGAACTGTCCGATATACGACGAAGATTGGGCGGCTTGATTGGCTACGATACGGTTTGTGTGCCATTGGTCTATACACAGGTGAGTGAGTTTGCCCATTTGTGGGCGGTTCTTAGACATAAGGAAATAATCTTAGGAATTTTTAAATATTCCAATAAATAAATCATTCCCTCAAACAATGTCTTGCACACCATAATTATATTAAGGGGACGATATATTCATAAAAAAAATTAGGAAAAGATTCATAGACATTTTATAGTATGTTAGACAGTGTCTGACTAGTACGACATTTAAAAGGAATTGTGTCTCGTAAGTAAACTTTTATAAATTGTTCCGACTCCATTTTCTAAAACTTGACTTTAAATAAAAATAATAATAATAAAGGACATGTTGTAAGCAGCCTCACTGACACTGAACATAAACATTTCAGAAAACTATAGATTTTTTCAAAAAAATAAATAAATAAAACGTTTTTTTTTTAAAATCTATGAACTTTTAATTACGATGTCTGAATGCAATTCCTGAACGTTCGTTCATATTGCAACGACTAACTCATATTTTATATTTTCCATTTAAATAAGTGTGTTTTTTCTATTTTTATAGGTTGTAACCTTAGTATTATACACGTATTTCATTGCCGCCTTAGTGGGTCGTCAAATGCTACCAAATATGCCGGATCGCAATGGCAAAGAAGATTCTGATCTGTATTTCCCCCTGTTCACCGTATTGCAGGTAATGTAGACAAGTATTCGCTTACGACTACGAATACGGTTACGGTTAACCGCAACCGAATTCCAAATGTCTTTTAACAAGAAATGAATTTAAATTTCAAATAACATTTGATATGCAAACGGAATGACGTGCTTTCATTTCACCCAAGATACACGACAATTAAAAAAAAAAAAAAGTAATGATTTGTGATTTGTTTGTGGTTGGAGTGGACGGACAGTACACACACACACAAACACTGAATATGAAGTCCAAACTATTTATTATGACAAATGTGAATTTTAGTTCAACCAAAATAAAAAAGCACTTTCTTCGAAATGCCGGTTTTTCGCATTATGTATTGGGATTATATAATTTAATTATTTCATGTACAGGTGTTTGTGCGTACGTAAAATGTATAAATGTATGTATGTATGTATGTACATGGGTACCCATCATGGATTTGCATACATTTATGTGATATTTATGTTCGTTAACAAATGTTTGTTAAACACTTTGTCTTGGCGGTTTTATTTCGCTTTTGATGTTAACCCCTTGAGGAGCGAAAATCACACAATGACATTATTTCAAATATTAGACGTGGCTGTCGGAATGGCCATAATTTCCTCTTGTCTGCGTCACGGTAGTAGATCCATTTCTGATTACCATTGACTATACGACGCAAAACACCCTTGTTAATACTCAATTAGTACGAGTCAATCCAAGCTCATGAATTTGGTCCGGTTCTCATTGAGCAATGGGTCAAGATACAGTCTTACGACGTACAAATTCGCAAAAAGAGGACGGTGGTCTATATAATGTCAGCGACCCAGATTACTCTCGCCACCCATGAATGGAGATTCTGAAGATGACACACGAGTCCATTGAGTATCTTTTGAATTAAGATCATATTTTGTGTCTAATAATAAAATATGACCAATGAACTTTTAAAAAGTGTTGAAAGTACACAATTCCGCTGTCTCAAAAATGATCTACTAACACTAAAATGGTTAACATCAAAACACAGTGAAAGAGTGAAAGACTCCCACATTCCACAGATGGCCAAATAAATGTCCATCTCCAATAACAATTATGTACACATGTTCCGTCCAAACATGGAAATACACAGCGTCACGTGGGCTGACCTTATACAGCAATGATTGAATAATTTCACATATTTGTGGTTTCTCTCGATGGATAATAAAAACAAATATTAATTAAATACTAAATGTTTTTTTTTGTAATTAATTGTCTCTTCAGTTTTTTTTTCACACATTAATTTGGCCATAAATAAAACTTTATGTCGTTTTGTTTACAACTTGAAATGTTTTGTTGAAATTTTCATTATTCTTTTATAACAAATTTGTAATGTTGTTATTTTTATTTTATTTGTTTGCCTGAATTAGTTTGTTTTCTATGTTGGTTGGCTGAAAGTGGCGGAAGTGCTCATCAATCCGTTCGGCGAAGATGACGATGATATTGAACTCAACTGGTTAATTGACAGACACATTAAGGTAAGTACGAGTACTTGCACACAATTCGGTTACCCGGTGTGGCCTGTTCGTTGGCGTTGTCGTTGTGTAATAGCGACATGACATTAATGAATTGTCGTAAAAAGTTTTTTATATTTAATTTTGAACGAAACAAAAATCAATAACAATGAAATGTTAATTGTTGTACGAAAATAGGCGGCAATAAAAACCGAAAACGGGTGACACGTGTACAGCTGCTGTCTCTAAAGTAGGTGAAGTACGGTTCGTTCGTTTGCAAATTTCTGATGATTCGTGTGAATTTCGCATGATGTGATTGTGGGCATTTGAAAATTAATTTTAACTGTGCCCCGATTCATGTAAGGATATTTTTGATTATAACGGAAATGTGTATTTGGAAAATGAGCACAATCGGCCATGCCGCTTGAGCTGAAAAAGAACGTATGCCAAATTTACTGAATTTTCCTCTGAAGATTAAGTCCCCTCTGAAATTGACACAAACTGAGCCCATTGGGCTTGGAGAATGGTTCTGCTAATCCCTACAAATGTTAATCATCTGTTGCCTTTTAGTTGAACTTCGTTTCGGCCGCAAATCCCTCCCTATGGATTCACTAAATCCTTGGAATGGAATTAATTTGTTTATTAAATTAATATTTACAAAAATTTAAAAAACCTTTGTTTTTTGGTGAAGTCTGTAAGCAATGAACGATATAATTTTAATAAAAAGGTCCACCGAACATTACTATCTACATAGTGTGCTCGATACTGGATGAGATTCATGACACGAGTGCTGAGCTACGACATCAGCTGTGCAAAACCCCCAGAAAATATATTGACCACTGACGTCTGCTTCAGGAAATGCAAAGCAAGTGAATATTTCCATTTCGTACGAAATGTTTAAATTGTTTCTACTCATATGAAGAAAAGTATTTCTGCTATAACAAGAATCCCCGTGCAAGTCTATTGACATCCAGCAATATTTTCTGCGAAACATCTGTTAAGACCACATCAAACTTAAAATATTGTTTGGCTGATAGAAGCGAGAAGGTTCAAATATTTAAATTTAATATGCATTTATTTTATTTGTATTTTATGCACTTCATTGTGTGGCCATTTATTATGTTTTTGGCTTGTTTCGAGTTTATCGGTCACAACAGTTTTTCGTTTAACTGAAATCACGATTACCAAACCAGTTTGGTCAGTTGTGTTGGTTCGTTGTTGTTTTTGCTTTTAGCCAATTTGTCTTTAAAGCAAAAAAGATTCTTTGTTTTTTGCGTGTGTGTGTGTGTGTTTTGCTGTTCTTCGCCAATTGTTGTGCTCTTTAAAACTGGAGTTTATTTTTAGCACGTGCCACTTTGAACCACATAATACGAGTATCTGCCTCAGCCGCAGTCCCAGTCGCAGCAACAATAACCATAACAATAAGTTACCAGTAAATGGCTCTTTCGAGTTTAAAATATGTCTTATCGGTCAACAAAACTGACTTTTTACCAGATGCCCAACGGGGGGTTTTAGTTTACAACAAAGAACAATTCATCATGCAACCAAAGTTCTGGGATCTGTTCATTCATACATTCCTTCTCCAGATAAACTACAAAAAAGTCAAAACATTTAGTTTAGTTTCAGATTTATCTTTTAGTCAGATTAGATTGACTACTACTTCGAAATAATTTCAACTTCGGATATTTTCCCTTTTTTCATAATATCGTGCATATTCAAAATAATCCAAAAGAACTTACAGCTGGGTACTGAAAATCAGACAAATGGAAGAGTTCCGCCTTAGGGGACCAAAGGATCTCCAGCAAAAACATAATTGGTTTGAATATTTCCAGGACGGAACTTTCTCATTTCTTAAAGAAAATTAAATTATATTGCCTGGAAGTTGTGAGCGATAACGCTTAAGAAATTGATAGGATAGTGACAAATGGGATGACATTTATAACGATTTTTGGGGCATTCCAAAAAAATTCGAGTAAAACGTTAATTATTTTCAATTAATAATATGATGCATTAATCGATTAGTAAATTTTGCCACATGACACCCCTTTGATTAACATGTGATCACCGGAATAGTGAATACGGTGTAAGGTGTTTGCGAATGGGGCGAGTCTTTCGGCGTATTTCGTTGAGTGCTCGGCACAAACTACTCAAATGTGTTTGGCAGCGAGCTCTAGTAGGAAGACAATTTCCTTACTATTTCATCTATTAACGCGTGTTTTCGCCCCAAAACTCATCTTTATATTATGAAATCATTCGCCGACCATTTTTCTAACTCAAAAGAGACCCGCCACATGCTTCTGCAGGCAATTGATGCGCCTCGGCTGTGACTTAAGGAAGTAAATAAAAAAAGCACCCGCAAATGACGTTTTCTTTAATGCTGGAAGGCATACGATATTATGTTATAAATCTGAAAATGGGGGGATCTTATTTACAGGGTTCTCCAACAATAGGTGTTATTTTTTTTACTAACACTCAGGGGATGCCCCCTATAAATGCAATGCACTGTGTTAGCGATGGGATAGACGGGTTTTGGAGGGAGGAAAGAGCGAGTAGTGTTTGTTGATGTTTCCCTTGAAGGGCAGGAAAAACACTTGTTGGAGGAATATTCCACATACGAAAAGTTCGGCTGAAGAACGAATTATCTCTATAGTGCGTCGTTCGGTCAACCGGCCATTTGACAATGAACGGATGAGACTCCCTGGATAGCCGAGTATTCCGGATAAATGTTCTACCTTCAGGAACCAGACGACGGATATCTGACGAACAGATACCATTGGAAGATACCATATAGATGTTTATTCCATAATAAAGAGGAATGCATGCCGTTGATAATGAAAAACAACATCAGCCAAATGGCCATCATGACAACGCTTACAGGACCACATCCTTTTCATGAGATTTTCCATAACAAAATCGCTAAGTGTCCTCGATAGCCTCACGAATTCTATCTTTGAGGTCTTGACTCAACGTTGGGCTGTTGGCGTATACCTTATCTTTTACGTGGCCCGAAAGGAAGAAGTCGCAAGGTGTTCAAACACAAGAACTCCTCTTGGCTTGGCTAAGTAATGCCGTTCAAGTATAACTTCATGTAACGCCCTCAAGTCACCCCAATATTTGCAAATATTGATATTTAAATGTCTTGAATCATCACTCAAGTTGATTTCTACATAAAGCTGTCACACTTATCTCTCTTGTTCAATTCTCAAGGGTTTCATTCCATTTCGTTCGCATTCGTAGTTTCAATTCGAAATTTGTATTTTTCGCCAATACATCAACATCATTTACTCCAAGGAACCGTATATGTTGATATGTAGGTACTTAGTGTCAACTGTCGAACAACAAAAACAATATATTCAAATATTGATTACACACTTATTTCTGTATGTCGACAATTAACACAGTTTTCGGCCTGTGAAGGACAACTTCGCGCGTACGTTCGAGGTGCGCCAGTGTGTGTGCGTGTGTGTGTGTGCGATAAATGACAGAAATCTATTTGAAACGACGGCAAATTATAGGTTGGCCCGTTCATTCACTTGTAGGTCTGTTGATTCGTTTAATTTAATATTAGGTACATTTTTTTTTTCATGGATTTTAATAATTTTGAAGGTTTTTGGTGTTTTGTTTTGTCGGAATTTGCAAAACGTACACTGGCGAACAACACAACAAACCAGCAGAAAACAGAATCTCAGCGCATAAAAAAACGCTTAACAAAATATTATCATTATTAACGTGTGACAATAACAAAAACAACAACAGAAATGGAGGTAGCCGGTACCGGTTTCATGCATACGGCCACAGGTTCTGTTTTGTATTTTTGCAGCTAAGGCAAGGCTAAAAGTACACACAGTAGGTACTCGTACCAATCACACCTAATAATGATGTCTCGCAGCCAACCAATTTCAGAGAGACCCCGACCATATATTCGATTGTAACATGAGTTTTCTATTTATTGATTTACTTCTTTTACAGGCTGCCTATATGATTGTCGATGAGATGCACGAAGAACACCCCGAGCTACTACGGGATCAATACTGGGAATGTGTGGTGCCCAAGGATCTGCCGTACACAGTGGCCTCCGAGCATTATCGCAAGGACGAACCGAAGGGTTCGGCCGAGAAATACAAAGTGAAAAAGGAAGACGCCATGTATGCCAACATTGTGCCGGGCGTGGGCAAACGAATCATATCCGATGACGTCTATGCAGATTATGTGAGTAGAAATTGGAATTACTTTTTTAATGCACTTACCCAACTTGAAATCTGACTTATAGGAGAGTGTGGACACGCCCATGGTGGAACGGCGTAAAAACAATTGGCTCGTTCGCCAGCTGTCACGCATGGGTTCGATGCGCAGCCAATCCACAGCCTACTCATCCGGCATGGCTTTCAATCGGCATCGTTTGAATTCGGTCTACTCAAGTCCAGAGTCTGGTCTGCCCATGTCCATTGTGCAGCAACAGCAGCAGCAGCAGCAAAACATGCAGCATCAGATGCAATCGAAACCAAGTTTATATGACAAATTTGTCCATCGCAAGTCTTTGCGGGCTCAGAGGCAATTGATAAAACAAAGTGAGTTGACGGGTGAACGGTGCAAGGTCATTTACCGGTTTTGGGAGGTGAAACTTTTCCAATGTTCTTACAATAGAATTTCGGCAATCAAATTACGACATCTAACGAAGTTCAAATCGGTACGCCTGCGTATTCTTTGAAACTCAAGCCGCAATCTAGTCAAGTCTTTAAAAATGTCATTAACTGCCTGTTTCCATAAAACTAATTGGTGCGTTCATTACAAATCGTCAATGTTGCAGGCGTTATAAAATGGGTTTCAGACATTTTTCAATACTGGTTTTCAGATATATGATAACTGTCGACATATGGAACACAATCTCAAACGAATAAGCTCTCATCACTGATAAAAAGTGCATTTTATTGCACCTTCAATGTTAACAATTTGTAAATAACGAACAAATTCGTTTTATGGAAACAGGCAGTTAATGTGTTCAGCCATTGTCAGTACACATAGATGGTGTGAAGTTCGGTAATGACGAAATTTTTACACCCCATAATGATCGTCCTTAAGGGCAGTTTTAAAGATTCCTTTCTAATTTCTCATTTGTTTATGCTTTTTGAAAATCCGATGTTTTTTTGTATGACTGTAATCTATCCTATAAGACTTCCTCTTTCTGGGGCCTGCTATCGTGTTCTCTACAGTTGACAGACTAGCTTAGGTGGTAACGTACAACAACATATATGGGGTTTTTTTTCAGCCATCGTCGAGATTTTCATGGACGGACATTTTAATTATAAAGACCTTGCCGAACTGACGGCTATATGCACCAGATATTATAAAAACCTAATTTATAAACATTGAGAATGTCAACATCATATCAATTTACACGAGTTACTTACATTTCATTCGATTTTTCACGAGAGAAATTTAAACATGCCCATTACATTGGTTGTATTCTAAGTTTAGCAACACCTTTTTTTTATAAATTACCGCGCTCGATGTTTGTTCTGTGTAATACTTAGTGACGTTTAGAAGGGCAAATTATAATGACCAGTTTTTTAGTCAAGGACTATTTAAATTATTATAGATATCTAAGTGTCACACCGAAATCAGTGCCCATTTAGAGATCAAAGTGTGCAAAGAACATTTACAATCATTGGCATTGTCCTTGGTATGAATGACATTTCTTCTGATTATGACAAACATCGAGTCATTCATCCGATAGGATCGAGGATGTCATCATACAAAAGACAGTACAAAAGTGAAAAGTTTCAAGTTTCCAACACTCACTCAATACATTTTTGGAGTAAAATGTCTACATCCATCAGGGGCTCTTGGATAGTAAGAACTACGGACTAAGGATCTCAATGTCGCTGGTTTTTGTTTTTCTTTGTGGGCAGAACCGATTTCTACTTTGTTTTCATCTATCCGCTATTATTTTTTTCTCTCTTATTTCCCTACTTTTTCTATGTAGATTCTCGCATGAATGGTTTGAATGTCACTACTTCAAAATCACGTCCTCGTATACCCACTCCCGACGTTTACAAGGAACAAAACATTGACAAAGATATGAATGGTAATTTCTAATTGATCAATATCAAAATTACACGCACCTCTCCGAGCACTCATTAATTTATTGTTATGTTTTTTCTGTTTTTTTTGTTTTGTTTAAATCTCCTTTGCATTGCACCCTTCTTGTAGCCACGATCAATACCAACACCACAACCACCACCACCAATATAGCAAATAATGCGTCTGTTCTTATGACACCCCAATTGAGTACACAAACCACAATGTATCCCTATGCAAGCACCACCACAACCCACAATCAAGACGGCCAAGTTCTGGGCACTCTCTTATTGTCACCCATTAAGGAGATGGATAGCTCATCATCGAATAACACTTTAATTCCAGGACATCCACAAACGACGGCACTGGCACAAGCCGTACTGCCAACAAATTTACCATCCAGTGAGTAGCACCAACATCGATCGCTTCTCGATCGGCGGTTTAATGTAGATAATTGTGTTAGTCGAATTTAACGGGATATACATTTGGAATGTGGGACAAATCGCGATTTTGCCACCTCTCATAATAATTTCCTCTAGTCATAAAGTTAATCGTAAAATGTTGTCTTTGCATAAAAATCCGCAGTCCCCCAGTGTTCTATACACTTTTATTCATTAAAAAGTTCGAATACAAAGATTTGCACTCAACTTTCTTGTCGACTCCAATCAACGTACCGTTTAAATTTAACCAATACAGTCGAATGCGATTAAGCGGAAATGAAAAAATCAAGAAATTATATTTCACTTATGCGGGATTTTCAATAAAACGGACTTCGGATAATTGAACCTTCTTAAATTTAAACGAACTGAGTATGTACTTTGGAAATAGTTCTCTGAAACGAAGATAGAAACTTGTGGCGCACGCCTGTAAAACTTAAATTCTATATTAATGAGCTTGAAGGAAAATAGTCACTTATTTTCATTTGGTTGAGTTGTCTTAAATGTTTTTTTTTAGATCATTTGTTTAGTCCGTTTTGGTCGCCGTTACATTTATCACATTTCTCTTAAGTGGAAAGTGTCTTTGCATTACAAATGTGTTTGACATAAAGCGGATTTCGTGAAAGCGAAGTAAGTAATCGTATAGTCGCCGGTTTTTGTGAGGTGAAAACGAGCTAAATAATATGAAAATAACGCGAATTTCTCGTGGACCCCATAAGATCTACCCTAGCTACATGTAACTGCTACTAACGACCGGAACTTGCGAAATTTATCGTTGAAACATTATCGCCCAATACTCAGGTTCACGATTAGTCATGCGAGCCCCTAGAAAAAAGTTGTCTCAACCAAAATCGACATCAAAATTATCCTATATTTATATAAGAAAAAAAATCCCCTTGCATTCTTTCAGCTATGCCGGTAACAACGAATATCACCACCCTGTCATTCCCTTTCACGGTCACCACAAGTCCAACGGATACAACTGGTACTCTGAATTTAGTACCCTTAAGCACTAACCAAATTCCGACCATAACCACCACCGCCTCGGCGTTTGATGCCAATGACGTTATAACCACCATACCCTTGTCACTCTCCATACAACGCAGTCCTTCGTCCTTGTCCATAACCGAACTTAGTCTGAACGATACATTGGATGGCAACAACGCTGCGGGTACGGCCACCCTATCGGTGAAGCCAATAAACGGCGGTGCCAACATCTCCCGGAACAATAGTTTCAGTGCGAATCTGAATCTCAGCATAAGCGATTCCTATTTGCTGGAGCGTAGGAACTCGGTGCGTTCCGAAGGCAATTCGGAAATCAGAGACATCACCGACAGCGCACCGGGTAATGCCATGGCCAACAAGCCGGCCAATGAGAAGCCCCCCTCCAATGCAACGTCTGCGCCTACTACTTTAGCCAAACGTCCGCCCGAGCAAAAAACTGGTGAAGTTTATGTGTAAGGGCGCGCGTAATTTCTAGCAAGTATTTTGTATCCAAAAGCCATCCATCCATTTATGTCGATTTATATAAGAATTATAACAAAGGTTGTGAAAATGGAATCTTAAATTATTACTATTATTTTTCGTTTGTTTTAGACATGTTTTATGTTTTCTTTTTTACTTTATCTTCTTTGTAATGTGCAGTCAAAATAATCCTTTCGGGGACTTTGCTATTTTAGAATCTAGTTTAAATATTGAATAGATGATAAAGAATTGTATACTTTTATGAGAATTTGCATTCATTGGCAACAGTGTTCATTGAGCTTTAAAAAGAAATGATAAATTTATGTTGTAGTATTTAGAATTCGAGTCTCGTTCTTTTGTACACCACTTAAGATGTTTATTTAGCCACTTGTATATGTATGTACTATACCGAACCTATCGATAACTACTGCTAAGTTAGATTTTATGTTTAAGAATAAACTTTGTTTTCCTCTACAACTAAAAAATGGTCAATTACTTTATTTGAATATGTTTGAGGTAAGAATCGTAAACGAAAGTCATTTCACGCATGTCATTAAGTTCGACAAATTCGTTTGAAGAAACTGTGATAAATGAGAAATAATCCATATAGACCAATAAAGGGAATGTTTTTCCTTCGGGCCGATGTTGGCAATTTACAAATCCATGACCACCAGTAAAGAGAGTAAATGTAAATAACATTTTGGTTTGAATTCAAATTTGGATTCATTATTCTTAAGAGTTGGTTAGTGGCAACATTTGGACTCTGTCTCCGAATATCTGCGCCCTCCGTTGCAGTTCTTGTCAAATGCTTTCCCCAACTGTATGGAGTTTGCTGCAAAACGGGGTTGTCACCTTTTTGCGGAATTGGTTCATTATTCATATTTTGCAAACTATCATCTATTAGTTTGTACCCTACAGTTTTGTTTGTGGAATTTTCTCCCCTTTGTTGTTAATTCAACAGATCACAAACAACCCAAAGTCATCAACACAGTCGACTGTTTTCATTTCTCAACACACGTGCTAGACCATTTCATGTGGACTCTTACTTACTTGATTTTGACAGACAGACACAGGTACTGACCGATCGAGAATGTAACTGATCGCCCTTCACTGTAATCGATCAAGCATTACGTAATTGTTCATACTTACGGGGACGATACGAGTAAGTGGAATTACTGCTACATTGGGTTTTGATTGGTCTGGGCGAGGAATGCACAACCCAAAATTTGTTTCGACATGTACATATATGTGCATGTGTGTATGTGTATAGGTTTCCATTTGATATGTATAACATTTTGAACTCAAAATATGATTAATTAAGCAATCAACACATTTTGCATATTAGTTTAGTGTCTAAGCCAAACTCTTGAAACGTTACAAATGTAAATTTAAACTGATGAGTCGAAAACTAACAACGGACATCAGACCAAGCGAGGCTGACGAATACAACAACAATTTCTTAAATTAATATCGAAGGAGAAAATTGAATTACTCTTTGCTATATTTGAACAGAAGAATTTCTCGAAACGTTTTGAAAATATTTCCACAATTTTATTGATTGATTATTACAAAATAGTCAAAGACGACGACACCGATGACGACGAAAACTCAAAGGGGTCAATTTGTCATTTGAACCGTGATGTGAAAAATCAAAGTTAATCGAATGACACTCTCCGACGACATCAGCGAAACGAACGACACGATACGAGCTACTGAATTGGACGACAACTTTGGTGCCGGCTGTGTAGCAAGAAGCTCTCTTAAATGACCACTTGCCGTACTCTTCGATTCGAGTTGGCTTCAATTTAGCACTGAATGCAAATCAATTGAAAATATTCCATGTGCGATGTACATGTTTCGGAACATCGGCGAGTCGTTAGATAATGTAGGCTGCCATTTAAACGAGATCATTGCAAGAGTTTCTCTTAGTTGCTGCTCAAGTGTCGTGTCGTGAAAAACTACAATCGGAAAACACAACCGGCGGGAAATTACAAAAAAAAAAAAGAAAAAACATAGCGAAACAAACCAAAGGATATGCGAAAAGGATAATTGAGTGCCCCTTCTATTAGAGCAAACGAGTCCTTGCAAAAGTAAATATCTTAGAGAGCTTATCCAAGGATAATGAATGTAACAAAAAAAAAGCTGCTCAATAAAATGTGAAGAATTCAAAAAAAAAATACACAAATAAAATCTTAAAGAATTAAATAAAAAAAAATATGTGCAACTTGAATGAAACAACGGAAAGTCGATTTGAAAAATATCTGTTTCGTCTAAATGTCATTTTAAATACATACTAAAACTCAGATGATTTTCCAACACAGACATGTGTTTCCCTTTAATTTATTCGAACTGTGGCAAGTTTGTGTTTCGAGTTGAAAAATCTGTTAGTGACATTGTGTTTTCTATTTCCACAAATTCCCATTACTGTTCCACTGCAGAACAACGCTGTCCGTATTTCAGGGCTCCAGTCTAGCCAATGTACGATGACCATACATCTGTGGCAATTTGCAAAGCCACCAAATCTAATTTTGGTTCATCTACAACAAGATAAATCTCTTTCTCACAATGATCCGGTGGAAATGGCTGCTAGAAAATGGTCATGGTATGAGTTTCAGGATATGAACGTGGATATGTTCTTTCACAGTCATACACACTACCTATCATACAACTGCCGATCCATTGTATTCAGATTTTTGTCTGTGAATGCTGATTTCATCCAAAGAAATCTACTTCGTCGATTTGGAGCATTAGGGGCTCAGGATCGGCTGCTCATCAACAACGATCAACAGGTTTTGGGTGGATTTTTATCTAGGAACGTAATTACGCCATACTTAATTGAAAAAGGTGGCGAAGGTAATGCCAGAGTTCTTGTAAACTCAATTAGGCAGAATGAAAAACGCATCGTCGCAGACATATGGACATTGACCTTGTCGTTTTGAGAGGTTAACGCTCCTCACACCGGATTGAGGCCATACGATCCGATCAAGTCTCTTTCCAATAATCCAATAATATGACATTTTTAACTGTTTTTTTTAAAAAATTTAAAATTAAACTTGTATTTGGATTTCCCTTTACAATAAAAGGTTAATTGGTTTCTGCCTGCTTGCAACTTTAAAGACAACAAAAATCGTATAAAGAAACAAAAATTGGACAAGATTCTTCTATACAAAATTATTTCAGCGTTCTAGACTAGACTACAAAGCTGACACAGTATCTTTTCGTTTCACAAATATAATATTTCTTTTTGAGTAAAACAGTTGCATCTACCATATACAGCAGATTATGGTCATATGCGAGCATCACACGAAGACAAATCCTTTAACGAACTCTGAGGAGTCATCGCAGTCTGTTAAATAAAAACAAAATCCACTATTCCATTTGGTGTGAACGGTCCAAGAGCTTTTCTGATCAGTTCACTGCAGACGAACCGCTTTTCACTTTCGCGTCTGTCGTTCAAAATGACACAATGACAACAGAGATAAAAAGTCTCGATGCCATGAAGTATTCTATTGATCCCAAAGGTCATTAAAAAATTATGTCCAACGAATTACACACACACACACACATACATATGTATATACACTATATTTACTTTATATCTAAGGCAACAATTTCTTTATAATGTGAGACATTTATAGCCATAAAAGTTTAATTTAATTAACCCCCCCTTGTCCGGTTAGTTGGTGTGTAAGTGCACATACGTGTCTGGTGGTGTTGTGCATTGAAAAACAATGATATTGAAATAATTGAATTTTATTTTTCGATATTTTCTTTTGCCAAACAACAAAAGACCAGCTTCACCATGGATCGTGAGGAGTCGTCTGTATCGAAATCCTCCGTGGACATGCCCATGGCAGAGGGTTTGGAACCAACGAAACCGGTCAGTTTTCTTGGCCTCTTTCGATTTTCCACCAAATGGGAGCTGTTTTGGCTGTTTGTTGGCTTTGTAATGTCGGCAATAAAAGCCCTGACCCTGCCGGTCGTGGTGATAATCTACAGTGAGTTTACGGCCATGTTGGTGGATCGGACATATCGAATTGGCACCAGTTCCGCCACGTATGCCCTGCCCATATTTGGTGGTGGAAAGATGCTGTAAGTCATTTACAATCCGTGTTTTTTTTTTTTGGATATCTGAACCAGATTCTTTCCTACAGCACCAATGCCTCCGCAGAAGTCAACAATGAGGAACTGTACAATGACTCAATATCGTATGGCATCTTACTTACGCTGGCCTCGATTGTAATGCTCATATCGGGAATCTTCTCAGTGGACATCTTCAATTTGGTGGCTCTGCGACAGGTGACACGCATGCGCATGAAACTGTTCGAGTCGGTGATGAGGCAAGACATTGGGTGGCATGATTTGGCAACGAAGCAAAATTTTGCCCAAAATATGACCGAGTAAGTACGAAATAACAATGGAGGACAATGTATTCTCTAATCTCGAGCAATTATTTTCCAGTGATGTGGAAAAGATTCGTGATGGCATATCGGAGAAAGTGGGTCATTTCCTCTATCTGATAATTGGTTTTGTGATAACGGTGGCCATATCATTTGCCTATGGCTGGAAGTTGACATTGGCTGTTAGTGTCTACATACCGATTGTCATTGTCATGAATTATTTTGTGGCCAAGGTTTGTTGGAGTTTTTCGTTTTTTTTTTTTGCTTCCATGAATGACATTGTGTGATTCCAGTTCCAAAGCAAACTCACCACCAAAGAACAGGAATCATACGGCAATGCTGGTAATCTGGTTGAAGAAGTCCTGAACGCCGTTCGAACGGTGGTCTCATTTGGTGGCGAGCGGAAAGAAGCTGAGCGTTATGACAATTTCCTGATACCCGCACGCAAAGCGAGTCAGCACAAAGGAGCTTTCTCCGGCCTCAGTGATGGTGTCTTGAAAAGTATGCTGTTCCTCTCTTGTGCCGGAGCATTTTGGTATGGCGTCAACCTTATTATAGACGATCGTGGTGTAGAGGATAAGGAATATACGCCGGCCATCTTAATGATTGTAAATTGGCAACACATCAGATATGGTCTTGACATCTGCTGATGGTTTCTTTGTTCTTTTTGTTTTACCTGACAGGCCTTCTTCGGCATTATCATTGGCGCCGACAACATTGCCAGAACGTCGCCTTTCCTGGAGTCCTTTTCCATGGCTCGAGGCTGTGCAACTACGATTTTCAGAGTGATAGATGCCCAGTCCAGGATCGATCCCATGTCAACGGATGGAAAACTCTTAAACTATGGCCTCAGAGGGGATGTCGAATTTGTCGATGTGTTCTTCCGGTACCCCTCCCGACCCGACATCATCGTCCATCGTGGCTTAACTATTAAAATAAAGACGGGCACCACGGTGGCTTTGGTCGGTTCCTCTGGTTGTGGCAAATCCACGTGCATACAGCTGCTGCAACGATTTTACGATCCCGTCTTTGGTTCGATACTTCTGGACGATTTGGATATACGCAAATACAATATTCAGTGGTTGCGTTCCAACATGGCGGTAGTGGGCCAGGAGCCCGTTTTGTTTCTGGGAACAATAGGTAGAATTATGATTTATCAAATACCTGCACATCAACAAACATTTTCCATCAACTTCCATTAGGTGAAAATATAAGTTATGGCAAGCCAAAGGCCACACAAAAGGAAATAGAGGCAGCTGCCAAATCGGCCGGAGTTCATGAATTTATATCACGGCTACCAGAGGTATTGGCGGGCGAGTTCATCTCCTTGGACAAGTAGCTCAAATATCTTCTCTCTTCCACAGAGTTACAAGACCATGATCGGTGAGCGGGGCTCTCAGTTATCCGGTGGTCAAAAGCAACGAATTGCTATTGCACGTGCCCTCATACAGAACCCGAAAATTTTACTTTTGGATGAAGCAACATCTGCTCTAGATTATCAGTCCGAGAAGCTGGTGCAGGAGGCTTTGGACTTTGCATCAAAAGGTCGCACCACAATTGTGGTATCACATCGTCTGTCAGCCATACGGGGAGCGGACAAGATCGTTTTTATACACGAAGGTAAAGTCATCGAGGAGGGTTCGCACGATGATCTGATGGCACTGGAAGGTGCCTACTACAATATGGTTCAGGCCGGCCAGATAAATGTTCCAGAGCCCGAGAATATGGAAGACATTGACGAAGATAAAAGCAAGTCATAATGGCGTCAACCGCCTCAAGGTTCGGTTTTGTTTTATTTAATAGAGTTGTTTTCCATGTTTCGTTATCCAGGAAACAGCTTAGCCATCTATGAAAAGTCCTTTGAAACCAATCCCGTCAATTTGGAGAAGAATCACAAGAACAGTTTTCAAATTGAGGAAAACGACTTCAAGGCCAATTCCATTATAGCAGAAGCTGCTGAAGCGGATGCGAATGCGAATGGTGATGGGGAAGCAGGGGAGCGACCGAATTTCTTTCTTACATTTGGACGTATTCTAAAGATTTCTCGTCCCGAATGGTGTTACATTGTAATGGGCGCTGTATGCGCCATAGGCTTTGGTTTCACCTATCCAGGTTTCTCGATTGCCTTTGGAGAGTTCTATGCGGCCTTGGCCCAAGAGGACCCTCAAGAGGCCCTGGATCGCACGGCCGTATTGGCCATATGTTGTTTGGTTATTGGTATTTTAACAGGATTGGCATGTTTCCTGCAGACGTATCTCTTCAATTATGCCGGTGTTTGGCTAACGACTCGAGTGCGGTCCATGACGTTTAAGGCCATTATGCGCCAGGAAGTGGGCTGGTTCGATAAGGACACAAATTCGGTGGGGGCCCTGTCCGCCCGTTTATCAGGTGATGCGGCCGGCGTCCAGGGTGCCATTGGCTACCCTCTGAGTGGTCTGATCCAGGCTTTTTCGAATTTCGTAGTTGGTTTGACATTGGCCTTCTATTATTCATGGAAACTCGCATTGCTGTGCGTCAGCACTTGTCCCATTATTGTGGGTTCGGTGATTTTTGAAGCTAAGTGAGTTGGAGATCATAAGCATAACTTCATATTTTATATGTGGATTCTGTGGGCACTTTTAGATTTATGACCACTTCAATGATACGAGAGAAGGTAGTGCTGGAAGAGGCTTGTCGCATAGCCACCGAGGCCATAGCCAATGTTCGAACCGTGGCCGGTCTACGAAGGGAGCAACAGGTTATCGACAGATACAATCAAGAAATTCGCAAAGTTGAAGTGTTGATCCGGCAGAAGCTCAAGTATCGTGGAGTTATAAATGCCACCGGTCAGGCTTTTCTCTTCTTTGCGTATGCGGTTGCCTTGTGTTACGGCGGCGTTCTGGTGTCCGAGGGCAAGGTGCCATTCCAAGATATAATCAAGTAAAATAGTTGCCGCCCCTCCTTCCGTTCACAACGTAATCCAAATCTTTTGTTTTCTGATTTTCTCATTTTCAGAGTCTCGGAGACGTTATTGTATGGCTCTATGATGCTGGCTCAATCGCTGGCCTTTGCTCCTGCATTCACGGGTGCTTTGGTTTCGGGCCACCGACTATTCCAGATTCTTGATCGCAAACCGAAAATTACCAACGCGTTAATGCCGGCAAAGAATACATTTGCCAAGCAATTGAATCTTTTCGAAGGTGTCCGTTACCGGGACATTGAATTCAGATATCCCACTCGCTTGGATGTCAAGATTTTGAATGGTTTCAATTTGGAGGTATTGCATGGAAAAACCGTGGCCCTGGTGGGTCATTCGGGCTGTGGCAAATCGACGTGTATCCAACTGTTGCAACGCTATTATGACCCGGATAATGGAGCAATTGTGAGTACAGTATTGTGGCAACAAATGTAATCCGAAGCAATTCAGCCAACTTACGATTAGGGTACACTAGAGTAAATGGAATACATTTAGTCCGCCTGCAATAGCGTTATCATATTTCGCGACACCGTGCTACTGTTGACAGATTGTGGTACTATGCGGTCTAAGCGATATCATACATATCTGCTTACTTTTAGGGGACATACGGGTATCCAGTAGGGTGTCCCAAAAAGAAAAAATTTTTTTTGCTCACGCGTTTTTTGATAGATTTTAGGGTAAGGAAATTTTGAATTTTGTTTAAAAATTTTTTGGAAGTGGTTTAGAGGTCGCACAAATTGGGTTTTTGTCAAAAAACGTGGTTCCCTGCCATATTTTAAAAATAATTTAAGATTTGGCATTAAAAAATTTTTTTTTAGATCTTAAGTTAACAGTTCATAAGAAAAACGTCCAATCTTTCATTTTATGTTCAAAAACCGCCAGGTTTGTCAGCGATTTTTTCCATATGGCAGATTAAACTAATTTTTTTTTGTTTTTTTTTTCAAAAACATTGACTTTAACGATTTATAACTTTTAAAATGTCTATTAAAGTTACAAAAACTAATGATGCAGTTTAAAAGATAAATAAATTCTAAACAATTTTCATATAAAAAATGTTTAATTAGTCGTTACTAACCCAGAGTTATCTACATTTGTCGAATTCAATCCATTGCATGAAAATATAATACTAACCTTTAGGCTCCCAACAAATCATAACCAAGAAAAACAGAAAACACAATACTTTAGTTGTTTAAAAGTTTTTTATTGCGACTCTTTCGATGCTGCTTTATGACCTGCAATAAATTTTGAAAATCTGTTTCAGAAGTTGTCAAATTTGCGTAACTGCTTGCCAAGGCCACACCACGTTCGGCGACGTCGTTTACCACATACAATTGTTGAATTTTGTTTCTTCCATGGAGAAAGAGTTCGTTTGTTTCCCATTTTTCTGGATCTAGTTGTAAAAATGCTGTCGAAATATCGCAGGCTTTAAAAAAGTTAAGGCTAGCTTCAGAAATAAATGTGTAAATTTCTGCATTTTCAAGCAATTCTTCTTTCAAATTGGCCTTTACTGATTCCTTGTCTATAGTTGGACGAAGTAGATTTTTTACCATTAAACGTAATGTATTGCTGTATATACGTTCGTCAAAAAATTCTAAGGCAGCCAATTTCTCCGATAAGTACCACTGATGCCGCAAAAACGTTTTTAATGCAGCGCTTGCAACACTGTCACTCCAGGAGCGATCAATCGAGCTCGCTGGATGATGCAGCTTATTTACTCTTTAAAAATATGCATTTATCAAGACCAGTTGCAGTCATTTATAGACGATTCAAAAATTAATGCGTTGCTACAATTCAATTCATTTATTTTAAGGGTTTATATAAAAAATTGGTATCTCTGTCAGTGCCCTAGGTATGCTCCCCTCAACGATCTTAATCTCTTAAAGCAATTGGATGACTACAAACGCTTTAATGACAGTGTTGCAAGCGCTGCATTAAAAACGTTTTTGCGGCATCAGTGGTACTTATCGGAGAAATTGGCTGCCTTAGCATTTTTTGACGAACGTATAGACAGCAATACATTACGTTTAATGGTAAAAAATCTACTTCGTCCAACTATAGACAAGGAATCAGTAAAGGCCAATTTGAAAGAAGAATTGCTTGAAAATGCAGAAATTTACACATTTATTTCTGAAGCTAGCCTTAACTTTTTTAAAGCCTGCGATATTTCGACAGCATTTTTACAACTAGATCCAGAAAAATGGGAAACCAACGAACACTTTCTCCATGGAAGAAACAAAATTCAACAATTGTATGTGGTAAACGACGTCGCCGAACGTGGTGTGGCCTTGGCAAGCAGTTACGCAAATTTGACAACTTCTGAAACAGATTTTCAAAATTTATTGCAGGTCATAAAGCAGCATCGAAAGAGTCGCAATAAAAAACTTTTAAACAACTAAAGTATTGTGTTTTCTGTTTTTCTTGGTTATGATTTGTTGGGAGCCTAAAGGTTAGTATTATATTTTCATGCAATGGATTGAATTCGACAAATGTAGATAACTCTGGGTTAGTAACGACTAATTAAACATTTTTTATATGAAAATTGTTTAGAATTTATTTATCTTTTAAACTGCATCATTAGTTTTTGTAACTTTAATAGACATTTTAAAAGTTATAAATCGTTAAAGTCAATGTTTTTGAAAAAAAAACAACAAAAAATTAGTTTAATCTGCCATATGGAAAAAATCGCTGACAAACCTGGCGGTTTTTGAACATAAAATGAAAGATTGGACGTTTTTCTTATGAACTGTTAACTTAAGATCTAAAAAAAAATTATTTAATGACAAAATCTTAAATTATTTTTAAAATATGGCAGGGAACCACGTTTTTTGACAAAAACCCAATTTGTGCGACCTCTAAACCACTTCCAATAAATAAATAAATAAAATAAATCAAAAAACGCGTGAGCACCAATGAAAATCGAAATTTTTGTTTTTTTTGGGACACCCTAGTATCCAGGCGTCACAAAGACGACCACATTTTTCTTTTTTAAAAGTCTGTTGTTGTTGGTGACTTCGGCTATGTGTATGGGATTAAGTAGTTTATTAGTCTTTAGTTCAAATATTGGACTTATTTTAAAGGGGAAACTTTAAACATAATTTTTTTGTACAGGAAATCTGGTTGCTTTCTTATTGAAGTAGTGATTGAGTTTGTTAAGAGTCCGATTTCCAATTACAATACTCATATGAAGACTACCTTCTCTTTCAGCACATCAACAACGATGATATTCAAAGTGATTTGTCTTTGGAAAATCTGCGCAGTAAAATTGGCATAGTTTCGCAGGAACCCTCGCTTTTCGAACGGACAATAGCCGAAAATATTGCTTACGGTGATAATTCACGTGATGTTACCATGCCGGAGATTATGGCTGCTGCCAAAAGTGCTAATGCCCACTCATTTATTATGGGTCTACCGAATGGCTATGATACTAAAATGGGTGCTCGCGGCACCCAACTATCCGGTGGACAAAAGCAACGAATTGCCATCGCACGAGCCCTGGTGCGAAACCCGAAAGTCTTGTTGTTGGACGAAGCCACCTCAGCCTTGGATTTACAGAGCGAACAATTAGTGCAGCAAGCACTCGATGTGGCGTGCACCGGCAGGACGTGTATTGTGATCGCGCACAGACTGTCGACCGTTCAAAATGCCGATTTGATATGTGTGGTGCAGAATGGCCGCATTGCCGAACAGGGAACCCATCATCAGCTGATGGCCAAGGATGGCATGTATGCCAAACTACACAAGACTCAGAAGGACCACTGAGTCTTTTCACGCCCAAGCCGGTTTTGTTTTTATTTCTACTTGCATTTCACATAAGATTACATCAAAAAGACTAAATAATTAATTTGACAAATAATGTGCACTAAGAATTTAAGGCTAAGAATTTAATAAATAATTATATAAATATTTAATATATGAGCAAATCGTAGGAGACAAACGCCTTGTCTTGATTGAAGTGGCTCACATAACGAGAACACGTAACCAGGCTTATTTCCCTAAAAACTGTCGTACATGACAAGCCCTGTTTCTAATAAAGTATGTATGTATATACTTAGTTATGTCCTCATGCAACTAAGAGAATAATAAGAAGGTCACTCAAATTTTCCTCTCTTTCAGATGTTAAAATAAATAATTTTCGTTGAATTTTTTCAACTTTTTTTTTTTTGCAACAAAATTCTTTGAGGTTTTATTTAAAGTGAAACAATTGGGGTTCTCAATGTGGACCGGCCATATTAGGTAACTATGCGAGTATGGTGAATCGAACATGTCGTAGAAGAAACAGTTGTCCATTATGTGGTCGAATGCGACCAAAGCTCTATTAAACTGAAAACCGGAAAGGTCGAACCGAGTTCGTTATCGGATCGTTGTTGCCCGATATTAAAGTGTTCTGGGGTATGACGGACTAGCGCAGCATTGCGAATGGGTTGCGAGCGAACTTCGAATTTGCCCACAGTAACCGGAGCATTCCACAGAATCACCTAAAATGTCTTCAATCAAAATATTAGAGGAAAGTGTGTAATTAGTGTTAACCGTCACAACAAACTCACCATCGATAATGGAATTTCCGATTTTAAAGAAATTTCAGAGATATATGTGTATCTGAGATGTGTTCGAGCCTAAGTCGTGAGATGAACGTAAACATTGCTGTCGGGTTCCACATATGTCGGACAGAAGCCAAATGTTGATTTACGATTTTTTGCGTGGCTAAGTGACGACGACCTCGGGTGGATCATTGTAAATCCATTATTTGTGTGAACTGAAATCGGTCAGCATTTCAAATTTGGTGATTGAAAAAACATTGCATTTTTTAAAATTAACCAACCCCAGCTGAGCACATTTCCAACTACACTAAATGAATAGTCTATCACATTACGATGACAATTTTTTCGTTCATATTTTACTTGAGTTCTACTTCTGCTGTTGTCATGGTAAAGTCAACCACACTTTCCTCTACTCAAATTGAGCATACATATTAAATATTTATGTATCTACGAATATATTTCACCCACACAGGGTGAGTTCTTTGTTACAACATTTGTGGGACGCTCGGAACTTCTACAGGTCCAAACTAAGCTCAGCGATACTTCTGCTAAACGTCTGTGGAATTTCTTTCCAATAAAACAATCCACTTTGGTAGAATCTTTACAGTTTGAATAATATTCTCACGGTGTATATTATTCAAACTGTGAGTCTAATCAAGTAAAGGGTGTTTTTTATTGGGGTATAGAACTTTAAGTTGGCATCACTTTTTTAACTGGCGGCCATTTTGTCAGCTGTCAAGTGATTAATATTTAGTTTGGTTTGCCATTTCATCATGAACAGGTTGACAAAAGAACAACGCTTGCAAATCGTGCAAATTTATTTCGAAAGTAATGGTTCAGTTCGCGAAATTCACCGCAAGCTCCGTCCATTTTATGGTCGACATAATCGTCCATCAGAGCAATTAATTCGGTTAACCATGGATCTTGGCTTGCGACCTTACAAGATCCAGCTTGTGCAAGAATTAAAGCCGCGAGACCATGCAATGCGTCGTGATTTTGGTGTATGGGCCGAAAATGAGATTCATCTCGATGCTGATTTTCATCACAAAATTTTGTTCAGTGATGAGGCTCATTTTTGGTTGAATGGCTACGTCAACGAGCAAACGGCGGCCACATGCCCGAAATCATATTTAAACATTAATGGCATAAAATTATCCTTCCAATAAAGCCAAATTGTTGGACATTAAAACGATTTTCTTGTGTTTTATTTCAATTCGAAGTTCTATACCTCAATAAAAAAAACACCCTTTACTTTGATTTGAGCCAAAGTAATTGTTGCAGATAGCCTGATGAGTTACAAGAACTGGCTGGCAGCAGTTTTAATACTACTTTGAAGTCAAGATAACAAATGTTCTTAAACTCGAATAAAAACCTAATAAAATATAAAAATAAAGAGATATGTGTCGAATTTCCCCACTATGAAGGGTGGAATTGGAATTTTTAGTCTTTTTTACATGGTTGTCATCTCAATTCGCGAGCCCTTGGTACCAAAACTGTATGCACATGTGGATTCATATTTATATATTGACTGTGGCGTTGAGACCATCAACGATTTTCAGAAGTCTCAAAATAAAAACAATGTACATATCGAGCCCTTACCGCAAAAAAGACGTAAGCGCCATTTTTTCGAAACTCACTTTTTAATGAAATTCCATAAATTCACAAAATATTAAAAATTAAAAAAAAAAAATGTACAGAGATATAGCAAATTCAATTGTATCGTAAGCATCACACGCCTTTCTGCATGATCACACAAACATACCACTCCTGTAACATTTTCATTTTTGCGATTAGGGCTCAATATAATAATTGGAGTGTCTGTATTCCCCTCCTGTCAAATTTCATGGTCTCATCGTGTCAAATGCTTTGGACAATTCAGAATATATTTCTGTTATACTACTACAGTCCTTAACGTATTTGCCGTATCTTCGTAAAATTCTAAAACGTTCTAACCAGATCCGACTGTAGAAAATAATAAAAAAGTGGCTGCTATATTTCAAGACGGTGCAAACAGAACGTTGGTGGCGGATATAAAATCACTCACCCCAAAATATACAAACAAACACACACACGCGTATTCTTTTCCAACTCGACATTATTTTGTTGATACGAATTATGGTTATTAGCCCCAATTGTTTATGGAATGGGATCGGTGCCTAGTTAACCGATAACAAAGAACATAGTGAGGTGTTTCTTCGCCATCAAGCATAGGATGGTGGGTGCATTAAATTGCTCATTCCATTGGTAACACTCTATGATCATTTCTATTAGAAACAAATTTGGATGTTATACGAGTATAAAAATTGGTGACACACCACTTGACCCCATTCCTGTAATACATAAGGGATTAAAGGCATTGATATTAATCAAATGTCCCTTTTTTTTTTTGATTATTTCCCAATGTCACAACGTTCATCCTCAATATGTTGGCCTATATTTCTTGGTCAAGGCCGTTCATTCGTTCCCTTCGTTAATTGTCCAATTAAAAGAGAACTTGAAATTTACATAATTTCTTGATTTGTTCTACCATTGATTTACGCGCATTCTTGACAATATTTCCCACTCGATTAGAGTGTAGATAGACATTCGATACGTATTCCACATAGATACATACATACGTATTTATATATGACCGAAACATACACACATAACGATTACGCTGCTATAAATGTCGAAATTGTATTTCTTTCGCCGGTTGTCGTCCCAGTTGGCTGTCACCATCTACACACAGGCATTATGATGACTTTTCTGGGCAAAGTCTTAAATCAAGTTCAATTAATGTCATTAAAATCAATTTTACATTTTGTGGTTAGAATGCTAGGACACTGAAAGAATAGCAATGATAAACAAAAAAAACTCAAAGAGTTTTCAAAGAGTTTTTTCTGTCTATGTTCTAAATACCAGCATCGGCACGACTACCTACACATCATAATGTCTACGTCCATAATGTCCATGGACATTATGTCGCACCTGCAACTGACACTTTTTGTCCATGAACGATTTATGTCTCACTTAATTAATTGTATTTTACACTGGTATGGCGCTATTGGAATTTATTACGATTTTTACAATAACTTGATAGTGAAATGTCCCCTAAATAATTGTCGTGCAACCTCACAATCCGAATGAAATCCAGATGCCTCGAATTGGAATAATTTTTAGTTTATGAATTGAAACAATTGAAACGATTCTTTCGATTTTTTAGTCATCAATACGTGTATGAAGTTTCAGAAATGTTGCCTGAGACAACATAGACATTATGACCGTAGACGTTTTTTTTTTGTTTGTTTTGAACACCATTAGAAGCGCATGCTTGCCTTACTTTGGCGTCTATGTTGTTCATAAATTCTATTTTCCGCCCAAAGAAAACTGATAAACACAGAACACCAATTCAGTAGATATTCTCTAAATGAACCACTTAGTCCCTGATTTTGTTTGTTTTTTACATTAAAAGCCTTACCAATCCATTGTGAAGGGTATCTCACAGTCAGTCTCGACCTATAACATTTCCTACTGGTGCTCAGAGCTAAATTAAAGTTTCCCCAAATAAAATATTCTGAGCATTTGATAAATCAAATCTATCGGCATGAGAATACAATTTGGTTTGTTGGTCTTCGAAGATGGAAAAAAGATTAATTATGATGAATAAACAACTGATATTTTCTGTGAGTGTAATTCCATGCATTTGCATTAGACCAAAAGCATGATGTAATCCCTTTACATAATACAACGTTATTGTATCTAAACCATAAAACTCATGACCAGAATACTTCCTGTAAGACAGTCAACAACGGAATTTCCTTGCAAACGTTACACACACGCCTGGTGGCGGAAAGTCAGTGTGTGAAAATTGTTTTGACATTGAACTAGGAATACAAACGGAATATAAACAACGAAGTCATACGCACGCCATTTAAACGGCCAGGAGTGAGGTCATGTAAAATAATCGAACTAATCACCGTTGTTCTAAATGAAAAGACATGTTGCTGATACAATTAACAAACAGTGATGATACCTTTCGTGGCAATACAGTGAAACCTCGTTTTAGTGCAAAAAGTACTTAAGTGAAGAACGAATTTAAGTGATCTGCTTAAAAAAATATTGTAATAAAAATTACCCAATATTCCCTAAAATACATATCTACATACAAACAATTGTGGAAGAAGTACACCGAACACACATATCCCTCCCTCTTTTGTATGCTCCATATAAACGAATAAGCATCACTATTGAATCGCTACTACCGTCGTCAGTGGACATGCATTTAATGTCTGTCTGCACCACAACTACGTCAAAAGAGAAAATTCGAACACATTACTCTTGGCACCGATTCAAAATTCACCACACACCTGTTGATCAGTTAGTGCACCCTACATCACAGTGTGGCAATTCATACTGAACCGGTCATATGTACTAGGGATGTAACAAAGTTCGCTATTGAACATTAGCTTTCGCAAAAAACATTTTTGGAAAACACGCCTTCGCATTCGCTTTTGAAAAAAAAATTATATCAGTATTCGCATTGTCATTCAGCAAACAATTGGACTACATATGCTACGAATTATCGCTTTCGAATTATGTTCATGATTTTGGAATATTCGCGTTCGTAAAATTTTATTTTCCAATATTCGGTTTCCCATTTGCTTTCGCAAGAAATATATTTCAATACTCGCTTTCGTATTCTACATTGTCAATAAATCGTGCTAGCACTTCCATACGGCCATTGAAAAAAATTGCCCATATGCTGAAGGGTATCACACAATCTCTTACCGATCAATAATATTTCCAATACGATTCTCACAGCTTCTTTAAAATTTCTCAAAATAAATATTTTGTATATTATATAAAGAAATCGTTTCTGTAGGAAAACTAAAAGTGTACAATAATTTTACAAGGTCGTGCCTCTGTTTTAGTTTGGTTCCGTTCGTCTTAGGAGATTGATACACGTCTTGAAATATTGCGATAATCAACTAACTTATTGTTTGAGTGTAACTCCATGCATTTTTCACTATATCAAAACCATGATGTAATCCTATAACTATATTGTGTAAAAATTTACTTTAGTCATGTCCGCAATCGCTCCTGTAAGAAAGTCATCCTTGCAATTTTGTTGGCGGACCGTCTGTGTGTGGGAAATGCATTGGCATTTCATTAGAAGTGATAAAGAAAATTAAGAAAAACCAAATACTACAATTAAAGAAGAAAAAAACAAATGTTGTATAAACTAGGTAATTCTTTGTGTCATTAACAATAATTGGCCATGAGTCTTCAAATTACAAGATCTGTGCAAATAAATGTAATGTAAACGGTCAAGAGTAAGGTCGGGTAAAATACTGTAAATAATCAGCGCTGACTTAATGCGTTAAAAATTGATAACATAAATTCGCAGATAAAAATGTATGACAATACTGTGAAACCTCCATGTGTACACTGACCCAAAGGGACGTTTTGTTTTTGTCATAAATTCAATAAATCGCTTAAGAGAAAAATTCGCCGAATTGGACAAAACGAGTAGAGAGGGGACGCTTCATCACAGATAAAAACAATTAAATATATCTACTTCGTGTTGTATCATCAACAAAGTAAAGTAAAACTGGTTACATAGAATTTTACATTTGTCTAAACTCCATGGCCACATCGACCTATGAACCCGACACCTTTTATGTCATAAAAGTCAGTGTGCTTTGTAAATTGTAAAAATCGTTATTTTGACCAAAGATTGATGGTCAGGAAATGGCCGTTGCCATAATTACGAGGTTTCACTGTATACAAGAGTGGCGGGAGAATTTATAATGCACATTTTATTGATGCTTTATTAAATATTTCTCAGATAAGATAATTCATTGAATAGAATGGAATAGAATAGAATCTAAAGGAGTACTAACAACAATCACGCAAAGAAAGCGTTATAATTTGAAATAAAAACAAAACCAACATTTGCTTAATAAATAATTGTTTACATATCGTTGATAGAACAACAACAAAAATTGTAAAATAAAAACAAAAAACGAACTTTACGGGAAACAGCAGATACGAAATCTGAGTGGTTGGACGATAAAGGCGTTACGAGTCTTTGATTTGCGAAACTATTGTCATATTTAGTTATTGCCGAAAAGCAATCTATCACCCGGCCAACCATTCAGTCTTTATCGACAGTTGGACGCACTCGGAATACGTCCATGAAGAGTTTCTAACTAAATTACATTCCAAATTACTATCAATTGACCTCTAACCGCGAAGTGAATCTACACAAGCATAAAGTAGCGAAGAAGATCTTAGAGAGCGTACGCCAGTGAATGAAAGCACAAAAAACAAACAACTTTCTTGGCTCGCTCAGTCTTACTATTATTACTATTAATTAATTGATTACGTACATCGATATATCGGAAGTCTTGTTCTTGTTGCTGAACGCGTAGTTGAGAACGGCGGTCTTGCTTCGCCGGATCGCATTGTGTCGAGCTTCATTTGTTAAGTGAACATCATGATGGAAGAAACACAGAAGAAATCGAAGAAGAAAGCCAAAGTCGATCAGAGGAATATTGGATTTTTTGAATTGTTTTCCTTTGCCAAACGATGGGAGTACTTTTTGCTGGTGGTGGCTTTTGTGGCGGCATTTCTCAAATCACTGGTTTTTCCCATCATCATTGTGGTCTATAGTGAATTGGTGGCGATGTTTGTCGACCGTAGCTTGTGCCTGCCGACAACGAAGACTTATGTATTGCCCATGTTTGGCGGTGGAAAATATTTGTAAGTATTAAAAATAAAACAAGATAAATCAAAAAAAAAAAATAATAATAAAGAAAAGTGACAACAATTTATTAGGGCGGATTCCACTAATGTCACTCGCAAAGTATATAAACACACAAAAACGTAGCAATCCAGTCGTTTTAAAAATCAGCGGGAATTAAAAAAACAAGAGAACCCCGTGACAATAAACCTTTTGACAGTAAAAGTCGATAGGAACAAAAGTAATACTAGGAGGGCTTTTTAAGGAGCTGCAGTTATAAATCAATTAAAAAAAAAAACAATAAAATCAAAAAATGTTTAGATGTGTTTAAAGACTGTAACTGTGACGAGCGTGATTGAAACCAACTCGAGCAGAATGCTGCTCACTCTGTTTAAAATAATAATACACACACAATAATATGTCCACACAACGAAAATAATAAATGTCGAAGTCCCAAAACCACATTAGCCACTGTTTCTCCGTCCATCGTCCGAAAAAAAAAATTTTCAATGAAGTCGGTTCAATGGTGCGGAACAAAACATCTTGTTGAACAATGAATAACGATTAATTGTTTGAGTAATTGGAAATGCAGGAAAATATTGATTACTTCAGCAAATAGAAAACATCAATTACTCTTTTCGAACTTGGGCAATTGAATTTATAATTTGAGTAATTGGGGAAAATTAAATTTACCCTTCAACACTAAACAAGCTTTCTATGAGGTGGTTGGCACAAAGACTAAAGTACTAAGTACAGTGGTTAGTAAAATGTCCTTTAAACTTCTTGTTTCTAAATTAACCTCCGCGGAAATATTGCCCGAGAACTGTGATGAAATGTGATGACTACTGTGTCACGCCCACAACTTCCAATCTTTCTCAGATCTTACAAACATACTAAGAATGAATACTAATAGTTTCGTAAGTTATGGTGCCAGTGTCGTTGGACTTTTTTTCAGGGACATACAATTGTTCTGTAATAAGCTTCCGGCAACACTTGAGTGAGTGCCTCTGAGATGTTAATAGAGCCCCTTGCATTTGTAAATATTAAATTATTATGTCCGGTAAATAATGAAATGAATACTTTCAGTACAAACAAGAAAAGATAAGCATTTCAATGAGTTGCGAAATATATATTAGTTTTGTTTTTCTCGCGGATGTCACCTTTTCGTTTGTTTTACATTTCAATTCATCGTTTTCACGTAAAGTACGGAATGAAGAAATTCCAAAATATTATCTCTATCTGTTCAGTTGTGTAATAGCCATGTCAGACTGAACGTCCTATGACGCCACTCCGAGTGTTCTGATGAGTTGGCGTTAATTTGACGCCTACGAAGGGGTTTTTTCGCCTTGTCCAATATATTCAAGTGACCGACGCGACAAAACATTAACGTACATTCCAAAGACCATAAAGAGGACAGACGTCCCAAGTCGTTTGATGAACATTTCCAAGAGGGAATTTAAACAGTATTTGTTTTAAAAAAGTTGGTATTTGTTTAAAAAAAAACATTATTTGCTTTGAAAACGTTTGTCAAAATCATTGTTAACATTTCAGTCATGGCACAATAACTGAAGGTAGAGTCATTTGCCCAACAACAAACACTTAGATACAACCCTGGGTATTTTGATTGTCAAATTCTGATATATAAATGGCAGACAGTTACAAATCGCGGCACAATTTTTAGCGAACTATAACATAATTTCTTATAGTTTTGAAAGCCCCAAACTTCGCTATTGAAAAAATGTAAATGTAAACAATGAGTTTGACAATCAAAATTCTGTCAAAAATGAAAAAATTGTAATCATCTGTTTGCATGCCTCTACCTTTAGTTATTGTGCCATGCATTTCAGTTGTTGGTTTAGTTTTTTTTTCTCAAATGTCGAATACATTTTCGTATTAAACATTCAAATCAAAGAATACAATACAAAAAGCCAAACAAAGAATTTTGTTGCTCTCAAAGCTATTAAAAATAATGTTATAGTTCTCTAAAAATTGTGCCGCGATTTGTAACTGTCTGCTATCTGGCATTTGTATATCAGAATTTGACAATGAAAATACCCAGGGTTGTAACTAAATTTTTGTTGCTGGGCAATTGCGTCTACCTTTAGTTATTGTGCCATGATTGTAATGCCAAATCGCAGACATCTAGAGTGCGTAGGCGAATGTGTCAAAAAACTACTTGGGACGTCTGCCTTCTGTATAGTCTTTGGTACATTCCACACAACAAACGGTTGTCACTTTGTCGCCTTCCCCTACAATTAAATGTCAAATTTTTAAAATATGAATTTGATTTGCATAAAACTATTGTAGTCGGCAATTTGATAAATTATAAAATCAATAAAAATCCTTAAAAGTGAAAGAAACAGTGCAGACAAATTGATAAAAATCTATGCCGGTTTGTTCGATCTTCGCTAGGTTTTCCAAAAATCAATGCAAACTAATTATTTTTTATTTTAAAGATCCTTAAAGAAACGTTCTCGTACAAAATTCGTTTTCTTCTCAAATCAAATTTAAGGTGTCTGCTATTGGAAGAGGCCACATAAGTGGCAATCAATTTGTTATTGTTCGTGGCTCTTGTCTTCTATCGATATCGAGCCATAAATCGACTATTGCATTGCAATTTAACAATCAATTTTCAGCAGTGGAATTCGATTCTGACTGTGAACTTCAATGAAATACAAATCACACACAATATTTTCATTTGCATTGACTACGTCTACAAAAGTCACAGCCACAAAACTCACATTGAACGGCAGTAGTTATTTTGGGAAAAGTAACGGCAGTTGTCACCTTACGTTAAAGCATCACAATTTCTCCGCGTTTAAATAAGATTGCAATTTTATATGACTTTGATTTATTTGATGGACATTTTTGTGAATTTGAATGTTTTTCTTATTCCTGTATTTCTGTTCTGTACTGAATTGGATTTTTTTCTTAAATTGTTGATAGTCGATAGTGGTACTCTCTGTAGTCATGTGGGCTTTAAAAATCAAGTAGTTGTCTAACATTAGTACTAGATATTTCATTGACCATTAAAGACGAATATCAGCATCAGATATTTTTTGGACAAAAACTAGGGTTTTTACCTCCTGTCCAGTTTTTTACTACCCCTCGAGTTTTGTTTTTTTTGTTTCCAGTGTAGAACTTTTAGAGAAGATCGATGTCATCTTTGCTATGGCAATATAAATAATTCTATCCAAACTTCTTACTTGAATTGCACAGATACAATGGAACTTTGGAGGAAAATATGAACGAGTTGAAAAACGATTCGATGGCCTTTGGCATTATTTGTGCACTCGATGCTCTGCTTATGTTCATCACTGGCATTATCTACGTGGATCTCTTCAATCATGTCGCCCTGAATATCGTAGTTCGAATGAGGCGTGATTTCTTTGAGTCCACCATACGGCAAGATATTGGATGGCATGATATGGCACAGAACCAGAATTTCGCCGTTCGAATAACTGAGTAAGTTTAAATCGTCCAAATATTATGTATGCCGCTTTTCAACTGTTCCTCTTGTTCGTCTTCAGCAACATGGAAAAGATACGCAATGGCATTTCAGAGACCATTGGACATTTTGTTATGATGTTCTTCGATATTGTGATTAGTATTTTAATATCATTCATCTACGGATGGCGTTTGACCTTGGCTATCTGTGCATATATTCCACTAACAATGGTTATCAACTTTTTCGTGTCGAAGGTGAGTTGGAAATCTGAGATGAACGACTCCAGATATTCTACATGCATTAAGAATAAATTGTTCTTTAAATTATAACACGATTTTGATATTGAAATCACCTTTATGCATTTGAATTTGAGATACCTGCCAAATTCAAAACGTAATTTTAAAAATACTACATGTATAATATTAATTCACTACGCTTTGAGTTTCGACGTCATCTAGATTGGGATGTCAAAGCAAATATAAATCAATAATATATGTTCATACTATCGCACATTCTTTCCAGTATCAAAGTAAATTGACGACCAAAGAGCAAAACGCCTATGCGAAGGCTGGCTCTATAGTCGAAGAGATCATCAGTTCAGTACGGACCGTAGTAGCATTCGGTGGTGAAAAGTGCGAAACAGAACGTTATGATAATCTGCTAAAGCCTGGCCGTAATGCGGGAAAGATCAGAGGAATATTCACAGGTTTGGGGGATTCCATCTTAAAATCGATGTTATTTATTAGCAGTGCCGGAGCATTTTGGTATGGAGCCCATTTGATACTCGATGATCGTTATAAGGATACGGAAGATAAGGAATATACACCGGCCATACTGATGATTGTGAGTATCCAACAATATCGCTTGGAATCCATCCAAAATTTTAAGACTTGACACCAAATTCTAGGTTATATGTGGTATTATTGTTGGCGCCGATCACATAGCTCGCACTTCTCCCTTTTTGGAAGCTTTTGCGTCGGCACGAGGTTCGGCCGTAGCCATTTACGAGGTTCTAGAAAGTGAATCGAAAATAGACCCGTTATCGAAAGAAGGCAAAATAGTCAATTGTGGCTTGAAGTGTAACATCGAATTTCAAGATGTTTTCTTCGCCTACCCATCCCGTCCGGACACTATAGTGTTAAGGGGCTTCAACATCAAGGTGTGTGAAGGTGAAACGGTGGCCTTGGTAGGATACTCAGGATCGGGGAAATCTACTTGCGTCCAGTTGTTACAAAGATTTTACGACCCAATTTTCGGTAAAGTTATGCTCGACAATGAAGATATACGCAAATACAATGTCAACTGGCTGAGGTCAAACATGGCTGTGGTGGGACAAGAGCCGGTGTTGTTTTATGGAACCATAGGTAAGGAAAATCGGTGTCAGAAAATACTGATAATCAACAATTGCAATTGTATTGTACAGAGGAAAATATAAGACATGGTAAAATAGAGGCTAACCAAAAGGAGATTGAAGATGCCGCCAAGGCTGGAGGTGCCCACGATTTCATTATCGGTCTGCCGGAGGTAAGTAAATAGTGTGAGTCTATTTTTAACTTGTTCGATTCTAATTGATGCTCAATATCCAGGGCTACAATACTTTGATAAGTGAGAAGGGCGTCCAACTCTCGGGGGGTCAACGCCAAAGAATAGCCATAGCGCGAGCTCTCATACAAAATCCGAAAATTCTCCTCCTCGATGAAGCCACTTCGGCGTTGGATTATCATTCCGAAAAATTAGTACAAGCCGCTCTCGATCGTGCCAGCAAGGGACGTACCACTCTAGTCGTCTCTCATCGTTTATCAGCCATCTGCCATGCTGACCGCATCATATTTATTGATAATGGCAAAGTGGTCGAAGAGGGAAACCATGAAAGTTTGCTGAAACTTAAGGGACGCTATTACGATATGGTCACAGCTCACGAATATGAAAGTTTATTGGACGATAATGACAAGGACAATAACAAGGAGACTGAGATAATGGAAATAGAGACATCAAAGGATGTATCTAGCGAAAAACATGTTATGAATGGTGTAAATATCCCACGTTTCTCGGAGGCATCATTAGATAAAAACATGATTCAGGCATTTGCGGCTCGTTGCTCCCTAACGGATCCTTCGGCGAAGGAATTGGCCAAAATAGAAGGAACTCAGTACATCAAGACCTTTTATCGGGTAGTGCAATGGGCCAGGCCGGAGTGGGGATTCCTGAGCATTGCCTCTGTATGTGCTTTACTGTATGGCTGTGCACAGCCCGCGTTTGCATTTGTGTTTGCCGATCTTTTCGGTTCCTTGAATGAGACGGAGGACGCAGCAGTACTAAGCAAAACTGGAAAGTCAGCAATCATTGCAATTGTAGTGGGAGTGGTGGCAGGAGTAACGTGCTTCACTCAGACCTATTTCTTTAATTTAGCTGGTTTATGGTTTACAACGAGATTGAGGTGAGCTTACTTGCATGCGTAGACATCTTTTCATTGTTTTAACTTTGTTGATTTCCAGATCGGTATCTATTGGCAAGATTCTCATTCAAGATATGGCCTGGTTCGATCGCAAAGAAAACAGTGTGGGCGCATTGTCCGCCCGTCTATCCGGCGATGCCGCTGGCGTCCAGGGAGCCATAGGCTTTCCATTGAGCAACATGCTGCAGGCATTTTCCAATTTCATATGCAGTTTTTCTATAGCATTTTTCTATTCTTGGGAATTGGCACTAATATGTTTGACGACTGCGCCATTTATGGTGGCTTCCGTGATATTTGAAGCCAAGTGAGTGTTTGCGGTAGTCCACCGTATCGATTACTAAAATTCCACTTTCAGATACACCAACAAGAGTGCCGTTAAAGAGAAGGAAATACTGGAGGAGACAAGTCGTATTGCCACCGAGACTATAGCACAAATACGTACAGTCGCCGCTCTACGTAGAGAAACGGAGTTAATTAAGATATACGACCGCGAAGTCGAGAGATACCGACAGGAAATTCGTAAAAAGCTGCGTTATAGAGGTGTGATCAATTCAATGGGAATGTCCATTATGTTCTTGGGCTATGCCATTACCCTCACCTATGGCGGTTACATGTGCGCTGATGGCAGAATTCAATTTGAAAACATTATGAAGTAAGTGTGAATTACCCATCCAGTATTTGTATCTCATCACGCCCGATTACAGAATATCCAATTCGATGTTGTACGGTTTGTTCATATTGGCTCAGTCACTGGCATTCACGCCCATGTTTAATGCGGCGTTAGTTTCGGCTGATCGTATGTTTGCTATCATTAATCGTGAACCGGAAATCAAATCACCGGACATAAGTGCCTCAAAACATCGCGATAAAGATCCTACTAAAAGCAACGCGGTCCAGGGTGTCAGTTTCCGTGACATTCAATTCCGTTATCCAACGCGTCGAGATCAGAGAGTTTTGAACGGTCTCAATTTAGAGGTGTTGCACGGAAAAACGGTAGCTCTGGTGGGGCCCTCGGGATGCGGAAAGTCAACATGTGTACAACTGCTGCTAAGATATTACGATCCCGACAATGGCAAAATCGTAATCAAATTGCAATATCTGTCTGCACCATTTGAAATTATTTACCTTTTTATTCCAGCTCATAGACCAAGAAGACATTCACCAGGATATGACTCTTTCCGGTCTGCGAAAACGTATTGGCATTGTCTCCCAAGAACCGTCACTATTCGAAAAAACGATAGCGGAAAATATTGCCTACGGCGACAACACTCGCACGGTTCCCATGAATGAAATTCTGGCAGCAGCAAAAATGGCCAATGCCCATGATTTCATTTCTGCGCTGCCCTTGGGTTATGAAACATGCCTGGGTGCCAGAGGGACACAACTATCCGGTGGTCAGAAGCAACGCATTGCCATCGCCAGAGCGTTAGTGAGAAATCCGAAAATTTTACTTCTGGACGAAGCCACCTCTGCGTTAGATTTGCAAAGTGAACGCATCGTTCAGAATGCCCTCGATGAGGCTTGCTCTGGACGTACCTGTCTAGTGATAGCCCATCGTCTGGCTACCATACAAAATGCCGATGTGATATGTGTCATCCAAGGAGGCCGAGTGATCGAACAGGGCAATCATCCGCAGTTACTTGCGAAAAATGGTGTATATGCCAAATTGTATCTCAGTCAACCAAATACACGTTAGATGTTAATGTATTATATATGTGTGTGTGTATGTAATTTGTATATATATATATATATTAAGGCGGATTGGATGGAAGAAAAATGCAGTGCAGTGTTCGATTGACCATTCCGCATCCAACGTAATTACAATGAGTATTTTTTAGACATAAATATTTAGCGGCAATGTTGGATAGTTCCGGGTCAAAATTTGCAATATAGCCGATATATGTTTAAGGTGTTCCTACAACAAAACAATGTTTCATTTTATTTTCCAACATTCGTCATGTTTGAAACCGCCGTCGTATACATGTGTACTTTTTAAGTTTTATATAAAAAAAAATAAGTATCAATACTTTTTGTTGATATTTGCATATTTTATAAGATTAAAGTATCGAAATAAATGACGTGTGTCACAATTGACCAACATGTGATGTCGTTTAATAGTAATAATAGAGAGTATTGGGAGGTAGGATTCCAAAAAGAAACAGCACTACCGAAGTTGATCCATTGACATCAACATGACATCAAAATCAAATGCAATTATAACAATGGTAAAATATTGAATTGTGAAACCAACAAATACAGAACTCTTAATGTGTGCAAAAAATGTACTTCGGTAACTTTGTCTCCACTACAATACAACGAATGATGCAGTGTAAGTTCCTAGCTCGCCGTTTTATCTGAAATACATTCTTCATTCAGTTTCAAAAGTAATTCTGTTTCGTGGAGGAGGCTCCATTTGGGAAACATTTTCATGTAGTAGATTAAGAAAAGATTTTAATTAAACTGAAAATCATTTTTTTATGGAACGATTCTATAGCCGAACTTATGTACAATTTGATTTCTGATTCCACCATTTTGAGACATTTATTGTACTCAACATTTTTAAGGGACTCATAAATATGCATTTATTACTTTGTAACGCTGCGAAACAGGAAATAGTGTACGTTTTAAATTTCATAAGTTTCCTTGTCACAGGATTTTGAGTAATAGAGACATTTCAATAATTAATTATAATTTGTGCATTTTTCGGAGCTTACCTGTAAAAGTCGACTTATTTTTCTACCACGTTCATTGTAGCATCTTTACAACGTTTTTCTTCCAGTGAATGTTGTGTCATCCTCGTAAATTACTTTGTATCTCAAAGTTTTTATCTTCGCCAAAAAAACGTTCTTGGTAAATGTGTGAATGTGTGTTCCATTTGCTGCCATTTTCTTTTTTCTCGATCCATTCTCGATCATTTCAGGATACACTTTATTTCGCGGAGGAATTTGTAACACACTTCTGTCAATTCTTTCCACACTTCAACACATTTCAAATTAATATTAATAATATTAATTCTTTCTTTCTTAATTTGGCCACTTGATTTTCAACACTTCTTCTTCTTTTTGCAATCTCACACACACTAGCTTAGCTGTTATAACGGTACTCATTATCATTGCAGGAGTGCATTCCACTTACGACGATTGAACACAACTGAGAGACAGCGACTGGCGACACAATATAAGAATTTCTACTATTCTAATACATATTGTATTCATTTAAAATCTTGTTAATAATAAATTTAAAAAAAGAGAGACCCATAAAAATCCGTGACAGGGGTGAATTTAGTGCGCTCTTAGAATTCAGACTATAGAACACAATTTTGGGTTGATGAGCTGACGTCAGATGGGATGTGCCCTGTACAGCAATGCTACAGCAATACACGACGGTGTTTAGGTCAGTTCTTACATATGGTTGCATAGTGTGGTGGGTGGCAACAATGGTAGACTGTTACCGGAACCAAAGAGTATATATATTGAAAGAGATTCCATCAACTTCGAAAGTATTTTTTCGGTTGAAAAAACTCCGTCTGCGATTAGAAATGGGAATAGTTTTTGGGAAATTTTATTTTGGGAGAATTGGGAAATTATATTTAAATGAGAAATTTGCAATTGGACATTTTTGAGAGAAATGAAAAAGCAAAATCAAAACCAATTATGAATCCGTGGACTTGGGGGGAAATAGTGGTGGCGGGGGTGGTGGTTGTAAATCACAACAGCAGCAGACGAGCAATCATATGATTCTAATTCTGAAGTATTAGGCTTGCAGAAAATTATGAAAGCAATTCTTCCTTTTATTTTGTTGACATTTTACAATGAACATTTCTATGCAAATACAAAAAAAAGAAGCCAATAGAGAACGGCAGAAATATGTATTTGTGTGTGTGTGTTTATGCTGCGTAAGGGAATTGCTCTGCCCGCACATATGACAACAAAGGTTTGTCTGTGCGCAGAGGAATCAATGAGAGACGGAAGGGAAACACTTCAATGAAAGTGTTTTTTCTTATTGGTTTCTCAGTATTCTGCGAGCCGTGTAGTTTGGATTGTGAATGTTACGGGATAGGTAATAGGTGCCTTTGCCCGTCATGCTTTCACCACCTACCTTCCCCCACACCCCTCTTACTACAATATGTTTTTTTTACCCCATCCCCCTCTTACGTTCTACTGCCCACCCCCTTCATTTTTTAATTTGTATTGAAAAATTCAAATAATCAACAAATTGTGATTTTTTGTCTATTTGGCCAACATCTTCTGGCACCCCCTCCATCCACTCTTCTTTACTCCATGACCATCATCATCACATTCCTCTACCCTCTCCCTTTTTCAATCAATGCAAAAATGAAAGCAAATTTCAAAACAAATATGAATTTCTTTCTATTTTGCAACTTCTTCTGCCCTCACCATCCCCTTACACCGACAGAATGACCATCAACAAAAAAAAAGAAAAACATAACAAACAGAATCCATTCCCGTCTTACTTACTACCACCCTCTCTTTTTCGATCAACCTGAAACCAAACGAAATTTCAAATAAATTATGCATTTCTGTCGATTTTGCCAAAGAACTTCTTATTTTTTCTGTGCGCCTGCTCATAGAAATTATGAACATCGTTGTCTCATTGTAACAAAACACCAACAACAACACGACTTCATATTCAATGACCAAAGAAACAACAAAAACTCAAGCAATTCCCGCCGTCCTTTCTACCACCCCTTCTATTTTCCAACAATGCAAAATTTTAAAATTTTTCAATTATTTCAATTTCTGAAAATGTTAAATTGAAATTTGGCAACGCAGCTACAGAAAAACAAAATTAAAAAAAAACAACAAATTTTCAATTTAACATTTTCAGAAATTGAAATAATTGAAAAATTTTAAAATTTTGCATTGTTGGAAAATAGAAGGGGTGGTAGAAAGGACGGCGGGAATTGCTTGAGTTTTTGTTGTTTCTTTGGTCATTGAATATGAAGTCGTGTTGTTGTTGGTGTTTTGTTACAATGAGACAACGATGTTCATAATTTCTATGAGCAGGCGCACAGAAAAAATAAGAAGTTCTTTGACAAAATCGACAGAAATGCATAATTTATTTGAAATTTCGTTTGGTTTCAGGTTGATCGAAAAAGAGAGGGTGGTAGTAAGTAAGACGGGAATGGATTCTGTTTGTTATGTTTTTCTTTTTTTTTGTTGATGGTCATTCTGTCGGTGTAAGGGGATGGTGAGGGCAGAAGAAGTTGCAAAATAGAAAGAAATTCATATTTGTTTTGAAATTTGCTTTCATTTTTGCATTGATTGAAAAAGGGAGAGGGTAGAGGAATGTGATGATGATGGTCATGGAGTAAAGAAGAGTGGATGGAGGGGGTGCCAGAAGATGTTGGCCAAATAGACAAAAAATCACAATTTGTTGATTATTTGAATTTTTCAATACAAATTAAAAAATGAAGGGGGTGGGCAGTAGAACGTAAGAGGGGGATGGGGTAAAAAAAACCTATTGTAGTAAGAGGGGTGTGGGGGAAGGTAGGTGGTGAAAGCATGACGGGCAAAGGCACCTATTACCTATCCCGTAACATTCACAATCCAAACTACACGGCTCGCAGAATACTGAGAAACCAATAAGAAAAAACACTTTCATTGAAGTGTTTCCCTTCCGTCTCTCATTGATTCCTCTGCGCACAGACAAACCTTTGTTGTCATATGTGCGGGCAGAGCAATTCCCTTACGCAGCATAAACACACACACACAAATACATATTTCTGCCGTTCTCTATTGGCTTCTTTTTTTTGTATTTGCATAGAAATGTTCATTGTAAAATGTCAACAAAATAAAAGGAAGAATTGCTTTCATAATTTTCTGCAAGCCTAATACTTCAGAATTAGAATCATATGATTGCTCGTCTGCTGCTGTTGTGATTTACAACCACCACCCCCGCCACCACTATTTCCCCCCAAGTCCACGGATTCATAATTGGTTTTGATTTTGCTTTTTCATTTCTCTCAAAAATGTCCAATTGCAAATTTCTCATTTAAATATAATTTCCCAATTCTCCCAAAATAAAATTTCCCAAAAACTATTCCCATTTCTAATCGCAGACGGAGTTTTTTCAACCGAAAAAATACTTTCGAAGTTGATGGAATCTCTTTCAATATATATACTCTTTGACCGGAACTAGATAAAACTAGAAAATGTAAAGAGATTTACGATACTGGGGATAACGTCTACTATTAAGGGCCTACAGTGTAGGCGTTTTTCTTCCTGGGCGCTAGGGCACTGTGGCATTGCAGGGAATGAGGGCGTGAATGACCTAGCTCGAATACAGATGGAGCAAATGATGTGCGAAGATGAGTTAGAGATAGTAGAACATGTACGTTGTCTAAGTTAGCAACTCCAAAGACAAAGGTGTGTAGATGATAGATTCTTGACGGAACTAGGGGACATTACAATGAAGACTTAATAAGCTTCATAAAGTAAATACGATGGATGCACGACATTCATTCCTATTTTTCCCATTTATATATTTTCATACCTATTTCTCTTAAGAATATCTACATGCTTTCTTCTTTAAAGCAGTTATCCTTTAATTTATATATATAAAAAGGGATTCATAATGAGCCCAATGGATCTCCGAGTGGAGGTGCATCTTCGGATGATGTGTGTAAAATTTAAACATTCTACATTTAAGAGCTTTCTTAAGGTGTTTTTATCACCATCTTCATGCCCTTTTGTTTGGGTATCATTCCATATTTTCTTGATTATTTAAATCGTAATTAGATCATAATTGGGACTACTTGGAAATCAAGTTTCTGTAGAAAAAAAAATGTTATTAAAGTATTTACCAGTTTTTAAATTGTTTACCACTATTTGCCGGCACTTTATTTTGATAAAAGTGTTTATAGTCGTTCGAAAAGTCGTTGATGCTTTTATAAAGTAAATTGCACTACTTTTGCTTATATGCATCTGCTGTTAATTGGCTTAATTAAATGCCTATATACGTTTTATCGAATACGCCAGAAATAAAACACAAGATGAATTAAAAGTTTACAGCAGATCTGTTGTTTATTTAACCTCTTGTTTTCTATTTGGTTTTCTTATAATTTAATTTTTTTTTACATATTTTTCTTTTCGAAACAAAAGTATCAATTTGGAAAAGTGAAATACTGAAGCCAGAAGGAATTGAGAAGACAAGACGGCAAGCAGGAAAAACCCGAACATATAGTTTCAAATTATCATTTATATAATAAGTAGTAAACATAAAAGAAGTCTATAGAAAAGAAAACAATCTAATTAGAATTAATGCAAGTCTTGTTTAACTAAAACAAGGACAATTTAAATTTACATAAATTAACATTAAGATTACGGCATGGTTACTGGTTTTTCCACTTTTTTAGTTTTGTTTAATTATACATACTAATATTATTATAAATATTACGTTTTGTTTTCAATGAGAGACAGAGATAAATTATAAAAAGATTTCTGTTTATATATGTGTGTATATAAAGTGAGTGTAGAGAAGCAAGAACATTTTGTTTTGTTTGTTTTTGGGGGAGGGAGGAAGTAGTGTGTTTGGTTTTTGATAGGAAAAGAACAATAAATTTCATCTAGTCTATTTTAACATTGGAATAAATTTTACGTACAAAAAGACTTGTGCCAATGTATCCCACTGTACCGCATATTATACCTAAAGCACCACTGAATAAGGCCATATATCCAAAATAAAATGAAGTTTGGAAAAGGCCATACATTCTGTAGAAACGCAAATGAGAAATTGTGAAGTTAGTTTTCAATTGTTTAGTGCAAATTCAAATTATTTCTTGATACTCACTTGGTTTTAAAGAAAAAGTAATAGAATGAATATGCATACACATATATTGAGGTTGAGGCGGCAGACATAAAGCTGGTCCATTGCCATCGGTAGTCTTCGGCATTCAGCAGAAAATATGTGCAGACAATTGTCACACACACAGTCACAATGGTCAGTATGGTAAACACTAACAACATAAATCCGTAAACGTAATAGATTTTATATGCCCAAAATGATGTAAAGATGAAATACCTGTAACAGAATTCAAAATACAGATTGATTCACACTTATTCTGATGTGTACTTACATTTCGATGAATATTGAGCCAAATGGTAATATTCCTCCCAACAGTATAATAATGGCTGGTTCCATAAACCATTTCTTCTCTGGTATAGGCCTCGGGACCGCATTCACACGACACGGATAATCAGGCTGGCCGTCCAAATTGCGTCCTACAACAGTACCCACCAGTGTCAGCGGCAAAATTACAAAGAAGCATATACATGTAACGGCTACCATTGTACCAAATGGTATAGCTCTCGAGGCGTGATAGCCAATGGCAATAAAATTGATAAAGAAAGCTGTGCCGCAAACAAAGACTGGGACCATGAAGGCCGATACGAGCATTTGACGAATCCACATTCGTCCGCCAAGACGGGCATACAGAGAACCGCCAAAATAGCCATTAATGGGGGATGTGGCAGCATACACAAATATGGCTGTAGAGAGCATAGAGCCACGTCTGGAAGGCAAATAGAAAGACCATTAGCCCCAAATCGGATTTGCAATTTCAAATAACCAACTCACTCAGTATACAGTTCTCCTACAATTGCAAAGATTATCACACAGAAGACCACCGAAATCAATTGATAGCCTGCACCAATTAAAGCCGAGAACAGTAAAGTATGTGGGGGTGAACGGAACACATCACCATGTACCTGTTTCCAACCATATTCATCGCCCAAATCTCGCTCCTTTCAAAGTATTGTATGTTTTTATAACCAAAATGAAACGCTGATGTTTTTGACTTACCATATCATCCATTTCTTCATCTTTACTATAACGAGCATAATCCTTCCGCAACGTACGCATAAGAATCATGGATACCAGGCCAACCAAGAATATTACCATCATAAAGCTGTTGAATATGCTGAACCAATGAATCTGGAAGAAGTGGAAATATGTAAGTGTCGAAAGTCAAAAGTCTGAAATAAATATATATGTACGTATAATTGGGAAAATTTCAAACCACAGAAGAAATTGCCTTTGTCACTATTCGCTATTTAGGTTTAATTTGTCGAAGCTGAATTTGTCTGAAACCATTTTCATCGCTCTATACACCCCCCTGAAAATATATGTTATTTCGGGATAAACAAGCAATTTATGAACATAGACCTCTCTCGTCGAGCTAAAATAAGACTGTACTACACGCTTAGTCTACCTGTGCTTCTTTATTGCTACGAAACATTGGTACTTGCTCAAGCAGATGAATCTGAGTGGGATGATGTTCAGAAAAAAATACTGGGCAAAATATATGGCCCGATCTGTGTTAACGAGGAGCATATGCGTCAAAAGAACCGCGAGCTGTATGAGTTATATTCGCATACATAAAATACAGCGATTGCGCTGGCTGGAGCGTTTGCATTTATTCGATCAACATGGCCCAGCCAGCGCAATCGCTGTATTTTATGTATGCGAATATAACTCATACAAAAAGGCGTTGAACGAAAATTAGGATGGGAAACGCAGACGGGAAAGACCGAGCATACAAATCCTTGGTATAACGAACTGGAGAAAGCAAACACAAGCCCAAAATGCTTGGAAATCATTCAGGCCAAGACCAACAACAGGGTGTAGATCAAACTTAAGCAAGTAAATTGGATGTGCGAGGCAAAATAGTTGGTCACAATTTCGAATTTCCCTAAACTAGATAAAGGTTTGCTAATTAAACGCCACTGTTCCACATAAGTTCGATTTAGGTATTTGTTCTGTCGGAAATTGTTCTCCACAATCCAATAGATTATCCTATGTACGTATCTGATGTTCTAAGTCCTGGTGAATAATTATCTTAACAAAGTATTTGCCAAACTGGGATTTGTTTGCTATAGGAAACTGTTTATAATTAAATTGCATTGAGTCTTACTCACCCTATGCTGGAAGAAATTCGGATCCAAATACTTATCAAAACGATCCTTAAATTCAACGACACTTGGTTTCCAGTTCACCTCATACGAGAACCGTATCTTTGATCCCGCTGCCAGCAGCTCCTTCTTTTCAGTATTCAAACTTATATCAACGATTTGTTGTCCATTACGACCAACGTCGAATTTCTTATGAGTGTAAATGTAGAATTTTCCTTGGTCATCCTTTTCTCCAACTTTTCCCCAAATGGGCAGACCATCAATGTACATTTGATACCAGTATTCATTCATAACAGCGTATGTGAAGGCTTTCACCTTATCCTCAGTCAAGTCGACCATACAAATAACAGTGGAAGGGACATCGCCTACAAAGGGAATGCCGTATGTGTCAATTACAAGAAGCCATTAGAGGGAATATTGTCACTTACGATTGAATTCAATTTCATAGCCGCTGAATTCCAGTTCCACACCCTGCAAAGCTTCACTCAATGTTTCGTGGTAGTGGGATATGCTGGACTTGGACCCACTACAAAAAGGCAAACTGAAGTAGGCATATGTCTCCTGCCGGTTGTGGTATGGCCCCACCGTATTCATCCACAGCACCACCTCCTCGCCATCGTTGTACTGAGAGTGCAATAATCGAATTAAGAATTATGTACAGCGTTTTAATGATTCCACCACTCCATCCATTGGACCAACTTACTTTATGGTTGTGTTCATCAGCTTGTCCACCACCGGACACTAACAGCAAAGTCACGACAAACAGTTTAGCCGCCAAACCCATAGCGGCTTTTCTATTGTCGTTGTTGTTGCACCCGCCGCTATTTATTCGCTAATGTGGGTTCTGGGTGTCGTTTCCAATCCAGACACGAATTACGAGGAGTTTCTACGTGGCCGAGTTTGACAGCGTGATTATGGCAGATTTGCAGATGTAAAAGAACACAGGAAAATCTATTCCGCATATACTTTCAATCACAGATACAGCTGTCCTTACTTCTTGCATGAGAAAAGTTTTCTTAAATTTCCAAAATATACCATCGAATAAGCTTTGATTTGTGAAAAAAAAAATGATTGAGATTGATTTTTGTGCCTGACGTTGCTTGTTCTTATTATCTTCTTCTTATTCGTTCTGACACAGTGATTGCCAGATGTAAAAGGCGACTCGAGACATTTGATCTATGGTGCCACCTTATTGGAATTAATCTATTGTTGAGTATTTTCGTAAATCAAGCGATTTGTTTCTGTTCTAGTATTTGTTCTTGAGTGTGTGTATTTGAAATGTCTTATTTCTGTAATTCAAGTGATTTCATTATTTTTTGTCTATTGTTTGCTTGCCATACTTTGTTTTGGCAGTTTCTTTGTTTATGACTTGTTCTTGAGTATGATTGTAGTAGTAAAATGTGTTATGTCCCGCAGTTTTTTGATTTCATTGTATCTAAATTTCAAATATTCAAGCCTAACTTTAGTTTTGTGTCGCAAACTTATCAATTATTATTCCAGAGATTTAAGTTAAACTAGGGTTGGTTTGAGTTTTAACGCGATTTCATATGGTAACATATCTACAATATCAGAATTTCATCCCTATCGCGAAATATGGCAATTTCGAAAAACTATTTCCCTATCGTGAATGTCCTTTCGTCGTTTTATTTTGTTTACAATTGGCGGAGTCAGTTTTACAATTGGCAGAATACCCGTTTTCAGCACCTCTAGAAATGAATTTTGCTGCTTGAACTGCTTTATTGACGCTGTAATGTTTAAAAAAAATAAATAAAAATCACTTGTATTTCTTTTACACATACTGCGACTCTGGCAAATCCAAGTGAGTGTAAGGGTTCGTCCTTTTTTGTTGGTTCCTTTATATTCATGTAGGGATATAATTACACTAATCCTAAACATTTCCTTTACTTTTAGTTTTAATCTCGTTTTAAACACACCGCACGAATACATCTGTGGTTTTTCGTGCCGTTGACTTCTAAAAGCAGCTTATTTACTGAAATTAGTATAGCCACTATGGTAACTCTTCCTCATCGTTCTAGTACGGGAGGCAGTCAAAACGATGGTGTCACTGACAGTATGCGGATGCGGAAATCTGTCTACAAAAGAATTTAGGTCTATCCCTACAAGTTCCTACCATTTTAGCTCTCTCTCTCGTATGAAATGAAAAAGGGAACGATGTTTAATTATATCGATCCAGTCTTGTAAAATGCTTTATATTTTTTAACATATTCCGTAACCAATAACACGTAATTTCCCTATGAAGAATAATTTAACATTCCATTTAAAAGATATTCAGGGTTAAGTTGGTTATTGACTGTTTTAGCAATATGAAAGAGAGATAGAAAATACATCTAACACAAATATTAACTCGAAATCATCCATAAAAGGAAATACTTAAAGATGAGATGCCACAATTGAAGCGGTCGCTGAAAAAATAAACTCATTAGAAGCAACGTATACATTTTTCTTTTTATAATTGAACAATTTTGCGTCTTATTAAAATTAAAATTGCCATCTTATCCACAATGTGTGACAAAACAATTTTCAACCGATAGTTTCAATTTGTTGCCTGAGTGTAGGCCGCTTTAATACGCCCTACTTAATACAATTTGATAATGCTCGTATATTTTTTTGGACCAAAAACATTACAATTCACTGAAATTTTTTCGCAGTATATTTTTTATTCAATATATAAAGAAATATTAATAATCATTTCCATCATCTGGGTCATTTCCATCAGGATCAGCTTCTGTGGTTGTTTTGTATTTGTCGTTTGAAGCAATTCCGGCTTCGTGTAGAAATCAACGCATTTGTACTTCAAATTACATTTGACGGTCAGAATCGCCTTCAATGTTTGCACATCTAATCGGGTTTTGTCTGACGTCCAAGTTCTGTTCACTGCAGAGAAGAATCGTTCCACTGATGCTGATGTTCCTAGCAAACATAAAAACAAATTAAATATCGTGGCCATTTCTTTTGTCACGAATGCTTTTTTTTGATTCAAAAACAGTATGAGGGAGGAAAGAAGTACGCAGAAAAACAGTTCAGATACGAGCCTTAGGTATGAGTGAGCTGCAAAAAGTCAGTTTTCTTTTTTGTTTTATATTTGGTATACGGCCCTTTGATATTTATGGTTATTTACGTTAGTTGATGTATACCTCAAGAATGTTTACCGTTACAAAGTCCTTGATCATTAACTGCTGACCAAATTTTGGTTATTGTGAATTATTGTTTCCAAAAAAAAAACATCTGACAGTCACTCTCACTGAGCAATTTCAAACAAATAAAAAAGGCTTTACTTTACAAAGCGAATAGTGAAAAATGACTTCAAAAAAAAGTACATCCAAACACTACACCCACTGGATACACTGTAACATCTGTTACTCCCGGTACAATAAAAAAGAACATCGATTTTATTTATTAGCCTGCTATCATATCACGTGTGAACCATGCATAGTTGAACTAGCACTTACCCATAATGGACCGCACATCTACAAGTGTCCCGTGTGTCAGAAAGTGACACGAGCCTGCGAAATTAACAATGCAATGCCAAAAAATCTCAAAGAACTCTTCCATCCGGAACCATATACGGATATTCCAAATAGTTTTCATGTTCTGATGTTTCAGGTTAAACATCGCCAACGATTTCGACAATATGTCGAACGTCAAGTTAGTTGTCATTTTTTAATTATGAGAGACCTCTTCAATTCATGTATGTATTATTATCTTTTAGTACGCCAGCCTACGAGAAGATATTGAACAATTTTATAGGGCACAAGGAGAGTACAAAAAAATGTATCTCGAATATGGGGAAATCAAGACTGAACGTAAGAATTTGGAGAAAAGGGTCGCACTCATACGCCAGCAAAGACGGGAGATTGATAATAATCGGTAAGTAATTCTGAGTAGGAGTACATAAGGGTGCGTCCTTACTTCGTTTTAGCCGATAGAAAAAATCTCAGTTTTGTACCCTAATTAATTCTGAGAATTACATTCTGAATCGATTTACCGAGTGACAGTACCTATTGTATATAAGATCCGACCACAAATATTTTATACACATTTGTTTTTTTATAGCATGCAACGGACACAATTTGGTTTATTATTCTGGGATATAACAAGATAAATCTAAAGAGAATCAGATTTTACTAAGCCAATAGTCTATGAGTTCGTAAAGCTCCCCAAAAATTAGCTTTATAATATCTAATTGCATCCGATTGGCTTAAATTTTGTGTTAGTATAATATACCTATTTTCTTTATCATTCAATGAAGGAACAGACTGACCGGCACATAATGTTTACAGTTTGCTCCGAACGACTAATGTTTATTTCAAGAATAGTTTTTACAAGTCATAGGGATAACTGTTTTACTCGCCAGCATTTACGAGGTCAAATCCCATTATCTTGACTGAAAATGAGAGCGCATAAATGGGGGAAAGAGCTGCAGTGCGAGAAAGGGCTGCCATCCTATAAATCACTCTTTCTATTTCAAGAGTATCCAACCTCCAAATGGAAAAATGTAGTATATACTGTAGGGAGGGAACTATATTTGTTTGTAATTGCATATGATCGGATGAGCATTTATTATCTGTAACCAGATGATGGCGGTGGTCGTACCGCTAATAGGGTACGAGTTATGGCCCTTTCAAGTTTTGACCTGTGTGGGCGGTGTCACACCCTTTCGTCCGATCATATAGCCACCCGGTTTGTGATTCTGAAGATTCTCTTATAATTTCATCAAAATCGGTTCAGCCATTTACATTTATATTTTATATATATAGATAGATGTAGAGCCAAAATATTGATTGGTCTGTCGAAAAATAATTCTTCCGTAGGAAAACTGAAATCAGTCTTAATATCACTTACCCTATCTAACTTTTTTGAATTTCGCATTTAAAACACACTCGAAATATAAAATCTAACACTGCTATTTGCAAATTGTTCATAGACTTTCCCTACGTGTGGATGTTGCTACTGCACGGACCCATGGATGCGTCACTTCGCTCAATTTTGTCCGGAATTATTCGATTGTTTCCCGACACCTGAAGAAGAATTCACTTTCAGTTTGTATATTTAGAAAAATAGTTTTATCTCACAATTATGGTATTCTGACTACGAAAACCATTGTAAATATTAGATCTTGATTTTTTCGTAGAAATCTTTATATCTAAATTAAAAATATTCTATTTATTTTCTGACTACCTCATAATACATTTGAAAAATCATTTATCAACATATCTAGCTCAAACAAATCGTCGTCGTCGTCATCGGGTCATTCATCGTCCTCAGGACCGCAACCGAGCCCTCCTAATATCGGAGACATCGGTATCACATCATTCTCGAATGCATTGCCAAAATACTCGTTTATTTTATAAATGAAATTCGCTAATTTTTTTGTAATGTACTTTATTAAATACATTTCGTTTTTCCATTTAAATTTCATTACAATTTTGTTTTGTTTGATTTTAAACTACTTAAAACTTTTTTAAAGTATTTATATTTTAATGTAGATTTAGCAGTTAGTAAATAGTTGTATTAGTATTACAAGTAAACAAAAGAAATGGATTACAAACTAAAAAAATGTCTTTAAATTCAGTGAACACTTGATTTTTCATCGTTTTGGAGGTTTTTTCTTTTTGTTACACAAAAATTAAACTAAAAAAAAACTAAACAATTTTAAACAAACAAAAAAAAACTCATGGGATGAAAGAAAATCTCGGGTAGTGCCAAAGCTAATGAACAATATTCGATTAGTATGTAAAAATAGGATATTAGAAGTTTATAATACCAGAACAGAACTACAATTCACTTTATTATTTAAGGGATGAAGAGGAAAAGAATAATATAAAGATATTAAATACAATAGAAGTATGATAAAAAAGAACAATTTAAATACGAGTGAAAACATGGGTCACAACTTCTAAAAATGGTATAAAAATCTTAAAGCCATATGAAATGTTCTCGGCCTGACACATTAAAACGTGTGCCCATATTTAACTCAAAGTCGATTTAACTTATGACTTCGTACACTCGACTTTCGCGTGGTCTCTATGTCAGTTAGATTGCAATTTCAGTTAACAGTCTTTTTTACATTGTATGGCGCTATCATGACCTGCGGACTATGAACCCTTGGTAGTTTATGAGGATTGTTATCATTATCAGTGGTGGGTAACGGAGGTGGTGGATGGTGCATTGAGGGCGAGCCCATAAAGTAACCGGAATTTGGAGGTCTTTGGTGCATGTTCATAAATCCGGGAAGAGGCTTTTGTGTGGGAGCAAATGTTGGTACATGGTAGCTAGTGTCCGGTGGCATACATGGCGGCGGCATATTAAACTGCGGGTGTCTAACGCCCATTACTGGTATATTTGGTGGTAAAAAAGTAGGTACAGAACCGCGCGTTAGTGGAGATGGTGGCAGACGTGAAAAATGGTTTATACGCATGCCCACGAAACCAATGGGTGGTGATGAATGGCGTATGGATGGTGGTGGTGTTTGCATCTGTGGTGAACCCGGAGGTCCGGGGAAATGTGCATTAATCTTATTTAAATTGCGATCTGGTGGTCCAGGATTGGGGCTATCGCGTTTCTGGTCCGTCATCATTTTGGGCGAGTGCAGAGTTTGACCCTCATGTCGACCAACTCTATTTAGTGCTGCCATAGTAGTTAAATCCTTTTTATTGCACATGGCGTTTGGTGAATTTACATTCGGTGATTGTGGAGGTGGCGGCGGAGGTCCCGGTGGTGGGCCGCATTTTGGATTTAGTAAACGCGGTGGTATAGGTTTTTCCAATTGTGATACATACATGGAATGTACCATCGAATCAAAGTGGAAATACACAAGTGGAACGGGCGTGGGAGGCCTAAGATATATAGGCTGTTCTAGATTAACGGGCAGCATTGTTGTGGGTGCTGGTGGTGGTGGCAGTTTCTCCATAGCTGGATCGATTTTAGATTGGTGCTTAGTTTGAATGTCTCCCAACAACTCTCGAGTTGCTGCAACATCAATATTACGTTTCTTACGCAGGCGTAAGACTTTGCGGCGTATCTTCTCTTCGACCAACTTGCGGTCCTCGTCATCACTATCACGACTTGGATAAATGCCATCTTCGAAGTATACCTTCTTCTTTTCGGTTTTCCTGGAAATACACCAAAAAAATATACGTACCGTTATACTTTATACCTGTGATTATTGTACTTATTATTATTGTCACTTACTCTGTCTTTCCAGCAGCTGCTAAACGTTTCAAAATACTTCTCATACTGTTTTCGCTTTCACGGTTTAGGCGCATTACCGCTGCTTTCACGTGACGATTATTCACCTCCTCTTTCCACGAAACGGTCTGAGTTTTAGTCTTCTTCAGTGTATCCTCTTCCACAGATGATTTTTTGAATGTCGATGTCGGCAAAGGGACGGCAGGTGTTGGTGGCGCCATTTCGACATTCGATGGAACAATCTCCAAAACATTTCCCTTTTGCACAGCCACCGATGCCACTTTAGGTAATTCCTTAAGAACTGGGTTCGTTTGTTGGTGGCTTATATTAAAGTCATTATAGTAGTACTGATGCGGAGGTGGATGTTGATGCGGATGATTTACACTACTGTTGATGGTGGGTATATTGGAATACGTGGATGGATGGGGTGAGTGATGTTGTAGATGAAGTTGCATAGGTGGATGGCTCTGCATATGTTGTTGTGGTGGCGGAAGCGATAAGTGGTGACCATCTGCCGGAGGCGGTAGCATTGAGACATACGGATTTGGATAATAACCGCCGGTTCCTGGGCCGGGACCAGGCATGGGTTGTGGTGGTATTGACATGTAGGCAGCACCTCCGTATTGTGCGTAGTTGGAGTAATCTTCATAACCCGTGGGCGGATTCTCAGGACCACCGGCACCATTCAAAACAATATTTATGCGGGCGTCCAAAGAAATGCGACTTGGTGACATATTGTAGTAATACGAAGAATTGGATGACGCTACACCACTGGACATTGTGTCTGGTGTGTAGTATTGATCGTGAGGAGAAATGGAGGAGTGCCTATCAAAACTGTTACCGGGTCTATGTCTGTGATCATCATATCGAGAACTGTGAGGTGGTGAAACTGGAGATCTGGGTGATCGAGGAGAACGCGGCGACCTGGGTCTTCTCGGCGAATGTGGTGAACGTGACCTTCTCGATTGAGAATGAGGGGACGGCAGTGGTGACATGCTACGTCGCATGGGTGGAGAGGGGGGTTTGAATGGCAACGGCGAATAACGATCTGGACTATACGATCGTCTTCTAGCAGGAGGAGTACGGGGTGATCTCGGCCTCTGCGGAGATCTGGACCGAGAGCTTCTTGATCGTGAGAACTTTTTATAGTGCATTTGATTACCGCCTTCGGGACCTCGTTTTCTAGCCCTCAATGGACTGACGTCTTTGCCTCGTCTATTGGTGAATTGACGCAAAGGACTGCGGCTACGCGACCTTGAACGAGATCTTCTACCAGAGACTCGAAACCTTGACCCTGGGGCACCTCTTCGAGGTGGTGTTGCATGGCGTATATTTCTTCTTGGAGGACTTATTGATAATGATCTGCCTCTTCCGGTTCTTCGCTGAGGACTACTAAACCTTGTTCTGGATGATGATCTGCGGTTGCGATCCCGATAATTTGTGGGCGAACGAGGTCTCTCGCGGTTCCCGACATATCCGGGTGAGCGGCGATGTCTTTGTGATTCTCTTGAACGTGACTCTTGCGATTCTTTTGTTTCCATCATAGGTTTAACAATGGCTACTTCTTTTGCAGGCTTTGCAAACTTTTCTGTAAAGTCTGCCTCCTCTTTATCATCTCCAGTTTTCTTCTCTAAATCTTCAGATAGCGATGACTGAAATATGGTAGGTTTTGAAGGCAGTTTCATGGGCGAAATGGTCAATTTGATGGCCTCTCGATTAGTGTCGAATATTTTATTAGGTTCCAGTTTAACTTTCTCTGGCGGAGGTGGTGGCGGTTGCGGTTCTTTATACATGGCATGGTCATCTGCGGGTAGTGTAGGCACAAGAGTCTGGCCGGTGTTTTCGCCTGTGGTAGCCTTCTCCGTTTGTGAGGTTTTTGCGTATTTCTGTAGAATCAATTTCTTTTCCTGCAAAAACAACATTTCCATTTTGTGTAATTCTTCACTAATTTCGTCGTTGGAATCGTAGTTTGCACGCATCATTTGTATTCGCGAAAGATTAGCTTCCAGGCTCTTGAGTTTCTTGAAATCTTTTGCTACTTCAGTTTTTGCTGTTTTCAATTGTGAGCCACTCGGAGTGGGAGGAGTATGTGTGAGAAGCAAAGACTTTTGAAGTGGTGTGGGAGACGGAGTACGAGGTTCTCTCTCCACAACTTCCGCCGGCGTAGGCTCTGGAATTTTAGTCTCTGCAATATCGACGTTTGGTTTGGACGACACCGCAACATTGGCGACAACTGTTTCCTCACCGTCCAGTTTGGGTTTCTTCGGAGGATTTTCGAGTGATTTTGTAAAACTATCCACATCATTACTATCATCAGACGAAGTTGCACTGGAGGTGGAAGAAGATGAGGAAGTTGAATTGTATTCCGATGAGGATGAACTAGACGACGAAGTCGAAGAGGTTGAAGTCGATGAAGTGGACAAAAGTTCTTCACTGGTTTGTAAGGGTGCTAAACTTTCATCGGCGCATCTGTTCTCAAATTGTCCGCTTTCTTCGGATATTTTATCGTTTGGTGCATTCTTTATGTCCACTCCAGATGCTTCCACACTTTTAATAAATTGGTCATACAACTCTTGCATTCCAAATAGTTGCGTCTGCCTTTCCACGGTTTGTTTCTCAACGACTTTTTCTTTCTCCGCTGTTGGAGATTTTCCCTGGACTACTGGCGTGAGCAAATCTAAGGGTGGTGTTGAGGGTTGCAAAGAAATCGACGTCTCATCTTTTTCATTGACTTGCTTCTCTAGAACGGCCGAGGGTGGTGAGGGATTAACAAATTTGGTTACGAATGAATCATCTTCCGCCAAATCGGGAGAAGAACGCCTGGGTGTTGAACTCTCCCCCGGAGCATTCGAGTTTAAATCTATATCAACATCCTCGTCATTTTCCCAGTTATCCATGTAATCATCGGTATCAGGACTGTCTTCCTTATCACTCGGCGATTTTGTTGGAGAAGAGTAGTCTTGTGAGTCATCATACAAATCTTCACCCGTTTCCAGTTTAGGAGACAGAAATTCATTTCGGGAAAACGAAAGAGGCCTCATTTTTGATTTCTGTTCGGATTTCTTTGAATCTTTAGATTTTTCTGTAATTTTCTTTTCTGTCGGTACTTTGGATTTTATAGGGGGCGGTGTTGGTGTACAACTTGTGGTCGAATCTGTTTTTCTCTCCGCCTCCTTTGCCTTATTTTCGATGTTCTTTTCTGGTTTTAGATTAGGCGACTTAAAATGCTTGATCTGTGATTTTATTTCAGGTGAATCATTTCGTTCTTTATGGAGTTTTTCTTTGCTCGAAGAAGCGACTGTGCTTTTGTTGTCTCTGTCGTCTGACTTTGAACGATTCAAACGACTGGACCCGCCACTGCTACCCCGACGCATCGATGACAATTTGCCAGAACCATCATCCCTCTTACGTTCACTGGAAAGTCCTCGTTTTGTCGAAGAGTCGCTCTTTCTGGAGCGAGAACGCCTACGAGCCTCAAATTTCCCCGAGAAGCGATCTCGAGACATAGAACGTTTAAATGGATTGCGAGGTTTTGATTTGGAATCGTTACCATAATCATCTTTGTCACGATAATTCTTGTCTCTACATGTCGACTTATCTTTGGAATACTTTGAATCTCTATCTTTAACATCAAAGTTATCTTTGTTAGACGATAATGACGGCTTTTCTTTATCTTTAATATCTTTTCCATTGGTTTCATTTTTCTGTTTGGAGGTACCTCGATGTTTATCATCATCCTTGGACTTCAATACTTTGTCAGCGGCTTGTTTTTCTTTATAAGCCATGGGCTTTTCTTTAGAGAATGTTTCTGTTTTATGTTGAATTTTAATGTCCTCGTTCTTGAGTTCTTTACAATGCCGATGGTCTTTTTGCACGTCGATCTTATCTTTTGTTGTGGTCGAAGGTTGCTGTCTATCTTTTGTACTTTGATGTTTTTGAGTTTTGCGCATCAATATTTCTTTTGCTGCTTCAATTGCTTCCAATTTAATGTCATCTTGCTGTAATATTTTATCGATACGTTTCTGTATATCTATGGCATGTTGCAATGTCGGTGCTTTTTGGACATTTGACTCCGTTTTAATGGGCAACGGTGGCGTTACAAAACCTGTACGGCCTTCTGTTGCTGTCGGCATATTCTCTGGTCGCTTTGACATTTCAACCTGGAGACTTTCCAACTCTTTTGATTGCCCAGCAGCACTTTGAGCAGACCGGTGAGGTGGGGATTCGGCAAACATATCGAAGGATCTGTCGTATTCTTTGTCTGTTGATTCTTGTGTGTTGGCCTCGTCACCTTCGTCAACCGGTTCTTGTTTAATCATAACTAGAGGTTTAACTTTTAGAGTGATATCTTCAATTTTCAATTCCGTGGCAGTATCTATTTTTTCTAGTTTCATGTTCTGAACTTTCTTACGTATTTCTTCTTCATCGGGAATGTATTCATCCTTTTCCTCTGATTCTGCACGGTGATCTGTCGAGGTTTCAGTTTCCTCAGACGATTTTCGAGATTTCACATATGACTTTCGAATCTTCTCAATCTTACGTCTACTCGACTTCTTTGCCTTTTTCTTTTTTGCTGATTTTGCAACTACCAATGGTAGAGATGGAGACTTTCTTTTACGCTTCTTTTTTTCCTTATCCTTAAGATTCTTCTTCTTGTCCTTCGAAGCTGATTTTCTTTTGATTACATTTTCTTTCCTCTTCTTTTCACTGTCATTGTCTAATGCATCATTGTCATCGTTATCCCAATTATTGTCAAACGCTTCAGTCTCTGTGTGTGGCTTCGTAAGTAAGGCTGCATTGTGCTTCATGTCCTCTTGAAGTTGCGTCGCATGGGACCTGAATTCTTTACTCAACTTAAATGCATACGAGAGTGAAGGTTTACATTTTGTCCATCTACAATAAGATAAAAGTAAACATTAGATATACAATGCAACAACAAAATAAAAGAATATACAATGAGTGACTTTCACGGTTAATTTCTTTTTAAAAACTTTTTTCATGTGAATGAATACGAATAGAGTTAAAATAATCGCTGTGAAGAAAATGAGTTAGAAAATAGGAAAAACAATCTCTCGATAGATATGAAGCACGACATAACTAAAACAATGTCATCCTTAGTGAATTTGACAGGGTGATTGGGAACACCATCTTCTGACCCTCTTGAAGTTTCACCTCCTCATAAATAGCACAGAATGACATTAAAAGTCGTTTGTGAATACTTTCCCGGCGCAAAGCATTTTTCTTGGATGACTCAATTTAATTCGAGATTATTTACAAAAATTAAATGATTAAGTGCGCCACATTTCTTATCACGATTTCAACCTGCGATGACCTTTACCAGCAATGTATACTTGTACATACCTGGTAAATACCAAAGAAATGAACGTGAAGTATTTTAGGTATCCACACATGTTGCAAATGAGAAGCTACATTCTATTCTTGTATTGACGTTTTAATAGACATTAGGAAAGTAGTTCCTTTGATAAAGAAGCAGTATATTTGTCATCGTTTTTATTTGTGGGCGACCGTGGTGCGACGACTGTCAAAAATATTTTCCTTAATCTGAAAAACTGCACCAACATAAGAAGAAATCACAATGATTTTCTCATCTTTGTATTAAACACTGAAATATGTTTCATTTTGAGAAGATTTGAATAAATCGAATCGCATTTGACATTTTATGTTGCGAATTTATATTTTAATAGTCAACAATTTTTGTATTGCTGATGCCGGTGATTCACTGGCAGTGAAAGGTTATGTAACGGCCATTGACTTAAGAAAGAGCATTTTGCGATCAATTTGCTAACTGTTCATCAAATAAAATAAATCACCAATTATTATAAATATTTTTTATAATAATTTACCATGATTTGCAAAGCGTGTTTTCGCAATACTTCTTTTTAGAAATATAAGAAAATTCATTACCCATTGGTACATACATTTTACGAATGAACAATATACTGATTCATTTGAGTAATTGGTCCAGCCAATGATATTTTACAACAAACAGTTCATTTTGAATGGAATTGTGGTGCGCTCCTAACGGTTAATACATTTTGTAGTGAAGTGATTCTCAAACCGTGATCCGCTGGCCTCTGGAGTACAAGAGAGTCGGTATGAGTTTTTTAAATATTATCCATTTGAGTCACTGGTGGGTTCGTGGTCTCGTTTTAAAAAGTGACAAGTTAAAATGAACAGCTTTTTGAAATTTTCATTTCAGGTGCTATTAAAAAGAGCGTTGTTTGCACGACAGTGCACAGACAATTGATAACGACAAATCTTGCGTTGCAGGATTAATTTGGGTACACTTATTACGGCAATTCGGATTTGCACGAATGAACTGAAAATTCGATAAAATGTAGGTAGGTGGACATTTATGCATTGTCATTATGCAAAATGTAGACAAGACTTTACTAGGAATTCAATCAATTTCGAAAAATATATTATTGTTCTTTTATGTACGTACATCCATATAAAAAAGTTGCTTATCAAAACGTCTAAAAAGTAATATATACTCACACTAAATTAGTAGTTGGCGGCAGTATTGGTGAATGCCCCCGATTTGGGGGTGGCGTATGTTGGTGACGGTGCGAGGGGCCATGATGCCGCGCCAGGGGACCACCAACAATGGGGTTACTGCCGCCAGCGCCTGCAAAAAAAGGAGGTCTAAAGCCGGTGAATGGCATACGACCTCGCATACCCACACGTCCACGTGGTACGAAACCGCCTCGACCATGAGAGAAGTCCATGCGTGCCCCACGCATAAAAGGATTGATGCCGCGATAACCCATAAATGCTTCTGGCGGTAGGTGAGGCGGTGGATGAGGCGGGTGATTCATGTGTGGTGGAAAACGTGATGACGGTGCGTTGGACGAAGTGACAACAACAGCGGAAGAGACTTTTTCAATATACTTTTGTGTATTTTCATTATCGTTATCATCATCGCCAGATGAACATTGACCTTCACTTTCGTCGGACTCGGAACGATGCGATATCTTGCGTTTTTTCAGTACAGACGTTTCTTCTTCTTCTTCTCTATCAATATCTTTTAAAGCCTTTTTGGCGGCCTTGTGAGCTAAACAAGAACAATGAAAAATATAATCAAAGTTCACTTTTCATTGAACTGGGAAAAGGAGAGGGGTTGGCCTTACCTTTTTTGAGTTTTTTCAGTTTCCTACGTTCTTCCCTAATCTTTTTCTCCTCATCTGCTTTGTTTGCGACATCGTCCTCCTTCTTGCGTCGTTTTTCGCTCAGCAATTTCTCCTCTTTGCGCCTCTTTGCATCCAACTCCAAAATCAAACGTACCTTCTCTTCACATGCTTCAGCTTCCATCTGGGACACTGTTTTTAAGGCCTTGGCCAATGCTTCTCTCGCCAGTAGTTTGGCAGGAGGCTCCGGCTTTGTCATTCGTAAGGGAGTAGAGTCTTTCGTTGAGGCGGGACTCGATCCTGGTGGCGGAGTTTTTACCTCACCAGGTTCTAGGCTGCTGTCACCACCCTGCATATCGTCCAGAAAACCAAATGTTAACTTAGCAACGCCGTCTTCTGATAATTTGATGTCATTCTTTGCATTGTTCGCCATGGAGACCCCAGTCGTCGTCCTTGTCGTAGACACATCCTCAGTCGTTCCCACAAAACCAGAGTCTTTGTCGCCCGAATCCATTATTCCCTCGAACGCACGCACTACTCAGTATGTTTTTTATGTAATATTTATAACTACTTTTTCTATACACTTGAATCATTCATTGAATAAAATTCATCTTCACCTCAAAAATAAATGTTTTGTGTGCACAAGATGATTGTTGTAATGTGTGTGTATGTCAAAAATCAATTATGTACGGGGCAGCAGCTAAAAAGAAGCACGCTTAATGAAAAATTCCAATTCACAATTTGCACTCATATCTCGTTAAATCCATGGCAAATTTCATATCACACGCTTGCCACGATTGCAATGTTATATTTTTTACACATTTTAAGTGTATTTCAAGTACTTTTATTGCATAAAAATCAATTTGAAATCGCGTCTGAAAATTTTCTTCTGCCTACTTTAGTGATTTATAGAGGTGTCAAACTGTCGATGGCAACTTCGATTGCACATATTGTAATATCGATTGTTTTGGATGATATTATTTTTATCGATAATTTACCATTACTACCGATAGTTAATCCGAACAATACCACCTCTAATGTTATTTTTTGGAAATACTATTAATCGGTTTCACACAAAATGATTTGTCAGTCTTCTTCTTTATTAATGTGATGTTCGGGTTTCTCCGATTGCCTTTTCAGGCGTTCGTTTTTCTTCTCCTTTTAGCAAAGTTCGCATCCACCACATCCGACTCTGTCTCTCTCGGTTTCCACACTGTTCTTTTACTGCATTCCGTTTGTCCATCATTTCCTAAACAAACATTGTGGCAGTTCAGGGAAGTAGGGAAGTTCACATAACATGCAATTTTGTTAAAAAGGGCGTTGATACACCACGATGGTTGGTATTTTCAAAAGAAAATTGTGTGTTACACTGATTTGATTCGAAGTCAACGGCACTTTAAAATGAATTAAATGGAGATCGCGAAATACAACTGAAATATTTGTGCGGTGTTTTTTAAATCGAGATTTACAAATAAAAAAAAGTAAATGTTTAGAATTTGTGTATCCATACATGAATATAAAGGGAATGAATGGAATAATAAACCAACAATTACGAACCCTACTTCCTATCACTTGGATTTGCCGGAGTCACAGTATGTGTAAATTTAATTTAAGTGATTCAAGATTCAATAAAGCAGCATTAGTTTATCTTCTAGATGTGCTAACAAATTGTCTGCCACCAGTGAAAAAGAGAGATTACGCTAATGGTAAAACTGATATCATATATCAGAAAGAAGTGTACAGTGACAAAATGTTTGTCCATTTCAAGCTGCCCAAACTGAGAAGCGATAACGAAGTGAAATGTTGAGTTTTTGAGATCGATTGCTAGTCGATGTTCCAAGACACTAAGTCTCGTATACAGTAAGACTACGCGGACAATGAGTGTTGCCCACTAGCTGGTCAGTCTCACGAAGTTTTTGCACAATCTTTTGTACACAAATTACGTTTCGGTTAAACTTCTATAAAGGCACTGTTCGGTCTTAACAGATTGACTTTGGAAATAATTTTGCATTTGTTCCTAACGCTATTCAAATAAACCACTTATGCTAGATAGATATCTCTTACAGTAGGTTGTTTAATACTTACTCATTTCCCTTAAAATTCTATGAAGGAAAAAACGGGGAACTTCTCTCGAATCACGTTATAATCTGTATACACTCTGAAAAGTAAATTCAAATTTTATCTTTTATTTTGGACATAACTTTGAACATTTTGAAAAATGAATATGGTCTGTAACACTGTAATGAAATAATATGTCTATTGTAGGCAAGCTTGAGGTTTGTATTTGTATTCCAATGATGTATGTACTTTCTTTGGCAATTTAGTAGAAGGTCATATTTGCAACACTAATATTTTCTGAGTAGGCAGAAATCATAAATAAAAGCATTATGTTTGGTCAAACCCAAAAATTTAGACAGGTGGAATGAAACTATTATGTATGTAAGAATATTGTCCAAGCTTGTGTTGTTTTGTGTTATAAAAAAACAACGATGACCGACTTTTGAACGAAGACTAAAGATTTCTGTCAGCATTTTTAGGCATAAAATAATTGCATCAACCAATTTAATAACCTACAACTCTCGGCTGCAGAATCGTCTTGTTGTGACAATAATCAGAATTAGTATATAAAATGTTCCGCGAAATTGGCGTTGGCCAATACTGCGCTTTTCATTGATAACCATTTTTTGCTATACTTTTCAAAATTTTGCCCAAAGTCTAAACGTGATTTTTCCAGATATTTAACTATACGTGATTATATATAGAAAAATACTAATGGATATTTACACACACAGAATTGTATATGCATATTTAAAGAATGTGGCCGAATTAATACACGTACATATGAATGAAACATTTTGGATAAACCCAATTTCAACTTCGTTATCAAAATGCCAATTGCTTTATATAAAATGGCATATGTGAACATCATCCACTAACCAACAATTCATACATACGTATGTACTTACATAGGCATACACATATGTATGTATGTTTGTATCTATCGATTATCATTAACTATAATTATAACTGAACTGAAATAAAAATGATTTCAAATGTTACGCTTCACCACATCCCATTTCGGACAACTACAAGTATTATAAAACAATAGACTGCTGCTTTTAGCTTTTGCTTTTGTTTATGTTTTATTTTGCTACTTTTGCAGATACCACAGAATGAACTCGCATTGATATTTGCCTAGTACGTTGCTGTTTGTTGTTGTTGGTTGCCGTTATTTTTTCCATTTCATTTCAATGAATATTTATGGTTTATTATTTTCACAACAATCACGTTTTTCAGTGTTTTTTTTTTTTTTATTTAATTCATTTTCATTTCATGAAAGAAATAATTAAAATTTCTTGTCTGTTTTGATTGGGTTTCTAGGTTATTATTTTCTTTAGAACGAACGAAAAGTTTATGAAAATTTATTGCTTTCTCGTATTTTGTCCAATCGTAAGAGTTTATCTCCCATGTGAAATACTCACACACCCATACACTAGTACATTTAATTGTATAATACATGCAGGAGTATCGGAGTTGCTGTCCTAAGTCTTTCGTTTGGGAACGTTTATTCTACTCCCCCGACTAACAATTAGGTATCGTGAGTGTCTGGCGAACAATGGTTCACTTCGAAATAGCTGACTGTATTTTCAGCTGTTTTGAAGTGAGCGGCAGTTGAAAAAAAGAAGATCACAAAACACGCAGACATATTTGTGCTGCGTTTTTTTTTTAATTGAAATAGAAAAAGTAACAAAACGGAATGTTTAGAACTGGTGCAATTCTATCGCTACATGAATACGAAGAGAACGAAGGGAAGAATAATCAAAAATGTAAAGAAGACGAATCCTACGGGATGCTTCCAATTACTAAGATGTAAGTATGTATGTGTAATTGAAATGAATTTTTGTAACATCAAAAAGAATCGAATTAGACTTGAATTCACATCTAAAAAAAACTGCATTCGAGTAATTATTAATACTGTGAATAAAAATCCTTCGCAAAATCTATGGCCCGATATGTGTTAACGAGGAGAATAGGCGTCGGACGAAGGTGTATGAACAATATCCCGATATGCAAGTAGTTAAGCCTATCAAAATACAGCGATTGCGCTGACTAGGCCATGAATACAAACACTCCAGTCAGAAAGGCGTTGGATGTCAACTACCAGAGAAAGCACAGACAGGGAATACCGAGAATCCGGTGGAAGGACCAAGTGGAAGAAGACATGCAAATCCTTGGTATGACGAACTGAAAAAAGCGCACAGGACCGAAGTGCTTGGAAATCTTTTATTAAGCAGGCCAAGACCAACAACAGATTGTAGAGCCAACTTAGGTAAGTAAGTGAAGAAAAACAAACTTAAAAAAAAGAAGATGAATTGAATGAAGTATTGAATACAATTCTCTGTTTTAAACCTTCAAATGATAAATTAATAAAAAAATAGTCTGAATAGATTTTCAAAAGAACTCTGCAAACAAATTTCGTATTTTTATCACAAACTTTACATGGACGGCAGATGGGCGGATGGCAGGATAAATCAACTGGAGATTTGAATGACTAACTCTAATTAACTAATGTCCTGAGAAAACCATGTGAACAAATTTATATCACATGAGTTTGGAGAAAAGTTTAATATTTAATTATGATTTTGTTTAAACACGATTTTCGGAAATGCTAAGCTTTCGCTCACACAAATCAGAAATAGGGTGTTGTTTTTTATAACATTAACATCATTGAGCTGGGTACAGGAACAAAGGAGTAGTGAGTATACACCACATATATCGAACACAGAAGTATTATCCTTAATGAAATATGGAAGGCCGAAGTTGCTATATTCATTATCTTTTAAATGGAGTACGGGTTTCCCACAATTTAGATCAATTTGAACAGAAAATTATATTTCTTAATGGAATCATGTTAAATGTCGCTTCAAAGCAACAACGAAGTTTGTCTCTCATGAAAATCTGCCATCTTCTATCTCAATCAAGGTTTCCGTCGATTTTATGGATGTTTTCTCAACGATTTTCCAAAGATCGTCTAAAAGGTCATTCATACTTTGGCTCTTTCTTTGTGTGTTGTGTATGTAGGAGTGTTTAATATTCGTTGATTTGATTAATCTGAGAAAAATTGTGCGGTTTTTATGATTTTTTAATTAAGTTCGTTAACATAATTGTGTAGTACTACGACTACTGCTGCTGTTCCACCACTATCTCCACCTTTTTTTCTTGTTGTATTATTTATTATGCAATATGAATCTCTTCCTCTTGGCTCGATTTTCAGTTTTCCATCTTCTCCGTCTGCCTGCTAGTCTGTCTGACTTTTATTACGTATTTTTTTTCCACTAATGTCTATCATTTGCTTGGTAGATATGCAAGTGTTGGTGTTTTAGATAATCCCCAAACACAGACAAATTTCGTCGTGGTTGGGTCTGCAGTTGGGTGTGTGTGTGTCTGTGTCTGAGTGCGTGCGGTGCGGTTTATTTTATTATGCATAAGTTTGCAATACATAATGATTTTAATGAAATTATTACAAGTCATGTCAAAGGGCAATTTTGTATACGATTTATGTAAGAAACTGAAAATCAAAACCAAACGCATGCTGTGCTGTGTCCAACAATAATATGTGTGTTGGAGATGCCAGTTGATATGAAGCAAAAACACACCGATTAAAAGGCAGCATTCACAAGCAAATTACCGTTTGGCTTTTATAAAATCCATATGATCATTATACGAAATAAATTGCATTACGTTTGTCCGGACCGAATCTTTTGTACCATTCCTCTAGTTTAGCAATAATATAACTTACAATACAATGATCCGCCTAATTTATTGGCAACGTCACATATTTCAATAACAACAATTCGAAACATTTTATTTAGTTGGGTTTGGTAAGGTTGTCCAAAACAAAAACCCCTTAAAAATAAACTATAGCAATAGAAACAGGCAAAAATCAAATGATGTGCTCTGCGTAGCCATAGCGGGAGCTGAAAACTGATAGCGAGATGAGAGCAGATGAAGTGAAATTGTTTTTATTTACTATGGCTCTTCTGTGTTTTTGTTTTTGCTACAATTCTGTGATTCTGTGTCAATTTGTTTCGTGTACTCAATGTTCTTCTGTTCAATACAGAATTTTAGCAAAAACAAAAATGCAGAAGAGCCATAGTAAATAAAAACAATTTCACTTCATCTGCTCTCATCTCGCTCTCAGTTTTCAGCTCCCGCTATGGCTACGCAGAGCACATCATTTGATTTTTGCCTGTTTCTATTGCTATAGTTTATGACGCGACATAACTACAAGCAGAGCATAGCATATACTTTTTCATTTTTCGGCTATGGCTCTGCTACGGCTCTGTTCAAAGTGGGAGCGGTAGCGAGAGCAAAACAAAATACTACGAAGTAGCGTAGCATTTTCAAACGCTGATTTGAACCACGTCTAGTTAGGTTTCTAGTTAGGGCAACAGGACTACCGCGACTCGAGCTGTGTTGGAGATATGAAAATACGACTAATGAGGAAATGAGTTCCGTAGAACTGATTACTAAACGTATTACAATTGTAATCCTGATGGAAGAACTACCAATACTTTAGAAGCAATTCAGAATTGATTTCACCCGGTGCTGGGCTCAGTTCATTCAGTCTCTAGTAAATACTTGTAGGTGTTGCAAATTGGATTACAAACTGTACATACTTGGCATATGGTTTATGTATATTTATCTAATCTATGTATCTCTATTCTTAATGCAGTACAAATACAATGAACTGGCAGTGAACAAAGTGTAAACAGAAAAAATCACATGTTCAATGAATCTGTTTGACTAAAGCCAAATTAAAATTTCAAACGATTTGTTTATATGCATCATAATTTGAAAACATTGATTAGCTTTAACATTAGCCATAATTACACAAATGAAGTTTTCAATTTACCGGAACTTCAGAGGCGCCTGAATTGCCTACTAATGTACACATGTATATGAACCTTTTGGGAGTAATCAACAAACATGTAAGCCATAATTAGCTCAGATGATGACCACATTTTCCATTTTTTTTTGACTTGTGGAAATTTTTCAAATATAAAACAATCAATTTTTGCTATTCATCCCAAAATTACAAAAAAAAAAACAAACGAAATATGTATGAAAAACGGATCAATCTTAATCATTACACACTGAGTATGAATATGGACAGTTTAATGTATATTTGATGGATAATTTTGATTGGGCTGGCTTTAAGTACACGTTGCCGTTTTTGAACTTAATTGAGCGATTATAACTGGCAATCCCCCGCCAAATTTAGTGACATTAATTGCGCAGATGCATTGACCTTACTGAAATGCGTGTTATCCATAAAAAGTACACTATTCAAATATATTTGGACGTGTAATTCCTGGTAACATCCAGAGAAAGTATGAGTATGAGGGAAAGTTTGTAAAGAAGTGGTGTTCTAACAATCAAATATCATAAGCTGTAATTTATTTCCATGCTAGTTACCTCCAATGTACGGTTGCCAATAAGATTGCCATGTGTCCATCCATCGCTGATAGCAGCACTGATCTGAAAATATGGGATGGCTGAAATATTGTTTGTACTCACCGCGGCACCGAAAGTAATCGAAGAGTTATCGGTTTTTTTTGTAGTTGAATTAAGTTGATCACAAAATCTGTCTCTAAGTAAGCTGGATTCTGTCTTGGAAATGTCTTAAGTTCGTATGAAAAACTAGATAACAACATTTTAGAGAATTTCGTCATCTGTCATAGTTACACAGGGAATCCAAAAACAAATGTACTTTAGTTTTTGGATTTTCTGTACTTTAATTGAAACATTTTGTGGTCCGTCATCAGATTGGTAGGGTGGATGACATGAAAAACACTTTTAATCCCGTCCAAAAATATAATGAATACAACCGGAGTGTCGTCTCGTCACAGTAGCATTCCACTGACAGTCGAATTGCTAATCAAATCTTAAATATGCATTTTCGTAAATTCACACATAAACAAGTACATAATGGTAAAGGGTTATCCATTTTGCTTTTTAAAAGTAAACGTAAATAAAACACATATCAAATATTTTTTTAATGATATTTCTTTATTATAAAGTTTGAACGTTGACATTATGTGTGAAACACTACATCATTTAAATGACCACCATGCGAAGTATTGCAAGCATTGATTCTGTTGAGGTAATTTTGGATCACTTTTTGGCACATATTGGGCGGCATCTCAGCCATAACTTGACGAATGTGGGTTCTTAAGTGCTCACGAGTTAAAGGTTTATCTGCATAAACACGGTCTTTCGTGTAGCCCCACAAAAATAGTCTAACGGTGTCAAATCGCATGATCTTGGTAACCAGTTGATGTCGCCACGACGAGAAATTGCGCGGCCAGGAAATGTCTCTTGTAATAAAGCCATATTCGCTCGAGTTGTGTGGCACCGTCTTGTTGAAACTACATATTCTCCAAGTCGTATTCTTGAATAGCAGGCAAAAAAAAGTCGGTTATCATACGACCATTACGCTTCGAATTGACGGTGACAGTCGTTCCCTCGCCGTTTTCGAAGAAGTAAGGGACAATCACACCTTCGTACCAAAGAACGCGCCATAAAGTGACTTTTTGGGGATTTAATGGCCTCTCTTCAATTACTTGAGGATTCTCAGAACCCCAAATACGATTATTTTGTTTATTAACATATCCACCGAATGAGTAATGGGCTTCATAACCATAAACCATGATCTCCTCTAAAAGCACGATATGTGCCTGTGCCAGAATCACCATTTGTGTAGTAGGTTTTAATAATTTTTACGCGTTGTGTGATAGTTAAGCGATCCATTTTCGTCAATGTCAGACTTCCAACTGAAAAGAAAAAAAAATTGGTTTAACAACTAAGTTTGACAGATGTCGAATTCCAGCCCTATACTTTTGAAACCACGAAATGGATAACCCTATATAATTGCAAACAGAAATAGGGAAACTTCGTTCTTCAGCCGTATAGTTGGTATGTGGAATAATCTTCCAGTAAGTGTTTTTCCTCTCTGCTATGACATTATCAAATTCAATGCAAACATCATACTCCCTCTTTCCCCCCTCCAATACCCTTCTTTCCTATCACTAACACAATGCATTGCATTTTATAGCGGGCGTCCCCTGGGTTCGTTTATATTATTTATGTACAGGGTCCGCCAAATAACTTTTTTTTTTGAAAATTCTATAAAGAAAAACTACTGAATATTTTCTCAAATTTCTTTCATTATTTGAAAGTACAATCCTTCCGGTTAATAATGGTTGTCTCGGCTGGCCATGCAGTAGCCTAACGACATCAGCTCTGCGATCTTCAAAGACAGGGCGCAAAACATCGAGTGTAGCTTCGGCTGTGTGGCACGTAGCGCCGTCCTGTTGAAATCAAATGTTGCCAATATACTCCTCTTCAATTTTTGTAAACAAAAATTCGTTCAACATGGCCCGATAACGAAAATAACGAAAACGAAATAAGCACTAGTGGAAAAACAAAACGTTAGATGGCGGACCCTTTATATGCCACGTGTACATGTAATCGGATTGGTCGTTATCTGTCATCCTGCATACAAATAAATTCCTTTATGTATAGGGTGTTTTTTAAAGAGATAGAACAAGAACAAGACTGAAACATTGTTGCGATGATGTTTAGCTGATACATTTTTTCAGTTAGCATGGCTCGATAGCGCTCGCTATTGACGTCGATTGTTTGCTCACTAGGCCGATTATATTGACCGTAAAATGGACGAAGTGTTCTATGAACTTCGTGAACAGATTTATTTTTTGAAAAGTAAATTTCCACAATTAGTGGTCGTTGTTCTGGTGTTAAACGATTCACGATGACTTGCCAAACTTTACTGAACAGAAATGTCACAGTTTGACATTAAACCAGCTGCCAAACCATAGTAAGCGATATCGATAGTTCTCATGCAGCTTGAAAAACTCTCTTTTGTTTTATTTAGAAAAAAAGAGGAAAAATCTCTATTGGGCTCAACGTGTATTTATGGTGTTTATATGTATGTAGGATGGATGGGTTTTTCGTTTGCTTCTATTGAATTTTCACATTTTCTTTATGACCGCTATTTACAATTTACTTACAGCGTCTTTCTTGCAGCAGTTTTATAACTAAATTTTGTTATTTTGTGCCATGTTGAAACTGGTACTGATGGTGGCACCGTGTGATGTTAGGTGATGGGATCCCAAGTGATGCTAATACGAGTAGTACTCGTACACGGTCCTCCATTTGTGTGTGTAAGTGTGAGTGAGTTAGTTTCTATCTGGGTACCGAATACCGTGGTGGTACAATAAAATCGCACATATTTTTTGTATGCACTAAAAATTGAATTGCTTACGAAAAAAAACAAACAAAAAATTACACAAAAAATATGAGATAAAAACGTAAACAATTTGCACATCAAGTGATGCACATCTTTATTTCAAGTTTCTGGCATTTTTTTTTCTCTGCCTTACGAGACAAAACAATTACGATACTTTTGTTTAGTCAAGTCAAGCCTGAATCCCGCGATTGTTTTAAGTATGGCTTTATCGTGGCTATATACTCGTACATACGAATATATGTTTGTATGTACATACATGTGAATGTGGTGGTGGCGGAGAAAACAATGATTGTTGCTTTTGAAGAGTAATAATTTGCGATTGTTTTCAAATTTATACCTATGTGTATTTTGAGACAAAATACACCACACACCTACTACTGGAAAGCAACAACTTAGTTTCAATTTGTGTGTCTTTGCTAAACAAAAATATCTCCGAAAATCCCCATCGATAAACACGTTTGGAGTGGTGGGCACTAAACAAAAATTAGAAAGTACTCTAATGTGGTCTTTTACTTTCGTCTGTGAAAAATCCAACAAATGAAATCTATTTTGAAAAAATAAAATCCGAAATATTTTTTGGTTTTAGTTTTGTACAGGGTTCTTCATTATTCTGAATCACCCGGTATTTCGGTAACTGTCACTTTTGAAGCTTTGATTCGTTGATATTTGACAAATAGAAACTACGCCATTACTGAAAACGGAACGATACACGATTTAACAACGCATTGAAATTATTAAAATTCACAGTTCGCAAAACTAAAAAGTTTCCGGACCGTGTTATCTCTCGAAGAGGTGATCACAATTGGCCACCGAGATCTTGTGATTTAACACCTTGCGACTTGTTTCTTTGGGGCCATGGAAAATTTCATACACGACGACAAATATAAATAATAAAAATCTACTACAGAAATGTTGGATCTGTATATATATTCGTCCAATAGTGATTGGAATCAGAATGGTTGGTTACAGGCCATACAAAAAACCAGTGTATGTATATTTGTCCCGGTTGGTCAATTCAAAATATCGCCGCTGCAAGGGACAGCATTGAATGAGTACAAAATTAGTCAAAGGATCGACGTTCATAGCAACGACCAACACTGGACAAGCAACATTTTTGTTATCAAGAAACGCTAACCAATTCTGATCAACTATGGTCCCCTGAGTACAAATCGACATTTTTTGCAATGGTAAGGATTTTAAAATATTGTTTGAAGCATAATTTCTCGTCCGATTTCGTTGTACTACATTTTTATAAATTATTTTACTGCCTTTTAAACTAAATGACAGTTGCTGAGTTATTAAGTAATTTGTTTTCCCTATTATTGTTGTCCAGTAAGTTTTCGCTGAAAACATTATCTTCTTACACGAAGATAATTGTAGAAGGGCTCGTAACAAGTAAAATTGTCTAATTGGTGGGTCCATGAAATTCGATCTGAAAAACCAAAACAATATTTCCCACGCCACTTTAGTAAATAATAAATTCAAATCATTTGTAAATCGTTGACATTGCATACTTTCACCCATATGCTGTTTGTACACATTAATATTTAATGCAAATGTATTCATTTAATTATATTACAACTACATATGTATGTACATATATTTATTATTACATGGGCAATGACGGATGTGCCATATTAAATTTGAAATATCGCCTAACAAATTACTGGCAATTTCTAGACAACAACCGCCCCATAGACATGCCATCATCATCAGCCTCCTCCTCCTCAATCGAGATGAAAAAAAACAACAATGTTCAAGTTAAAGTTAAATGTAACATTTCTTTCTATTACACACTCACTATAACAAAAAAAAGGTACGAGTACGATGCTAAGTGGCCAAGTAAATAATTTCATCCAGTCCAGTCCCAAGTTGTTCGTACCGAGCTGTGTGTCTGAGTATTTTAGCAATAAAGTGCAAAAATGTGATTTGCTTTTCGAAACTGATGATGATGGCGATGTTAAGAATTGAACGCCACACACGACCAGAAAAAAAAGGTAACAACTTGTGAAGGTTATTTCAATTTCAATTTGAACTCAAGGGAACACCGGCTGTCACCGGTACGGTACTGTGTTTATTTGGCTAAATCCCAAATGATAATGACAAAAAATCATGCCACCACAACCAGCAACCATCGCATTTCAGTTACTTCCCTTTCGAAACCGAAACTGTTGGTGGTATGTGTCGTTGCTGCCAACATCAAATACTGCTTATATGCCTTTTATCTATGGATGAGTTAAGATTCAGAAAACATAAAACAACCAACACCAACGAACGACTACAATTACACGTGAGTTACGGAACTGAAGTGCACACACATCAAATACCGGCACGACGTTGCTGTCGGTTGCAAACAAAAAACAAAACAAAAAAACAACACGCAATATCATATTTTTCATGCTTTAATGAGAAGCAAATTTACTTCAAACAACCACGATCATGAATATTACGACCGGTACATGCGGGTCATATAGAATGCACACATGTCGCCTGGCGACGTCGTTTAGAAATCGGAAGAGGCTAATCTTACATTTGCAAAGATTCGTTCTCCAAATGAAATTTGTTGTTAATAAAAACATATAAGACGATTTGAAATTATACCAAACAGGTGGCACAATCCAATGGGCATGCTGCTAATATTCTGCCCAGATAATTATTGAAAGATCATGCTGCTGCGAAACTCTACTTAATTTAATAATGGATACTTCAAAGCCGTGATCTAGGCAAATCCACGTATCGAAATGTTTGGGTACAGTTTACGGTGTCGTCGATCTATTCCTTTGGTGTCCGTGTCCGAATATGTCGAAATTGATGAGATTATTAGAAACGCACCTATAGGACTTACTGTTGCTTTCAGCTCTCACTTCGCAGGGTCATCTTTGTTGCAGTGACCAAATAACGGGTTGTTTGTTTTATTTTTCCTTATGTAATTTTCTCGACTTTGTCTACAGATTTAAAAAAAAGGTCACACGATTCTCTTAAATTCATGAAGGCATTCTAAACGATCTTGCGAACTTAAATATACCAAAAATATGAATTTTATGGTCACGGAAAAACGTTTTATCGTTACAAACGGCGACAAACAACTGTATGCTCTCAACTGTGCATGTAGCGTACAATACAAACAAAATATTTATTTAACGCTGCAATGAATATCAGCTAAAAAAAAAAACACAGCACACCGTGAATGAGCGTAGTGAAGATGGAATAGAAAATATTATATTTCGTTTACTTAGGTTTTTTTTTTTTTTTTTTTTTTTTGAAAAATATACTTTTTAAGGGGACGAGGAAATATTGTGCTTTTCTTTCTTTATTTCTCTATATCTCTCTTTATTTTGTGTTAAATGTGTTTTATTAACGATATTAAAAACAACAACAAAACATTTATATAGTTTTATCGCTACGCTTTGATGATTTGAAGGTATTTTTTTAAGTATAACAGTCATTGACATCAACAATTTCTTCCACTAAAATCAACACGATGGGAGTACGTGTTGGCGTATGAGTGTTAGCAACAAGCTGGATATCCTTTTAGCAGAATTCGGATATGATGACTTTAATGATTTGACATCGGTACGTACACATCGCATCTACTGTGGGAATTTGGTATTCCTTAATAATCTTCAAACAATTTTTGTAAAATAACACATACAAATCAACACAGGGTAAACCAAAATAGGCACAAATCACAGACCTTCAAACCCTCCATACAATTGACATCAATCGGTTTAGGTGCAATAACTGGCAAAAATAACAAACATACATACATACATCGGAAATGCAATTGGAACGATTTATCGTGTAGTGTTGCAGTCTGTGTTTGAACCCATTCAATTTTAAAATCTCAGAAAGTTCACAGACTAAAGGAAAAATGCATCAATTATTTAAATCAAGAAAGAAAAACAAACGATCAAAACTTCATGATCAGTTTTTCTCCGACTTTGTCTTGAAACCACAACAAATGTTACATAAATTGTGGTTCTTTTTTTTCTTACTTTAGACATTTTTATCGCCTTAATGACGCTGTTGACCTTATGCCGAAAGCACTTAAGGTTTATACCCAAGACTTCAGCACCATCAGCCAAATGCTGTTCATTCACAGCAGAGAGACACGAAGACAGACCGGGTCGGTCAAATGCAGCTGTTGCTGTTTGTCATTCGGAAAACAAACACAGCAACAACAAACAAAAATGCACACAAAAAGAATAATTAACAATATTTTTTATTTCCATTCAATCAGACATAGCTTACGATGCATGTACTGAAGTACTGAAACTAAGCGTTCAGCACGTTTCGAGTATGAATGCGGAGTGTTCATGCTAATCTCAAACATTAACAAGATTTCTCTAGAGCCAGAGGAGAATAGCAAATATTGGCAATGCGGCGTGTGAGAGAATGACCATCACAACCCCATGAAGCCACACGTACATATCCATATGTGTGTGTGCTGTGTGATTATTAGAAAAACACACACTTTATTTGTGGTCAGAAAAAAAAAAAACGATGAAATAATGAAAAATCATACGAAATAAAACCGTCTAAAGAAACGTAAACTATTTATAGAAAATGTGTAAAATTAAGATAAACAAATAAATTTAAGGCCCTTTTAAAAGGTCCATGGTTTCTAAAACATATACAGTGGAACTGCCATAACTTGAACTTCCATAAGTCGAATTTTCTTTAAGTCGAAGCACTTCTAGTGTCAATTAAGGAGACAAATTCCCTTTATAATTAATTCCATAACTCCAAGTCTCCGTAAGTCGAACTGTTCTACGGGATAATGTTAGTTTTATTAGTTTATGCAGTTTTGTTTCCGTCGTGTTAGAGATCATTTATTATTTCTATTTCTTTGCAAACAATAGAAATGTTTAAAAAAGATTTCAAACTTGTGTTTGCTTTGATTGCAGGCAAGGTATAATAAATGATCTCGAACTCGACTAACAGAAACGAAACTGCATGCAAAATATAGATCAACAATGAATGAACAAAATTTATTAGTTTATGTTAAAGTTAAAATTTAGTAAGACTCATTAATTTTCTGATTTTTGAATAGTTAAAACTATAATTAATATATTTTTACAAATATTTTTAAACTTAAAAAAACAATAATAAGAGCGAAACGGACTAGTTTATTATAATTTATCTGAAAACTAGAAACAAAAAACTTAAACTTAATCTTACACAGGGTTCTACAACAAGATGTTGGATAAGCTTTTATTCTTTGACATTTGACAAGTAGAAACTTCGCCATTACTGAAAATCACAAAAATCGACCACAAACATCGATTTCTTTCTGTAAAGTGCCAAATCCAGATAAATAGTTGGAGTTTAACCAACTAAATGCTGATTCTGAATACCAAATCTCCCTCATCGCATCACATTTTCCTATTTATTCGTTTTTGCTTAAATTCATTTCTTACCCAAGAAGACATACAGAAATTATTAGAGTTCGTCATTATTGTAAAATCTGCCAGAAAAATATAATCTAGTAGTGGATCGAGGAAATTCTCCTTGGTTTGTGAAATTAATAAACGAACGATATTACCACAGTGCTTCAGTTCATCATCACTTCAAACAAAATGAGAAATTATTTTAAATAAAAATGCATTTCAACAATTACACAATATCTATGAATTCCTAGATTCCCTCCCCCACAGACAACATAAACATTGGGATACTCCATATGTCTGATTTTTTGTCGATCGTGTAAGGGCGATGAAAAACAATACATAGACATTCATACATTTGTGGTCATTTCCATTAAGTATTTTTTTTCTGTTTCTATCTTTTTCATTGAAAAACATTAAATGTCATTTGCACCTCAGTGCTTATTGCCACGAACAACGGCTACGACAACTACAACAACAACTACTACTACTACTACAACCACAACGATTATGATGATCATGTGCCTTAAATGACAAAAATCACCAAAAATCATTGACTTCATATCCAAAAGCTTTTAAGCTTAATTTTGTGTCGTTTGGCTTAAGCTCTCGTTTTCGTTGTATTGCAAGTGTGTATGAATCGTTGAGGAAACACACACACATGCACGTGAACAGATTTACTTTGATTTTTTTGTTTGTTTTTAAACGATCATACGCTACAACAACATCATCATTATGAATCGTATGTCTCTTTTTCGAGTTGTTTGTTTTGTTTTTGTTTTTTTTTTATTTAATTTTACGGCTTTTGCTTTATTAACAATTTTCGTCTACTGTTTTTTTTTCTGTTGTGTGTTGTTTCGCTACTACTGCTGCTGATGATGATGGACTGGATCGGAATAATTTACGGGGCGAGAGAGAGAGAAAGAGGTGCCAGAAATGACGGACTTTGTTTTTCGAATTTCGTTTCGTTGAGGTGTTTTCGTAATGGTGTTGGTTGGCTGGCTGGCTGGCTGGCTGGTTGGTTTGTTTTTGAAGTTGCTTGTGTTGTTGTGTGTCAGTCGACAAAACAATACAATATCACACAAGACCGAAAAAAGCATTTTAACACAAATCTGTAGAAAAATCTGAAACTCAATGCCTGAGCAATTGCAGACGTAGAGTGGCAGTCGTTGTATTAAGACGTGTTTTGCGGATCCAAACCATAACCAACAAACACCAAGTTTTTGTTCAATAATAATTGTACCTCTCTAAAACAAGTTTTGATATTTCTTCTTTTCCACCAAAACAAGAAATACAAATCGAGCAAAAATAAAAAAGAAAATTCCTTTTACTTTTTCTTCTTTGCAATTCCAAAGAAAAGTTGTTGGCATCTGAAGCAACAACTTGTTTGTACTCGAAACAATTTATAGGAAAACAAACTGTGATATTTGTGAATTTTATTTTTATTATTAAAGAAAGAAAAACAATTTGAATTTGAAAGTGTTGCAAAAAAAGAAAGCCGGATATAAGGAAAATTTAAATGACCGAAAAGGATACCGCTTCAATGACAACCGTGCAAATGAAGGCCGACTACGCCGCTAGCGAGGTCTATAGCACCGCTAGCGAGCCACCCCCGGTAAGTAATGTTGTTTAACACACACAAAAAAAACATATTTTAAACCATACACAAACTCAATTCACACATACATGATTCATCAGAAATATTAATATTAGCAAGTAAGTAATTCTGCAATCAAAGCTAGTACTCTTAAATTAACACATTTGTGGATCCTTACTAAGCCATGGGGGAATTGGTGGCCAGAATACCGAATAAACTGTTTTCCATGTCCATATTATTTAACGAAAACACAAGACAAGTAAAAATGCATTTTTTAGCTTTAGATCAAGTAAGGTGCAAAGCTTTTAGAGGATCTTAGGCAGTTGTGAAAATGGGTTTCTTGTCGCTTGTCCAGTACTACAGAATCTGACATTAGACAGTCTTACAATGCCCAGCCATGAAATGCGTGAAACCATTGCGATGTATGTCGGTCAACGGTCAACAAAGAAGTAACCACTGTGACCACTTCCACCAAATCATGACAGAGAACTGTGTAGACTTTTCACATGAGAAACTGAGAAAGGATATTACATATCTTTGAAAAGTAGTTTAAATGCATACAACATTCTGACTGATTTTTGCAAATAGTCTAAATTAATCACCCAAAGTTAATGGATTCATTAAGCATATGGCATTATTTGCATATGGATTAAATAAATCCCGATTTATTCAATGAACACGTTAATTTTACCTCCTTCAAATTGAAGACTTCAACAACAAAATCTTGTGACTGATGGCTGTTCCGGTACGCCATGTAGACTGACACTTGGAATTGCAATTTGAGCTTATGATCGTAATGGTCCCATTTAACGCCATTAAATATACTTTTTAAATCCTTCAAAGATCCATTAAGTGAACTCGGTAGTAGTTCAGTAACAGAACTTGGCATTTGTACCATACGCACGGTCAAATGGATAATGTCCCGAATGTCCTGAGAACTTCCAGTTCTGTGTAAAAAATTTGATGTTTTCCGTTTTGAAGCACATGATAGAATACACAGTGGGAAATCTTTTGGCATTATTGTTCATTCTGATTTTTTGGAAATTAAAGAATTAAACATCGCTATTGTGAAAACAAAAATCACTTTCAGTAGAACTCAAAATTTAACCAATCAATAACATATTAACATGTACTTATGTTACCAAAAATTTCAAACCAGTTTTAACAAAATTTTGTATTATTTACAAAACTCGTTTACTACAACTACTTTGACATTAATGCAGTGCAGTGCAATTTTTGGATTTTCTTTGAATACTTGAAATTTGAAGCTCACTCCTTTAACCATTCCCAATAAATCGAAATCCTTTCTAACATTTCCACGTTAATAACCAAACCATACCGACCGAAGTCTGAACAAGAAAAGATCTACGATTCGTTGAGAAGTCTGCTTGCTACAAAACCTTGAATCTGGGTTACTGATGTATGCTTCGTTGTTGTTTTTATGTTTTGTTTTTTTATAGTTATCACCACTTTTTGTACGCTTCTGTTGCTGAATCCAACCTCTTTCATGTCGGATTCTCAACGCAATCTTTGATCACATACACCAACCATGCCATAGCAAGTCAGTCAGTTAGTCAGTATGTAAGACCAAGAAGTCGAAGTAATAACAACATTTTTTCTCAAGTTGTGCGGTACGATACGAGCATTGTTAAATTTTCTTCTTAAAGATTTGGTTTTTCATTCGTTCGTTTTTTTCTTTTTCTCAAAAGCTGCGTGCCAGTTTCGATTTCTGAAATAAAAAAAATGCCATGGCCATTTTATGGTAGGAAATTAAGTTTTCAGTTTTTTTTTTGTTTCATATTCTCATCAACGAAGAACAAAAACTCCGAAGAAACGGAGGTGAATCAGAGAAACCAGTCACGTTCGTGATAACATTGATCGTGTGCAGAAGAACTCGCACTATGCTGTGAAAACTGTGAAACTGAAATTATTGAACATTTTGCAAAATGATGATATGGTGAAGTGAACATGACTTTTGTTTATGCCACAACCATTACACACATTAAATCAGGGAATTTGCATTCTAAAGAAAATTCAGATAATTCAGATGATGAGAACTTTGATTAACTGCCTGTTTCACGTTATCGATGGAATGTGACTTGACGCACGAATTGTCGTTTTCGATATACAGAAACCAGAATTTGTATTGAAACGATTACGTTTTCGTTCGACTTGGCGTTCCAAAAAGGACAAGTCGATCGAAAGTACGACCATAACGCTTCGAATTGACGGTGACAGTCGTTCCCTCATCGTTTTTGACGAAGTAACGTCCAATCATACCTTCGGACCAAAGAGCGCACCAAACAGTGACTTTTTGTGGATGTAATGGCCTCTCTTCAATTACTTGAGGATTCTCCGAACCCCAAATACGACAATTTTGTTTATAACCATAAACCAAAATCTACTCTTTTTTTTGATGGCCAACACTCAGGGGATGCCCCTATAAATGCAATGCATTGTGTTAGCGGAAGGAAATTAGGGTATCGGAAGGAGGAAAGAGGGAGTAGTGTTTGTTGACATTTGTTTTGAATTTCTGAATGTCACAACTGGCAGGAAACACATTTAGATTTTAATAATTTTTACGCGTTGTGTGATAGTTAAGCGATGACGAAAGTCAACGTCAGACTTCCAACTTAAAAGAACAAAAATTGGTTTAACAACTTAGTTTGACAGATGTCGAATTCCAGCCCTATACCTTTGAAACTACGAAATGGATAAACCTATGTTGTAAGTAAATCAGGCAGCAAGCGTTACCTTCCCTCCCATAAAGATCCATGCGGAGAATAAAACTCCGCCAAACTTGTTTGCAACAGCAGATGCCAGCGAAATAATAGCTACTGCGACTTTTCCAAATATGCTTTCTTTGCACATAAACAAAGATTCTTTTGTCGCTTCTCTAAGACCTCAAACTAAAGTTGTCCAAATCCCATACTCATTCCTTTGCACATTCTTCACAATTGTCTTTTAGCAACCCTTCTTATTTATGATTAGAATTAGGCAATACGCATTCATGAGTCCCTTTGCCAGAAATGTAGTTCCGTAGGTCTTCTAAAATGTACATCAATAGATGATAGAGGGGAAGTGATTGCTCTCCTCACCCAATTGAAACCGGCATCTTGGGAGTGAGCCATAGAAAACTTCTCAAATGAATTGGCAGATTGACGATTGTTACAAATAAATCAAAATTCTCTTGATTTGTAAAAAAAAGGACTTTCCCAAAACCACTTTAAAAGATATACACACATATTAATGTTTACTCATCAGCAAACTCAAACTCATAGCAGTGGTTCATACGAAAAAAGAAATTTCTAACAAAATACAGATCGTCGCAAATGTGATTAGTGGGTGTGGGTGGAACTATGCATTCTGAAAACACACCATCTAACTTAACCACCTCTGATGTCACAAACCTTTAAGGCAATAATACTTTTTGAAATCTCTGTGAAGACTTTTTAAAACTCGATATTTAATTGAAAGTGAAATTCTATTCTATTCGAATTACTTTTTATTCCCATTGTAACCACTGTGTGCCGCCGCACCACCTTCACAAAAATATCACTTATATTTTATTAGTCTCGAATAATTCCCCTACACTACCTTCTTTTATTGTCAGCGAGAGAAAAAAAAACTGCACAATAATGCAAAATAAAGTGCATTCGCAAAAAAAAAAGTCATCCAAAATTAAACAAATGACAAAACCATAAACGTGACATTTTCTTTAATTGAATTGATAAAGAAAAAACACTACGACAGCACAAAAATAAATTTAAACAAATGCGACAGCAACTAAGAAATATTACAAAACCTCTTATGGATCCAAGATACGAGTACGAGTGAGTGCACACACTGAAGCCAAGTCCCAAGCTCAAGACACAGAAGCAATCACCGACTTAAACTCGTTGGGTTTTGAACATGATTTGCATTTCAATGATATTTAATGAGAAATTTTGGAGGAGCAGTATGGCGGACGTGCATACAACTTGAAATGATTTCGGTTTGATGAAGCCCACAAACGAAACGGCACACAGAATTAAGCAACATCATCCATCTAATGGATATCCCACTGTGCAGTTAAGTTTCTGTTCGAGTGTCTGATGGCACCGTAAACCACGTCGCACACTATTAGAAGGGAATTGTTTTCTATACGAACAACTGATGATAAAATAATCACCTGTTTTGCACAGAAATGATTGTAGATGTTACGTACCGAAAAAAAAGACACACATTCACGACGGCACAATCTGATAATTGAATTGCTAAATTGCATTGGCCGACCAACGAGCAGACAACTTTTTGTATGCAAAACAAAAAAACACAAAGGGGTTCATTATCATCAGTATTTATCAAAACTTTGTAATGGGCTATGCATTCAAAATCATTGTCGATTTGTTGTGCTGCGGTCGGCACTCTTGATGGATAATCCGGTCGCTGAACGATGTATGACGCATTTTTTTGCTGCATTTCAACATACATAAGAGGCCTATGACTTCCACAATTGATTGTGGCTGTGCATTATAAAACAGTCTTTCCGTATTTCTGTAATGTAAGAATTTTGTTTATATTTTTAACTTGAGCGTCATGACTTCACTTCAACTCATTTTAGACAGGGCAATCGATAGGTACACTCGAAGAAAAATAAAATCAATTGACAAAATGGAAAACAAACTGATTATTTCTAAATGCAATCACATTGGAAACTGAGTATTGTAGACCTTATTGTTTTTCAACAATAAAACAAAAACAAAAGTAATTTTTGAAGAAAAGTTTCAAGGTTATAACTGAGCATCAAAATTCAGATCGGTGTACTTTAAGACGGTGCAAAAATCCTCAATATTGTCACCTACGGTTCGTTACTTTTCTAGACAGCCACATGAAGTTCTTCAGGTTTTCATGTTCTTATTGAATAAATCCAATGCATTAATGTACCACCAATTTGTTTCGAGTGTAAACACTTTTATACATGCAGAACACGCAAAATGGCTTCTGGTTTTATGTGGCAACAGAGAATAATTATTTGAATACAAACCGGCGTTTATAATTTTGATAAATATCTGTTCATCAATTCCATTTAAGGAATATGTATACCAAATATTTTGTATATTTTTTTTTTGGCTCTTAAGCGTGGTGGGTATTGGATATTCCGTAATGGTTTTTGGTATTTTCAATAGCCATCAGTTCCGGCAACTGACTGCTGTCTGAGTGTGTGCTTAATGCGCCATTAAAATGATATTTAGATTTTTAATTACTTATTGGGAGATAACCAAAAAAATACACAAATAATAAAATCGAAACGAGATTTTTAACAATTACCGCAAAAACATCAGCAACAACACATTAAAGTATGACAGCAAAAGTGCTAAAGCACTCATCCTTTTTTTGGTTGTTGTCGAAATACTCACATCTATTTCAAATGTAATGGAAAAGTCACGTTATTTCAGTTAACACCAAATTGCATATTGTTTCTCATCTCATTAGCCATGCAATAAATTCCTACATTGTTACATGTTCTTTTATTGAAGGCATTTATTTTTAGCGTTTTCAAACTTTGTTTGCTTTTTTGAGTTGTTTTTCTTTAGCAATTGCTCATATTTTACATTTACAATGGATCGCATGCATACAACCTGATTTATGTAAATTTTTGGTGTAAGTGAAAAACTCCGCAACAATTTACAGAAAAAAACAAAAAAAACGTTTGAAATTACAATTGCGCGGGGTTTTTCCAAAACAACACTTTTTGCCGTGTTGCCGTACACAGGGAATGTTGTTGCTGGCGTTATTGTTGTAAAATATCGTGAGTTAAGTTGGTGATTTCTGGGCGATATTTTCGCTTCTAAATGCACTAGGAAATTGCATCGATTTCTGTATGAATTGTATCTGTATGTGTGATTATTGAAACATTTACAATTACTTTTCTGTATTCGATAAATGTCTGTAATTAAATACAAAACCAGTTTCTGTTTGTTGTGTCTGTACATGTGTGTTTATTGATGTCTAATTAGAAATATTTAAATATACACCATCGTGAAGTGGTTTCAAGAAGGAAAAAAAAACATACACACACATTAAAGACCAATCGTACTTGCAATGCATGAGTTTATGTATCCATTGAAGGCTACAACAAAACTAGGTTTCACTGTAAGCCCAGCAAAGAGTTTTGGTAGTGCTTCGATTTCTCATATTTTATAATTTTAAAGATAATCCAAAGAATTTCATATACTTATTGTTACGATTTTATTACCGATGCACGTCGTGCAGTCAATGTAATTTAATCAACTTTCTAACTATGAAATATGAAACCATCGGCTTTACAACCGTCTGCGATGTGTCCATCGATTGTATCCCAAATTTAGTACGCCCTGACGTCAGGAGATTCTTAATACAAATTATAAGAAGTCACGGGTATTTAAAGGGTGGACAGAGGTGCCAACATAAGAAACTGCGATGGTTGTGTGATGGTCGCACACACAACCTATTACCTTCACCGTAACTTGCCTAATCCGAGGTTCTTTGGTGAATTAGTAATCAGAAATGTAAGGGAAATTATATCTGACTTGTCATTATACCAAAACTACTTCTACATTTGTACTATACTTGTGAGTAGCAGGATTTCTCCAATTTGTTTATTTTGGAACTGATTGCATTACAGGGACGTTATAGTTTCTAGATTAACCAACGTTTATTTTATTGAACTGCATCTGAAATCTGAGCACTTGACCTTTGCAAAAGTTTATAACACTTTCTAGAAACATAAATTCAAGTTTATGACAGTTGACATACATTAAAACATGATGAATTCAAAAAAAATAACACCATTTCAAAACTCATAACAATTGCCAGTAGATAATTAGATAATTATGACATTTATCTGTATAATATGATTGATATTCACAATGGTATTTTTAAACGCAATTAATTCATAATCTAAACTTTATTTTACAATTTTCTTTTTATATTTTTATTTTTTCAATTTCTGTATGTGTGTGTGTGTGATGGCAAATGATTTGTTGTAACCACCACCCCATAAATCCATTTATCCACAATCTCCCATCCTACACCAAATGAACCAAACAACCAACAACCAATCAACCAACCGCAATGTGATGGTAATTTGGATCCAACACAAATCTCCCTTCACTCATGAAAAATACCAAACCAACCAACCAACCAACTCAACAACAACCGAACAATATAAAACAATTGCAGCTGGGATATTTTAATTTTAATACTCCACAGGTTTGTTGCTTAAGTCTTTCGTTTTTCGTTTTCGTACAGCACTACTCACTACTCATTAGTTTATTTCTCTGTTTTCGGTCTCTGTTTCTTTCTTTCCTTTTTTTTTTTGCACTCAACTAAACCAAAGTAGATATAGACAACAACAAAAAACTTTCGCAATTGCACCTTTTCTCAAGCACCAGCATAAAACATAATTAAAATGTTGTTTTTCTTCTGCCACCACCACTGCTTTTCTTTATTTCTTCATTTCATTCTGAGACAATGCATAACTAAACGTATGAATGTATGATTTATTGTCGAAAAAAGCAATCTTTGTCATTCAAATCATCTCATCTCTAAACACACAAAAATATACAATTTACTAACGAAGCTGTTGTAATTATCTACGACATAGTAAGTTAACGATGAGAAAGGTGATAAAACAGATAGCTAGCTAGATGGCCAACTAGTAGCTAGCTAGCTCACTAGCTCGCCAGTCAGACAGACATTCACTTTTTGTTGGTCATATCATTATTGCTGTCATTACAAGTACATTATGGAGCTGATGTCGTTAAAAATATTCATAATTAATTAATTACGATAAGCATATGTACGATCATGCTCCAGCCACACATGGGTTGTTCACTGTCGTTGGCATAGTAATATTTGCCTCTAACACAGGATAGGATGCGACGGTGTCGGTGTTGGCGTACCTTGCAATATTTCACACCTTATGTGCATTGTCGGCAAATATCTGTACGCAAATGTACGTTCACGTTTAATGTCAGTACACATATTATAAAAAAAAAAAAAAACTTAGCTAAGTTAATAAACTTTTGAAATCTTTGGAATATGTTAATTTGTGTAACCTTAAATAGGAGTGCCAATCTGTACAAAGAAACCACAAATGTTAACAAAATGCCTTAGACACAAAGATACATATGTATCTACGCATACATACATATGTATATATGAGGTTACCATATTCATATGTAATTATATACAAATATGTATGTATGTATAGCATGTACAGCTATGGTATGCGTTACAAGTGTTAATAGTTAGAGACAATAAATGGAAATATTTCACAAGTAACAAAATGCGAAATGGCGTCTCTTATTTTCAACTAAAAGGTTAAAAGATGAAAACTGTGACTTTTTCTCACTATTTGTGTGAAAGTCCCATTACTGTTCCAAATGTCTTTTTTTTTAATTAAGTTCATATTAATCAAACTGTGTGGTGTATGTTGTTGTAGTCTTGTTGCAAAAGACATTTTCACACAGCTTAATACTCCCTCAAAAACCGAGTTATGGACGTAATGATAATCCATAGTTTCTGGGTTATAGTCAAAACTCATCAATCTTCAAATTGTTGTTATTTCATTTTTAATATTCTAATAGAACTTTTTTTTTGCATTGTGTTAGCAATAGGAAGGAAGGTTATTGGAGGGAGGAAAGAGAAAGTAGTGTTGTCTTGAATTTGATAATGTCATAGCAAGATTCCACATACGAACAGTCCGGCTGAAGAACGAATTTTCAATATAGTGAGTCGTCCGTTCAACCGGCCATTTGACACTAAACGGATGAGACACCCTGGATAGCCGTGTATTCCGGCTAAATGCACAGAACTTTGAAGTAGAAACATTTCTTAAATGTCTATAAAAATGACTTTGTGGAGAAGTTGGTAATGCGACTCTGGATTTTGTTTCGCGAGGCTTGGATGTGTCTTAAAATGACTGTAAAAGGCAAAATCTTTTCAGATAAAAACTCATGCTCCCCAAAAAAAAAGCAACACAACAATTTAGTTTGTCAAAAAAAAATTTAAAAAAAAAACCAATGAATAGAATAAAGTAAGAAAAGTCTAAAAGTCAGTCGGCCAGACATATGATACAATACACCTATCCCCGCAACTGATTTTCATATCACTCCATCAGCATGCAATATTGCGATGTCGCTTGGTAAACTCAGCTAAAAGGAATGTATCTTGACACAATTTCATACAACTCTGAATTGAAAACTTTTCAACTTGATGTGTAACTGATTAGACAAGGAATCCATAATGAATCCGAAGAAGAAGAAAAGTAAAAAAAGAAATAGCAGCTTCTGAAAATATACTTTTTTCGGATGTTTAATTTAGCTTATACATACTATGTATGTATGTAAAGTCAACAACATATGAAATGAACGACATTACATTTGCAAATTCAATTAAGGCACAAATGAACGAAAACAAACGTCACAAACCCTCACTCAACAACCTTAAAGACGCCATAAACGTCCACATTAGATTTTTTGCGTCTCCTCATTTCACAGAAAACAACGAACACACACTCCAACTTTTTTGGATAAGTATCGAATTTCTTAACGTTTTTGAACTTGAAAACGAAAGCTGATACCCATTGAAAGTCAGATAGACTCGCACACAGTTCAGATGGAGATGTCAGTGTGTACATTTCGAATTTGCAATAGCTGCAAACTTCTGCTGAGATAACGTCATCGAGTAGAAGTGAATTTTTTAAGTTATCATTTAACTTGTTATAACAATATACAAACCTTTGTTTATGCTTTACGAGCGAATAGTAATAATGAGAATATAAACACAAGGTGTTTTAGCAATTCATTGGGTTTTATTTAAATACCAGATACAGGAACACTCGTACGACACGGTCGATATGTTCCTGCTGTCTGAAAAAGTGTTATATGTGACCAGAACAGAGTGTTTTTTTATTAAAAATCTATAATGTTGCTCAATCTCTAACTCGTGAAAATCCCTTTCTACTGGAGAAGAAAACAAAATTAATAAAAACACACACAAATATTGTCAATGAACTTTTTTTTATTAAAATTGAAGGAGGATTTCCGATTAATGCAATGCACGCTCGTGTATTACAAGAATTAAAAACAACACATTCATAAATAAACTAAAAATAAAAGTAAATTTTGTATTTAATTGAGACTCATTTAATTTATTTGGTATTCCTCATCAATACTCACTAGAATGAGTCGAGCGTGTTTTTTTTTTCTTCGGTGAAACGATATGACTTTCTCAAAGCAACCATCTTCTACGTCTCCAATTTGTGTGTCATGTAACAGGGAAACCGTGGACGGGCTACATTGTCAACAACAATTGCGGCAACGGCGACTTCATTCCGGAGTTTGAAGTCTCAAAGAGATGGTTATTTGACTTTTTGTTTGTTAAGAAACAAATATTATTTGTAAACGCTTGACAAATATTTTGAAATGCGAACATGTCTCACTTTCTCCGCTGATGTCTACTGTGTTCTCAGTTCCAAAACACATCTATTCAAAGTATGACACTTTCAGGGTGTCGCTGAAACATTTTTAAAATGTTACAACATGTGTGGGTAACATTCTATTTGAGAAACGAATTCACCATTCCAAAATAATCACCCTGCAGAAAATTGCAATGCATACTTGCGACATCTTTTCCCTCCACAAAACAGCAAGTAAATCACTCACATTAAGTGTATGCAAATACATGCGGAATGTTGAACCGAAAAAGTGTCAGATACAGCCTTCTTTCCATTCTTTCCAACATTGACGAAATTTTGTTTCACGACTACGTGAGTCCTTATCAGATTGCAATAAAAGTGCAAATTTACATTAATAACATATTTACATTGTGAGCAATGGAGAAAGTGTACAATGTTTACTTTCATGAGTAAGCAACACATACATTTCATTTATTATCTGAGACAAGAAATTAATCAGAAACAAAAGCAAAATAATAACCGGTAGGTGGCGCTGTGAAAATTTAGATTTTATAGTCCCATACGATATAGAAAATGTAACTTGTACCTTATCATGGTCGGTCATCTATTAGTAACAGTTGTGATGTAGTGGTCGAGTGCCTGATTATTAAATTCGTCAACAAGTTGCAACAGTCTATAGTGGAACATGAGTTAATAACCATCTGAACTTACCCGCACAAAACATTCAGTAGCTGCACACACTAACAGTCTAAAATTAGCGATTGTAAAGATCGGAGTTCGGTCTACCTACCTTTGAAAAATCATTACTAAATAATTCTGCAGTCAAATTATTGAAAGATTTGTTTTTGTTGTAGAATATGTCGATCATTCCTCTACTGCATTTTCTTAATAACTAATAACGCGATTATCGTTGAATCATTGAAATGTGATTTTTTCTTTCTTTTCATCGCCAACATTAGACATCCATTCATCCACTTTATAATATTTGTCAAGAAGATCTCTGGAAGTTATTAAATGTATTCTTTTCCATTGCAGGCCTACAAGCGTCAATCGAATTCAGTGAAAATTGCCAAGATCACTGCTACCACCATAATCGCATCGTCGATCATTTTGGGCGCATTCATTTTGGCTTCATCGTATTTGCAAGCCAAGGCTTCGTGCGACCAAGTGCAGGCACTTGATTCGGTTTTGGAGAAAGAATTGATGTTGGAAACGTTGCAACAAGTAAATAAGGTAAGTCGATTTGTGCACAAACGTCTGTATTTCTGAATATAATAAGACCGGACTGTGTTTTATATGGTTTATACCACAAATAAAAAACCTATTTTTAAGACGTCCGAATGAGGTACGTTGACTGCCTTCGATTTACTTGCTTTATTTTTTATCCGACCGTTGAGTTGAAACCAGTTAGATGCTTGAGGAATAATCCATCATCACTTATTTTTTTTTTTTATTATTTGCCCGCGGTTTATTCCTAATAGGATCTATACTTTTATATTAAAATTGTATTTTTTATTCTTTTAAAATGCTAATTACTGCAAAATTAAAATATAAGCTGAAGAACGTGTTTTTAAATCATTAATTAAGCCAAACAACGATAGAAAACAATTTTTATTCGAGACAAACTTCGAAATTAGTTGGGGAATTCTTCGAAATCTATATAAATCTGACACAGATGACGATGGAGTGTGTTTTTAAAAAAATCTGTTTGTTCGCACCCAAAGTCAATTGTTTAATTGTTTTTAATTTGTATTGATCTAAATGAATACATTCGTAAACCAGCTTTCGTAGACATCCCCTCCGAAGGAAGAACATTTCGGGTACATTTGAAAAGAAATACCAAAGGCAAACTAGACAGTGCATACCACAAGTCAGCAGAAATTGTAATTGCATAGATGCCGGGACAACAGCAATTTGTTCCTTAACACTTTTAACACAACTATGATTACTTCACAGGCAATTACTTTGAAATCCAGTGGGCAATAAAGTAATATTCACTGCCACATCAGCAAATGTTCCACTGTCTTCTTGAGCCACTTGTATATGTTCAGATTTCAAAGGAATTGTCTGTCCCCTTTCTCTCCTCAATTTTTAGTGGTTCGATCATATATTTCTACGCGCCTTTAAATGCGTTTTGTTTTTATGACAAAATGTTTAAAAGATGTGCGCTAATCGGGTTTGTTAAAAAATAACCGATATGGGGGTGTTGTTGTGAATTCTCTAGTTTTCGGCCAATTCGCAATTTTCCACATTGTGTGAACTACGACGAAGTTTCTGAATTAATGCTGTGCATTAGGGTGGAGTGAAATTCACAAAAAAAAAAGTTAACCTAGGAAAGAGATGTAGTCTGGGGTCCTAATGAGGGGAAAAATAAAGAAAAAAATTTTAAAAATTTTTTAGGGGTCGAAATTTGGAAATTATCGCTATTTTGGCGTTGATTTTAGAAAAATACTAAAAAGTTTTATGTCAATAAATGTTTGCAATAGCGTAAACAATGAAATAAGGGCATTAAAAAATTTAAAAAAAAATTTCTCATTGTTCAAAAATTTCAAAAAGTAAAATAAGTCAAATCGTCCCTTCTTCAGAAAATTGACTGAACAATGAAATCGCCACCAAAGCTACAAATATTAGTCGATTATCCTCATATTTGCCTCAAATACTTTTGTTTGGGCACTGAACAAGCTCAAACTTTTAAATTTCGAATAAGTTTAGTCGTTAATTTTTAGGATTTTTCTAAAATCAATGCCAAAATAGCGATAATTTCCAATTTTCGAGGGAGTGGCGCGACCCCTAAAAATTTTTTAAAATTTTTTTCTTTATTTTTCCCCTCATTAGGACCCCAGACTATATCTCTTTCCGAGGTTAACCTTTTCAAATTAAAAAAAAAGCATGTTTTCACTCCACCCTACTGTGCATACACGCATATATTTTAAAATAGGATATATATAACTAAATTCTGAGCATTAATTAAATTAATTCCGAATGTTTAGAGTTAATGGTCGGATATTAAAACGTGTCCATTAGTGTAAGCGCCTTTTTGTTGAAACATCCCTAAATGTGGAAATATGAAAAGAATTCCTTTGCTCTGTTTGTCAGGCGTCGCTGACTAATAGTCGGTATGGGTTGGTTGCACACGACTCACAAGAATTGTCAGTAAAGCCCAATCACTTCAGATTTAACGACATTTCTCCCATGCTGATAACGTTTGGGATTGTTGACAAAGTCAAGTGGGCCACATATTGTGAGCGGGGATGCTCGCATGGGTTGACGGCTGAACAGACCAAAGTAAGGAGAACCACACACGTTGAGATATGCCGAGACGTCCAAGTGTATAATAATCGTATTTAAGTACATATGTATGTATGTAGTTCTATGTATGCAGTATGTTTCTCAAATGGATTCTGAAGGAATTCAGATTAATAAAATTTAGTATCACATCGAAACTCATTCGGAAGAGTCAATATTTTACTCTAGGCACGTATCTCAGGCAAAACATTCGGTGTTTTACTCCCGTGAAATATTCGGCAATAATATTATCATTTGGTCCTTCGAGACGGATTAATAGTATTCGCCTTTTGTTATTTAAATTCGGTAATTACATTAGTATAGGGTGACACATAAGTAACATTATGATTGACTATATTTAATGCGTGTGTGTGCATCATTTGGTTTTAACTCATGAACCAATTCCGAAAATTCTTAGCAAAGACCGCTTAGCATCACCAGCTGCTGAGAACGTCGCCTGGTGGAAGTTGCGGGGGTCTTCTCAATACTTGCGTGCACCCGAGCAATGTTCACATCATTTCGAACGGCACGAGGTCTTCTAGGTGTATTTCGATCCTGAAAGAATTATTTCGATACTCTGTTTGTCTATGCTTAGTCGAATCCTTACTTTCACAGTACGTTCATTTCTCTGTTTCTTTGTCCTGTGCTGAGTCTTTCCATCGTAAATTTTCCACGATTTGTAAGTTAATTCTAAAAAAAAAAAGGTAAACAAAAAATGTATTCACTTACTATTAAATCGTAACGTTACAGATGTGCCACCCTATATTAGCAATCCACTGTAGGCAATACTTAAATAACGATTAGTTACGAAACTAATGAAAACCAAAAAGATGTAGGTATAGACCATAGTCCGCCCGTCCGTTCGTCTTACTGATTAGTATTTGTTTTGCAGTTTATAATCGCCAAGGTTCATCATAATTTTTTTTTTTTTTGCAAAAACTGAATCTTAAAATCGCAAGTTATTTTGTGTGGAAACAATAGATTTTCGGCATGCAAATGGAAATCACGGTACGGTAGACAGCAAAACAGTGATGCATATCGGCGGGCGACCGGGCATTGGTGGTGGCAGGCACCGTCGAGTCGCGTCGTCATTGCCAGTATACGTGTACTTCGATAAATTGCTAAATAATAGCGAACATCTTTCATAGCCAGCCGGGGTTTGTTGTTTGTCTCATTTCCATTCACCGGTCATTGGACACGCGAATTTTTGCTGTGTTGCCAACGCAAATTACGACAACGATATCATCGTCATCGTGGAAAAGATCAGCAGGAGATGTCCGTCTATAAGAGTATAATTACCGGGTAATATTGGTCTATTGTTTTCGTAATGTTATTTTTGTTATTGTTGTTTTCATAAATGACATGGTATTCAACGAAATTAATTTCATGCTTTATTAGTTTGTAGTTTTGTGTAATTGAACAACAACCACAAAACAACAGCCGCAGCAGCAACTAAACGGACTATAAGCAGCAATTATTGTGACAGTGAGATCTATCTGTCGGTCGGACCATTAAAAACTAGTTGCTGAGGCAGTTCTGCGAAAGTTAAGTTAAATCGGAAATCGAGTAAATGGACTTAAGTTCAACGGACCAGAGACTGTATTGATTTGTGAGAAGGGTACAAAGGTTTTGTCCCATCAATAAAATGAAAATCCACATCATGCGACAAGAGCAGAACACAAACACAAAATGTAAACAACTTTGTTAGAGATTGGGATAACACAGGGAGCAAGTAACACACACGACTTGGAACTATCATTTGTTTGGGCAAATCTATTTAATAGGCTTCCGAAACGTAAGTTCACTGAAGTTTGTGACATTTTTTTTTTGCTTTTTATTGTACAACAGCATTTTGCAATTATTTGTGAAAATGTGGTTGGGCATATTACGTAAAAATTATGAATTTGAAACTTCTCCATTCGGTTAACTGTTGTCATCTTCAGAGGAACAGAGAGAGAGAGAGCGGGGGCGAGAGAGAGAGACAAAGATGCCATTATCAGTTCGCACACAATCTCCCACATGATTTTATGAACAAAGTAAAAGTCGTATATGTACATATACGATATTCGTTGCCATATGCGAACAGAAACCCACCGACGACTGATGCAATAACTCTTTCGACGATAGGGTTCATGACAATCGGCCACATATTTTTCCATGACATAAACCAGCATGACAAGGCATAGATACACGTACATATGTGTTCAAATACACCTAGACTAATAAATTAAACATACATACGTGTATACACAGGTATGTCCGTCCGTCACAGATTTGTCGGTCGACCGACCAAGCAACAATTGCAATAATGACTGCAACAACAATGAAATCAATGAAGCAAATTTCCATAAAACATTAAACAATTGATTTGAACAATAAACACAATGACAGCGCCGATGTTGCTGCCGATGCCGATGCCGGCGACGCCAAAGCCGACGTCTATTACAATTTCAAATGCATTTTAAAGTCCAGTGGACTGTTCCAACAGCATCGACAACCTCTGAAGCGCAGCATAAATGTTGTACAACAAATCATTAAAACTACACTTTTCAGTAAAAAGTGAAGTTGCAAAGGCATAACCAGCCAACCGCCATTATTGTGTGTGTTTTTTTTTTATTATTGAAATGCAAATAATTGATTTTGTAAAGAAAAGTACATTTAAATAAAAAAAAAATGACAGTAATAATGGCAGAGAAAAAAGACGAGTCATGAAATGATGATGATAAAGTGAAAGCATCTTGTGAATGTGTTCGCTGCAGTTGTATGAGCAATTTCCAAAGAAATAAATTGAACTGCATCTCACAAATGCCAAAGTTTAGCCTGTATACAAAACAAACAAACAAAAAACTTCACTTCACTAACTATGGATGCCATGTTTTGTGCGCCATACATGCAGATGAAACAACTACACGAATACTCATCTCTGTATAAGGCGAGTTGGATGTGGTAAAAACGTCTGTACGTACAGATGTATTTACCAAAAACAACAAAAAAATCCTACTGCGAAAAATGCAATTTCTTGTTTGCATCGTTCGGTTTGGTGCACGTTGGTGCATGGCACCATTTGTTAATTTTGAGTTTCTGCGGTTTCTTTGTGTGCATATCGGCGGCGGCTGCTGTTGTTATTGTTGTTGCCGCCACTCATTGCTGGCGACGTTGATGTTGAAGTTGATGATGATGATGTATGAGCTTAATAAAAGAAACTTTGTTAAGCCCCTTGAGAAAACAAGCTTTAAACATTTACTTACTCATATAACAGCAACAACAACAACACCAACCAATATTTGCAGTGCCGTACCTGCCTGCGGTGGATGTTCAAATAATCGAGTTTATGTCTTGAGTCTTTCGTTTTCTTCGTAAACACTTCAGCTGAACGAGCTAACCGATCTCGCGATGCACACACACACTCACGTTGGTTTTTTTCCTTCTTCTGTCGAATCTCTGATATTTTTTGCTGTTCCTAAAATGAAATGTTGTTTTGTCTTCTGATTGTTTTCAGAGTGTTATAATGGTTTGTCTATTTTGAAAAGTTGTTTTTGTCTTCGTAAAATTATGTAATAAGCCGCTTTTTGTCACCGTCTTCTAACATATATGCACATGCACATACGTATACGTGTGTGTGTGTGTGTGTGTCTGTCGTTATCGGAAGACCTGAAATCTCTATTCATTTTCGGGTTTCTTTCTGTTTATCTTTGTTGTTTTTATATTGCTGAGATTTACGTTTCTGATAATATTTTTGTATTTTTTTTGCTTCCCTTACATTCTATTCTTCGGTTTTTTTTTATTATTTAATGGCGTTTCTTTTGTGAAACAAACACTATTATTGTTTGACGTCAGTGTACATTTGAATTTTTTTTTTGTTAAGCTAGAATATACTTGAAAATTTGCGTGTTAGATGGAGATGGCTCCAGGTAACACGAGTTTTAAATTCGCTTACACGTTTCGTAAAAAAACACACACAATGCCATTACTAAAATGTCTCAAAAACAATATTATTGTTGTTCTTCCCCCCCAATTATTGATGGTTGTTTGTTTAGGTTTTAGATTTCACATGAATTCACACTTTGTCGAAGTACAGATTGTTTGCTTTTCAAACCAGTTTTGTGTGTGTGTGTGTATTATTTCTAGTACGAAAAAGATGCGATTTAATGGAATATTTTGGAATTTTTTTTTGTATTTTGTTTGAAAACAATTTTGAAAAAAGTAGCAGATAAGTGGTAATTAAAATCTGTGTAAAAACGACCAATTATTTTTAATTAATAATAAATTTAAAATGACTATTAATATAACTTCTTAACAACGTTTTTTTGAAGTTGGTTTTGAAGAATGAGTTACAAAAAAATACGAACACGCTTAGTCAATTATCTGTATGTGCTTTAGTAATATTTTTCTTAGTTAAGGACATTTTAAGTAATGATTACCCAGTATCGTTCAATCAGTTCTTTCAAAGTTCGACCAAGAGAGTCAAAAGCATGAAGATACGCCATGGATTCGATTCGAACATTCAGTTGGAATCGATATCGTTCGTGCCGCTAGTATTCATGTCACATTCGAGAATTCCACAACTGAGTTATTTCAAAATATCTATCCGAATTTCTTCGAAATGAATGCAGTTGAATCGGAATCGGTATCTATGAAACTTAAAATATAGTCTTTTAGAAAATATTTTACACAGATACTTCGTTTTCTGTATTTGCAAATAGAACAGTCGTAAATCTGTTATTTATCCTGGTTCAAAGATGAACACGTCACTTGGGCTGTGTTTGGAATGTGCTTTTGGGGTATCGACATTTCAGAGTGTGTGCAAATAAATGAACGAGTATCAGTAGAATGTAGTACTCATGTAATATAATTGTTAAGATTGGTATAAACAGTCCGCAGCAATAAGATGTTCCTTCAGTAATAAGTACTCACTCCAATGAAGCAAAACAAGTAGGGTTACCAACCTTCGTTAATCCTCATGATGTGTATGCAAGAAGCTTACCCTGCGATTCCTTAATCTTCCTAAATTTTGAATTAATTATTTTCACCAATGCAATTTATTTGAATTGATTTTGAATTAATTCAAAAGAATTAGAAGAATGAATTTGCGTTGTCCATTCTTATAGACAGAGCATAGATATGCTGATGCACGCTCCTAACCAGCTCCGAATCTAGACATGTTTAAGGAGAGCAATTGCCGTCATCTAAAATTGGTACTGGGAAAAGTGTTCCGTCATATTGTCATTTCCGTTTCCGTCACCAGATCTCCATACCGATATCGGACAATTCCTACAGTCTTCCCTCTGATGTTTATGACTTTTTGATACCATTTGATTTTTAGGCATCACTTCCACACCTGTACATCTCAATCTCTCCTTTTATATGAATAGACGCTTATCTCATTCACCATTCTATAAATTGTTATTGCATTTTGAGTTGTGGTTGTCTTCTGTGTTTTGGACGATGACAAGTCAGCATTTGTAATAGTGGCAGCTACTGTGTGAACTGGATAAGAGACACTCACCTCAGTGGGACTTGTGGCTTTCCATATTTACAACCACTTTTCAGAAGTGTAAATTTGAACTAATTTAATAAAACCACTTTTCACATTGGCTACCTATACTATTATTTGAAAGAATTTCTATGTTCTATTTCGACGTTTTTTTTGTCTGTTTGTATGTATTTCCCCATGTAATTAACACCACTGTACTAATGTGTACCACTCCGTACCAATCTACTCCATGTTATGGTCGCGCTTTTGACCCAAAATAGAAGAACGCCAGAAGAGAACATAATTTATGAGAACAACAACGTAATATATTTTATTCCAAACTTGTTTAAAGAAATAGTGCAATTTATAGTATGATATTTTCAATTTTGTCCGAAAGACATCAAGTTTGGAATTCCGGTTGTGTGACGCACCTTCAAAAATTTGTTGTTTGTGCCATTTTTATGAGCGGAGCAGAATGGGATTCGGCATTTATTATTTTGTATCGATTCACGGAAATGGAATCACACAAAAACAAATAAAAAGTTCTCAAAGAATATATTGAGTTGTATAGAAATTCGAATCTCTTTGGGTATTCAAAATGGAACTTTCAAAACATTTAAAAAAGTTTCCAGTTCGTCGATAATTTTCAACTTATTATACCCAATTGGCTTATTTTCGAATTCAACGCATAACTAAGAGAGGGGTGAACTATGAAATGAATTCAATTCGAGACGAATTAGTCATTTTGTTCACAATGTTCCAATGTATACAAAACACACATACTTTCGTTTAATTTTTTTTTTAATACATTTTAGTTTAAATTGCCGTTTTCCTTTTGGCTTGACCATAACCCACATTTGGTCGCGGTTGCCTGTTTGTTTTTTTTGTTTAATTTGTAGTTAATATTTTGTTTTGAATTATTTGAGTTTATGTTAGAAATCCAACAGCAACAATGGTTAATTTATTTTAATTAATTTCTCATGCTTTGCCAGTCGGTTGGTAAGCATACGCCAACAATGTTACGATGTGCTACGATTTGTATCATCATCTCCAAACACCTTACTCATATTCATAATAAATCGTGATTTAGTTTTTGGTTTTATTAACATTAACATTTTCATTTCAATGTTGGTGTTTTTCAAACAATCATTCATGTGTTTCTCTTATTCAGTGATAACATGTTTTTTGTTTTGTTGTTATATCGTTAACAACAGAGCATAAACTGTGAAATTGTAATTTTTGGCTAATAAGCTTCAGGCACAGTGAGGGTTGCTCTAGAAATTTTGTAGTCGACCTTATTAAATCTCCACGCTATGAGATTGGAGGGAAAAAGGCGGCGTCGAACCTGGGTCTGTTTTGTGATAGTCGCTTCAGTTGCGAGAGTTACGTCTATAATATTATTCGAATATATGTATGCACTCTAACCCTGAGTATAAAACGCTACATAGGATTGACAAGCCAATGATAGTTTCCACAGGATTTTTATTTGGTTGCATTGAACATTTTGTAATCCCTAAGTGAGTTGCACTTTTTGATTAACCCCGTTACTAAAGTAAGTGTAATGAATTGTCTGCTGTTGAATTTAAGCAACGATTTTGACATTAGTCAACGTTGTAAACCAAAGTGCATGCTTTCATCCAGTTATCGTCAGACTGATGCATTATATATTTCGAAAGACGCACGCTTTTGCCCTCTTAATGTGTCATTTAAGGGCCAATGTCAACACAGCTCCTCGCTTCATTAATATGAAATAAAACGGACAAAGTGTTGAATAAATTACGCAAAATTACCGCTTGCTCAAAGGTCAGCAGAAATGCAATACAAAATAAATGCCATGAAATTGTTTGCCAACCTTTTGTAAAAACCAAACAAGGCAAATATATATTTTATAAATTATTTTATTTTGTTTTTTTTTCTCTTCTCTTCATTACACAACCTCTAGCCATATTTATGTGTTTATTTATTAACCATTTTTATGGGTTAACTAACAGCAACAAATCAAGCATTTTAAAGTCAATAAACTCTTCGGGCAATAAAAACTCAAACTGAAAAAATGAACGCAGTCATTTATTATGTGTTTTGATATTTGAACAATATCAGACACCAAAAACCCAACAGCAGCAGCAGTTTTGTATTTTCAGCTATAAACGTAGAGATTCAATAGTTGCGAAAACAAACTAACAGACAGCAAATATGTACTCAACGTAACTACGTATGTAACTTTTGTAAGTATCTCGAAAGAAAACTGGTTTTTCTTTCCAAAATTGGCAAATATAAAATTCCGCTAATGATGTGAAGATGAAATGTGGCCATCTGATGCTAAACTGGAGACGAAGAAGCGCCGTTTTATTTCTCAGCTCAAAGACATTTTCATTCGTCTGTTGCTGCTGCTGTTGGCTGGCAGTGTTTGTGGTTGGTTTGTTTTGTTTTAAAAGGAAATGACCCTACAATAGCAATAGTAACTTGCACAACACCGCTCCAACCGACTCCACTTCACTCCAGTCGACTCGGTATTTTTCCTCGAGTTACGAGTTACGTATGTATCCAAACAGTTGACTTGCATAATAGAAATGCTGCTGTTGTATTTCTGCATAAACGTGTGTATGTATTCTGTTTACACCGACAGGTAACATTAAGCAAATTATTTAAGCATAACTTGAACGAACACAAAATACTTAAATAGTTAGTTGCATATTATAACAAAAAAAAAAATATTTCCGTGTTTCGAGCGGTGCCTTTTCATAAGACTGACAAACAGGCGGACATTGGCGCGGGTGTATTTGATGTGCCGTCATTTCGTTTTTAACGTAGATTAGATCGATATCATGTTTAAACATGGTTATGTTAACTCTGTTTCAAAGGACGTACTGTCGTTTATGGAATATTGTGATAGACAATTCGTAGAATCTAAGACACCATATCCTGAATTTGAATTTTCACTATGCCTGCTTAGAGCTAAACACTGTTATACATTTAAAACACCGTAAAACCTGACATTTATAGGCTAACCAAGCATTTGTTAAAATTAAGCCCATGTCATCATATTAGTGCAAGTAAAATATTAAAGCCCACCAATATAGGGCTTATTATTAATATATATTTTTTATTTATTTATTATTAATTACAATACAAAGTAAATTTATATTCTAATTTTTGGGTCCAAGGGTAAACCGGGTGACATAGACCATATGTTTAGATTTTTGCAGCGACAGACCAAAGCCTCTGGTGGGAATCGAACCCACAACCCCCACGCTGATAGGCAAGCACGCTACCAACTCGCCTACCGGGGCGCTTATATTAATATATATATATAGTTATTTATTTTTACTATAACTTTATCAAGTAGATTACTCTATTTTTGATGCATATTGTAATTTAGCTTTAATAGGCCAATGGGCTTTGAATTACAAGTTTAATAAATGAAATGAAATGAAAATAAAGTTCTTACGTTAACTTTAAAAACTGTAAAACACAGCGAATTACATCTCGAAGCTATAAATGTACACAATATAAAATCAATTGTATATTCAATAATTTCTCTAACTTTTCTCTGCATTTCCATTGATTTCAGGAACTTCCACGTGCTGAAGCTTTGTTGGGTCGTGAAAATGTCAACGATGACGATTTACAAAGTCTCAATAAAGTTGAAACTGTCAAAAAGATTGAAAGCAAACCCATGAAATCCGCTCCATCTGAAGAAGAATTCAGTTTTAATAAGCTCGGTGGTGACAGTGAAGAGGCCGAGATTATGCAAAAATATCCCGGTAAAATTCCATTGGAATTGGACTTGAGCGATTTGGCTGCAGCCTTATTGCAAAACAACAAAAAGTGAGTAGATACATTTCACAAACTACTCATAAGAAAGTGTATATTTTAAAGAAAAAATCCCTATTGCAAATAACTGTAGATCTCGCATGAACTGTGTGGTCGAGCGAAAGCATGCCGAAGAACTGGTTGACTCACCCTCGAAGACTGTTGCTCTGCCCTTCGGCATGAACTTGACCACTGATCCGAAGAAGGCCCGCATTACCGGTGAACGTATTTCTATTTTCTGTGAAGGCGGCAACGAAAACAAAGATCAAGACTCGTCCAAGAGTTCTCGAGGTGAAGATGACGAAGATACCGAAGAGGATGTTGAATCAATTCGCCCCATGTTCATTCCCTATCAACGTATGCCAATTCCATTCGGCGCAATTCCCAATCGCTTCCCATTGACCCATATGCCACAACGTATGGAACCAATGATGCCCCCACGTCAACAAGAACAACAACACGGTTTCATGCGTCAAATGCCCCCACCACCGCCATTCCAGCAATTGCCCATGCGTCCACCTATGCCACCACAAGTGATGCAAGCTCCTCATCCAGAACCTCAACGTATTTTGCGCATTCAGGTTCATCAGATTCCCTTGAGAGAATTGATCAATGTTGCTGATGATGTACCTCAACAAATTCAGGCTCAACAAACACCTCAGCAAGCGCCTCTGCCACAACAAGCACCTCAGCAACAACAACAACAGCAACCTCAGCAACAACGTCCAGAAATGCCATTCTTCCAAGTAATTTGATCTGAAATGTTTTCCAATTGTTACAATTTTTTAAAACTTCATCTTATTTTCCTAAGATCCAACGCATGCCTTTAGGTTTGGCTTTGGAACGTGCCGGCATTACTGCTGAAGACTTAGCCAACATCCAGCGTATGACCGAAGATCGCATCAATGAAGAATTCCGTCGTTTGGCTATCGATTCCGATGAGGAAGACAACAGCAACAGCTCCGAAGATGACGAAGAACCTCAAGTACCCATGGCCGCCAACAACAGCCAACAGGAGAAGTCCCAACAACAGGAAAGTCAACAATCCGAACAAGATTCTGAGCAACAACAACGACAGGCTCGCATGCAAGCTATGCCTATCCAAAGGCTCATTTTGCAACCTTTGCCTGAACAACCCCGTGATACCATGACTCCTCCCATGCCCGAACTTCGCCTGCCCATCGGTCATCCTGGTTGGGGTCGCAGTTTACTTCAACCCGTTAGCATTCCCGTGCCCATGATGGATGCTCAAAACGATATGTCCGGTCAAGACGATCAGTCGTCTTCCTCTTCGTCTGCCGATGAGTCGGAAAGACCACATTGTAAGTAGTAACATTAAACCGAATCAATATGGATAAAGAATTGAAGTTGAGACGGGTAATGATACATTTGTGTGGGAGTTTGACGGCAATAATCGCTTGTCCAGTATACAGCCTATTTTGAGTCCCATATAGTGTTTCGTGAAACTATTGCGTGTTCGCTTTGTTTTTGAAAGTTATCTGTCGAACTCTTTAAGCAGTACGATGATGATATCTTCTCGTCTATCCAGTAGTGTGAGAGTATTTAAATAACTCGTAGCGTAGCGGGAGCTTTCCAGTGTCACGTACAGACATTTTCAACTATTGCTACGGGCTTATATTAATTAATTTATCTAATTGCATTCTATCCTCGGATCTTTCAAATAAACTTTTTATATCAAGAAAAAGTCACGTGTGGTGACGGTATTTATTTACTATTTTTCCTATATTAAAAGTGTATATTAAGCATTAGAGACTAGTATGCTATTTATTAATATTGAAATTTCAATGTCAATACAAAGCAGCAAAGTGAAATATTCAATTCTCAGTTCAATTCTTATTATTTTCTATTTAAAGCGGGAATACTATTAAATATTTTTATTTATTTTTTTAGAATTTTTCCTTTATATCTCTTCTTACAGTTGTCCACCCACGTTCCGTCTAAGAATCTGATTGTATTAAATCATCTGTGATGTTTTGCCGCTAATTTCAAAAAATATATACGTATATATATATAAATAAAAATCTTCACACGTTCAACCATATCTTCCTACACCCAACACAAACACACAAAATATCCAATGGCAGCTGTGTTTTTTCCCCAGAATGTATAAAATTAAACTACTTTGGTTAATTGTAAGAAATTAACAAAAAAAAAAAAACAAATAATAATTGGTCCACTCCAACAAATAAATATTATTATTAAATAAAAATATGTGTAAAATCCATTAATTTATGTTTTTTTTCTCTCTGCTAAATCCAACTGTCTAATTGTATTAAATGTATGTATGTTATTATGTATTTTTTTATATATATATTTCATTGTTCTCTCTTTCAAATCTGTAATAATTGTTGTTAATTTTTAGATTTTTTTTTTGTAAAAGGAATTGTATTTTGAAAAATGTGAAATGAAAAAATCAAATTTTTGTGACGAAAAATTAAAGAATAAAACATATTTGTAAATAAAAAAAAACGAACCACACTGTACTTTTAATAGATGCCAAATATATAAAGGACAAAGCCCACATTAGGGTTTAATCAGGTTAATGCACAGCCACACCTTTCCAAATGCATTTATTTTGCAGAGGTGAGGGTGTTTCGTGACGTAGTAAGAACGCTTAACAATTTAAATCGTAATGAAATCGAGAACAATTGATTCCCGACTGTAGACAATAATATGTATAAATAAGAAATTCTACATTGTTACCAACTTCCTTCATGGAAATGATATTTTTCACTCATAACAACAAGAGAAATAGCGGAGGGTAACGATATCGTAACATTTTCAGCGGTGACCATGAGATTTTCAATAAACACAGTACTTTGCAATGTTTTATTTAGAAAACATATCAGAAATGGTATGACAGTAAATGAAGTTGATAATTGGAAACATCTTCGGTCGACTACACCGATGCTTTATTTCATCCCATCCCTAATACTTCGTAATGTCCTGATTCTACAAACCATACGTTTTTTTTACTAATAAAGAACATATTAGCCTACCATAATAACAATAAAAACATATTTGAAAATGAAACCATTTCAGAAGAAAAAAAAGAATATATAAATACATGTATTGACTATAGTTGGTTTAATGTAATATATCACACGTAAATATTGTGTCTAAAACGACTAGGCAGTGCAATACGTACGTACGTATTACCCTTACAACTCAATGAAGGAACAGTCGGGTAACTTATCGCAAATCAATGTGACTGAAATCTATAGATTAAAGATTTCGAAAAATGTTTTATATAGCTTAGAGATGACTCCCTTAATCGAACAGTCGCGGGAACTTATAAAATTTAAAAAAAGGCCGCTAGGATACGAGCCTGTGTTTGATGTGTGATTTCTATATACACTAGCTATCAAATTGAGCAATCTTGTCGATTGGAAGCTATTTCTTGCACAAATTCGTGTCTAAGACTTTAATTACGCAGACAGATAATAATTTATTACAAACTCGAGTTTGAAACCTTTTTTAAACATTTCTATTTTTGAAAAGAAATATAAATAATAAATGATCTCGAACTTGGCTAACAGAAACAAAACTGCATAGACAAAAATATTAATTATAAGAATAATGAAGATCAAAATTATCTATAACTAATGTATAGACTTGCAAGTCGATAAACATTTCAGGATATTTAAATTAAATTGCAGATCTTTAATCCACAAGTTTTAACTGATTAAAATTCAGAAGGTGCAAAGTGTTCTGGTATTTTGCATAGCAGGCATTAGAACGTACAAGAATACCTGAATTTCATTGTGTAGTGTGGAATACAGTTTCATTAACGATTACAATGGGAGGACTCTATAATAGAGTCTTTGTTAACATTACGGTTAAGTAGTTCCATTAAAATCTCATTCAAAAAAACATAAAATCGCGGTTTCAACGCCAATGACTTATACTTCTCACTTCTATCGAAACACTAAGTTAAAACACAATATTCAGCGAATGCACATGTTACTAAAAGCAGATGCGATTACCGTATTTTAATGCACATGTTTTAAATTTGTGCCAGATCATCTCTAGAGTTGTCTACACCTAACATTTGACATTCCTTTTACAATACAAAAAAAAATTCAAAAAATTTCCAGTGTGCAAATACTTTCTATATCTTAAAACAAATATTATCTTGAGACTCCTCAAGAGATATTCATGCCCTCATGTCCAACTTTTTTACCTTTAATGCATTCAAATGAGGAAACCCTGAAATCTAAGCTGAAATCTACTGACACCCTGATGCCTTTTTCAGATGTTGCATTTTTGTATCTTAGACGTCTACAGTCGGCCCTTCTCACCGCCATTTGAAACTACATATTGCCATTATACAATTGAAATGATTTCAAGAATTTGAATGTGTGTGAAATGGAAATGTCTTACTCAATTTGAAAAATATTTAAACAAATTCATCTGCCTTTGAAGTAATAAAATATCAATAAAAATTTCAATAGCACTACAGTTATGAATCACAGCTAATCCCAAATTCATGCCGTACTGAACTGTCGCGCATTTAGAGTAAATAAAATTCCGTTTCACACACAGTCAGACTTTTTGTGATGTACATGTTTATATATATATATATATATATATTTTTTTTTTAATTTGTTGGACTATTGATTACATATGTAATACAAATAAAATAATTACCTAAACATAAATTTAAAAAATTATATATATTATTAATAATTAATTATAACTAGTATTTACATATCAAGTTGAACGTTTACAAGGTAACACAAAAACCAAAAAAAAAATCTTAATAAATATTTATTATAATCTCGTTTGTTTGATATTATTATATATTTTGTTGTCGATATATTAAAACAATCACTCTTGTATTGATTTCTTCGTTTGTTTCATTAAAAATAATTCACCTAAAATTATATACCAGGCATGTTGCTTCTTCTTGGCGTATATTAATATTTGTTATTAATAATACTACTACTGTTTTCCGTGTTGTTTTGAATTGTACTTAATATAAATATGCATGTGTAAAAGCGGGATTTAAAATATTTTACTTTAATTGTTTTCATGCCATCTTTACAATTGTAACGAAAGCAGACAACAGCATTTAACAAAGAATACTCAATGCTTTTTAAAGTGGAAACTAATGTTACAAATCGTTTTCTCCAGATCATAAAGAATTTATTAGACTGTAATATGTTTATGTGTGTTTGTGGCCATTTTCGCTATTGGCATTTAAGAGCTAATTGTAGCTAATGAAGCTAGCGTTATTAACATCTATAGCTGTCGGGTTAGCTCTACCGGAGATTGCAGAAATTACCGTACATGTTTTATTTAACTTTAAGGGAGTGACTTTTTATATAATAAGAAAACGAGTTACAGAACTTTAGAGCTTGTGAGAATATGTATTAAAAATTTTTAAATTATTTAAGGAAAGTGCGTTTTAGATATTCCCAGACAATCGTATATTCTGCGTAGAGAACAAAATGGTCTGTTCGAACATTGCGAAATAGCGCTGTGTTCTTCTTCTGGAAGAAGAAAAATGAAATCCAGTAAGCCACTTCTTCGTGAGAAGTGTTGTGTACGATTGAGAAGCATCTGCTAAACTCTAATATATTTTTAACTCATAAATGTTGCATAATGCATCCAAAGGATCCTAGACACTAAGCGTATTAAAAAATCATCTTAAAACTGTATTTCAACTGAGTATCGTTTTATATAATCGCATCATAAATTTGATTAACGAATTTACTAAAATTCGCCGAATCGAAGAACATCTTTATTGTTAGTACATGATTGCAAAATTTTAGTTTTCCAGGAATAAAACGAATTATGGACAATTTAAAATGTGAGAAGTTATCCTACTTTCAAATTGTGGTCATTTAAGAAAACCGAAGGTAATTTCGTTGATTATATTTTGGCACTAATCATATAATTTCAAAATTCAATGTTAACTTTTTGGGACAGTTATTATGTTGACTTCAACAGTGTTTCTATTGGTTTGAGTTATACACTGGGGAAGAATCATAACGCAACAGCACCGACATGACATGGACACACATTTTACGTTTCATCTAAGTATGCACTTCCCCTCACTATTCTATATACAGAATACTTATTACTTATAATTTAATTTACCTTCAATATTTTATACATCCCTTTTTTTCAAAAACGTGAACTTGATCACATTATTTCGTGCCTGGTAGAACTTTGGTAACATCACACCATTGCATTTTCTCCTCCCATACTTCGCTCGTACATATCACAGTTTCCTGGTTTCCTTAACCATTACACTGATGTCCTTCGCAGTTACCCCAAAATATGCAGTTGCCAACGCCACTGTAGCAAATGAGGAAAACGGCCGTTAGAAAGACCAGACTGCAAATGGTGCATGGTTTACGTTCCAGAAAGAAACCAATCAAGTAGAGTACTATGAACATCACATGTGTTTCCATGAGAGCTGGATTGGTGGGCTTCGGCAAAAGCAACACCGGCAAAAGACATTGTAAACAATACATAGTAGCACCACCTACCAACCTTCTATTCTGGAGCCGGCAGAGACTTTCCCAATATCCAATGTGATACAATTAATTAGTCTCTCATGTAGTTGTTGTTTGCTTGGTCAACGTTGTCGTTGTTCGTTTATTGAGTAAGAACAAAATAATCTCGATGACACTGACAAAACGCAAAATGGATGACAACGGCACGGTGCGACTTGTCGGGGCGACAAAAGTGACAGAACTGGTTTGTGGATGAAGAGTGTTGACAAGCAAGAGGGGTAGCACGCGACTTTTGACATTTCTCTCCTCACCTTTCGTATTGTTTTGCCCAGTGATGGAATAATATTGTTTAAAAAAGTACTCTAAATCGATTATTTTTTTCGTATTCTTTGCTAGACAATTTAAATATATTTAGTATATATATTATTTATTCATATTGCAGTTTATTGCAAGAATTTTAAATAAATAGAAATTGTTGTGTTGATTCAATTATACTGTTTAGTACACTTTGAATTTCACAAGTACTATTGATAATTTCGCTTAATATCAATATGTACAGTTCTTGATTATGTGCAATTCTTCGTGGGTAACATTTTCTGTTTATAATAAAATGAAATGCATTTTCATTAACAATTAATAAAATCAAATGAAGTTTTGGTACTGTAACAAGTGTACAAGTACATTTTGGCCCATTGGAAAATACAAATGTACACAAATACAACCCTGGCCAGATCAAACGTCAAAAATTAATTAGAGAGTCACAATAAAAAAGTCGCACCGCGCAAATGCTCGGGGCGACACCAAAAGAATATTCATATAAGGTCGCTGCGACAGATCCCCCGTGTAAACAGGGTCTTTCTCAGAATAGAAGAACTGAGACGGCATGGTAAAGTAATTTGCCGCCTACACATTTTTTTATCGTTGCCATCTAATCATAATTTTTCACAAACAAATCTTTGCACAAAGGTCGTTATTGCGATATTGCACAAAGAGAAAGGAGATACTCACCATGTTTCCATAGAAATAATCCTTCATCGCAAATAAGACACATTTTCAAAACCATTCCGTTTTTCTGTCTCCAATACAAACATATTGTGTTAACATTTATACAAAAATTTCAAGATTCACAAAGAATCCGATCAATTCTGACACAACAATAACAAGCACACAACCAAACAGAAAACGACATGACAAAGAGAACTGTGAGGAAGTATGTTATTGTTGCTTCATACGTTGTACAACCAGTTGTAACGTGTGAAGGATAGTTGGCTGTCCGTTGTATGAAACAGCTGTTGTTCTCATACTAGATAAGAAAAAAAATAAAACAGCTGTTGTTTTCATACTTGATAAGAAAAATAACAATTTAAATGCTAATAGCTGAATACTTGTTCTTTAACGCAAAACGACAGCAGCTTAAGACACAAATAAATAAGACACGTTTTCAAAACGACTCCCCAAAGTGAAGGGGAAATCAATACTACGTTTTTTCTGCATTCAACACAAAGACTAGGGAATTAAAGTCAAGGATCGATCTATGTCTACAATATAGAAAATAGTATGTGGACAATAACAATAACGAAAAAACGATGGAAACAATTTGCAATTGGAACGGGAATTGTAATTTTCGTTATCGTCGTATTTAGGATGGTCAGTTTCTCCAATTTCCCTGATACACTCGGTGTTCCATCCGCGGTGGGAGGAAAAGCGGATTTGATCTCCGTTTACGAGCAACAACAAAAGCTTATAGAGCAACAAAGTCTGGAACTGCAAAGAACAAAAGAGCAACTTACACGTCTGCAAGATGATCTTCGAGCCTTACAATCAAATACTCCACGCAAATATCCAAAGGTTAAATATTTGAATTACAAGAACCGCAAAAGAATACTAATAACAGGAGGAGCTGGTTTTGTGGGCTCGCATCTTGTAGATAATTTGATGTTGGCCGGACATGAGGTCATTGTTGTGGACAACTTTTTCACTGGTCGGAAACGTAACGTTGCACATTGGCTCGGACATGAGAACTTTGAACTAATTCATCATGACATTGTTAATTCTCTATTTATCGAAGTGGATGAAATCTACCATTTAGCATCGCCCGCTTCACCGCCGCACTACATGTTCAATCCGGTAAAAACCATTAAAACCAATACAATGGGTACAATTAATGTATTGGGCTTAGCTAAACGTGTTATGGCCAAAGTTCTGATTGCAAGTACATCGGAGGTATATGGCGATCCAACGGTGCATCCACAACCTGAAACATATTGGGGTCACGTGAATCCTATCGGGCCGCGAGCCTGTTATGATGAAGGCAAACGTGTTTCGGAGACTTTGAGTTATGCCTATGCCAAACAAGTAAGTTATTGTACGATTAAGTAGTAATAATGTGTACCAGACTGGACAAAGTCTCATTACCCTGCAGCGAAGATACTACATTCTAAGGAGAACAGTACTAGATGTCAGTTCATCATACACATATCTACCAGCTCAAAAGATATCAATTAATTTTTTTCTGTAACCACCACCTATACAATAGGTTTTGCGTTTTCTGAAATTTGCAAAATTTGGAGTTGTGTCCCTTTAGTAGATTGTGTATGTATGTATGTATTTTTTATATAATAAAGGATCCCTAAGTGAGATGAGTGTTTCGATCGGGAGTAGAGAGGAAATTGTTTTCGCCAATTTACAATCAACATACGTACATACTTATGTATTACCAATACTTCAAGGTACTTTATAAGTCATTCCATGTCACTACTCTTAACTACTTCATTTGCTTCGACTAGATAATAAAGAACAGTTGGGGTAAATATTCATTCATTCAAATATTTCTATTATCGCTCTATTGTAACAACAAATCACCTTTTTAATTCTCTAGTCGACATTATCGCACAGTTTTGTCTTGCTGTACCTGTATAAAACCAAATAGAAATCTAAAACTAGATAAAATATCAGAGCTTTATTGTACTACACTACTAATAATTGTTTTCTTTTTTTTAGGAAAAAGTTCAAGTGCGGGTGGCTAGAATATTTAATACCTATGGACCACGCATGCATATGAATGATGGTCGCGTCGTCTCGAATTTCATACTTCAGGCACTGCGTAATGAAACAATCACCGTATATGGCAATGGCAAACAGACACGTTCCTTCCAATATGTTTCTGATCTGGTGGATGGTCTAATGGCTCTAATGGCTTCTAATTATACCCAACCTGTTAATTTGGGCAATCCCGTCGAACACACCATAGAAGAGTTTGCATTTATGATTAAAGAGCTGGTCGGTGGTCAGAGTAAAGTGGAACGAAGTCAGGCAATGGAGGATGATCCACAGAGAAGGAAACCAGACATAAGTAGAGCTAAGAAATATCTCAATTGGGAGCCGAATGTACCCTTGAAAATGGGTCTGCTGAGAACCATCGACTATTTTCGTAAAGAACTCGAAAGATCCGATCGTTATGCGGCGAATTCAAAGAAATACTTTGAGTCGCATGATTTACAAAGGAGTCCTAACCGGTTTCAGTTTGATCCTGGCAATGGTGGTTAGTGCTTAAGGAACGAGGGACTCGGTGAAAGAGTACTTAGCTTAGATTGTTTCCTTAATTCTCTTGGCGTAAATGTCTTATAATTCTATTGAATCAAAAATGAAAAGCAAAACAAAACAAAATCCTTGAATCTAGTCCGTAATGTAAATAACAAAAAAGGAGAAACGACCCAAACTAGTTGTAATAGATGCCAACTATTAGTTTTGTAATTCCCTACAATAACTAAAAACGCGCCGCACTCACTTTTTGTGCATAAGTTATACGATTTTACTCCTACTCACCATTTACTATTTTCTATCTATATTTTTTTTTTTGTAGAATACTTTTCATTCTATAACATTAGTTGCCTTTTAAGTAAAAAATATATCATATATTTTTGTATAAGAATATTATTTTATAAGGAAATATACACGAAATAAAATGTTTATTAGACATACACACACACATCCGTTTCTGGAAGGAATATTCAAATTCGGATTTCGGGACAAGAATTAAAATTGCGAATCTAACTGAAACTATCTGTAGCACATTGTATGTTACAAAATACATATTTATGTATGCTAAGACGGGGAGGAATCGAAACCACCTATTTTTAAAGACATCTTGCCATAGCCCCTCCATGGAAGGCTCCATCTATACTTACCGTTAAGTTCATTCTTATTTTTGAAGGAAAGATTTTTATTTTTACGATTCTTAATAATATTTGCTGTTGTATTTACAAATGTTTCATACATAATATATGTATAGAAATTAACTTAATTGTAAATAGTTAAGATGTTATGAGCGCTTTCTTCTAGACAAAACACCCAAAAATGTTAATAAAAATCTTTGGAATTTATAACTAGAAAAAAAAAGACTTAAAACTACAAAAACAAAGGGGGAAAAATAAGAAACTGTATATACCACTGAATGAGGTAATCCACTGCCGTACGATTAATGAACAATAATAATATGTATTATCCTTGATTATATTATTTGGGGGAATAACAAACAGAAATTGTTAATTCTTAAGTCTAAATTACGTTACCAAAACAAATGCTAAGATTGTGATATTGTAAACTTCGTTAATCCTCACCGAGATGCCGTCTCTAACATTTCCATAAAGAGCTTCTTTAACGACACTGTTGCCTCTGCGTTGACATTGCGCCAAAAGCGTCGTAGAATATTGTCTGCTTGTCGCAGCGAGGGCATTAGGAGAAGCAATTGTTGCTGGTGTGAAACAGCTGAACTGTGGCGCAAAAGATATACGACGTCATTGAGCGAATTCAGTATAGAATCACGAAAACCTCGTAAAGAACTTTGGTCGTCCAGAAGAATATCACAGTTGGCCAAAATCAAAGCTTTCATCAAGTAGTATTCCTCACGACGCGGCGATATGCGCTCTAATCGCTGTGCCACCTGAACACAATGATAATAGAACTCCGTGTAACCACACTCTTTGGCCAGCAATTCATCCATCCATACGTCGGTGGCAAAACAAAGTTTGCCATTGAAAGGCAACGACCGGAAGATTAATTGAAGCGTTAAGATTTCGGCCCATGACACTTGCAACAATTTCATTTGATCATTTAAAGGCAGCTCTGTAAATCCGGGTATCTGTTTGGCCCAGCCAATCACGTAAACCAATTCCTTGTCGTAGAGATCGCTTAAAACACACAGGATATCATGAGCATCCGAATTATTGTTGGTCGACGAAGAGTTCAATTGGAAAATGCACGTCGTGGTGGTCGTAGGGGTTGACGCACCGCCAGCTGTTGATGAAGTGGGCGTTGAGGGTGGTGTAGCCTCAGACATATCCGAATTTGTTATAAGATTGTTATGTTCGCTCTTTATATTCGTACCGGATGATGTCGTCGAAGGTGTTGAAGCATTTCCGGACTCATCATCAATCAAAGACGATGATGAGTTGCCGCTGTTTGTTTGATTTGATTGTGATGTGGGCGATTGTACAGTAAGAATATCGGGCTCATAATTACTGAGCGCATCGAGTATTTTCACATCGCCCAGGGATGTGATGCTCGATTGGTACAGTAATTGCATTGTTTGGTAAGAATTAGACACAGGATTACGGCGATATTTTTGACGACCGCCACGAACGCGATCCAAGCGTACACCCTCCTAAAATATAGATAAGAAAATATATATTATATGTAGAGCTTAAGCATGAAACAGTTTTTGACTTTGGAATTTTATTTGATAGTCAATCACTGTGCGGTTTGGAAATTCATTATTTCAAAAAGAAAATAAATGGTAAAATATAATTCACCCAATACGAAAACTGAAATTTTGCTAATTTCTATTTTGTAAAACACAAAAAAGAATAACAAATTATGCTTGAAATCGCTGTCGTATTATCTGTTTGCTGTAATCCCAATCTCAATTGCTATAGAGTTAATTTTCATTCAAAACTGGCATGTACCGTTTGTCAATTACCTTTAACATTCCCATTAGAAGACATTTTTGAAATCGACATGCCTGGCATGCCTTGCGTCTCCTTTTATTGATCTCACACTCGTTGTTAGCCGGGCAGGTGTATTCAATGTTACCCTGAATGGTGCGCTTGAAAAAAGCTTTACAGGCTTCACAACTTGCAACGCCGTAATGGAAACCTGAGGCGATATCGCCACACACCAAACACAAGCGGCGTAGTTCATCACGTATTGAAGTACCGGCAGAAACGGAACTTGGTGCAGTATTTGATACCGCACTACCACCTCCACCGCCGGAACCCACCACATTGGACATGCTGCCGTCGTTGTCGGTGACTGTGTAACCATTACTGTTGAGACTTAACGTTGTTGTAGAACTGCACATTTGTCTTTCAGGCGAAACAGAAGGAGAAGGTGAGGATTTCATACCACCGCCGCCATTAGAGGCAGCACTATTACGTCTGTTACTTGCACTTCCATTGTTTGTTGTTGTCGTCGTCGGAGTGGTTGTAGAAGGACTGTAGCAACTTATATTCACATTGGAGTTAGATTCTGGGATTTCCTGCTTTATGTTTAGGACACTCATGCTGTCGGTCATTTTTGTCTTCTTCTCTTCTTTATACTTGTCTTCCAAAATGTTGCCTGTAAATGAAAGAATCGTTAAAAAGATGATTAGATTAACAATCATTAGTTAAATGTCAAAAGTAAAAATGACATACATATAAATAAATTTATATTCGACTTTTGGTGTTCTGTTTTAATAGAATATGAATTTTGTTGTATTCTCAATGTAATGAATGCACCTACATATGCATGTACACATGCTACACACCACACTCTACTTGTCTAGTGTAGTAGAATAGAATCAATAAATACAAATGCACATTTACTTGCTCTTTATTTTGGAGAATACATAGTACCACGGACGGTCGAACAGCATGTGGGGGAAACTAGAAAATGCATTTAATCAAAACCAAACGAAATTGTTTTCTACAAACACAAAGAAAAAAAGTCATGACATTTTATGAGTGTCATATTCATTCAGATTCTTTTTCCTACTGAAAATATTGGGAAGTACTTCCCAAGGACAGGGCTGTATTTAAAAAAAAGGGCATAAAATGAATTGCCGGCACGTTGCCTATTAAATAAATACTTGAAGTTAATCAGAATTAGATCTGCCAGCAAACTATAATGCATATTCATCCACTCATAGTTTAATGTAGAATTTTGAAATTGTGTTTTTCTAAGCCGTATTAGAATTGTTGATAACAAGAAGTTAATGGCGTACTTAAGTACTGGTATTTTAAAAATTCATATAAAAAGTGATGTTTTCTGCCAGAGAGCGTAATGAAAGGGTCGCTTTCTTTTCAGGGCAGTAATATAGATGGTTTTATTATTCCAGCATGTGATTTCTTACTCTGCATCCGGAAGAGCTTCCCTTAACGGTCCATTAAGGAACAGACACAAATGTATTGGTATTATAATACCACTATATAATACGTATTCTCACGGAACGGCTAATAACTTTTGTGGTTCTGGTCATTCATGTCCCATGTACTACCTTACACACGTACTAAATGTAAAAGCCTTATAAGGTGGAAATCAGTTTGTAAATATTTTGACTTCTTCACCTTGGTTGTCTTCTCATTTGTTAGAATGCACCACAGTTAACGGCACTTACAGTATTAAAACAAATTAAAAAAATATCACAACAACAAACATAAATAAATTACAAACATACGAGAAGAGATAACGACGATAACTAAAAACAAACGAAGATTACAAAAACTGCATTTGCCCTTCACCAGCAACAAAACTGAAAAAGTAATAAAACTTACCTAAAACATTAATTGCACCGATGAATTGAGGGACGAATAATGCATTTTTTGTTTGTTTGTAAAAGCTTGCCACTTTTGTGATGTTCTTTGTCGTACAAAAAATTGTTACCCAGTAACAGTCTCACATCCAAAGACTAATCTGCAGGTGGCAGGTGGGGGTGTTTCCACAGTAAACAAAAAAGATGACACCACAAAGCAGCAGAAAAGAAGCAAGAGCAAAATACGCACACGTTCAATCCAACCAAACGAATACACAAGAAATGAGTTTTCCAATTATTTGTTGTTGAAGTAAGCGTTTGTCATTTGAGTGCACCAGCGTTTTTTGGCATTTTTTTTCTTCGAGTTCAATATTTTACTTTTATACAATAATCGACGATTTTCATATATTTTTACGGCCAGCATTCACACTAATTATTCCATAACAAATTTATTTGCTGCCCTTACTTCGTATCGGCTACCAAAATAAAATGGAAAACGAGACGGCGACACAATGTATGTGTTCGCTTTGTTTGTGACAATGTTGATATTATACTTTTTGACTTTCGTACGCACTGCGTGTAATTTAGTTAAAGGTTCAATTCGAGATTAGTGAAATTCGTAACGTTGACTATGAATCAGCTGATTTCTTTTCTACCAGAATTTATATGAATTCCTGTTACAGAGTACGAAATTCTGTTTCGGTTACTGGCCGACGTATTAAAGGGGTCGTACAAATACCCCTCATGTATTGTATGGGACCAACCTAAATGAAACCCAAAATCTTGAATCGTTCCCATAAGCAGTTTGTGAAACAAATCTACAACTGTATTCCCTTCAGGTGAATGAAATATGAAAAGAACATTCTATAAATTTTAAATATAGAAACATTTGAATTTCTCTAAATTATGATTAGAAACCTTGTGCAGTTACCTTTTTTCAATTTGCACGGAAAAGGCTACTTGTAAATGGCTCTCTTCCTCTATTTTCGTTTAGGCATGTCACGTCCATATAACTCTCAATTGAAATATCGTATAGTATTATTTGTACACCAATTGTGAAGTCGTAGCAAAAACTGAGGGATGGCACGTTAATAGTTCCTGTTGACGGCAGTTATTAGTAGTGTGTGCGATTATTGTCTCTGTACTTACAGTATTTTATTTCTTTAATTTTTGAGTTTCTACTGAATACAGAGTAATTTCTTTAATATTATTTACAATATTAAAATATGTAGGTATTATGTTTAGTAATACAGAGCAATCATCATCCGATTCTGATCAGAATTTTTTTCATCAGTAGATTCATAATTTTGAATATTTTTGTAATTGAACACACACAAAATATAATAATTCAAATATTTGAAGTTAGTCGATTATTTTGCCGACTTTATTATTATTTTAATTACTAATCAGAAACATATGTTTCTGATCAAACTATTAGTGTTGCCACATCAACAGCCGAAAGTGTGGACCACTCAAAAACGTATTTGAAGTTTAAAATCAGTTTTGTTTCACACTGAATTTTCCGTAAGTGTGGTTTAACAACACTCTCATTTATTGGGTCTAATTTTAAAGGTGATATTTGATAGAGACAGTTTAAATTAACAATTAATATTTGGATTAATGGCACGGACGTATCATAAAATACTGAGTCTGTACTGAAAATAGTAAAATAGTACAACTTGTTCCATCTCTCATACAATCCCATGGTTGATATTCGGTATTCGACATATGGTTGTATTCGTTCATTAAAACCAACAAAAAATATCATAGAAGTCTCGTATATGATTCTGTTTACACGGGTCAATTTGTCGGAGTGACTTTCTGTTTTGCTTTCGTTTTCACGAAGCGATTTTTTTGTTGCGACTATCATTTTTTTTCGATGTTTTATCACCCAGAGTTGTGTTGTTGTACATTTGTACTTTTCAAAGAACCAAATTGTACTCTTTCAGTTCTTACTGTACCAAAACTAAAATTGGTTTCATATTAGAAAACACACATTTCTTAAATAATAACAATACATTTTGTTACAAAATTTAATAATTTTGAGGACATTTTGTTAAATAAGAAAAATTATACTGTATGAAGAATGTTTAATATTTATTGAATTGAATGGAAGGAATAATAAAGCTTATGCGTTAGTACTGAAAAGAAACACGATTCTTGTTTCAATATGAATAAATATATCTAAATTTTCAATATTTACCCAAATATTCTTGCAAAGTTCTGAAATATCCAAAGTACAAATCTGCACGGAAATATGTACTTTTTAAAACAAATTTTTTCCATCTCTGGAAAAAAAAAACGAAATATGTGGAGAGAAACGTCAAAAGTTGCGAGAAAATCCATTTCAAGCAACTTTTTCTACCCCTCTTGCTTGCACAGGCAGTCGGTATGTCTAAGGCGGACGGTAGCGACGTGTAATTTTATTTTTTTTTTATTTATTTAAGTTGCGCATAAAAGTTTATAAAATTACAAGAAAAAAGTAGAATGTGTGGAAAAAGTGAAGAAATTTTTAAAAAATTCTCATATCTGTGGAAAAAATTGAATGAGAAAGAGAAAAAAATTAATTAACCAGAAAAATTGTCGCAGACAATTGGAAAAAGTATCTTTTTTCAAAGGGAAGAAAGCAAAAATTGAGTATTTAGAAAGTACTGTGGATTCAAACAAAGAAGTTAAAATTTCGAGGAAGTAAGAAATCCAATGAAAAAAGATAAAATATGGTGTGAGAATCAAGTGTTTCGGAAAAAATAAGTGCAGACAAGAAGTGCAAGACGATTGAGCTACGACGATTGAGTCCAAGCCACAGACTACTTTTTAGTCTTTAGGGCGTGTTTTAATCTTGGAAAAAAATATCACGAAATATTCAGTCATCCAGTTATACCAAAGTTCCAATTGTTTAAGAGGAAAATAATAAAATAATTAAGTCCGCATTTTTACATCTTAAAAAAAAAAATATGACATGAAAAATCAATTTGTTGTTCCTTTTTGTAGTTAAATTCTTGATTCGGTGTCTACTACAATGCGAATTACGCCATAAAGGGTAATTCAAGATAATCGTAAAACACATACGTCTTTTGAAGGAAAAAAGTAGTGATAGAAGTTATTAAAAAAAAAAAATGATATCGACAACGGGCAAAGATTTGTCAAAATAAATCAAATTCGAAAAAAATAATAACTTCTCGGGAAAACGGAAAACTGTCAATATCAAAGCAAACTTTACAACCACCCACCACCGTTTTTTGTTGTTGCGTTTCATGTTCGTCGTTCGTTGCTGTTCTTGGACGCTCTCCAACAACTCTCTCTCTCCCTCTCAACAAACAACATCGTAATTACTTTTACATAAAGTGACAGCCAACCTTTTTGTATGTGTATTTCATCCTTCGTGTAATCCTCTCTCCCCGTCTTACCGCGTATTGTTGTTGTTTTACACTGGATGGAGTAGATTTTGAATCGATACAACAGATACAAACATATTTTTTGTTGTGTGTGTGTGGATTGTTATTAAACATTCTCTCACCTTTTTCCCATTGCCTTTGACCGACCCTCGGATTTATTGGGATAATGGGTGCTCAGCAAGGCAAAGAACGTGGACATTCGAGTGGGAGCCATCACGGCGGTACCGCCAGCTGTATTGGCGTGTCAAGTAGTAGTCCGGTCGGTTCTCATGGTCTGCCCGTAAACGCTTTGGGTGCTGGGTCGACATTGCGCGGATCGCGCATTAAGTCTTCAGTTCCACCGGCAGGTGGTTTGCATCGCTCTGTTGGGGGAGTTGGTGTGTCGGCGGCTTCATCGTGTCATAATCCAAAAGATAATCGATGTGCGCCCATTGGAATGAACATCTTCACAGAACATAATGGTAAGTGCATGATATTATTTTCGGTGTGTTACGATATCCGCAATTAGACAGTTGATTTGGATACTGGGTGTTTACATATCACAATGAATGAAATCTGTAAGCCATGATTGGCACACAATTTTACAGCTGACAGATTCTTAGTAGCAATGGAACGTCACAACCAACAAACACTTTTGGGGATGATATTTTTGTTTGGTTGTATTTTCCGGTAAATTTGACCATTTGTTACTCCCGATTCCCGGTAATAAAATACTACCGAATATTTTACGGAATTTTCTCAATTGTGGATTTTAAAGGGGAAATTACAAAATTCAATTTTTTTTTTTTGGAAAAATAATAGTATTTCAATAAGAACTTGTATAGTATTTGAAACTAATTTCTACAACCAGTTGTGTAAGGGCGTTTAAGGGCTTGTTGAATAATAATCAAAATATTTTGATTTCAGAAATACCGAGTTAATGGAAGAATAAAAAGTTAATTTGCCAAACAAATACATATATTTTGTTCATAAAGTGAGAGAATTGTCTAACTGTCATTGTAGTCATGTCTATTTCATCGTTTCTAAAAAGAGTTCCATGAAGTACATGCATCAGACAGTTATCGTAACTTTTTTCAGTTATCCTAACTAAATACCTAGTTCACCGTATTGAACGCATTTAAAAATCTTCAACTGTCTCATATTTTTAACAAATAATTCTTTTTTTGTGTGCACAAATTCTCTTAATTAACGCCGAAAACGTTGTACCGCTTAATTTAACAAACAATAAGAACTACAAGCATTTCCCATATTTCATACTTTGTAAATTTCCCATTGACAAAAACGACGAAGAAACAAACACACTACAAATAAGCCATGCGTCGTCGTTCACATAACTCAGACAAATTATGGGAAAAGAACTTCCATCTACGGAAAATTGTCATTCCTCATGCTCTCAATACAACACAGTAACAACATCGAAATCGACGACATCAACAATAACAACGCCGACAACCACAAAAACAAGATTAGCATTAGAAACGTTTAACAAACGAGGAATAAAGAGGGTCGAGAATAGAAATCACACAGAATTCTACGCTATTTTACTTAGTTTCGTTACAAAACACAATAATAAACGTACACACAGGGCAACTGAGCCGTCCGCTAAATTCTGCACTTTCCTCCTTTGCAATCCACTCTATTCGATTCCATCCCCCACCATAGAAATATCAGAACAACGAAATGAATAAACTCTGAAAAAAAAACAAATCATAAAAATGCAAATTATGTATATTTTGCCGAAAGAATTAAGCGCAATAGTATATAGAACGACAAAAGGCGGCTTTCGAGAAGACGGAATACGGTCTGAAAAGAGAGAGAGAAAGAGGAGGAACATGTGAAATTATTGACGTGTAGTCAGAGAAAGAAAGAACACTGAAAAATAAACATAAGTGTAATGGTTGGGGTGTTTAAAAAAAAAACCCCACGAAGTTTGTGATACAGTATAAATTGGATGCAACAGTCTGAGGGGGTCTTAAGTTGAAAGAGTGTAAACGATATAAATTATGAGTTTGAGGGATAAAACAGAAATTAAGCCAGTCTGTTTTTAGGACTATACATACCAGTTATCATTTTGGTCCTAATCTAATAAAAAGCTCTGGTATTCCGCAGAATTATAAATATTCCATAAATTAGTGGTGTTATCACCGAACTACTGCGCAAAACTCACCCAAAGTGGAGGGTACATAATTTCCGACTGCCGACTGAACGTTTACTTTTATTCGTATTAAACACATTACACTGCCAAACTTTGGCGTTGTAGAAAACTATTCGCGAAATTATGAAACGCTTTCTATATGAAATGTTGCAGTTTCAAAATCAGTTTGAATGCAAACAAATTCGAGCTTAAACGCTGCATTATGCAGAACACGAGGTTTTATCTTTGTATATGTACTAAATATGGTGTGATATTTAGTCTGAGCGGCTTTAAACAGTGGGTCACTATCAGTGAGTGTAGAAATTATATCGTGCACAGGCCACTGATATGCGAGTAGTTCCCCGTCCATATTGGAATTGTGTTGCGGAAATTGCTTCCGGTATTTTGTTTATGACGTCATTGGTGAATGCTGCATATTTTCGTTTTTCCTGAAAAATATTAAAATAAGATGGACCACATCCCGAGGCGTATATCTCACATGTCTTTGAAAATAACCCGTAGATATTTCTGATCATTAATTAGTTGTTTGAAGAAATCGTCTACAAATTTCACCGCAGTTCTTGTTGAATGACTTTACTCTCCTAGGACTCCGTCTGTTAATTCCTTGTAGGAATGAAATGCTGACACAAAGGACTCACTTCAGGGAAGAATGTAGTTGTCATTAATTTCGAAGAAACAAAAGATTCATATATTAATTAGAAATCATACATTTAATCATTATTTTTAATTGGTATCTCAAAATGAATGTGACACTATGTTATTAAAATTAGCTGAGCTATTCTCTGATTTACGGTACATTTTGCGTTTATAAAAGGTTCGATTATGGTTTCTCGGGTTGTGGGAGGGACACGCTAACGATGACACTTAGACACGTAAGCTATGGCATGACAAACAATTACACATTATATGAACGGATAAATATAAATGGAACTAGATCAAAAAAGATATATTCGTCTTTAATACCATATAGTGTCCGGCAAAAATGAGAAAACCTACCGGCAAGACGGGCAGCGGTTAAGTTAGAACTGGGGGAGATCTGTTTCTGCCTCAACAAAAAAGAGAAGCAAGCCAACACCATATTAAGATAAATTTGAACACCACATATCTACTGTTTATGTTTAGACGGCAGGGCAACAGTTTGACACCCGAATGGAAGAAGAGAGACATTTTTGTTTGTGGTGGGTCTGTGATTTATTACCACCACTTGGATAATTTAAACAATCATGAAACACAAAATTACATTTTTATTTGTTGCCCTCCACGCAAGGGCTAATTACTATTGGAAGAGCGAATTTCTGTATGGGGTAATCTTATAAGCTGTGGTCAAATCAAATTGAGTTTTATAACGTAGAAAAGATAGTAGATTGGCAATTATTAGTGGGAAGAAAATAAAACGTATTTATTCTGCTTGCTATGGTATTTTTTAGTAAGAAACGAAATGCATATAAAAGCCGAGCAGCCTTATTGATTTCCAATATCTTGTTGCATTTTGAAAATCTTTCTGCTGCAGTAGTATAAATACCACAGCAAATCCTTGTTCATATCTTGATAAGAACAACAAAGTTAGCTTCCTGAATGACGGGGATTTAACGAAAACGAAATATTTCTAAGAAAAGCGTTACCCGTTTAAATACTGGGGTGCCTATTAGTAAGTATACAAGTTACCGTTGAATCCGCCTAATAGAACAGGAGAAGACAGTACATATCGCATTTGTTTGTCTGGATAATAGAAGTATGTTTAATTTAAATGTAGTTCGTTTGTTCGCATGTAGGGAATGGAGTCGGCACAAAATAAACGTTTGGAGGTGTCACAATTTCGGCTAGTTTTAATGTAAAATTGTTGTTTTTAAAAAACCCATGTCGCTATCATTGAAATGCGATTTTTGTTTTGATTCAAAGTTCTATTAAACGATTTTAATGAAGTTTGGTTCTTGTTACTGATCATTTTGGATATTACGTTCACCATTTGTTCCATGTTGAGGGAAATACATACATACATAATATATTTAAATGTACAGTAGATAAATACACATGATACTTTGCATTGCTATACTGCGTGAGTGATAGGTGCCCTATCATCTAATGGAAGTAAGGTGATTAGACTTTGCGACTCTCTTATAACATTGTCTGATCTGTATTTCAAGTTGTTAACGAATGCTGGTGTGGATTTTTATCTACTGAGAACGTTTAAGGAGTTCTACACAAACTTCCTCGAATAATTGTAATTACACTGCGGATTCAAATGTTTTTTTTTATCTTTTTGGTTTGTTAAAAAAAGTATTTTTTGCGGTTGAAACAAGTAGTGTTGACATTGAAATGTGTACAGATTCCGACTGAATGTTGACATAATGGTTGATTTGTGTACATCTCCGAACAGTCTTATTTTCGGGAAACTTGCCAACGATGCTCCAAAATATACACAAAAAGAAACTCTGATAATACGACTATTTTAAATTCATATTTTTCATAATTCATATTGTAAATTTCGAATAGGTCACAATTAATACAAAACAAAAAGGCTTTTTGAAAAAATCCTATTGAAAAATCCTTGTTTACGACGTATACAAGGAAATCTTCTGCGCTCTAATTATTCCCACATAAAGTCAGACAGATTGCTTGACTTATGATAGATTTCGCCCGTGATAGCATGTCCTACATTCTAAGAACTTTTAGTATTTTCAACACATCCTCAAGCAGTGGTCGGAATTGAAAGAAACTCCCAACAGGCAGAAATGAGAGACAAATGCGTAAATTGCCTTCCGGCTTTAATTCATACGTAGAAGAACAAAATATCCGTAAGTGCAGTATGTTTTTATTTGTATACCACCGTACACGGTCTTGTTTCAACCCCCATTAATCAAGAAGACATATAAAAAATACGGAAAAGGACGGTGGCAAAATCACCACCATCACCGCCGCCACGACAATTATATGGGCTTCAATTACTGGAACCCATGGCCAAACCCAACCTTAGCTAGAGAAGAATTGCGCCCTTATCAAATGCTCCGCCATACAAAACACATGGAGTGGTGAAATATTTTAACTCAATTTCATTTTATTTTTGTCATCCTTCTAGTTATTCATTTATTTATTTATTATTTTCCTGTGACATTGGATTCGTGCATACTTAACAACACCAACAGTAAGACGTCGGAATGAAAAAAACAAGAACTGCACACCCTCGCCACCCGACAGGGTAAGCAGAATCCATACGCACACACACTTGCAGTCCTTTGCTCAAGCTTTTTCTGTGCAAATAAATGTGTGCGTGCGCACTTATCAAACACACGCGCCTACAAAGGACAAAACACCGTATATCGTACGAGTATATGTATGTATCTTCGAAGAGAAGAATTGCATTAGCAACAACAACAAGTAGCCCTACAGTATTGTATTTACACACAACCATACAAAGTTACGTGCGTGTTTATACGTATTCTCACATGTGGATATGTGTAACATGTACGGTTAATATCGGAGCCGGTTTCTCTCTCTATATTGGTTTTTATATTGTTGATTTAATTTTTCCATACTCCCCCATTTCCATTACACCCATTAGTTTCCTCACTCGGATTTAGTGGCCTGGTCGCAACGAAACGTAGACCTTTTTTTTTTGTAAGTTTTTAATAGCGCATGTATGTATGTACTCAATTCGCTCGTTCGTTTACTTTCCGTTTTTTTTTCTGTTGGCTCTTTCATTCTTTGGCTCCTCGATGATATTAAGTGCAAAGTAAACATTTTTGATCCTTCAGTCAATTTAATTTTTGTACACACATTTAAAAACACAGTGTGTGACTGACTGTTGGTTGGGTATTATGGTAATGCCGTTGTCTGCCAATCAGTGGGTGTATGTGATTGGAGTCAATAGTTGGTAGCATTCAGGAAACTTGAAGGCAGTTGGAATAAATCTTAATTAGTTATTGATGATAATATCTGAAAAACAAATATTTGTTGGAGCAGCTACAATAGGCATGATTATTAAAATTCCTTCTTGAGGAAGACATAGATAGGTATTTCCTTTGTATGCATGTATGTCTTCATGGTGAAATGGAATTAAGAGGCAGTCCCAGAGCATGGACGAGAGTACATATACATATTAAATGTTGATTCGAAACGATATGTGCCTTCTAGATCACTGTAAAATTCCATGACCATAGAGGCCTCTTCTAATTAATACGGCTCTGATGTGACTGGATTAAACTAGTATCAGTGTTCTATTGTTCTATTTGCTAACTTCACTTTTTTTAAACTATTTCTAGGATAATTCGTTTTGCTAGCCACTAGTGATTCTATTCAAATAGACCTACAGAGATAGGTGTAGTAAAAAGAAAAATTCTTCTTGGACCTGTCAATAATGTTCTATAAAATTTCCTAGTTATACATAGTTTCCATGGAAACATGAAAAACAATGACAATACGACACCTAACGAGAAAAATAAGTTCGTTCGCCTTTTCGACTTTTACTTCTAACTCGTCACAAATGACAGCATCGACTTTAAGCCCGACATTCTACAGTTAGGAGCAAAAATCTGCCTGTACTTTTGGTGCAATAATGGAACAATCTGTGGCAACAATCTGCCCAAATTGATTTTTTTCTGATTGTATCTTTGTTTTAGATTATCGTCTGCTTCATATGTGCAAAACATGTTTGCAATTTACTGAAATATGTGGAACGGGCAGATAATAAGTCCTCATGGAATGTGGCATTCAACTCGTACTCTATAACAACTCGTACTCAAGGATAATCACATCCCAACAAATCCTTATCCAGTTGTGTTGTATGAAATGCCAAACGTTGACAAGTGACTATTACGTAATAGCATACATTCAGTCATATTTTGCTCCTACACAAATGTTTTTTGCACATATAGATATAAAATATTTCAGTTTTGCTAGAGAAAGAAGAAAACCAAAAAGTTGTAAACGCCGTGACTGTGAAATTCATTCGAGCTGTATGAAGACTTTATATCTGCACTGTAAATGTGTATGGTAGTCGCTTTATTTCATTTTTATTCACTTTTTCATTATAAAAAACATGTCGTTCCATGTCGTTAAGTACTGTTTCCTCCTTTTGGCGTTTTTTTTTTGTTTTACTTCTGTTTTTTCTTGTGCAATTTGTCGTTGTTGCTGCTGCCGTTCGCCCGTCCGTCGTCTTGAACTCCTCATATTATATTAACTAAAGTGAGTTGTGAGTTTTCCTTGTTCTTGCGACGGTTGTTGTTGTCGTTGAAAATACTAACAACAACCTAGCGTCTAAGTATTTGCATAGTAGCGAGTATTATGAGGAGTCAATGGAATGGATGGTTACGTCCACGTTTTAACTTATATATATTTAATATTAGCATGTTTGCCAGCATAGATGTTGTCTATGTATGTATGTATGTATGTATGTACCTACCATACAGAACAAAAGTCTACATACATCCAACGATATCATTTCTCTGGAGAAATGGAAATGAAAGTGATATAAGCAACAAGTTACAGTTTAAAGAACTGTCTTAATTATACCATCACCGTCAGAGTTTTCCAAATATAAATCCTAAATGGTCCCACAGGATCATTTAAGTTGAAATTGTAACGTTATGTTCTACATACAATCTGGGGTGCGGTGCGGTGTTGCAAGTGTTGAAAAATAATGTAAAGTGTGCTGAAATCAGTGTACGAAAATATTTTAACTTGTGAAAAGATAGATTAATATTTTACATACTATATTAATTAATTATACGTATATGTGGACTTTTGCCATTAACTGTATAATGTCATTCGCATGTTCGCATGTATGAATGTTGCACTGCTCCTACTTCGAGGTGTTCGTGGTGTGCGGAGTGCATGACGGTGTCATACTTGAGGCTATTTTGACAGTGTTTATATATTTATCTGACACATCGTTTGCATTGGCATGCGTGTCTCAAAAAGTATTTTTTAGCTGCTGCTTCTGATTTTTGTTGTTGGGTTGCTGCTGTCTGGAGAAATGTGGGGACAGACGGTCGCCTGTCTGTCATTGTGACGACAATTTGAAATTAAATTTATTTAAATTCGTTAAAGAAACTTTAAAGGAGTACACCTAAAGAAATCCAATTGTAAGAGATTCACTTATTAACGAAACTTCTCTGCTTATTTGATCATTTGTCACTGATCCAATGAAGCGCATTTTGTCTGTCAAAAACTGCGTATGCTAATTACAAATGCAAAAGATTCATTGCACAACATCTATGGATTTTCCATTAAATGTATACTTAATAAAATATTTTCATAGGATATATGAAATGTGTTCCATACATATTTTGAAATATAGTAAGAGTGCAAAAATATTTTCACAGATTGTCGGAGAAAATCTTTTTGCGATTAATTTAAAAAATTCACACTTGTCTGTTAGATTCTGGAAATTATATTTTATGAAAGTAAGAACTAGACGAGATATAGATTGTTGGTTATAATAATAATAAAGAAGGCAACTCAATAAAATCTTTTTTTTTTTTGGCAAAACGTAATCATTTTGTGTGGATTAAAAATGCTTTCATACTGTAAATATTCTTCTGCATCGGATTTGAGTGTTACATCAAGCGAAAAAGACAATTTTACAGGAGAGGGTTTTTTGTGTGTTCAAGCATAGATACAATTGACCCTGCTAAATCTTTGTAAATATACTAAATTTGTATTTTGTGATTAAGAGCGTTGGACTATTTTCGAAGTTCATTAAAAAGCGAGTTTCGAAAAAAGGCATATTTTTCGCAGTAAGGCCTTATATGTATGTAGTTCAAGGAGAGTGTTCCTTATTTAGAATAACACTATGTAATTGATAGAGGCCAATACCAAATTTGAGTTGTATCGGTCTTACACGAAATTAACAATTTGTAACTTCAAACTCCATCGTCATTTAATTGAAGTTGTGGGGGATATTTATGTGGCGATACAATGAATGTGCTAAAAGCCGTAGTCTGCAACCAAAACCAAGAATGATCAATATTTTTTATAGTCTGCAAAAATATTTTCTATGTATCGCTGATATGTCTGTGGTATGTTAGAAATTATTTACATTTCCTCAATCATATGCTTTTATTCCAATACAGATGCACTTTACCCACAACACAAACACAGGAACGCACCACCTACAAGAGAAGCCGAAATAAGTACGCAGACCTTACAAATCGAAAGACAGACACTCATCATGTAATGTTTGTCGTTACTCTTGAGTTGTAGTTAACAAAATTACCTTTTTTATTTAACATCGTTGCCTAAGTACATACCCCACTCTTCCGTTGTACCCGATCTTTATTTGGATGTCTGTTTGTGTGCACTTTGTAATTTGTCAACATTTGTATGGTTTGTGCGAAATGAAAAAGAAAAAACAGAAACGAATTTTGCAAAATCTTGCCGTACACATACATATTTACATATGTACATACGTAGATATATATCCTATATGTATGTGCAAACCACGTACATACAAATGCTTGTACATTTGTCGTACTTATCGTCGGTACGTAAACAAACTCTGTTTGTACTGAAGAGTATTTGCTACTACAATACAACCACTACATACAAGCATTTTTGTGGATCATTCGTTACATCATTCATTACTTTACAGTAATTAGATAGTTATACTCTCAAACAAACAAACATACATGCATGCAAAGCTAACCATTTTTTGTTTGCCATTTGAGTTTATGTTGTTCCCAGTCAGTCAGTCAGTCGTCGGGAATTTGTGTGGTTTCATTATGGGAATTTATTTTTTGCATGACCGAATGCAGCTTCGTCACCTATACTGCAAAATACCCTAACCACATCATATTTATAGTTGATTTATACAGAAGGGAACACAAATCTGCGGCAATGAATCTGAATTTCACAGAGGTCTAGAATAGAGTATCGCACCAAAACGAATCTCAGTTTGAGGCCATAGGATGTATAAAGTATTGTGTAACGGGCAAAAAAAATAACTAAATTTATAATTTCTGTTGTTGTATCTCTTGGCATGCTATGCTACGAAAGTGTGGCGTTAGTCAAAATAAACCATTTGTGGGGAAAGTAGAATAATTTAAGATCCAAATCGTATTAAGTAGACAAAAGTCACCGCCATTCTATGTTTCCATCGTTAAAGTGTATAAAAAAATATTTTTGTGGATCCTGTGTTAGGGAGCATTAGTGAACATGATTACTGGAACCCTATATTCCTTATTTCCAACAGTTAAAAGGCGGATGGAAACCAATGAGCGGGTCAATTATGGTTCTGAAAAAATTCTAAAAGGGTTTAAATTTAGTTAGTTACAGCATGACTGACTACGTCGAATGTTAACGTACAAGTTGCCGACTTCCAACTTTCCTGAAAATATCCCTATTTAACTCCGTTGTTTATCATGGGATCCTTGGAAGGTGTTCATTATAAGCGTATTTAAATGCAAATATAGTAACGGTTTTATCATTTCAACTGAGTAAATATTGGTTATAATGTGGAATCCATCGACAATCATAGCTCACAACAAATAAAAACAATCGACGGTGATATTTGCTCGTATGTGGCATTATCGGGAAAAAGTAGAATACAAATAGCGATTACTTTTCGGCGAATCGATTCCGCATACACCCTGTTGTTAACGGAATAGTTTAATTTTGATCAATCACAACATTGACATTCACACATTCGGTAAATACTATTTCGGTGAATGACAAAACGTTTTTCAAATATTTTTGTGTAAATTGATCCAATCGAGAATTCAAGTTCAAGTTTGTCGAAATAAAATATACAAACACATTTTGATTATTTTAGAAAAAAAAAAGCGAAAGGAACGCAAATCAAGCAAAAATGCTTTCATTTATTTTCTTTAACGAAGAAAAATGCTTTCGGCTTAGCCACTTAATATTTCATTAATTTATTAAGTTCATTTTGTTATTTTCATTTTCGGTATATGTTGTTTTGTTTTGGAAGTACGTTCCTCCAATAGCGTATTGAAAGATATATTGCATGCCATATGTTGGGTTGGTTGCACCGTGAACATTTGTCTGTATTTTTGTTCGCCCGTGTGATTATCGGCCTGCATCTCCGAGCGAGCGAGTGAAACAAAACGTTGGAAAAGTGTTTTTGTTACGGGTGTTTTGTATGTGGCGGTGGTGTTGGCGGCGGCGGCATAGAGTCGCTGGCTGTCTGCTCGCTCCGTTGCTCGAATTTTGTACACAAAATTAATTTTGTTGTTATTTTAGTTTTGTTTCTTCTTTTGTTGGCTGTCTTCAACATACTCTAAAATTAGTCATCTACAAAACAAAAACTGAAACCGTTTAGTTCAAAGTTTCATTTTTCTTTCGATTTTATTTTACGAAACAAATTTCGTTTTGTTGAATGTATGTTTGTACTTCGTTTCTCTGCCAAAAACAAAAAAAAACGAGAAATTCAACATTCCCCGCTTCACACACAGTATCGTAAACGAAATGCTGAGTGCAATACAATTAATGAATATGTTTTTCTTTGGATTTGTCATGGTTCAACATCACTCATTACTTCGTTTCCATATTATTCATATGGTTTTTTTTATGTTCAAATTCCAGAACAACAAAAAAAACGAATCTGATCTGAATTTGATCATATTTTCCATTTCGGATTTTTTTATTTAAAACAAAACTGGTGATTTTAACTCGTCCCATTTGTCAGTCAATGGTTGCTGTTAAATTGTTAATGGATTTTATAATTTTTATTTATATATTCTAAATTTTAAGTATAGGAAGTCTATAAGTGATTCGGCAAGTTGTCCAGAGCTCGACGGTACTTGCTATTTGGGAAAACGACCATTAACAAATCAAATTATTTCAATTTAACCAAAGTTGTCACATGCTCCTCGTACATATGGACGCATTTTGCTGGTTCATTTCATTGGACATTCTGTTGTTTTCAATTTCCAAGTGATATTCATGAACATATAGTCCTAAGGGAATTTTACATTCGTCCAAGACGTACATGCACACACACACACACATACATAACAAAAAGAAGTCGAACAACGGCGACAAAGAAATACAAAACCCTCAAATGTCATTTTCTTTCGTTTCATTTATTTTCTCCTGTTTAGCTGTGTCTTGGAATTCTTCTCCACAACATGTCTATTAAATGTTGGATGGGGAGAGGTGGGGCGTTCCTCGTACGTTGGGGTGGATGGGCTTACATCGCCTGCGTTAGTTTGTATTTGGTTCTGAGCATGAATAAATTACTTTTGGGGATTTGAACGTTTCTAACCCATCACTCATTAGTTTTTATTTTTATTACACATGTGTGATGTTGTTCTTTTTGTATTCAATTTCAATGTTTCGTTTCTGGTGTTCTTCACTTTTCTCTGACTTTATATACATTTCGCCATTTAAGTGTCATATGAAAAACCAACTAAAAAGAACTTAAAGCAGACTCATTTTGGTACGTTCCTGTGTTAATTATGGCAATAATCCTAAAAAGTGGAATTTATATGTTTTTAAACAATACCCAAGATTAGAGAAATATGAATATTAGAGAATTTTGTTCATATTTGGACAGTCTTGGGGGTTACAAATTAGTTACATAGCCCTAGGCAGATAGACAAACGAAATGCTTAGTTCAAAAACTAGTACTCAGTACTCAAACCAGAAAAATAAAAACTAAAACTAAAAGAATAGTATTTTCCGTTTCTCACTATAAAGGATAGTCATATGGAGTGAGAAACGAAAAGGATACAAATCTTTTCTAACATTGGAACACATTGGAACTTAAAAAAAATCACAAATCTTTCGCCTTGGTTTGCTCGCTTTCTATGTGCGCCGCTAGAAGAGAAACTCTTGACTGCCCAAAGGGCCCAGACAGGGACAAAAACTTGTTCGGATTATTCACATTCCCTCTTGACCTGCAAATTATTGTTCGTGTTTGTAACACAGAGATAGAGCTTACCCCACGATTAAAGGCTTTCTACATTAGTTTATTTTTTTTTCTTTAATTTTTCCAGCTAATTTGGCTGCAATTAAATTTAATAATTTTTTCTTTTTAGTTACTGGAGGACCATGTTGGGGTTTAAGAGCATAAGGGGTAAATATGCCACAAGATATCGAAATGGGGAGACTTAAATGTACCGACAATTTGACGATCAAACGACAAAGCAATTCTAGACTTTTCGGAATATCTTTGGTGGGCTGATCTGTGACTTAACAACATTGTTTAAATAACAAATTACATAATTATTCGTTTATTGCAAACCAAGCATTTTAAAGATGCGAAATAATCGCCTTACTCGCTACCTACCACTAGATCCGCCGAATATTTCACACTTTGGACCCATGAACAAAAATACCTTACAGTTTTTATTCTATTAAGTCAATAACTCATTTCCCCTGTCTTGTCTGTTTGGTTTTTTTCTCGTTTCTGAACATGTACAGCCACTCAAGTTTCCATAACACAAGGAAAATCGCTCTTACTTTTGTTTGGCTGCTTATAAAAACATGTACTCGCTACTCGCTTAGTCAGCTACCAGAAGACTTTGACACGAAATCAATTTTACCGAAAGGAAGGAACGAACGAACAATGTTACGTTTCATATTCGATAGAGATGTTTGTGATAGCAGTCACTAGTCCATAGATCCATATCCACATTCATCCATAACATGTTCAAGTGCAAGTTGCAGCCAGCAGCTCATAATAATGACAGTGCTCACTCGAATGCACAGAAAGAATGGAATACTTGAATGAATGTGAGTCCACCACCAGCGACAGGGAGGGAGGATGTAAAGAAACGAAACTGGGTGTGTTTACATACGACCGACCGACCGACAGACCCATGGATGACGAGTTGCTGAATAGATTTATCCCATTCAGTGTTTTTGCTGCTGACAGTGATGCAGTTGTTTCATTGCACAACAACAAAAAAGGAAAAGGGTACCAACAACAATACATGATTGACAACATGATTTAAGCTAATAAAATATTTAGTAAGAACTAAGCAGTAGTTTCCTTTCCCCGCATTTTCCTCTCCTTAGCAAGCAAAAGGAAAACAATTTCCATGTCGTCTCGACAATGTTCATTGGAGCATAACAACAATTGCCATGTACGGCGGTATCCGCACTCGTACCGGAGAAGCTGATGATTATCATGTGAACGTACATATGGAAGTGTCTACTCGTGTGTGTATCTCAAATGTTTCTGTTTCTGTTTGTCTTTGTCGTCGATGTTTAGTTTCAGAAATAGTCACGTCTTTATTGAAGTGACTAATTTTCTGTTTTTGCCACATTCTCCTGACAGACTGAGGAGTGTGTGAGTGTGGAGCCGAATGCCTTCAGCATTCCGTATTCACCATTCTGTGCTTGGCTCTTTGCTTCTACCCCATGTTGGCCCTCTGGCCATACCACATTTATTGAACCACTTTCATAGGAAAAATTATTTTTGAAGTATGAGTTTGTTGGTGACGGTAGATGGCAGTGGCAGTTGCAGTTCCAGTGTATGAGGATGAGAAGGAGGAGTGCATTCGCATGAACGACACAAAGTACGTGCATCGCAAAAATTCATCCAACCAGTCCACGCATCCGTACGAGTACAAATCTATAAATAGCATTCTCCACTAGTGGTGCCATGAGCGGCGGGTGTATGTGTCTGTGTATGTGTGTGTTGAAACATTTTACCATATAAATAAAAAAAAGTATCTAAAGTTAAGACTATAAATATAAATTTCAAAGACATTCTCATTCGTATTAAAGGAATTATGTGATAAAGAGTGACACTAAAGACTTTCGAGAAGTAAGACGCAGGAGCTCGAGCAAGACGACACCGACGACTATGAAAATAGTAAATATGTACATACATATGGATGGATGTGCAACGCAAGAATACGCAATAACAGCGAATATGATTTATTCGATGTTTTATATTTTATGGTCTCGTCGCGGTGACTACTGGTATTTATTTCAAGGAAATGCTTTATTAGCGCATACTCCATTACTCGTGCGTTGCACCCATTCGCATAAAATCATAGGGGATGATGATGAGAATACATTTGAACTTGGGATTAATTACGTTTGATTATCGTTGGCGATCACAATTCAAAGTACGTACACTTCTTAATTGTATCCTAAGGGATCTTAATGGGGTACGCTCCTTGCTCATATTTGAACATTGTTGCTGCAGACATGTGACTAGTTTTTGCCACGTACAGAGTCGCCACATGATTGTGAAGAAACGAGAACAATTCGTTAATGTGAAAACATACTCGAACTAAATGCTTCCGCTGATAGTTTGGATTTATAATTCTCGCCAACATATTCGGCAAACAAGATTACAAAATTACGTTCCCACGACAATCGGATCTACGTTCCGAAACGACCCGAGTTCATCCCGGGCTAGTATTGTCAACCCAGCGACAGCTGTATCTACCGAAAGTTGTTTCCCCAGACAAGAACTTTCGGCAACAGCAGCAGAACTGTTACAACAACAATTTTAAAAGATGCATTCGCGTTAATATTGCTGGTCATTAGAACTTATGTGAATTTCACACTCTATCTTCGAGAATATACTTAATTATTTCCCTTTGGAAGTACTCGCTTGAAATCCAGTTCCAAAAGATCTCTTGAGAAAATAAAAAATATATTTTCGTTAATTTTTATCCATTTGAATTATATTTTATTACAAGAGTCGATATTATTATATTTTTACTTAACATGTTGCATCTATTTCTACATACAGTACTCGAAGCAAACAACTGTTGAGGCCGATTTTTTAGATGATTCATATATTTGTTAATTCATATATTTTTTAATTATTCTAATACATCTGTTTTCTATTTTTTCTTTTAGGTAAGTCCTGTTTATGGAAATTCTATTGGTATGTAGATCTGTGAATAACAAAATTAAGTAGACCTGTTACGTGAGCATTAAAATACTCCCCTTTTCTTAATGCCGAATGGTGGTTGGAGCCAAGATGCTTAAATTACTTTATTTTTTTTAACGAAATACTCTCGCAGAATAGACAGAAATTTTTGTATAAATATATATACACATAAATACTGTGTACATATTCATTTAAGCCATAATTTGCAATAAAAAGCAATTTCATACAAATTTACAAATACTCTTATATTTCGGTCAAAGAATGTATTCGAAGATATGATTTCTTAAGAAATATGATTGATTTAACAGAAAATAGCAAACAAGAAATTATTAAAACGAACAACAGCTGATCGACTACAGGGCTGAAACAGAAATATATTCATACATGTTGATTATAAACAACTTACATGTCTTCACCGACGCTTAAACCCATTAACGCTTTCTCTCCCCATTGGAGTACACCTGCATAAAGCCAGATAGCTATTTGAAAAAGCGTTACTATTTCGCCACAAGTGATAAAAACCATATTAGAAGCTGCAAACCACGCGTAGAAAAAAAATAATAGAACAGGAGCAAAACCAATTGTGATCTTCAGTCTTTTCGAGCGAATAAAAGTGAATAAAAATTGTAAAGTTTTTTGTTAAAATCCTTTTTTGGGATAAACAGAAAAAAAAATATTCCAAAAAATCAAACTATATGCTCGGTTTGATTTTGGCCATTTCTGTATTAAAGGGTGTTTTTTATTGAGGTATAGAACTTCGAATTGAAATAAAACACAAGAAAATCGTTTTAATGTCCATCAATTTGGCTTTATTGGAAGGATAATTTTATGCCATTAATGTTTAAATATGATTTCGGGCATGTGGCCGCCGCGGCTGGCTCGAATAAAGCCAATTCTACAGGTCCAATTTTCAACCACTTGTTGGAACCACAACTCATCCACATTCATGCCATCCAATTCGGGAACAAAATAGTCGGTTATCATGGCTCTATACCGGTCTCCATTAACGGTAACTGACTCTCCAGCATTATTTCGGAGGAAGTATGGCCCAATGACTCCACCAGCCCATAGAGCACACCAAACAGTCAGTTTTTTTTGGATGTAATGGCATAAAATGGACGGAGCTTGCGGTGAACTTCGCGAACTGAACCATTACTTTCGAAATAAATTTGCACGATTTGCAAGCGTTGTTCTTTTGTCAACCTGTTCATGATGAAATGGCAAACCAAACTAAATATTAATCACTTGACAGCTGACAAAATGGCCGCCAGTTAAAAAAGTGATGCCAACTTAAAGTTCTATACCCCAATAAAAAACACCCTTTACATTGTTGTTAGCTTACAGTTAGGTCCGAAAAGTTCACTAGAAGTGCTTTATTATTGTAGTCGACTAATCGCCCCAGTTCCACAAAACCATAACAACTTAAAATTTGAAAAATTTCAGTAGAGGCCAAAAACTTTTAATGAAACATGTCATTGCTAGAAAATACCATTTAAAATAATATAACCGTTGGTCTCGTTTTTATTTGTTCAGTGGTTATAGAAAAATGTATTTTCATTAGTTGTGTCTGTTTAACTAATGTATTAAATGTATCGAATGCAGCTATAAAACTGACAACTTAAAATAAAACGTAACTTAAGGAAACCATTATAAATTTTACCATATTCGTACCAAGCTAAATTTGTAACCCAAAGTAACGCCAATAAAACGTAAAAAAGTCAAATAAGACAGAAAATAAATAAGAATTACAACTTGGTCTAATAAGAAGAATATGAAACGTAAAATGGTTTATTAAAACAAAAATTATTCGATTTTGTTTTAATAAACCATTTTACGTTTCATATTCTTCTTATTAGACCAAGTTGTAATTCTTATTTATTTTCTGTCTTATTTGACTTTTTTTACGTTTTATGCCTATACAATGATTAATGTCAATAGTGATCCGAAGTCACTGCCTAGTTCGAATAGGTTGAAAAGAGACACAACTAAATATATTACTCTTTATGTGATAAACCAACGGTCGGATTGTTTCAACACTTGGACACAACTCAAAATGTAACTCTCTTGATGAGTCCAAAGAAGCAATTCTGACAAAGAGCAGACAAAAGAATGCAGGATGTCCATTGTTCTATTGTAAAAAAGCCAAATTGACCAAAAAAAAAATTGAGTTGTTACAGTTTTGTAGAACAGGTGCGATATATATTATGTATTGCAATGTTTTGTTTACGGTATATGTACATGCATAATTGGTATTGGAATTAATAACAACTCGCTCAGACAGACACATTCCACTCACTCACGCACATACATACTTATGTCTGTATGTACATTGGAGGTCAAGGCTCATTATACTCTAATTACGTGATATGGGCGAATACACGAAATTAACGTAAAACAATAAAATACGTGATATGCACGCAATCAAATCGATTCGAAGTGAAACAAACACAAACAAAGTAAAACCTGAACATCACCATTGAATGTTAACAGCAAATGGCACAAACAAAAAAGAATGAAATACAATATGAATACATCACATATGTATGTATGTTATACACAAAAAAGATGTCACAAAACAAATCGGAATGACTTGAAAATATCGGCAGCAGCAACAAAGAGCCAAAATCATTTTCTTTCTTTTTGTTGATCATAAACTGCCACTAAATAATGCTAAAACGCTTAGAGAAATGGCAAAACAAGAAAGACAACAAGGAACACAAACTAATAATCACATTAAGAAGACAATAAACGAACGAACGGTTCATTGCGCTTTTGCTATAATACTTAACATTTAGTTTTTTTTTTTTTTCTAAAGAAAAACGTATAATACCAGTGCTTGTGGTGTTGCTGTTTATGCTGTGAGCTGATGTTGCTGCTACTGCCGACAATGATCAACAACGGCAGAAACAGTAATAGAGAGTCGCCGCCGTAGATGTTTCCAGCCACAGCCGGCTGATGGTGTGGTGAAGCCGTTGTTATGGTAGTTATCGTAATTATTAACAGGTTTAGTCAACTGTAAATTGCTCTACTTTTGACATTAATAGTTTCTGTTTCTCTTATTGTTATCGCTGGTTGTTGTTGCTGCTGATGTTGTGATGATGTTGCTGCTGCTGTTCCAATGATTTCTGGTGTGGTTGTTATTGTGTCCATTTTGACAGGCTGCTATATGTTTTTGTTTTCTCTCTCTCACTCTCTTTAAATCTGTTTCTGAATAATGTTGTTTTCAGAGTTATAGAATTTCGAATTGGGACAAAAATAACGATATGATTTACCAATTTCACAGCAGACATCAATCTATTGAAAGCGTGTAGCTTGAGGCCACAAACTCATATACACTACAACATCAAGATTTTTCGGGCAACCCTCGTTATTATGCTGTGATATATTCGTCATAATTATTACAACGATAATCAGGCCTATGACATTTATGATATTATTCTCCCATCAAATAATGTTATTCTTTTCATATTTGCTTTAGAAATTGGCCATATTGAACGATATGATTCACGCCATATTTCAAATATATATTGGCTTGGCTCTATTAGTATTGTCGGGCTGTATTCATTCAAATGTTTGTATTTTTTTAATTCCAAAAATATTTAGTACTAGCGGAGCCCGGCGTGCGTTGCTACGCCAAAGAAAGTAACACATATGTATATCAAATGTGAAAATAAATTCGTGTAATTTATTGTAATGCTAATGGATTATTTTGGTCGTACCGTTGGGTGTATAAATGTACAAATTTTTTGGTGTACCAACTCAGGGATGTTGATGCTCTGTCGCGATTTTGTTGAAGTCGAGCTTCTCGTTGCTCAACTGTTTCCGCAGCTCTTACTTCGATAGTTTTCTTAGTCTTTGATGGCTTTTTTCCAATCGATGCCTTTTTTGGCGGCATTGTTAAGACGAATATACTTATTTTAATTGTTGGATTTAGGTACAAAGATTACTTAAAGATCTTTAAAGAAAATCACAGGCGTATTGTCAAATTGAAAAAAGGAACAAATTCAATCGTTTTCTGAATGTTAAACAAATTTTGAAACTGACAACATAGACATAACATGGAAAAAATGAACTTAAATTTTCATTTTCAATTTGAAATCTGGTTTTAAATAGATCTTTCCCGTTGTCCCGTTGTTGTTTAAATTCACCTTCCCCGTCAGCCTTCTAGATCTAAGAGACAGTATTGCGACGTCCCCTCCGCCCACAAACCCAAAATCTAAAATCCGATATTAAATTAGTCTTCTCCGACAGCAGTAGTATATAAAAACCAATTGTGAGCCTTCTTGCTCAAAAACAGCTTTGCCACGCCCTCTCCGCCCACAAACCGAAAATTTAAAATCCAACATTAAATTAGTCTCCCACATCAGTAGTAGCATATATGTACCAACTTATAGCCTTCTAGCTTTAGAAAACACTTTTGCCACGCCCACTCCGCCCACAGACCAATTCAGGATCCCCCGCTGTGGTATGCTGAATTTTCCCAGAAAGTTTCATTAAAATCGGATGAGCGGTTTAGGAGTCTATAAGCCACATACATACAAACATACATAGTCACATACATCCAATTTTATATATATAGATAGATAGTGTATTCTGACTGTTGCTGCTCTTTCTGTGCCCCCGTTCTTAGTTTTGCTTTTATTTCTTTTTCCGAGTGTTGATTTTTTTATTTGCATTTTGCCTGGCCTTAATATTTTCGACCTTGTGGTCTTGTTTAATGTTTGCAAGTACATACGTACGTAGTTAAATACGGTTTTAGGTGATTTTTTTTTTTTTTTTTTTTTTGTGAAATATCTATCACTTGTTGGATAGAAACGATATATACCGGAATATAGAAGCTAATACGATTTGCAATATTATTTCTTCTTAAACAAAATAAATAAAGTGCCAATAATATGAGTTAAATTGGTTGAACCAACAAAATAGAAATACAAATACGCTGTCCGACTTTCCCTCAATAAACGCCAAGAAAAGGTAACAGCCGTTAGGTTTATTAATTGCAATCGTTTTTCATAATTTCTTTAAAAACTATGTAGTGGAGAGAAAAAAAGATAAATCAAAACTGACTTTTTCCGTAAATCAAGGAGAGCAAACTGTGGACGGCCGTGGTCTGTTCCTTCATGGAAATAAGAAATTAAGGAGATAAATGTTAAACTGAAGAAATTCAAAGTAGTACATTTTAATGTAATGTAGATTTAAAAAATTAATAGTGATCATTACTCACTCAAAAACGTTTTACTAATTGTTTAAATGGAACAATGTATTCAAAGCAAAAAAGTAACGACAAGTGTTTTTTTAGTTTTTAAAATGTTCCACCGTGAATTGAGTTTCCAGTAGTCTTACTTACTAGTCTTTTTATCATTTCAGTCTACCAACATTTGAAGTTTTTTTTTATTATAATTGGTTTTAGATTCCATTCCGATTTAATATTAAATCATAAATATGATTTTTCATATCTAATTTTTTAATTATTGGAGTTTTAAATTGGAATTACGCCAATGCCTCGAAAGGAATAATGCGCCTTAATATATTTGATTGTCAGAACAACATCTCTGCACATACATTTTCGTAGACCAAACTCTCATTCGCATATACACATATCCACCTAATACAATATAACACCGAAAACAAGTTTTCCTATCAATTACCATTTCCTTGAATCGTTTTTAGAATTCATTTCAATGCGGGCATAACAACTGAGAACTGTTAAGAAAAATAAATACGTTTTAATTCAACATGTCATGATTTCATGTGACCACAACACTCACGCTACACCCAAGAAACAATTGTGAAAAAGAAGAAAACGTATGTAATATTTGTGTGGATTTATTATATAGAGGGTACTCCCTCCTAACGGACACTTCTGTTAGGCGAACCCCATAAACGGACACTTTTTCAGTATGTTCTTCAATCACCTCAAATTTCAAATTCTGAGACCCTTATGTGTCTACTTAAGAGAGAGAGTACACTGTAAATGCTAGCCTGGTTTACTAAATTAAAGAATAATTTAAAATATTTAATATTTTTAAAGTGGATTTAAATATCGAGATTCTTAAGACACTTTTTAAGAGTCTGAGGAGACGATTATACTCAGATCACCCGATGTGTACAGTTTGTTGTTTTGTGATTTCTAGTCGACATCTTTTTATAAACAAGTTTGAACTTACTGACTTCAACATGTGTATCAGTAATTGAAACTATATTGGCAAAATAGTTTCAGCTACATATATATCCATATATAAAGACAGTGTTGAATGCATTATCCGTGGAAGAGCTTAATTTTGCGATCTACAGTCGTTACATTTCTTGTATGTTATGGGTAAATAATTAAAATGACTATCGATAAGTCTATTATAAATTTACAATTAAGCTTTGTCTTTCCTTTTACTTCTGTCTTTGTAGGGTATCCTTATTGCTGGAGCTATTGTACTTTTTATATATTGCATGTCTACGTTCCATGATAGATGGATATTCCCAAGTATTTTATTGAATCATATTTCTTATTTTTGTTTTTGGAGCATTTACAATTAAACGTTCTTCCCATTTGTACATTTAAAAATTACCAGAATTTTTTTGGATTTTGCATTTGGCTATTATAAAAATAATCGATGAATATTTTGCTAGCCCTCTTTCCTATTTTATTTACTTGCTGTAATCTCTATTTTGAAGCTAGTTCTGTCTTCTCTTCTTCAACCAACTATTTTTGACGTATGTAGATTTTCATTTATCCAAGGATTTAATAAAGTTTCGTTAAAACGTTTTCTTGTTTCTCCACAGTTGTTCTTTTAATACAATCAGAAATTGTGTTTATTAGTAATGATGTATGTATGTATTTGTCGACGAATTTCTCAAAAACTGGCTAAAATTGCTCTGCCTATAATATATATCAGTGTATTCCAAGCTTCTACTATTACGTTTGATTTTACACGAGATCATATTGTGATTTGTAATTTTGCAGTTATTTTTGTTATATTCATAAACTGTAAAATATTTCTTGACAAATTATTAAAAATTTAATTCGAATAATATTGGTACAATGGTCCTCCTTTTTGCATGGAGTGCTTTCTTCGAGTGTTTCATACACATAAGTTATTCACTCACTCTGGACTATCGTTCAGAGACTGCAATTGTGCATGAATTTGTTGCACCATCATTTACAGAACATTATCAGTCAGCCAGTCCACCAGCAACAACAACAACAATAACTACAACAATCAGTGTCAGTGGCACATTGTAGAGTGAAAGATCACTTTTAAACTAAAACGGATATGAAATTCACATCATTCACATCATCTCATTGGTTGTGTCTGGTTTGTGTTTCTTGATAAATGCTAAATCTACCCCCCTGCCGCGGATGTTGGTGTATTCCAAGTAGTCTCTCGCCTGAGATTTATTCGTCTCTTTATTTATTTTAATATAAGGACTTCCTTTACAACAACAACAACAACTGCAACGGACAGCAAACATAAACACACACACAAGGAGAAGAAAATTAATTCCAAAAATCCAGACGAAAAAAAAAACGAAATGAATACATCCAAACAGACCAGAGCAAACACGCTGAGTAGTGAATAAATGTTAAATCGTCATTATCAGTTAAAATTAATGACTTGGGAGCCGCCGACATGCATGCATCGCCGTCAGTCCATACGTGTAGCAGACAAAACAAATCAAACAAATTGAAATACCAATAACAATCAAACAAACATTAATAATACATATAGGCGAAAAGAAAAACAAATAAAAACACAACACAATTTATATGAAACGAAAAATAATTGGCAAAAATCAAATAAAACACACACAAAACGAGTTTTTAAACTTTTGCAATAAACAATACAAGAAAAAAAAATACATTTCTTCCACTCAAAACAGGTCGCCCTCCTCCCATGTCCAACCATGTCGTCGTTTTCTTCCAACTAAATTAGCATTGACCATCATTTGTTGTAGTTTTTTTTTTTCTATTTCTGTACATGAATTTCAAACACTCGTTTGCGGGTATATCCCAACACTATTTTTTAGAGCCATCTACAAAATGGGAAAAGAATTTGCAAATGAAATACAAAGAAATCTCAGAAGGAAATTACACCTAGAATAGATCAGATAGTGTCTAGAGATGTTTCCAATCCAATAGAGTTACTCCCGGCATTATTATTTATGTTCCTCTTGTTTGTTTGTATTTTTATGGACAAAGGCCTACGTTCAAATCAGTGAAATAGTGAATTTGGAACCACGACGAAATACAATCGGGTGATTTGTAAGACAGGACAAAATAGACCTTGTGATTTGAAAACGCTTTTTAAACAGGCCTGAGTGTTCGCAAATCGTCACCATAAATAAAACTCCCAATTAGTTTCGGTAAATAAGTAGTACTTTTCACAATTTTTCATTTAAAGAACGAGTTAAACTGAAATGAAAAAGAAATTTCTGGCTCAACTATTAAAATTCATGTATTTAAAATTTAAATTCACTATTCATGAGCTAGGTTTAATAGAATTTATGATCGGAGTAGCACATAATTTCCAATTTTTCATATTATATTTATTTATTTCATATTATTTTTTATATTATTTTTAATGTAAATTATTATACCTTAAATAGTTTTTTGAATTCTTGGAGTAGTTTTGATTGTAATTTATTATAATTGGCCGTGAGGCTTTAAATTACAAAATCTGTGCAAATAAATGAAACGAAATGAAAATAATGATCTCATAATAAGTTCTATTTCCATTGGCCATATACGTTACCTCCTCTGTCATCTCTTAGTCTATCAATGGGCAAAGTAAGACCGTAAAAATTTACTAATAAGGGTGAATTAGGGACAAAATCTAAAGGGGCTAGGTATTCTATTTCAAAGAGAAAGTGTTGGAATTTGGTGGAGTCCATATCAAGGAAATGCAATGCTGCCAAATAATATTAGTTAATTTAAATTTTTTAATTTAATCAAATAAACAATTTTGATTTGTGTCATTAAATAAGAAGTATGCATGTGTTAATTGTGAACACAAAGTGTCATGACAACACAATTTTTTTTTTGAGGTAGCCCTATTTTTTTTTTGTAGAAGTACACTGTTTTTGATTTACATAGTCTTACATTTTGGAGATGGTTTCTACATTACTCACGTTATCTTAAATAATTAAGAGAGATATGGAGAGGGAACTTAATTTACAAACAATGGACATGAAGCAATTTCAAATCAACAGTAAGGTTAATTACGGGCAACCATAAAATATGTTTAGATTCCGAAATAGTCATTTTATTTAAGCAGACTTTTGCCACAATCATATGTACAATATAACTTATGTTGGATTACAATCGTTTTGTAATTTAAAATCAAAACAAACTACATTTCATGCTGGGTTATGCCAATTTTCATTAACAATAGTTGTTTCTTTGGCTATTTTTGTTTTTGTAAGTATCTATCACGTTTTGTTGTTATATCGTCATTGTAATTATACGCCTGAATAAATGCATTATAACATAAATTCAAACAAATGAAAGCCATTATTTTAAGTCGACTGAAGACTACGTAATTACCTACACCGTTGGATGAAGCCATATAAGTTTGTGACGAATTTAGTAACAGTCACAAAAGACTTTAAACTTTTCTAACAATAAAATATATTAATCGATTCTATCTGTAGGGGAATAAAACTGAATGTATATCTTATGAGTTCGAAGAATATCCTATGGATTTACAAATAAAAAGTACTCACATTTTTACCCATTAGAGTAACATGTAGTTCGGCGATGATCGATTATTGTTTACCTTTACAAATTTAATAAACTCTTGCGGTTATATACCCCCCACCCCTCCGCATTGTTAACTTATTTATTTATTTTTAGGGTGATTCATCGACACGTCACAACGTTTAGAATACACCGTGCCAACACACAAGTGGTTGCTCGCAATTTCCTAAAATGTTTATTAACAAATTTCAGTCTTTATGTGTTTATTTATTACTGGCGCTAATAAAACATTTGGCGATTGATAATGCAAATAGGAAATATTTGTTTATAAATGATCACGAGGGTGTTCATAGTAACAAATGAACCAGAATCAAATTGTTGCCCATTTAAATATATCTTCTTCTTAAAAACATAATACGAGTAAATTCAATAGATAATGTCAAATGATCATTTTGGTCACAACAAGATTAATCAGATCATCTTGGACTCCGTCTTTCCATCGCAGTATATATCTATACGACTTCTCAATATCAATGACTTCCTTCCGAAAGTCATTGGTCGCACAAAAAGACAGATGGACACGGTACGGTCGAAACGTTTTTAATTTTTTTAAATCCAGTAGCCAGTATCCAAATTGTACATATTACACCTATAGGTGTAAATTTTCTCAAAAGACAACTAAATCTGTGCCGATATCAGAAAACCCACTATTCCAATGTACACTACACTACAGCATGTTGGAAAACAATGCGGTCATTCTTAGGTAATTCGAATTGTATGTACGCAAAATTTCGTACAAATGTTTCACGTCGATTAAATTCTCGCTTGGTCAAAGGGTCAGTGTGATCATGTATTTTGTCCGTGCATGTGTATGTACACCTCACCATGGTTTGCTTTCATTGCATGTGATCGTGTCACAAAAATACGGTGCCATCACCAAAAAAAAAAAACAAATCTAAACACAGAGAAAAATGTGTCATAGGAAATAATGGCAGTAAAAGTGATGAAAATTACATACATTTGGTTAAATGACGCCTTAAAACATGTAATTATGAATTTTTAACGAATGTTCGCCGAGAAATTTCCTCAGACACAGACAATACCCACAGCAACAACTCGCACCATTACCAAAGAAATATAATACAGTCGCTGTAATTAAGGCATCCAAAAGGTTTTTGACACATAAAACAAATCCATGAGATAGTCAAGTCGGTCGTACCCCTTGTGGAAACCTTACAAATGCCAGAAAGAAAGAAAATATTTGAAACTCTAGACACACACACACATACATTTGTGAAACGTAAGAATGACAATGGCAAAGCAACGAATGAATGAGCCAACAGAAGCAAAACAACTTCCATGGCTGTGAAATATTATTAACCAGCCAAGCGAAAAATGTACACAAATTCAATAGGTATTTCTTATATTTCCATGTGAAGAGTGATTTTCCTTCATTTCCGACAAAAAATAAACATTAAAGACAAGAAAGACCGAAATCGAATTATTCCATGAAGTTGACAGCAAAAATTGATTTTAAAATAAAAATAACATCGGGAAACGTCAATGCCCACCGAAAGACCAAATAACGTAATTTATTATGGAATCGCATTGCGTACGATAATAATGATGATGAAGCGGAGGCAGAGGATGGGCGATTATATTTCATTCATTACAACGTTGGGACTGTTCACCACTCCACTTCAATCGTCCATTCATTTGTATACTCATCGTTCGCAAAGTGGGTGCCGCTGTAGAAATTGAAATAAAAATTGGATACACAACATCCAATTTACACACCCACTTGAATGTTTTCTTTTGTTTTTCATTTTTGGAGGGCATCTACTCCAGCCGCGAACAGTGAAGCAAGTCTCCGTCCCCCAGCCCATTGTACAGATCACATCATCCGAATTCCGACCATTTATTTACACAAGTTGGAAAAATGAATAGTATGCTCTTCCCAACGACTGAAATAGACAATAAAATTATAAATTTTATTACTTCGAAGAATGTCGACGATAAGAACCCCGAAAGCTTTAGGAAATAAGCTCATTAAAAAGAAGCATCAGTATTATTATGGTATCAATAGAATTTTCCCCAATTCTCGGGCGTCTGCATGTGTCAATATTATTGATACTAAAACTAAATTATGAAAATGGTTTTAGGAAACGGGAATCGTGTCATGACTTATTTCAAATGGTCTTCTTAATCATTTCCCGTCTACACTTTTCGACGGAGTGTTAATATTTTTGTTAGAACATATAAAAATGAAAAGATTGTGTCTGTAATTTAGTTCAATTAGTTTGCTTCGTGGAGGTCTTTTCATTCACAACTAAAACGATTTTTGAAATTGAAAAGAAAACATAAATGACTTTGAGGACGTTTTATAGGTAGCTGTGATTTGTAATTTTTAAATTGGGGAAAATTGCCTTTGGAAAAATGTTCAAATGAAGTAATACACAATTTACGAATACCATTCCACTGTTGAACAGTATTTTAAAAAATATTGCACATAATAGGTTCGTTAATTTTGGGAAAATCAAATGCATCCCCACGTGCCACTATTTGGTTCGTATATTTCTGCATTGAAGACCTTATTGGAGAGTATGAGCTGTTGGGCAAATATATCACAATCGAGTTACGTATCTGCCTAAATTGACTGATACTGATGCAGACTCCATGCAATTTCAAGAAAGACTTTTTTTATTGTACATTAGCATTTGGCCCAATTTATGTCAAAACTTCATTGAAAATAGAGGAAAAAATGATGCTTCGAGAAGGTTATCAGCTCCATGTAATGTTCAATACATAACCCTTTATGTTTCAATAAAGAAACAGTCTCATTTTTTACACTTAAGTCCAAAAATTTGGGACACGATCGTTTGTAGTTGCAGTAAAGATCGCAGTTGAGAAATTTTAATTCAATGGAAAAATATGGCAAATTCAATTAAATTGCAGTCATTAGTTTATCCTATTAAACTCGTATGGTCATTTTTACGGTCCTTACCAATCCAAAGCTGGGTGAATAAAACTTAATACTGATTTTGTGGAAACAGTGCGATAGAATTTCTCCATTGCGGTGAGAAATTTCGTGTTTTCTATTTAGCTTTTATGTTTTAAGTTAAATAATGTCTAATTTGATGACTGACGGCCTTACAGTCTATTTTTATAAATCGTTAAAATAACGAACCGAAATTCCGTTTGGGGTTTTGTAACACGAAAGTCTCTGTTAAAATTCTAATTAGCATTTTTTCTAATTGTGTTTTTATGTGTACTGGCTTATTGGATTCGTTAGAGTTATAGACACACCATTAATTTTCGTTTCGGCTACAGTCGTTTCTGTTCGTCTCAGACGTATAATGTTTATAAAAACTGGCTGTTAATCTACGTGAATCCGCGAAAATTTAATAATTTTTAAATTTTCCACTACTTGTGAGCCCCATCCCAATGTTATTTGTGATTTGTTTACATTTTTAAATTTATGATTATTATTAGTGTTTTTTTTTGTTTAGATATTGCCATGTTTTTTTGGCACTGTTCCCATACAGTCGCACGTACAAACACATTTCTGATTATTTTTATCGACAACAATTTCAATTTCGTTTTCTAATTTGTTTTTGGCTTTTTTTTAAGTTTATAGACCCCACCGCCTTCACAAGTCACGTTTCTTTTTTTTTGGTGTTTTCGTTGTTATGATGCATATTTGCTTCTTTCGTTTCTCTTTCTTTCTCCCCTCATTTGGAAAAATATTTGTACTTGCAATTTTTATGTTGCGTGTTTGTTTGACTTTTAGCGTTTTTTTTTGTTGTTCGTTCGACAATTTCATTTCGTTTTTCACAATCGCCAACTTTTTTCTTTGTCGTGATAAAAGAGTGAAATTATGGCGGTTTTCTTTTTATGGAAAAAAATGTCGCTGCAAGCTGTTATTTGCTTTGATTTTTACGTCTACTAAAATTTAATTACATTTATGGATATTTTGTCGAGTGTGATTAGCATTCAATTGTGATTAATTATTTCCAATAACGGGGCGGGTGTTTGTTTTTACATAAAATGTTATGGTGTGAATGTAATATATTTTTAATATATGTACATTCTGTAAACGTTTTTGATTTTAATGTTTTTATCAACTATTGTACTAATTACAATATTCTTTTCCTTTCGTTACAGGTAAATAACTTGACAAACAAAAATTTTGAATTTTTTTAAGTAATTTGTAAGTACCCGCCTTTAATAGACATCAACTTAAGTGCATAAATTATATTTTCATTTAATCTTCAATTATTCATATGCCATTGAGCTGCCTCATTACAAATCCCAACACAGGCAGGTTATTTTCATTTTATGAGCTTGGAAAATTGAATTACATTTTAGGAAATGAAGTAAAATCATTTCTTTCCAAGTTTACAATAAATCTCCATATCACCTGCTGGCCATTCTATTCGGCCCTTCTCCTTAGATTTGAATGAATTTATCTGAAAAGATTTTTAAATGCAAAGAATAATAATTTAGTAGGAGATCGTAGGAAAAAACAGCAATCCGATTTTATTAAAATCGATTTTTTTTAAACTGAAATAAATGTAGTAGAATTCCGAGTATGTTCTCTACCGGAAATTGAAGAAATTTTACGATTCTCTGAAAATTATATTTTTCGCTTTTTATTTTACATACAAATCTATAGTCCCTCAAGGAAATTAAGCCAAAAACAAACTTTCTTGCCCATTAACCTTTGTAGCGGTAAAATTAGCAAAGCTAGATGCAAAACACATTATGTAAGACGTTTCAAAAATAACACTTCTTTGCACATGGAAATGGATTCTGAACTTATTCTCATGTGACGCTTACTTGATTTTTGAAAATCCTACACTCATTCCAAAGATCCTAAACATTTCTGCTTCCTTTCCTGCAGTATGTCTTCTCATAATTATTTAGAAAAATGTATGAAAGACACCATTGCAAGGCCAGCGTGGAGGCTGGACATGGATCGAGCTTTTCTCCATAGAACACAAATCGGCCAATTATGAATTAATAAATCAATTTAATTAATTAAGCGCCTTTACTGCCTGGAAATGCATTAATTTTTAATAATTTATTATTTTCTGCGTACAATTTAGTTCAGTTTGTCCGTAGCTTGTCCGATTAGCAAAGCAGAGATAGTGGCTTGATATTTCAGAGAGAGCGAATTAAGAAATTAAATTAATTGAACATAAGAAGAACATTTTCGTTACAGTTTTCGTTAAGCCTTATGAAAGCCATTCTTTTGCAGGCCCTATCAAAGGACTTTTCATTCCAACGTATGGAAAGCATTCACATGTATCACAATGTGAGCGATTACTATTTTCATCAGGTGACGTCGTGTCTCCTGCTTATCAGAGGTTTCATCACTTTCTTGTTCAGCAAATAAACTTTGATACACACCAATTAGAAAGCCCACATCTATTAAATGAAATGTTTGCCATTGATTGATCTCGTATAATAGAATCAATTACAATACAACCTGTTAAATTGAAAGATATTTTAATAACTTTCTCCATTTAAAATCGCTGTGAAATTGTTGCCATCCAGATTGTTTTTGGGTTTTTGCTGGGTTTTCGTATTCCATTGGCAGCATTTAATTTCCCTGCCCTTTTTTTTATTAGTTGGGTCTTGTGCATTTGAATTCTGATTCGACTTTCACTTCCTACCACCGAACCCCGGTGAATGGAGTCTCGGCCCTCGTACCCTGCATTTTTGTTTTCGTTTTACTGCATTTCAACAATTAAAAAAAATATTCGTTAACATATATATCAAGCAGACCGACCTCCGACATAAATCATTCCTTGACTTTTCCCAATATATAATAGCCAGCATTATCCCGGTAGTTATATTTAAGTGCTTCATACCGAAAGGATGAGGCGGGAAGATAAATTGAAAATGCAATTTATGCTATTGACATTTGTCTAACTACAACAAATGGCGGTAGTTGTTCGTTCCAATCCCAAATTCTGAAATGTCTGCTCCTCCCACAATGTGGCGTGTGCATTAATGCGGGTTTTCACAAATTGTGGCTGTCGTTGGAGAGGAGGAAAAAGAGAAACTCTTACTTTTCATTATGACTTTTACTAATGGCCATGTAGAAGAAGAAGAATAAACGTAGGTATCTATGCGAGTTTGTACTTGTGTTTATTTTATTCCTGTCGGAGTGGAGTTTACGCTTCTTTTCATTTGCTTCAGTTTTTGGCATTAAGCCAACGTCGACAACGGCACCAGCACCGACTAGCGACTACCGACCGTCAGCCGACACCATTGTCTGGTAAAATATTTACGTTTTCCTTTTATGTCGTTTTGTCGTATTTAATGACAAAAGAACGACGGCGACGACGACAACAAACTGAAAAAATAACTTTTTTCTCTTTCATTACATTTTTTTTCCAATAAATTGAAAACCCATTGAAACTGAAAATAGTGAGTAGAATTCACTTCAACTCCCAAATCGAGCAACCATATTCTATAAACATTGGACATACATATGTACATGTGTCTGAGTATGTGTGTGTGTGGGTATATAATATCCGTATGTTGGGTTACCAAGAATACCAATAACTTCCGCTGTAATGGTCAGATAGAATATAAACGACATGGAATGCAAAAGGAAAGGTCCGTCGGATGTTGGCTGTCTCTGTGTGTGTGTGTCTATTCGGTTTGTTGTGATGTTTTTATTGGCCAGCAGCAGCTCAGCCGTTTGCCTTTTGTGGCTGTGTTGTTGTGCTTTTGTTTTCTATGCTATGGATGAGGCCAAGGTTACCTTTTTTACTCATTCATTCAATAGTCATTCGAAACAACCACTATCGAATGATTTTCGGTCTGCTGAATTTTCACTGGAAAAATGGGGGTTTTCCTTTTTTTGATAGTCTTTGCAGCAGCGCTGCAGTATGTGAGGAAAATCATCCTTTTATTATTTATCACCATTATCCTAATCGATAGGATACGTGCTTGAATCGATGCGGGCTTATATAAATTTAATTACACAAAACTATTTATTAAAAAGGATATTGGCTGACCACATCGTCGACTAGGTGAAGGCGATGGAACAATGGGCCGGAGAAGTTATCAGTATCATAGCACCGCCAGTATTGTAATTTTTTTCTGACATATGAGTAAAATTTTAGAAGCAAGTCATTTCTCGGTAGAAGAGTCTTTTATCCGTTTAAAGTAATGACATTCAGTTTGTAACATGGAAAAGGTAGTGTGGTCTCAGATTTGCAATTCTATAGTTGGAAAATTGTGATATTTAGTCAGTACAGTGGAGAAATCTATTCCTTGTACTCGTCTGAAGTGAATCTAACAAATCCTGAGCTCTAAAAATTCTATTAAATGTGGCTGCGTTGCAGATTATTATGTCACAAACAACATGGATTGTAAAGCATAAGTGATTTTTTGAATGGAGAAATTTGCAGAATTTGTAATCATTGGATATGGACTGAAAATCATTTTGCTCTATGCCAAGACAGTGGTCCGAACGTTATGTACAAAATCTTCCATAATATCGATTCCTTCATTTTTCTTACTCAATCCATACACTGCGCCGAGATATATTTTTTTGAATAATAGCAGTCTGATGATTTAAATATGTTTTTGGCTGCATTCAAATTCAATCTCTGACATCTTTGACATTGGGTCCGCAAACATATCAAATTGCTATGTAGCTTGTCCCGGGTACACACCAGGTACTGCATAATCAACCACGCAGACTGTTCCTGCTTCTTCTAGATATTCTGCATTAAACTGTTCGGTTGTTAAGTATTCAATACAATTTTAACACAACAGATGACTTTTAAATGCATTCTAACTAAACGAACGGTCTTTGAAATGCAGAACTGCCGGCACACGACCCTTAAACTAACAATTAAATATAATTCCTCCCCACCAAAAATAAACAGAAACACAATATGCATACACATACATACATACATATATTGTATTTACTATATACTCGTCGAACATACAGTTAGTTGCAGGATTTTCCTATTACAACCGATTGTGTTTGTTGTGCACTTCTGACGCTCATAGTTTTTACAACCACAATGCAATCTGCTCAATTAGTTTTTTGTTTCGGACTCTTCTCCGAACTGCTGCTGTTGCGGGAGAGTTGGCTAATGGCATAAACCAAATAAGGACATAACAGCATTAGCACTAAACATATGAGTAATCCGACGGTTAACCCTCCAAAAACCAGAATAGGAGCAACAAAATAGAGATGTAAAAAGGCAAAATAATAGAAAACAAATGGGGAAAAACATCCATTGAGAAACAATGAAACCACCCCCAATTACGGATATAGAAAACAGACGCACGCACACACCCACATGTATACTCTCCCTAGGAGAATCCTTTGTTGTACGGTTTCCATATTGCACGTAAGTACTCCAGCCATGCCACGTCAGACTCGTACTCGTAATCGTACTCACTCACTTACTCGTAGGTATTCTTGGAATAGCACACACTTGCATATGTTTACTTAAAACAACAATAACAACCAGATTTCAATGTTCGAGTACGAGAAAGACTTTATTTTCGAGTTTAAAGGATAAACAAAATGAATGAATGGATAACAGTTTACCAACATCAGAGATGAACATCAAATACTACAGATCTGTGAGGGTTTGTGTGTGAAGACCAACTGCGACTGATGATGACGGTTATAAAATGGACTGACTGACTGAAAGTCTGGCAGGCTCCTGTATGCCAGGATGTCTGAATGAATGAACATGTTCTCTCTCCTCTGTCCATATGTTCTTTCTGTTTTTCTTTGTTTCGGAAGCACAGCACAGCCGAAAGGATGGAAAAAGAAACAACACAAAACTGAGAACGAAAAAAAAAAACAAAAGAAAGTATAATTATTGAGAATGACAAATAGAAAGGAAAAAAATCAATAACAATATTGTTGCCATTGAAATGGACAACAAATGCTTTTTGGGGTGAAAATCTCAATGCGTAAACAAAATATTTGAGACTTTACAGAACATTTTTGTGCTAATTCTATAGTTATAGAAATTAATAATAAATAAATTATGTTTTGGAGAACACACGACTCATTGCCAGATACAATGTATTTCATGTTTCAACGTCCTTTACGCGACACAGTTGTAGCAGAAATTTCAGGACTTTCAAGTGGTAGTACATTTCACGCCAAAGTGCAATATTGTCAGTCGGTAGCAGCTAATTGACAATTCCTTCTTCGAATCTATCATTACATAAGGCATTCTCATCAACATCCCATTATTTCCATTATTATACACTCTGTAAAAATTTCCATGTTCAGTATATTTTTTTGTTTATTTCAACACAAATCATGAAATTCTTGTTAAAGCCCTAAAGTACACATTCCAACCACATTTTCATAGTCCATAAATTATCACAGAGTGGATATACAATCAAGCCAAAGGGCGTATCTTAATTTTCATTCTGTTTGATTATTTTTCAGTTTCTGTACTTTAAACTTAAAATGTCACTACAACAACGAACGAACGGACAATGCTTCTGATTTGTTTTATACTTTGTATCGTAACAAAATCTGAAATCAGTTCCATACTCGACGTCGTTCGTAGTTCTATTTAGACGACGTCTCTCGTGCAGTTTATTTTTCTTTTGCAAAGAGTTCCAGTGAAAAGTCTCACGCTATCACAAAATACGCGTCGTACACACAATGATGTCGCTGATGATGATGAAATGTGGGTCATAAAATGAATGATAAATTTATATAAAAAAAAAAACAAAAAGTGCAGAAAAGTTCATAAACATGGCTAGGCGGTGATTATCGTTACACCCTTCATTAAGAATGAAGTTATTTTCTGTATCGTTTATCATTTTGTATAAAAAAAGATACGACCTCAAATCTAGTAGAATTATATGCAACAATATCAGTTGCAGAATTTTCTATGGGATAACCACATTGCGCAATTGAAGACGAAAATATCTTCTGTCACTGGAATTCTATACAACTTTCAAAAACAGATTTAATACAGAAGCTAAAATGATGGCTCTTCTGCATTCGCATTTGATCGATTTACGTATGATATATGGTTGGAAAGTAAATAGCTTATATATATGTACAAAAATTGTGACTGTATTGTCTTGTTATGTGGATATTGTTGGTCATAAACCATAACATTGAAACATAATTCCATTGATGAACTCACATCGAAGTACTATATAGTTTTACATTGCTCGTATGTTAATTTTAATGTTCGCTGTGCCAGATTATCATACCAAAGACGGACATAAGTACATCAGACCCAATGTATAAACGGGAATACATTAAGAGGCATTAGCCATATAAAGTATTCTTTGCTAGTTAGTCATAAGTACTGCTTTACGCCGTTTCCGAATGGACATAGCCTTTTTTGAGAAGTCCTACTTACTTGTAAAGATTAATCTCTTGCTGGTAAAATATCGCTCACAACACGACAACATGGCCTGTGTGAAAAGATAGACCTGTCCAGTTTCGACAAAGGCCCCTTTAAATGAAACTTGACGATATCTATCAGATGTTGATATATTCTTCTGTACAAATTTCAGAATTGTATCACAGAAACATTTTGCTTCTGTTCTACCAATAACGATTATTTTTTGACAATTAAGATAACATTTGGATTCATAAAAGAGAAAAACAACTAATTTTAGTTAGAAAGAATGCTTTCCTCCCGTCATGATAGTATATCAAAGACCGTAAAGTAGGCATTTAACAAAAAACATTATTTGCTTTGAAAACCTTTCAAATATTGCCATGCCAATTACTGAAAGCTATAGTGTATAGCCAAAATAATGCGTCAAACAACGACTTGTGACGTCTGCCCTCTGTATGGTCTTCGAGTATATGTATCGATAACTTAGCAAAGCTAATTTTGTATGCGAATTGGTTCAATATGGCCATATAACGCTTTTATCGAATACAGCAGACGTCACGGTGTTAAGATTGTACACTAAAACAAAGGCCCGTATAGCCTTGTTTAGAGTCAAAATGTTGACATTTTAATTCATTTCATTGATTCTGTATGCCACCGTACTTGTCCAGAACAACTTTCAGACTAATCCTCGTTAATAAAGTTGATGTGACATTTCAATTGAAAGGAAATGCAAATAATTCAGCTTTGGCGTTTTATTTGTTTTGAATTCATACTAAAGATTTGTAGTCGTACTTGTATGTTTTATTTGCATTTCTGTTTGTGTTCTTCAACCAAAATATTTTCTTACCCTCGAAAATAACTTAAAAGAAAACAAAAAGAACTAAAGCAGGGTGTATTTAATTTAGAATTTGTATTAATGTAAAATTCAAGTTGAAACGAAAGGAAAACAACCCGTCGGTTTTTCTTTTTTGGTTGGTCAGCACTCGACGATTTCTGTGCGACAATATTTCACTTTTTTGTTGTTTTCTTTTAGTCTCTGCCAAAAACACAAAAAAGTAATGTTAAAGTTCTTGTCACAAAACGCGACAAGAGGAAAAAGAATAAAATAAGAATCAGTCTGAAAGTGACTGATGACTGTAATGTCGTCGACATCGCCATTGTCTCTATGTCACATTGTAAATCAGTCCTTTCTGTCTATTCGGTTCTTTCCTTCGGCATGAGTTCACCAACTGTCTGTGTCACTTTTAGACGAGCACTTATGCTTTCTTCTTCACTTGATTCTTTTCCTTCGTATGCTTTTCTTTCCGTGGTGATGCAAACGCACTGTGGTACACATACATACATTATATTCTGAGTTGGAGGTCAATGAGAAATGCCAACGTCTTTCAAGTATTACGTCTACATATGAAGCTGTTGAGAACCTAAGAATTGAATCCTCAAATTAATAAATGGCTAGTTGGGACGGTGTCAGTTATGAAAAGTGGTGGTCGGGTCTAGTTTAATGTGTTATATCGTCATTGGTAAATATTTATGCTATGACAATTTTCTATAGAACAAATTAATTTCAAAGATAAAGGCATTTTTTAAAAAGTCGTTGATATGGTGATATAAATTGTTTATCTACGACGAAAGCAAATCTCTTTAGAGCAAAGTTGCATAAGGTAGTTTCATAGCTTATGGCTTACAACCTCGACTTGGTTGAGCTAGATCACAGAGAACGGTTTGATTGGCATATTTAATGCCTTTGAATGCAATCACAAAATATATGCATATTGTTGTCAATAGACATCATTATAGTAAAGCAACTCATGATACCATTCAGAAAATGTGAGTATGACGAATTCCATGCATTGCATTGCTTGCCTTCTGCTTATCATTCATACCAATCGCAAAAGCAACGAATATAGAACGATTGGTACGAATGGTCTGCATGCATATTGAAAAAAACGTATTTTTTTTTTGACATAAATACGAAGATCAAACTTGTGAAATAAAACCAAATAAAACAATAAATGGAACATTTTGATATATTTTCGGTTAAAACAACAACAAAAAGAAAACACCAGCATTAAGTTTTGCCAAAATTTCTTCACACTGCATACTTATAAACACACCAGAGCAACGAATACTAAGCGAATGGTGCGAATGGTGCGATTGGTTCTATTTTTCGTTGCTTGACATGTAATGGCATTACAAAAATGAGTGTGCATAAGGCAATCAACAAAAACAACGAATGATAGTATAGCAATAGCATTAGTTATTGTTGTCGAATGAAAGCATGGCAAAAGCAACGATTGTATGAATGCGGAATAAAAACGAATAGTCTCAATCTTTTCTCTGCTAGATCAATTATCCGTTTGATTCAGGCCACTTTTATTTTTAATTTGATCTTGTTGTATGTTTTTTGTTCGAAAATGCAATTAGAACTGTACCACTGTGCGACCACGGTCATTAAATTGCATTCATTTCATTTTTGTTGTAATATGTTTGTTGATTTGGCTCCCTTATTTATATGTATGTTCATTGTACATATATTCTTTTTTATATTTATTTTTAGTTTATTTTTAATTTGAGAAATTACATTTGTTTAATGTTGATGTTGCTGCTGCTCTTGCTCTTGCTGTTCCAGCTTCTGGTTGTATGATTGCTCTGTATACCCACTAAAGTTAATGATGGGTCTTTAGAACAACAATAACAACAAAATGACAAAACAGCATGACAAAAGTTATCAAGACTTTTTTTGTTGCTCGTATAAGATCTGTGCTGTTTCTTTCTTCTGCTTATTTTCGCTCTGAGTGCTGTTTCATCTTAAGCCACGCACACACAGGTCTTAAAGTCCTTGAAAAATTTATCTTTTTCTTGTTTTATAACCCGAAGAAACAAGAGTGCATGCACAAGCAGGCATATGCGTGTTTATCTCACAGAATTTGTACAATAGAGTGAACGATGCAGCTAATATGGATGTACACAATGATATTTCCACCGGGAAGATAGCCAGCCAGCCAGACAGGCATTTGTTGTTTATCATAGTCACCATCATCGTCCACAGTAGCAACATCATCGTTGTTGTTGTGCTTGCATCACTTTTTCAACGTGAAGTACCAACAACAATATTAAGTGCCTGACTGCCCTGAAACACTAGAAGTTGCTGTGTGTTCCATGTGAAAGAAAGTCACTGTCACACGACCAAATTGAAACAGTTTTCAAAGTGTAGGCGTTTTTAGAAGAACTGCAGTGCAGAGGAGTTGATTAAAGTCCAAAACAGTACACAATACAATGCAACGTAGTGTTGGGTACGAAAAAAGCTGAAGCAGTGCTGATTGCGTTCCATTGTTGCACTAACATCTGGACATCATAAATCACACGGAGATTATCAGAAGTTCACCATAAGCACATAAACAACTGTATACAGACAAAAAAAATATATATTTCACCACCTTTCACACAATGAAAACATTGATTGGAGCGAAAAGATAATCTAAGCAAAAACTTAATAAAAACAATTAAAATTTAATGGAGATTTACATTGTTCTTGTTGCCAATGGCACATATTGTTTTCCCGAAGAACTAAAACAAGTACATAATATGTTTATTTGATTAACATTTTAATTGATCAACTTCAAAATCGACAAGGCACAAAAAAGAATCGACCATAAAATCAAATCTGTTTTCGGAGCACATAGTATTTGAGAGATATTAGCGCTTAACAATTGGAAAATACCCATTTTGACACAGATTCGGAAGTTTCAATTTACACTTTTTTAAGACTGTCAAAATTTGTGGCGTATCAAACGGACCATATCTGACCCTCCGGCAGCGTTGCCGTTGATGATACTAAAGTATCAAAATGATACTTTTTTTGGGTATTGTCACTTTTTTGATACTTTTTGTTTTTGATACTAAATTTGATACTTTTTGTTTTTAGATCCCTCTATGATCAAATCAAATGTTGATATAGATTATTTCGATTTAATATCTGAATTTAATTATAAAATTAAAGATGCAGATGAATTTGTGAGCGAATATCAATCTTTGGAGGCTTTAACAAAAGAAAAAACATGGCAGCGCCTTTTCCAAATTTGGGATGCTGAGGAGTTTTGGGGGAAAGTAGGAAAAATGAAAAATTCCTACAACGAGCCCTTGTTCCCTACATTAAATAAATGTGTGTCATATATTTTTAAACTGCCACCAGCAGTGCTTGCGCTGAGCGTATTTTTTCAAAACTTTCTCTTATCAAAAATATGCTAACAAATAGACTCAAAGTTCAGACCTGTAATGAGAGACTATCAGCTCTTAATTTGGTAGATACTGATTTAGAAGATTGGAAGCCAAACCCGGAATTAATTGACAAATTCCGAAAAAAATTATTCATTACTTTACATAAATTCGTATTTTTTACCTTGTTTTATTGTTCTGCTTACTTTGTACTTAATTTGAAGTAATTTTTAAATAAAAAAAACGTTTTAAAACGTTTTATACTGTTTTTTAAAAATGATACCTTTTTTTGGTACTTTTTTTTGAAAATGATACTTTTTGTGATACTTTTTGAAAAAAGTCAACGGCAACGCTGCCCTCCGGTTGCGATAAAAATCGACCAAATGGATCATTTCACGCAAGACCGACTTCTTTAATGCAAAAACGCCATTGAGAAAGAAATTACTGGTGAATTAGAATTTATTGTCTCGGGAACAATTTTTAAACATGGTTTATGAAAGCAGTAATACCGAGGGCATGATTTCAGAAAATGAAACAGATCTGTCGTTTCACCTTTGTTAAGATTAACGGCCTTACCCACGATATCTAACGAAAACCAGTCACTCAGCTTCGCATAAAAAGCCACCAACTAACTGTGGACGAAAATGCTTATGTTTTATTTCATTCGCATACACTTTTGTTCGGTTTAATGTTAGTAGGTGGCAAATCAACTGCTTGTCGCATACAAATAAAGAAAACGTTAACGTTCGACCGTGTTGTTTAGGCCGTAGGAGTATTTTTGTTACTCGAATGCAAGCTAGATTGATCGGAACTTGCTTGCTGTCAATCCGGATTTCATTTCGAATGTATTCCATATCGTAATCGTCCTTTTGATTATAATCCCCCACATTGGGGTTGCGGTAGAAATGTCTTGTTCAATTCATATTATTTTATTCTCATTTCGAAGTTGTCGCACGACTATGTATATGGTCACAGGCGTCTTCTTTATAGCATTTTATCCATCATGATCATGCAAAATCTAAGCCGCTGTACCATATGACATGAACGTTCCCGCTGCTAGTGCAGAGTCGCCATTATGCAGAGTCGCCATAGTACTTATCAAACGTTTCCTTGATTTTAGTCATGTTTTTTCTCCAAAATACTTTCAATCGACGCGAAATTGAACTTGGTTGTTAAATCAAAAATGTTCGAATTCTTTCATTCCGTCCGTTCAACGAAATTTTAAATCACTTTTAGATTCGGGAACGTAAATTGCTGGTCAGTGTTATAACAGCACACCTTAATTGTACTGATAAATGTTTGTGTAGATAAAATATATGTTTATTTATTTTAATGACATGCCATTATTAAATCACTTCCCCTGTAATTGACGATAGCCCACGCAAATGATCGTTAATGCAGACAAGACACACGTCCATGGTATTTAAAAAAAGGGTCCGTTACCCTTGACACATTCCTTTATGTCATCAACGTCAACATCATTATCGTTGTGAACTTTTTCTCTCGTGCTCTACTAAATGATACGTCAACGATGTATACATGGTTTGTAGAGATAAAACCGTAGAATTTAAATATTTCGTTAACACAAAATATAAAACACATACCCACACTCGAGAACAATGAAGCAAATTGATATTATTTTCCCGGCGTTTTTTGTTTGTATTGTTGCTTTGCAAAGTCAAAAGTGTTTCTTGAAGACGTGCCTGATAAATTGTTATGTCGCTGATAATATTTTATAGTATTAAAAGAATGTTTCTGTTTTCTTTTTAAATGTTTTCACGAGGGAGATGTTTCCACAATGAATGCAATTTGCAGTGGGAGCCTGTGATGCAACTAATGATAGTTCTTACTTCCACATACAATCACCCGAGGACATACATGTATAAATAGGGGAGTATAAATAACAAATGTTGAAAGCACACCCGATAAAATATAATGCAATAATCGTTATTTAAAAATGGTCTGCATGAAAATCTTAATTAAAATGCACCGGACTTAAAATGCATCAGAAGAACCTTGAAATTTTGACTCGATGATGCATAAATATGTCATATAACAGTAAATGGACACAATCGGCCCAGACACAGTTTCCCGTTAAAAAACTAAAAATCAACATTTTGACAATGTAAATTCTCGACTCCTAAAAGGCAACCAATGTGTTTCTAAAGAAGTTATACATGTCTGTAGAGATTAATCCCTTTTTCGTTAAGGGCCCTGAGAATGTCGGATAACATACCCACATTTAATTTTAGTTTCAGGTTTTGGTGTTTGGTAATCGAGAGTACCGAAACATTAAGTGGCGAAATCAAGTTTTCAATTGTAATCGTTACAGAGATAGATTTATTAATGTGACGCATGATTTTATGTAAGAATAAATTGACGGCCATAGATCCATCGATGTGGAATTTCCATGTTTCCAAATTCAAAATGTTCAAATGAAGCTGTTATCATGCATTGATAATGCCATTGGTCGTTAATTGATGTAAACCTCTACTCTATCCACAGTAATTGATGTCAGTCATTTCCTCGCCATTATACTCAATTGTGTTTGCTTCGGTACTTTTGCCAATTATGAGCCTAGATTGTGCTTGTCAGCAATGTTAAGATTTCTGCGGCAAAGTTATCCATCATTCAAAGCATTAATGTTGAATTTTCGATTAACATTAATCTCGCAAATATAGATGGTGGAAATGTACTCGTCCTTTATACTTTAAGATGCTGTCGTACGAATCGTCAACGTCCGACGTCTTAATTGTAGAGAACGTTCGTTGCAGTTTCTTAAATTTGAAATTCGGGTCAATGATCTGAATGTTTGTCGAAATACAGACAGACAGACATACATAGAGTGGAATTTGGTTTTGTTTATATTTAGGATTTCTCTAAATAACATCATTCTGTCTATCACATGCACATGTATTCATTCTCCCACCACATTCATTCATTCATTTGTTCTTTCCTTTATTCATTTGTTTTGTCTTGTGTGTAAACAATTTGAAGATTATTCACTGCTGACTCCTCATGAGACCGAACAAACTCGCTCCTAAATCATTTGCACTTGTGCGTCTAATCGTTTAAGATTTCACGATTTGATTTCATATACATATGGCATACGGCGTACGGCTCTGAAACATGTTCCGTGGTTCTTCATCCAAAGCCCATTGCATTGGGATGTGAATCAAACACATCCCACACCGTCGCAATGATGACATGGAAAATTGGAACAATGCCTCTTTAAGGTCGTAGAATAGAAACTTTTGTTGATGGCTTGATAGACGAGAGGATATGAAGTCATTCATTAAAATGTTTATAGCACAGATTTTTCCATTTTATTTTCATCGATGGAAATTCCAGTTGAGGATTTTTTCTGGTTGAATTCCTTCTCATCACCATTCCACCATCACTGTAAATAACAATAATATTATATGACTTATTTTTTTTTGTATAACTTGTTTATAATGTGAAATATAACGCTGAATTTATCTTCTATTCCACTTCTATTTTAGGCACACTACACAGAATTCCACACCGTGACACAGGAAAATATCAAATTAATTTAGGTAAAATATTATTAAATATGTATTAAGTAAGAAAACCAAATTTTAAACACAACAAATGTTCTTATCTTTCTTCTTCCACTTCTACTGTCTCATAATATCTCTTTCTTCCATGTTTAATTAAGTTCTTTGACTGTCACCAAACAAAACACACAAAAAACCGAAACGTCATTCGTTCATTAATCAGTTACTCCACTCGAAAAGTGCGACACGTTCCGTATGATGACAGAGTTGCCATCATACCTGCATCTTAATATTTACATTTTTTTTGCCCATTGTATGTCTAAATACGGTTAATATGTAATCAGACGAGTGGCGGAAATCTTATCACTTGACAAATAACGTGCGTGAAAAATAATCATATAAATAGAGTCCAATGAAAAAAATTACATATAATTGTATTTGTATACACTTCAAACAGCTTTTTGCTTGCATGTTGTTTATAAAGAATAGAGCGAATCATTTGATCGAGTGCATCTTAGAATCCTTATGATGAAATTGACCGTATGGGTTTTTTTGTTGTTCTTATCTTAACTCACGTGAGCAACGTGTCTTATTTGTCCATATTTGTTTCTTCGGGAGTACCACACGGAAGTCATCTTGGTCCAATATTTTGAATAGCTGTCACATTTTAACGAAGCAATTATACACTTCTCTTGTTCGACCTGTTATGGAATATTCGTCTGTTATATCGAGTCCTTGCTAGCAGTCCAGAAACAATTTCTCTTGTTTTGCTCTCTCCTTATGTGAATCATACTTATTAGTCTAGTCGCCGAACTATGGTAGATGTTGCATTTAATCTTATCAATGGAGAAACTGATTATGAATTGTTATTGTCTAATCTGAAGTTTTTTTGTTCCACCTAGATTATCTCGGATTATTCGCCCTTTTAATCGGCCACATTGCAGATCAAATTATGTAAATTTTCATTCATTTAACCGAAGTTTTGGTGAACTCGTATTATGAACACATTGATTTTCAAAATTGTGTCGTAGTAATAAAAATATGTTGTTGTAGAATTAACTATTAATCTTAGTAGTATTTTTATGTAGTAGAGTAATATTTAATTGTTGTACATTCTGTTTTGAGTTGTATATACTGACTGATGATAGTTATCTGCAGCCAGTTGAATGTGAAACAAAACCATGTCATAGTATACGATCACTTCTGGCAGGAACGCTGCATGGTGCGTACGCGGTCTCTACTTCATGGGATGGGCGATGATTTGAAACAGAAATATATATAATGACGATTTGGAAATGTGACGATTTGGAAACTAGCGTCCAGTGCACTATTCAGATACCACCCGTTATACTTAGTGAAATAATCTCGATTTATTGACTCTTGTAATTTTCGGTGTTTTTTTACTAAAAACCAAACGCTATCCTCCTATAAAAGATCTTTTCAGAAATCTAAAAGAAAGTCGAGAGGGTTTCCCATTCAGATGCCCGCTAGTTTTCTTGCACAATATAATGTGGACCATTGACAATAATTTTTAGATATATATATTTGAGAAATAACGTAATTTTGTGTAATGTTCGAGTGAAAAAAGTGTATTACTTGAAGATTTACTTTTGAATTACGTTCTATGTAATCGTATCTAAATATAAATTCCTTTCTGTATTACCACAAAATCACAGCCTATTCATGACTCAAACAACGGTCACGTACATACATATGTCACTTTGCGTCCGGAAACTGTCACAGTGTATGTTGTGACATAAGCTTGCTTATAAAACATTTCGGGGCAATATTCTTTGCTTTGCTAATTACAATAAAACCCCCCTTCTCATCTGTTCGCCCACTCTTCTACGCATTTACATTAAATGTCTGAGATTTGCTTGCAAACAATGCCGACTTATCATTTCCTCCATAACAAATCATTTGTCATACACATTCTTCTTTGTAGTCATACTTATTATTACATATTCTTTCAACGGCAGCTATTTAAAAAAAACGTTCTCACATCATTACATTGAAGAAATGCGAGTACATCGTAACCGGCCATGTACTATATGCATGAACGGATATGACCACCATCAGTGATCTTTCTCCGGAGATCCCTTGCGATTCACATATCCGCCGTGCCAATGAGTAGAACATAAAGAGGTTTCATTCATAGTATTCTGTATTCGTATGAACACAAATATTCAGTTTATCTCTATTTCCATGTGATGGATACAACGCGATAATAACGAATCGCCACAATCATCAACATTCGAGTATGCCGCATCGTGGAACATTTTGAGAAAACTACAAACTAATTCCAGAGTGCACACCACCTGGGTGGTCAAATAGAATACTTTCAGTAAAAAAGATGGGAAATACAAACCAACAAAAGTGGTTTTTATAAACATTTGTTTCATATTACATGTGTTTCCGTCAACATTCCATTAAGGAACAGAAGTGTATTAAAAACAGAACCTACGCTCCTTTGTGAATGTCCCACTGTGTACCGTAACCATAACGATTCCACATCATAAAACGAAAAGTATACATTTTGTGGATGTTTTATTTCATTTTCATGAATGAATTGATTTGATGTTGTAGTCTACCCCATTGTGCGTGTATGCACCATGGCCATTATTGTTTTTGTGGGTCAATATAAAATGAATACCACACAATCCAAATATAAATAATAATACGCTTTGAAAAATATTAACAATTGTTTATAGCCATTTACAGTTAGCATTTAATGTTAAATGTTGTTTCATAATGTGATGCCATTTATTAAAAACACACTTGGAGTAAATTATAGGGAGTTGTTTAAAACAAGTCGGATACAATTCTACTTTTGAACATGAACGAAACAAATCATCTTTGATCATAATATCGCTTATCGCCCACCACTGAAGCCGTTCCTTTTGTTAGAAGCAAACCGTTTATTAAGTTTCCTGAAAATTAGTGTGTTTTTCTGTGAGTGTATCATTTGTTTTGGTGAAAAGCCATATGTTTGTTTCAAACAGCGGAACCATTATAACTTCCGTTTCCATTTCCCCAGACTTTACAGTTCATTATTTATTGAAAATTGTTTTGATATTGTCCAACGCACACAACAAAGCCATCCAAATACACACACTTACCTACACATGTATTCTTGTCTCATTCACCTCTCGTCTGACATACAAATGCTATACGAATACATTGACTAATTTGTGTATGGGGCTTTTCATGGCGTTTTTTATTCACTTATTGTGTTTTGTAGTTGTTTTTTCAATTGTATTCCCCCTTAAACAGAACACTTTATAGGGGTTTTTCTAGATCCCCTAGATGTACTACATTGATACCCAAGCCATGTTCTTGAAGATAAATAGAATTTTTTTTAAATTTCTTCGCCATTTTTCAACTTGGGCGATAATTTTATATGTATATGTGCATGACATCATAAGGAAATCTAAAATATACTTTGTTCTATTAATAAATGTATACGGGTGTAATTGGTGACCAGAAAATGTAAATCCATCCAATAGGATTACAGAAATTATCAAATTTTTTGGAATACCACGTATTGTTATGACTTTTTTTTGCCAAAATTGTAAATTAAGTAAATAACACTAGGAACTCGCATACGTTATAGCTTTAGTAAGGGCTAAATACTTTTTCAGAAAAGAAAATAACCTTGCACATTGTGATAGTAAGAAATGTCGCAATCATCTGGAAGTATTTGCAAATCCTTTACGCGTTCCCCCTCTCAATTGAACCGATGTATATTCGCCCGCATGACTGTGTCTTAATTATTCATCCTCTTAAGCAAACATTGACAATTTGATTTTAATTTTCTAACCAGCTTTCTCGGGTTTCATTTCGTTTACACGTCATCAACTCTTCAGCTCTATTTGAATTTGAAATGAAATTGACCCACTAGAGACTAAATAGTCCACACTGAACTGCAAGATGCCACTCTCCAGCACCAACCACCCCCACCCCAGAAAAAAACGAATCAACCATGAAAAACAAAACCAGCAAACAAAAAACACGATATGCAAATAAATATTAACAAATAAAGACGACAAAAATTGGTTTCAGCACCGCAAGAGAAGATATTGGTTGGACGGTTCGTCGGTATGTCTCGTCATGGTTGCTATTTGTTAAAGATACACAGTCGACTTGGGTCGATTCCGCGTTGGGCGTATCATTTTGCTGCATTTGCGCTTCTTGTCCCACCGCTTACCATAGAAGTCGACCGCAGCAGACAAATGCGTTTCCTCTCCGCGTATCAATATCATCAACAGATGTGGGACTTCTTTATCTGACTGGTAACGGTGTCACCATTTTGTATGTGCATGCGATCTGTCTGAGACACTCGGTATAATAAAAGAAAGGATGGCAGAGAGAGAATTTCTATTGTGAATTCTTTTAATTTCTTTGATACCAAACAAATCGGTGATAAATTCTTTTTAAACAGAATATGTTTTTATTGTGTCTTTGTACCGTGAGACACTTTTTTCCATATGCATTTGAAATTTTCTCTATACGGAAAATGGTTTTGATAGCGAGTGGCGGACGAATGTTCACCCGCATGATATAATTCATTTTATTCACATCTACTTGGAATGGCCGACCTCCCTTCGAGTTGACAGAAAACGGAAGTTTGTGTTTTTATAAATGAAAAATCTCTACCAACAACAACACACACTTGTGTCTTGCTACAGTGGCAGAAGACTTGTAGTGGGTACACCAGAGTGCTGTAACAAAGGTTTCGTAGCTGCAGGAGAGTGTCCAGAATAGATGACAGGGATGTAGATCTGGATCAGTGAGACCATCTTTCACACAGTGTCGTAAACGACTATTGAGAGCAAACATTCAAAAGCTGTATGTCCAAAGGCCACCAGAGATAGGGCCTTCTGATATACGTCTGCCATGTGTACATAGCCTGACATAATCCATTGTCATGAAATGATCATTCATACATGAAATTAATGAATATACTGAATATACTGACAACAACGACATTCTGTTCTCTGCGTTCTCGCACCATTCCATTCATTCAGAAAATCAAAACAAACTATGAATGAAAGATGTATTGTGTAGAAGAAAACAAAATAGATCCCGATGACATATGAAGTGCATGTTGTTGGCATTATATAATGGACATTCCGTGCAATTTGGATAAATTTCTATGAAACTTATTAATATTAATGAAATCCAGCCGAAAGGAGTATATATACTTTAAAATATTTGCAAATATGGAAATTAATCGATACATCGATATACGACTCCCAAACAATTAACGTCTATAGTGGGGTTTTTGTCTTCATTTTACATTCTGTACATTCTCGTATTTTTGAACGTCCCATTTTGCGTAGTTGTTGAAATTGTTGTAGTTTGTATCTACAAATATATATTGAGAGTCTAATAGTAGAGTCTCCCATAGTATACAATAGCGATCGGTACTACAGGCGATTTTGGTCCAAACCAACACTCCGTTATTGTATAAATGAGAATATTGTTCAACTAATTCCATTAGGAACATATGTGGTTGAATGGAATGTGTCTCAGTTCGTTAAAAAATTTCTCCGTTTTGTTGAAAATTGTGCGCCTGCAAGTTGTTTTTTGGCCTTCCGCGTTTCCTCGAGCCCTATGGGTGTGCCCAAGCCTATGACTTGGATACTGATATTTTGTTCGCCCGTAATTTGTAGTAGATGTTCCTTCAGAAAGCTTTCTAATTATGTCGTAGACCGTTTCACCGTTCTCCAGCATTTACGAGGTGGAAAACAGCCGCTGAAAAAATGTTTGATGGTCTTATCCGGTTTCGAACCTGTGTTCTTCCACACCACGGCCGTCCAACCTATTCGCTCCAAAAAATGAAATACCATACAATTTATTCTGCGTGAAATTCGTCAATATTTGTTAATTAATTTACTTAATTTTTTGTGAGACCTTGGTATGTGAAAAATATTTATCAAAAACCATTTCTTATTCTCAAAACGAAGAAACACATTCGCATCAAAATAACATGGAAAAATAGAATCTTTCGTTTGTAGTTGTACAGATATTGTTCGCAACAAAGCCATCTCAGAAACTGAGGAAACTTTGAAACCTGTAAACGAACGAATGTACAGTCCAGCCTTACTAAGCCCACATAAATAGACGACATTCCATGCAGTCACAGTGTGAAATATGTCTGAAGGTACGTGTACGTACATATTCATAAGTACCTTCACCATGAATAAAATGGAAAACGTCCGCGTGAAGCTTAAATCATTTGAACAAAAAGAAAAGAATTCTTTAATGAACGAAGAAATAACACAAGCGGAAACAAGTTTAGTTGAGATTTTCTCTCGAATAATTTACGAAAGAACAACAAGGCAGACAAGACGATTCACAAATCATAGCAACTCTTCGCTTTTTTTCATTTGTTCATTTTTTTGTACTTTCTTTGTCTCTGGTAATTTGTTGATATTGTTTTTTATTTTTGTTGTTGTTTATTGTTGTCGTTCTTCCTGAAGAGTTACTCCATACTTACTGTCGCTTAGTAGACGGTATACGTACGAACGTACGATACACAGGCCGCCGCCTAGCTCAGAACATGCATTCACCGAACGAGATGCGCCTCATTTCACCTTGGCTTTTTAGAAAATTACCTTGAAACTATTATTTTTCATTCTACTCGAGACGACAATGAATGCCAAGCATCGGTCTGTGCAATTTGTTTGATGAGAAAAGTGTACTTGTCGGAAATACAGCCATACATACAATATGTCACAAAATTCTACATAGTCTTTTCAAAATTTCTGAGCTAGATACAGAAATGTGAAAATAAAAACGATAACAAAGCACAAAGCCGAAAAATTGATAATTTACGGTGGTGGTGACTATGGTCCCATGCAGCGTCTGAAACAAACTTAACAAACTAATTAATTGTAGTCTTTTCAGTTATCGCCAATCGAATGACGCCTTTTATTCATGTTTCAGTACAATAGACGCTTACATAATTATTGTTCAGTATTACAGGCTATGTTCAGTAAATCCTAGAAAAAGCTAACAGAGTTGCATTCGAATAGTATAAACTTTCAATAGTTCTAAACTATTCTACTACAAGATTCAAACTATTCTACTACATAATAAATAATTATTCTACTTTTAATGGATTGGCCAAAACGAAATCTCGTTATTGGAGAATTTTCATGATCAATCCTTGCATTTCGATTGACAGTTACTAAAGGTGTCAGCGAAATGGTGAACAAAATGTACTTAAAGTCAGCTCGCCTTCTTTGACACTCTAATGAAACAGGTACGACCCATACAAACCGTCACCAAAATCGGCTATTCGAAAAATTCATTTAGTTCAAAATGGTCTTGGAAAACATAATCTTGTCACCTAAAATTAATATTATTGTTATTTACAGTCGCGAATATTGGCCTCTATATCTTAACAAAAGCCCCCAAAATTCCATATTTAATAATGGAAGTGAAATTTCTTCAATGAATTGTAAATGAAAATTAAATACTTGAGACGCATACAATTTTGTAGATAATCCAACAATCATATTTAATTCGTCAGTCACCCGAACGTTTCTAGGGAAAAGGGAGTGGTCATCACAACAGCATAGTTGTACGTATTCCCCCTTTCACGGAAAACTTGTCCTAAATCAGTGAGAAGTGCTCTAAATAATTTGTATACTGAATTGACAGCTCCGAACGGCTAATGCATTTTCTATTACCTACGTTCACATTACTTACTGATTACTCTGTCAGTCGTAAAGCTACCGTCATTTACAGACCCGATTACAACATTTAGATTTGTATGCAAACCCATTTTAATAATGTATACTTACTGGATACTTTTCAGTTCCTACTAAACATACAATCAGAACGGTCAACATTGTGAGCGATATATGAGGGGTATGTAAACTTTTGTTACATAGTGTATGGACATATGTAAGGCATGTACATATGTATGTACTGCTACACTTAATACTCCTCTTGGAAGTTTCCAGCTTGTTGTGCTGTGTTTTCCTTTTAGAACAAGTTTGGTTTTTCTCATATTATATCACCACCAGCCATTTGTTGTTGATGTGGATAGATCCATATGTTTCTGAAAGATACTATTTTCTTTGGCTTTACGATTATTGTTATTCTGGTGGCTGACAAAAACTATTCGTTTTTATTGATGTTTTTCTGTGTTTCCTCTTTCCAACACTCGTCGAGTTCATTCTAAAGTAGATTGGGTTGACTTGTACTCACACTCGTTTGCCTCGTCGCATGTATATCTCATGTACTGGTTTGGAATGTTTTCTTCTTCATGATCACCACTACATTCCAAGAGGAAAAGTCTTTTGAAGAGCTTATGGTAGTTGTTGGGCGGTTTTGTTTTGTACTTCTTCGTTTGTGTTTCTTACTTGTACCTTATCTGTATCTATTATTTAAGTATTTGTTGTGGTACTACTAAATTATTCATTATGCAGCTGGAAAGATGTTTTTGCGATACTTTCATTCATTCACTTGGAAATATATCCCTTGAGGATATGTCATAGTTTTCGAAAAGGATACTTCAAGGTCATGTTGCTGAATTTGAAGAGCCATTTGAAATTGAACGTTTAAATGAATGAAAATTCATGTTTTTTTTTTATTAAATATGGGAAATGGTGTGAATTCTTAAAACTTGTGGGCTTTCAAATAATGTAGCACATTTTTCAGCATCACCATATTGCACTCGGTTCGAACGAAAAATCTTTTAATAAAACGAAACTTTATCATCGTTTCTGTGAACATATCGCTGATCCAATAGCAATACGGCATGCGTCAAATAATTACACGACAATACTTCAAATAAGAGTACACGAATTTTTGATTTAACAATTTTCAGTTTTAAGCTAACCTTCTTTTAATATACCATTATTAATTTGTCGTCTTTTTCTTTGCAGAAGCCCTTCTACAATCACGACCTCTACCACACATACCCGCTGGTACCACGCTCTTGGGCGGTGTGAGCGAAACCTCCGATCTATTGGGACAAAGTCAAGACGGCATTTCGCTACACACCACACAATCACATAGTCAAGGACATAGTTCTACCACATCAGGTTTTGAATCTGCACACAGATGGACTTCCAAAGAAAATCTCCTAGCACCCGGTCCCGAAGAAGACGATCCCCAACTATTTGTTGCACTGTACGATTTTCAAGCGGGTGGTGAAAATCAACTGAGTTTAAAAAAAGGGGAACAAGTTCGTATATTATCGTATAACAAATCCGGAGAATGGTGTGAAGCGCATTCCGATTCCGGTAATGTGGGTTGGGTACCCTCAAACTATGTGACACCACTAAACTCATTGGAAAAACATTCCTGGTATCATGGTCCCATATCGCGCAATGCTGCCGAATATTTGCTCAGTTCGGGTATAAATGGCAGCTTTCTGGTGCGAGAAAGTGAAAGTTCGCCGGGCCAAAGAAGTATTAGTTTACGGTAAGCCTTGCTGATACATTATCCATTAAATATCTGAAATATATTCTGTGCATTCCAGGTACGAAGGTCGCGTCTATCATTACCGTATCTCTGAAGATCCGGATGGTAAGGTATTCGTTACAGCTGAAGCCAAATTCAATACTCTAGCCGAACTGGTACACCACCACAGTGTCCCACACGAGGGCCATGGACTGATTACACCCCTTCTGTATCCAGCACCAAAGCAAAATAAACCAACAGTATTCCCCCTAAGTCCTGAACCCGACGAATGGGAAATATGTCGTACTGATATCGTTATGAAACACAAACTGGGTGGTGGCCAATACGGTGAGGTATACGAAGCCATATGGAAACGTTATGGCAATACCGTGGCTGTAAAAACCCTCAAAGAAGACACAATGGCCCTTAAGGATTTCCTCGAAGAGGCAGCCATTATGAAAGAGATGAAACATCCCAATTTAGTGCAACTAATTGGTAAGTTACTCCTCCAAACGAAATAGTTGGAGTAGAAGAAATGCGAAGTTGAAGCCAAAACTGAAATGAAAAATAAGAAGTAAAGCCAAGTAACATTTTATTAAAGACATAATCAAATTTGCTAAAGAGAATCGTTAGTTGGTAGCTGTGTTTGTGAGCGAATTCTTCCATGCAAATGTACCATAATTTGTAGCCAGGGGATACGATTGTTGTGCTTCCCTTCACTTCGGTTTTAGCTCCATTTTTTTGTGGTGCATGTAAAATGTGTCTAAATTAGAGCAAAGGCACAACTCTATTAAGAGCAGATAATTATTTTACTTGTCTAGTTTTATGTACACATAGAAACAAACAGTTGTGCATAATTTAATGATGATGTTTATCATGCAGATTATGAATATACTTAATTTTGCTCAGTTACAATTTAAACAAAATTGCATATAATTAGAAAAAAATTCGTACTCCTCTGCTAGAGGTGTCAAAATCTTTACAAAAAAATCATGATATGACAAGTATTTGGTTATAGTTACGACACATTCGTTGCAGAGCATCTGATGATGATGATGTAAATTAAAACAAATTTTTAAATTTTTTTTAATTTTGCAAATATGTTTCAAAACAAACTACGTACAAAACATCCATTGTTAGTTTTGAAAAATATCCACGCTATAACGTTTTTTTATACTTTTGACTTTAGCAATTTCGAAATTACTGGTAAATTCTGGATTGTTTTTATAACTCTTGAAATATTAAAAAAAAAATTTGCCAGCAAGATAGAACTTGAACAATTAATAAATAAGTTCACAACAGCTTATTTTCTATCGTGGAAACTAAAGGAGCTTAAAGTGATGAATTTGTACTAATTAATATTTAAAAATAGTCATACGTTTACTTACATTGGTATTAATTGGTTATGAAGACAAATTCGTAAAAATATTTAGATTTAACGATATAGAAACATTTTAAATTATATATATTATACATTTCTTGTAAATCCTTAAATTTCAGGTGTATGCACGCGAGAACCTCCCTTCTATATAATCACCGAATTTATGTCTCACGGCAATCTGTTGGATTTCTTGCGATCCGCCGGTCGTGAGACTTTGGATGCTGTTGCTCTACTGTACATGGCTACTCAGATAGCTTCGGGAATGAGTTATTTAGAATCTCGGAATTATATACATCGTGACTTGGCAGCCCGTAATTGTTTGGTGGGCGATAATAAACTGGTGAAGGTGGCCGATTTTGGTTTGGCTCGTCTGATGCGTGATGACACCTATACGGCACATGCGGGCGCCAAGTTTCCCATCAAGTGGACCGCCCCCGAGGGATTGGCCTACAACAAGTTCAGTACGAAATCGGACGTATGGGCATTCGGTGTGCTATTGTGGGAAATTGCCACATACGGTATGTCACCATATCCGGGCATTGATTTGACCGATGTCTTTCACAAGTTGGAAAAAGGCTATCGCATGGAAAGACCGCCAGGGTGTCCACCAGAAGTGTATGATCTAATGCGTCAATGTTGGCAATGGAATGCGGCGGATAGGCCGACATTTAAGAGCATACATCATGCTCTGGAACATATGTTTCAGGTGGGTGAAATATGGGATGGTTGTGGTGTTGTTGGTGGTGGTGTTGGTGTTGGTTACCTTGTAGATGATGATGATGATCATGATATTGACGGTGACGATGAATACGAAGACGATGGCATTGAGCTTTGATTTAAACTCACAGAAGACCGTGAGTGCGCAAAAGATCAAAATCATGGCTATAACAACAATGCTTTTCTACATTGTAGAGAACATACTAATAACAGACTAGAACTCAATTGTTTAGATAAAGCAAATAACAATAATAATGGACAACCACATATTAATTTCTTCGATCTGCAGGAATCATCTATAACAGAAGCGGTCGAAAAGCAATTGAATGCCACGACGACCACCGCGTCAACGACAAATATCGTTCAAAGTTTAACGCCACAAATGGCTAAAAAGGGCATTCAAGGCAACGCGCAAGCGACAGTGATAGGAGGCGGAAGTGGTAGCGGTAATAGTGGAGGAGGTGGTCTTACACCAGGTGGTCATCACGATCAGCAAGCCAGTACACCAATGTCGGGTAAGATGAACCTTAATTTAAATGGTTACGTGCGTATTTAAAAAAAACTTTACAAAGTCTGATAACAATATTTGCAAAAAAAGATTCCCGTTGTTAAAACGAATATTACTTTTTGTTAAGACCGAAGATTTCAAAACCAAATTTGACTTCTGCAAGTGTTTCCCTTAGTGGGAAATGGGTACGATATTCTTTTATACTCTCTGATCGTCACCGAAATTTGAATAGTCAATACCTTCTTCTTACAAGGAGTTGAACCTGGATTTCTAATGCTATAATGCACATCAAACGTCGTCAGTCAACACGAAGCTAGACTCTGCCAACATAAACGAACTTACTGTATTAAGTTCCATCTTCTCGTTATGTTCGCTGAATTTTTGCCGTTGAAGTTCTTTTAAACTGCATATGTTTTTTAGTGTCACAGCCGACAGTGTGTTATCAGATGTTGTAAAAAGTCCATTCTGTACAAACGGCAGTCCAGGAGTGAAATATTCTGTTTTGTTTTTTAGAAACTGGTTCAACATCTACGAAATTGTCTACATTTTCAAGTCAAGGTAAAGGAAATGTGCAAATGCGTAGAACCACCAATAAACAGGGCAAGCAGGCACCAGCACCACCCAAGCGAACAAGGTAAGCTTTTAATACGTCATGTTCTACAGCTGTGTGGTATTAAGAGCATATTATTTATTTTCTCTTCAACAGCCTCCTATCATCAAGTCGTGACAGCACTTATCGTGATGAAGACCCGACGAGTGCATCGACCCGACAACTGATCGACGATATGCATACAAATGGTAAAACAGTTTACAGATCGTTTACCCTAAGTAGAAATTGTAAACCCTTACATTCGACATATTACTCTGCTTTCAACAACTACAACAACAATATCAGCAAAAACAATTGCAATAACAGCAACAACAACAACAATTGCATTGTTGTTAACTCTTCTTCTAGTACACAAAAATTACTGAAAAACGAAATTCAAAATTGCTCTTCTACAAATAATAGTACATGTCCTCCTCCTCCCAATCCTTCAACGGGGTTTGCTATTAAAAAGTCCTCTTCATGCAGTAGTTTTCTAGTTGATATATTATTTCGAGGTATTTGTCCGAAGCGCAGTAAGATGAAATGTATTTTATTTTTTTTATACTTATGGTTTATTGTTTCTTCCTGTTTCGTTCTATTACACTGTTCTGCAACAAAATCCTACTTTGGACGAAACCAACTGATCCTTATGTAAAATGATCTCCTGAATCCGAATTGAGTGTCCGTTTTGCCCCATCACGTATGATATTGTGAAAATTAATGAGTCTCACACTCGTTTTTGCCAAAAAAAAATCATGAAGTACGTACTGTAACATTTTCAACGTGATATATTTTCGATAATCCGTCGAGAATTACCTGTGTTATAGCAGTTTTTGTAAAAAAAAAAAACATATGTTATTTTCTTACTGTAACAAGTTACATGTTTAATTATAAGTCTCGGTCCTACTGTGAGAAATCATTTTCACGATATCTCGAAAACTATACGTTATGGTACAAAACGGACACTTAATTCGGATTCCGGAGATCATTTTACATGAAGATCAGATGGTTTTGTCTAAAGGTGGGCTCAAAAGTTTATTTTTGCAGAACAGTGTTATCTTTTTCGTTTTCTTTCTATTTTAATCTGTTTTTAGTTATTAGAATATTTGTTTAACACTTGGTTTGTTATTTTGTTCTGTATCGTATTTTGTTATTGGTTAAATACTGTTCAGCTACTAATAGTATACAATCTAACAGCTTTTGTTTTGGCTTTCGATATTCAGTAGTGTATTTACTAACACCAAATCTTGTGGAAGGTTGTGCATTTTAACCTTCTTGTCTGATTATGACAAATTTCAACGACGCTACAAGTTTGGGATGATAATCATATTAATTAATTAAGTAAATATCCGCTGTCTTTTGAAACAATATGCAATTATTACACTAGTCAATGCGATTCATAGAATTTTATTATTGATTACCGGGCAGAATGATTATTAACTATTTCAATATAAAATTAATGGAGGAACAACTAAAGTATTACGTTTTCCCTTCGCTAACTATGATGGCATTATTATTCCGTTCATAACATCGGGTTTCTATATAGCCCTCCTAAGTAAGAAGTCACATCTGCATTTTGGTAGTTCTGAGATATTAAGCTATTACGTTTCTTATCTTTCGCTCTTTAAAATAATGCATTTTTGAAAAACATGAAAAATGATTTTAAAAACCTTAACACAAAAATCAGAATCTCATTCACGGCGCTTCTGACTTCGTTTCTGGAATGATTTTCACTGATACTCAGTTAATTTTCATTAAAAATACTGACCATGTAGAGATTATTAAACCATTTTCAAAATTCCGAAACATACGTCTAAAAAACAAGCGCTATATTTTAGAAAATACCTACTGATATTTTGAAAAAAAAACCTTTTTTATCGTTTACTGTTTGGTTCAATTCTTATTTTTATTTTATGTGTGTATTTCATTTGTACTTCTGTTTTTACATGAATTTACTTGCTACGCTTTGGAATGTGGAAAGTGGATTGAATGGTCGCTTTAACCTCGCAATGATTTAGAACACAAGACTCATTTTTTAACCCTCTATAAACTTCCCTTGTCAATTACGTTGTATAACATATCTAAAATTAAATTTATTTTTTCTTTAATATGCCAACAGGCCTAACTCGTGATATTAACAGTCTCAATCAGCGTTATGATTCTGAAAATGATAATACTACCGGTGGTGATCCTGATACCGACCACACTGGTGATAGTTTGGAACAGAATCTTACAACCAATCAGCAGAAAATGCAACATTCCATGCATGTTGCCGGTAGTAACATTGCAGCCCGCGGAGCTCAAAGTCATTCTTCGTTTAAAAGACCCACACCCGTAATGGGCAATCGAGGCTTGGAAACACGCCAGAGCAAAAGATCTCAACATTCAACAAGGCCAGAAACGTCAGGCCAAACATCAAGTATAGCTGCTCAGCCTATACAAGTCGGAGCTTTGGAAGTGATGAATGTCAAACGAGTAGTCAATCGATATGGGACTTTGCCAAAAGTACAGAGAATAGGACAATTTTTGGATAGTCTGGAGGATTCGATCGAGGGTACGCCAGGTGTTAATCCACCACAACAAAATGCCAATTGTGTCACTAATGGTCATAGTGGTCGGGCCGTTGGCTCTGGTTTGAAAACTCCCGCCGCTATTCCACCTTTAGCTGCTCCATTGCCTCAGCAAATGATACGCAGCAACTCATCGGGAGGCGTAACCATGCAGAACAACGCATCTGCCAGCTTGAATAAACTACAACGACATCGCACTACCGCTGATGGTAGTAGTATGATGACATTCTCTTCTTTTCGGGGCAACAGTTCAAGTAATTCTCCAAAACGCAATCAGCAGCCGGCATTGGCTAATTTGGAATTTCCTCCGCCGCCATTGGATTTACCACCACCGCCTGAGGAGTTTGAGACAATGCCTCCACCACCACCACCACAACCAGAATGTGATATCGTTTCTCCCTTCCCCATGCAACAACAACAGCAACAATCGCACTATTCATTAGGTAATTTGTCTGCTAAAACTAGTTGTAATGATGTTTCCAATACTGCACCCAGTGTGGAAGAGGCAAGCTCCAGATTTGGTGTGTCATTAAGAAAACGAGAACCTTCCACGGATTCTTGCAGCTCATTGGGCACTACTGCTGCAATTACAGCCGTTGATAATAATAATGGTAATCAAAGTCAAGAAGTAAACATGAAGGAAAAACTCATGGCAGAAATAAAAGACAGGCAGGCTAAGGAGACTACTTCTGCGTCCGCAAACATTCAAAATGGCAATGCCAGCGGAGTTGATCCGGTATCTCTGTTAGTCAGCGAATTGGCAGAAAGTATGAATTTACCTAAACAAGCAAAAGTCGTCACCAATAATTCATCACCGAAATCTCCTGCTTCGTTGGAGAATATCGCTAGTAATTCGAATACCTTTAAAGCCCAATTGAAGAAGGTGGAACCGAAGAAGACACCCACTCCCACTCCGAAGGCCGACAACCAATCAACTATTATTGACTTTAAGGCTCACCTACGCAAAGTAGAGACAAAGACAAACGACGTAAAAGAAAAGGAACTTAGAAAAGACTTTGAAAAAGACGTGATAAATCAAACCAAAATCACCACAGCTCCGACGAATAATTCCAAACAGATCATCAACTCCGGTTCATCGACACTGAATCGCAAAGACGATAAGAAATTCGCTGCGGCCACATCGACATTAGCAACCACTAACACAGCACATCAGACACAAAAGACTGAAATCAAAATTGATTTACAAACCCAACAACCACAACAGCAGCAGCAAACCCAAAATGCCAACACTACGAATGCCAATGTGACAGAAAATACGGTTGAAACACCACTGCAGCAACCAGAGTCGGTAGAGGGTGGTAAGAGACGTAGTACAGGTAGTATTAATAGTTTAAAAAAATTGTGGGAGCAACCCGGTCAAAGTCAGCCAGATTATGCATCCACACAAACTATGCAAGGGAATACCAGCACGAATAGCTCCAACCAATTATCACCAAAATTTGCATTTAAATCCTCATCGACAGGTGCAGGTGGTCTGACTACGCCCACTACTGCCACCGCCAATAATTCGATATCCACCACCATACAACAACGCACTCAAATATCACCTCGATCTAGTAGCAATAACAAACCACCACCACCCATGCAACCTCCACCACCTCCTCCTCCCCAACAACAAATACAACATCACCAACAGTCCAATCCCCATACCACCACCACAGCAACTACACATTTAACCAATTCCATTTCAACACAATTTACAGAACTCACCACTACGAACACATCCAGCAATAATGGCATCGCCACGGCCGAACAGCAAGAAAACACAGCCACACACGGCAATAACGATCTCATGACACAATCAATGTTTGTAGAAAACACCAACTCCACGACGGGCAACAACAAACTCACCTCTTCGACTATAAACAAGCCGGCTGTGCCACTCAAACCCACCAAACTTACCATCTACGCCACACCAATGGCTCAGAAAATCGCATCAGCCGGAGGCAACACAGACATTTCGACCACCTCCACCAATTCGGCAACACAGAATTCTACTCAAATATCTCGAGAAAGTATTTTGGAATTGGTCGGTCTTCTGGAGGGCTCTCTCAAACATCCCGTCAATACTATATCCGCATCACAGTGGCTCCAATTAAGTGATAAATTGAATATTTTACAAAATTCTTGTGTCGTCTTTGCTGACAACGAATGCATGCCACCACATTCGAAATTTCACTTCCGAGAATTGGTCACTCGTGTAGAGACACAATCGCAGAGTTTACGTACGGCGGGTACGAAAAATGTCCAGGACAATGAGCGTTTGGTGGGCGAGGTTGGCCAATCACTGAAACAGATAACGAATGCATTGCATAGGTAAATATTAAGAAATGGGGCGGGCGGGGAATTGTGGTTAGATTCAGAAGGGAATTTCATAAAAAGACAGAAATGAGATACATATGAAAACAGTGATGAAATGTGTGTGTGTGTGTGTGCGAGCGATATCCAAAGAAACAAAAGACAAAATACTCTACTTACTTGCGAATACTTACGAAATTCCCTTCTAAATCTTGAAAAAGAAAATGTTGTTTAAGATGTTTTGAAATAGAAATACCCGATACCAACAAACATTCATGGACCCACCCGATGCATTTCAAAATCCAAACAGATACCATCGTAACCAGAATGAAATTATTTTAATTCGTAAAGCTGTTATTAATACATAAAAAGAACTAGATAGAGCCTTGTAATCTTTATATGTGTTAAATTGCATGGTTGGCTTAGATCCTTCGTGTACTCATGGCTTTAAATTTGATATTTGACTACAACATTTTAATGATGTCACCACTTGAAAGCTCTAATTCACTGGGATTCAAGGGTAAATCATCTAGAACAAATTGTAGACTATTTTCATAATGACCGGTTAAAAGCTAATCGTCATTTATATAAGTCAAAACCCATTAGATATGATATGTACATCTGCAGGCTGGTCTGGTTATCTGTTGACGCTCTTTAGTATGCGATACTTTGAAATGGGGGGAGTCAGATACGAGAATTAAGGAGACATTACAAGTTTTGTTTATCCAGTAAGTGTAAATTTGTTTAGCGATTTGTTTTGCATATTGTGCAAATATTTAGGATGCATGTTATTTGTATTTTACTATTGAAAAGGGAAAAGGGAAAGCTTTCACTTTTCATACTTTTTGCCGAGACAAAAGTTGGAACACATGAACTACAACTAATACTGCAAGTAAAGTACTTATTTCAATGTCGTATTAATTAAAAATAATTATGGTCAGGGATATAAATGAATGTCCAAAAGATATTGAGGAACGTAATGGAAATGCATATTGACGGGCTAGCTGGATTTAGGGATTTCACATAATTAAAGAAATAACAGATATTTCTAATCTATTGGCAGACATGCCAAATGCTGCAAAACATCAAGACATTATAACTATTGGTATATTTCTTTCGAAGCGTCTTAAACAACAATATATTGATTTTTTTTAGTTCAAACAATTTTTTAAATCTCGAACCACAATTCAAAATTTTCGTTTTAAACTAAAATAAAAAGTATATAAATTATTATTTGTAAGCTTCTGAAATTCTTTTTAAATTCGTACTCTTAAAATATCGTCGTATAATATATTTTTCTTGATCACTATATAAACAGCAACAGAAATGATATATTTATAAAATCTAGTCATATAACAAACAAAAAAGCAAAAGATAATTAATATATTTAACACGAAAAAAACTCAAAAATAATTTACATAAAAGTAATAAAAAATTATTTAAAATACCACAAAGAAATCACATTCTAAAACCAACTAAAAACGAATAAAAGAAAACTCCATTTAAATAGTAGAGTGTAGTGTTTCATACAAACATATAAAACCATAAATAATATTTACCATTCATATACATACATGCATATAATATAATATTTAAAAATAAATTTAGCTATTTAAAAACTAATCTCCAGATTTTTTTAAATTCTATTGCTTAAGAAAAGACCCCCACAACAAATTACGACCATTATTATTTTGCTAATTCTTTTTCATGTATTTATTTAAAATGTTTATTATTATTAGAGTATTATATTATTTTTAAAAAAGATTGTTTATTTTTTCCTATCAAGCCAAATTAATTTTTAAATAAAAAATTATGTTTTTATTAAATTAAACACACAACCAAGTAATGATAATTATATAAGACTTTTCAATAAAAATTTTAAGTCATTATCTTCCAAGTAATACAAAATTCACTCATGTTTTTTTTTCACACAAAAACAACATCTGTCTGCGATGTCCTGAATTGGTAAGCCAATGTACACAAAGGACAACAAGTTATCATTATCATACATGCAAGTATAACAGATTTATATAAAATACTAAGTGTATTTTCAATAATATACTTGCACCCAGTAGGGCTTAGCATGCAGATTCCCCATTAGTTTCCAGGTTATTTGCAGCAGATATCGCTGAATAATCGAGATGTTCTATAGATCGTTTTGAAGTGTAAAAAAGACTATGAATTTGTTAGCAACACTTAGTATTAATGCATAAAGGCCAGGCACAACGGTTCGATAAATTAAAAAGTATTTCATCGGTTCTGTATATTTCTACACAAAGAGGAAAACTTAATTTTGAGAATTTTTCGGAAGCCCATAGTTTTTGATCGAATTCTCAAATCGTATGTTTTTATTTTATGAAACGTTCCGAATTGTAGTACTAATGATATGTTGCGACAGATTGCCATCTAGATATATATTGTCGTGTTACAAGTTCCGAAGATCACATGTAACCAATTTTTTTGGTTTTCAATATACAACGATGAAACGAGAGTATTTTTTTGAATTATTCTTTATATGGAAAGAAAATAGTTGGAATTATATTGCACAACAACCGTCGAGGAAATATAATGTTTTACCTCATAGTGACGACTTTAATAATTCTTGTTGAACTATAAATACTCCAATTCGGAAGTTAGGAAACCCATGTATCCTCCTCCCCATGACCAAATCCGCCATTGCAAGTCAACCGTTTTTAATCTCTTGTTATCCGTTTGCATGGGTCATACAAACAAATTTTAAAAGTAGGATCTTTGCACTATTTTTTACTTACAAACATTTAAGTTGTCACATGTGTTACCTATGTCGATATCTGACATTTATCTGAAAACCAGAATTGAATAAAGTCTGAAATCCATTTTATAACGCTTCCAATATTGAACGAACGATCAAATTCGTATTATGGACACAGGCAGTTAAAGTTGTGTGACTCGATAGTACTTGAAAGAACGATCAGTGCGTGGAATACTCATTAAAAAAACTTTGGAGAAGTGTTCGATTTTTTTAAACTTTTGAATGGTCCTGATAATAACATCGGAATGGATGCTGCTGACATTCTAGCTCTTATTTCAGATCCAACTATACCTTTCCATAGACTTAATATAATTACGGGCGCCTGAATGCTACTTTCATCACAACCCAGTGAGTGATTTTCTATTCAATTTTCGGGAATGTTTTATTAGTCCTTCAGGGTGCTTTCTATACAGACATAAATGTTATACTGGAAATGTCACCGATTTTTTACTGGAAATAACGAGGAGAAAACGCCGCTCAAAAATGCCTAAAAGTTCTCACCCGTAGTGTGGATGCTCTGACGAATGTTATAAAAAACTAATTACCTGAGGTAAAACCAAAGAGCGTTCATTATTCGATTTAAAGTCATTGCTTTAATTTTTAAATATATGGCACAAGTAAATGTTTTTTTTTTAAATCCTACCATGAATTGTCATTTGAAACCCATGAGAAATAAAAAAAAATAAAATAAACTTGTAGTAAGGTAGATTTATTTATATGATGATACTCAAATATCGATGTCCCTTTATGCTGCAATATTTTAGAAAATAACTCGAATACCATTATTTTTATAAAAAAAAAAAACAAAACTAAAGAAGAACACAATATACATACACACAAACAAACAAAAAATAGTTATACGTAATTTAAACAAAATCAAGAGCATGCTTTCCTTTAGAAATCGTCTTTATGATTTAGGTTGAAATTAGAAAAACATAACTACAAATCATGATGAAACTCAAAACAACGCATTTTTTTCTCAAAATCCAAAATATCATAAAGTAAATAGACACTAATGAAAACACGTAAATTCATAACATCAAAAACTTATATTTGTTGTTTCGGTGTCGGTATTATTATTATCATAATTATACATACATTCAAAATAATATTTAGGGCTTTATCACGAAACATATTTATACTTCGGACGAAAATGATGCATACAAATCAAATGAAATAAAAAGTTATTTATCATCGGCGTATGGTAATGGAATGATTGGTACATTTCTACACTATCATTTGCTATAATCTTTATATTAATACGACAAATGTTTTTAGCCGTTTAATTAATATGTTAGTCATTTTTACTAATTAATTAATTAATTAATTTTTAATCGTTAGCCTACAAAAATAAACCCATAAGAATATCATACACTTTTTTAATTGATTGTATTTTTCTATTTGAAATAGAAATAGTTCTTATTAGTTTAACATCACCAATTAGTTCGTAAAAGTACATTTTTATTTCGATTATTAAGAACATTTGTTTCTAAGTGAAAATGAATTAAGGGAAAAACGTATATGATTAAACAAAAAAAACTATATAAAAAGTAAAATCGAAATAAATATACATACATAAATATTAGTTTTGTCATACCAAAAACGTATTTTATTAACAAAAAGAAACGATAATAATAAAGCTGTAAGTAATATTTGAAATTTGATATTGAAACATGTCCATTTATTTTCCCTTAAAATTGTACATTTCTTATGTTTTTGTTTAAGAGCCGATTAGGATATACCAAGAAATACTTTATGGCATCTACATAGACACTCTGGGGCCAAAAAGATAAAACGGCTATTCACAAATTCTTCATATATTAGCACATAAACAACTAAAGCGTATATTTAAAAAAATATACGCAATATACATTGATTTTATTTATTTAGCTATTTAAAATGTATACATTTTAAATGTTCTTGTTAAAAGTCCCAAATCATTTCCATAAAGGATTTCACTTCAGAATTCGGAGATATCTCATTTCTCTGACGAGGATATAGTTCAGTCTTGTATGCCAAAAGAAAATATTGAAAAGAACATAGATACTGACTGGTAGTCTTGAGGAAATTCACGAAGTTGAATACATATTTCTGTCTGTAATTCATATTTCTGTCATATTTCAAAAAAATAAAGGTGTTTGCGAATGTTAACAAGGGATCGAATATTCGTTACAACCCCACTGTACAGTGAGTGGTCGGCAGAGTTCCATATACATGGATATATGATATGTTGTAGTACCGATCGCATTGTTTACATCAGTCGGTTAATGTCCTGGGTTGATCAAGTGGTGCTAAGTATATAGAAGTCATCGAATGAAAACGATGTCATTAGCAAAATTGTTCATGACAATCCGTGGTTAAGTAATGCGACATAAAGTCCTATCTTGTTGGGAATCGAAAGCACATATTTCAGATGGTAAGTTACTAGCTCTCGATTTCAGGATTTAATGATAACAGATGAAAAATGTATTAATAACATAAATAAACTAGTTTGCCTACGTATATGTGTATGTACATATTTATGAAGTGTTTTACTTAGTTCTGGATCATTTTTTTTTTGTATTGTTATAAATTGTTAACTTCTTTCGATTTATATCGTATTTTCTCTGAGATGTTCTGTTCTAGCTCGCTGGGCTAGCCATATTTTCGAAGTGTCGAAAGAATCTTTCAAGTGTTTCGGTGCACGGTATACTTGGTCTTGTAAATATTTACACCAATTACATCTGTCCAATAACTTACATATGTGGAAGGGCAGTGGCCCCAAAGACGTCTTTGCAGCTCCTGGACCGTGTTCAGAGAGAGAGGTGGTGATGGTAAAGTGGCCAACTCTATTGTCTCCTTTCAGCATCGCTACATATTAATTGCAATAATAAAAATAAATTAATAGCTGAAAACATTTGACGGAGCGTGTGAGAAACGATAAACTACGATAATCGGACTCTAGCTATTGGTCATATAATAATGTAATGCAAAAGGATAATATATCCTCACTAAACCATGTAAAATATGACAGCAAAAATTACAAAGTTACCGTTTCCTTTAGTGTAATTTGTTTCGTCGGTCTGTATAACGCCCAAAGGCCATACAGAGGGCAGACGTCCCAAGTCGTTTGCTGAACATTTCCAAGAGGGTATTTAAACAGTATTGGTTTTAAAAAAGTAGGTATTTGTATTAAAAAAACATTATTTGCTTTGAAAACCTTTCAAATGTTGCCATTGCTGACATCTAGAGTGTGTAACCGAACTAGTGTGTCAAAAAACATCATGGGAAGTCTGCCCTCTGTATAGTCTTTGTAACGCCTATTTTTAAATAATTCGAGTTACCAATAAAACCCAGGGAACGAGTGCTGCCAACCACACTCAACAGCTATTCAACAGCCATATGGTAGCACTGGTATTTTTTGACATTTCAATTGTGTGAACCAGTGATGGTAAATCGAGGTACATTGACACTTATGGACTATCTTTTTTATGGCCCAGCGGCACACTCAAATCTATTTTGGCACTTTTTCACAATTCTCACAAATTAAGACTGACTTAACAGAAGGACGGAAGCAGTTGTGACTTCAAACCTGTAGAACTTATAATGCCTGTTATATAAGTCGAGTAACGAATCGAATTTGCGAATTTGGTTAAAATACATCTAGTAACTCTTGTGTCATATCAAATAATATATATATATTTCCAACACTGGTTCCTGTTCTTATGGTATAAGATGTAATGAAGGAATCGACGATCAGACGAAGTTATGTAATGGAGGAATGTCAATCACAAGAAGAAGTAATAAGAAATATCCGATCACAAGTAATGGACGAATCGAAAAGCACAATTTCATTCCATTCCGTTCCATTTCTCAGGCAACTATGCAAAGCGGAATTTATGCGGACACATGTTGACGGCGACATGTTGTAGAGGATATTAGCAATCCCAGCAACCGATCGCACACTTCCACTGCTACTTATTCACATCACTTCTACCTGTCAATCTGTCATTATTCATTTTGTATCATGATGTGATATAATTGGGATAGCGAAACGTCACTGTTGGCACTACTGGCCCTATTTGGGCACATTTAATGTGTTTTGCGGCACAAATTAAAGTTTCCAAAATACCAACTCTGGTGTGAACTTTTCTATCTATAATTTCAACTCGTAAAAGATATTTTATTTATTGGAAAAATTATTAAACGATTAAAACTAACGAACCCCAATTGCCAATTGCAATAACAACATCATCAGAAAAACGGTGGTCTTCTGCAAAATATCAGATCACGAAATAAAAGGAATATTTACTGAAACGACGACAAACATAAGAGAGGAAAAATAGAAATCATCTTGCACACAGTCAGAAGTCAGAAAGCAGCGGAAAGAGGTGGCAGAACGAAAAGGCAGCGACAAAAAAAGGCAAGGCACACATTGGATTGCAGACGAAGAGCAAGAACACCCTTAAATACCAACAAACATATAAAAAGAAATAACTAATTCCAACGACAAACGATTAACTTTTATTATTTTTTTTTTTTATAAAATTTTTAGTTTGTTTGTGTGTGTGTGTGTACGTGCGTGCGTGTGGAGGAATAAGAAGATATGCCGCTCTTTGGTAAATCACAAAAGACACCAGCTGAGCTGGTCAAGTCACTAAAGGAGGCCATCAATGCCTTAGAAACGGGTGGCGACCGCAAGGCGGAGAAGGCTCAAGAGGATGTGAGTAAAAACCTTGTCAGTATAAAGAATATGCTGTACGGCAGTACAGATTCCGAACCACCGGCCGACTATGTTGTGGCCCAATTGTCTCAGGAATTGTACAACAGCAATTTGTTGTTGCTACTGATACAAAACCTTCAACGTATCGACTTCGAAGGCAAGAAACACGTAGCGTTAATCTTCAACAACGTCCTGAGAAGGCAAATCGGCACAAGATCACCCACTGTCGAATACATTTGTACGAAACCAGAGATCCTATTTACCCTTATGGCTGGCTACGAAGACGCCCACCCAGAGATCGCTCTCAACTCGGGCACTATGCTAAGAGAGTGTGCCCGTTACGAAGCCTTGGCTAAAATCATGTTGCACTCCGATGAGTTTTTCAAGTTCTTCCGCTACGTTGAAGTGTCAACGTTCGACATAGCTAGTGACGCATTCTCGACATTCAAAGAGTTGTTAACGCGCCATAAGTTGCTCTGCGCCGAATTCTTGGAAGCCAACTATGACAAATTCTTTACCCAGCACTATCAACACCTGTTAAATTCAGAGAACTACGTCACCCGACGTCAATCACTGAAGTTGTTGGGCGAACTTCTGTTGGATCGTCATAACTTTACCGTCATGACTCGCTACATTTCAGAACCGGAGAATCTGAAGTTGATGATGAATATGCTCAAAGAGAAGTCACGCAACATACAATTTGAGGCCTTTCATGTTTTTAAAGTTTTCGTGGCTAATCCCAACAAACCGAAGCCCATTCTCGACATCCTGCTACGCAATCAATCAAAACTAGTGGATTTCTTGACTAACTTCCATACAGATCGTTCCGAGGATGAGCAATTCAACGACGAGAAAGCGTATTTGATTAAGCAAATCAAAGAATTGAAACCTCTCCAAGAGGCTTAGTGATTTTGCATAAAAATCGTCGTGCCGCAGCGCCTTCAGCCCCCTCAAATACACAACAACAAAAAAAACAACAAATCCTATAAAAAAAAATGCCAAAATGCATAAAACGAATAAGAAACACAAGACGTTAGAACTGCATGTAAAACAACAACCATTAGAACTAACCGAAAACAGAAGAGAAGTTTAGAAATTAACACAACACCACGAAATGAATACCAACCAAGATCAACTCAAACCACACTGACTCTGTTGGAGGTTGATGATGGAATGGAAAAGAAACCAATTGGGACTGCTTGGCAGTATGGTTTTTGTTTTATTTTTTCTAATGATTATGAGAGAAAAACATAGTAATAGTTTTTATTTAGTAGTTTAACAAACAAACAAACGTGTTAATATAACGCGACAACCGAAAACGTTTAACGAACGACAGATGATGAAAAGAGACACTACTTTTTAGCTTATAATAAAAATTTATAAAGAAATCATATGAACACTTAAAAATACAATAATTTAAATAATTAAAAATTAAAAATTTTTAAAAACTGAAAAACAAACAACTGAATTTAAAACTAAAACTAATAATGAAAAACCAAACAATTATATTTTATAACAAAGCAACCAACAACAATTTAACAAAAGCAGACACGACATATTTTCCACATTGCCCACAAACGGAAGAAACGGAGAATCTAAAAAGAAACACTATATACACGCCCACTTACAAAATGTTGTAAATTTTCAATTCCATTACGTTTTTTAGACAGCAGACTTTCCATTCAAAAAAATCCTATATTCTTATTCACCTTAAGAAATTCCGTTGCCCCATTCATTATATTTTACACTACTTCCTTCCTATTGCCCTCCTTCGCTCTTGTATCTCATTATTATTAGAATGTTTTTTTTTATTAAGCAGAACTTAAACTAAACTCACAGCATATTAAGATGAGAGAAAAAAAAAACAAATCAACAACCTCTACAACATTACTGCATATATTATTATAAATTATATTATTATATAATAAAGGAAAGAAAAAAAAAACAATAAAGAAAACACACTAAACAGAGACACTAGTCGGTCGCTAATGTGAAGTTGGCAACAGAAGGAAATGAAATGTACTTTTCAGAACCGCCAAATTAATTGTCTGGCTACATTGTTGTGCACATATTAAACATAGACAGGGATGACTGTTTTATTTTTTTTTTAAATATTTAAAGACCTTAAATTTACATATACAATTCAGTCTCTTTGAGAGGTAAAAGTAGTTTCGTCGTATAGAAATGACGATAAAACTAGATCGATTCCATATATCATTCCCATATTTTATTTGAATTGTGTCACACCCCAAATTGCTAATAGTTAGAGTGGATTATTAGTTTCCCCGGATTTCATTATACAGAGAAACATATTTGCCAATCATTGAAACACTCTTGTCGTAAATAACATGGATCCCCTCGCATTATTTACTATTAGCTGCTATCCAATTATCCCATTTTTGTAATTCAATTGCAATTTCGGGAATATTTTCGGATTGTGGAGAATTTACTTTACTTTGTTTGGCGACAAACACTCACAGAAATAAACGGACTATTTCGAGTGTCAAATTACGGCTGAAAGTGAATATGTACTTGTACTGCAACCACTAAAGGAACGCCCGCCGGTAGCAACTGCAGGGAGTACGTACATAACCGCACCGTTTGCAGGCCAATCAACATAAGTAAGTATGATTATTAATACAATCTCTATAGACAGTATACAGAACCGTAAAAACTTCGCAATGACATACTACTTATTAGATAATTTTTTAAATTGTATTGCCCGTATGTGTACATAGCATTATTTGTAATATATATTATAACGTAGTCGAATTTGGTTTGGGTGGTATTACTCATTGGGAAAAACACTTAGCATTGATTATACATTTTTCTCTTATCAAAATTATTATCAACAACAAAATTAGTTTATATCAATGAACTTAGATATAACACGTTTTATTTACAAAATTAAAATCATTCATCCATTAAACGGAAATGAAGGGTATTAACAGGTCTTAGCATATTTTATATAGAAGTATGCAGTTTCCCGGCACAGATTTTGTTTAGTTGCTAATAGACAAAGATACTTTAAATAAAGGCAACAATCTGTACAAATATGTTCGACTACCATGCACATACGTTAACAGTTCGTATAAGGGAAGTACAAGTTTACGCAAAACTTCTGGGGAACGAAGGATTTTCTTATTGTGCAAAAAAAATCGTGTTGGATTTGTTACATATAACAATAATAGAACTATGTAAAGTGATTAGCGTATTATGGACTTATTATTTTTTTTTATTTGTAACGCCCTTATTGACGTCCTGCCAATTAAAAAGTTGTATCCATCGATTCTACATCGATTTCAAAGGATTTTATTTGAGTTTGAGTGTGGACGACATATACTAGAGCGCTATGCTTTCATGTAGCCCCCATACAAATGTAGAGTTTTAATATGATATCCTGCCACTCTATAACTGTCATATTACCTATGTCTTGATAGACCAATCATCCCAGATACATAAGATTTCTATGAAATTTCTGTAAAAATTGTGACTAATAGGTCGATAACATAATATAGTCCCCATAAAAGTAGGTCTTTTTATTCGGGGTATAATCAACCCAAATCCCGAAAGCAAGACACATTTACATCTACTGGGTAGTCGTGCTAGAACACACATTTCTGTTTACCCTTTACTAAAGGATGAAGTGTAAAATAAAATTTGACATTCCATTGAAATCACCAGAAATACAAAAGGGACAACATTTTCCAAAACTGACTTTTCCATAAATGAATTCTCTAACAAAAACTTGTTTCACATCACTATGTTCTTAAACTGGCAAAATACAGTTATGCCTACTTTTATGTTAATTATTCAAATATTACAATTATTTTGTTGTCTCTCCTGAAAATTTTAGAATTATGACTTTTTTGTATTTAGGGTGCGTATATATACATAAAAACCTATAGACAGTAAATAGGATAACCGATAAGAAGCTCCACCTGAAAGGTTTTCGAAGACAATACTTTTTTTTGTAGAAAATGTTCAGCAAACTACTTGGGCCGTGAGTCCTTTATATGGCTTTTGGTAATGATGTCATATACATTTTAGCAATAGAGGGTAGACGGCCCAACTCGTTTGTAGACGCATTAGTTCGACTGCAAACTCTAAATGTCAATACTGTTTTGTTCGTAGGACATACTAATTGGATTGTAGAAAATCGCACTCTGGGAAATGTTCAGAAAACAACTTGGGCAATCTGCGCTCTATATGATTTTCGATTTTAATATCCAACATTTAATAGGCATATATTTGAGTTGAACAAAATAATAACACCATTTTATTTAAAAGAAGAATTTAAACGATTTTGCGGTTGTTTGTACAATTTCTTTGCTTAGATATTCGAGGTTTATTATTGTGGGTAGGTCAATCCCTATGTAACAAACATTTTACATTTTAGTTAATAATTCAGATGTATTTCTGTACCGTGCCTACCACACGTGACAGCTTTAGCACCGTAACATGTGAGATTTCTGTTATATATTTTGAGAATTTGTGGACTGCGCAGTTGAGAACTTGTGGGCTTAAATTAAAAAAAAAAATTGTACCTTTTAACCGCAGAATCTATATTTCTTTTTATTTATTTATTCTTGTCTTGTAACATTACCTTTAGCCTTACGACCGAATAAGAATAAATTAAAGAACGTATACTTTGAACAGTTTGAAATAACAGTAGAATCTTACAAATTGCGTAACAAGTGCAAGCTTTATTTTGACACAGAACCATTATTATTTATGTTTTATCTAGTAGACAACGGAAACACAAGCTGTATAGAAATGGATTTACCCCACTAAGAAACGACATTTCAACACCAATTTTTTGCGGTTTATATTTGAAAAATGTAAGTAGATTTTTCTTTTATTAGCGTATCCTGTCAGTGGGATTTTTCTTTTCACGTTGATTTAAGAAATACTTATAACGGCGATTTTTTCATCTGTGGTGCGCAAGACTTTTTTTTATTACTAATAGCATGAAAAGTGGAAGTCCTAAAACTGATCCTTGCGATACACCAGAAGCTTGAAGAAGCCTAGAAGTCCTAACATTTAGTTGAACAAACTGATACCTATCAGATAGATAATATATACATAATAATAAGTCCAATAAAGCAACCTACTAATGGTTTGTGTTAAATTCCATGAAACATATCCTTCCGCCTGTGCTACGGCTGCCTATTGAACTAAGGTACTACCGTGAAATATTGCCCGATGACGCCTTATGGACATCTGCCCAGAATGCTAAGAACATTCGAAAAGTATTTTTTTCTTGTGTTTAAGAAAGAAAATACGTTTTTCTAGGTGAACTCTGGTACGTTCCTTGATGCAAGCTGCTAGAAATACGTACGGAAATATGGTAAAACATTGATATTTTATCAAAAGAATTTCCAGTTTATTATATAAACTTTCCAAAATGTGTTACAGTTTAAATTGAAATTATTAAAAGCAATACCACACAATCCTTTAATCCTTTCTCAATTGTACTTCCTTAACCTCAACACCATCCTTGGTAATGATATTGATCATAACTGCATCGCCGGTGTAAATATCACGTTCCGCCGCAGAAATGAACGTATCTGTGGCAATGGCTACAGCACGTTCCTTGGGTATTTTTGGAATTTCATCACCTTCCAATTTCATGTTCTTGAAACCAATTTGATTATCCAAAACCGGCTGCAAAAGGGCACCAGCAGAACCTCCAGCCCTGTACGTGGTACGTTCACAGTGGCCAATCGGATCGTATGAATATACAACTCCCTTGCCTTCGTTATCCAAACCAGCGAGAACATTGGAAACGTAGTACGGGAAGAAACGTTTGTTGTACATAATGATGGACAACATTTGGGCAACAGCATCCGTGGACATGGTCTTCAAATGCGTATGTTCGTACATTTGCATGCGAGCTTTAACCAAAGCGGTCAGAGCCAATGTATCACACCAACAACCGGTCGAACCCAAAACTGTTTTTGGACTCAACTGGAACAGTTTGTTTTGTTTGCGAGTGTGAATGGAGTAACCACTGCTCAAACGGGTATCGGCTGCAATTACCACATAATCATCGCCAGCAATCGCCACAATGGATCTGGAAGCAAATTAGTGTGACCATAATTAACCTCATTTTCTGTTTCATTTCTTACCCTCCGTTGGACTCGTATGGGGAAAAGTCATGATGCTGTGCTCCGGGAACTTTGTAGTCTGGAAATTGTTCAACGCCCAGGAAATTCATATTAAACTTATTTTTCAATGGACCAGTGACAATGAGTAGCCAGTTTTCCGGCTCTTGTTTTCTTTGAGAATGACAATCGTATTTTTTGTTTAAAGCCAGGGTGGTAAAAAATAGTACTGGAATTGGCAAAAATGTCAAAAATTGGAGATGCCATATCGAGTGAATTGACCATTTTGTGGCCTCAGTTTGGAACCTTTTTCAGTGAGACCCATTATTATAATTTTATAAAATGACGCAATCAAACATATTCGTTTGCATTCGAGTAGCAAACAAAATTATAAAACACCATTACCAAATCCATCCCCGTGAGTAACTTTATATATATATAAATTTGAGTTAATTCAAGCATGCCAAAAATAGCAGACGTGCTGGATGTTCTCATTTTGGTTGTTAGTAAAACGCCATGCAAAATACAACACTACATTTTCTCACACATCTGCATCAGCTGTCACATAGTTGTAAATTTTGGTACTGCCTTCTCAATTTGCAAAATAAAATGTCAATTTTTTTTGCAACAAATAAATGAGAATATGTTTTGGACTTGTTGATTCGAGCTTTTATTTGTGTAGTTTATTTTGTAAAATCGTAAATATTAGTATTAAATGTTATAGTGATTTGTTTTAAATAAGCGGAATGGAATAACGACAATAAGTGCCTATATAACCCACAAATATTATAGAATTAGATGGACAATAAATGGACGCAAAACTAATTTAAATGGTGTAATTGTGTCAAAAAAACAAAATACAAACAAAATGACAAAATCAATCAATATATGACTTTAATTTGTGTAAAACCATAAAACTAAAAATAATCCAAATTCTGTTGTTGCAAAAAATTACCCTTCACAAAATGTCCAAGCATTCTGCATCCGGTCCTCCATCCGCCATGGAATCAGCATCTGTGAAAAAACAGTCCAAAGATGGTGAAGAATCTCCCACCACGACAACCATACACGACGATTTTGTTCTTATGTCCACCCCAGATCAATTCAAAGACAAACCCGATACGAATGGTAAGTGGTGGCTGTAATATATGCATCTAGGGTAGGTACGTCACACAGACTAGCCGACTTGTCGACCTGCGTTGCGAAACGCATATCCCAGATACCCAATGTCTGATTCATATTATAGTTGTTGTTTCGAACATTTCTATATTTATCTATTCTTTTGTATAGTCGTCGTTAGTGACTGTTGTTGTTGTTGTTAATTTTCTATAACTACGTTTATCAGCTCTTGCTCATGCTGTGCCTTGTTGTTGTTCTTATTGATCACAATGTTGTCTTGCTGATTTTGTGTCTGCTTGCCTGATTTGTAAATTTTTAATTACGACCATTGTGTAAATTAAGAATGAGATTTATTTTGAATAGACTTCTTTTTTGGCCCATTCCGAGATTAATCTAGATATTATTTTTTTTTTGCTTTTTGTGCATTTATTCAGCTGATACTCAACCTGTCTGTACTGAACATAACAGAATGATTACAACAACGACAAACTCTTCCTCGTTAATATGAATACGTTATTTGTGAATATGTGCCCTTTAAAAGCCGGTTAGATCGGCATGATTATTTTAGATAAGCTTCTGCTATTATATTTCTTGCATAAAGCGGTCCTCAGACCAAAGGATGTCCGCAGACCGCACCGTCTGTGGGGAACGCCACTTTAGTTCTCTGGACTACTGTAGTAATTAATACATCCAACTAGGCAACTCATTTTTTTCTAGATTTAGAATTAAAAATTTTTTAATTAAATTTTTTGAGATATAATTTGTCATAATTCGAAAGCATCTTGTCCAATAAGAAATGTTAGTTCTAGTATATCTTCTAATCTGAATGACAGCTTCGGAGTTATAAACTAATTTGAGTTAGAAAAATATTACTTTGTAATTTTGTTCAAGCTCATAAAAAGTCAAGTAAAGACACAATTAAAACGAGGTACAGATAATACAAATTGATGGAGGGCGAAAATCTTTTACATCTAGCAAAATTCCATAATAGCGAAAGGACGTGAGAAATGGTGATTAGCGAGTCCTTAAAATTTAATTTTCTTCACAGTTATCTCGATCTCTTCAGCAATGAAAACAAATGAATACCAACAGATATGAATGCCAAGACATATATGCAGAACAAGACAAAAGATCAATAGCATTTGAACTGTTCTCTAACGTACTAAATTTCATTTCAGATGAAACACATAAATTGCTGGCGTGTACAAAAATTTTGGCAGGATATTTAGTATTTCATTAGTTCTTTTTCCAGTTCTTCTTTTCCAATGTATATTTGCATACAGATAAACAGCATGAGTTCTATCAACTGTCACACACTGTCTTTATCGTATATTAACTTCATTTTGACGAACCAAAACAAATAAACAGAATTATTAAACCAAATAAACAGTGTTGTCGGTGCAGTAAATTAGTGTACTGTAGGCCAAGAAATGAATGTCTCGATGCAGACGATTGATTCATGCTTATATATTTACTTACTTATCGGAAGCTCGTACTAGGCACATCATAATTTGAAGACTATAAGTAATAACTTATTCAAAAATTCACAAAAAGCATTAGTAGTTCCGTGCCGGCTTTGAACAGTAGGTTCACGTTAGTGGCTAAAATAAGTAAGTATTTTGGAGCGATAAAACTATAAAGGCTCATTCATTCCGCGAAGCTGAATGCGTTCTCTGGGTGTAATGAGCCAGCAAAGTCAGTCAATAAAATCGGATCAGTTGCAGGTGTTATTAAGTTCTCTCTCCTTTCGTTGATAAATTGTGCCTTAATTGAATTTTATGCTAATTCCACGTTGTCGGACATAAATAAATGGGTGAATAAATAACAACAACACATGACTGTACAGTTTTAAGTACATTTGATTGTCGTTCTTGAACTTTAAAAATGTCTACAATTGTCACTCTATAAGCAGAAATATTTTTCTGAATAAATAAAATAAAATAGCCGCATCCACAACACATAAGTCAAATATTATACCTGACCTTCCTTACAATCATATTTCTTAGTTTGACTTAATTTCAATCTAAAGTTTGTTTCATTGATTTATTTTATATTTCGTCTTTTGTAATCGTCGCAATCAATAGATTGAATCCGTTGTTTTTATTATTTTTTAATTTTCTTTATTAAATAACTTTTTCATGTTTAAGTTGCTAATTGATAGCAATTTATTTTTTTAAATGTTTTGCATCCGAATAACCGGTTTGCATGAGTTACATTTTAATGTTATTTTTCGTTTGTTTTAATTTAATTTTGTTGAATCGCCTTGATTAACGTTAAACGAATCCAGGTCAGTATTTTTTGTTTTTGATTTTTGCATGCTTTTAATTGACTACACTTTGTGCTGTAAATACAGTCAACTGCTTTTGAATACAAACACTTTTCGTAAATGACTATTATCTCACCTCCATCTTTCTTCCATTGCAGTTCACAAAAGACACCGCATCGAATCGCCTGTTCCTGAAATTAAAAATCTCAATTGCCTGCTGTTGGCTGACACGTCCGTTGAATGTTCTCCCATACATTTGCAAAATATACTTAAACACTATGAATGCTCACAACTGGGCCAGGGAGAGCTGCTTTTTCTGCTTGTCTACACTGTGGCCTTGGAATCGGGCTTCGCTAGCCAATACGAGTACATGACAAATCAGAGATATATAACACCAATTTCATCGATAACTTCCTTTCACTCCAAAAATATTATACGTTTGAGTCTTTTGCCACCATCCTATACGAAAACCGATGATCGAACTCGATTCTCCTGGAAATTATGTTCGATAGTGGACATCGAGAATGATTCCCAGGACCAGATCTATGCGTTACTCACCGGCTTTGTAAGCGGTGATTTTTTGATTCTTTCACTGTCGCCAGCCAATTCGACCGGTGCCAAGGGGTTCAGTGTTGCGCTCTCCATTGGTCGTTATGTTCTGTCAATGCAAACGAAAAATAAGCCATTGTATCAACGATTTCGAAAACTAGACGAACTCGTCGTAGTGCTGCGAAATAAGCTTTTTGTGCCCATGCGTAGTCAACATTTACAGTGGTTGGGTGCTACCGTATTTCCTTCACTGGAGGCCATTCCGCCAGAGCTGTACGATAGTATATTACAATATCTTAGCTCAAATCAATTGAAGTTTTTGGCCAATGTCAATAAGTCGCTGTACAATTTTACTGTCAACAGTAAACGTATGCTAAGATCCTAGGCGAGTGCAGCAACAACAGACAGGAGTGCCAGTGTTCTGTTATAATTGGATGGGGATTTTAGGCAACTGGTGTGGTATTGGAATTGGTCTCGAAGCGGACTTTGTTTTCTTTTGACTCATAGTTCTAAATAGTTTAGTTTTTATGTTCTTGGCGTTTTCATATGAATTCCAATGAGATATTCCGTACATACCTTTGGAAACACAAATCATACTATTACTATAATTTAATTTTTATTCGAACTGTAAAATAAAAAGAGTAAAAATAATATATCTACAATTTTTACTACGAAATAAATGGTTTCGGCACTACTGTAAAATTATTATTGTGTGTTTTATTGACATCTGAATTTTGAATTTTAATTTTTGTTAACGCACATTTTGGTTTTGTTTCATTATTTGTTTGTTTCGTTTCTAGATATTCCGGACTCACCGACATCCGTTGTAAGTGCTGTCACCTTTGCCGATGGTACATTAGGTAAGTAATTTACTTTTTATTTTAATATGTGTCTGTTACGTAGAAAATTAGAAACCACATGATTTTTTTAACTTTGGAACATTTCTATCTGTGGCTTGGTGAACGATGGCCATAGTATGTTCTGGGCATCTTCAGAGGAGTCGCTGTGCGTCTAGGGTATCGAAACGTTTGACTGACAACGATTTGTAAGGGTATTTATGTTCTCCATATAATCTCAACTACATTCGCTATGTAGTGGTCATTATAATCGTTAGTGTAAAGTAGTGGGGTGTAGAATAAAAAAAGTGTTGGTACTATGGAATGACAATTGAGAATATTGAAAGTAAATATATTTTTTCCGAGATTTTAACATTTGGCAGAGAAAATGTAGTTGACATGCGTTTTCACTGCATTTTGTTGCGCTTAACTACGTTCATGTTGAGATATAGCTCACCATTCGTTCGCCGCCAATACTCCTTGTTAGCACAGATTTTGGCCATAGATTTTGCAAAGTATTTTTTTTTTTTTAAACGTCCAGTACAGCTCCATCTGCTTTCGCACAGGTAGAATAAGTGTCTTGTACCGTGTTATTTTAGTTCGACGAGTTATGGATCTCTTCTTGAATTGTTTGCTTATAGGTCTTATCTATGGTCCTGCATAGGTCTTTTCCCTGATCTGATTTATTTAGCCTGAAGCCACACTGATAAGGCTGAATTAGTTCATTATGTTTGGCCTTTAATCTTTCGCTCAATATGGAAGATATGATATGATATGGTCTATAAGACGATGGATAAGAGAGTTATTCCGCGGTAGCTGGCACAAACGGGTTTGTCTCCTTTCTTATGATTCGGACATATTACGCTGAGGGTCCAATCATCAGGCTTGGCTTTAATTTTCCCATATCATGCAGAACAATCCTCCAGAACGATTTTAATATCATGGCCTGGACAGAGGACGTAAGTTTGTTCTGGGCGCTCGTAAAACTTGTCTGTGGTTTCTTCGTCTGTCTTTTCTGTCGGCGCATGTGTACAGATCAGGCTGATAAAAATGAATGCGTGCATACATGTTATTAATTCTACATAATCACGTACATTCCCCGCGACATTAATGGAACCCCATAAAAGAGTATAAGATGATCTAAAAAAATAAAAAAACACAATTATCGGGGATTGCTCACAAACATTTGAAAGCGTTCAATTAAAAGCAAGGAGGGTCAGGTGGCGTGGAGTGTACATAAATGACCACAATGATAAGATAATAAATTAACTGTATTTTTTTTATATGTTTTGTTTAACGTGCGAAATAAAAATCTATATCTACATACATATTTTCAAACCAATTAAGTCATCTTTATGTATAAATTCTGAATACAGAAATCGGGCAAGAAATTCATTTAATTTATTTGCACAGATTCCATATTAAACACAGAGAATAAAAACATTTCTTATAGTTAAAACCAAATCGGAGAAAGTAGAAATGTGATCTGTCTATTTCGTTTGTCCAGTGTTTTATGGTTAAACATATCAGTCAACGCTTTAATATAACTCCTTCCAAAGATTCTTCCCCATTGGCCATATCACCACTCTGGCAGCCACAAAATAGATCACATCGAGTCATAACCCCACCAAAAAGATGTCGATGCCGATGATATTTTTCAATGTTGGAACTTCTTATAAAAAGATACTTAGCAGTTAGCTAATACAACTTTATTTGTGGGCGAGAATTTCTGCGAAAATAAAGTAAAATTTGCCTTGGAAGGGAAAATTAAATTCCCTACCTGTCATACTCGTCTGTGTATACGGTGATATGTACGTAATGTGTGGTTCACATTCTCTATTTGTATCCAAACGTCTACCCACTGTCATTGCGGGTGTATTGGGGTCTGGTTGTTGTGTGTTTCTGTTGTTTTTCTCCGCAAAAGTATGTAGCTATTTATGTATGTATGTATGTATGCATGTAGTGTTTACTACTATACTCGTGCTATCTCTCTTCGCCCATGTGCTTGTTTTAGATTCCAGATTCTGGTCGTAGCACTGTGAGTATTTCTGGGAACCTATTCTTATATTTGCTTAGTGATATCATTCTCTGTGTCCACTGCACACAAAATCTACATATACATATGTGTAATGTTATCACTAAACGAGAGTAAATGTGTATGTTGACGTGTGTAGTTGTGTCATTTCACTTTGGCTTCTTATCACAGACAAATAATGATAACAACAATCGCAACTGAAACGGACGGACTATGACAGGCATATCAGCCGTCCAACCAACCAACCAACCAACGAGAACGTAACAATATTGCTGACAATAAATTGCTATTATTAGGAATGCTGCAAGTGGAACAATAGTTGTTGTCGAACGACAACGTTTACTTTGAGAAATCAACGGCAAGAGACGATTCATTGTCGTCTATGAGAGATTGCGGTTGTGTGAAAATGCTCCAAAAATAGTGTTATCACCAACACATATTGCAACTTTCTGTTATCACTGAAATGCGAGAGCGTACGAGAGAGTGAGTGAGTGAACGAACGATGAATTACACATGACACAGCATCCGTGATAGGAAAAAGCTTTTTGCACAGCTTTTCTTTTTCTTTTTGGGCATTGAAAGTTGTCCACACAGAGATTGAGAGCAGTGTGTATGTGCTGCTGTGCTTTCTGCAACTCCTTGTAGTGAAAAGAGAAAGTTTGTTTTGTTATCCCAGTGAGGTTAATTGTGTGTCTGTGTTGGTGCGTATGAAGTTTTTTTTATCACGAGTCTCTGCCGATGAATTTCTCTATTCGTATTATTACCCGTGTGTATATTTAAAGTTCGTTCAACTTGCACCAGTGTGCGTGTGTGTGTGTGCGTGTACAGTGTATGAAGGTGTCTGTGTTCTATCTCGTAGAAGTCTGTTTGTATGTACATGTACTAACAGGATACAACATCTAGGATTTTGTTGTAACATCCCATTTTATTTGTTGGTTTCTGCGGACGTTCCATCATTCACTCTTCGATACTTAAAGTTCTTCAGGTCTGAGGTCTGTTTGAATGTCGGTTAGATACAAATGTGTTCTGTCCCACTTGGTTTGGTTTGTGTAAACCATATGCATGCCCATGTGCATACCACCAACACACATGCACACAGCTCTATCCGCTTCGTTGGCCGTGTGTTTAACCCTCACATAGTTAAGATGCTACAGGGTGGGCCATTTAAATCGTCGGGGTAGTCATATGAATGAGTTCAGCCTATCCGAGAAAACAAGCAATTTGCAAAAATTATCCATACTTTTTTTAATAGCTGTTTAAAATTTAAATGGCCCACCCTGTATTTGGATTTGTGTGCTGTTCCAACATTTCTTTTTTCTTACTTTTTTGTTGGGTTTCCTTAATTTGTGTTACAGTGGGGGGACGAAACATTTTCTCGTTAGTGGATTTGTTTTCATTCAGGCATATATCCCTCTCCTCTTTCAACTTTCCTCTTTCGTCCTGTGGATGCTGGTGTTTTGTTTTTCGTCTTGTTCTGATACTGTTATTGTTATTGTTTTTGGTATTTGTGTTAATGATGCATGTTTGTGCGTACTTAAACAAATATTTGCCTACATATGTATGTAATTGCGTGAGGATTCTCGTTTTTCTCATTTCGCTTGTACACTGCGAAAAAAAAACCCACGGCATTGTGAGGCACGCAGAACACAATAGACGTTTACTTTTCCCTGATCAGTCCTCCGATGGTCAGTGCAAGAGAACGCGGTGTTAATTTAAAAAATAGAAATATCAAATAACAGAGAGAGAGAGAGAGGGAGATGAAAAGGCGACCAATTAAGTAGTTTGACAAAGTAGCTACCATTATTATTTGCGTTAAGAGTTAAGTAAAACCATATCTTTATCAGTTAATGTATATAGTAATGACATGTATTTACCATGATTTTGTTGGAAGTTTCTTTTTGTTGTGAACGATTTATATAAAAATATCCATCATCCATCATCAACTGATAAAACACTCAACGCATCAGCAATCATCACTTTCAATGAGAATGTCATTGAAACAATATTAGATTTCATTGAATTTACATAACGTTTTCTCTCACTGTATGTATTTGTCTGTCTGTGCCACCCTCTTCCCCACTTTCAGTAGGCGCGCACCATGTAGTCTTCTGTCTGCATGCTTTGCTGTGTATTTTTGTTGTATTTGTCTGTAAGCAAATGTAATCAACGTTAATTTTTGTGTTTGTGGGAATTTCTGTGCACTTTTAACCACCCGACCAACCTCACCACCCCCCATTTAGTTGTAAGCAATGATTAAATCCAAATGATTTATATACTGAGCATATAAAAGTGGTCCAAGTCCAGGGAAAACATTTCATATAATTGTGAAATGCCAGAAAAAGTTACAATATTTGAATGATTTTACATGAAAAGTAAACAGGATCATTTGGATTTCCGTAATAAAACATGTAATTTTCCATACAGTAGCGTACAATTGTTGGCAGACATTCAGTATAGTCCATGACCAGTATGACCATTTGAGAACAATACTAAATCTAAAACAAATTAAATGAACGGTTAGTTGGAGAGGAATATTCTAATTCTTATTGTCGCCACAGTAGAGTTTTAATTGACAGTTGATAAGTTGTCCTCATCTCTTAATCTAATCCACTTTCCGCATTGTGACTTGGGTCACTTTCATAATAACTGTGTACAGCATTTCTAAGAACAAATTTGAATACTTTCAATGATATCAATTCAATGTAAGCAAATATTCCATCACTTTTCCATAGAAGTAATTGGAAAACATTAGAATGTTGCTGAGAAATAATGTTGTGGAAGGTGCACATTTTTCTTTGGGGAGGGAAGTACAACAATTCAAAATATATCCTCCATATCACTTGTATTTTGTTTACATATCCAGACGTTTGTTTGAAAGATGTCGGCGGTTATAACAAACCGTCTGGCACCATTCATTCAAATGCCATTAGTATCCTCCCAACAGTCGTGTGGATGGTTCCCATATCCCTTCTCGACCACCCTACATTTTCACACGATTCATTTGTTTGGCTCTACAACGAAGGCTGCTTAATACATGGTTTTCAAGCCCTTCGCTTTTGTGTGGGTTTTATTCAGTTCGTGAGATCTAGGAGTTGCATGTACTCTTATACTTGGACCGTCACGGTCTTACACGTTGCAAAATTCCCCGAATAATGAAAAACTCAAGCAGAAGAATTTCTTTTGATTTCTATCAACATCCCGTTAGTCCCTAATTTCGTTGATATAAACAATAAAATGTTGCTTTAGCTTGGCTGTTTATAAATTGTTGTTAAGCTCCCCGGTAGGTGAGTTGGTAGCGTGCTTGCCGTTGTGGGTTCGATTCCCACCAGAGGCTTTGTTCTGTCGCTGCAAAAATCTAGCCATATGGTCTGTGTCACCCGGTTTACCCTTGGACCCAAAATTAGAATATAAATTTACTTTGTATTGTAATTTATAATAGTTAATAATAATAAATTGTTGTTGCTGTTGTTGTCCTTGCTCCTGTTGCTTGTAAAACTCAACTGAGCATTTTTGTTGTTCTTTTTAACTTTCAAATGACACACAATAACAACATTCATCTGTTCCAACTCATCGTGTACGGCTCAAGGCAATCATTCTGTATGACAGGATAAGACAGAAACCAAACAGAATCGAACCGAACCGAACCTACACACAGACAAAAAGAACAAAAGGCTGAAAGGAACTGATTGCAAAGGCAAACACAACAGAAAAAAAACACATCAGCCCACCAATAAATTAGCCTACAAGCAGCAAGAGAAAATAGCGACAACAAAAACAACAGCAGCTGCAGCAGTTACTGTGCATTTGTAGCACACGCACTCTGACAAGTGAATGTCATCCCTCTTTATGTACTCACTCGTGACGCTACTCTCTGGCTCTCCGTTTACTGTGTAAAGCTTTGCGGAGAGCTATCTATCGCGAGTAAAAGCTTTCTGGGGCACTCTGTGTGTCTCGTATTTTTTTATTTTTTGGCTAGCACACAATACAATTGTGTTACAGTTTTTGTTGCTGGTACTTGTGGGTGTGTGTGTGTGTGTGTGAAGCATCACAGGATATTTGGTTTAAGGATAATGGCACAAATTTCAGTTTCATTTCGGTGCTGGTTTCGAGAGTTTGTCACCTGTTTCGAACGCGTGCCCCACAAGAATGTAGAAAGCAAAAGCCAACGAACAAATGGACGCGTCGTGAACTTGACACACTAAACCGAACAAACCAAGTCGAACACAAATTTCAAATCTATGGCGTTAAACCGTTACGCTGGGTGATTTCCGTTTTTCGTTTGTGCTCCCAGTTGAACGTAACCTTAAAGTGCTCCAGAAATCACTTTCAAAACAAATTGTCGGGGTTTTTTTTTTGTTGGTTTGCTCGGGCGTTTGTCCCCAGAGATGATTAAGTTCTCTAGGAGATACAGCTGAAGTTGTGCGTAATGCTGCGGTTTCCTCCATCGCTTCGGTTCGTGTTCCCTCAGTCCTAGCGAATTGTCTGTTATTCGGGTGTTTAGTAGTGTTTGGCCTCAAGCCATTGTCAAGTTACCATAAATAGTTCACCCTGTGCGTTGGCTGAATTTTTATATCCAAGTGAGTCTGTTTTTTTTTTGTTGGTATATGTCTGCTAGTCGGCCGAGTAGGAGTATCCGTAAATGTGTCCTGTCTCCGGCAGTGCTGTTTCTTTTTGATAAAGTGCGTGTGTGCGTAAGTGTAACTGTGTGTGTGTTTGTCTATATGCGATCACGCACAGCATAAAGTTATTTGCATAAATATGCATAAATTCTTTGTATCCCGTGTGATGTCTGTGTTGAATAAGAAAAATATCTCCCTCGTTGTTGTTTTTTTTAACGTATTGTTATTAAGGGCCAGCAACAGCGAAAACAATGTGAATTTGTCTTCCATTTAAAGTTGTTTTGCCGTAAATCAAGAAATTATCCCATAAATGTGAGAAAAAAAATAAAATTAAAGTTTATTTTCGTTTCGTTTCGGTCCGGTCCGACCCAACTACGGAGCAATCAAGTGAAAGTGTTTAATTGCCAAAATTTAGGTGGATCGTGACGAAAAACGTTCAATACGATAATCCCCATCAACATCCAGATCTGGAACTTTGACTACGTGATGGAAATTTTTGTTTCGTTTTGCTTCAGGTACCAGCAATACGTACTTTGGCTCATTAACAACTGCTTTCCAATGGATTTTGCTTTCTTTGGTCATTTACGTAAGAAAGTACGGAAATTAAGAAAATATTACAGAGATATATGGGTGATTCCACGGGCAATGTTGCTCGGAAATTATTGGACAACACAACGCTGCCTTTTTTTTGTAGAAAATCACTGAGTTGTTTTCTGTAGAAAGTAACTGAGTAATTTTCTGAAGAATTTGACGACCCATGTAAATTAATTGTTACAACTGACAACGACGTATTCTCTTTATCTCTCTCTATCTAATACCGTTCATTCCTTTAAGTCTTCGCACTAAGAGCAGGATATTTTTCATCATGAAAAGTAATTTTTATGAGTTATTATTATTGATTATTAAATCTGGCAGTGATCACTTATGAGTGTTATCAACCGATAACATTATAAATCTATTTTGTATTGTTTGAGTGTGAAGAATATAAAGAGAGATACAAATGAGAACACCTCTGATGAGATGCAATTTTTTGTTCGAATATGGAAATTTTAAAATTGTTTTCAGTTTTACTGGGTCAGCTCTAGTTTTCCTTATAAAGTCTAACCTCGATATAACGAATCTCAAGGGGATCAGAAAAAAAACGTTATATTGAATAATTCGTTAAAATGAGGTTCGTTACATCGAGGTGAAGTTGCACTTCCATTCGTTATAAAGAGATAAATAAACCTTGTTTATTAATCATCATCTACATACCGTGTTATAGCGAACGATTTCCGCTAATAAATTAAAGCAAATTTGAACATCTCTTTTTTCCCCTGCCATTAGAACTTTACAGCTAACAGCAACGACAACTATCAGTGCTTATTTTACTAAGCATCAAACAAATATGATTTTCTATCAAAAAACTTGGAAAACTTTGCTTAAGCCAAAAAAAAAACACAATAATTTCGTGTGTGTCTGTGTCACTGCAATGGTTGATAATTCGTTATAACGAGGTTTTTGACAAACGTATGCGTAACAGAGAGGTTTATTTTGTATTAGATATTATGGAGCGCTGTTGGGGATTTCAAAAAATTCGTTAAATCGAGGAAATCATTATATTGAGGGCCGTTATATCGAGGTTGAACTGTATATCAAAAAGACTTAAAAAAATTATTAAGTTTCTGACGCAATTAATTATTTTTTGGAAAAACAACCCATATGATTGTTGAAAGTTCACAAATATTAAGAAACGAAATCGTTTTTGTTATGACTTCCAAATGTCATTTAAAGTTTTCAATACGTGTTGTCCCATATGCATGGAATCACTCATATCCTATTGACTCTGAGCATACGCCTGTTTGTGTGTAGTACCATGCATGCCTTGTAAATGTGCCAAAAATACGAAACCCTTCCTTGTCTTACACACCAAAAACAAAAACAAAAAATGAAGGGTTGAAGGTCGACTTAATCGTGCTACACGGCATAAATTGTACACGAAAGTTAATGATAATGATGATGTTTGGTGAAATCTTAAAACACTAAAGAAGGTGTGAGAGGTATTTAACCTGGTTTTTGTTGTTGTTGTTGTTGGCTACATCCGGCCAAACGGAGGAGAAGATTGGAAAAGTTTTGCAGCAATATGAGAATTGTTTAAAACAAAACCATCGTAAAGACTACATACGGTTGCCCTGGTCATACATGTACATACAAATGCAGCATTATTAGCGGAAGTAGGAGATTACAACACACACACTCACAGCACTTAAGGAAGCAGGCATCAGAACCAAGTAAATACTTAGCAGAAGACCTGCTCGTCTCAACGAGTTAGTGACCATAGCCAGACCGAATCATCACATAACAACCAACCAACCAACCTAGCAACAGTCAACGTGGATTATTCAACAAATAACGGACCATGGGAGAAAAACCCCGCTGCGGTTTCGGCAGCAACAGCCGGAGTAGCTGGCAACACCGGAAATACCGGAAACGCAAATCAAACACATGCCAATGCCGCTAACAGTAACAGTAATCACACTGCAACAAAATCAAATGCGGTTCCGATCGGAACTGGTGCCGGTGGAGGCAGCTGTGGTGGGTCGTCGTCCTCGGCACCATCCGCCCAATCGACGCTCAAAACAACGCACCAGCAAATAATGCAACAATTGCAGCAACAACATCATCAGCGTCAATTGCAACACCAACACAGCATTGCTGCGGTGGGCGGAGTCCATGCGCACGGCCACTCGCATGCACCGCGCCAACTAACCCATCAACACTCACACCCACCTTTGCAACATGCAAGTGGTAATATTGTGCTTCCTTCTACAACAACAACAACAGCGGCGGCGACTGCTGCCCAACACTCACAGCAGTCACAGCAGCAGCAACAGCAACATCATCATCACACACACCAGCATCAGCATCAACATCAGCACCATCACCACCCACCGCTACAGCATCACATGTCGCTGAACATAAGTAGCAGTGGCGGTGTGGTCAACATGCCCTCGTCGGCGTCCGCTTCCGCTGTGTCGGCAACCACCGCAGGCCATCGCTGTCAGCCATCAAATGTTAACACATCGTCGGTGGCGAATACGATGCCATCAGTTAAAGTTACTACACATCACCATCACGGACGTCATCATTTGACGCCACAACATAGATCATTGTCACAGCAACATGCTGCCGCAACATTGCGCCGTCGCACCCTAAGTCATGTACCACGTTCCTACTCAGCCTCGGCAGCCACATCAGCAGCCGCCACAGCTGCTGCTGTTGGCCAGGTTTCGAATGCTCAATCGAATGCTACGACCGGCCGAAATGATGCAGCAGGAGGAGGGGGTGGTGGTGGTTCGGCTGGAAGTGGCAATGGTGGCAGCGGTGGAGATCGCTCACGTTGCCGGTCACCAATGATGTTGTGTCATTCGCACAGCGATGGCGAATTTCCTATGTATAAAGGTGAGTTGTCATTAAATTTTAAATTGTGGACTATTTTTGGCGATTATAGGCAAAAGTGATTGAGACAATGTTCTAAACGGATCCATTTACTCAATTCACGTTGATAAAGTTAATACGTATTGGGAATGTCATATGGACAAAATTAATTTCCTGTTCAACGAAAACTACACTTGTTGTGAATTTTAATGGGAGAACGTGTAAATCTCAACAAATTGACTCGCAATGACCGTCATTTCCGGTCATCATCAGCACTTCTTAAGTGGATTTATGACTGATGGGCACTTTGGAAAACTCAATGCGACGTGTCCATTTTTCTATTTGAAAACCAATTTGCAAATTAAAAATTTTGTAATGACTGCTGACATCTACCAGAAATGGCTCGTTAATGCCTGTGAAAGGCAAACACATTCACTGGCATTCACATTTAATAACAATTAATCACGGAAAACCTAAAACGACAAATTGCGTCATGAACAATTAAAACGTCCACAAAACATTCTTCTACCAGGCTCACATATACATACACAGTCAGGCACACATTCACATCGAAACACAGCAAGTGTGTGTAGTAAACAGTTTCGTCCCAAAATCTTTAATCCAAAAGTATCACTTTAATTTTTCACATTCTGTATAGTAATAATAACAACAACAACAATTTCAGACAAACAGCAAATAAAACACGATTATAGCGTAGATGTTCAACCAAAAGCCTGGCCATGGAACGCCTGAAAGTGGTCGCGAACATCAAATTTCAGTGGGGGGCAAAAACAACATTAATGCGAATTCGATTTACTGTGCAACTAATACGAACATAACAGAATCCAAATAAAATGTTACGTACTGTGAATCCGCGTGTGTGTGCCTGGTAGTGGAATTGTTGTCCTGGAATGTCTCAACATGATGGTGGGTGGGGGAAGTGAGGCGGGGAAATGTTAGCTAACATTACCAATTGATTTCATTTCGATTTGACATTCACTGGCAGGAGATTAAAAATATATTCGGTATTAATCATACGCCACATTGATAATATCAATCATACGCGGAACAGTGTTCTTAGTGATCGACAGTATGGCTTCCGTAGAAATCGTTCTACTGGTGACCTGATGGCGTTCCTTTCGGAACGATGCAGTCGATACATCCATAGGTACATCCGTGGCGCTGGATATTTCCAAGGCGTTCGATATGGTCTGGCACGGAGCACTCGTATCAGAACTTATTGCATTTGGTGTCGGTAATACCTTCTATCGATTCATAACGAGTGTTCTCAGGGATCGCTCTATACGAGTTGTTATAGATGGCGTCTCATCCAACGAGCAAAGGCTGGCCGCAGGAGTGCCACTAGGCTCTGGCCTCTGTCCTTCTCTATTTCTTATTTTCATTGACGAACTGTTGGGGCCGACTGTGAACCCAATTTACTCCTTTGCGGATGATAGCAACCTCTATCATTCGTACTCATTTGATCATTGGCCAAGTCCCTCGGAGATATAGGACAAACGGCGAACGATGGATAACTCTCTTAAACCGCGATTTGGCGACATTTGTGAGTGGGGCCAAATGAACAGAGTAGATTTTAATGCTCAAAAGACCCAGTGCTGTTTGTTGTCACACAAACGATCCACTGATCCAGCACCGTCGTCAATATCTATGAGTGGTGTGGATATAGACGTGTCAGATACTCTTGATGTTCTGGGCATGAAGATACAGGGTGATGCTCGCGCTCATGTCGTTGTTTGAATGGTCGCAGGAACCTAATCATTTGTATGTCTTCCCGCAGTAACATTTCGTGCGCTGGATGAAGACATCTGGTACTTTCCTTGCTTAAAATATGAAATGAACTCAAAAAAATAGAAAAGTATCGATTTCAATTTAATGCAGTGCTGTACTTGAAACTCAGTGCCTAATAATATTGAACACCCTTTTGTCCTTTAATATTTAGGCGAATTTACTTTCCCCTACTATCATTCCCCTCACAGGACTCAATATGCTGAAGAGTGTTGCCCTCTAAATGGAAGACCTTCTGGTGCGCTAGACATAAGAGGCTGAGAACATAAATATACGCTAAATAGGCCAGTCCGCTTGCGAAGCATAAACACTTCGTTACCACGGGCCAATTATGATCTGAACTAAAGTTAATATAATAAAAGCATACGGCGCCATATTGTTAATATAAATAATTTTTGGTTTTGTTGCTGCAGCTACTGGAAAGCAATCGTGATATCGGGAGGCCACGTTAAGCTTTAAAATATGCTTTCCAAGGAAAGAGAAAGAGGAACGACAGATTTAAATTAAAATATGACCATTTCGATGGCAGAATTCTTTTTTGGGGTGGTTTGCTTCGACCGAGACAAAGAACTGACATAACAATAATGATTTGAAATTGGTTGCTGCCGCCGTCGTTGTTTGGTTGGGGTTTGTTTTCAGAGCAACATTGAACAACAATCCTAATGACTTTGCGGTGTTGCCAAACATTGCCATCACTCGATGTCACACGATGTTCCACATTATGGCTTATCCAACAACCACCATCACAGCAGATGCTAATATACACACACACATATATACTCGCATAAAAACACATACCGAGACAGATAGCGAGGCTGACACACAAACACGCAGAAATGGAGGGGTGGGGGGGTGAAAGAAAAAGTCAAAAAGCACACACACACATTTTATGGATATTTTGGAGGCATCAAACACTTGGGCTGCATGCATGTCTGTGTATGAGTCAATCCATGTCAAAGCGAACACCTTTTTGCCATACAATTATTGTGTATCTGCCAGGCATCGTCACAAAGACTTTTTAAATATTCCTTTGTTGAGTAGATAATTGTTATGTACAGGGTCCGCCAAATAACTTTTTTTTTTTTTAAAGCTGCTGTGAAGTTGAAATAAGACTAAGTTGTCAGAAAGTTATATTTGTGATAAATTTCCTATGATTTATTAATCGGAGACCTTTACCAAATTCAGAATACTTATCTCTTTCTACCAAACAAGAGTGCAATTATTTAAAAATTGCAATTATTTAATTAGAAACCAAAGCGTCATAGGCGAGGTTCAATGTTTGTCCCTTAAATTACATCCGTGGGAAAGACGCACATACTTTATTTTTTAAATATCCTTTCATTGTCCTCAGTTTTATTCGATCGGGCATGGAATTACCCATATGCGTGCTTGTATGTGTGTGTCTATGATTGAGGATAGAAACATTGACATACAAGTAAGACCATAACAGTCTGTCGTATGTGGAAAGACATTGTTGAACTAGAACTAGCAGTAACACCAACGACATCATCATCATCATCAGCATCAGTATCACCTCCCCCACTCCCCCCACTCGTATATTCAGTTTATATTTTAAGTAAAATTATAATTCAATCATGGAGAGATAATGTTCTTTTCGTGTTGCGTTTTATACACACACACACACTCACACACACCAACACAGATACAATGTCTTCTTTGTTCATTCATTCCAAATCATGCTGAGCTTCACAAAGATGGATGAAACTTTTGAAACTGAAAGTCGTGTTGGTGGTGTTTTTCGTTTTTTTTTTTCGATTTTGGGTTAGATTCCACCACAAAACGAAATATTCGAAATGGAATGCACAAGCCGCACATAAATTGCTTTAATAATCCTCAGAGATAACTTTATTAACGTTGAATTCTTCGGCTGAAATTCTGGGAATCTCTGCCTTACTTTAGCTATATAAAAAAAACAAAACGGTATAAGATCGTGGGTAGGTGTAACATCGGCAAAAGACCTTCAAATTAAATTGTGTAGGCGTATGATGAATACTAATTGAAATTAATATTAATCATATGCCACGATGTAGTAACAGTATAATGGTCAATTATTCGTACATTACAGACAAAAAAAAAAAAACAAATAACTATGAACACAACCATAACGAGGGAAAGAAGACGGGGGAGGTGCTAGTGAAATATTTCCTTAAACATTCCATTCCGAGGAGTAATTTGAAAGGTGTTCTCCCCAAATTACAGAGATGAACACTCACCCATCCGGACATAATATTAACGCAAGCCGTCTCTGAACGGTCACTGGATTTCCAAAGAAGTTGTACATGGGTTTGAGATTAATCTCGTACTCATTTACGATGGAAAATATCTAATGGTCTCTCTGCATTTAAACCCACTCTGAAAAAGTTAAACTTTTTTAAAGGTCTTAATTCAGTAAATCAGTAAATAGGGTTGCCAGATGCAAACTGGAACTTCCATGAGAAAGTCTGATATTTATTAGCATAACTTTAGTCAGAACGTGTTGTCATTGGTGCGCGAATTGTTTTGTTTACAGTGTGTTGGAAAATTCAACTTAAACTTACTTCCACAGTTTTTGTGTAAAGTATAATTTTAAGCTTATTAATTGACTTTAAATCTTTTATTCGGACATACTCTTCGAATAGAAATTTAGCTTCAGAGTGAATTTCCGGATTAAAAAAATCACAGCGAATGCCTGAACGGTTTCAACAGTTTACAAAAAATCCTTCTCAGGCACTCTGCAAATGTTACACTTTAACTAAAATAAGAAAATTAAATTTTCTTTAAGAATCCTCTCTGTCCACCAACAATCGGACACAGCGTATTATAATAGGACATTTGTATGCCATAGGACATTGAAACATTATGGAATTAGGGATAACAAAAACACTCATTTGCTTCAAAATCAAAACCCTGTAATTTGAAAGCCGGTGAAAAGTTTCGTTATCCGTGATCGGCCTTTTCTACCTTTACCCATGCCCATGCCCATCCTACCTGCTACGCTACTGTATTTTCGCTGTAGCATTAACAACCCTTTGTTTTCTTAAATGGGTTGTTGTTCTTTTTTTCATTCTCATTGTTCGTTGGTGTTCATAATTTTCCCAGCGATATACTAATCCTAAGAGACGTTTTTATTAACGTTATATTCTTTCATTAACGCCAAATTCTTTTTCAAATGATAATAAAGCTGAACGTATGAGAGAGAAAACCTTGAAGTTGGATTAAGGTGGTGTATGATTAATATTAATTCTAATTAATGTTAATCATACGCCACTGTAAAACCAGCTGCCTGCCTACATAGTTTGAGAACGAATTGGAGCATATTTTTTTTTTATTAAACATTATTTTTCAATATCGTTGAGGTTTTTTTTTGCGTAAGCATGTTCTCTGTCGCCTATTTTCAATTCAGATGGAACCTAAAAAAACCGGAAACTTATTAACAAGCGTTAGACTCAAACAGTTCGTCCATGCTTCCATGCAACCCTAGCCGAGAACGATGTCAGAATGAGTGAACGAAGACAAAACAAACCTTTAGAATATCAAACATGTTAGTGGGGAGTTTTAATGTTGTTTTGGTTTCCTTTTTGTGTTTTCGTTGTTGCTGCTGCTGCTGCAGCGTTGTGTCTTATTACTTGTACCTTTCATAAAACAGACAGCGAGGTGGGATGGCAACCCAATAATGATCACTATGATGACGAGGCGGATGATGATGATGTTGATGGTGATGACAGTGCTGAAAATAGAGCATAAACACAGCAGTAACAGCAACCGAGGAAGGAAGGAAGAATGACTGAATAAAGAAACAACATTTAAAATGTCTTCTCAAATGCGTGGGAGCCGAAACACTCACACGCATATGTACACACTCACATAAATGCGTACAATCACAATTCTCAGTGGCTAAAGACGATGCCGAAACAGATACACGTACAGAGACGACAACGCATACACACAATCACATTCTAACTCACATACACAAATTAAAAAAAAATCGTAAGTGGAAAAAAGGCAAACGTTGTAATAAAAACAGACACGAGACTAAAGTTAGGAACACAGTAAATACACGGGGGACGTTTGACTTGGGATTATCATCATCTAAAATTCAGCGAATTTCGCTTTAAATAAAGTGAAATGTTCTAAATGAGGTAAAAAAATTAAAAAAAAAATCTCCCACAACTAAATTTACAACGGCTTTAAACGCAAGCCCTTGTATTCATAAAAAAATCACAAAACAGCTTGACAAACCCCTGTTAAGACAAATGTGTGAAAGTTGGTTTTGTATTTTCATATATTTTACTTAAAAACGTTCATAAAAAATGAATACGGGAGTAGGACTCTATCAGAGAGCTAGGTCTCGATCAGGCACTAGAACATGCGAACGCTGCTCAATTGACGTATGGCGACACTAACTGTAAAGTAGAGATGGCGTTGGAGTTTCACACCTCTATTGAATTGTATGCCATCTGGCCCTGTTCATATGACATTCACTGGCAAATATAAGTTAAAATCTAAGTTATTCTAAAATTTTTATTTATTTATTTATTTATTAATTACAATACAAAGTAAATTTATATTCTAATTTTGGGTCCAAGGGTAAACCGGGTGACACAGACCATTTGGCTAAAATTTTGCAGCGACAGACCAAAGCCTCTGGTGGGAATCGAACCCACAACCCCCACGCTGATAGACAAGCACGCTACCAACTCGACTACCGGGGCGCCTATATTCTAAAATTAATGTCATTCCATTTCGTAAATGCCTCTGGATAACTCGTGCCAACATCGTATTTAAGCCAAATATTTTTCTATTACTGCGTTTTAAACTCCAAGGTTTTTTAACCCCAGGAATTTTGCCAATTTATTGTTCAGGATTCCCGGAAATAAAATACTACCGTAATTCTGGTTTTTATACGATTTTTTTACTTGTTGAAACATTCCTGAACTAGTTGATCTTATTACATTCAAATCGCCTAGGACTTCTTTTTAAATATAAATTGTCTAGAATTTGAAAGCTTCATTAATCATTTCAATTAAGGGACACCTAAGGGACTGAGAATTTTGTCCGCTTTTGAGAGAAATTCACAAGAGGACAGAAGCCGATTGGTACTGAAACAAGTGTCCGTTTATCAGAGGTGTTACCAATTTTAACACCTTTTCTTTTTATTTTTTGGAAAATAGTATTTTTTTTTTTATTTAATTACTATACAAAGTAAATTTATATTCTAATTTTGGGCGTCGATTCCCGGGGAATGCAGTTGATAAAAAAAACTAACTCCCGTCTATATAAAATGAATGGCGAGGTCGACTAGGAACGCTTTTGAAAGGCAGTCAAGCCACTTACCAATAATCCGACTTTCCCGTAGCGGATAAACTCTCGGTCAGCCTCCAACATTTAAATGCAATAGTTAAATCCATATTTCTATTTTTTAGCTACTAAAATACGTTACCGGCGGAATGTTTAGTTTGTGACATGTGTTTCTACCAACTGTTTTCATCCAGTTGTAACTACTTCTCGTATTAGAGATTTCTTATTTGGCAGTTTGTTTGTGAAATTGTTCATTCGCCAACACTGTAATTCCTTATGCAAAGCAAAAGTGAGCTAGTGGCTTTCTTTGGATTGCAACTTTGCTTGCGAGCAACATCTGCGGGTGTGGTTAAGTCCGCCTACCTCAACTGTCTGCGCAATCACCGAAATAGTTCAGCCATGTCCTTATTATATGACAGTGACGAAATCAGAATCCATATACAGTCGAATTCGGATAAGTGAACACCTTTTAAGTGAAAAACTGAAAATATATATTAGTAACGATTTGCCATGCACTGTACTTCGTTTAACCCAAAATCCGCTTTATAGAAAAATCGTTTATGTGGAACACATTTCGAATGCAAAGACACAAACTTATATAATACGAACACCGCTTAAGAGGAATATTCTAAATGTAACGGCGATAAAAAACAATGATGTGACGGGCAACACAAATGATCTTAAAAATATATGTGTCCAGCACATTAAAGATAACTCAAACAAATGAAAATATGTGACTCTTTTCATCTAAGCTCACTAATATTGAATTTAAATTTTACGTACATGTTTCTTTTATAGTTGTGGCACAAGTTTCCATCATCGTTTCAAAGAACAATTTTAAAAGTACATACACAGTTCGTTTAAATGAAAGAAGGTTCAATTATCCGAAAATTCCGCATAAGTGAAAAAAATTAAATTTCCGCTAAACCGAATTGAAATTGAAAAAACTATGAAAAAAAATGTATAAATTTAAATAAGTATTCAGTGGCACTTAACAACTCTGTCAATTATTTATTTACCATTAACTTAGCTAATTATTTTGTATATACGAATAGATTAAAATCGTCAAATGTCATCCTTTACTGGCGACTCAGTTTTTGAGTGGAATTCTCCGTTGCCTAAAATATATTAAGCCAAACACTTTATTTGTCTTTGTTCGGTAATGCCTTTGTAATTTACTGGATTATCTGTCGCACATAACCGTAAAGGCATGAATTCATAATTAATTGTTTTGAAGATACTTTGAAATTGATTAATGCATTGATCGCCGTAAAAACTAAATTAATGTTTTATTTTAAATATGCTCTAACAATTGTGTTATTTTTTTTGGTGACTCTCTTCGATGAAAATACCAGCAGCCCGCATTTCCGTGAGGCTGATGGTAATGCGAGAAAAAAAACTGACCTTGTGTTTAAATGTAAATTAGAAAAGAACTGTAGACTATTTGTGCCATTTGAGAGCCTACTCGAATTTCCTCTTCATAAAAGAACAATTTCCTGGAACACAGTTCTCCAGCAACGGCACAGAGACCTAGCTTAGGCACTTGGACAATAAATACGGTCGGCATCCGTCTGTGTGCGAGTGCAAATAAATTCCGAAATTGAATTTTAATTGAGATTCCTCCTGCCTGTTGGCCGTGCCGTCCTTTGTGTCGCCAACAAATACTCGTGTTTTTTTTTAATGTGAGCAAATGTGCTGGAGAAAAATGGTAACAAATTGGATTTATTGGTATGATGATAGGTTTAATTTACAACCCCTTCGTGTGGCAGCAACTACCAAGTGATTTTATGTGTATAACTTTGTTTTTGTTGCCTTCCTACCACTGCCGTTCCTGCCGTTCGGTGGGGGCAATAATAAATTTGATTATTTATACATCGTTGAACAGGGAAAGTCAATATTTATTTGTTATTTTGCATTGTGGCAACAAAGTGAATGGAAATAAATGTTCATTTTCCCCAAAGACATCGTTAGCGTGTAAAAGATGAATGAATAAAACACGGACAGACACAGAGACAGTCATCGATGATGAAGTTCACAAGATAAAGAAACAGAACAGGGAGCACTTTACACACACACTCCCCCAAAGTTACATGTGATACGGGGGCGTATGATTTATGCTAATATAAATTAATATTGCGTATACGCTTCATTAAACGTTCCACTACAGCAGATGCAAGAAGTTCTTAAGGAATTTGCCCGTTTTTCGTCAGCAAATAAAGAAAACTCAAACAAGAACACACATACATATTGTCAGGGGAGTTGTCGGCTATTGATGGAATTCCGTTATTATTTGATAGACAGCTGAGAATTCAGGACATGTTGTATAACGTCAGGATACGTTAAGTGGTGCCGTGGGGGGCGCGATTTAGTTTGTGAAGTCTCTGTACATAACATTAACAAGGCAATCTCACTTACGCAATGTTTGTTAACCATAATTTTTGTTACTTTGATTTTAAGACTTTAGCCGTGCTTTAGATGGGGGAAACGGCGCACGTTTTGGATAGGCCGGGTGGGCAAATGATTTTCGAACATCATGTTATCGTTGGAAGTTTGGGCATTTCGCTTAGAATTTACAAGTATTCCGGGAATACTATTTTTATTTGATAACGTCTATATGAATATATGTTCAGAATTGAACATGAGTCTTTTTCTCTTTCCTTTAGGTGATAAGATTATGTGTGTCACTAGCAGCGGCCTGAGCTGTACAACTCGTATACATTCAATTGGAAACCGACAATCGAACCCTTCAAGTGATTCACTCTCAACTGCCTTAGCCACACACACACATTCAGTCGAATGGATATCGATACTCTAATACTGCATGAGGTTGCAATGCGCTGTAACAAGTGTTTATGTATTATTTTTTTTTGGAGAATATCGGTGTGTTACAAGCACTCAACACGTAAAGTCTTTTATGTCGGATAATAATCCTTTTGACATTTGGTCCTTCAACCCGGATTCTCTTTACAATATTCGCATTTTTTTAATTCGTCTTCACAAAATAATTCACAGATATTGATCAACAATAATAGTAACAGTTCATCACCTCCGGACTCTGTCGGTTTCGGTTCACTATTGCACGTTTTGTAAAAATTGTTAGCAAAGTCTTTATATGTATTTTGAAAAAAAAAGTTTAAAATCTCCAAATTTGTGTTTCTTCGTTGACATTGGTAAACGGTCACCCTCTTCTCTTCGTATTCTCTTTTGTATAATTTTCAATTATTTGGCGATTTAACTTATTTTCAAAGCCCATTCATTGACCGCTAGATGTTGCCCCCCCCCCCCACCAAAGGGATACTCACTTCAGATTCATTACCGCTTTGCATCAAATACAATGTGGCTCTGGATAATGATCCACTAAATGCCAACGCAATTTCCACACCAGACTTGTTTTTAATAGTCTGTTACAATTTTATGACACTCTATTAAAACTGCCTTTGACGTCTTCACTTGCTTAAACTATAAATAATTGGGATGCTCCTGGTCTTGTTCTTGTTGTTGTTGTGTATGTTTTAAATCAAATTTTTAAACATCGGCGAGTGTACTCGAAAACACAGTCCGTCAGTCAGGGCTGCATTACCATAAATTTATATTATACATTATTTCTTTCCCCAAAAAAAAAAAAAGGCGAAAGCATGAGAAGATGTGGTTGAATAGAAGGAAGACAAGACAAAGAACAACGTAGCCTTTCTCGGCAATAAATAACATCTGTAATGAATATTTCCAACAGTAATCCGAAAACTGGAAAATCCAAGATAATCCCTGTTGAATATTATGTGTGCGCATACCATGTACAGACCGACACCTACACACTGACACATCAGTACACGGATTCACTTACATACACACAAACAACGTCTTCTTTGGCATGTCGACACAGCGGGTATTTTAATGTTTTTACTTTTGCCTTTAAGGCAAATGCGTGACAATAATACGAAATTAAGTCAAGTGGTAAAATGACAGCCCACGGTTAACGCCGCAAGAAGAAGGAGACTCAAGACGGTCAGGGTGACAGGGACGAAGACGATAACGATAACGAAGACGAAGACGATGGCGTTGCCGACAACAGCTGCACGGAACAACTTTGGCAGTAACATTATGCACGACTATTTTAAATCATCTTTAGATTTTTTTTTGTATTTCTCTTTGTTTGCCGCTTCGTCTTGTTTGTCGTCTTGGCCTTCTATAGCCAAAAGGCTAATATGTCCTGATGTTTTCGCTCTGAATAGACTTAAAGGCGAACAACAAAACAATACAACACTCCACAGGAGGTGTGACATTCCACAGTTCAAGGTTCCCGCTTATCGCAGCAAACATTTGCGGGCGTCATTTGAGGGAAATCGGTTATCGGAGCACTGGAATATGGCGGACGGTCACATTTGTTTTGTGTCTGAATTGCAGACATTTGCTAGATGGGAACGAACGATAAGTGTGCTGGTGGCTGTGTGACATTCTCCAAGATTATCTGGTGTAATTACAATTTGTTGGTAGACCGCATAAAGTTTTGTTTACTTTGTTATGAGTATTCGGGCAGTTCGCTGATGTCATAGAGGAGTAAAACTTGTAATTGATGCAGAAACTTCGTTGCTAAAAATTTAATGTAATGTTGCCATTACTGAAAGGATTGTTCTGTCATAATCTGTGACGTCTCATATACAAGCTGAGAAAAAAAATGGTCATTTTAGCAAGCATAAATATATTTTGTTATACCACAAACATTAACTTGTTTGTAGGTTATAAGTATCAAATATATACAGTGCACTGTCTCGTAAGCGGACACCTAAGGGTTTGAGAATTTCGTTCGCTTATGACAGAAGTACACAAGAGGACTGAAGAGGATTGCTACTGAAAAAAGGTGTCCGTTCATGAGAGGTGTCCGCTTAAGAGAGGTTCCCGCAAGGATAGAGTACTCTGTATGTACACATTTTTGTGCAACTTTATTTTTTTTACTTTGTGCATTTCTATATATCATTTCATCTTATTCGCTCGGTCATTATTATTATCTTGGAGGCAAAAAACAAATTATCAAAACAGCTGCAAATAAACACTTATTCCCACTCAAATGTTGTACTTTGTTGAATAAAATAAGTTTGTTGTCTGTTGTCCTCCCAAAAAACGCTATTGCTTATACACGAATACGTAATAGCAAATAAGTTATATTTGCAGCCAAATAAACTTTGTTTCGAAGCTAATAAGCTATACTTGACAAAACCTACAAACACACGATTTACTTGAGTGTAAACATTTGAAAAATACATCTGCGTGTAGATTTCAATGTAGACTGACTTCCGTTAAAGTACTGGGTTGACATGCTTTGTCGTTGTAAACGGTTTGACTTATTAATTAGCGTCCGAAATAATATTCTACATTTGCAAGACATGACCAAAAAATATCATGAAATTCGCCAGAATTTTGTCGGCTTCAACAGTGGAACTACAACGTTTCCAAAAACGTTTTACGAAATGTTTGTCATACATTCGACAGGGTTGGCTATTACGGTTAGAGGACTAATTTGAATTTGAATACTCGCACACACATTTGATTAAATGCCCCGCATTTAATGGTGTGTCTGTGTGTGAGTTCTATACCAAAACTAGGATCGATGCAAATTTTTTTTTGCAGGGTTCATTCTGGAATTTTTATAAACCGAATTCCATTAAAATGCAATAACAATTCTGTTTGGCCACCAAAGCGGTAGACAACCTACGTGTGGCCATAGTTCGCATGAACTCTGTGCATCCCATCATATGGGAAATTCGTACACCCTGTGGAATTGAATAACGAAAACTCGTATTCATTCAATTTTGAAATGCCTACATCGTGAGGAGCCCATTTCTGATTTCCTGATGGTTTTTTATTGAGTCAATCGATGTAATTTCTCCAAAATCTGGATAGACAAAATATTTGCGATTGAAATTTATTTACATTTATGATTGATTGTTTTTTCCTTTATGTTTAATGTATTCAAGGAAAATATTTATATCACATGTAGTGAGGGTTAACTTCCTAAATGATGGCATTGTTGTTCCATACCTGCAACAATTTAGATATGGACGGTTTTCCTCAGGTAATTGATCGCTATTTCAGGGAAATTGACACTGTGGATATTTCTGAGAGATGGCCGCAACTTTTTTTTGTCAAAGTTTGTTTTGCGTATTTCCCTTAACACTTGTCCCATTGCGAGTTTATTCCGTAACCCCCAAGGGAAATTGATCGAACAGGGGAGAACTATGTCTGGCGCACGTGTCTCTATTTAACATTTTGTAATTTACCGCACTCAAAGTTCGGATGACATGTATGGCTGTGTGAGTAAAGTTAAATTGTTGGATGACCTTTGGTAAGCATTTCCCAACTGATCTACTTCTGGCCTATGGATCTTACCCTCGTATTGCGAAGCAACATCCCACCTGGCGTAGCTACGATGCAGTTTAAAGTCCATGTGAGAACAAGTAAGACTAGATAAGTTCTGTGACATGTCGGACCGAGTTGCCGCAAGATCTGCCCGTTACACAATGCCATACGTCCGCTAACCTTTGAAGTCATCCATCTAAAGTGGCTCCTTCTAGCAGGTCAATCACATGTAGATCAGGAAATGTAAACAACTACAGCAAATTGCCATGTAGATATTAGCACTCACTCACACATTTTCACCAACGTATGTATGTGTGTGTGTATTTGGATTTTCTGCAGAGCTCTCGAAAACTATTTCCAATTGTTTATATCCGGATTTTTCCAAGTGGACATTTCCTTTCAATTAGTGTTAGTGAACAAATAGTCGTAGTTTTCATATAACAGAATAAGTCTGTTTGTGTGAAAGTATAATTTCTGTATGTGTATGTGTAAATGTATCTATATCACAATCATCACAAAGGAAGTTGTTATTGATGAACTATTTACAACAACAACAGCAGCAAAAGCAACCCATTGTCTTCACATCTAACACACACACACAAAACCGTAACTAAATTCTAAAGAAGTGAAAGCTTTCACGAGCATGGTGTCTATGTTGTTGTCTTTGTTGCTTGTGTTATTGTTCTGGCTGCTTTTTCTTTTTTATAATCCTTCACACTTGGGCGCCCAAAAGACTGACCTAGAAAAAAAATGCAGACTATACCACCAAAAGATGATAGGAACGACAAAGAGAGGAAGGAAGGACGGACGGAACAAAGGCAAGGCAAGGCAACAGCCTCCTTCCATCTCTCCGGCCCCTTCGGATGGTTCTTCGTTCTGTTCTAAGAAATTCCATAACTCATGTGGTCTTTGGGTAGAGCCATTATATTGGCGGAAGGAGGGGAGGAAGTGTACGGTGGTTGGTTGGCTGATTGGAGGAAAGTACAAACAGTTGTTGTTTTCTTTTCGTACAATATTTGTATTTAATACACTCACACGTACATACACACAAACAGACAGATAGACACATACATACATACATACATGCGAACCTTCACCATTTTGGTTTGACTCGAACATTTCACAAAGTCTTGACTCGTTTGTTTCGCTTGTTTTTATTTTGTTTTGTTTGAAGTTGAGTAAAGTTGAGTATATACAATCTTTATGTACGTCTGTGTGTAATTATTCTTTTCTGCGTTATTTTCTCAATTTTTCCATTTTCTTTCTCTTCTTTTTTCAATCTTAAACATGTCATTTGCATAGAATCGTTTGTGAAAGATTTAAGGAAAAATAAACAGTTTTTTTTTTATTGATTTCAGTTTCTCTGTTGTTCGACGACCGAATTTCCGAACATAAAGTCTGTCACAGATGTTATGAGGCTCCCTTTGCGGCGGGCTGACGGGGTCGGGTCAAACAACAATTGAAATGAACGTTTCCAAAACATTTATGTTTTAAATTCAAAGGGGAACTTTTACAAAAACTGTTTACCCAAACGGTTACTAGAGTAAAAGATAAGGGCGGGCTGGGGCTGGGAAATTTAACGACATTTACTTTGTACTAAAAATTCTAGGGAAATTCTAATTCAGATAGGGTAGGGTAGGTCTGAATCCCGAGAATTATTGTTCTGTATCAATTGACTACGATAATGAAGAGATCAAAATATAGATTCGATGCGTTCATACTGAGGTAGCTGGAAATCTTTGATAATTTGACTAGTCCTTGAAACAACCTTTACATAGTGGTTCTTTTATTTTGAAATTCGTTTTCAAGATCCTCACAGACTTACCCGATTAGAGGTTTGGAAACCCGGTTGACATTGGCTCGACGATAACTTTAAATATTTCTTAAATCAATCACACATTTATTTAAATTAAAATAAAAAATATATAAAGAATCCATTTTGCGGACATATATCATGTATGTAACTAGCTCACAATTGAGTATCCTGGCATTCCAATTTTCCAAGACTTTGACTTTATCTCGATATTCACCCTAAATTCTACGCATAACATCGGTCATTTACGGTACCCAAAAAGTCGCAGCTCCAAGGTGGCCAACTGGCATTGCCGAGACGGGCGATAACACGATTACCGAATTTGCGCAAAAGAAAGATTGTGGCTTGGGCTGTGTGGCACGACGCCACAGCCTGCTGGCACAAATACCGTTCAAATGCGGCCGCAAAAAATTGTTTGTCTGGCCTCTCACCGGCTGCATTGCCAAAGAAAAATAAGCCAACGATATCACCGCTCCAAAATCCAACCACCAAATTGTCACTTTTCAGGACGATTGGGCTTCTCAAAGATCGTGTGCCGGTTCTCTAATCCCAGATGTGCCAGTTTTGCTTGTTAATATGGCCGCCAAGATAGGCTGAGTCAGAACAGATGTTTGTCAAAGAGCGTTATCCATTTCAAGGTCCTCCAACGCTCATACTGAAGAGCGAGAACCAAGCAGATGCTGAGTCAATTCGATCTTGTCAGAGAATCGTGCAAGGACTTTGTGCCAAATTCGCGTCAGTCTTGTGGGTGAAATGTTAAGATGGATAGCTAGACCATGTTCCAGAACTGAGTCTCTCACTCTCGTCTACGGTAGCCAAATTATAGTCAATGCACAGTGTGTGTTGTCCATTAACATGCCAATCTCAGGGAGGCGAGCTGGATGGATGGAACTGATCGGCTCTTCGGTCCCACTAAAGTTTCGAAATCAAAGTTGCTTCACTCAGCCCTCAGCCTACGCAATACTTTAGTAATGCATGATCGGCTTTCTAGTTCTACTGGCAACTATTTGCAATTTGAATGAATTTAATGTGAAATTGTAAAGAAGTACTAAACTATTTTTTATAACATATTGGATCAAAACTTCCGTAGGATCTCCGGCGAAGAGAAATAAAACAAAACTATAACAGTTATTATGAAAATGTCATTATAACTTGTTTTGCTGTTCACCTGTGTGTTTTGCGTCAATTTATTCATTGTCAGATCATCATCGGCATCGTAACAAAATAATCACTGCGATACATCACAAGTGTTTTTTGTAACCACTGCGGCGTTGGTACTAAACGACAGAGAATTGAATTAGTTTTAACAAAAAGCTGTCATAATAAAAATAACTATTTACAAATCTGTTGTAAGGCCATGGACAGACATGTAGACGGGCATGTGATAGTGACACACATATGTCCTATCACAATAAGTGATGTGTGTAAGCAATTTATTTTACAGATTGTTATCATTATTGACACTTTTTGACACATAAAATGTAAAAGATATCATCGTAATCACCGCAATACGGCCAACAACAATAAACACAACCAACACAACGTCAACAAACTATCTCTGGCCATAGATGTCACATCAGGGCTAACCAAATGATTGCTATTGTTAATGCCCAGTGGGTGAGGGAGACATTCTGACAAATCGAAATGTCACAATGATGACAAAAATGTCACAAGTTCACTTTTAATTATACCTGCGGTCACATGATGATGGCCATCATTAGATGTCCGGCGTATCGACAACGCATCTCCGCGATGAAAATCAATCATGTCACACCAACACACAGTGTCGTTGTGCATGAACATGTTAACAGAGTGTGGACGATTTCCAATGTCCACAAAATTAGCGGTGACAAAATATGCATTCGTTGTCATAATTAGATTTTTAATTATATTCGTCACAGTAGCGAAAACAAACAAACCTGTCATTAGATTCGGCCCTGGAGAATACGTTACATACACCACCCACCACATAGAGTGAGTATCAGTGGCATTGATGCTATTGGGGGGGAGTTTTTAATGTGGTGGGTCGGACATGTATTAGGTATCACTTTTATTAAGGTGTTTCTTTTTGTATTTTGTATTGTACTTGGATTCCATTCTATAGAACTTATCGTTGTTGGACAACTGTTTCCAATATCCAAAGTATGGATAATCATCGTCTGTCGTGCGTACATTTCACTCAATCCCCAATCATTGTCCACTGTCACGTTTTCTTCACCTTCCCATTTGTTTATTATCCTAGTGATGACAGTAGAAATGTGTTCTGTCGTCCTGATAGATTTAGAAGCTATTCCAAATGTTTTTTTGGTAAAATGTGAATTATGAATAATATTAAATCTGGCGTGATAATGTAAACAAAAGATAAAAACAACACTGAGACTATCTTCATTTCATCGCCATTATGCTTTTGATTTTTTTTGTTTATTGTCAATTTATTTTTACATAAAATGCCTGCGCCATAAAATAATAATAATTGCTGAATATTTTCCGCATTCCGCACGGAGGGAGGAGACACAGAGCAGATACAGTAAATTAACTCATAAAGGAGATGGCCGTCTAACCTCCAGGACATAATTTACTTAACGATGAACGCCGGGGTTCGTAGATTGGGGTGGGCAATGTAAATCTCTAATCTGATTTAGACTTGAAGGACGAGGGTCACTAAGTGTTATTAGGTGCCGACAAACACATCCAAAGGAAAGTTTGAAAAACATACCATAAACAAAAACATTGATTTTCAATGCAACAATTAGTGGCACCTTTTTCCAGCTGTACTAAGACTTTCGCAGATGCATGCTCTAGACGTTAAAATCGTAGACTGTCCTTTATTTCCTTTTTTTTTTATTAAAATTCAAGTATGTACCGGATGTTTTTTCTTAGACGTGTGGTTTTCAATCTGGCCATTGATGAGACACCGGTTAATCCTCTAAGAGTCGCTGTTTGTTGTGCTCTATGGGCAGTGAGAATCATTGGTCCATATTTCTTCAAAAATAAAGCCGGCCCAATGTTACACTCAAACAGAGCCATAATTAGAGACTTTTTCGTGCTTTAATTGGATGATGTTGATGTGAATGTGACCTTTGGTTCCAACAAGACGTCGCTACATGCCCTACAACCAACGATACAATCAATGTATTGAAGGACACTTTTGGTGAGGGCATTGTATCGCATCTTGGGCGTTTGGGGTGGCCTCCAAGATTGTGTTGGGGTTGTATGATGTCGTTTGACTACGCAGATAAACCCTACACGATTGCCACCTTGGAAGAGAATATTCGGCGTGTTTTTGGTGACATGCCGTCCCAAATGCTACAAAATGTGATCGAAAATTGGGCTTTTCGAGCCAGCTGCGGCGGCCTCTTGCTCGAAATCATTTTGGCAATCCCTTATATTTATAATAAAGATATATTTTTGGCCATAACATTGAATTATATGCGTTTTAATTCTTCTTAAAACGTCTAAAAAAGTACCCCTTTTACTTAATTGCCAAACAAGCTATAGACAGCCAAGAAAATGCAGGCCGGTCTGGGTTACCATTCATTTGATGTTGCCTACTTTGAGGATAACAGTTTTTTTTATTAATTAGGTGCAACTTTGGATTCGGGAAGGAGTCGTATGAGATAGGAACACAACTTCAATATGGATTTATTTCACATATGATGATATGATAAAATGAAACCAACACACACACGCACACGTTGCGTGCATCAAACAAACTTTTGCTTTTAATTTGCTGCAGTAAATTTCCATTTTCTAATTTCATTTTATGCTAATACTTCGACTAAATCATAAAATTTCATGCATATTTTATTTTCCTCTTTTTTTTCTTCCTCCTTCGTCTTCTTCTTCTACTCTAATAACATTTCATTATCAATTCGTTTATTTCATTTTGCCTTCTTGTCTTTCGGTGGGGTCTTTCAGTGGCAACATCATTTCTTGGATTGCGTGGGGTCGGCGTGGGGGGATGCCCGGTATTTTCATGCATTTCTAATCTAATTTGTTTGAAACTGTTGGCCACCACAATGTTGTTAAAGGTCAAGTTAGGACGGGGGAGGGAGCAGCAAGAGGCCACAAGTATTGTGGTCTAGCAATTGGACTTTTGTTTATTACAATCACGAGCACAGGCACAGGAGGGTATGTGCGGTTTATCGTTTTGTTTGTCACACCCTTCATATTCAGTTGAACAGATACCCTACACATGTCCGTCTATACCAAAAATACGCACAAACAGTTATTGCACGGTATGCGGTGAAGTTTTGTTGTTGAAAGAAAATCAGAGGAACCGATGAAAGTGAATTTTGAGACAACTTTCTCAAAAGTTCTACTCTTTCGAAAATATCAGCTAAACGAGAACAAGACTAGTATGGCACCCTTAAGAGCTCTTAAGAGTGCTCTTAAGATCACTGCTCAATATTTAAATAAAAATTTTGTGGTTATCCCTCCATGACATAATGGAGCCCATTCCAGGTGTATAGAAGAGTGTATACGATTCGATCAGGCCGATCGTATTGCTGGTTTCGTTGTTTGTTTCATTGTTATTATTTTGTTCACTTCATTGACATTCCTTGGGTCGTTGTCTTGCTTTAACTATTTTCATGGCATTTCCACTTTGCTATTGCTTTTTTTTGTTCGCTGTTACCTTTTTGTTTGCAGTATTTTAATGAACGTGAAAACGTTAAAATGTCTCGCGCATGATAGTGCCGGAAAATAAAGAATAATCACTGAGATTTAGGTCAATAAAAAATAATCGATTTTCCATTTAAATTGCCAATTGGCTCCGTACCGGCTGGATTTCTTAGTTTCTCAGTGTCATAATAGTGTCGTTCCTATCTACCAATTTTGATATTGAAAACAAGTCGTCACGATTCGGGCATAAACATTCAATCTTCACCCATCCTTCGGTCCGAAATTGAGGGCGCGCGTAATCATCGCAATGTTGTGCCAACAGCAGCATCAACTTCTTTTAAAGGAACAGCAACGGCACGACGAACCTGAATCTCCCGCCGCCGCCAGTCGGCAGCTTCAGCTGCCTCATCGGCATCATCGGAGCAAGATAAGGAATCTTGGCATTCCGTGCCAGCATTGTGTAAAACATCACAACTATCAGCAAATCAAGGAATTTGAAGTACAAACGGCGGCAACAACGCCCACGCGACAGCGTAAAATAATTGTGGAAAGAAAATCAAATCAAGTGAAATTGAAAAATCGCAAGAAATTATGGAAATTATTGCAAAAAGGTAAAGACACACATCGGCAGTGCGAGTACGCCCATAGACGAACATAAACGGGAACATTTCATTTTACCGATACTGATCTGAATGGGTGCCCATGTCCCCAAAAGTAGACTTTGAAAATGACGTTTTGGTTTTTCTTATTCCATTGAGGATGTGAGTTGAGGTGGTGTCGGCCTCTCAGCGACTGTGTCTGTTTTAAAGTTGAAAATGTATTTGTGTGACTGGGTCAGGTTTGGTTGTGGTTTGCATAAGTGAGTGTGTGTTTGGTCTTTGTGAGCTTTTAGAAAGTAAAACCAATGCTTTACATTCGTATTTACATGGGTTGTGTGAGGTGACCATATCGTACTGTTTTCAATTGAATATATAAAATAAAATGAATTACATGTCATTCAGACTTGTGGGAAATTATAAATTCCAGTATTGTTGAGCTTACCATCTCCAAGAATCCAGCAAGTCTCTGGCTCAGCAAGTGGAGGTACGGCTACTTATGGATCCCTGATCTGATCTTTGGGCCCACCATTCTAGTCGTTTCACAGTTACTGCGGTCGTGGACTTGATATGTATTTCTATTGGATTTGCCGTCAGTAATGCTTCCGTAGGTCTAGTCGGTGGTGTCTATTACTCCGCCGATAGCCAGTGGTTGTATTGAACCTCTTGCATTTTTTATGTTGACTATGTTACGGTCGTATGGGTCGGCTATCCGAATTCTATAATGTTATGAAGTGTTTCCCAAAGTCGCATACACCACCGATTGCTGCACGCTCACTTACATACTAAACAATTCATATATCTAAAAAATATTATTTTTTTTATTATTATTATTTATTATTTATAGAAAATTATAGAATGCCTATTTAAATTCCTGCGTACTGCGTGACAGAGTCAGTGAATCAGTGTCGAGGGTAAATATATATTAAGAAGATGGAATTGTTCCAGGATAGCAGGATCTCTTCAACAACATTAGGAGGTCACCAAGAAGGAAGGAAACATAAGAAAATGCTTGTCCTACAAACTCTTATATCTTATTTAAAATAAATTGTAACTGCGGGATTTGTTTTAATCCCATACAATCGAGGGTTTGTCTTATTTGGAATCGCATTACCCATCGCACATTTCTTATAGAAACACTGCAGGATCACTGCGTCAATGAACTGCTCTCAAAATACCGTAAGCAATAACCGGAAACGTTTTCTACGTTTCGTTTTACACCAAAAGGGCCTAACAATAATATTTATAATTGACACATATTTAAAGAGATTTAAAGGCAGTTGAAATAAAACGTTGCTGGTCATCCTAAAGAAGCAAAAAAAAAACAGAAACCATTGAAGCACGAACCGAATACATTACAATCGTTGTAATTAACGTAAATGCATGTGAATACTAAGACAAAGTCGAGAGGGGTATAACACATACAGACAGACAGACACATACACACACACATGCAACCGAAAGTGTGCTACGAAAACTTTTCAAAGCACACACAGGTGCGGAGACTTCCACAGGCACAAAAAAACGTTCTCTTGTACACGAACATATGTTTTAGTCAGTGTATAAATATATATGCGGGTGGACCCGAAGTGTTTTAAAAACACATCGGATTACGGAGGCATGCTCCGATTAAATTCCCGAATCCTATGTTCATCGGAATACAAAGACCCTGGTTAATTTCTTTTGCTGTCTCCAGTGCAAGTTTATTTATTAATTTATTTTAATTTGCTTAATTCTAATGGGCTGAGCCTTTACAGATCTATTTCTTACAACTATTCACAAAAATGTGAAAGCCTAGTCTAGTTAAGAAACATATGAGTCGTCCACAGTAATTACCAACGTGTATGGTCTTCCCATTGAAAAGTTGTCTAAGAAGATTCAATGTTTTTTTGAAAACATTTTCGTCTTTTGTGGTTTTCACACATACTAATGTAGGGCCACACTAATGTACATATGAGTGTGAGAGTACTGGTTACTCACATTTAAACATTGTTTCTGCTCACATTTACAAACTCAGTTTCGACAACAAATACGGTTACTTTCTGTTTAGTTTTGGATTTTTTTTCTGTTTGGTGATGGCGGTTTTTTTTTCTTGCTCGAACACAAGTTTTTGCAAAATTCTTTTTGAGGTTTTTTTGGTTTTGTGTGCGAAGGTTTACCCACACAAACACACACATGTTACTACGATTTAGTTTTGTGAGCTACAGGCTTCAGAGTATGATGACCGTTGTGGTTGCATTTGTAACAAAGCAACCAAGACATTTAGACTTCAAATGTATTCAAACGATGGTGTCTCTCTCTCTCTGGTTATACGAGTGAGTACTGGGGCATTAACTTTCAAAATCCATGTCATTTTATGTCGATGTTAGCATCATCGAAGCAGACTCGGGTTTTAATCCTCTAATGCATGAATATTTTGTTTTGATTCATAATTATGAATTTCAAAGATCCCACCTAAAGGCTGGGCTATGATGGGAATCTGTTCTTTGGAATGTCCTTTAGTAGAGAAGCTATCACACAATATTAACACTGGCTGTTTTGTTTAGTTTTTGTGCCCGATAGCCTCACGAATTCCATCTTTGAGGCCTTGAATCGACGCTGGGCTGTTGGCGTATAAATTATTTTTCTCGTGGTCGCAAAGGAGGAAGTCGCAAGGTGTCTGCAAGATTTTCACCATTTTTGTAGTGAATTTTAATAATTTCAATGCGTTGTTAAAGCGTGTATCGTCCCATTTTTAGTAATGGCGTAGTTTCTACTTGTCAAATGTCTGACCATAAAAGCTTCAAAAGTGAAAGGTACCGAAATACCGGATGATTCAAAATAATACCTCTTGTTGGTAAACCCTGTATTATAGTAATTTGATTGCCATTTTGTTTCTTCTTAAACCTGCTTGATGAACTCGCACACTATTATTTACACCACGTCTGGCTAATTCATGTAGGGAGATTTCAGAGGATAAAAACCGTTAAAGAATTGTAGGTACTTCCGAGTTGTGGTACTACATCGAGTTTAGTCTCAAAACACTCCCCATATTGATACATATGTATAACTGCTTTATAACACTTTGTTAAGAAAAATGTGTGAACATTGTTTTTGTATTTCTACACATTTTTCTTAATGAGTTTTTTTTCTTAATGGGGGTTAAACTTTTGTGGTTATGTTGAAAAGTTATTTTTGACTTGCGAGACCCGGTCACCACCAGAAATAGAAATCTGTGCTCCCGGAGCAGAATTATACAAAACTTTTCTAAAAGGATTATAATTGTAGTTTGTCACAATCAAATTAAAACACAATTAGGTTGGTGAACAGGACTCTCCCTGGACTGGTAATAAATTGCTTACGATACGATTGAAATCTGCAAATATTTCTAACTATGACATGTATTAGAAATAAACTTCATATTCCTTTATTGTTTTAATGTTTTTTCAGCATTGTTGTCATTTGAGATCTCCTCCCTAAAATATGCAATATTTGTTTGTTTGAATTTTATGTGAGTTTTCCGCTCCATTCATGTGGAGAAGTACCATTGGAGCTTTTTATTTTTTTTTATCTTTTTAACAAAAACACACAAATCCATCGCAATCTCGTTTTGGTCCTTCCCCAGCAGTCATTCATTTGAATATTTTTATTTTATTTATATTCGTTTTGTGTTGTTATTTCTACCATTTGAATTTTATGTGTACACAACATAACACACACACACACACACCGACAAAAACACGCACGCAGAAAAGTAATAAAATAAAAGGTAAATAAATGTTTCGGTCTGTTGGTGTGTGTGTAAATACACACATACATACAAAAGTGTATAAAGTTGTTGAGATAACTAACAACAAAAAGATACTAAAAATGCTTAAACATGAAATCAATATAAAATGTATGCCAGTAAGATTTATGAAATTCACCAGAGACCCAAGACTGTGGTCCCCCCAGTAATCGGAGAGTGTCGTACTGCTTTTCGTCTGATGTGTCAGTTCGTGCGCGTCTTCCGTTATTCGTGTAATGCACACAGATCTGCAAACTCTGAGCAACGTTGCTGGATTGTAATAACTTCAGGTTAAAATCCTTAGAGTGGAAGATTTGATGGCATTCTCACTGAAGTGCAGTAAATCATTGAAACGAGTATTTAGTTCAAATACATTGTGGGATTTCACAGTGCAGGCTGGAGGAGATTCTATGATTGAGGTGCTCTCACAGGAAACACACACTAGATATCATTAAAAAATGTACCTAGAGTGAGTTCGGAATATTTACTCAGTTGTCTTAAGTTTGAATTGTAAATAAACAACAAATTCAAATTGTTAAAAATTAATGCTGGCTGATGTGGGACGATCAATGGAACTCCTCTTAAGTTTACTTGTGCTTGTATTTAGTTGTATTTTATATATTTATATATCATTAAAAATAAGTGAATTTGTGCAAAATACGATCGACCCACTAAAAATTTATGAATTGTAGAAATATCTTTAACTCATGTATCGAGGACGTAACATATCATGTATCGCAACCACTCCGTACGATTTATCCGCACAGTTTTGTATGGCATGTTACCGATTAAATGAACAATGATATACGTCAATTAAAAACCCCTTAGAATTTTCAATGGAAATACGCTCTATTCCCCTTTAAGAAGTGTCTGCATTGCTCACATGTTTTACCTGTTGCCTCGATTGTCTCCATTCTGTAACGTCGTAAGTGAATCCAATTTCACGGTTGCTTGAGTTTCAAAATAACAACATTACGCTACAACGTCTTCAATTTCTGCTCGATTTTCGATGATTCGTTTCTTTGTCTCTTGTTCATTTCTTTCGTTTGGTGTGCGTGGGTGATTTTTTTCTTTCCACATTTCTACCACTTTGTGAACCCTTTTCAATTTGTTTTGACATTTTTGTTTTTGGCTTAAGTTTGTTACAAAAAGACAAAAAACGCTCGTACCACAACAATAACAACAATGACAATAAGAATAACAAGAAGTAAAAGGAGAAAACAAAAACCAATACCCAAAATATTTATTCCGTTACTGCCGAACTTTCTGTGTACAGCTTTTGTTTCATCTCAGATTATTATCGACCAGAATAAAAAAAAAACACTCTAGAAAGGAAAAGTTTTGTTTGTGGGTCATACCCTTTGGATAAAAGCGAAAATATGTTCCTGTATTGGCAGCCAAAGCGAACGAGTAACAACAGAGGAGGTTCCCCAATCAGCAGTGCTGATCTGTATTTAAAAGCGAACCGCTCTTTAAGTTCCATTTGACAGCTTATCAAACTTGTTTTCGTTTTCTTACTTCTGCGAATGCAGAGAGAAATAGTTTTTGTTCAGTAGTCGCTGTGGAAGAAAGAAAACTAACATTGTAAAACCACGTATAGTCCTAATGACGAGAACTGTTGAACTTTGAAAGTTCTACAGTCCTTATGAGTAATTCGCCCCAATAAAACGTTCTGAAAAAAGGTTTCTCTGGGTTTTGTTGGGAAGATTAAGGAATTATTTATTTAATTATAACCTTAACTGTCATCTTAATATATATTTACCCTCGACACTGATTCACTGACTCTGTCACGCAGTACGTAGGAATTTAAATAGGCATTCTATAATTTTCTATAAATAATAATAATAAAAAAAATAATTTTTTTTTTTGTACAGAAAGTGTGTTTTCCCCAAATTTTTTTTTTTCCAAAATTTTTTTTTTACAAATTTTTTTTTTTACAAATATTTTTTTTCAACAAAAATTTTTTTTTTTACAAAATTTTTTTTCCAACAAAATTTTTTTTTCCATACAAATTTTTTTTTTAACAAAATTTTTTTTTTCAACAAAATTTTTTTTTTAACAAAAATTTTTTTTTTCAAGAAAAATTTTTTTTTTTCAACTTACTAGTTTGTTAATGGACATTTACCTGGAGAACTTCAGTGCTTGGTCTGTTCTTTGGCCTCTGGTGTGTTGTGATGGGTTCACGGCTGCGAAAGGGTGCAAAAATTCCTTGGGATCCATTGCCAAATACTCTGTGACAGAACTTATACGGTTGGTGTTATAGTCGAGTGGGAGCATCCATCGCGCGTATTACTTTTTAATGGCCAAATACTCATATGAAATGTACCCACACACATGAGATGCCTTCGATTATACAGCATTATTCCTTTGATTACACCGCAGATTTCTGCAAAGTGGCCATTAATTAAAATTTTAAAATTATTTTTAACTCGATGCATAATTGCACGCGTTAAGGGGAGTCTCAGATTTATTTTTAATTTTTGTTTTGCTCAGTGGACTTCAAGTATTTAAAAAAAAACTTCACTTTACTACATGATTACTTGTTGTCCTTCAGTTAGACAGCCTGATCGAGTCGAGATTTCAAATCAACGGTATTTTACACCCAAAAAATATTCAAGAATATGCGAACGACACACAGTGCACTTTGTGTTGTTGTCACTTTTGGTTATCAAAAATCAGTAACTTTTGAACGGGTTAACAGCCATCATTATATCGAGTCCTTACCGCGAAAAAGACGTAAGCGACATTTTTTGTCAATCTCGTTTTTTAATGAAATTTGATGGAAAATTCTACAAAACTCCTAAAATATTAAAAATTAAGAATTTTTTTTTGCAAAGATATAGGAAATTCAATTATGTGAGAAAGTTTAGAAAGTCAAGCTTTGTAAAAAATATAAGTTTTAAAAAGATCATCTCGTCATCGGATTTTACTTCCTTTCCGGTATTTCTTTTGGACTTGTCAGCCTCACTAACTTGCCAATAATTCCCCGCCAAAGACGTCCATAAATTTTTGTTATAGTTTAGTTCAAAAACCCGCCTATCAGTATCACCGTCAAGCCTGCTTAGAATAGTCAAACCTTTGGGCAGGTCTTTGTTCTGAGTTGATTTCTTATTTGGCGCGTCTCTTTTGAAGTCTTAATGTAGATTAATTGCATTATTATTCTTTAAATTTTTTTAATTTCGAGTCAAAAGCAACATTTCCATGAATCAAATCACACTTCATCGATTCCCCTTCATTGCATTCTAATGTTTCCGGGCAGAACTCTTTTTGAGTAGCATGCGGTGCAGCACAAAGATGACTTTTTTTCATATATTTTATTGTAAAGTATGTAATCTGTGTGTCAATTAAATTTACGAGATCAATTTCAAACAATTTTTCAACTTAATTATACGCTAAAAATTTTTATAAAATAAAATTCAGTTAGATAATATTCTATGTTGGGGAAAATGTACAGAGACCACTCACATAAAGATTCGGGTAACTGCTCGATAATATTCTACACGAATGTGTAATTCTTCCATAAAACGAGCCCTCGACACCATTGTTATTCTCATCTATTAACTGTCTAATCTAAATGTGATCGAATGGACAATGAATGTCCTTATTACTGTCATCAATACTGATTTAACACAATTTGGATTGTATTTGATTGATGAATAACTTAATGAATTTGATAAATCATTTAATCACACCCGCCTGTTTGTTCAATATAATGAGTTTAATCTGTCATATAGTCCCGGGGTGACCCTCATATAATGCAGATTCATAGTAAAGTAAAGCTTTGTACGTACGTGTGAAGTTGGTTGTGGCTTATGAAAATCGACGCCATTAAAGCAGAGCTTAATTAACAACAGAAATCAATGGATTTGTGGACGACATTAAAAACGTATTTTCTTAACCCTCCGATTAGTGAGTCTCCCCGTGGCCCCCTGAGACCTTCTCACAAACAGAAGAGTTCTACCTCGATATCAAGGATTTTCATACCTCTTTCCCTCGGTCCTTGACCAGTCTGCCCCTTTTTTCCTTCTCACTTTTGCAAAAAGAAATCTCTTGAGAAACATCTTAAGAATTTGTGTTGCCTAACTGCCGTGTTCCACGATGGCTAACTGTTGTCCAGTATTGGACAATCATTAAATCACATTTACCGCTTTTTCAGCTCTCTACGGAGGGCATTGATATTAAGTTCCTTTCGGTCTGACAACTGCGTAATATATACACAGACACACAGACACATACATGTATTGTATTATAACAATAACAAATTTATGTCGACAACTTCTGTGTGGCTGTTGTAAATGTTGTTTCACTACAATTAATCTTTCGTTTTGGGTGGTAAAGTTGGACGGAAGACTTCACCATTGCACCACTGAGAATGGAATGGCAATGGAATGGATATTATCGAACATCGAACAAATGTGACAGTTCGAATACAGTCGGACGGACGGTGACTTGGTCTTTGAACAAATCTGCTGATTAGACACAAACACACAAGTTAATGGCCAAATGTTATCCTATTCACACACACATAGAGGTACAAACATTCAAGGATATCTGTGCACTTGCCAAAGGACAAAGGATAAAAAAAAAAAAAACAAAATGAAAGCGGTCAATAACTTGGCAACGAGTTTCAGTTGGTAGACGCTCACCCGTCTAAGCGCGTGTAGGTTTGTATTCTAGAAAGCAAAGTCGATAAGAAGCAAACATGTTTTGTCCTTTTTGGGTGGACACGACAAATGCTTGATGTTAAGTTGTGGGTACGTTGTTTTGCAGTTCATGCATTATCACACAAATCCCAACAAAACTACATTTGAAAGTTAAACAAACACTTGCACACGTCCTCAGATATACACGCATACTCACACACACACACATACACACACCGATTTAGACGCCTGTATACAAATGCAAGTACAAATACACTTGACGATAAACCATGGAACAAGTTCCAACAAACTAATTGGTCTGGTTTATCTCACCAATATAATCGACTACCAACAAGATGTACTTACTCGATTCGATGTTGTTGCTCTGCCTGTTGTACAACTAAATCTACAACAACAACTAGTTTATCCATTTATTAGCTTTTTGTGAAATCCACAAAAGTCTACGAACCGTCCTACTCTCTTTCTGTAGGACATTCTAGGCAATGCCAGCAATTCAAAACCATTAACGAGGCTAGTCTACCCAGTTGAGCACGGCAACCTCACTGCCCCCCAGTGGCCCAGGGGAAAGACGATAGGTCGGTGGACCATCGCATACGAAATGCTCGTAGAAGAGCTCCTTCCTACATTCTACATTTACTGACTGTTGTTGGTGCCAGTTTTAAATCTTGCCTTTTTTTTCGACTTCTTCTTTTCATCTTCTTATTGCATTCCGACTTTTTTCTTCATCTTTCACGTGTTGAGCTTTGAGTGAGAGGGGGGGAAAAACAGAAGCACTGCATTTCCATTGTTATTGCTGCATTGTATTCTTGAATGGCTTTGTTGTTGTATTGTTCTCTGTGTGTGTGTGTGCGTGTGTTGTATTTCTGCTTTGCCTGTTGCCTGTTGTTACTTAGACAAACACATTGAGGATCAAAACGACGAAGCACAACGCCAGCCTGGCCATGCCTTGCCGTGCCGTGCCGAACCGAACCAACAGCAAAAGCGTCAAATGAACCGCATGTACACACAGTGAAGACTTCCGCAGCAGAGATGAATACAAAAACCAACCATTTCCGGCGGACCATTGCATTGGAACAATGACGGACGAAAAGGAGAGGTAGGTGAGCGAGATACAGAGACGTTATGGGCGATCTAAATTGAATAATAAATTAATTGAAGAGCGGAAGAGCATTAGCTGGAAAAGATGGAATACCAGTTGCCATATGTGTGTATTTTGTGGCAACAGGATGGCACATAATATTTTTCAGCCGCTACGATACGCGTAAGAGTATATGAGACGGAAGGAGTGCCAACGATTTCTTACGAGAATGACGTGCAGTACATATGCTTTTATAAAGACTGTGCTCAGATCTCTTTTCAACAAGCCTTATTTCACATGTCTTAAACAATTTTCAGTTGAACTCTTCACCAACGATTCAGTCGATAACAATGTCCATTGCGTTGTTCCAAACCTTTAAAATGCAATACAGAAACAGTTTTATTGTCATAAACCCGCTTGGAGCCAAATTAATTTTGGCAGTCACCTGTACTCTCTCATAAACAGACTGAATATGGTGGTACAGTATTTGAGAGTAAGATCCTATTTAAGTTTTGCTTTTGGTACATTTGTACTGGCTGGGTCATGCTGTGTGAATGGAGTGAGGGATCACAAACAAAAAAATAATGGAAAGGTAATGTTTAAGAAGGGCGGAATAATCATCAGCCGCATCAAGGAGATTACATACATATGTATGTGTTAATAAGTGTGCCTCACGTTGACCCAGTGTCTGCATCAGTGTCCCGAATACTTGACGTACGGAAATTGCATTTAATATTTCTAGTCTTACCGTACAATATATTTTCTAATTTGGCCCCATTTGTCTTCACTGCATTTGAATACTCCAATTTATTTTCAAACATTGGTTTACTCTTCGGAAACTTTTCACTTGCAGTCATTGAAAATGTCTCCTCCTTTTTTTTCGTGCATCAAAGCAACTGAAACAAGACAAGCACTGCCAAATTGTTCTCTAATTAAACATGAAATTCGTATAATTAACAATTTCAATGCATTCCACAGAAATGGAAACTTTTGTCTAAAACGGCAGCACGTGGGGGAGAAGGAGCATGCGGCTGCAGAGAGCAATGACAACGACTGCCGCATGAGTTGTAATTAAATAAACGATATGTATTTGCATATAACTTTTCTGGAAAAAAGTGTTTTTTTTTTTTTGAAAAAGTTGTTATTTTTTTTTGTGAATGACGAGAAATGCTGTATGTGCGTGGTAAATGTCTGCGATACACATCTGCTTTGACAGAATTTATTTTTTGTTTAAATATTAGATTTAATTAATTTGAATGCTCTGTTTAAAGAGCACTTAACGCATACGAAAATAATTAGTTGTCTAACCCTTTATTTTGCTGGTGTTTGTTTCATTTTGAGGTAAGTTTGAGTTTGTGGAAAATCTCGAGGGACTGATGAAATCTGAACATTGCGAGTAGTCCCAAGTAAATAAATAAACTCCGGCTACAATCAAAGTGGAATAATATTGTGGTATGTTGTTGTTGTTGGAATTATTAGAAGTTGTTGTAGTCGGTCTATTTTTCAATGTTTCACTTAAATAGTTATTTCGGGAGGCGAGAGTGAATAATTAAATCTGACATACAATTGTTCCTATGATTTTTTTAAACACAATTCCTCGGAGTTGGATGTCTAACTACAGGGTAGGCCAACAGGCACCATATGGTTTAAGAATTTAATGACTTTTATTTATAATGAAAAAATCATTTGGCCCACCCTGTACTTAAGTTGGCTCTACCCTTGTTGCCAGTTTTGGCCGGCTTAATAAATGATTTCCAAGGTCTTTGGTCTTGTGCGTGCTGTCTTCAGGATTAGTGTGCTACCAAGGATTAGCATGTCTCCTTTCACATGGTCCTTTCACCGGATTCTCCCTATGTGAGTAGTTGTCCTCTAACGTCATTTTGGTTGATTCGCGTGAATTCTTTCGATCGACATGGCCAAGTGCCCTCACCTTGTAGTTGCACTCCGTTCATGGGTGTATACAGCTAATTCAACTAACTTTTTTTTCCATTTTACGAAGCACTGCTTTACCAGCTTTCGCAAGTACTCATGATTCTGCGCCAGAAATAATCACCAATAAAATAAGCGTGTTAGGGAATGTTGTTTTGGTTTCGTCGTAAGAAGGTTCTGTCCTTGAGTTGGTTGTTTGAAAAGCTTAATCATCCGCTTTATTTCGATGCCGACCTGATTATTTCTATTGATGGCGAAATCGAGGTAGACAAATTCTACCACTACCACGACACTGCAACTGCCAGTCTCCACTATGACGCCTTTCTGTCGTCCCGATGTTTGCTTTGTAACCATTTTGTCTTGTCCTCGTTCCTTTCATACTCGCCTTGATCGATTCCTTCTCGATTTTATTAATTTCAGCCTTTTCCAATATTTTCTACAGCAGAATGTTGAACAAGTTGCCCGATAAGCTGTCACCCTTGTAATGATCCTCTTTTTACTGAGGATCTCGAGTCAGAGTCATTCTACAAAAGCGTAGGTAAACAGAGATCTGATAGGTAGAGAGCTTAACTAGTCAACATTTAGATACCCCTAAAAGTAGACAGCGAAAAGATCTTTGCAATCAGTGTTTTTAAACAACAATTTTGTCCACCAAATTTTCAATTGCAAAATTCTTCAATAAAAAATTTGAGCTCTGAACCGGGAAGGATTTTAACATTGAGTTGTGTACTATGGACATCGACAATAGTATATTATGCGAGTGCAATGAATTCCTCCGTTTTCATTTAACAATAAACTGGCATTTTGCAAGTATTCGCTAATACGAGCAGAAGCGTTACAACCTTGTTCCATAAAAGCCATGACGTGACGTTGCTGTTTGTTTCGTGTTTTATTACGTTGTCTTTATTGTCTATCACGTTTTTCCATTTGAAATCCCTAAAAGTATGCATGGCTGTTAATGCTCATAACTTGTCTTGCATTTGAATGTCGCAGCCCTCACTCTCTCTCTCTCTGTCACTTTCTACCGCTCGCTCGCCCTGTTCCCATGCTAATGTATAGGACTGAAAAGGGAAATCTCAGCTGAAATGTAAACAATTTTTGTAATATTAAAAATTGTTGAGATGATGCACAAAACAAATTGTGCTCTGTGTGTGTGTGTGTGATGCAATAGATACATTTGTGTGCCAAAAAATGTGAATGAGATAAATACCGACTGACAGGACCGTAGGAGAGAGTGCGCGGAAAGGGAACTGTTATTTAAGATACACGGAACAATGACCGACAAATGTTTGCCTTGAGAATCGGGATTTTTCGTTGGCACAAATCTCGACATACAAACACACAGCCACAGCCACACGTCATCGCATACTAGCACAGATAATGTGATTACTTTTGAAAAAATGGCCGTTTGCTTGTACGAGCGTGTCTGTTGTGTATACTTTTATTTGGTTTAACATTCTTTTTCACTCTGCTATATTTACTGGCATATGTATGTGTGTGCGGAGAGTGTGAATGGGAGTGTAAGTGTTTGAATACACTCTATTTTTACATTGTAACATCCGCTGAATGCAGTTTCACTTCATCCTCAGTGTAAGCGGCAGAAACATTGGCAGCACCACTGCCATCACAAGCAGCAGCACCGTCATCGTCATCGCCATCGCCATCATCACTGACAGTAACACTTCCCTTTCCTGTAACACACACACACAGACACACAGACATATGTGTCACAGTTGCAGGAGTGTGTGCTCAGCTCTTCGGCAACAATGCAGAAAAAGTAGAATGAGAATAAAAAAAACTACTACAAAACGAAAAGTAGGCGACTTCTCGCTGCAAGTCTGTTAATGAAAGCATTTGAGTTTGATTCTTTCCCTCTTCATATCTTTTTGTTCGACACCACACCATACCACACCGCACCAACAACAATAACAACATATTGTACACACACATGTGTGAGAGTTCTGCATTTTGTTGGAGAATTAAAAAAAAAACCATAAAAGTGTGGTTGAATGTGTCAGCAGCAGATGCCATTCTCGACTTTCTAACAAAAACGACTCCAACCAAAACAAGAGCAGACGCACACCGAAAAAGGGCCATACCAAGTGGCATGCACGTGCTTGCACTTTTTGTCTTAGACAACTTCAAAGTTAAAGAAAGACATTTTCAGAATTATAAAGGATCCTTGAGATAAATCAAAATATCCATAAAAATATCAAAATATTTCAAAAGCTCACTAGCGTATAAGTTAATCCATGTGGTGTGGTCTTGTGCGCGTATTCTCCACTTTGTTACACCATGATCGATAACATTTTCACCCACTTGGTTTGTCCATCAGAGTCATTGTCGTTGCCTTTTGAGTGATCCCTCGAATTCGTAGGCATAGATGTAGATGTAGTAGACTAGATCGATGTCGGCCAAGACCTCACTATTCATTCGTCGTCGATATTCAACGTTTGGTCATATTGGTCCGAAAACAGCTCGATATTTGTAACTTTCGATATTTGGTCAGCTCTGCCAACTGTTTCGTTTGCCTACTGATTTTAACAAAGAATATCCTTTGAATGCGAACTCGTACTACAATCGGAATGGAGTCGCTCTGGAGGTTTAGACATCCATTAAAATTACTATGCCAACAACTAAAATATTCGGTTTTTTCAAGGATATTCAAATTATATTCTAAAAAAATAATTGCACCAAACTACGTTTTGGATACATTCGAGAGCCTTAAGTGGATATGCTAAAAGTCCCAAAATAGGGTCCTAGGGACGGTCCAAATATATATTTTATAATATCTTACCGAATAAATGTCCACTGTTATTTATGAGTTTTGCTATAAGTAAACGCTAAAAATAATGGTAATTTTAACAAATTATATTTGCAGGCAAATAAACTTTGTTCAGAATCAAATTAATCAAGTTCCAAACACGCGACTTACTTGTGTGCAAACATTGGAAAAAGCCAGATTTTTCAACGTGTATGCGTTCTTTAAGACAATTCAAAAAAAAATATTTTTTTTTTTTTTTTTTTTTTTTAAGCGCCCCGGTAGGCGAGTTGGTAGCGTGCTTGCCTATCAGCGTGGGGGTTGTGGGTTCGATTCCCACCAGAGGCTTTGGTCTGTCGCTGCAAAAATCAAGCCAAATAGTCTTTGTCACTCGGTTTATCCTTGGACCCAAAATTAGAATATAAAATTTACTTTGTATTGTAATTAATAAATAAATAAATAAATAAATAAAATATTTTTTTTTTTTGGATAACACTCAGGGTTTGCCCTCTATGAATGGAATGTACGGCGTTAGCGATAGAAAGTAATTGTATTGGATGGAGGAAAGAGGAAGTAATGTTTGTCTCGAATTTTATGTTACTGTTTTCAAACTTTTAAACAAGTCCTTACGAACTCACACCGAAAGATCACTTTAATGTGAACAATAATTATATTGCAAACATTTGTTTTTAACTTTAAAGTATTTTTCGTATGCATCGGCCTATTTGTCGGTAGCCACACTCCAAGTGTCCCATCCAACCACGATCCACTCCCTTTTGAATTTTTCTTTTAACTTCTTAATTGAAGCACCAATCTTAGTGTCCTTCAAAGCGTTAACTTTAATGTAACCTCAAGAGACCCTACAGTGTACTTGAAATATGTGCAAAATCCGAAAAGCAATTCTGCGATATTGGGATTGCCAAGAAAAACCGCAATCAGAGGGTGGGCTGGACGATATCTGTATTTATTTTGGCGGAGACCTCAATAACGGCCGCCTTAACATTGCAATTGTGATTTTTTGATTTCAAATTTTGCGAATGCCGGGAGCGATTTTAAATGAAACGTCTTTTGTGGCACAGCAGCATAGAAGTGCCCTCTATCGCTCATAGTCAAACACCACACACAACCACCAGCCAGCAGTAGCACCAGTAGAAGTGGCAACAGCAGCATCACCTGTTTCTGGTGTGCGATGGTGACTTAAGTTGACATGATTACCTTGTCTCCTTTGTCATCTGCAGATATTATCTTTTATTAACAAAATTTATTATATTTGTGGAGTGGAATGAAATTGTTTGTTAAACTTATCATTTCAACTAATAGCACTCGAGTGTGGCACAGTGGCACGAGAGTGATCAACAAAGTGATTCGAAAAAGGTTTGGTAGAAACATTTCCACGAAAGTAGACAAATTTTTGGTTGACTTGTGATATTTTCCCAATTAAGGCGTGAGTGTTTCCTTTATTCCCAAACGTTCGCTGTCTATAAAGACAGGTTGGATGTTTGAGAGTATCTGTTTCTTTGGATTTTTTTTTAACTTTGATAAGTTGTCGATGATTTTTTTTGTATATATAAAATCAGGATACTGTGTTGTGTCATAGTCATCATCATCATCGTTGTCGTTGTCGTCGTTCGTTCCAAGCCCTAACATGTGTTGGGCACAAACATATCAAACACTGTTGACGAAATCCTCTTAATCTTTAAATTGCACTCGAAATTGCTCTACACTTGAATAGATACATGATGATGACGATGACGATGATGATCACGATGGTGTTGCCCCTGGAATAAGGATGACAAATGCGGTGATGATACAGGCAGGCGGTCTAAGGAGAGGCAGTGATGGCGGATATTTATTAGCACCGACTGAGGTCTAAGGCGTTGGGTGGTGGAGCGTATGAAGGAGCTGCCAAATGTTTATTTTGTGCCCACATACATGTGCACGTACATCCCCCATCCCCATCATTCCTTTGCACACTCTCCACCACACACTCACACGTACTTGAAGACACACAAAACTCTTTGTATTTATTTTACTTTTTTGCTTCGCACGCCATAAGCATTTGAGCCTTTATTGCCTAAGCAGATATTAATGCTGAAAGGGATGCGTCGGGGTTGTCTGAAGACAGACAATCGTAAATGGCGAAAAGTGCTCAAATACTCGAGCAGTGAACTGCCGATGCTGGCCGACACGGCTGCTGCCATTACTAAATGGATGACATGACTTGAATTTCGTTTTGTTGTGATCAAAATGCAGGAAGGATACATGGATTGTCGCTCGTTCTCGTTCTCATTCTCGTTTTCGTATGAAAATTCTTCCATGCACACCCTCGCCATGGCGACACACACATGAACGCACGCACGCACCCACACACACACATGCACCCTGTTCTCCTCACATATTTCATTGGGTAATTGAACAAAACGTTCGCCAAAGACTGGAGCATTGGGTGCAGCCATGGATGGATGGATGACTGGCAGAATGGAATTATGGATGATACAAATGAGAAATGCGACACATGTTTACCAGGGAAAATCACAAATCGCAAACATTCGTCATTTGCCAATTGAAGGCATTGGTTGGCATTTGCCCTCCAGCATCGGCCCAAACGGAATTTCCATGGTTTTTTCTTTTGTCAGAATTTAAAACATTTACCAGCACTTGGGCGATCAATAATTTATTCGGACTTTTTCGCATGTTTCACAAAATTCGATAAGCAAATGCGATTATGTGCAAACATGCAAGAACACAATTTTAGCGTTAATTTTGCCATGCGAAGAATTTCTATCTCTCTGTTTGGCGTTTTTGTTCTAAACCCGAGAATGTGGTAATTGGGGTGTGGGAAAATTGTATTCTTTTTAAAATTAAAATTAAATTCCACAAAATTAATGAACAGTTTTCTGTGTCATGCGTAATTACGCCCATTGCAATATTTTATGGTAATTACATTTTTGGAAGGCAAACTGTTTGGAATTCATTTCGATTTTTAATAACCGCATAACGTGTACTGTACAGTCGAAACAATACGTGAAACGGCTTATGGAAAAGTCTGTGAATTGTGTGTGTTGGTTGTGATGCAAAAGAAGTCTTCACTGCTTAGAAGGTCTTCCCGTCATAGTGGGTTCAGTAGCTTTTTATCGATTGTTTGATTTACTCGTGCCGAGACAAGGTCCTCCGAAAATTGTTCCGGAGGCTGAGGTTTATACCCACAGTTATATTTCTATCTGATGCGGTGCACCTACAAAGGGGAATGTTATGTCCAAAAGGCGGGCTTCTACTGGGATGTGTTTGCACCATATTTAAAAAAAGGGTCCTGAACTTTTTCCAGAACATGTATATAGACCATGTATACGATATTGCAATGCGGTGACAATGTTCTCACAATGTAATATGAGAATAGGAAAACAATTGTTTTTACAAATTTTGAGTGCTAGTCCTGGCCTACAATTAAAATTCACGGTTGTGTCAGTTGTACCAATATCTCCAATATTTCAAGAAATTATTGGTCACATGTTGAAGATTATTCAGAGAGAGAGAGAGAGAGAGAGAGAGAGAGAGAGATGCACAACGGTATCTGCAGATGTCACAGTTCTTTGCTTTCAATACACGATGTTGATGTCCTTAGGGATTCCCTTTTCTCCATTTATATGTCTGTTTTCCACGGGTCCAGCCACACGGTGAGCATCCACTGTTTGCGGCTCTGTGATTAACATCGGGGTCAGCTTTAGTCGAAGAAACATTTACTTGTCGCCATTTCAATAATTTTCAAGTCCTTTTGAATCGACTACAAATGAATTATTTCTTACTTTGAAACTTACTTTTGTGTTTGTTTGCATTGTTCTTAAGAACACATTTATTTGCAAAGAATGAAATCGTATGCAACACGATCTAGTGGAAACAAGTGATTGGTTCATAAATATTTGAGGTGCGCTTGTTCCGCGGCGCCGCAGGATATCTTTTGAAAAATAAGTATACGGCCGTATTTAATGTGCCCTTCGACAGGTGAAAGTGAGTCTGTGTCTGTGTGTAGGTGTACACGCACACACACGTGCGAGCGCGCTGAATTGATGTCAGTGCCCCTCCATACAACAACAGTCAAACAAGCATCCCTTTGCTCCATTATCCCCTTGACACCCACATACACGGAGAGGCACACAAAGGAACATGCTACACACACACACACACATTTGCATACCCTCACGCACGTACCAAGACTACAGCTGGCGCCATGGCCGGAGTGAAACCAGGAGCACGGTAGTGTGGCAGCAGATGTTTTCAAATGTATTGCCTGTTGCAATGATTTAATGTTTACATATCACATTATTATTATTCACAAATAAACCCACGCACACACACACACACACGCTTTTAAATGTACACCCACTCACGCACAGGCGCGACTTCTGGCACCGCGACTAAGCCACCAGTTCGGGGAATCTATCAGAAGATTGCGTTACACACCCACGCACACAGCCACCTCTTCACCGTTCGGGAAGAATTTTCAAAAGAAGCTTTTTCAAGGAATTTCATAATCTCTGCTCGTCGGTGTGAAATGTTAATATTTTCTTTGGAACTTTTGACATTTGCTCGGAGTCTGAACATTTTTGAATAACTGGAAATGTCTTAAACGTCTTTAATGGAATGGATGGAATTTCCTTAGCTTAGACCTCTTTTCGAGGGCCTCATAGACAGTTCAAACTACACACTCTTCGTTGTCCATTATTCATTTTAATTGCAATACAATCTCTGAGAAAATTAAGTCACCGGTACACAATTTCATACAAATATTATTTTCGGGAAATTTCAAGTTGTTAGTTAATTTTTTGCGACACAATTACGTGTCATCGCCATGATTTATTTTGCATTATGAAACAAAGTTGAGGGAATTTGCACAAGCAAAACTTTCTTACGTAAGAAACTTTTAAATAGATTCTGTCACTGATGACACTTTTTCTTCGGACACAGACACAACTAACGTGTCGTCTTTAAAGTTGAATGGTGGCATGACGGACTCAGACCAGAGCCGATAGATTTTGTTAAGCGCGAAGAGAATAGTTTTAATGACCATTGCATGTGCAGCCCTTTTGTTGACCGGAGGTGCTACAATCTGAGACGAATTATTGAAGGATTTTTTGCATTTCAGTTCTTGTGGCGGTGCTCTTGTGCTCTGACGTTTGTCTGTTCCTGTGTGACTGCTAATGTGGGCATCAGGGGTAGTCACTGCCGGCTCCGAACGGCAGATGCTTACTTAGAGAAGTTTTAGACATTACTCTCTTACTCGAAAAGGTGGACATATTTGAAGGTCTCACCAGGTTTTGAAACTGGGTTTACCTACCACACCACGGCTGTCCACGAAAACAACAAATAGGTGTAGAAAATGTCATCGCAATAGATATAACACGTCTTGAGATGTGGTTGTTTAGAATTCTGAGTTGTGTGGGCGTTGTCACGCCCTCTCCTCAATTCAATTCCAACTTTTAATTCCATTTTTATTAAGTAGTAGATTGAAACTGTTTTACAGTGTTTCGAGATTTTATCAGAGGATATTACAGCAAGCACACTCTTGACATAATATAGCCCATCGTTACTTGCTGCTACAATTTTCACTTTTTGGCGAATATCACGGTTTAGTTTTTAAGGGCGTGGCACTGCCCACTCTTCCACTAGGGCGTCCTTTTTATACACTCCATCATAGGATGGAGTATATACTAAGTTTGTCATTCCGTTTGCAACACCTCGAAAGAGTGATCTGCGACCCTATAAAGTATATATATTATCGGTCAGTGTAACATTCTAAGACATTCTAGCGATGTCCGTCTGTCCGTCCGTCTGTCCGTCTGTTGCCTGTTGAAATCACGATAGAGTGCGAACGACTAACGCTAAGAAGCTGATTTTGTAGGAAGATGTTTTTTGCCCATAAGCAGGTTAAGTTCGAGAATGGGCAATATCGGACCAAAGGGGAAAAAGTTCCCCTTAACGGGACTAAATATATCCAGGCCATAATCAAATTTTTCAAATATTTTTTTTCACTACATCTGATTTTTTTTGGTAAAATTGTTCTAAGTTTATATAATTTATAGATGGGGAAAAAAATCCCAAAAATGGGCGTGCTCATGGGTTCCGTGGACCCCAAAAAAGGGCCCATGATAAACATGCGCATATGGGTATCGAAGTGCAACGAAATTTACTCACGAACCCAAATATGCCTTTATTTTCATGATTTGCCTAAAGTTTTTGATCCGGTTTCTGGGACTATCGGGTCACCAGCGGCCCAAAAACCGTCCCTTGACAAACATGGACATATGGGTATCGAAATGCAACGAAATTTTCTCACGAATCCAAATATGCGGCTATTTTCATGATTTGGATAAAATTTGTGATCGGAGTCCTGGGACCATAGGGTCACCAGCGGCCCAAAAACCGGCCCCTGACAAACATGGACATCCATGATGGAGGGTATATAAGATTCGGCCCGGCCGAACTTACTATTTGTCCACTTATTTATATACAAAAAGCACATTGACGAAATATCATCGCGATATATCTACAAAGTTGAAGAGATACGGCCGGCTCTATGAAAGATGCCCCAAAAATAATAAAGAATTCCCCCCCAAAAAAAAATCACTAACAAATCTGGGGAATTAGGAAAAACTATTTTTTAGGTAATATTTCATTTTTCGTTTTTGGGGCACTTTTCATATGAAAACTTAAAAAAACTTGGCTAATTTTTGTTTTTTTTTTTTTTTTGATATTTTCAAAACAAATGTGAATTTGGGACGATTTTTGTTTTTTGTTGTTAAAAAATACACTTTTTTCAATTGTGAAAATCTATTGTTTTTCCTAATAGTTACATGGAATTTTGCAGAATTGGGCTTTTGGGGGATTTTTCATTTATTTTGGTGAATTCTTAATTTGAAGTTGTTGGGTTTTTGTTATGATCATGTGTTTTTGTTATTGAGTTATATTAAGAGTGTGTTATACTCGAATGCAAGCTAAATGATCAGTGGTTTTTATTTTCATTTGGGGCATTTTGTATAGAGTCGATACGGCCTTTCAAATTACCGGTCGGTGCCGCGCTCCAATGTCTTAATAAAGTCTAAGACCATTTTCTGGTCGAACATGCATGACGATCGGCGTTAAATGCCAAAAAATTGGAGCGTATCAAAATATGTGTTTTGTGATTTAGTAATTGTATTTGGTGCTCTAGGTTTTTGAAGAAAGTAATCGCGTAGCTCGTCATATTTTTGCATTTCCTAATCGTTGATATGAGAAGCAATTTGATGTTCGTATAAAGTTTAACAGATGAGTTATCCTAATGGGCGGCCATCGATTTTGTGATGCTGGCAACAGCTGCGCACATTCTGCCAGTCTCCATTACATCGTTTTAATGGCAACGAAATTTCCGCAGAGAACACTTGTAAACATGTTAACAACAAATGCCCACTGGAAAGCGATTTATAGCGAAAATAAAGATAAACGTTTTACCCAACATTTGCGACATATTTTTTTTTTACTTTTTGAAGAATGCCAAACATAATTTTACTTCAGAAACTTGAGTATGTTCGAAACGTACGTTTCGTCGTTTGGTTTCGTGCTACGTGACATTTAGCACTGGTTTTCCTCGGCTAAGAGCGTGGAAGAAAATAATAATAAAGCCTAATGGGCGAATGTTCATGGACTCCAAGGTCATTCAGTTGGTCTGTCGGCCCTTCGAGGAGATCCTTGGCCAACAAATATTAAAGATTTATTCATTTCTTTTGTTTGCCCCGTGAATACTACCTTGCGTTCGAAAACTTGCGTGTATTTGAATTGAACAGTTTGTCTGAATGTAATTTATCACAGTGGGCCGGAGTCTGCGTGTGTGGTTTTTATCAAATGTCGACGCAATATTTATCACTCTCCTTGTTCTTGCGATTGTGTGGGTTTTCGGGTTTTGTGAAGCAATCAAATCTAAATGATATGATTATGCTTCGTTTCATCCGTCCGTCCGTCCGTTCGTCTGTTCGTTCATTCGGATGTTCATTTGAGCACACTGGAATGTCGACTGTGGGTGACTTCTACGGTTTTTGGGTGGGTGTGCTTGTGTGTTTTTGCAAATCCGACATCTGCCTCGTCATCATCATTGCTTATCATTGGCATCATCGTTATGATCATTATCATCGTCATTATCATGTGACGTTTGCCGTCATAAACGTAATCACCATCATTGATTTCACATACATTTTCTAATAATGTTCCTTTTCCTTTGACACAGCAGGTTTTTCCTCTGCCCGCGCCTTTGCACCACAAGGTTGGTGGGGCCGCCGGTTGATTCGGCAGAATTCAGACCTTTTTATCATTCTGTCATTTTTGGTTTTTGCCGTGGAAGAAGTGTTTGTTGTTAATTTAACCGAAAAATGCTAATGTTTTCAAAATAAATGGCGGAAAGAGGGCGGTGGCGACGACGACAACGATGACAATAACAATGACAAGCACTTACACACACACAGGAATGCGTGCGTGTCATCTACACATATCCGTGAGTGTGTGTGTGTTTAGTAGACATATATACAAGGATTTGCTAGTACAGGCGTAAAGGCAGGACATTAAATACTTCCATCAAAATATGAAAGCCGATGCTCATGCAACACAAATGCTTCCCCACAAATTCGTATCCTCCTGCCAACTGGAGGTTCATGAATATTTGCAATGCACAACAATCCAAAATCAAAACTTGCCGATGTATTGTGTAGAGTAGAGTTTTGCGTAGCGACAAGCTTAGCTAAACGTGGTTATATTAACTTAACAATTTCTCTGGCAGGTCTCCACATTAAATTAACTCATGGTTATGGAGATTATTAAAATTTGTTGGTGAAATTTAGAAGCGAACTGTACGCGTCTCTGCAGGGCGAACTGTAGGGCGTCCCTGTTGGCCTTCATTGGACCGAGTCTAAATGCATGATGATATGTTCTCTACATCGTTTGATGTGGATCTAGAGCTGTGGACGGCCCAAAAGAGGGAATCTATGGTAGCAATTCTACTTGATATTTGTTTTCTAAAAACGATATTTTTTAAAACCCGAATGAAGTTCACACTTCATCTAGATTTAATGTGATTTCAATTGAAAACCTTGTCACCCTTGCCATCTTCTAGATTCGTCAATCTCTGTAATGATTCCCCTAAGACTGAAGATTGCTCACATCTACTTGGATCCCAATGCGTATGCGGGTAAATAGCGGACACCCTCTGGTCGCTTTTTTTTTTTAATAATCCTCCGTCCTCAATTAATTACTTCACCACCGACCACATCATTCTTACTTAACTGCACATAAGTTGTCATGCTTCAACAACTGTGGCGCCATAAAGTAAATCAATTCGTCTTCCACTTTCTACTGAAATCAGTTTATTTATTTTTTATTACAATCCCATTTGCCTGTAAATATTCTGCTCTCGCTTTCTCTGTTTTATTGAATTTTTAACGTCTGAGGAAACCGAATGAACCGTACGGATGATAGCCGCCATAGGCAGCGGTGTACGGGGCAGCATAGGGTGCAGCCACATATGAGCCATGATAGGGTGAAGCAAGGGAACCGTAATAGGGCGCTGCAAAGCCAGCCGTATAGGCAGAGTAGGGTGATGCAGCCAACAATGGAGACGAGTAGGCCAATGGAGACGAGTAGGCCAACGGAGAAACGATGCCGGGCTTGGCAGCAGCCAAAGCTACGATAGCCATTAAGCACAAAGTGAACTGGAAACACGGTAATAGATAGTGATTAATTAATGTCATTTATTTGGGGGGGCGGTTACGAGGTAGACCTCGCCCTCAGAATACACTTACGAATTTGAACATATTGTCAAAGATGTGAATGCTCGGTTCTATGCGGTGCAGTGGTGGCGTTACAGGTGGTCAGTTTGCTACTGTTTAATTGTCTCAAGTCGCCACTCGCTTTTATATTAATTTCCTACGATAACTCACAGAGACCAACACCTGCCCGGCACAAAGACTCAGTCATTGGCATGTGGAGAGTCATGTTTTTGGGGTGATTTTGTCGGTTGGCACAACATTAACGCACGCATTTAATGATCCCAAATGTATGAGTTTGGATTCATTATTATGAATGTGAATACTTGTTCTCACTTCATATGACTCTGGCCACCTCCCCCTCCCTCAAACGCCTTTGCCGGAAGACAATGACGACAGAGACAGATACACTGTCTGTAGAAGATTCCACAAAATAATTGTCAGCCACCATGACACATTCTTTGCCTTGATAGTTGCTGTCGCTCGTACGATCGAATTGTTGTGTTCCATTTGTCTTCTGGCCGTGCCGCCATTCCAAGAATACTAATTTCATTTTATGTTTATGTGTATGTTCGTCGGCCTGTAGTTTTACACACATTTTCGCTTTCGTTGGCTTTGGCCGACTCTGCAAACCTTAGGAGTATTGCTGAAATAAGCTTTAGATGGCCAACTGCTGCTGTTGGCCCAAAGAAAACATAACCGTCAGCAGTGGTTTCGTTATGTTGGTCAGTTGTCTTTTGGCAACACAGTGGGACATTGTGGCTCACAGTGGGACTTTGTGTCGATCTCTGTCTAGAATTACAGTGTAACCTCTCAATGTTTTGGACAGTTTCAAAATTTTACCTCGGTTCCGGGTATCAGTTTTATTTTTTTTCTCTTTGTTTCCCGTAGCCCGTTACTTGAAAATATTTTTAGGAAAATGAAAATTTAGAGATTGCTTGAAAAGGGCATGGTTTATTCATTATTGTAATAGTAAACTTCATAGGAAAGCGAAATAAAAAATATTTTTTAAAATCTTACATTTTTAACAAAGAAAGCAGAGTAAGGATACTTTTTTATTGAAGACATTTATTTTAATGGAAACCCCTTGGAAAGTATATGAAAATCCCATAAAATGTACTTAAGCGATTATTCCTGAAAACCACAGAATTGGCATGTGCCATTTTCTGCAGAGCTTAAAAAATGTAAAGCTAGACTTTCACAGAAATATTTCTCTGATTTTTCTGCAAGTAAAGGGAAAAGGTTTAAATTTCGAAATTGAATCAGGTGTTTGAACATTTTTGGAGCCGCTTAAAACCAAGTTTATAAAAACAGTTAAGGAAATGTGTCTTGATGAGGAACACATATAGAATGTAGAGGCTACGCTACTTTAGAGGGCTCATCCAACAACAACATGGGTTCATAGTGGGGGGAATTCAGCAACTGGCAGGACCTGCGCGAACGCAGTTGGATCTCGTATGTGGTCTCCCTTGTAATAGGCAGGGAACTGGATGTCGATATCGGGTTCTGAAAATTGATTTAATTGCTGGTTCGCTATATTGCAAGCGCTATAAAATGAGTTTTTAGACTTCATTCAGCTCTGGTTTTCAGATATATTCCAGATAGCGATACACGGAACACGAATCCAGAAGAATGAGTTGTCATTCCTGGGAAAAATTCATTTTATTGACACATCCTTTGTAGACAACGAACGAACGAATTTGTTTTACGGAAACCAGCTATAAGTCTTCATTCAAAAAAAAAAACCCTGAAGGAATTTCTGAGCAATGCTAACAAGCCATTGAAAACAGTTTATATTAGTGCTGGACCCGATCTCACCGTATCCGCTTTCGAATTTTTTGTCACTACGTCAGAGCAAAACAGTGATTGGAATTGGGACAGAACAAGTGTTATGCTGGACCTTCTGTTGCAATCGAATTAATTTTCTCGGAAATCACACAATATTTTAAATAATTTAGCCCACTGTGCGCGCATTGGGTGATTTTAATGTTTTCGGAATTATTTAATATTATTTTTCCTGTCAATAATTGATGCGAGAACGTTTTTTTGTTTTTGTTTTAGTTATTGTAATTATGTTTTATTTGTTTTGTTGATTCTCGTTTGGTTTTGTAGTGTGTGCGTGCGTGTGTGTTTGTCATGCAACATAAATTACTTTTCTACACATACGCATAAATAATCATCATATGCCAAGGCAATGTGTGTACGCACGCATTCGTGGGCATGTACACGGTGTGTGTGTGCGTGTGTGTGGGTATGTCGCCGCTAATTGTGTTGTTGTACAGTCTTGGGCAAGGTCAGTTGAAGCGCGCTAATTCATTAAAAGATTAAATGTTCATTAGTTTAGATTACACGAGAGGTAATTACGCTCATCGCTTCTCGCGGCAGCGGCAATCATAGCCAAGCGAAATAAACTCAATTTGCTGCCAGTGTGTGACAGTCATGATAAAATCACTGTCATACTCTAAATACTCGTTCGCAGCATTGCATTTGGCAAATTCACTGTCGGAAAGTATTTAATTTCGTGCAGGACATAAAGAGCATCAGGAGTTTAGATTTATGTAAAAATATTCAAAATAATGTAAGCTGTATAAATAGGAAAGCGTTTTAGTAAGTGAGTGAGGAACGAGTAAACTGAATATGAAGAGGGAAATTGGAATTACCTCGCCGGCACTTGGGAGTCAATTTCACAATGGAGGCGACGCCAGCAGACCATTGAGACTTAGTGAGGTACACAGAATGGGAGGTTACTCAGACTTATGTGAACACTCGCAAAGCCTTCACTTCACATTGGTCAGACTGTTAGACCAACTTACTTGCGCCAGTTTCTACATACAGGGTGGTGGGTCATTGAAAATTTTAAATTTGTATCGGCATTGAAAAAAAAAATACTGATAATTTTTTTAAAATTTCTGGTTTTATTGGAAATTATGTCATATAATAATGGAACACACTGTTTGTATGACTACCACGACTGAGCCGAGCCGGCAGCACCTCATTCGATCAACCCAATTTTCCAGTACATTTTCGATTGTTTTGGGTCGATTATCTTCAATGGCAACTTCGATTTCATGTTTCAACGCTTCAATTTTTGAGCAACATAAAATTCTGCAGGTTCACCTAATCCCATTTTTCCGGGTAATGTCATCATCAAAAAGCCTTTAAAAAAATCAATAATTCTGTAAAACAAACATAACTTTTTTGTCATTTCTCACATATTTTTTCCGACTGGAGAAGCGTGCAAAAACTGAAAAAGTTTTGTCATGTTTTTAAAAAATATTAATTAGTTTGCTCATTGTCCTTAGATGGACAAATTGTAAATAAAATTAAATAAAAAAATTGAAAAAGAACATGTCACGACAGGATAAGTTTTTTTCTGTCAACCGTGTAAAAACCGGATTCGGTGTATAGGTGGAAAAACTGTCTACAACACTCTCATATGGATTTTGGTGCAAATTATAAGGTGGCCAACCTCTGTATGGCCCAACCTAGACAAGAATAGAACTTCTGGTTTCAGAGATATCGCAGGAGCATTGGTGAGGGCTGTGCAATGGGATCTATCATTGTCTCAAAGAAAGCAATTTCTCTGTTTTTGAAGTCTTGACCTCGGCAAGAGGTCAATGATTTTGTGGTGGCTTTAATTTGCTGATATTAATTTAGTAGTAGCAACTGAAATATGATGATATAAAGAAAAATGTAAAAGCGAATATCTAGTCAATGGAAATATAAGATTGAAGTGTATCTGAGGAAATTAAGCATTTGTAGATGTCTAAAAGTTTTGTTAAAAGCCAAACATCAGACTGTTGCCCCTGGCAATGATATGAACTGCTGTAGAGATGGAAATGGAGATTTGATGACGAATACGGGCTTAATGCCTTTCCAAACTATTGAAGTTTGAAATTACAGAACGATTTCCAAAGTATTTTGATTTCTAAACACTCTGGTCGTCGGCTCAAAGAGATCAGCGAAAAGATTAAATGTTGCATACTTTTAAATAGTTCAATGACTCGTGAGTGCTATGTACATTGAACTCGGGTGATAACGGGAAATTTCGACAACGATAGACTCAAGTGTACACTGAAATTGATAAAAAAAAATGTATCCAATACTTAGAGTTTCCTTGTCGACTGCGACTGTATTCTGATTGAGATATTTTGGTGCAATCAAACTCAAGTTATTTTAGATGAGGCGACATTACAGCTTCATTAATGTTATGAAGTAAGACAAATTTCCAACCTGCATCATAATTTAGTGTCTGTCGCATGAATGACATCTGGCCAATAAAAGTGAACATGTACCTGCGTATGTGTCCATCTGTTTGTGCTAATAAATAACATCTGTTAATTGCACGTTCAACTGCAGTTCTAAATACTGGCTTTGTGAAGTGTTTACTTTAACTCACTGACAAACGGTACGTATGCCTAACGCTACGAGTTCCATACCTCATAACTTATGTAAACTCAAAGTGGGCCAGAGCATTGAGCAATTTAACTACCGGTCATGCAGTACCTGAAATTATCAAGCATGTTAAACGATTGTAGATGTTGCAAGGACTTAAGCCAATGCCCACATGGCACGGAGATATCCGCAACCCACTCCGGGCCCACAAAGAGAAATAAGTCAATTACAATTGTTTCAATTGCATGTTTGCCAACGTTGACCACAATTCTGCCACATCCTGGTGATGAAACTTCTTGTAACATTGTAACAGAGAGCAACCAAATGTGGCAGCCAGACTCACCAGTGTGCTACTGCTGGTGAGTTGTTGGAGACATTGTAGACATTGTGAATTGGTGGAGGTGAGGTGAGAGGTGGCCCCTGCTGGAAGACACAAAGTCATTAATGGGAAACCACAATTGCATTGGCGTATGTTGCATCTGACTCTGGCCAACTCTAAGACAGATTTATCCAATTTCGTTGTAGGTTTCATTTCTGGCTTGTTTTGATTCTAAAAAAAAAGAAGAAATCAAGAGCTTTTTAAATTTTTAATAAAACCATTGTGATTTGTCGCTTTATTTTTGTTGGGGCGGTGGAGGACGGAAATGCATTTCTTTGTTCACGTCTGTGTCAGCCACTCATTTGGTTGTCAATAATCGAATTAAAAGTTTGTTCTTTGCTCCTTCGCATTCTCCTGCTCCATCTGCTCGTGTTCATTCCTCTTTCACAGTTTCCATTTCAATTTCCGTTTTATTTGCCCATCCCCGTCTCCACCCCTCTTTTTCTGGCTGGTCTTTGTTTCCGTTCGCTCTATTCCACTGCAGTGGTCCATGCCACGTTTTGTTGCATGAGAATTTCGTCCATGGCTCAAACGGATTTTTAAATTTTCAATTTCGTTGCAAAACAAAACTTGGAAAAAAATGAAGACGAAGACTAACAAAGTAATGTAGTACATCCGTTGTTTTACAGCATTCCTGAACAAGGGCGCACGAGTGTTACTGCTGAAATTTGAAAAACTCATACATTTAAACTTTGGTAATCGTATTGTCAACCTTCTGGCCGATGCCTATTGTCCTCTTCGGATCTACGATTTGTCTCCGTTTTACTATTTTTGTACCGCGTCGATCCGAGAACGTTGCAGATTCTTAAAGCGAATACTGTTCGAGCAACTTGTGTGATAGAGTCAGAATGTCAGAATTGAGTATGGGATTAGACAACCGATGATGCCAATTAAATAAAATTGTGTTCCAACAGTAACTGGAACGTTTCTTTGTTGAACAATTTGCCATCATTTGCTCATCTTTTTGAATTTTCGACTTTGACTTGGTTGTCTTAAGGTCGATATAAACTTAAAATAAAACAGGCAAGAAAACCAATTATATTTCACATTTATGTTAAACTTTGTGTAATTTCACAATGGAATATTCGTGCCCAAGAGATCCTCTTCTAAGAGAAGCCATCTTTTCCGATAGAGCAGTCAGACCCCGACAATCAATTAAAATGCTATCAGAGGGTCTGATCTGTCGTTTTATTTGAATTAGCTTCTTTGGTTCGCCACCCGTGACACTTCGGACAAATCATGACGGATGGTAATCACATCTGGATCTGTCCGGATTAACTTTACTGTTAAATCTTTAAAAATGTTTAATAATTTTAAAAACACGTTCTTTAAGAAATCCTTATTAAAATCTGTTTTTTTATTTTCTCTTTTCAGGTAAATACAGCAAAAAGCTTTCTGTTCGTATCAATTAATTTGTAAGTATGTGTTGTAGTTGCATCAGTATTCCAGAGGAAAAGTTATTCGCAATATGCACATCATTTTTTTTTTAATATAACTAACGAAATGTCTATCGGAGAGATTAATATCAATTGACCAGACATCAACTGTCGCTACACTGAAACAAATTAGGAGCTGTAAATTTTTTTGAATGCATGAAAAGTACAGACATACTCTGTTGGCTTTTCTCTCTGTGTCGACCAGTGCAGTCGATGTAGTAAATTGTTATTGGTTCATAAATTTTCACACATTTTTCTTAACAAAGGTTTTTTAATTTGGGGGATATTATTTTGACATTGAATATTACTATTTTATTTCCCAAGTATACGGACAAAAATAATATCTCGAGTTTTCTCCGTGTACTGTTTGTCTACTATAGTCCAAGATACGATTCAAGACCAGTTTAGTTTTTTCGCGTGTACCCAATCCTTTGAAAGGATTCTCAAAGGCTGCGCAACTTCTCTGTTCGAATTGTTCTCTGTTACTCATTCACTCTCGCTTCAGTAATGTTTTCAGTTACTGTGGTAAAATGCTGGCACTGGTACTTTATCCGTTGGATATACACCACCATTCTTTAATTAAAGTTTTCCCTTACATCCTTTTAGAACAAATTACAAGTTTCCTCACATTCTGCGTTTTCAACAAAATAACGTTCTTTTTTTATTCACAAAAAAATCATTAACAAACTAAAACAAAACAAAAAAAAAAACAGCGTTTCCTTCTTAAATCCTTAAATCCAGTCTATTTACGCAAGAAGTAAGAGCCAGCATAAGGATAAGTGTAAGCGGATGCGTAGGGAGCGGCAACATAGGGTGAAGCGTAGGATGCATAGTATGGTGAGGCATAGGGAGCGGTATAGGCAGCAGTGTAGGCGGCTGTGTAGGGAGCAGCGGCCACATAGGGCGAAGAGTAGGCGAGGGGAGCAACAATACCGGGCTTAGCAGCGGCCAAAGCCACGATAGCCATCAAGCACAAAGCAAACTAAACGGAGGGAAAAAGTGGGATAGACGGAAACAATTTCAAATTATAAACTTTATCCTTTTCCACTGTTATCGTTATTAGTGTCGTGTCATCCGCGTAGCTGCAGTTGGCGGTGTTGGGAACTTACGAATTTGAACATTTCGAATTGCGTTGGTTGAAGTTGTTTAATTGTTTACAGAACTTATTGAACTGATAACAATTTGTAAATAATTTCTAGTTTTTATACTAACAAGAAGAAAAAAAAACAAAACAAATCGTTTATCATGGCAGTCAGTCGATGCCAGTTTTTGATTTGAGTTTACTTTTCGATTTTTGGCCTTTTCAACGATATGCAAAATGAACACGGGCACGTCGCGACGCGTCGACCGATCTAAGGTCACCACCATGACAATTTAGGCTGCTGACTGTGTTCCGAGGGGGAAGGGTGTGATGTGGTGTGCGGTGCATAACTTTGGGCAAATGTTCCGAAAATTCCATTTCATTTTCAACATTTCATAGTTTCAACAGCAACACGTACGACGTGTGTACGCCGACAAAACAAAACAAAACACCAACGCCATCAGCGTTTCAGCTTTGTCAGCTGTCGTGGCTGTGATTGCTTCGAATTGTGTATTCTGGAAGCATTTCATAATTATGAACAAATTCATTATTCTAATGCAGTCGAATGCTGGCATTCGAGTGGCGAATATTGATTGGCACCGCATTCATCAATTCGAATATCCCACTGAATTCTTTGTTTAACGGCTGGAGCGAAGGGGGGCAAAGGTTTGCTAAATTGTCGTAGGTTTTTTTTTGGAATTGGGTGAATATCCTCCATGACTTTGAACGTGATGTGGACTGCCATGTGAAGTAATCTGTATCATAGCAAAATAGGATTATATTCTTCCGGAATTGGAGTGTTTCAGAAAACAAATTGGAGCGGGGAATTAAAATATGGATTGGTACAATATTCAAATTGCATTTTATTCCAGAGAATGTGTGTGGCTCCACTGCAATATGTATTCCGGAAATAGATAGTTCAGCCGTTGCCTTTCCATTCCATTTTAATATTCTAATACTTTTTTTTTTTTACAAATTACTTCTTGTTCCATGAGCCCCAGAGCCTACGGAACGGATTATAGACGTTAGACGAACAGAAGGCCTCTAAAATTTGGAGAACTATAACACCTGTCCATCTGTTGATATCGGTTATATATGAGTGACCTGCAAATATTCTGTCATTTCAATAAGAAGCCCTGTTAGAAGGACTCTCAGTTCAGTCTGCAAATTTCATACTCATTTCTAGCTGCCATCTTCGAGAAGGCCTTCGTGTTATAAATGACAGATTCTTCTAGTAGGCAGTCTTCCTAGTTTGTTGATTAGGAATATAAAATTAACATTGCTGATCTCTTTCGATGCTTTTTTGCAAAAGTTAACACACAATCGAACCGATGATCGTGGTTTCAAATGCTAACAAAAATAGAATGTAGTTGTATTTATAATTACTGTATTACTCGTCGATAGAAATTTAAATTGTGTTACAGTAAAGAAAGAAAGGGTTCTTTCTCAACTTTATTTCACCGTATCTCGGTCGGCCTCTCGTTTTATAGGTACACCTTTTTAGTGAGAGGACAAGTCGATTCACCCGATTTAAATTCTTTCACTTTTTGTATAAAACTCATACTTGTCGGCCTAGGTTTATTTTGGTAACTGCCCCGGACTTCTGTTGTTTTTTTTTTTCAAATACAAAACAGTTGTTATTTAAATGTGCAAAAATAAATGTTCTTTTATCTGCCCTTAGGCCATAATATGTGGCTTCGTTTTGAGGCATTTTGCGGTGACCCTCAAGGATTAAGTCATCCCTGAATTCGAAACACAATGTTTCATTACAATTTGGCAATAGAGCATTTTTGGGGCTCCTGTCTAACTTTGTTTGACTTTGGCTTTAGTCTGGAAATCAACATTACATTTACACGTCGTGCGGGCACGCACACATACGTAAATATTTTCCTTAGAGCAAAACTTTCCACTTTCGGATGTAAATTTATTGTAATACCAACTAATCTTCGTGAAAGTACGGCCTCCAACCCACCGCATAAAAATGTCTGCCTGTGTATAAAACTTCGGTGTGCACAACAAAAGTTTGGTTATTCTTTTTGGGGGGTGGGGGGAATTGTTTGCTAGCCGTGGTGTTGCTGCTGCAGCTATTGTTGTTTACCTTTCATAAACTATGACGAGGGGGGTACTTTGAGTGCGTGTGTTTGTCGAGAAAATAAATGTCTAAATAAATCCAGGTATTTGTTATGCCTGTGTACGTGTGCGGTGTGAATTATGTGTGTGTGTGTGTTTCATATGAGATCATCCTTTCAATGGCTGTATGTGTACACTTACGATGCAGCATCAGTTAATTTCACTCTGGAGGAGCAGAGGATAAATGAAACGGCAAAACTCTCACTTAGTCAAAGTGTTGTTTTATTATAAATCAAATGTATGGCGTTGAAAGCTGAACTGTTGGGGTGTTTAGCTTATAAACATTTAACGGTTGGAAGTCCGTCTCCGGGTGTGATTTCCAACACATTTTACATTGAATCCTTCGTATGTATGTGAAGGGTTATTTTATACTCCATAAATTAATCATAGAACGATTTTCACTGTTGTCATGTAACGTTTTGTATATGACGTCGGGGAAATGTTTATTACAACTCAAATAAAAACAATAATTACTCATTATTATGCAAACCGTTATTATTTTAGAATATATGAGAAAGTGGACAGTTTTTCGTTTTGAGTTTTTCAATTTCCCAAAAATATATTTTTTTTTGCCTTAAATTTGTTTATGTCTCCGCAGCTCTCATTCAGATTATAAGATTCTAAAGGTGAAAGTTAAAGCTAATCTAGAACTGAATTTATTTCAACCAAATCGGACGAGTAATTTCGAATTATGAGAAAATTTTTATTTAAAAAAAAAATATTAATTGTAAGCCAGTTTTGTACTCCCAATATCTATAACCAAATCCTTTTGAATTCCTGCAAGGAACATAGGGCCACAACTCAGGGGACCATAGTGATTATTACAAAAAATATATATAAATAAATAAGATAAAATGGTATTTACTTTAGAATTTACTTCATATTTAAAAACTAAAAACGTATCAAAGTACAGAATTTAAAACTGTCCGTTAATACTAAATACAAATTAACTAACGAAATATAAGTATTCAAAATTCATGCGAATATTCTCAGAAGACATTCAATATCTTGTTTTATTGGATGGATCCTAGTGATATAAGTCGGCACAGTAAAACAAAAGTTGCTCGTTTCAGTCGGAGATTAGTTTTAAAGCCTGAGAACGAACCAAAAACCATGATCTCAGTTTGTATGTATAACACCACATATTTTTTTTAAATTAACGTTTTTTTTGTTTTTTAGCCGTTTTTACCCCGTTTTCCATTTGCCGGCGCTTTTTCTCGATCGAGAGTTGGCATCACTGGTTCTTATCGCCTTCGATTGTAAGAAAATATACGATTTTTATCAATTTTAGCAAAGTGTAGTCATTTTTCTTAACAACGGTTTGTGAAGCTCTTTTACATTTTTTGTGAATACGCGGGTATATCTGTCATATTTTAAATTGAGTTGTGCTATGACTGGTCATTGCTCACTATCTTTATCAGATAGGTTGGCTGTAGTAGTTGGAGCAAAACTAAAGTTTTTAAGAACAGTTCACCTCTACCCAGGTGAGAATTTAATAAGTACATCTGCAGTATCTGGCAATGACATGTTATTACCATCTGTGTGAATTGTAAGGCAATAATAATGACTTACTACAACCACTATAGTTACTGTTTAAAAACTTGTGTGTTTGTCGCTCTCTCTCGCTAATCGTATAACAACAACAACATCTAGACAAAAAAATATTTTTTTTATAAATCTATTGTTTGTGTACTCAAAACTTCGAATATTTCCAAATTACGAAAACCGATCTCGGTTAAATTTCGAAGTTAGCGCAACTACCATTTGTCCTTAGGAGAAAATAAAACCAATTTAATACATTCGAGTACCATGGAGGCAGATATTGGAAATCCTGAGTACCGCATTAAATCTATACCCGTCAAGACCCACAGCGTCTCTAAATCAGCTTTGTGGGTGTCCGCCCACTCTAAGCACCTGTTGAATTGTAATTTAAATTTCGTCCTGTGCAATTAGTTTTTGTATATCTTTCGAGTCCGTAGTCAAGTCCATTTTTAAACACGCTGAGTGTTGTGGAAATATTTGCTAACTCCCTTTGTGGAGTTCCGTTCACTCCAAAGGGGGTTGCGGTCGTTATTATAAAGAGCACAGTGGAGTGTTAAATTCCTTCTCTAGGTCTGTATACACACGCCCATTTAAATCCTTTCCCTGTGTGGCGGAGATATTTTACAAATCTTCCTATTAGTCGAATCCTAAATGCGTTAATCGATATAACCGCTACTTCACAGAGAACACTAAGCCTTTAACGGTATTTGGTTGAAGCTCCTTGTTACATTCCAAACCAGCAAAATTGTTCCAAATCCAATCGAAATTGCCTATATCCGATATCTGCCTGTGTGTCCGTGTGTGCGTGCGTCAAATATCGTCTGATATTCAAGCACAATACGATGGCAAAACAAAAGACACTCGACAAAAAAAAGGCACAGATAGACCTGCTTACACGTTGTCCATGGACAAGCTAGTGGATGACAGACACCAACAAAACAACAAACAGAAACGACCGCAGCCAATCCATGGTTTACAATTTTGTTTTGAAAACCAAAATAAAAGAAACGTCAACAGCAGCAGCAGCAGCAGTAGAATCACCAACAACAGCAACACCAAAAAAAAGGAAGGGGGTTTGGGGTTGAAAGAAGAGTAGTTAACAAACGAGAGTTGTTGCTATTGTTTTGTGGTTGTTGTTTTCAGTTTTGTTCTTGTTGTCAATGGTTGCTGCTGTTGTTGTTGCTGCTGCTGCTGCTGAGACACGGGTTATTAGCACAATAAACCTTTGCTCTGGTTCGTTGTGGTGGCGGTGTTGCTGGCTGACAACAACGACGATGATGATGGTCAGCTCAAAATGAAAACATCCACACACACACTCATTCAACACACTTACAATCATAATATCGGCTGACGACCATCGGGCAACTACTGTTGGCCACCACCATCGCATGGCTGCCTTCGAACATGTTCAATGAAAATCGATTTTTAATTTAAATTCTGCCAACACCTTCCGTAATTACAACAATAAATAAATAAATAAAATTGCCCAAAAATAAGAAACACAAACACACATTGGCATACTGCGCCGTTTGTAGGCTTAGGGCCATTGCTCATCATTGTCATTTTTCGGTTTTCGGTTTTTGTATAAAAAGCAAACACTTTTAATTGTTTGTTATCAGTTCAATTAAATCAATTAACTCACCAACAAACACCAAACACCAAAACCCAACAAAATGTTCAAATTCGTAAGTTTTATTAATCAACAAAATCAGAATCGCTACGTTGCAGGCTGTGAAGTGTCACAACATACTAAGATATCGTGCGTATTTTCCTCCTCCTTCGTTTAGTTCGCTTTGTGCTTGATGGCTGTCGTCGCCTTGGCCGCTGCCAAACCCGGCATTGTTGCTCCTTTGGCATACTCGGCTCCTTATGTCGCTGCTCCTTATAGTGCTGCCTATACCGCTCCATACACCGCCGCCTATACCGCTCCCTATGCCGCTCCCTACGCCGCTCCTTACTATGGCTCCTACGCCGCTTCTTCCTATGTGGCTGCTCCCTATGCCTCTGCCTACTCTTATCCTTATGCCGCTTCTTACTTCTTGCGTAAATAGATCGGGAATTTCGGATTTACAGAGATGGACTTTTTGATTTATAAATGTTGAACAATTTGGACTGAAATAAAATTACTCTAAAAGAGAACAACGAAAACTGTGTCAAATATGTTTTTTCTTAAACCAAAGTAGGACATCATTGGAATGTATCTATCCTGGTGGGAGAAGGAATTTCACAGAAATTAGTATATAAAAACGAAGGTGTCTTTCGAGTGTTCCGGCAATCTTGAACTGTATGTTTAGTCCTGATGTGTCACAGCTTTCCTACAAACATAACCTCCAATCTGTGGTTTACAATGTGTCTTCTCAATTTTATGAATAAGGAAAACCAAAAAGAGCTCTATGAAAAATGCCTACAATTGTTATCTACAAATTATGAAGAATTCCCCAATGTTGTACGAGATTTTTATGGGGAATTCTACATTTAGTTTTAGAGCCATGAAGTAGTTTTAAATTACAATTAACTTCGGAAATTGTAGGTCATTCGTTTTCTATCTAATGCAATGAATATAAACAAATACCAAACGTGGGAAGAGAGAGATGAAGAGAGAGAGGAACTCATCGACACGTCACAGGGCACCACCATCACCTATCCATCTATTTTTACTGTGCGTTCATATGATTGCTTCTAAGCACCGCCAAAAAAAAAACTATTTCTGATTTGTTCAGCCAAAGAAATATCTTTCTAATTTATATGGAAACATTCCACAGGATTTATGATAAATTTCTTTGCTAGCTAACCAAGCAATTGTTCAGACTGTGTTGTGTTTCCTGCGACTGTTCGTTGATCATATGCATTTGTATGTCACCATGCCTGCCGATTGCATTACAATCGACTCTGTTCGTTTGAACTCTGATCGACTCAGTTCATCGTTTGGCCTTTGTCCTCGACTGAACGCCCGCACCGTTCCTACTTACTTAAGTAACTCTTTCAATACTCTCTTTCCATTTTGCCCGTCGTGTCGAGCGATGTCAACTCCCCCTCCCTTTGGAGGAGTTTGGGGTTATTAAACGTACAAACACCTGACGATCATTTTAATAGTTTCGTAGAAATCATCCTGTCAAAAAGGGCCCAGCAACCTGCCACGACATTTTACCCATTTCAACCTGGATGTGACATGAATGATGGGTGTTTTGGCCGTTGTCCTGTCGTTTCCCTGTTGTCTGTGCGTTAATCCTTATTAGTGTCGGACTTTAATTATTCACCTCTTTAATCATTTTTGTATTTCGATGTCATGACTATTTTATTAACCGTTAATTTTCCATACCAACTGAAATACTGTTCTTTTCGCATTCTATCCAGACTGGTCTTGGCAGGACCATGGGCAGTATGAGAGACCCGTGAGTCAAGTCATAGAGTTTTTTTTTTTCGTCAATTAACTTTGCATTTAATTCGTTTTTCTGGTTGTCTGTCCCTGTCCCTGTTTCTGCCTCTGCCCCGGCTCTTCCATTTTTCATTCAGTCTTTTGCACTTTTGTCACTTGCATTTTGTTGTTGTTTTTGTTCGCATTGTATGTATTTCATTTTTGCACTTTCAAGTGTCACTTCGCAGAGGGTCTATTTGTCCGTCTGTCGTTTTGTTTGTTAGTGATGATTGCTGAAAAGTGTCACATGAATTTTATATGACCGACTGTGAGTGACGATGACGATGTGATGAGATGTGATGTGATGTGATGTGAGTGTGTGGATGTTTATGAACATAAGTGGCCATTGATGGTGTGCATCACAACAACAATAAACTGAAAGAGGAGACTACGTAATAACAATGACAACATCAAGTTGACATTAATTGTTCTTTAATGTTGCCACGTGTGTCGTCTTTGACGGACAATGTGTCGGCGTTGTAAAGAAGTCATCCCGTCTGGAGAAATACAATAAAACTATTCGGGACATTTGACAAGTGATTATGTTACCTCTCTGTCGAAAGCCTTTCTATGGCGCCATGTGGAAGAAGAAGAAGATGAACCTGCTTGCACAGTGCAACAATTTGATGTGAGTGGAAAAGGAAATATGTACTTACAAAAAAAAGTTTATACACATATAGTCTTGTGGGCAGTATCTGAATGTAATGGCTACCGGGAGTTACAGACAGCTGATGGACGGATTGAATGAATGCTGAGACAAAAGTACACATTACTTGTTGGTCAACTTATCATCAATGGTTAGCGAGCGCATAGACAATGTATTACATATCTTTGTATTTTGTAAAAAGACAAAAATAACACAACAAGCTCAGGTTGGGCGGCATCCACTATTCGATTCACTACGAGATTTTAATCTTCAAAAATATGGGAAAACAACTTCATTCGATGTATGCCCATTCTGACCATTCTTCTCTGACATTTAGATTTACAATATTTGAAAATTAACGGCAGTTTCCCATAGATTGTTTAGTGTAGTTTAAAAAGCCCTGCTCAACTGAGATAAAACTCGCATACTACACAAGTTGTGATGCTAGCGCATGCTACTCAAAATTGCCATGCCTGAAATTCTCAACAGTATCTGCTTTCTTTTGTGCACGTATTCGTGGCGTCGGCGCTCTTATAGTTACCGGCTTTTTCACTGCCTACGTTGTACACCCACAAAAGTAATTTTGTCACTTTGTTTTGTTTCCTTTCTTTTGCCATCTTACAATTTCCATTAGAATAATTATTTATTCTTTGCCTTTTTATAAACAAAAATCACCATCTACGAAATTTAAGATTTACAGAATGTGTTCCTATTTGCCTTTTCCGAGGGTTGTTTTTCGTTTCCGTGGCTTGTGTATACTAAAAAGTTTGACCGCTGATACGCAAACTATTCTTCTTCTTCTCCGAGGGGGGGTAATGATGGTCCAGGTCAATACACTGTTAACGCAGACATTGTGGATACACACACACATACGGACATACAATAGTCTGTGCGATGCGAAGGAAATGCGCATAATAGGGATGGATGTACAAAAGAATGACAAGGCAACAAAACAAAAAAAAAAACAACAACAAAAAGCTTCAGCGTGAACAACAAACTAAAGCTCCAAGGGAAGTCCAAAAAAGTTTGTTTGACGGAAGGAAAGGAAAAAAAATGGTAATAGCGAATGCATTGTTGTTGCCTGTAAGTGTTTATTATGAATAAAATTCAATTCACAAATAATTCCAGCAATCCGTAAAAACGCAAACAGTCGTAGAATAAATAAGAAATCAAATATTTTTAAATAATAACTGATAAATTCAGTGTCTGATTGGATAAATAGACACATAGCAAAGTTACTACCGAAGAGATATTTTTTTTTTACTTTTTTTTATTAATTAGCTCATATCGTAAATCGAATGTTCGACATTATTATTTTGGCTGCGACTATCACTGGTTATCAACCTGACAAAAACATTAACAAATGTCTGTAATCGAAACCACAGATTTTGTCGTTTGTAGACAAAGGTACATGCAAAAATCATATAAATAAAATAAATAAAATAAATAAAATAAATAAAATAAATAAAATAAATAAAATAAATAAAATAAATAAAATAAATAAAATAAATAAAATAAATAAAATAAATAAAATAAATAAAATAAATAAAATAAATAAAATAAATAAAATAAATAAAATAAATAAAATAAATAAAATAAATAAAATAAATAAAATAAATAAAATAAATAAAATAAATAAAATAAATAAAATAAATAAAATAAATAAAATAAATAAAATAAATAAAATAAATAAAATAAATAAAATAAATAAAATAAATAAAATAAATAAAATAAATAAAATAAATAAAATAAATAAAATAAATAAAATAAATAAAATAAATAAAATAAATAAAATAAATAAAATAAATAAAATAAATAAAATAAATAAAATAAATAAAATAAATAAAATAAATAAAATAAATAAAATAAATAAAATAAATAAAATAAATAAAATAAATAAAATAAATAAAATAAATAAAATAAATAAAATAAATAAAATAAATAAAATAAATAAAATAAATAAAATAAATAAAATAAATAAAATAAATAAAATAAATAAAATAAATAAAATAAATAAAATAAATAAAATAAATAAAATAAATAAAATAAATAAAATAAATAAAATAAATAAAATAAATAAAATAAATAAAATAAATAAAATAAATAAAATAAATAAAATAAATAAAATAAATAAAATAAATAAAATAAATAAAATAAATAAAATAAATAAAATAAATAAAATAAATAAAATAAATAAAATAAATAAAATAAATAAAATAAATAAAATAAATAAAATAAATAAAATAAATAAAATAAATAAAATAAATAAAATAAATAAAATAAATAAAATAAATAAAATAAATAAAATAAATAAAATAAATAAAATAAATAAAATAAATAAAATAAATAAAATAAATAAAATAAATAAAATAAATAAAATAAATAAAATAAATAAAATAAATAAAATAAATAAAATAAATAAAATAAATAAAATAAATAAAATAAATAAAATAAATAAAATAAATAAAATAAATAAAATAAATAAAATAAATAAAATAAATAAAATAAATAAAATAAATAAAATAAATAAAATAAATAAAATAAATAAAATAAATAAAATAAATAAAATAAATAAAATAAATAAAATAAATAAAATAAATAAAATAAATAAAATAAATAAAATAAATAAAATAAATAAAATAAATAAAATAAATAAAATAAATAAAATAAATAAAATAAATAAAATAAGTAAAATAAATAAAATAAATAAAATAAATAAAATAAATAAAATAAATAAAATAAATAAAATAAATAAAATAAATAAAATAAATAAAATAAATAAAATAAATAAAATAAATAAAATAAATAAAATAAATAAAATAAATAAAATAAATAAAATAAATAAAATAAATAAAATAAATAAAATAAATAAAATAAATAAAATAAATAAAATAAATAAAATAAATAAAATAAATAAAATAAATAAAATAAATAAAATAAAAAAAATAAATAAAATAAATAAAATAAATAAAATAAATAAAATAAATAAAATAAATAAAATAAATAAAATAAATAAAATAAATAAAATAAATAAAATAAATAAAATAAATAAAATAAATAAAATAAATAAAATAAATAAAATAAATAAAATAAATAAAATAAATAAAATAAATAAAATAAATAAAATAAATAAAATAAATAAAATAAATAAAATAAATAAAATAAATAAAATAAATAAAATAAATAAAATAAATAAAATAAATAAAATAAATAAAATAAATAAAATAAATAAAATAAATAAAATAAATAAAATAAATAAAATAAATAAAATAAATAAAATAAATAAAATAAATAAAATAAATAAAATAAATAAAATAAATAAAATAAATAAAATAAATAAAATAAATAAAATAAATAAAATAAATAAAATAAATAAAATAAATAAAATAAATAAAATAAATAAAATAAATAAAATAAATAAAATAAATAAAATAAATAAAATAAATAAAATAAATAAAATAAATAAAATAAATAAAATAAATAAAATAAATAAAATAAATAAAATAAATAAAATAAATAAAATAAATAAAATAAATAAAATAAATAAAATAAATAAAATAAATAAAATAAATAAAATAAATAAAATAAATAAAATAAATAAAATAAATAAAATAAATAAAATAAATAAAATAAATAAAATAAATAAAATAAATAAAATAAATAAAATAAATAAAATAAATAAAATAAATAAAATAAATAAAATAAATAAAATAAATAAAATAAATAAAATAAATAAAATAAATAAAATAAATAAAATAAATAAAATAAATAAAATAAATAAAATAAATAAAATAAATAAAATAAATAAAATAAATAAAATAAATAAAATAAATAAAATAAATAAAATAAATAAAATAAATAAAATAAATAAAATAAATAAAATAAATAAAATAAATAAAATAAATAAAATAAATAAAATAAATAAAATAAATAAAATAAATAAAATAAATAAAATAAATAAAATAAATAAAATAAATAAAATAAATAAAATAAATAAAATAAATAAAATAAATAAAATAAATAAAATAAATAAAATAAATAAAATAAATAAAATAAATAAAATAAATAAAATAAATAAAATAAATAAAATAAATAAAATAAATAAAATAAGTAAAATAAGTAAAATAAATAAAATAAATAAAATAAATAAAATAAATAAAATAAATAAAATAAATAAAATAAATAAAATAAATAAAATAAATAAAATAAATAAAATAAATAAAATAAATAAAATAAATAAAATAAATAAAATAAATAAAATAAATAAAATAAATAAAATAAATAAAATAAATAAAATAAATAAAATAAATAAAATAAATAAAATAAATAAAATAAATAAAATAAATAAAATAAATAAAATAAATAAAATAAATAAAATAAATAAAATAAATAAAATAAATAAAATAAATAAAATAAATAAAATAAATAAAATAAATAAAATAAATAAAATAAATAAAATAAATAAAATAAATAAAATAAATAAAATAAATAAAATAAATAAAATAAATAAAATAAATAAAATAAATAAAATAAATAAAATAAATAAAATAAATAAAATAAATAAAATAAATAAAATAAATAAAATAAATAAAATAAATAAAATAAATAAAATAAATAAAATAAATAAAATAAATAAAATAAATAAAATAAATAAAATAAATAAAATAAATAAAATAAATAAAATAAATAAAATAAATAAAATAAATAAAATAAATAAAATAAATAAAATAAATAAAATAAATAAAATAAATAAAATAAATAAAATAAATAAAATAAATAAAATAAATAAAATAAATAAAATAAATAAAATAAATAAAATAAATAAAATAAATAAAATAAATAAAATAAATAAAATAAATAAAATAAATAAAATAAATAAAATAAATAAAATAAATAAAATAAATAAAATAAATAAAATAAATAAAATAAATAAAATAAATAAAATAAATAAAATAAATAAAATAAATAAAATAAATAAAATAAATAAAATAAATAAAATAAATAAAATAAATAAAATAAATAAAATAAATAAAATAAATAAAATAAATAAAATAAATAAAATAAATAAAATAAATAAAATAAATAAAATAAATAAAATAAATAAAATAAATAAAATAAATAAAATAAATAAAATAAATAAAATAAATAAAATAAATAAAATAAATAAAATAAATAAAATAAATAAAATAAATAAAATAAATAAAATAAATAAAATAAATAAAATAAATAAAATAAATAAAATAAATAAAATAAATAAAATAAATAAAATAAATAAAATAAATAAAATAAATAAAATAAATAAAATAAATAAAATAAATAAAATAAATAAAATAAATAAAATAAATAAAATAAATAAAATAAATAAAATAAATAAAATAAATAAAATAAATAAAATAAATAAAATAAATAAAATAAATAAAATAAATAAAATAAATAAAATAAATAAAATAAATAAAATAAATAAAATAAATAAAATAAATAAAATAAATAAAATAAATAAAATAAATAAAATAAATAAAATAAATAAAATAAATAAAATAAATAAAATAAATAAAATAAATAAAATAAATAAAATAAATAAAATAAATAAAATAAATAAAATAAATAAAATAAATAAAATAAATAAAATAAATAAAATAAATAAAATAAATAAAATAAATAAAATAAATAAAATAAATAAAATAAATAAAATAAATAAAATAAATAAAATAAATAAAATAAATAAAATAAATAAAATAAATAAAATAAATAAAATAAATAAAATAAATAAAATAAATAAAATAAGTAAAATAAATAAAATAAATAAAATAAATAAAATAAATAAAATAAATAAAATAAATAAAATAAATAAAATAAATAAAATAAATAAAATAAATAAAATAAATAAAATAAATAAAATAAATAAAATAAATAAAATAAATAAAATAAATAAAATAAATAAAATAAATAAAATAAATAAAATAAATAAAATAAATAAAATAAATAAAATAAATAAAATAAATAAAATAAATAAAATAAATAAAATAAATAAAATAAATAAAATAAATAAAATAAATAAAATAAATAAAATAAATAAAATAAATAAAATAAATAAAATAAATAAAATAAATAAAATAAATAAAATAAATAAAATAAATAAAATAAATAAAATAAATAAAATAAATAAAATAAATAAAATAAATAAAATAAATAAAATAAATAAAATAAATAAAATAAATAAAATAAATAAAATAAATAAAATAAATAAAATAAATAAAATAAATAAAATAAATAAAATAAATAAAATAAATAAAATAAATAAAATAAATAAAATAAATAAAATAAATAAAATAAATAAAATAAATAAAATAAATAAAATAAATAAAATAAATAAAATAAATAAAATAAATAAAATAAATAAAATAAATAAAATAAATAAAATAAATAAAATAAATAAAATAAATAAAATAAATAAAATAAATAAAATAAATAAAATAAATAAAATAAATAAAATAAATAAAATAAATAAAATAAATAAAATAAATAAAATAAATAAAATAAATAAAATAAATAAAATAAATAAAATAAGTAAAATAAATAAAATAAATAAAATAAATAAAATAAATAAAATAAATAAAATAAATAAAATAAATAAAATAAATAAAATAAATAAAATAAATAAAATAAATAAAATAAATAAAATAAATAAAATAAATAAAATAAATAAAATAAATAAAATAAATAAAATAAATAAAATAAATAAAATAAATAAAATAAATAAAATAAATAAAATAAATAAAATAAATAAAATAAATAAAATAAATAAAATAAATAAAATAAATAAAATAAATAAAATAAAAAAAATAAATAAAATAAATAAAATAAATAAAATAAATAAAATAAATAAAATAAATAAAATAAATAAAATAAATAAAATAAATAAAATAAATAAAATAAATAAAATAAATAAAATAAATAAAATAAATAAAATAAATAAAATAAATAAAATAAATAAAATAAATAAAATAAATAAAATAAATAAAATAAATAAAATAAATAAAATAAATAAAATAAATAAAATAAATAAAATAAATAAAATAAATAAAATAAATAAAATAAATAAAATAAATAAAATAAATAAAATAAATAAAATAAATAAAATAAATAAAATAAATAAAATAAATAAAATAAATAAAATAAATAAAATAAATAAAATAAATAAAATAAATAAAATAAATAAAATAAATAAAATAAGTAAAATAAGTAAAATAAGTAAAATAAATAAAATAAATAAAATAAATAAAATAAATAAAATAAATAAAATAAATAAAATAAATAAAATAAATAAAATAAATAAAATAAATAAAATAAATAAAATAAATAAAATAAATAAAATAAATAAAATAAATAAAATAAATAAAATAAATAAAATAAATAAAATAAATAAAATAAATAAAATAAATAAAATAAATAAAATAAATAAAATAAATAAAATAAATAAAATAAATAAAATAAATAAAATAAATAAAATAAATAAAATAAATAAAATAAATAAAATAAATAAAATAAATAAAATAAATAAAATAAATAAAATAAATAAAATAAATAAAATAAATAAAATAAATAAAATAAATAAAATAAATAAAATAAATAAAATAAATAAAATAAATAAAATAAATAAAATAAATAAAATAAATAAAATAAATAAAATAAATAAAATAAATAAAATAAATAAAATAAATAAAATAAATAAAATAAATAAAATAAATAAAATAAATAAAATAAATAAAATAAATAAAATAAATAAAATAAATAAAATAAATAAAATAAATAAAATAAATAAAATAAATAAAATAAATAAAATAAATAAAATAAATAAAATAAATAAAATAAATAAAATAAATAAAATAAATAAAATAAATAAAATAAATAAAATAAATAAAATAAATAAAATAAATAAAATAAATAAAATAAATAAAATAAATAAAATAAATAAAATAAATAAAATAAATAAAATAAATAAAATAAATAAAATAAATAAAATAAATAAAATAAATAAAATAAATAAAATAAATAAAATAAATAAAATAAATAAAATAAATAAAATAAATAAAATAAATAAAATAAATAAAATAAATAAAATAAATAAAATAAATAAAATAAATAAAATAAATAAAATAAATAAAATAAATAAAATAAATAAAATAAATAAAATAAATAAAATAAATAAAATAAATAAAATAAATAAAATAAATAAAATAAATAAAATAAATAAAATAAATAAAATAAATAAAATAAATAAAATAAATAAAATAAATAAAATAAATAAAATAAATAAAATAAATAAAATAAATAAAATAAATAAAATAAATAAAATAAATAAAATAAATAAAATAAATAAAATAAATAAAATAAATAAAATAAATAAAATAAATAAAATAAATAAAATAAATAAAATAAATAAAATAAATAAAATAAATAAAATAAATAAAATAAATAAAATAAATAAAATAAATAAAATAAATAAAATAAATAAAATAAATAAAATAAATAAAATAAATAAAATAAATAAAATAAATAAAATAAATAAAATAAATAAAATAAATAAAATAAATAAAATAAATAAAATAAATAAAATAAATAAAATAAATAAAATAAATAAAATAAATAAAATAAATAAAATAAATAAAATAAATAAAATAAATAAAATAAATAAAATAAATAAAATAAATAAAATAAATAAAATAAATAAAATAAATAAAATAAATAAAATAAATAAAATAAATAAAATAAATAAAATAAATAAAATAAATAAAATAAATAAAATAAATAAAATAAATAAAATAAATAAAATAAATAAAATAAATAAAATAAATAAAATAAATAAAATAAATAAAATAAATAAAATAAATAAAATAAATAAAATAAATAAAATAAATAAAATAAATAAAATAAATAAAATAAATAAAATAAATAAAATAAATAAAATAAATAAAATAAATAAAATAAATAAAATAAATAAAATAAATAAAATAAATAAAATAAATAAAATAAATAAAATAAATAAAATAAATAAAATAAATAAAATAAATAAAATAAATAAAATAAATAAAATAAATAAAATAAATAAAATAAATAAAATAAATAAAATAAATAAAATAAATAAAATAAATAAAATAAATAAAATAAATAAAATAAATAAAATAAATAAAATAAATAAAATAAATAAAATAAATAAAATAAATAAAATAAATAAAATAAATAAAATAAATAAAATAAATAAAATAAATAAAATAAATAAAATAAATAAAATAAATAAAATAAATAAAATAAATAAAATAAATAAAATAAATAAAATAAATAAAATAAATAAAATAAATAAAATAAATAAAATAAATAAAATAAATAAAATAAATAAAATAAATAAAATAAATAAAATAAATAAAATAAATAAAATAAATAAAATAAATAAAATAAATAAAATAAATAAAATAAATAAAATAAATAAAATAAATAAAATAAATAAAATAAATAAAATAAATAAAATAAATAAAATAAATAAAATAAATAAAATAAATAAAATAAATAAAATAAATAAAATAAATAAAATAAATAAAATAAATAAAATAAATAAAATAAATAAAATAAATAAAATAAATAAAATAAATAAAATAAATAAAATAAATAAAATAAATAAAATAAATAAAATAAATAAAATAAATAAAATAAATAAAATAAATAAAATAAATAAAATAAATAAAATAAATAAAATAACTAAAATAAATAATTGTTATCTTCTTTGTATGGCTTTGTGTTTGTAACGGTTAATCTTTCTTAGATTCCAATTGTACAGTTTCAGAAACACTAAACAGTTGATACTTTCCATCTGGCAATGCCTTGCTTTTTTGTCTCATGCGATATAAAGCGCTCCCTTATCAGTTACACACATTCATACCTGAATAAAACACCGCACCACTTGATTCTCTGATTGCAAACAGAGCAGACAATGCTCTCTGGCCAAAAACGCCGCCATCCCCGATTGTGTACCCCTGACACAACTTGGCAGCACTGTTCGAATTGTAAGAGAGACATTTGTTATTAGATGATGTGTAGCCGGCACAAGGAGAGCGTGGAAAAGTGAATGCGATGATATTTGTGGCATCACTTTAGTAATTATTCGTTCGTCGCAGTGTATAGACGGTATTTCGTTCGTGTTGTTTTAGCGTACGGACGTCGTGAGTGTGTGTGCGCCTCAATTTCGGTGTGTGTTTATGCCTATTGTTGTTACTTCTTTTCTTCACTGTGTTGTGTATTTCCACACTGCTTTTGCCGCTTTAATGGAAATATTGTCTAAAGAAAAATACGAATATCAATAAGAAAAATATATAAACAAATAAATAGAATGTGAATAGTTGAAAATAAATAATGCGATGTTTTTTTCTCAAGTGTTTTCGAGTTTCAAATACATATTGATCAATTAATCAACAAGGTGTTAATACAATTATTTGTCGGAAATTTAAAGAATACATAGTGAAAATATTAAAATAAGAAACGACAAAATAAATTTTCAAGCAGCCAAGTCGTGCAAAATTACGAAAACGAACCCAGTTATCAAAGTGTTGAAGAAAAAAGGTAAAATAACTATTTGAGAGTTACAAGAATTGTACACAATTCTCAACAGTTTAAAGAATTATTTGTTGACAATCGAACGACAACCGTCGTCATGTCAGTACTCTGCGTTCCTTTCGAAATTCAATCAACCACCTTACAAGAGAACTCCTGTTTCGGTTTTTTTTTCTGTTTCGTTTTATCGAATGTTTTTGAAAATTCTTTTTCATTTTGCTTTGGCTATGTTGTTGTTGTGTTTTAGTAATGCCAAACATAATGTACCAAACACAGAAGAAGAAAAAAATTCCGGTTTAACCACTCTCTGGTGTCTGGTCGGTCGTCGACGTTTTGTTGTTGTTGGTTTTTTTTATTTGTTTGTTTATTTTACTTTTGTGTCGTATTCGTCGGTGAGTGTGAACGTGTGCGTCTAGTGTTTCTTTTACTTCCAACCTTTGTGCCTTTGACTATTTGCCCTAAACCAAAAGAAAAAAAAACAGAACTTATGTGAATGGCAAAAACAAAACAAAAGCACACACATTTTCTCAGTCTTTCTTTTCCTCTCTCTCTCTCTCTCTCAGTGTCAGTGTTGAGAAGGAAAACTTAAGAAAATCTGTGTGCGGAAGATAAGGTGCCGCCGTTTGTATTGTGTACACATTTTTTTTCTTTTCTTGTTTTCGATTTCATTTTCCGACAATTCTCTCAAACAATTAGACACAGAACTGAAGAAAATGTGAATTGACCGCCACCACACAATTGCACAGGTGTTAAATATGTACTCAAAATTAATGATCGCTCGCTCGCTCTCTCTGTCTCTCTCCCCTCCCTCTCTCACTAACCGGTCATGCACTGAAAACAACAATCCTCACACCACATGCGACTTCTTACTGATGTTTGCGCTCGTGGGCCCGTGTTCCTGTTGCATGCGAGTCTAGGCGCATGCAACACAACATTCTTGTACCTATTGAAATTCCCTTGATTGGGGGGACCGTATGGAAACCGAATACCGCAAGTAGAACTGAGTAGGGCAGCAGTTCCTCTGTGTCCGGTACGAATTTTCTAGGTTTTGTACACATCATTGCCGGAGAGTCAAGTCGATAACTTTTAACAGAATTCGGTGGCTAATTTTGAGTGCACAAAAGAAATTGATCGTATTTATGAAACCGTTTATAGAAACATAATTCAACCAATTCTTGGGAAATTTATATATGTACGTATTTTTATATACAGATGGTAGGTGGAGTGCGTGACTATCACACAGCAAACCCAGGGTTGTGACCTGGTAAGGCCACCAACTAACTTTCGATGCACCATTTCGACCTCGTAAATGCCGGCTACTTAAATGCAAAGAGCGTCATCTCCCAGCAATGTAAATGTGCTCTAGAAAAGTTTTCTCTGAGTAAAGCTGACCAGAATGACAGCTGAGCGCTAAGACTGATAGTTTTTTTTTTTTTTGACATTTTATAGAAAAAGTATGAATTGTTCCATACATCTAAAAAAATGTTGTCCATAACTTGCCTATAAGTATACGTTGTTTGACTAGCCTGAAATAATTGATAAGATTAAGTTGGCATTTACAGGTCTCCAGAGCGTAGAAGAATACACAAATGATATTTGGGTTCTAACTCATATCACTGCAGTTCCATATAAAACCAACTGCACCAGCTCAGAAGTTTGACCTGAAACCGGTTGTATTATCATTGTTATCGTGACGTAGAGGGACATTCTTCAGTTATTGTACCGAGCAGAACATCATGCATTCCAGAAGGTGCTAAATCTGTACTAAGGAGTTTTCAGTTAAGATAACCGAATAATACGTACACTGCTACATTGTTTTAGTTAAAGTAACTGATATTTAGCATAGATTTGATTGTCACAACTAGAACATTCAGCTGAAGCTTCCTTTAAAACCGAAATTTACCAAATTTCAAATTATTCGATTGTAATGACCGATTATTCGTTGCTAGTCATATAATGGAATCCCCAAGAGAGAGAGAGTCAAGCTAACCTTCGATGCACCAAAATAAACCGTCGTATTATTTTTTCAAACCTGACAATATATTGGGGGAAATATTGACACGAAATGGCCCTGTGAACTGTGCCTCAGAACATCTGACATTTGACAACGGTGGTTTCATCTCGTAATATCGTGTGATATTTGGCGTATAGAAGCGATATCCAACGATACCGTCACCGTTGCCGTTGAATCTATTTTCATATTCATTATTGAATTCGTGGATTACATTGATACTATTCGGCCAGTCACTTTCTTCAAAACTAGCATATGAATGTTCGTCTTCCCTACTGCAAACCACTATTTGCTGAGTAATTCTTCCAAATTACCTCTGTCATTTTGAGCAGAATCCATTAAAGTTACTCCGAAGTAACGACCGCATTATGGATACGTTTGTGTTAGTGTTTGTCGCGTTTCCCAACACATTTCAAAGCGGCCAAACCAAAGTAAAGCAATGCAATTCCATTGATGTTTGGCTGATGGGCCGCATCCATTACAATGTTCTGACGCTGTTTGATGGAAAGCCAAGTCGAACAAAACCCTTAGCTACTGGCAACACATAGAAAGGCCTAAAATGGGGTTTCAGTGTTTTTGTTTTAGCGATATTTATTTATTTGTAATACTTTGCCTCCCAAAGCAGCACCAGCACTCAGTCTGCGGTGCAATGAACTTTGGTGTATTTTATAGTTCAGTAGTTAAAAGTCATTCTCGTTACTGTGCCCGTCCGTCAGAATGTCGGTCGGGCCATTCATCCAAATGAAATGTTCTATGGTATTCCATTTGAACGAATCATGAAGAACGGTTCGTTCTTTACGGTTTCTCTTCATAGTTGTTTTATTTTTATGTTTTGCTCTTCAGATTGAAGGAGAGGGTTTGAATCAGCGACCACTGCAAATGACTGAAATCGGTATTTACGCTGCGGTTGTTAGGTTTTGCCATTTGTTTCATTTTATTATTGAAACAAAAGAAAAGTAGAACAGCTTGAAAGTAATGCGGATTTACTGAAAATAAATAAATCAACAACAACAGAAAACAATCTCAACGAGTGGAGAAACAACTCTAATTTGGCAAGAGAAGTTATTTAATTAACGGTAATTGATTGGTGCAAAACACCGACGATATGATTTAACATTCTGGCCATAGCAAGAGAATTTCATTAAGACCAATAAGATCACAGACAAATGTTGCAGATATTCTTTTGAAAATTTCGAAAATGTATCAATTTAAATCTGATAAATACGTTAGCCGCGCTAGTTTTAATGCACTTTGTCATTTGTTCGGACAATGCATTATCCAATAGACAAAAAAAACTTTTTACATCGACTTCGTAAAAATTCGAAACTCCATCGGTATAAAATCCGGAATTGTTTCAATTAAACCAGGCTATTGGTATGAATGGACTTTAATCAGAACACATTTCATTCCATTGACAGTCTCACTTTTCTATTTGGAAAGGACTTTAGGCACAATCAGCCCACTGATTTGAGAGACGTTCCCTGCCCCGTTCCTTAGGTCCAATCAAAACTCCACAGTAATTGATACCATTGTAAGTTTTCCAGTTGACTGGCATTTTATTTTTCGCCCTCTGCCTCTCAACAGACAAAAAGTGAAAATCGTTCCCTGCTGATAAAACTTACAATTTCCAAACACGTTTCCCGCACTCCATTCGCATCCCTGCAGAGTAACCCTAATGCAATTTGTATTCCACTGATGCTGTTTACAGGAATTTTTCATATATATTTTTTCATTTATTTGCGAAAATATTTTTCGTTTTTTTTTTTACAGTCTGGCGTGGTATGTACATTAGGGTGTTCATGAAATGTTTACAAGTAGGGAAACATTTTTTTTGTCAGTGTACGTATAGTTTCCTGCAATCAAAGGGAACACAATGCCTGAAACGGTTTTTAAACATTTGTCTTTTTAGAAATTAGAAATAATCAATGAACTCGAACTCGGCTAACAGAAACAACACTGTATGAAGAATATAAAGGGTGTTTTTTTATTGAGGTATAGAACTTCGAATTGAAATAAAACACAAGAAAATCGTTTTAATGTCCATCAATTTGGCTTTATTGGAAGGATAATTTCATGCCATTAATGTTTAAATATGATTTCGGGCATGTGGCCGCCGCGGCAAACCAAACTAAATATTAATCACTTGACAGCTGACAAAATGGCCGCCAGTTAAAAAGGTGATGCCAACTTAAAGTTCTATACCCCAATAAAAAACACCCTTTAGATCAACTATACATAAACAAAATTAAGTTTCCCATAAACATTTAATAGAATGGCAAATAATTGCGAAAATTCTAAAAAAAAACTATTTTTTCCGGACACCCTAATGTACATACATGTATGTGTGCCATTTCGGTTATTATATGAATGTACTTTACGACGAGAATTACTCCTCTCGAGTTTGGTGTTGTGGGCCGTCGGCGGCGACGGCGTTGACGGTTATTCTTACACGCTATGCTGCCGAACTGAACACGACCAACCGACTGATAAAAACACAACAAAAGCAGAGCCAACGTAGCTCAATTTTGTCTAGACAGAGCGCAACAACTTCTCGAACAAAACAAAATGAAGCCAACGAAAAACTATAAATTGAAAATGATTACTAAATTTGCTGAATGCCGGTGCCGAGCGACACTGCTGCTCCTGTAGTCGTTGTTCTGGATGCTCAACATCATCAGCAACAGTAGCACCAAAAACACACAAGAGCCGTGTCTGTCGCTGATGAAGGAGTACAAAGTGCACTCATTCACAACGCCAACACATACAAACATACACTCTCACACAACACCCCTTACATATCCGCCACTCCTTAACTTCTTCTCGCCCCAATGCTGTCGCTGTGTTTGTTGTTGTGGCTTCTGTTATTCTACACTAAACATAAAACTTGCATTGAGCATACGAGTTCTCGTGCAACATAGAAAAACACTTTCCGTTTTTTCAGCCAACATGCCCCGGCTCTTCCCGCTAACATGGCCCAGCAGCCACTCCTTGTTTGCTCCTGTGTTCCCCGTCCACGCCAGGCCGAACTGTGGCATGGCATATTCGCGAGGGGGGTAGAAGGGCAACCACTTTTTGGGAGCGAACACATGTCGTTGCCGCCGTGTTCTTCTTCATCGTCGACGCCATTTGCCTCGCTTCGTATTTCCTTTCTTGTCGTTGTTTCGGTTAATGCCGACATGCGACGAGTTATGCATTGTAAACGCACTTTCGGAACGTGCATGAAGAAGAACAACACCAGCATCAGCTCCACATTCACGGGATGGACTTTCGCGTTGTTTTATTTTTGTGAGCTTCTTTATGCCTTTTTATGTTTTCATCTTTTAAATGGAAGGAACACTAAAACAATTCTGCTGTTGCTTTTGAGAGTGTTTCTTTTTTGTATATCCGCCACCGTAGTGGGATCCAAGGTACATATACAGGGTGGGCCATTTAAAATTTAAAATTTTAAAATCAGTTGGTTTTATTGGAAATGTTGAACTTGGTCATTTACTAATGGAACACAGGAGAATTTGGCTGAAGAATCGTGTTTTCAGATGAAGCTCATTTTTATCTCGGTGGCTTTGTCAATAAGCAACCTTGACGCAGAATGAAGATTTCGGATTAACTCCTTAGTCTGCTGGGTTTCTGTAGCTAACGGATTGCTGTAGTGTTTTTCGGACGGAAATTATGGCAACTGAGGAATTGTTTTGTTACTTGTGACGAAACTTCAGCCATAAAATGTTAATTGTTTTGGAGAGATACACATGTTCAATCTTATAATATATGGACAAAATTCTAGCAATTCTTTATAATCCTTTGAAACATTGCCGAGGGGAGTACTACACATACTCTCCGTAAGAGAGACCCAGCTGAATGTAAGTCCTCTCACGTGTTGTTCTTGTTTTGGCATATTTTTCGTTTTGGTGGAGTTGGGACGTAATACATATCGCTCATTTACTTCGATAGTGTCACAACTCAAAATACGATTTCGTCTTAGTTTGGAAATAGAAAACAACTCATAGGTTTCCCAAATAAAGTAGAGCCGTGACATACATATATATTTATAATACACACAGAACAAAAGCCAACTTAAATAAGAGCATAAAATAAAAAAGTGAATTTTGAATTTTGAGTCTGCGCTAGTGTTCGTACTTCGTTGTGTTTAGTTGGCTTACAGGGTTACAATGTAAGTCTGTTCTTAGACATTCATTCCAAAAGGGTAGCAAAATAGTAGCCCAAAAAGTTTCGAGTTTCGAGAGTTTTCGTATATAATTCACATTAATATTACACTCTCTGAGACGGAAATGCCATAACGTACTGCAGAGACTGAATATGCCTGAGCGGCTTCCACTTGACTTTGTTGCTATTAAGGTACGTCAAATTACCAAATGAACTTTGCAATTACAGCATGAGATGCTGTGGTGCGTTGTGTAGAGGTTTCGATCACAAAACGGAGTGTCGCAGGTCCAAAGCCCGTTGCAATTATATTCATTTTTCAAAAAATTGTGCTAACCCTTCTTGTAACTGATGCAATGAGAGAATTTAACAATAAATATTGAGAAATTTTGTGGTTTCTAAAAAAAAAAAACACACTCAATTTTGATCTTCACGGTACTTACTCAGGTTGGCTCTACGATCTGTTGTTGGTCTTGGCATGCTTAACGACTGATTTCCAAACAGTTCGGTCATGTGTGTGCTTTCTCCACGGTACCCCAACAAGAACAAATCTAAGGGCGTCGATGCAGTTTGGCCAGTAGAGCTCACCGATGTCACACCATTCGGTGGAGAACAATTGTTGCTCCATTTCGTACTGCGGAATTAATTTGAGCTGAAACATACGAAAATTCCAGGCTCCCGAAATTTTTGCAAAATAATGTAAACAAAAGTTTTTTCGCTTATTATGGTATCGATCGATCCCACAATAGCCACAGTGATAGACGAGATAGACATGTCTCTTTGTTTGTGTTCTACCCTTGAACAACTCCATAGCGCACACCCACTTCAAAAGTGACACAACTCGAGATTTTTAAATTTCGATTTTTTGTGTTAATGCTGTGCAGAATACACGTGTCTACCAAAAACAAAAAAGATCAAATTATGTTGTGAGGATTTTCTAATTACATTATTTAGAAAAAAATCAGTATTCATCACAAAAACAGTTTTCACATTTTCTGAAAAACTAGAAATTTTGAGTTGTGCCACCTTTGAAGTGGGTGTGCGATATGTATTTATTCGTTGGTTTATTGTCCACACTACGCACTACTTCTGCCTCTTCTATCTATGGACGAAAAGTGAAGAAGTCTATTAAACGAATTGACTTTAAAACAAGTTCCTACTGCTTTTTTTTTTTGGTTTACCCGTATTTCCTTTCATTTATTGTCCTCAAAAACATTTGATAGAAACATATTTCATTTCTGTACTTACTTTGCTTTAGCACCACCATTCATCCCATCATCTCTCTCGTTCTCTCTCAGTCCCACTTAGGCATTCACCGTCCTCTCCGGCGAGGTCCCTTTGTGTGAACTTTGTCCAGAGCGGTTTTTTTTCATGTTTTCCATGCCTTCATACAGAAATTTTGTGGTTTTTTTTATTATGACTTTAACATTGATTTTGAGTGGGCATGCTAAGGTTGAGGCTGCCGCCGAAGTTGCTGTGTGTTGTTTGGCATGCCTTTGATCCATAAGCAGCATCGTTTCCTCTGTCCGCGCTCGCTCTCTAGAGTTTGTCTGCTATTCCATTTCTTCTTCCTCGACTTCCTTGGTAATTTAAGCTTATTTCGCTGTGTGTGAGTGTGTGTCTCTTTGTTAAATTGGTTTATTGGCATTTCATTTGCCATGCGAACATACGTTGTTGGCTTGGCCGAAGCCGATGCCATCGTTGTCAGAGTCGTTCCTTGCCCAAATGGTCTTCTGTGTCTGCCTTTTCCACTTTCAATGCTGGCTGTGAATGTATCTTTTCTGATGGTAATTTTCCTGTTTTTCGACCATTTTGTGATTTTTTGCACAATACAATTTTCCATTTCAAATAATTTGTTTGTATGAATTTTCCATACGGCACCATAACCCACCATTCAGTGATGCCATTGTTGGTGGTGTAGTTTGGTTTCAATGGGATCTTTCTCATTTTCCTTTCGAGCTTACTGCGGCATTTCTTGGCCTCTGTATAGAATTTGGAAGTGAAAAGAAAAGCGTATAAAATTGTCTAATTTGAATGGGAGTATTGAGTTCATTTTTCGTCTGGCTTGTTTCAGAGGGAAATGTCATTTCATTTCTAGCAAAAATTGTATGTGTTTCGACGTATGTGCTGTCGGGTAAGCACTACACCCTAACGGAAGTAGGGGCTGAAGGGGTTTGGTTTATTGATTTTATGTCAGAGTGTCATAAAAGATATTTTTCGTTTTGATTTGAAATGTCCCATTTCAGATCTTTTACCCGTTTCACACAAGCGTTGAATACTGAAATAAACCCGAGGTGAATTGGATATTTTGGTAATCCGATGTATGGCCACAATTCTAAAGAGTAGTTACGAAATAAATTTCTCCACGACAATTGTAACTAAAATAACTCGGTGATCTGGATGTTGCGATACCACTGGTTAGGAAAGTAAGCGGATGTTTGACCACGAATAGGGTCATTCTGATACCCTCGAACGAAACGAGGGAAAGGTGATGGCGGAAGAAATCAGAAAAAAGGGGGAGAGTAACGGAAGACATGAATGAGGAGCTTGGAATGACCAACTTAGTGCGTTTGAGATGAAATTCAGACGCTGTCCGTGAAGTATTAGACGTTGTTCCCGTTCTCTTCTACGTTGTTGGAGTTTGGGCGTCCTTTAATTCGACAAGTTGTTATTTATTTCTGGTCATTTGGACGAGTCGATCTTGCAAATTTACCACCACCTACCTTCACAGTTGCAGGTTAAACAACATATTTTCGGTAAACGTTAAATGAATCCGCTGCATGCGAGTAAATAAATATTTCATCATAATCCAGAAGACCAGTATGTTCTGGTTTTAACCCTCAGAAAAGTACCATTTATGTTCCCTTGCCTCGTACACACAATCCACATAATCCCAACAAAACTAGTGTAAGGGAAGCCAACAGCAGCCAGTCCCCACCTAAACCGCCGCCACCGCCATCGCCACCACCACAACCAGCAGCCAGTAACCGCACAATATGTGGAGGTACTCATCCATATGTATGTACATAGATGTGGTTCAGTCCATGGGAAACACCACTGGAACAATTGTGTAAAAAATTATTTATAAAACAAATTACAAACATTTTGCAAGAACGAGCGGCAACTACAGCCAAAACGACATATCACACACACACACACACACACATAGCACAGACAAAAAGACATAATTCTTCGCTTAGGGTTCCGACTCAAACCTGGCCAAGAGCCCAACTATAGCCTGGTTTATGATGTCCCCTGTACCACAGAACAACCAACACAACTACTCAAAGTATGGACAGGGAGAGGGGGTTTGTTGTTTTTTTTCTTTGGCGGGAACACAGAGACTGCAAATAATGGTGTTTTATGTGAACAGAGAGCAACATTTAACAGAATGTTGCCTACATTAAGCAATAACAATACCACGAGTAGGGGGAGGAGTAGCAGCAGGCAGTGGAATGGAGGGAGGGTACAACATATGTACGTACAAATACACTCGCACATAAACATAATGTCTGACAAAACAATGAAGTCAGTCAACAATGTTGGATGGATGGATGGTTGGCTGCTTGGAACGCTGTCGTTTCGCTTGCTCCACAATTCGTTTGTATGGCCTGGCATGGCTTGGCATGCCGTGGAATGGTGGAGTGGTGGATGGTGGGATGCTGTTTAAGATAATGAAAACGTACACATGACTGAAAATACTACCACCAAAAACCACACACAACACAAGTCACTAAAATATATGTAGTTTGTCGTACTATCTTCAATGAGACCCATAGGCTGGCACTACTCGGCCTGAAAGTAAGATGAACTGGAAAAAAGCACATTTTTTTCCATTTAATAGCAACATTTTAATACCGAGATTTTGTTTTTAATGTAGGGCGCCTTTTGTTTCCCAACGAAACCCCAGTCTGACAACGATGAGATAGAGAATTGTTTTCCACCCTCGCTGGTTTATTTCTCAGTGGAAATCATGACAACGACGAGGTGATGGCAAAATTGAATGTGAACTGAATTATGCGGACATAAAGACCGACTCAAATTTGCCACAACAATGCAATGAAAGTAAATTATGTTAAGTACAATAATTGCCCGGAGACACAAAAAGAATGCGATGACAAAACTCTTTTAAGGCGCGAATGGCTTTCTGAGTACCACCGCAAAACACTTTCCACTGATATTTGAAATTCTCTATAGAAGAATTGTTATTAACATGAGTACATGAATACAAAGAATAATTTCACCCAATTTACATTCACTTTTACTTAACCCGCTAAACGGCAATACCGCTCTGAGGATGTCTTCATTAATTGTAATTTCGTAAAAAATATTTGTTTGTGCATAACTGATTTTTAAACAACAGGTTGCAAGGATTTTTTAGTACTGTGTCCGCCAAATAACTTTTTTTTTTTTGAAAATTCTATAAAAAAAAACTACTGGATATTTTCTCAAATTTCTTTTTTTATTTGAAAGTACAGTAAGAGCTCGATTTGCGCAACCGATAGGAAATCAGGCCTGTTGCATTAACTGAGATTATTGCACTTACCGAGCCCCAAATATATATGTTGAAATATTGAAATTTAAGAATATTGGATGAAAAATAACAGGAAGGCAACGGTAAAATAACAGTTATTGTACGCTCGTTCACAGTGGACAGAGTCGAACAGAGAATAATGTTGAAAGGGGAGCATTTGGTTTAACCGTGACCTCCAAACAAAGTTCCTGATTTCAGTGCATCAGAAAAAAGTTGCACTTATCACGACCTTTTTCTTCGAAAGTTGCACTTATAAAGACCGTAATATAAAAAAATGACGGTTGCGCTAATCGGGGAGTTGCAATAATCGGGGGTTGCAAAAATCGAGCTTTTACTGTACAATCCTTCCGGTTAATGCAATGGAAAATAATTCCATTCAAATGGCTGCCTCGGCTGGCCATGCAGTAGCCTAACGACATCAGCTGATAATGCGATCATCAAAGACTGGGCGCAAAACATCGAGTGCAGCTTCGGCTGTGTGGCACGTAGCGCCGTCCTGTTAAAACCAATATCCTCCTCTTCAAGTTTTGTAAACAAAAATTCGTTCAACATGGCCCGATAACGAAAACGAAATAAGCACTAGTTGAAAAAAAAAGAAAGTTAGATGGCGGACCCTTTGTTTCTGTTTGGCCGGTTAGAGGGATTCTATTTTTATGAAATATTTGGATGAAATTAAAAACAATTATGGAAGACCGGCTTATGGCGTTCTTGTCGGTTAGAGGGTTAAACATAGTTTAAAGTTATGATAAGTTCACTGTGCCAAGATGATATTGACTCAAGAAGAGTTGTGTTTTACTTGACAGTACTAAAAACTATAGAAACATGCTGTACCTCTGGGGAAAACGTTGACTACTGACCTCCCCTAAGTCATAAACATTTAAAACACCTTTATAAACACTTGTTAAGAGTAATGTGTGACAACTGGTCTCGTAGTTTCAGACATTTTCGAATGCATATTCTAAAAATGTTTGACAGCAATGATTTCCCAAAACAATTTGTGTGCTACGTCGTTTCCCTTAAGAACGATATTCAAACGAAAATGTCAACACTCACTTTGCTGTCGAGCACTCAGTTATTCCCCATGGTAAATTGCGTTAACTGTCGCTGCCCCCGTATAAATCTTTAATTGAAGCGAATTAAGTATTTCCCGTTCGTCGGCTCCCTCGGGGCAAATGAAGGAGGCGGCAGACTACCGCAGAGCATAAGTGAGGGGGTTAATGCCAAAGTGGGCCATCCCACATTGCGATTGAATTGAGATAATGTGGTTTTTAGTTTAAACAACACCAATAGTAGTTTGTAATTCACAAAGTGTTTGAATAATTTAACTGTTTTTTGCATCACAGATTTGCATAACCTGTTTAGTTTAAAATAAACATTTTTTTTTGCTTTACTTCGTGTGATTTTCTTTTTTTTTGTGGCTTGGCCCATTTTGGTTTTTTAAAAAAAAGGCTGTAAAATGTAAATGGACCATATTGGAACTGTATTTTTTTTAAAAAGTTTATTTTTTAATTTTTTATTAAAAATAAAACTAAAGTACAAAGAAAAAAATTAGCTTAATCTATGCCGTCCTGATCGTCTTCAGCGATATAAACAATATTACTTGTAGAACACTTTAGTGAAGTATAAAAAGTATGAAAAATTGGAGGGATAAACTCCTTCAATGTTATTAAATCTTTTTTCTTTTCCATACTTATTTCGTGGCCATGTTTATATAGTATCGGTAGCTTGTCAGGAATAGATGAAGTTTTATTTCTTCTTCCGATATCCACCGACTCAAAAGTGTCAACATCGTCTTAATAACCATATGAGTACTGAAGAACAAACGGCTGGTCTATATCATGGTTTAAGCAAAGAATTTTAAGCCATTCAACTTTGTTGTTCGATGTGTTCACTTTTCTATTCGTCACATAATGTTTCATAAAATCTTTGATAGAAAACAAATCTTCTGATGCCATATCCTCTACAACGAAAGGATTTCTTTTTTTTTGCCGTTCTTATGACACCTATCCAATCACTAGGGACAAAAATATTGGGATTATATCGTTTGTTTTTCTCAATAACTCCAAAATCAGAATCGCAAGGTAGGAACGAATGTCCGCTAACCAAGAAATTATGTCTGATTCTAGTTATGCCGAAGTGTTCTGACTGGACCACGTATTGACAAAACAGTGCCATTTTAATATTTGGTTCATACTCAGAAAATTGTGCAGAAAAGTCAGACTCACTCAAGTCTATTAAATAATAATAATTTGTATTATTCAGATTCAAGATCATTGGTCAAAGTCATTGGTCAAGGTCATTGGCCTTTGCTGGATTCAACGATTTATAAGACAAGGAATACAATTTAAATTTAAAAATATTGATTCCGTTTCGTCCGAATCAATGGTACTTGTTGCTTTCTGTAAATCGCTGATTCCAGCAAAAGGAACAACAACAATGACCTTAAACCTGAAAGGTCGAATATTCAAAATAAAATATGGAACTAAATTAACAAACTTTGTTTACTTACCATTCCATAACATTTTCTCATCACCAGCCATATTATTATCCATATAACGTCTTATTAATAAAAATTAATGTAATTATACACACTTTTAATCACTTAGATGGATTTCACTTTTTGGAAATTTGTACTTTTGCAAAAATTTTAAACTATCACACACAGCTGCAGAAAGCAAAGTGATGTTACAGGTTATTATGGTTGCCAAAGTGGTCTATGACACATGGCCCAGTCTGGCAACAGCACTTCACATCTGAAATCATCTGGCCCAAAATTGATTTGTGCTGCCATCTCTTAGAAGTTGTATAAACTAATCCAAGACTAACGTGGGATTGAAAAGGTGGACACAGTGTTTCCGAAACACGTGTTAACCCGTTTTTTTCAAAAATGTGGGATGGCCCACTTTGGCATTAACCCCCTCAAGTATCATTGACAATTATCATCGTCTCTCCCACACTTGATGGTGACGATGTTAACATTTTTGACATTTACATTTAACACATATGTCGGTATTTAATGTGAAGTATCATTAACTTGAATGTTTCAAATTCCTCCTACTCCTATCCTACCCAATGACTTTCTTCTTCTCTTGTGATTCGAACGTACACGAAAACAACAACACATGAATGGATCAAGGAGGAATTGCAAAAAAAAAAGAAAGAACGAAAGAAAGAAATGACTCCAACATGTACGAACGTCAAACCGAACTGACGCAATTGAGGAGATGGTATGACAGACAGCCTCAAGTATGCCCCCGTAAATGACAGCAGCGACAGGGCCAGCAGATGAAAGCAACAGCAATGAGAGCAACAACAACAAAAAGACAATTTAAATTTTGTATGTATAGAATAGAATAGGATAGAATAGAATTGATGAACGCACAAAAACAAAAGAATGAATGCATTTTATTTCGCATTCAGAATGCGAGGAGACACATACGAACAACGACAGCAATAAAGGGGCTCCAATGTTGCTGGAGTGGGAGAGGAGTGGAGTGGAGTGGAGCGGGCATATGCAGAGAACAAATAAAAGAATAAAAACCTTCTTTAAGATGGGCACCAGGGAGTGAGGAAGTGAAGGAATGTTTATACGAGAATGCCAACCATCTCCAATGCTACCACCAGCTGAATGTACCACTTGACAGACACATACAGGAATGGACGGACGGACGGACGGGCGGTCTAACAGACAGACAGGCCGAGCGACTGACAGACGGGAAGGCATTACTGCACCAGCCGGTACTTAAATTCATTGTGGAAGTGAATCAAAAGATGATTAAATTGAAGGAAGTTGTAAAGAACAATTGCGTTTTTTTTTGTATTCTCTCCACTCGCACTCGTACTCTTACTCGTATTCATATTCGTACTTGATCTTCTTGTTGTCCGTAGTATTCTGGCTGTGGCTGTTGTTGCAATTGTTGTTCGTTTCATGGACATTATACAAATTGTGAAATTGTGACTTGTTTGTGTAAACGATATCGTACGGACGCAGATAGACAGGTCACTGCAAACAAAACAAACAGAATGTAATTTTGACGTTTTGCTTTGTCTCTCTTCCCTGACATAATCATTTCTCTCATAATAGTAATTATTAATAATTTAGTAGAAGTCGCATGTCATTTAACTGGGAAACAGAAGTTCTTCCGTTCAAGGATAAAGTTCATTATCCCTTCCCAAGGGTCGCAGCCAAAGGGTGAACGTATGTGATATGATGGCATTTTTATTGTCACTCGAAGGTTTGACTTGTATTTTTTATGAACAGCCTAAGCCACGATGTCGAACGAAAGCGTTCGCATGCTTTCTAAGTGATAAACAGCTGATTTCGAAGCCACCAATCAGTTGTTTGTCGCTTCGAAACAGTTAACGGTTGTCGTTCGACAGCGAAAATGAAAAATGGTCCCATTTCACATTTATTGCTTTAGGGCTATTGTGTATTTGGGGTAATTTTTCAGGGAGCCTATTTATGTACATATGTATGCATCATACATATACATAACATTTGTTTTTACATTTTCATTGTCAATGAAAACTATAATGACAAACCGTTGCAAGTTTACAGTTACAAAAGTGCATGTGCTTTTATGTTGCCATATGGCAACACCAGGGCGATTCGGGTCAACAACAAATGAGCAATTGTGAAAGTAATGCCCAAGCTCTTGTATTCTACTAATCTATTTGTTTCTTTTTAAATAATTGTGTGTGACAGCTGTCAGTTTTCTTATACTTGTGCCGGTCAGGCTCTCTTTTGAGTCGTATCAAAATTTTGTGGCTCAAACGTCGTGGAATTTAAATACTAATATACCAGCTTCTTTAATTCAAAAATGCTATTTGTAATTGTTGTCTCTTCGGCGGACATCACAAACATTAACAACAACCAAAAATGCACCGTCAAAAAACTTCCACGAATCATGATTGAATTTCGAAAGGTGTGCAAACTTAATAAAACCTTACAAACATATTAAATTCCGTTTACTTTTCCCATTCCCTTTTCTGCAGGTCTAGATGACAACCTAATCAATCTACTACACGCATGTATGTAGTGCACATATGTGTAGGTGTGTGTAAAGTAATTCGTGTAAAGTGTTGTCAAGTGTAACTAATTTCTAACGTCGGAACACAGAGTCAACAAACCGTCTGCGGTCAAAGGGAATTCTATCGATGCGAGCGACGAATTTCCACTTAATTCCTTCAAATATTGACATAAAATATCGCATTACAAAACTGACAATAAACGCAGTCGGCCGGCGGTTGTAAAATGACGGTTGGTTGTCAAGGGCCGCCTTCCACAACAGTAGTCGCACGCCACCAGCACTCCAACGCCACCTGAATTGACGCGACGCGTGTGTTTGTACGTACCGGGCTGCTTATCATCGTCGAGTGTATTGGAAAGTGTGCGTTGTTCTGAATGAATTGCGAGTGAATTAATTGAAATTGTTTGCGTGTGTTTTTTTTTTCTTTCGTTTTTGTGTGTGTGTGTGTGTGTTGTTTGTTTGTCTACCGTGCCAAAGAAAGGGCTGTGGTATTTAATTGTAAACACACACGCAGTCAGTGAGTCCGTCCGTCCGTCAGAGCGTCATACGAACGCTAACAAGTTGTCAACATTTCAACATCGACGGCAACTAAAAGCCAATTAAACAATTTACACCTGAATTAGCGGTGTTTTTCTCTTTTGTGGTCTTGCGTGCCCGAGTGAGAGAGAACACGATTCTCACTCCGGCGCCACGTACACCCCGCATCAGCATTATGTCGATGCGCAGCAATAAATTGAATTCTGCAACGAATTTTGCTCAACAAAGCGCACACGAACATCAGCAACAACAGCAGCAGCAGCAGCAACAACAACAACAGCAGCAGCAGCAATTCTTGCCACCACCACAATATCAACAGCAGCAACAACAACTGCTGGCACAGCTGCAGCAACAGCATAAGTTCCAGCAGCAACAACAGCAATTATCACAATCGCCACCCACTAACCAAACATCGCATCTCATCAATAACAGCCGCAACAATTTGGCCTCGCTGGTGGCCGCCATCAATGCCAACGATCATCATCCCTATGGCGGTGGCGGCAAAGCCTCGCCGAATCCCCTAAATCCTCCACCCTCATATTCAGCGGCCATAGCTCAAAATCCTCCATTCCAATTCCTTAATCATTACCAGCCGCCATCGGCCAACAATGGCCACAATACGGACTTGAATCCGAATAATAATTCATTGGTTTTGTCGTCATCGAATAATGTCGTTCCACATGAATCCGAAGAACCGGAAGATGATCAGCACCAACACCAGCAGCAGCAACAGCAGCAGTTGTGCGTGGTGGCGAAAATGCAAAAATCGGTTACGATCACCGTAACGCCTCAGCGCAGTAATTCCATGGATTATTTGAATTTCGAAGAGAAACGTCAATTGATAGCATCGTCACTCTCACTGTCGGATATATTGCATTGTAATCCGCCACCCAATGCAGCGCCAGAGAGGAAAGATCAGTTGGATGGTAAGTGGATGAATGTCTCCTTAACCAATGTGTCCCGGCCCATGATATTTAATTTTATTTAATTTAATCTGATGTCAAAATGCACACTCATCGAAATGAAGAAAATTAAGAGAAGATCAATGACATTTTTCCATGCATAAATATAACTATGAAAATAGAATCAATAGAAAGGACTTCGAGTCAAGGACGTCGACTCATTATCCGGATTGTTGTTAGAAAGGACTTCGCGTCAAAGACGTCGACTCATGATCCTGTTTGTTATTAGAAATGGTTCAATTTGTTGAAAATGAAAATGTGATGAAATCATCAAATGAAGAATAGTTTTGCCGGTCATGAACTTTTTCATTAATTCAATTAAAACTAACCAACATTTGCATTATTTGAATGTGCCGTAATTGTTCAGTGAGGGAATTGGATAAACTCGAAAGTGTTTTATGTACTGCAATAGTGATGGGACATCTAAAAAGTTATTTCAGTCGAATCATCACCACCGGATGCGTATTGGCGATGTCTATCCGTATGTCTGTCCATATTTTCTGTCTCTCCATGTATCTGTCCAATATGAAGCGAACTTAGCACATAGTTTCAGTTCAATGTAGAGACGAATACAATTGAAAGTGGGTCACTTCAGTCATGCGTTCATATATCCTTCGTCTAAATATAACTGCCCATTTGAGATCCTGTCGCTGTGAAATACTCGTATTCGATCCGATACTGATTAGATTTCTCTTGATATAGCCCCCCATACAAAGGATCTTACTGATTTGATGGCATACTCGCTCTGGCAGACATTTCTGAGATTCGATCGTTGCCATAAAACGATTCTGTCCCTTCGTTACAAATCTTTAATATTGAAAGCGTAATAAAATTGGTTTCAGACATTATTCAATGCTGGTTTTCAGATATATCTTAGATATCGACATGTGGAACACAATCCTAAAAGAGTAAGGTCCCACTACGGATAACAATCCATTTTATTGCGCCTTCCATTTTGACAATTGGCCACGAACGAACATATTCGTTTTATGCCAACAGGCAGTAAGAAAAGAAAATACTTTAAGTGCCTGTTTCCATAAAACGAATTAATTCGTTCGTTACAAATCGTCAATATTGGAAGTGCATATCGACATATGGAACACAATTCCAAAAGTATAAGCTCTCATTATTGATAAGAATCCGTTTTATTGCGCCTTCAATTTTGAGAATTTGTAACGAACGAACAAATTTGTTTTATGGAAACAGGCATTAAGTTTGTGTTTTGTTTGTTGGCCACCAAAAGTCAAATCAACAAAATAAAGAAAAACGGCGAACTTATGCGCCCGGAAAGATCATTCACGATAGAGGAGCAAATTTTCGATGTTGCCATATTTCGGGCAAACAGTACTGCCGATAGCAATTTGGCGAAAATTATTCCCGATAGGGGTGAATAACGTACAAAATTTACCGATAATTGTCTAAGCTATTAACAGATGGCGCCACACGAATAATTCATCTAGTCTGGGTATGCGAACAATGTTAGGCTTTTTCCGAAATAATTTCGGAAAAAAAAACAATTTTAAATGCCATAATTTTCTTCAAATTATCGTGTATTTCCCATGATTGTGTGAGTTTGTTTCCTCCAATTCATAGAATATCTCACAGTCTAAACCCATCCTATGATGTCAGTATGCCGAGTGTGATGGCGGGACGGGGAGTGCTATCAGTATTACCCACAAAATGAATAAAATTGAATATAATGGATGTCGTGCCAGTAATAATTTGTGTGTACTTGTGCTGACGGAAATCCCCGTTGAAGACTACACAGACAATAGTTCACAGTCTGGTGGGACTTCCACCACCACCAACAACAATAACACAAAAAACCCCAAAAGCCCCGCATATTTTATTTCAAACAAATGCTTATAACATTATTATTTGAGATACAACACACATTCTCCCATTCACTTGTGTTAATTTCATTATTTAATAAAGAAGCGAAAAAAATATATATGAAATCTAGTCAAAATGTATTTGAGTTGAAATCATATGAAGGGGTTGGGTATGGTCGGTGGCTGCAACTGTCATTGGGCTGAGTCAAGGTTAGACATCATAACCAATAAATTTTGCACTTATTATTTTGACTCTTGTTTTCTTATTACAACAATAGGGGGGAATAACAACGAACAACTAGCGTTTTTTTACGAGCAGATCGACCTTTTGTGGGTGATAATGTCACAGTATTTTTTGTTGTTGTTCATTTTACAAATATTTGCCTGGGCTTATGGTCGAAGTTTGTTCAGCGTTTGCATATTTAATATTTTGTTGTCCAGACAGATAACTCTCAGAGAACGCGTCTATGTTGACAACGGGAGAATTGGAAGCAAATCGCACCTTTTTTGGAGAACAGGAGGAATTTTGTATTCCCTCGACACGACATGATATACATAGGTCTGAATTATAATCACTTGCGTGAGCCAGCCATACAAAAAATGACAAATCACAGGGAAATGGCGTAAATGTGTAAACATTTGCTGTGATGCAATTGAATGGAAGTGAGATCAAATCATTTCTAAAAAATTCTTTTGATGCTCGTCTAGGTCGTTGCATTGAATAATGAAATGATTTAGGGACAGATTGCGATTACAATTTCCCCAAAAGTCTTGCAACATTAAAATTCGCAGATAAATGACAAGAACTTTTTCTAAGAACACAAATCAAAAAGCAACGTTCTATATCAGCCAATATCAGCCATATTCCCACCTCTAGCCTAGAGAGCCGATCAAATCGCTCATCATTTCTGTTTTATTTACTAATTTCTATTGTCACACACACACTCACTCATTGCTTATATTCGGTATGACTCAGGATGGATGTCTGTGGTGTGGCACGAGTTTTCGACTGACGACTGACATGACGAATACTTTCTATGAATTATTCAAAGCAGCGTTGGATTGTGCCACCACAACCACTGTCAGTGACGACGCTACAGTGGTCGCAATTCAATTCGTCTCCACCTGAATCACAAGCTTTGCTGTTCGTGTCAATTGAGTTGCATTTAAAAACACAATTCGTATACTTTTCATTCCGTTGACGCAATTCAAAATTATTATTATTATTATTATTATTTTGATAGTTGTGGCGGTTTTTCGATATCGGTAATGAATGTTTCATCATAATTGGATGTTATTTGTATTAAAGACTGTCTAATAAATATGACGCAGGCAATGTACGAAGTCCACTGCAAGAGTTTTGGGAAAAGCAAAAGGAAATAAATCAGGGAAATTGCAATGTATTCACACATGCCCAGAAGCGTGAAGCTACGCTCGTATGGGAACTACACGAAAATAAAGCATTACAGAAATTGCACTCAATTTATAATTTATTTCCATGACATGACATTCGGAAACTGGAAGAATTCGAATGGTTTCGAAGTATGCGATCTTATCTCTTTTTTCGGAACTTTTTTTTTATATATATTCATCTTTATTTCAGAATATTTTTTTACAGATGTAGTTTATCTTAAGTACAAACAGTTTAGATAATGTTTTATCTTTTCTACTTTATTAATTTTTAATGATGTTTTATTATCACATTGGATACATAAAATAAAAATTTGAAGGAAAATTAAACAACCAAAAACTTCGTAAGAAAGTTTTAGAGACTTGTGTGCTAAGTAAAGGGTTATCCATTTTGCGTTTTCAAAAGTAAACGTAAATAAAAAACATATAACATATTCTTTTTTCATGATCTTTCTTTTTTATTATAAAGTTTGAACGTTGATATTATATGACACTGGACCGAAATGCAAGACTAGGCCCTATTACTTGTTTAACCCATTCATGACCAAGACTTTTTTAAAAAAAAATTTCATATTTTTTAACAAGTTTTATATTTTATAAAAAGTTCGAATCCATTGATATAGTTAACTTTACAAAATCCTTTTCTCGGTGCTGTATGGCACCGCACAAGTAAGAATGAGAAAAAATGGTTGGCTTAACGAAATATGTCAACCCAATGACTTCTACAAATAGCGTTAGTCAACTAGAATGACATTTGCTGAAATAATTTCCAGAATACCAAAAGTGACACTTGCAAAAACTGTCGCAGACGGAATGCCAAAAAGATAGGCTTTCCAGTGCCAGTGACCTGTTCGATGTCCTGAAAACAATTTCAGACAAATACTTTTCCGACGTTTCTAGCTGACATCATTAGCTACACTTTAGAGCCGGTGTCAATATCTTAAATAAAGACCATAGATTAAAACTCTTTTATACTTTTACCGAATGCCTTCAATGTTATCTTTCAGTGTAGTTTTCGTAAATATGAACAAGATTTCGTATCTTTCGATCTCCATTTTTGGACAACACTTTTTCTTCAAGTGTTTCGCCCGCTCGTTCTCCAGAGCACTCTAGCCAATACTAACTCCCATGTGTTTATTTAATATGGCTTTATTACTAATATACTAATTAAACAATTGCAATTTATTCATCATTTGCTGTGTGTGTTTATCTTTCGCCTTATGCTAAAACCCAAACGAAATGTATCCGCAAAGAGTTCATGAGTCGTGATAGTAAACACAATTCCATTAATGTTCATTGGTTCGTTCGAACATGTGTCTATTGATTTTATGAATATTTGTCGTTGTTGTTTTGGTGTTGTTAAATTACTTGGAGAAGCCAAAGTCTCGCCAGCGAGTAATTACTCCGACTCCGCCGCCGACTCCTCCGCATTCGCATTCCCCTTGTTTGGAACAGCACTCAGACTATTCAGATTTGATTATATAATGTTTTGAATGTGCCTCTTAGAATATCAATGTATGCATTAATGTGATATTCCGGAGCGGGAGGTGCAACCGGTTGAAGTGGTGTGGGGAGGGAGGGCCGGTGTAGTCGTATTCACAACATAATAAATATTTAATTATACACTTAACGTCAATCAAACGTTTACCTACCTGCGCTCATACTCGTGTAGATACGCGCCTCTTTGCTGCAACAATTTTGTTTGCCGTGTCTGCGGCATGTGGTGTGCTGTAGACACCTTGCCCCTGCCACAAACACCTACTCATTCCACTCCACTCCAATTCATCCACCTTCCATCGATCGAACGTAGACGGTTGTATTGTGTGAAAACTACGCGCATTTTGGTAAACATTTTTGTTTCGTTTTTAAATAGTTTCGTTATCTGAAAGTAATTACACTCAAAGTTTAGATAATGTTGCGGCTTGATAAGAACTTGGAATATGTTTGCTAGCTGTGTTTTGTTGGTGGAGATTAATGCAGCGATTAAGAAACTTTTATTTGTTCGTCAATACGGTTGCGGCTAAACAAACAAAAAGTGTGATAAAAAACAAACACAGATTTGGCGGAAAAAACCAAACAATACTAATGGATAGTCAATTCTTTTTATAAAATGCTTCTGAATCATAATGAAAACAAAAAATCGAGGGTAAATTTCCATTTTTTAAAACCAGTGTATCGGAATTATTGCTACCGCAAGTGCTTGAGAATTTAAATTAAGAACACACCTAAATTTCTGGTTCTCATCATCAGTTAACACTAAAACTTTATGAAGTAGCAACATTTGCCAAAAGGTCAGGGGACCATGTAAAACCAATTGCACATGATTTGCATAATGTCGGAATATTAGTGTCGGTAATATCTTCTCTCGATTCATATCGAGTTTTCTCAACGAGCATAGGTTGACCGCAGGAGTACCACAAGGTTCTGTCCTCTCTCCTTCTCTATTATTTTCATTGACGACCGTCTACTCCTTTGCGGAGGACAGCAACCTCTATCATTCATACTCATTTGATCATCGGCCAGGTCCTCTGGAGGTCGGGGATAAAACGCGAACGATGAATGATTCACTTAACCGCGATTTGGCGACGATTTGTGAGTGGGGCCAAATAATTAGAGTAGATTTTAATCCGCAAAAGACCCAGTGCTGTTTTCGACTGCTCATTGTCAAACAATTTGTGGGAAATGTAATTATTTCTTGAGCATATTTAGTCAAATCTTCCCTGGAATTATGCGAAATGGAAAAACAAGTCTAAATTAAAATCGAAGTATGGTCCATAGCCGGCGACTGCTTTTTTCATATGTCTGGCAGCATTCGAAGTCTTCAACATTTGAGGTTTTCCTTGCAACAACATGTGATGAAATGTTGCTCAGAAAGGCGATGTGATGTGGCATCCTTAGGAACAAGTGATGCTCGGACGGAACATTACATAGTTGTTTGGGGTCCTGAATAGTAGGTGTTCCTTAAGGGCTCGTCTCAATCTCGACAAGAGTCTTCGATAGCCTCCCTAGTAATGGGTTCGTTCGGTTTGATCAACAATGCGTTGGCTGTCGATTTCATCACCAGTGACTTATCGTATAGTTTACAATTGTTTTTCTTTATGCCTGGGAGGCAGCATTTCACATACGTTTCCCTGGTCCAGTTCTTATGGTTCAGTTTGCTTGCGTTCCAATCATTCCCTACGATGCGAAACGATAAGATATTGCTTGTTGAGACATTCCTAATGTAAGTGTGAGCTACGCTTTTTCTGATCTCTCTCCCTCTCTCTCTTTCTCTCTCTTTCTCTCTCTTTCTCTCTCTTTCTCTCTCTTTCTCTCTCTTTCTCTCTCTTTCTCTCTCTTTCTCTCTCCTTCTCTCTCTCTCTCTCACTTAACCCTATTCGTACCAGGCAATGACTCTGGATCACTATTGAAATTAATACTTTGATATGTATTTTATTGTACATTAGTCATCCAATCTGTCTAAGTTTTAAGTTTAAAATTTGTTCACGTGAAATTGACGCAACCCTTTTTTTGTTGTTAATGAACGTGCGTGTGCGTGTGTCTCATGCCCGTCCGTCTGCCCATCAGTCTTCCCATCCATCTTTTCGTATCTCCCTCCAGTTGCCTTTTTTTTCTTAATAATTGATAAACGAAATGTTATTTTTAGCCCACACCTTTTTGGTGTTGGCCAAAATGTTCGTTTTCATTCTCACTTTCATCGTTGGGTTCTCCAATCGGGCTGCTGTCGTTTTTGCAAATTAAAAATTAATCCAAAAATAGAATTGTTTGATTGAAATTGAAAAGTATTCAAGCGTAAAATGCACATGTTACACATTTATTGATTATGGATTTTTGCAAAAAAAAAAAAAAAAAAAAAACGTAGACACAGACCGCGGCGTAGAAAACCAAATTGAACACAATAATTTACTGATTTCGGGCAAAAGTGTTTTGAGCCCACGCTCAGCATTTCAAGCCACGGACGCCGCCAAAAATTCGAAAACAGAACTGAAAAAAAAAATGAAAAACATTCGTGCGCAAATGTTTGGTTAAATATAGACCTAAAATTCGATGTTTTGGTAAATGAGTCTGTGTGTGTGTGTATTGAAAGCGGGATGAGTGATGATGACACTGCCATGATGGTGGAGTTTTTTATTGTTGCCTGCTTGTGTTCTGTTCTATTGTTTGTGTATGTTGGGCATTATTAATAATTATATTTTATAATTTTATAATAAGGGTTCAGATCAGCAACGATAAATTTAGTAACTCATCAGTGCCAAACATAACTCCATCTCCCAAACCCCTCCACCCTAGCCATCATCGCCACTCTCGTCATTAGTAACCGTTGCCGCAGTAGCCATAACAATTGGATGTACTCTGTTGGCCAACCACAACACACATCCAGTGTTTGCTTGTGGCCAGCAAACCAACCGACAAATATAGGCTGATGAATTTCATGTCCATCCATTCGATAAACACTACCTCTGTCTCGGTGTGTGAGTGTTTGTTTTTGTGTGCTGGAGAATATGATTAATTAAGTTAAGATATAATTTTGTTTGTTCACCGAAAAAAGTGTCGACAGCGTCTAATGTTTCGTATTTCGTTTGTAAGCGAGCGTGAAGGTATTACGTGTAATTATAATTCCATTTCATTTGAATGTAACCCCCCCCCATTCGATGGTTTTCATTGGACAAGTTTATTTCATAATTAATTAATTTTATGAAATTAAACGCTCTAAGAGGTGGACTGACGTAAATGGGGAGTTATGTTTGTAATGAACGCAATAACTCCCGTTTTGATCAGTTGTCACTTGGGGAATCAGACCAACAGCTCCCAATGAAATGCGGAGTTGAATTTCAGATGTGTTAGAAATCTTTAGGTTTCATCCAACATGTGATTACGTTATATAAATCACATCCATTTAGATGGATATCTGACCAACAGATACCCTTAGAATGTCGATACACAACCCACATCTCGGCGATGTTGTAGAGAGACAATAGCGTTGGATACCCTACTGTCCCATATCATCACCAGGAGCTGCAAAGATGTCTTTGCAACACCTGTTCACATATGGACAGCGACACCATTTTAGACCTCAAATAGGCGCTATATATATGTTTACGAGATCAGTTGGGTTGAAGTATTTCTTGGACCGCTTTTAAAAGCCTAAACACTTGAGTGTTTCTTTCGACACGTCGAATATACGGTTAGCCCAGCGAGCATCACCCTGTATCTTCATGCCCATATCAACACCCACAGATATAGACGACGATGCTGGATCAGTGGAACGTTTGTGGGACAACTACCACCACTGGGCCCAGTGTGCACCACAGTCTACTCTGGTCATTGCTCCATTTTGTTTTTGGTTTTCTAACACTCAGTGGCTGCACCTGTATTGGGTATTGAAGGGAGGTAAAAGGGAGTAGTTTTGTTTGTTGATGTTTGCCCTGAATTTGAGAATGTCCTATCAGACAGCAAAAACACTTGCTTGAAGATTAGTCCACATCCGAACACTACGGCTGAATAACGAATTTTCTCTCTGGAGATTAAGAGATATTAAAAATTAAATGTTTGATTTAATAATTTAATTGCTCCAATTCATATTTTCCATTTAACGCAATGCGATGAATTGGATTTACTCCATGGCAATAATGGGATATTCGTGAACTCCCAGCCCTAGCAGTCGCAATTCCGGCTTGTCATTCACTTGCACTCGCATAGCTCGGCAAACGTCTTCGGTTGTTGTTAAATGTTACACCATTTGACAAACAGCTCCATTCATGTCGATTGTAATGAAACACTGAAACATTTCTTTCATTTTCTTAAGTAGTCACCGGGCACGGTCCGGTCCTGCCCGTCTGCCCATCGGTCAGTTTCTTTTCGCAATACTTTTGTTGTTGTACGTTTCCACTCGTAATTGTTACATTTGTTTTATTTCAATTAAACGTTATCTCGTTGATGCTGTTGTTTGTGTTTGTGTGGTGCCAGTTCAATTCCAAATAAATTGTGTGTAAGCCAGTGGACAATGATGACTTGCATGTGCGTGGCAGTGGGGGGGGGGGGGGGGGTGGCAATGAATAAATGATACGTGGAGCATTGACTTGAAGTCAGCCGCAATGGTGATCATGGCGATGATGGCGGCGTGGTTGCTGGTGTGGCTGGCGCTGGTTGGTTTGGCTGATAATCATCAATACAATGTATTTTAAATGTTGCACAAACGATTGGCAGGGTTACAGTTATTGCACACACACAACAACATATAATTAATTAAAAACAGTCTAGAGATAGAATGGGTGCCTTTAAAGTTGCAATTCAATTTCATTTCAGGAAGTGAATTAAAACATTTTAAAAGTGATTGTTTTCTGAGAAACGTTATCTGTTTTTTTTTTTTGGCTAATGCCAAAGTTGTGTCGCTCAGTTGTTAAAACGGTTCAGAAGAGGTTATGTGAGAGCAAATATATTGATCTGCTAGCGGCCAAACTGAATGTGCCAGTACGCAACAATTTGCTTCGATGAGGCTTTAGAGTCACACGCTTTATGGGTCTGAGCATGGGGTGTCATTGGTGCTGATGGAAACGTTTTTCCCTTTCGGGCTCATGTCGCTCATTTACTTCACTAGTGTCAGAATTCACAATTTTTTGCTGAACAAAAAGCTGGAAAAAGCTGACTTGTTCTGCGTGTATTCGAAAAGACCATTATATCTGCTCAGTAAGGCTCAATTGAAAACTTTAAACGGCTCTCCTGAAAAAATCGCGCATTTAGTTGTGACACTATTAAAATAAATGAGAGCGATTTGTTTAATGTCATTATATTTATAAAAAAAGCTTTGATTTGAGAGCGTTGCTACAGATTCAGTAATGACCTCATTAATAGGCACTGCTAGTGGACGTTCAAATGCCAAAAATCGACAGGTGGCTACAAGACTTTGCCACATTCCACGCTTAATGTTCCCGTTTTGTTATGTAAAAACCGTTCATTAAGCGGTAACACGCTGCGAGCGAAACATCTCACAAACATTTGTCTTTCAGCCAAATAATTTTTCGTAAATTTTGCCACCATCAGCCTTTCTAATATGCAAATTACGACCACTGTGCGAGAATTTCTGGTTGCTATTTTCGACCCAAACAGAAAACGTTTACACTTACCTACTTCCGCCATTTCCCTTTGTTTACGTTTTTTTTTTTTGTTTTTATGGACGAGCAAAATACGAAATGAAAGAGAGACGGAGATATAAAAAACTGTGTTATGAGAATTATAAAAAAAAATCGCATAAAATTTCATGTGAAAACAAGTTTCGTTTTGACGGCTTCAATTTCAAAACAACGGCGAAGGCAACAACGAAAGAAAAACAAGATTTGGACGCCAGCACGTTTTTGTGTTTTATTTATTTTTGATGTTGTTGCTGCTGTAAGACAATGTGTATAGAAAATAAAAAAAAAAACAGACGAATGTAAACAAACGAAATCCACATGAGAGGTATTTGTTAATTATGAAAGACGTCCAAAGAGTGCAAATAGAAAAAGACGAATCAAAGCTCTCATCAGTAACTCTGGCACAAGTTAAACGTCATAACACAAAATAAACATAATTTCAAATACAATTTGAAATTAATTCAATTCAAATCAGTTTATTGTCTTGCAATACATGTAAAGAGTTTAAACCTTTAACCACTAAGACCGTCTACGGTCATCGCCAACTGTCATTTGTAATTGCTAAAGAGTTTGCTTTCAGTGTTTAAAGGGTTATCTTCTTACATATAACATTTGTTGCTCCAATATTAATATTTGTACTATAACATAATGACGGGAGGATAAACTTTAAAAAACCTTAAAAAAAAATATTTCTTATATGATAAAAATCATGTATTCTATTTAAATCAATATTTACTAATCTGTAGGAAAAGGAAAGCTCAGTTATATAAACGAATTCTGAATAGGAGCATTCTATCTGGCAATTTTCCTCATGTACAGACAGCGTAAAGGGTAAATTCCCTGGGTAAATTAGTTAAATACCCAGGTATTATTTATTTATTTTATTTTATTTAATTACAATACAAAGTAAATTTATATTCTAATTTTTGGGTCCAAGGATAAACCGAGTGACAAAGACTATTTGGCTTGATTTTTTGCAGCGACAGACCAAAGCCTCTGGTGGGAATCGAACCCACAACCCCCACGCTGATAGGCAAGCACGCTACCAACTCGCCTACCGGGGCGCTTATACCCAGGTATTCAACTAAAACTATATTGTTGAAAACTTGCTGAACAAACACATTGTGCAGCAACATTTTGTGGATTTTATAAAAAAAAAAGTTATAAATAGAAATGCAAGCGCCCTGGTATGCGAGTTGGTAGCGTGCTTGCCTATCAGCGTGAGAGTTATGGGTTCGATTCCCACCACAGACTTTGGTCTGTGTCATCCGGAGCGGTTGAAAACTGACAACATAACGCAATGACTATATTATGTGTATAGGGGCCGTATATTCAATGAGTACCTACATTTTGTTTTCGACCGAAAAGTTTATAATCAAAATATTTATTTTTCGGCTTTGTTAAAAATCTTGCTGTTCGGGAACGGATTGACCGATTTGTAGTCAAATTTCAATTTACAAAAAAATGTTTTAAAAAATTGTATTCAAATTTAATTATGATCGGCGATTTTCTTTTTTAAATTCTGTGAACGTTTTGCAATATCTCCACCCGGCTATAGTCTTTGGCAAAAATGTATTAAACAACAACAATATGCCATCATCGTGGTAAAATCTCCTCGTGGTCATAAACAGATTAAATACTTTAATTAACCGGCGAAGAATAAATGCACGTGGAGCCAGAAAGAAGCACAAGGAAATCCACAGATTGGAGAGACAGCAAAATGAGAGAACATCAAAGAAATAACAAAATGTACAAGTTTCGTTGTAATGAGTGGTACACAACACCAACAACAACAATGTTAATCTAAACAATCGCCCAACAACAACGGAAAAAAAGAAAGATTTAATTAAGAAATAGGAAGAGGTGTCGGTGTCGGTGAACGAATACTCGGCCACAGTCCGGCCACACCACACCCGACCGGAGCAGACGGTCCAAACGGATGGCTTTTACGAAACGATTTATGCTATGAATCACTCAAAGAAAATGTAGAAAAGTATCTCTAACGTAGTCGAACATACACTGGCAGCAAAAAGTAAGTTCAATCTGCGAACTATTTAGAGACATGCTCGGGATCTGTCTTGCATCAAGCTCAAATTCGAAATACGGAAATAAATTTAGCTATGAGTCTAAATGGGTGTCCAAAAAAAATTTGTTTTTCGTATTCCATAGTGGCTCCTCCGTTTTTTTTGGAATCATATGGGGTTAAGTATTTTTGAATTTATTTTTTACATATCTTTTTACACAGTTTTTTTACAAATCATAAGTTTTTTACACTTTCAATGTCGTGTTAGACGCTCTGGCCAACAGGGCCATACTGTGCATACGAGAGCATTTAAATAACCAACCTGAGAAGAGTTCAAACATCCAAATGATCGGAAATCACAAATTCATCCACTGGCATTTGAAGGTCCCCTCAGACTTTCGACCTACCTTGCCAAAGACCTGAACGGACTGAAAATAAATTGTTTCACCACCTGCTGCTGACGAATTTGCAGTACACATTTTTCTCTTGGTGTACAAATTGCTGCTCTTAAAATGTTTTTAATAATTTGCAGCACAGTTTCTTTTTCATTCTGTTTTCTATTTTCTATTTTTCTTTCTACTTCTTTTTTGTTATTTGATGGTTTTTTTTTGCGCAATTCGCCAAATATTGTTTTATGCACACTTTCTAAATTGTCAAAGATTTTCGTAGCGTTTCTGTTTGTTGTGTTTCCTCATCTTTTCATTTAATTTCTCGGCAACATTTGTGGCGTCAATTGGCGCTAAAAATAAAAATACAACTTTGAGTCACTTTTCGTGGTGACGCCGCCGTATTTTTGTTTGCTCGTCTCGCCGTTTAGAAAGTGACAAATAAACGAACGAAGGCATTTTCGAGATGTTTTGTTTTTATTAATGTTAACTAAAAAAGATTTTTCTGTAATTATATTTTGTTGTTGTTGTTGTGCGACTTGTTTCGGTCCCTCTCGTTTTATTGCGAAATTGTTGGCACTAAGCGACTGATGTCAAGTTCATGTCTGTCGTCTGTTTAAATGATTTAATTGAATGCAGCTTTAGTCACAAACATTTTGAGGAACGTATTTACAGTGAATATTTTGCTATGCACACTTTTTAGAATATCCCCCGAATTGTAAAAGAAAAGTGTTTGTCTAGTACAATTATCCACTAGATGTCGGATTATCCATCAGGTGGGAAATACTCTCAAATATGAATATAGCTTTAGTCTTCATACACATTCTTAAATGTCTGTTGGATAATTACATCGAAATCTTTTTCTACAAAATGCGTATGCATTTTAAAGCATTTGTTAATTCATCATTTAATTTCAGTATGTCCGACCATTAAATTCTTTAGATGTTTCCCTAATGCTTCCCCGGTGTCATTGACTTTTTGGTAAAGAAGAAAAAGAAAGAAGAAAACGTTGCTATACTTCTTGACTTTGCAGCCCAATAGTGGGTTATGGCATTATGTGCCATGTGCCATGGTGACGGCGATACTCCCCAATGGCTTTGTTTGTTGTTTTCCTTCATTTCCGCAGTCCTTTGTAGTGTTGTCATGTTGTCTTTCAGCCACAATATCAAACTTTGTTTTGTCTTCGTCCTTCCAGTCGGCTTAGTTGTCCTCTGTCATATGCGAATATTTGCCGAGAGTTGATTTGAAATATAATTCTCTCGTTGGCGGACATATGGTTGGTTGGGTATATATTCAGAGGAGACTGAAGGACAATACCGATGATAGTGTGTTGTAGTCAATGTCCTTTAAGCAACATTGTGCCTATTCTCTCTGTGCATGGTAGAGTGTGTGGGTGTGTGTGTGTGTGTGTTGGCCAGCTGTCCTGCCGATGGGATACGTGAAACCTGATGATGTAGTTGGCCAGCAATATTTATGCATTCGGCTCTGGGTGTGTGTGTGTGTGTGGTTCTGTATACACACATTCATGACGGGGTTAATGTATGGAAACACGAGATTACATATGGAAATTGAATTCTCTACACCAGCATTGAATGGCAACACAAAAGAGATGTGTGCGCAATTGATTGTGTTTGGTTTACTATCCAAGCCTCACCAAATAACAAAAAAAAAAAAAAAAACCTCTTGCTCCATTTTGCTCATTCCATTCATTAAAAAATCCGAACAGGCACTTGAAACCCTTTCCGTGCTCCAACATTCTCCATCCAAATCCCCGATGCAAGTAGACAATTTCCTATAGATAAAATGGATTTAATTTTCCAAAAAAAAAAAAACATTAATTTCTCTCCATTATCGTCGCACTCACGTTCCACCGAGTTAGACATGGCACAGCCGGGCCAGGGACTTTAACCGAGCCCCATGTGATCGCTGTGTATCTGTAGTGCGATGGACTGAAAGTTGTTCAATACTTTTGTTGTTATCGGTCTTTGGCCTTTCATTTGGCTGGTGCATTTACGAACATTATGGCCGGTGGCCGGGGTTTGCTACAATTGATTAATTAAAATAAAATCCGAAAAAAAAACTCATGAAACAAATTGAAAGCATATGTTCGTGTTGGTATGTGTACAGGAAAGAAAAAGTGCGCATTTGTATGTACGACGAGTAGGTGTGTCGGTGTGTGTGCACGATGTAAAATCATCGTTTTGTTGCACATTCTTATTAATATTTTATGTTTTTTTTTTTTTTTTTTTTAATAAATGCATGTACGATTTTTTATTGAATGTGGATGTTTGTATTGAACGGAAATACTTCCACCGCATGTTTGTTTGAGCGTTCGTTTACTCGTCTGCTGTTGTTCAGCCTGCACAGTGTTCTCAACCAACGAACAAAATTGTAATGCCCTGATTTGTTTCGTTACATTCTGTGTTTGATTTTGCATTTGCAAATGTTTGTTATTGGGCAAACGTAATCCAAAATATTATTGCAAACGTAATCTAAAATATTACAGATGTCGATGTAAAAAAAAGTAAAAGACCAAATAAAAATAATCCACAAGAAGAATCAAAGTTTTTCATTTTTTTTTTAATTACATCCAAAAAACATCGGAAGATTACTTTTGCGCCACGCGTTATAATTTATGGCTGGTAAACCCTTAATACTGGAGTCTGAATGACTTTTTTTTAAAGTTACGATAGTATAAATATATTTTCCGTGCTGAGAAATATCCATGTAATAAGACCGAGGGGACATTGTAGGACAACGATAGACAGACGAGCTCAAAATAATAGCACCAACTAAAACTTTTTTGTAGTTCAGCATGTCATATTTAGAAAACCGCTAGTTTGAAATTCACGAAAAATCATTAAAAACAAACTTTCAAGTATGCTGTTTAAAATAAATCAAAAATTGTTAGGCGTCCCGATAGGCGAGTTGGTAGCGTGCTTGCCCATCAGCTTTGGGGTTGTGGGTTCGATTCCCACCAGATGTCTTGGTCTGTCGCTGCACAGATCTATCTATATATGGTCTCTGTCACCCGGTTTACCCTTGGACCCAAAATTAGAATATAAATTTACTTTGTATCGTAATTAAATAAAACAAAATTATTAAGAACTCATTAAAAGCGCGGCCAAAAAAATTACATTTTAGTGGCTTTTTACTAATGTAATTTAAACGATGACTTTTTCCCCACAGCATTTACACGATGACTGTGTAACAACAAACAGGCATGCTTTTTTTCTGAAGTGTATTCTTCTTTTTTATAAACAATTTAAAACTGACAATCTAAAAAATCAGTTTTTTTTTCTGAAATTTGCAATTAAAAAGTAAAATGTCTGCTCAATTTCCATTTCGTACTTCTTCGCCCCTTCGCCAACAATCGTCGGACGTCTTGCCTGTTCAAGCTGGGTGGAAAGTCATCGTGTAAATCGCGTCTTAGTAAATCATAACACAAATTGGGCTAAACTTTACAAAATCACTGTAAAATTTCAAAAGTAAAGTAAATTAAATTAAATTTGTCAACACTTTGTTGAATGTCCTTTGATCCTTAATTGCCGCACAAGGGGTTTCCATTGAATTAACTCAGCATTGACATAGGAATCGGGTTTCATCTCAGCTGTACGAACTTTTAAAGCTCATTGTTGTTTGTGAGATTCATGGTCGATACTCCTGTCCTATGTCTGTCTATAGGTTTTCAGTGGGTTCAAATCTGGCGACTGTGTAGGTCACTGTCTAAGTGGACGGTGGCATTTTTTCGGAGGCATACGGTAACATAATCTTATGTACGATTTCCGGAAGCACCGTTGAGTCCCTAGTCTATTTATAAAACATATTGATATGAAAAATCCACACCATTATGCTGAAACCTTCATGTTTACCGGGATATGTTGTAAAGTCCTGTTTATATTCGGCATTGGGAGGTCTTCTAACAAACTACATTGAGCTATTTCCTCACAATAGGATTCGCCCTACTTTAATGCAAATAACTCACCGTATGATATCGAGGTTTTACTCTGCTTCTCAAACCAGAATTAGAAACCCTCTGCATCACTCTCTGTTCCGTCCTCATTAGTAAATCGGATAATATCGAAGATTCAGATCTCAAAAAGGCGAACGAGAGCGATGCGCCTACTTATGAACACGGTAATCAACCTTGGTAACACATTATTGCAACAACAATCAACTTCGTTTCACACAGCAGAGGCGGGTTAAGGACATGTCTATAAACTTCCGAACCCTCTCTGTATGGATACCACTATTAATATCCTTTTTCAGCGTCCTGGGGGATTTATCTCAAATGACGGTTATTGTTATACAACCACTGTGCTCGTTTTGAAATTGGTATCCAGTATTGAAAACGTCTGGAAAATTTATTATTATCACTCGAGTATACTGCTCAATTTGACTCGAAGTGACGGACGGATCGAATGTAAACATTTTTTTTTTCTCTTGCTGCAGCTGCACAGGTGTTTTCGCCTTTGGCTGTGTATGTGGTTATATGTGTGTGTGTGTGCGTTTGCGTATATCTAAACAATTATTTGTTTGCTTGAATTCGATACTCAACTCGACATTGTTATTGAATTCTCGTATCTAATTTTGAAAATTATACTAGTTTTTATTACAAAGCAAACTACGACAGCGCCGGCAATTGCCACCGGTGCCTCATCAGTTATTCGGATTCCACAGAATACATTTTGCATTTGAAGCGAATTGAGACGGACGGAGGCACCAATGATACCTAGCCTAAGCAATCTAATGGACGAGTACTTCCCCCTCATACCTTTAATTGGAGTGGTAGATTTCCGTTTTCAAAACGCCACACCCCTTTGATTATAAAAGCGTTTGTGCGACGAGTTGCACAAGTGAATTCGATTTTTAAATTGTCTTCATTTCATCTTGGATAGTCTCCATCCACATGTGTGCGTGTGTTCGTGTGTTGCAGAATATCGATCCAGTTCAGTTCGTCCTCTGCCGCAACTAATTTCTCAATCATTTCCGAAATAGTGTCATATTGTCTGTCAAAATCCCATCATTGTTTGACGTTCATTGTGTGAAAACTTCTTCTTTGTTTTTACTTTTTTTTTTTTTGATTAAATCTCATTAGATAAATAAAGAAAAAAAAAACAAAAGCAACACTTTCAAACGACACAACATTAAGTCGCTAACTAATTTTGTTTGTCATGTGTTACTGTCAAACGTGTGATTACGGCAAAAAAAATGGGATTTCAAACCGTCTCTGTCTCTGATTGCTGTTTGAACAGAATAAATTCAAACACACACACATGTCCATCCATACATATGCATGTATGTGTGTACTTCGTCTCATGTGACAGATTGCCAAAGTTGTCACTAATGACAGTTTGTGATATGTTGTCTGTCTTGCAATTCATTAATAAAATATCTGCTGTGCACAACTGAAAATGCCAACAGAAAGATGAAGGAATGCGATAGAATGAAGCAGAGACTGTAATACAAAAAAAAAAAAGGTTGATTTTTGTTCAGCTTTCTTTAAGCGTTAAAGCTGTTGCATCGCAAGGAAGGTTGTCAACACATTTGCTTGTGTCCGACGAACTCACTTTTTCAAGGACATAATGTGAATATTTTCAATTTTTTTTTTGGATTTAGTTCGCAATTATTTCGAAGCGACCTCTTTCCTTGTCGATGTCTATTTGGAAACATCAGAATTATGGCTGTCGGTTTTGTGGTTGAATAGATTGAATTGGTGTACGGTTTCACCTTTTCATAGCAATAATATTCATAATCATTAAATTTTTTTCAGGATTGTCTGAATTGAATTAAATACATATCCCGAAAGTTGTTTAAACTTTAATCACAGAGGGATTTTTGTAAAAATTGCAAAGCAGTAAAGCATTTTAAAAGTTTCTGAGTGATAAGCCCCGACTTCAAAAGTCGTTTGTAGTTGTCCAAAGTCTTTGGAGGTCTTAAGAGATTTTTGATGGAACCGGGAAAATATTTTCTCGCTTACAACTCAGCTCCACATCGGTAAAATTCTAGGATTAGACGTACAAAACATTTCGATGTATATATATATACAGAGATAGGTATATAGATAGATAGAGAGAAATATGTAGACAGAGGTAGATAGATATATAGTTAGAGAGAAATAGGGAAATATAGATAGGTAGAGTTTTCCAGTTTTCTCTCACTCAAAGATATAAGAATTTCCTTATTACTTCCAGGGAAATTGAACTGACTTTTTATTGTAGTTTTTTTTTACATAACTCGAGAATTGTATTCCTATTGTAAGACGTTGTATTCCTTAAACTATCCCATATACACTTGTTTTAATGATAACTTACTGCGAATTTTACTTTTTAAGAACGCTTTTGTCGCTCTTTGCTTTGAATGTACGCAGCTTTATGAAAATCGATGGCAACAACTGGAACATTCACGCAATTTTTCATTATTGTACCTGTGTCTGTGAGCGATGCAAAGACGATCGAGCCCAAAGTAAAACAAAAACAAAATAATAATTAAAACAATAAACCAATACTTTGTATGTGAATGTATGTATTTGTATGGACTCATATCAACTCATTGGAGTGCACATGCTGGAAGAAATAAATTAATAATAATAAAAAAATGTTAAATAATTACTGTTGCAAATGTATTCCAACGAACTCCCCACCCCCGTCCAGTCATTCATTCGATTCCATTCATTGCAACGCTGCATTCAACGGTAAAACATCGACCGACCCACCAACATCAAACAGGTGGGTATAACATCTGCAGCAAAAAGGGGCCTAGGAGGGGTTGTATTCGTACTCGTATTTGTTTGAAAATAAAAATTATAAACTTTTATTGAGCTCCGCTTGCCACAATATTGTTGGCGTTTTCTTTAGTACGCAGTTTGTGTGTGATTTAATAACAGCCACAGTCATCGCGGTCGCTGATGCGTTTCGAGCTGTTGTTATTTTCTCGTTGGTCTGATTTTATTTCCATGCATTTGGCCTTTCTTAAATTCCATTCAGCTCCAGTCATTCATTCAACGTTGTCTTTGCCAGAATGTTCAGTATTGCTTCCCTTCTATTTGGTTGTATGATTTTGGTGAACCTTCTGCTTGAACTTTCTACGATGCGACTTAAATAGTTTGATTGACTGTTTTGCTTCGGTTTTGCAATACATCGAGTACAAATCACTTGATGGTGTATTTAGCGATTTTAGAGTTTAAAATGTAAACATTCAAGGATCCGTCATCTAACGTTTTTTTTTTCAACTGTTTTTTCGTTATTGGGCCATGCTGAACGAATTTTTGTTTACAAAAATTAAAGAGGAGGATATTGACAACATTTGGTTTCAACAGGACGGCCGGAAGGATTGTACTTTCAAATACAAAAAGAAATTTTAAAAAAATATCCAGTAGTTTTTTTTTATAGAATTTTCAAAAAAAGAAAGTTATTTGGCGGACCCTGTATTATTTAATTTTTTTTTATATATTTTTGTGATTGTCTAACATTGTTCTTCTTCTTATTTCCCTTTTAGGTAAGTCCCTTTTAACCAGACATCTTTTAATAAATTCTATGGGTATGTACAAGTTTGAACCAATTAAAAGATTCTTTTATTTCTATTTGCACTGTTTATTTTTATAAATTAAAAATTTCAACCTTATTTAATAGTCCACCCCTGGAACTCGCCGAACAGCAACAGCTCAATATGCTCTGTATTTAGTTTTCTTTTTTTTTTCTATTGATTTTGCTTCAGACACATTCCACGGAACACTATGGATGTAAATTGTCTGTCATGGCACAGTGGACTGAATGTTCTCAACTGACTGAGTCATAAAATAATTCGTCTCATTATACAGGGTTCTCCAACAAGAGGTGTTATTTTGAATCACCTGGTATTTCGGTAGCTGTTACTGTTGAAGCTTTTATTCTTTGACATTACCAAAAATGGATCGATACACGCTTTAATTATTAAAATTCACTATAAAAATGGTGAAAATCTTGCAGTAACAGTTCACAAAACTAAAAAGTTTCCGGACCGTTTTATCTCTCGAAGAGGTGATCACAATTGGCCACCGAGATCTTGTGATTTAACACCTTGCGACTTCCTCCTTTGCGACCACGTGAAAGATAAGTTCTACGCCAATAGCCCAGCGTCGATTGAAGACCTCAAAGATAGAATTCGTGAGGCTATCAAGGACATAGGGCAGCCACTTTGCGATTTGGTTGTAAATTTTAAATTTTGTGTAGCTTAGAACCCGATTTTATGTTTGTTTCTAATGCTTACTAAATCACGTCCGAAGCTGTCTGACAAAATGGTGGAGCTCTGGAAATAAAATCACGACTTTGTCAAGAAGATTAGTTTCAAGTAAAACGTTTTGTTTAAACGAAATGAAATTTTCTCTCCATTCAACAACAAACAAGCCCTGATCATTTAGCTTACATTCGAGACAAACCGTCTTTGGTGTTTTAATTTTTTTCAATGTTCCTCTTGCTTCAGACGGACTTTAACTTTAAAGAAAATGTCAAACCTCATCCCACTGTTTTTCAGAGTCTGCCATACTGATGTCATAACAACACATTGACGTTTTGTTGCAGCCTTCAATTGGGTGCAACATCACCAGAATTGTCTGTGGCAGCAGAACTTGAAATTCCACTGATGGTGCACAGACATTAAAATGCAAAGCGGCGCATGCAAAACAAAAAATAAAAGAAAGCAAGAGCACAAAGTAGAGACAGAAGTTTATTAAACATTTTGTATAATTGAGGCGACTTTTAATTGATTGTGTGGAAAAGCACATAAGCGACATTAGATTCAATACAGATTTCATTTAAAACAATTGATGGAAACCGCCGCGACGACCAAACCTCTGGCCAGACAAAAACACACTTTAAAGTAACCATGTACAAAATGAAGCATTCGCCGAATCCGTTTTGTACAGGTGGACTTACGTAGATGTGGTTGTTGCTGCGAAAAGTATATTTGCATGATATTTGTATGAGATCTCCAACTGGTCTTGTCATTCCAAAGTTTTAAATCTTATGAATTTGTAAAGAAATTATTCTTGAGCTTATTGTTTAGAATTTATTGGGGAAAACCTCTGGTAACACCAGTCATTTGCTAAAGGTTGGCATTTTTACGATGAAGAAATCTTTCGACTCATTAGTGCATAACTTATTGTAGGGAACAGCGACTAGTCTTTCCCACAATCTCTTACTCATATGTAGTAAACAGTGAAATATTTCTGTTTCTAACACCAAAAAAAAAAAACGGAGAAACATTTCAATCGCAAGAATGACCTCGACATTTCCGACTACAATGAGTTTTTAGTTTGGAATTCGCATTGAAAACAATTATGCAAGAATATCGTAATAGCAAGCGTTGTACGTTCCCCGACCCCCCCCCCCCCCCCGTCCTGTCTAACAAATGTATTGTATCGAAATAATGAAATACATATATGTTTTTAAATATATTGTAGTTTGTGTAGTTGGCCCGACATGACACGGCGGCAAAATGACGTGCAATGGAACCGTCACAAACGATGACGTTTTAAATGTGTACAAGCACTCGCTGCTCAGTTCGTATGCACGGTGGTTCTTGTTTTCATTCAAAATCCATTTTGGTTTTTGTTCTGTTGTTGTTGTTGCTGTCTTACTTGACGTTCTATCGGCTCAATGACAATGACAACGACAACAATAGCGGTAGTAAAAAATGAACATTAAACGACACAAATAATTGTGTCAAATTTGAACAATACGCTCCTCGGTCGTATGGCGGACAACATTTTTAGCTTGTCGTTGTTTTTTTTGGTTTTTGTCTACTTTTCACCAAAGCGAAATGAAATTTCTAGTAGTCTATTGATACGAGCGAGTGAGCACTTGAGCAAGGCCAAAACCAGCACCACCGCCAGTCAGTCGCAACCATAGTCTGTGATGGAAGAAAACTACGTTTATTTGCGAACATAAATAAAATAAAAAAAACACGTGAAATTAGAATTGATTTTCTGTTCACATGCAATAAAAATAAGCCTAAGCGTCGACTACACAAATGGAGGCATAGAGAGAGAGAGAGTGAGAGAAGGGTAATATATTTTTTAATATAATTACAGGTGAATTGTGGTTATAAACATGCTTCAAGATAAATTCTACGTATGATTTTGTTATAATACATTTAGAGTGTACGCTTGTCAGCCTTAAAGTATGCCTCTTATAGTGGCATTCAAATAATCTGCACATGTCGTTTATTGTTCACTTCCACTGATTAATGGATACACTGCACGTGGAGATCTTTTTGCAAATCCAGAATTTGATGTAGTTAAGCCTAGAAGTATGCAACATTTAATATTAAAATGTAGTAGGCCCCCAAAATAACATGATGCTGTTAATGTAACACACCAGCCATACCAAACGGCGAGATCTGAAATCATATCGGTCTTTGAGATGCTGGTCATTAATTCGTAGATACTTAGTTTTTTTTTGATACACAAGGTATGCTTTTAGGCTAAGATACCTTAGTAAAGGAATTATTGTACAAAAGAAAGGAATTCTAATGATTTCAAACGGAAATAATGCCCAAGTCTCTCTTCATCATCCCTGGAATCTGGGTTGTATATCGTTGTTCTATATCTGCTCTTCAAATATCCATCGTCTAGTTCGTGAGGTTGGAATTGACAGTCGGTATACGCCGGTATCCTCGACCTCTCATCCGTTCATTATCAATTGCCCGATTCATCGGATGACTCACTATTAAGAACATTCGTTCTTCAGCCGAACTGTTCGTGTGTGTAATACTCTTCCCGCAAGATTCTTTCCTCTCAAATTCAAGACAAACGTCAACAAGCACTGCTCCATCTTTCCTCCTTCCTCTACCAAAATTTCCTATGGGTGCCTTTCTTTTATATGGGGGCATCTCCTGAGTGTTAGTCGTTAAACAAAAAGTCAAGAGCATCGACTCCATAGTTGTCTTACTCATTGCCACAGAGTCAACTAAACATAGGTTGGTCTGTATCACTTTTATTGGCAGACTGCGAATGCTACATCGTATTTGTTGTGCACTGTCTTGGATTCAAGGTCCATCCGTCATATCCGAAATTCATCTGAGTCAAATTTGTTCGTGCTGATAACGACCGGAACTTTACTCGAATTCAATTGATTGGAAGGTACCCAAATATTAACAACTAGTAAGTTGTAATGCGCCTATGGCGCCCGTTGAAATTGGAAAAAAAATTTTGTGGAAAAAAAAAAATTTTGTTGAAAAAAAAAATTTTTGTTGAAAAAAAATTTTTGTTCAAAAAAAAATTGTTGTTATTATTATTATTTTTTTTATTACTATTATTTATAGAAAATTATAGAATGCCTATTTAAATTCCTACGTACTGCGTGACAGAGTCAGTGAATCAGTGTCGAGGGTAAATATATATTAAGATAAGTGTCTTTCGTCTGTAGTCTCTGTATGGGCATCGGTCCGTCAATACATCATGATATTTGGAATTTGTTGCATACATTTAGGCCTGCATTGTTTATTAATTTACACAGTATACTTTAAGGATTGACTAGCCAAAATTATCCTCATATTTTCATTTTTGCCATTGGGTGCATACTTTTAGGATTCCAGCTATTTGCGTCGTTCTAGTTGATCCCCTGGGAATACATTTTCTAATTCAACACTGTAACGACTAAAAAAAAAAAAGGGCTGGATTTGTTATGAAAATGTTATGGCAAATCGTTCAGGTGACATTGAATGTGAATCTGACCTTGAGATGACATTGAAATCAATAGGGACATTATCTGCTGATCTCCTGCTGTTGTATACATTTCCAAAAGGATGCGTTTGTTTTTAGGATTAAAATAAGAACCGCTGCACTTATAAACTGGTGAAATCCTGTTCTTAATTTTCGTAAAACCCAGTTCTCTACATGGAAAACTCATTTGCCAAATGGCGAGCGAGAAGACTTTATGTTCTCAAATTCAAGGAGGCAAATGTGTTTAGTGAAATGTCTATACAAATGTACTCCCCCACCCACTGCTGGTCTTCCGGCATGAAGAATGCAAATGCAATGCAATTAATAGTTTATTCCACCACCTGATGAGTTGTGCACTTCTCCAGTTGGTCGTTGACGCCACCAACTTCATTGCCACTTACAGCATTTAGCATGGAACTGGAACTGGAAGAGGAAATAATGATGATGACACGGAAGTAGCACAACAGTGAGCAGCAGTAGCAATCAACTCATACCAATGATGCACTTACTTCACTCGCCTTCATTCCTCTCCATTCCATGTGGGAGTAAAAAACACACTCACTCACGGCGAAAGGCAAGGATGCATGGTGGCGTTAATGGGCCTCTTCCTATTACCCGTACACCAGAAGAGTTCGTGTTGTACGAACTGTTTTAATTAGTACTTGTCTGCCAAAGGAGCAGCAGCAGAACTCAAGTTGAGGTAGCATTCCAACTAAACCCATTCAAATTAGGGTGGGCAAATGGGGTGGGCCAGCATTGGTGCAATTTAACATTAAAAAAAGATTAAGCATATCTTTAGGGGGCCATGGAGTCCAATGGAGCAACTTCACTACAATTAGAATCGGTTGCCTTTGCTGCTGTAACCGATTTAGGCCTACTTCCAGGCGCTTCACCTTGGAAATTTCACAATGTTGTGGTGTTATTTTGTTTAATTTCTGTTCACAAACTCGTGACCAGACAGTTGCTATTGATTTTTCATTTTTTTTTTTGCTTATGCATTTTTGTCTAGTTTAAAGTTAACTCTTTTCCATACACACATACTGTCATGTTTGCACACATCTAAACATATGCATATGTATGTATGTATGTATGTATATGTTTTTATGTAATAACAGCAATTTCATATTGGCTTAAGGCCAAAAGAAATAAAAGCGAAATCAATTGTTGGCAAACTAAACAAACTCTTAACATGTACGGTGGCGGCGGCAACAACAATAAAAAGATCAACAAATAAACAAAATTCAATGGAGACACGAAGAAAAACTAACTCTCACACACACACAGACACACACACATAACCGAGAAAAATAAAATCCATTATTGTCGAGTCCTTGTGGCACCAGGAATTCTGTGGAAAATAACATGAATTTAGTGCCAGACAAAGTCCGACAAATGAAAGTGACTAAAATGAAAAGTATTTAAAAACCGTAGTTGGCCTCTAAACAACATGTTAACGGAGAACTCTGTATGTGGACGTGTAGTCTTGAGGTCTATACGTTGGAAATGACCTTAGGTTGGTGGAGAACGTTGTCTTTCAAATCGAGCATATTGTAAAGACATTGGAAACACAATTTGTTTATGGGACGTTTAATACGACTTTAAAACAAAGTTCCAAAAATATTAAGATCTACGGAATTGGTCCATCTTCAATACCAACTGATCTGCGAGTACAAGACATATATTCACTATATCTCAGATTTCTCTATTCATTGTTGTGACTTCCAAAGTGTTTGCCACAGATGGTGATCAAGCTGTTGCAAACAGATTGACACAGCGAATACACATTTCACCATGATGTAGGGGGGTGTCAACATCTTCCCGATATTCGTTGATGTTTAAATTTATACATCAGTTGAACACCAAAACTATTTTTAACCCTTTCAGTGGATTTGTTGAATATATTCGACACTTCATATGATTTTTAGCACGCCAAAAAAAAAAAAATATTTCCCAATGAAAGGCTTAACAAACGGCATACAAGTGTCGTTGTTGATTAGATAAACGTACATACATACATACATTTAATCAAAAATATAAATAATCAATAAACTGCCTACAACAATTATATTTAATATGGGCAACTCTTTATTACAGGAGTTTCGATCCTTTTTTTATTTGTTTTTCTTTTCTGCGTAATTCAATTGCATGTGTATCTGCAAAGTTATTATAGAATATTGCGTCACATTCAACACTCTTCACACACACATCCTATGACATTCATAATTGGATCTATGGAGAGAAAAAAAAACAGAATATTTATAAAACTAAACGAAACAACTGTCGGTAATTCCATCACTACCGTCATGCACTGGCATTTCCCTCTTCACTTTGAATAATTTCGAAATGAGCTACTCGCTCATTCACCGAGTGTGGGTTATCATTCTCATCTGCCAGCTTGGACAATTCCAAGTGATACTATTTTTGTGTTCGCGTCATTAAACGTGTTGGACATGATGTCATTTCTCCCAGTATTGCTCAGTTTATCTCTTCTGAGTTTTTTTTCTTCAACTTTGGCAAATTGAAGCGTACTTGTATCTATGGAAACCGACTTATCTATATTTGCCCAGCTATTACTCAATACAAAATATAAGAATTTTTTTTTTTCGTTTCGCATTACAGAAGTCGGTATTTGACTCATCCACATAATGTATATCACCCTCCGCTGTATTTCTCAATCGAGAATAACAAAACGCATTTTTAAACAAAAAAAAAAATAAAAGTATTCAATTCGCAATTGTGTTTCCTTGCCGCGCGTTCAATTGCATTTTATGGAAATTCGTTTCAATTACAAAATAAATAAATTAACAACAAAAGCCGCCAAAACGAATGAGTCATCACACGATTCACACCACACAGCCAATAAGCCAAAAATATATTTTACAAAATTTGACATTTCCAATAAATTAAATTCCAATTAAAGTTATTTTGTTTCTGTTGCCTCGCATCGTTTAAATTTGGAAGCTGTTCGAGCTGGAAATATCATATCAACGACACCTGAGCTTAAAACGCTCCATTCTTTTTATTTCTGACTTTAATTATGGTTTTTTTTTGTCTTTTATGTCTCTATTTGATTGTTGGGCCAATGCAAAAACAGAGGGACTAATAGACAGACACGGGGAATCATATGCGTTTGTAGCGGATTTGACAAACAGTTGTGAAGAAACAGCTGTTTACTAAATGCCGAAAAATATCGCCTGCCAGTGTAAAATTTTAATTTGCATTAGAGAATTTGTAATGCGCCTTAAGGCTGTCGTCTGTATAGACTATAAAACTGGCTGTTTTTTTTTTTTTTTTTTTTTTTTTGTAATTATTAATATTCTGTAATATTTTCTAGCCTTTTTCTCAAATTACTTAGCTGTGTACGATCTAATTTGTCCAAACATTGATAGGAATAGAGTTTATAGACACTACTGAAGATTTTATAGAAAATTATTGTAGTCGCCGAAATTTTGCGAGGGAGAATCGTTGATCTTGGTGGCCAGTTGATGTCGCCACGACGAGAAATTACGCGGCCAGGAAATGGAAGATTCTCAGAGGATTCTGTTGTTCAAGCACCCATTCCACGTGTCTACGACGTTGAGAATGGTCAGCTGGCTTCAGTTGTTGTGTGAGCTGGACTTTATATGGATGTAGGTGTCGATCCAAATGCAAAATACGCCATAATGTGCCGTAAGACAGTCCAAGTTCCTGAGAACGACGAAGAATCGACACATTGGGTCTTCGGCAACACTTCCACTTACAGCAGCGATATTTTCAGCGGAACGAGCGAAACGATGATGCAATATCTGTAACAGCTTCAGTCTCTTCAAATTTCTTCAGAATTTTGCCAATTGATTCGGTAGACCATAATCTCCTCTTAAAGCACGATATGTGGCTGTGCCAGAATCACCATTTTTGTTGTAGGTTTTAATAATTTCTACGCGTTGTGTGATAGTTAAGCGATCCATTTTCATCAATGTCCGACTTCCAACTGAAAAGAAAAACAAAATGTTTTCACAACTTAGTTTGACAGATGTCGAATTCCAGCCCTATACTTTTGAAACGACGAAATGGAAACCCTATATTTTCATACATTTCTCTTAACAAAGCTTAGATGTATATTTGCTACATCACTATTAAATAAAGATTTCCATATTATTATATTATATTACAATGAGCCGTTCGAATAATTCTTATTGGGATCACCTGTGAAAAGTTGGCCCTGACTTACACCTAAATTCCCTAGTCTCATTCAAGTTCCTACGTTTTCTGCTAATAGGTGCCGGCTATTTCGTGTTTTTGGGTTCCCAATCGCCAAGAGAACGACTTTGCTGTTTCACCTTTCACAACAGGACAATTAATTGCCGATTGCAATTCTATTTCGGTGTTCGGAATTCTAATAAATCAATTCAGTGTGTAATGCAAGTTATGTGATCGCCGTTTGACGTCACGCCACAATTGCAATTATCTGCTCAACTCAATTGCGCTTTATTGTTTAGTAGTTTGTTGTTTTTGTTATTGGTGCTCAGCGTTTTTTTTCGCTTTTATTTGTCTGTCTTCTTCTTCTTATTTATTCGGTTGACTTAGTTGATCTCAGTTTACAGTTGTGCTGTGCTTGTTTTATTCCAACTTTACGTTGTTTTTCACATTTGCCCACCCCTTGCGCCGGTTGCTTTGTTTCTGGTGAGGTTTGATACAGCTGTCATTTGGCAATTAATTTTTTTTTTATAAAACACAAAACCGCAGCAACAACTACTGTGACAATGGCATGCACACACCTGAACACGTCTAACATTTATAAATCGCGGCTCATCTTATCGGGTTAGTTGAATTTAATTTAATTTTGTTGTTGTTTTCGTCTTCTATCAACGGTTGTTGTTGTTGGAGTTTATCATATTTTTCTTTGAAGACGCTCCTCTTCTTTCGTTTGTTGGTTTTGTTGGTGTTTCGTCTTGATTTATTAGCCGTCACCAGAGTACTTTCCTTTTTCATAAAAAAACTCAACTTTTTGTTTTTGATATCTCAGATAGGGCACACAGTGTTACGGAACAATTTTTAGATTAGGTGCTTTATTTATATCTACGAAATTACGAAAACGTGCGTGCAAACCAGTGCGTGAACGATTATTATTTCTCTCTAAACGTTATGAAGCAACTTTTTTCTTTTCTCTAAAAGTCTGTAGTCTGATCTCATCCTATCTCGACAAAGTGTGTCCACGAAGTCATCTTCTGATAAGCTTACATCAATCTCTATCTACTTACTGCAACATGCCAAATAAGTTCATTCACAGTTCATAGTTTTTCAAGGAGCGCAATAGTATCGGAGTTGCATTTGTCCTGTCTTCTAGGATAAGAACATTTTTCACAAATCGTATGCATTCGGAATACTGTGCCTTATAATAGCAACGTTTTAGAGACTGTGTTAGTTTTCTTATCTACAGTTTTTTTGTTTTGTTTTTAATTTTTGAAATGGCTTAAAAACATTTCATTCATTAAAGTTTTGTGTGTGTGTCTGTGTTTCTTTAACTTTATTTACTACAAATTTTTATTACGCTCATTATTTATGTTGACTTTTCTGACACCACAATTTGTAGCTGATGACTGGTGCTGTTGTTGTTGTTGTTGCTGTTGATTGCTTTTCGTTTTTGGTGTTACAGTTGATGACGCGACGACCACAAGTTGTTGTTTTTGTTGTTGTTGTTATGGGCCACGAAAGCGGTTATGATTTGGTCGATCACTCAGTCAATCCATCAGCCGGAAGTTTTATTTTATAATTTACTTTAATAACTGTTAATTATGATCGACTACAGCGAACTCTGGCTAGCGTTTTTTGTTTGTTTTCGCTTTCGTTGTGATCATAGTCAGCTCAGCTTATGTATGAGTGTGTGTATGCAGTTTTGTCTCAATAGTTTTCCGTTTGTCCGAATTGCATTGAATTGAGTTGGAAAAATAACAGCAATTTGAAATGATTGTAGAACACATAACATTTCGAAAGTCAAATACTCGCATGTAGAGGTCATAGGCCGCATGTCTGTTTGTCTGTTTGTGGACTTCCGTCAGCATCCGTTTCATGTGGACGGGGAAATGGGTAATGAGGATTAAATCTTTAGAATCATATTTGATGCGAAATTGACTCAGAAGGAGGAAATGTTTGCCACTGAAGTAATTTAAGTACTCGTAATGCTTGTCTCACTTATTTGGCTCATACTTAGTCTACTCTGTGGCCGTATACCGGCAATAATGAGGCAAGTGGTCAATCGTTAGGGGCTTATCGGCATAGACTAGCGACTTGACACATCTGGGAGGCCAATTCACGGCTCCGAAACGGTTACCCATCGTTTTTCTCTGATAGACGATTACATGGACCTTAAAATGGATTTTGTGCGCGTTATGTGTTTTGAACAGAACCACGATTTTCAAAATACATTTGCGCAATTTAAAAGCGTTGACTCTTCATGTTGAAATGTCAAACACAACAACTCAGAAATCCCTTGACAGCTGACAAAATGGCCGCCAGTTAAAAAGAGTGTTGCCAACCTCACGTTCTGTATACAGTATACCAATCCGCTTCAGCCCTCTTGTGTACGTCTCTCATAAGCGGACACCTCTCATAGGTGGACAAAATTCTCAGTCCCTTAGGTGTCCGCTTATGAGAGAGTACACTGCTGTACCTCTATTCAAAACACCCTTCACTACCAGATTTTGCCTCTAATCGTGTTACGAGCTGTGTATTGAATAAAATTTGCATAAAATGACTCAATTTTTCGACGACTTAAGTTACGTACGTTACATTACGTGGTGTAGGTATCAGATAGTAGTTGTGGCCCGTCTTTTTTATATGTTCTTTTTCTATTGAGACATTAGGCCCACTAGTTCATACCAAACTAACATGATGTAGCTGATGTTGCTCTCGCCTTTTCTAATAAAGGATTTTATTTTTGGTTTTTTTGTAATTATGAATTAATTTCTCCATACAGACAAATAATTAGGAATAAGTGGATATATCAGCGAAATAATTCGGTTTATTTACTCGAAAGCAGTTCTTTGGATTTTTCTCTTCTTCATTCATCCACCGCTATTAAAGTTACTTTCAACTTTTTCTGTATCGATTTACAGCGTTTTTATATCTGCTCATGTTTTTATATCGCATACTGCAGATTTGTATTTTCGAACCAAAATCGCATGATATAAACGCTCTCTTGTCACAATTCCTCTCTGGCTCTCATGCTTTTGCTCTTTCCTTTGTATAGCATGCATGTAAATATTGGATAGACGCTCTCTCTCTCTCTCTGTCTGTCTGTCTCTCTTCGGAAAGTATTGGCGGGCAATAACTAAATCACTTTACAAACATTCACCGACACAGATACACACATACCTCAGGCGACGAGACATGTGATTCGATGACTATGAGGACAAATAAATTATTATTTTACATTAATTGACATGCACATCCATTAACAGAAATTGTAAATTCTATAAAAAAAAAGAAAATGTTCTGAAAATTAATGTTTGTCAAATTGTTTGCTCCGCCAAGAAGCCGGTTAGTCGTTGACCTTTGTTGTGCTCTTGTCTGTTGGTTACGAATACACATTGTCCTACTGCACCGTGAGTCGGTGTGGTCAGTTTTTATTAAAAAAAATTCGTTTCGGCAAATGAAATACAGCGGTTTTCCCTCAACACTTCACTAGATTTCACCAAGTTTCCCTGGTGCTTCGAATATTTGGATCATAGCATGTAGTGGTGATGCCTTGCCCCGATATACATACGTATAGTTTTCCTGGTGTAAGCACCCATGAACCTCTACAGAGAGTTCACTGAACTCACTCATTTGTTGCAGTCAAATATTTGTATTTTTTTGAATATTTTTTTTCTTCAATTTTCCTCGCAGTGCTCTGTCTAACTGTCGCCATCTAGTGGCAGGTGTTCCCACTACATCTGTCCCATCCGCGCCCTCAGTCAGTTGTTGTACTTGCGGAATAATGTCATGCTCAAGATTTTCATTTTTGTGTTGAGTTTGTTTTTTTTTTTTTCGTTTAATTTATGTAAATTTTGACACAAATTTGAATGCAAATTTTTCAAAACCGGTTATGGTTTGTTGTGGTTGTTGGTGCCCCTACAACAAATACACTATCAGTACGCTACTACGACCACTGTTGCTGATGATGTTGTTGTTGTTGTTGGTGTTGATGCGGTTTTTTGTTGTTGATGGTGATGATTATTTGTTATATTTTTATTGGATTTTTTTTCTCGTATTTTTCGCCTCGTTTTGTTTGCTTTTATTTGTTGTTGCTGTTGTTGGTTTTTGGTTTTGCCATAACAAATAATAATAGAGTGTAAAATGTAAATGTAAACTTAGACATCGTTTTTTTTGTAGTTGTTGTTGTTGTAATTGACATCATCATTATGTGACTTTGTGTAGTGACTGGCGGCGCGTCATTGTGAGGCGTTGTCACGCAAAACTGGTGATGCCAGCAAACAGCATCACAAAAAGCTGTGCAAAAGATGAAATTTTATATTTTTTTACGGTTGTACAATTCTCCGAAAGTCTCATCATCCATCTGTGCGAATATCAAATGCAAACCGCAAATGGGTCATATTTTCTTATGGAAATGCTTTGAAAGACCATCCCCCCCGCCCATAAGTTAGTGTCTTTGTGGCTGTAGGATCGCCTTAAAAAGATAATCAACTTTATAAAATCATGAAGTGTTGCCCTTTAGTGTAATGACGATTTGGTTTCTCCTAAAGGATGTTGTTTTCTTTCTCTCCACCATTAGCAGCGACTTTTGGCCGTAAAGCGAGAAACAGAGGAGGTGTTAACGTGAAAATGTATCAATCAAATGTTTGTAGTTGATTTTTAAATTGATTTCGTAAAATGTGGTCGGGAACGTTGTCCGCCTGTAAGACAGTGTTGTGATTTACACTCAACAATCTTTCAGGGTTGTATGTGTTACGGATAAAGGGTGGACCAAAAGTTAAAAAATAATAATACTAATTAACAGCCTTGTTTCTGTTAGTCGAGTTCGAGATCATTGATCATTTCTATTTCATTGCAAAAATAGAAATGTTTCAAGCATTGTGTTTGCTTTGATTGCAGACAAGGTATACGGATTTTTAAACATTGATATTATTGCAAAGAAATAAATGATCGTAGAAGCGAAACCTGTGAACTCAAGAATATCTTGTTCGATATTCGCCTGTACGGCCTGACTCGATAATGTATTGTTCGGATAACATCCGCTGTAGCGTTGGTCAACATTGTCCAAGACTTAGGAAAGTCATTTCGTTTTACAGACAAAATAATATATTATTGAAACCCTTATATGTCGCCGATACAGCTGCACCGATTACAATAACATCTATGGTGGATTTGTAGAGAATGACATGGACTTACTGGAGGAAACCACCCCGAAATATTTGGAAAATATTTTAGATCTACTAAAATAGAAATGTTTAAGTTTTCATGTTGTTTTTGGGTTAATATGTGTGTTATTAAAATATGCAAATCGTATTTCGAATATTGCATTATCCATGTTTGTGATTAGAGTTGGGATTCGGAAATTTCCCGACGGGAATTCTCGAGAAATTTTCCAGATTTTTCCATCCCGAATCTCGAGAATTGAAATTTTCGTTATTTCGGGAAATAACGAGATTGGGATTTTTTCTGGAAATGCCCAACTCGATTTGCGATCGTGCCTGTAGAACTCTTCGTTTTTCACATGTGTGTTTGCTGAATATACTGAGTTCGCCCGTAACTACGACGAACTCATTGCCAGAACTATTTGCTCATTCGCCATTCATTCTTGATTTCTAATTTTTATGTTTATTTCATTTAATTTTGTAAATGTTCATTTGTTTTGTTTTTTCTCTCTCACCACATTTCAAGCTCCTAAACTGTACTAAGCTTATGGTAATGTTGAGTATCGCATCCTCTTCTTCTTCTTCTTACAATCAAATCAACATCATGCCATTGTAACTGTGAGTCCCCAGTAGTGACTGGCTGTTTTGCACAGACTACCTTTTGGCCGTATGGATGTGGAAATGGGGTTGGTGTTGTTGTTACAGTTTCTTTTTTTGTTTCAACTGGAAATTGTATCCAAAAATTGCGGTGTTCTGGCAGTGATTGGATAAACCGCAAAGTTTACATACATTTGTAACTTTGTCACAGATACGAGAACAGCCTCTACTCTGTGTATAATAATCGCTGGCGGGTGGAGACACCGTATCGTTTCAATAGCTAAAAGTGGGGAAACGAACGGCTTTTAGTTTATCCGAATTGAGGTCTTTCGGTTTGTTGGGTGCTTAAGTAACATGCATGCGAACACTTGATGCATTGCATGCCACGAGGAAGGCGATGTGTTGGCAACAGAAATGGAAGAAGGGGCAACACAAATACTATCCTGCTGATGTTATTTCCACACTGAGTTATTGCTTACAAGGAATATGAATACAGACCCAGCAACACATTTCCACTGACATCGTAATGTCATGTCATTACACACAGCCGAAATTATAGGCAAATAATAATGACTTAGTAAGAACGACATAAATGAGTAGTTCTCAATACCCTCTCAATTTAATGTTGTTTGAATTTCTTGCATTTGCAAGTCACGCCTTCTTTCAAATCATAAGATGCTGTTGTGGTCTGTCGTCTATCACACAACAAGAACACGTTAGTATCCTGTTCTGAATATCAAAACATTGTGAGTAGCCGTTTCCTACTTCAAGGATGCCTCCTCAAGGAGAGTAATCTCTTTAGTCATGTAAAACTTCTCGAGGAAAATCGGTAGGTCCCGGTGAGCATGACAATCGACGTACATACATATGTACATATTTATGTATGTACGTCACTTCAAATTCAAACTGTTTGTTTTTATTTTTAGGGAATGTTCGGCAATCGCTAGCAATCAATACTTGAGATTGCAGATAACTAACAACGGCAGCCAGCAAGTGCAACAGCAGTTCAATGAAACTTATTAAAACAATCAAAAATGAGCAACAAGTACTTAACAGCAGTTGCAGCTGCGGCAACAGCATCAGCTGTAGCCATCAGATGGATGTGTGCAGTCTTGTGGATGTGCCCGAAAACATCGGTTGGTCGCCGTATCGCCCAAAGTGCCTACACTTACATTATCGATTAACTTTGAGTGGCTGTATCGCTGGTCCGGAGACTGCCGCTGTCGCTTTGATTTGCTTTGGGCAGTGGCAGTTGTAGAGCAATGTGTGCATTCGAGCGTAACTAAATGGGATGAACAACGACAACGGCAGTAACAGAAACAACAGAAACGTCAGTTCTCCAAGCAGCATCGGCACATGTCTCGAGTAGAGCAGATAGATTTCGTGCAGTAGTCATGTCGACAACAGGCAATTCATGCATGCCTGCAATTCGTTAAATGTATCTCTGAAATTGACCGTTTGTTTGGTCAATGTTCATCACTGAATTCAGTACAAATGACCACAGATGGTTCTTTAGTGTCTGTTCGCTCTGTCCGTCCTTCCTTCCATTCGTCTGCTTTGTTTTGCTTAAAGTTTATTACACTTTTAAAGGCTATTTTGCATTGCAGTTGTCGATGCCATCCTCGGCTGCAATCTGCCTCCTCTTTGATATGCCTCTGCTTTTATTAACAACACAACACCAGCCAGCCAGCCAGACAGACAGACAGACATGGATGTCGTCGTTACGTGATTCAGCATCACTTGAATTCAGCACTTGAGGAGCATTCCGTGCCTCTGCTCCCCATGTAGGCTGATTGTTGCACTGTCGCATTGGATTGCTCGGCACATGCGCTACCAGTGTTACACATTTGTGGCACAGAGCGAAATAAAGCGATGTCTTTCATACCAGACATTTGTATCCTCATGTCGGAGTCATGTTATTACCACTTACTTATCTTTGTGAGTTACAATTGATAATTTTGCTTTACGCTTCGCAGAGAAACTACTTTAACTCCTTAAGGCCTTAAGCTACGGTGGAAAAATATTAAAATACAAATTGGCGGAATACTTTGGAGAGCTCAAAACGAGAAAGAGTGTTAAATAACAAACGATTTATTTAATGTTTTTGTTAACCTCTAAATAGGCTGTAAATTATGTGACTGACAACAGCCGGAAAGTATGCCACAGTTTTGTGAGAGACTACAGCGTACTTAAGACACGCTTCGCTCATCATCAACAACTTTTTTATGAAATCATTAATCTAAATTATGACTAATTAACCCTAAAACCCACTTGAAGATAATTCCCTCACCTCACGCCCTCTCTCTCGTTCTGTACCTAGATCTACCAGAAGATACAACCGAAGATAAAGGAAAAAGAGATAGATGACACATAGCCCCCAGTCATGTCACACACACACACACACACAGCCACTAGAAATATGTCTGTGAACGCACTGGAGCAGCTTTTCATGAACAATTTTCTTATGCCACACTTGTGACAATTTGCAACAGCATGTTGCCACTCACTTCAGTTCAATAGGCGAAATGGGTGTAGTGCTGGAAAATGTGTTGCAAAATGGAGAATAATAAGAAAAGTGGTCAGTTTGTAATGTGAAGAAAACATTGTGTATGACTGGATTGTTAAAGTGATAAATCACTCCCAACTAATGAAATACCTTTGAGAGTATTCGCTTATTAGTGGCTGAAGTAATTGCTTATTATTGTCGGTCTCTTCTTGTTGCTCAATTTCACTTTCATGTCATTCGCCCCGTTTGCCACCCCACGGCGCAACACGCCTTTGAGCGGATATTCATTGTTACGAGTTTTGCATGAAAACCATTTGAGAAATTGGAAAACCTCAGTGCTGTTCATAATTGTTACTATAGCTTCGAAAATCGTTAAAAGTCCAACAACATCAACAAATCAAATGATGTGACTTGAGGCCTCGTGACACGCCAAAGCAAATCTGACAGGAAAGTGCACTTCTCCACAATGAAAACACGTCCACCGCATGCGAGTGGTGGCAAGCGTTTGATGGAGGGGTTGCGCCTTCTCCACAATGTGGCAGCACGAAAAACAAACAATACAAATATTGTGGTTAGTAGTGTGTTGTCTATTTAAAGGAAATCAATTTCAATTGAATTGGCAAAGTTAACGAATATCATTTGAACTGGATATGCGATAACTCAAAGGCCAGTTGCTAAGAATATGTCGAGTCATTTTTTCGAAATTGGCTTATTAATTCAATTTGATAGAAAATTAATCCCAAAATATTAAAAATGTATATTTACAACGTATTGTAAACACCACACGCCTTCAGGCTTGACCACACCGAAAACCCTCTCGTGTAAAATTTTCTTTTGGGCGCTTACGTCTTTTTTGCGATTAGTGCTCAAAAATGCAAAAACCTGATTAACTTAAGTCAAAGGTTTCTCCAGCCTGACGCAACGTGAGACGTAGCGACTTTTGAATATTGAATTGAATATTGACTTATGTTGAAAAAAATATTTTCAGATCGAAAATGTGGATTTATAGCTACTAATTTTTCTGAAATGCTGATTAGTGTTAGTTTGCATTGTGGTCTCTCTGCAAGGTTATTTACTGATCGTCATTTCCATCGAACAATTACCGGGTGCAAATTGACCTAATAATTCTTCAAATGTCGTAGAACATCCATCATCCACAATCATATTCATGTGCTGGCACGCTCGTACCCCTACCCGAAGTTATGTGTGCTTCGTTGATATTTCTGTGGCACATTTTCCTTTCTCTCCGTTTGGTTGTGGTTGCTCTTCAACATAAAAATTGTTTTTCATAACCGTTAAAATACCACATTCACGTGACACTTTCCCATAAATTAAGAAAAACACACGCACACACACACACATAAGAACGCCAAAATGCCAACGCTCACCGTCAAACGTTGATGAGCACGGCGTAGTTGTGTGTGTGTGTGTGTGCAACATGTTGATGCAGACCGGCTGCACAGAAGTTGATATTTTATTGTTTTGGCGGCAAGAGCAAGACCAGCAGCCACCACAACAACGCCAGAAGAACCCAAATGCGGCACGAAGCAAGCCGCAAAAGACAAACTGCAATTTAAACGTTAAACTGCCACACAGACGGCGGACGGACAGGCAACGTATCCCATAAGAGCGAAGAACATTTCTGCTGGTTTGCTTTGATTTCGTGTGAATGTGTGTGTGTGTGTGTGTAAAAGAAAGCACACGTCGCTGCATGCCATAAAGAACTTGTGAACATAACCATTGCATTTTTTGTGTGGCAGTTGCATGCTGTTGCCGTTGTTGCTGCCGTTCTCTACCTTAGCTCAAGTTTTGTATTTAATGAGTTTTTCCTCTACTACAAATACCGCAATTCTGATGTGCAGACACATGCGGCAGAACACTCGCATCCGTTGTACGTACCTCCATGTTGCATATACGATTTGAACAGAAAAAAAAACAACAGAAAAAGCTGCAACAGAAGCACAAAAAAATAATGTATAAAGATTGCGCAAGAATCACATGCAATTTTTCTATTACAACCCCCCCCCCCCCCCCCCCCCCCCACCCCCCTTCGACCATTTCATATGGCATGTCTGCGCTTGCAAAATGTTGTGTGCTTAGTCATCGGAGTGATGTTTCCCAGTCCGTTGTGCTGTCATAAAGTGACCGAACATATTCCGAGGGGTTGGTCGGGAGGCTGTGCGAGTGGTCAAATATTAGAGTGAATCATTTTAGTGTCGAACACTGAATGGCATCGCGTTCCATAGGTCTCTACTACCAATTTGAGGCATGTTCAAAGTTTTCGGTGAATTAATGTTTCTCAGCACACTTTCGACCTTCGACCCGCACATACCTTTGTTAGAGCTCTCTCATATATTTCATTATAATCGCCGCAGCCAGTGGGAAACGCCGGATTTGTTGTCAATATCTGTCTTCTGTTTTTTTTTTGGCTTTTTGTGGATGAAAACTTGTCATTATTTCAAATTCTGTCACAGCCAACTTGATAAAAAATTAGACGTGTTTGTTTTTGTCATTCCATTCTCATTTTGGGCTTTTAGACAACAATTTCCAAACTACCGACGCTTTGGTTCCCTACTAAATTGTTTCCTTAACTGTCAACAGCACTAGTCTCCTCTCCCCGCCTCGTGATCAATATCGAGTATTTTCCCAACTTGACGCGGCAAAGTCTCAGTATGGTTACATTTTCCAAACGTGTTTGATGTCCGATCAAGCGAAGAATGATGCGGTTTTTCTCAGCCAGTTTGCTCGCGTGTGTTGCAATAAAACATGACCACATAAATTATCCAAGGCATCCTCCTCCTCCTTCTCCTTCACTTAATGCGGGAGAGTTGTGTTACGTTGTTATTATTTTATTGTTGTTTGAAATAAATTGCTGATCCGACGACGTCACAACGTCACCCATCGATTTCGATTTCAGTCACTGTGTTATTAAAACAAGCGCCGCAAAACAACAACAGCAATTACGGCTGCAACAGCCACCAGCAACCACTAGCTTCTGCACGTTGCACAAACGAGTAAACAAACAGCCATTTGACCATTTAGCAGACACGTCACTGCTAAACATGGTGAAACAGGAAGTTGTGCTCAAAAAGTCGCTGAGTGAAGAGTCTACCCTGCCCTGTGGTGGCTATCTAGTTTTTGTATCAGATCAGCTCACCGACAGTAATATTAACTCATACGAGACCAGGCAATGATTTGGTTTGTTGTCAATTGGAACGAAACATACGTGTTTTCGAAGTCTATGCGAGTGCTTTAAATGTACACTCACACAGAGACTTCGTAGACTGTCGTGATTCATAGCATATTTCGGGGAATTTCAATTTGTTCAACTGTGTAGCATACTGTAAGGAGCTATATTTTGTTTTAGTCACATACATAGTAGTCTCTGCTTACTGTTAAAATCGATGAAAGATTATTAACTCAATAGAGTAGATGACCATACTGGACGGCTCTGGTGTGTTAGGTACTCTATGTGACTATTACACGAAGGAAACCCCGGTTCAACACCGGGTAATACCATCGAACATTTGTCAGCATCTGTTTTCCTTGTAAAACTTCTTTCGAAAAGCATTAGCCATTCGGAGCCGTCTTTAAACAGTAGGTTCGGGTCAGTGAGTATGCAAATTATATCGTACACAGCTCACTGATACGAGAGAAGTTCCCCGTCTGTTCCTTCATGGAATGTTAAGGGAAATAAATAAGTATGGAGTATAAGGAAAATTCCAGATATGCGTTAGAAAAATCATGAACAAGTGGAGCGATTTTACGGTACAACAGTTGTGACATCGCGCATATTGTGGACCAACTTAAGAAAATGTGTGAGTAACAATGACACTAAAACGAAAGTACCTTTTTTGTCCGACCGTCCATCGTGTTGGTTAATAGTTTATGGTGCCCAAATTGCTTCAGAAAATGCTGTAAAATTTTGCGCAGTAACTTTGATTAGAATAGCTAAAATTGGTCCAGCGAGAACCACATTGAAGAACTGTGAAATTGCTTTTACTCTTAACCATAAAATTCTTGATTTGCTTATAACGTGCCATGGATAGCGCTATAGGCCGAACGAAATGGTGGGCATTTCGAAGTATTGGAAAATTCATGCGTTAAAAGGTCGGCATTTACGAGTGATTTTCCCAACTCCGAGCACATTGACACGTACGTGACATATAACAAATTGTTGGTAATTGCGAGTTCTACAACATCCTTCTTACCAATGTCGTCCATCAGTCGCATCACGTACGTTTTATTTCCAAAATACGAAAAATGGAAAAAAAACTACTTCAGTTTTTTTTTAACGCTACCGGTTTGTTGTACAGTATTTTCTTCCATGGAAGGCTGGCAGCATTTAGTCTCGTCTCAAGATTTCCTTTTGGTTATCTTTTTCTAGGACTAACCATATGCATGAAAATGGATTGACATTGGGACAAAAGTAGATTTCTTCAAGCATTTTTTTTTATTTAATTTTTCAACTTTTTAGTTGTAAAACAAGTGAGAAAGTTTTGGTCGGGTAAACCGAGTATCAAGTATCATTCCAAAGTACCCTAAATCCATAAGTGGGCGTGGCAACCATGTTAGCAACTCAAAAGGCAGGGAGTTTACAGACAAATAATTTAGTTGCAAGTTTTTAAAAGTGGGAGTTTTTTGCATGGGAGGTACCAATTTGTTTTCGAGAACTTCCTCTGGTAGTTACATTATATGGAAAGGATCGTGGCTACTCTAAGCATTACTCAATACAAAATGATACATTTGTATGGGAGGTACCAGAAGAGCCGTGACTAGGGGTCCAATTTGTACTGGAGAACTTTATATGTTTATAATTTTTCTTAAATGCGCGAAGTATACACAATATTTACAAAGTTGTTTAGAATTGTCTGTAAGTGTTTAAAATATAAATGTTGTAATCCTGTTGGTTGAAACGCAAACTGTTGTGAAATTGTGGTTGTTAAATGTTGACTTTAAAGTTCTTCAAAATAAAATGGAGAATAGTTCTGAGAAAACTAAATACATTTAAAGCACACCAACTATTTGTTATTGTTGTTGTTGCATTAGTTCTGCTTTTGGCGAACATTTTTCCAGCTGGGTTGACTATCCTTGGCCGAGGTGGACCCTGGTCGTTCCGTAGTGTAGGTCCGATTGTCGGGGGTATACTTTTGTAGAAATATTTAATTACAAAATATTATTCATAATCTGTCATTTTCTTGTTATTTAATCACATTTAATCACTACTATTTACTGATTCATTTGGTAAACTTTTGCAACCAAAACCATAATAACATAATACAATCTCCTTCCACGATTGTCTTAGTAATTTTATTCGTTTACATTTTATATCTTTGCAGCTAAAAAACAAAATGGTGCTGCATTGCGTACAAATAGTTTAGGTTCTGGTACACGCACACCACCCTTGGAGCGTAAAAGCAAATTAAGCGCTTTGGGACGTTTCTTCAAACCATGGAAATGGCGGCGGAAAAAGAAAAGCGAAAAATTCGAAGCTGTCTCAAAGTGTAAGTAAACCACATAAATTAATTTTCCAGCTGATTGTACCGGGTGATCAAGAGATAAAAAATAAAAAAAAAATCCAATCAAGTGTGAAATCCTTTATTTTTCAGTCGAACGGACAATTTATGTAATTTATTTTTTTAATATAATCTCCTTCAAATGTTGGCCGCAACTACGTCGCAGGGTGACGATTCGGAGGGTCCACTTGTGGACGTCTCCTTAAAGCATTTCGATCGGTATGGCGTTAATGACATGCATAATGATGGCTTCGAGAACCTGAATCGAAAACCTGAATTTGCCAGCATAGACTTCACGTGGCTTCAAAGAAAAAAGTCTAGTCGGCCAACTCACTGGTCCAAAACATGAAATTGGCTGCTCTTCCAAAATGACCTCTCAAAAGATCCATCCCGTCCTGTTCAAACCAAATGTCGTCCAGATTTCGGGCTTCAATTTCAGACAGCAAAGCTATAGCGACCACCATTCACGGCTACGTTCCGGCCATAATTGTTTTTTAAAAACATATCAACCGATGCTTCAACCAGCCCATAAACGGCATCAAACCGTGGTTTTCTCTGGGTTTAATAGCAGCTCTTGAACCTCTTCCGGTTGGCTGGTTCAGCCCAAAAGCGGCAATTTTGTTTATTCACGTTGTGTCAGAGATGGGCCTCATCACTGAACAACATTTTGATCGAAAACAGCGGATCTTTTTCGAGCATAATTTGGAGACGTTGTTCAAATCTTTCCATGATGAAATGGCAAACAATACTGAAAAGAAAAAAACACAACTCACGCGTAATCTGTGAAAAAGAAACCCTATTGAATAAAATTCCTCTAGACTGATCACCCGATATATGAAAAAAAAAACAAATTTAATAAGAGCATTGAAAGACGTTGAAATTACAAAATAGAATTTTGCAACTAATCCGATGTAGTTAATACCTCGTCCACCATCTACACCAGTTTTGAGTTAAACTACTAATTTGAACGGTTAGTTCATGTCTAATGTGAACAAGTCATAGATTGCATTTTGATCTTCCATTTATAGAAATACATATTACAAGCGTTTAGTGGTTTTTCCAAGTGGAGAGGGCAGTATCGTCAGCGTAGTATGATACTTTCATATCAGCTAGGGGGAAACGTCTGACGTATACATGGAGTCCAGTAGAGGTGATAGTGCAGACCTATATCCTATATAAATAGTTTTCTGCGAAGAATGTGATTCTGTCACTGACACCGTAAAAGATTTTTTTTTACTAACACTCAGGTGATGCCCCCTATAAATGCAATGCACTGTGTTAGCGATGGAAAAGAAGGGTATTGGAGGGAGGAAAGAGCGAGTAGTGTTTGTTGATGTTTGCCTTGAATTTGGCAATGTCATAGCAGGCAGGAAAAACACTTGCAGGACGATTATTCCACATACGAACAGTCCGGCTGAAGAACGAATTATCTCTATAGTGCGTCGTCCGGTCAACCGGCCATTTGACAATGAACGGATGAGGCCATTTTGTCACACAGTATCAAAGGTCTTTTCAATATTATATAAAATCGCTTGTTAATCGAAACAATAGTTTCTATCCGATTCACATGATGTACGGAGTTGGTTTGTTTTTCGAATCCAAATGTTGCATTTGCTATAAGTAGATATTCTGTATCGAAGTCATAAATAAGACGGAATATTCCAAACAGTTTGCCCAAATTACTCAACGATCTTAGAGGTCGGTAGCACAAGGGGCCGGTGTAATTCCTTTAGCTTATTTCAAATGTTTCGGGATTTTTTGCTTGGATTTAACTCTTTCCACATGACCTATTTTAATGATTAGGAGATTATTGGCTGACTGTTTGGCCATACCCTTATTCAGTCACCGCCACTTTTCATAATAACTTTTTCTAATAAGACTTAGATTATTAGGTTATAGCTGACTGAAACCTACCAGTGTTTCCAATGGTACAAACAAACTAAAATCCAAAAAAAATTTTGTTTGTATTCTACACTTTAATACATAGTTCAATTAATAATTATTACGACAGAAACATTTCAAACTTATTTGTAATCATCATTTTTTGTTCTCCTCTATTTGTAGCCCTTGAACGCAAAATATCAGTACGTGCCAATCGTGAAGAACTTGTTCAAAAACGTATATTATTACCGGAAAGCCCACTGGGATACATTCAAGAACCAGGTAATTTATTATAGCAAAATATGGAAATCATAAGCACCACAACAAACATACAAATTGAATAAACCCCTTTTAAATCATGTTTTGTCGCGCTCAACCACCTTTGAAGGATTCCGGAAGATGTCTTTCGACGAAAGACGAAATATTGAAAAAAAAAAACATTTAAATTAAACATTTAATTAAATAAAATATTAGTTCATATTCATTATAAAGGTCGAGTACAGATATAAACTAAAAAAAAAACTCAAAATGTGTGTAGCATACTTTTAGGTTCATGACATAAGAATACAATACAAATAAGATGATACAGACCTTAATGTGGGGAATTGAATGGAAATAATCCAAGTACTTGAGCGCAAAAGTGCTAAGTACATTTTTTCAAATTTTACATGAGAGAAGAGTTGTTCGATTATTTTAAACCCATGGACTTGAACCTTCAAGTTAGCACTCCGTACTTTTTTATTTTCTATTCGTTGCCTTATCAATGGATTTTGAGTCACCCAGATTTATTCTGCCCATCTGTCAGCTTTTTCCATTACTATGATCTATGTTATGGTGCCCTGGGACACTTATGCCTTCCATTACATCGTGGCTTAAAATTTGACTTATATTGTTTTAGAAAACACAGTCGTCAATGACATTGGTTTAGTTTCGGTCCTGATCACCTTAACTTCCCAAAGACCATCACGTGTCCGAGGTATTGGTCCATGCTTTCCTAATACAGGAACCTGTATCGTGTTTCCTTGTATCTGCCTAGAAGTGCCCTTAAGTAAATCTAAGGGCAGCCTTAGAATGCCGGCATTATTCGCATTAACCATTTGAAGCAGTCTTTAAAGAGCTCAATAAAATGTGAGAATCTCCTCCAATGTAACGTTGATGTCAACACATACAAAGTCTGTGCTTTGGACGTTTATTTTTTTCTGGTCGACCCTAACAAAAAACTGACTCGAACAATAGGGTGGAGTGAAAACATGCTTTTTTTTTAATTTGAAAAAGTTAACCTCGGAAAGAGATGTAGTCTGGGGTCCTAATGAGGGGAAAAATAAAGAAAAAAATTTTAAACAAATTTTAGGGGTCGCGCCACTCCCTCGAAATTTGGAAATTATCGCTATTTTGGCGTTGATTTTAGAAAAATCCTAAAAATTAACGACTTAACATATTCGAAATTTAAAAGTTTGAGCTTGTTCAGTGCCCAAACAAAAGTATTTGAGGCAAATATGAGGATAATCGTCTAATATTTGTAGCTTTGGTGGCGATTTCATTGTTCAGTCAATTTTCTGAAGAAGGGACGATTTGACTTATTTTACTTTTTGAAATTTTTGAACAATGAGAAAAAATTTTTTAAATTTTTTCATGCCCTTATTTCGTTGTTTACGCTATTGCAAACATTTATTGACATAAAACTTTTTAGGATTTTTCTAAAATCAACGCCAAAATAGCGATAATTTCCAAATTTCGAGGGAGTGGCGCGACCCCTAAAATTTTTTTAAATTTTTTTTCTTTATTTTTCCCCTCATTAGGACCCCAGACTACATCTCTTTCCGAGGTTAACTTTTTTTTTTTGAATTTCACTCCACCCTATCGAACAATTCTGAGACAAGTATTTCATAGTTAAAATGTAACGAAATGTGTGGTATGGTTTTGAAACTTTATTCCCCAGGTGATTTATTGAAGTTTGAACAGCTCATATATTGCATTTAACGATAGTTCATATTTATTGCATGCATTTTCGTTGGGTAAAGGCAGAAATACTCCAAGAATATCAAGAGCATCATAATTTGTGCATTGCTGCTCAACTTTAGCTGCAACTGCCATTAAGTGGGGATATGACACTACTTGCATATGTATGTACATATTTTCCCTCTACTGCCAGAGTGCCATACCTTAAGGATGGGATGTGTGTTTGAATGTGAAGCATACTTTTGGGATTCGAGCGAAATCAATGCAGTTAGTTGTAACTAAATTTATTGAATTTTATAAATTTCAATTTGTATACATTTCTATCTCCGATAAGAAGCTGCAATAATTGTCCGCGGATTCATGGTTTACACAATGCAAAGCATACTTTCAGGTGCCGCATCAGGTTACCATTAATAAATGATCCCATAAGGAAATTGAAATGTTCGCCATCACAATTATCTTATCGTCAGACTTGGTGCATCAAACTTTTCTGACATCACTGAAACAGTTCTCAACTTACCTACCGACAACTTACCTTCGATATTTTCCAGAAAAAAAAATGAAAGCAAATATCCGAACAATTACTTCCGTAGCTGGGGAAGGACAACTTTGCAAACTGATATTTTTCTGCCGAGAAAAAAAACAAAAGTTTCAGCTTCTGATGTTGATGTCGATGTCACACTTGCACTTCGTATTGTCAGATGATATTCATTTCTTTGTTTTGGATTTCCAACCACCTTATTGCAAACAATCAACATAAAGAGAAAAACTTTCTGTGTGCGTCGAAAATTATTTTTTGATGAGTTTTGTTTCATTGGTAATACAAAGTGAACCCAATGTTGAATTCATATTAGCGTAATGGAATAGTGGAGCGGTGTTTTGGGTATTCTTCTTGTTAAACCGCCCGCCATAGAATGGAATATTAACTACAGTGTGGTCTGTCGATAACACAAGAGCTGTCGAAAGAAATCTGGTGGCCCATTTTGGGCACAAGAGTTCCATCTTTTAGGCTGTAGCTGGAATGTACCTCCAAAGGACCAAGAGTTCGATCGTCTAGACATAAGCTCAAAGTATTAATAAAATCATTGTCAAAGTTCAGGCTTCACTTGGTCTTAATTTTGAGCACTCTCAGCTCAGTTGCTGTTAGGCGCCAGAGTTCCACCTTCCAAACGTAAGTTAGAAAGCAATTCCACAAGACCACTGTGCAGTTTTACTAAAATTAGACAGATTTAAATTCAAAGCCCTTTTTCCTTTTACCCAACTGCAAAACTGGCAACAATCAGTAAAAAGAGACCACTTCCAACATTTGCTAAAATCGTACTTCAGGTCAAAGACAAGTTTAAAAATCCATTTCCAACTACTGTGACTGGTCTGGTTCGACGACACGTCGTACCATTGTCTCCTCACAGGAAGAATACCATCGCCAGAGTAGTATGTAAATGGCAAACGACAGAAATGCAATGTTGCAACAGTTTTAGTTGCTGTTGTCGTAGTTGTGTTGTGTTTTTCAACTGCGGCTTCTTTATCGCAATTGGCAATTATGTATGCCCAAAGTGTTTCGCAGACATTGTGTCCATCAATTTGCCGATAGCGCTGCTAGAAACACAGGATAGCGCTGGCTCAGTATAGATCCAAACAGCTAACCAGCATGAGCCAAGCTGCTGACAAGATTAACTTCGGAAATTATTGAAACAAGTGGCTCCAAAGAGCAGGCGGCACAAGGCACACGCAGAGTCCAGTGCTGGCAAGTAAACGCTTTTAATGCATTTCAGATTAAAAGTGATCAAATGATGTCTGTCGTCAATAATTATTCACTTTACCTGAGCAGCATTTGTAATCATGCAGCGAATTGCCTATGACTACTGGGCAAGTGGGATGGTGGGTGCGCAGGCAGGGTGACGAGTGCGGCGGCTACAGATATGAGATGATGGGCCACACTGTGGTACCAATCAGGAATTGTAGAACTTTTTCAGAGCGCCAGAATTCAAACGACGGCACATAATTGAAATATTCATTGGAAGCGGCGTGAGCTCTCCAGGGATTTGCCTGGAGAGAGAATATCGCAACCCACGATTCATATTTTACATATCACAGCAATATAAATTGAGTCACGGAAATAACAGCCGTAGTACTGTATTCAATTGATTCAGTCGATCAACCTTCCTATTCAAAGAATCTGCCAAAATTTGAGCAATTTGAACAAAGCCGGACAATCGTCTTCAATGCAGACTGATCCAGCATTGTGAGACAACGTCAACGGTGCATCTTTTTTCCGAACATCTTCAGTGCAGCCTCTCCTATCCAAGTATCTAGGGTAACCGGTCTTTCTTAAGAAATGAATGGACTGTGTTTGTTGAGTTTTAATTCCGAACTGAATTCTGCTTTTTATTGAATCATTGTTCCTACTTCCTCCCTTGCAAGCGTTGAATTGGGACTATTGGCTTAGTCTCGATCAAATAAATGAAAATAATATGGCCTTCTAATAGAAGGAATGGAATGCACTTTCCTCCGTCTTAAAAGAGCGATGATAACCGGTTTTTAAAATTTGCCATAGTTCTAGAATAGTCAATGTGGACTCTGCCCCTACTTTTTCAATCAAATGAGATCTAATACGGATTGATTTTGTATCACAATGCTATCTCTGGTGTTAATGAGGATCCAGCTCCTGCTTCCATTTGGGAGTGGTACACAGAACTCTAGTGAGTAGTGCAAATGTTATAGAGTTATGTTACAAGTTTTATTTATGGAAGATGTTTTGGTTATTGAATTTGTGGTTTTATTGTTGATCCGATCATTTAAAAAGTCGTATATGTTTTTTTGTGCACTCTGTTCAGTTGGTGGTCTCTGGCTTTGCTAGTTTATTCTTTTTACAATTTGTTGTGGCGAAATTTTAATTTCTTTAAATAATTTTATTTCTTTGCTTGTACACATCATTTTAAAAAATGAACGTATTATATGAAACATCAATAAATTTCTAATTGAGTTATTAATTTTTCAAATTAAAATTATGTTTCACTTTGAATCAAAGACCATAGAGAGGGCAGACGTCGGAAGTCGTTTTCCGATGCATTAGTTCGGAAGCACACTCCAGATGTCACTAATTGGCATGGCAATATTTGAAAGGTTTTCAAAGCAAATAATGTTTTTTTTTTGTTTGGAAATATTCAGAAAACGACTTGCGACGTCTGCCCTCTCTATGGTCTTTGTTTGAATCAGGAACTGCTTACTTTGCTCATTCACCCATAAGTCATGTTCCATATGCATATCTTATAACAGTAAGGGAAGGGCGATATACCATGGACCGAACATGTGTAGTCCAAGTACATCTTCCGGCTTGTTGCTCCTCTAGAGTCACAGAAAGATGTGATCATTTTAACTGTCGTCACAATTTCCTATGATGGACTTTTAAACACTCCCAACGATATTGATCTGTATATGCCCACAACCAAGAACGCTACAAGTCTTTCCAATGTGTTTTTAATCTTCGAACAGCCAACATCATATCGAACTGTTTCAGGTTTATTAGATAGTGAGCGACAACCTACGCTCTTTTATAAACGTTTGATGTTTCACTGTCGGGGTTTTTTTTTTGAAAATTTTCAATTAAATAGTAAATTTTCCCTCGAAATGTATTGGCCATACTCAAATGATTTGCAGTGTAATGTAAATAACAGGCGCCACTCTCGTGTGCAATGTAACAGCAATCGCCCAAGGGAACAATGTTTTTGATTTGTGATATACAGCCAAATGTCCCGGCAATGTTTACCTAGCCGACGCCAGAGTTCGCGTACATCGTTTTCCCAAAGCTTTCGAAAGCTTTTCTCATTTCCACCAAAAAGCTTTGTCCAATTCATAAACCGAAAAAATTAAAGTCAAACGGGGAAAAGCCCAACAGAAATACTACTGTCGAAAAAGCAAATTGAAATAGTTTCCATATCGCATATGCCCGATGTTTTTTTTGTTAAATATTTGAAAATTCGTAATTAATTTATTTTTGTGTTATTTTTGTTTGTGTTTCTTTGTAGGTGAGGATTCTTATTACAATAATTCAACCGCCGCTAATAATTCAACAGCGAATACAAACGGTTTGATTTTATCATCGACCGTCCCAAGCAATTCCAATTCCATTTTAGCCAGTGCCTCTTCCGGCAATGGCGGTAATAGTATTAATTCTGCACAGCAACAATTGCTGCAGCAGCAGCAGCAGCAACAACATAATGCACAGCAACAACAAGTGACGTCGATGCAACAATACCAAACCACCAATAGCGGTGGTCATGGGGGTGGTGGGGTTGGTGTAGGTGGAGTCACCAGCACCAACACCAACACTGCCACGGCTAATGCCACCGGCACTCACACAAACAGTGGGACAAGCAATAACAATGCCACATCCGGTAATACAAGTGAATCGACTTCCGGTGGCAGTGGTGGAGTGCCGCACTCACAGGCGGCACCCCATCAATTGGGCGCCATACAACCGCCACCACTGACACCCCTGGCTCAGCATCATCAAGCGTTGGCGCAACAGTTGCAACAACGATTTGCCATCAGCAATAATAATGGTGAGTTTGTTTTGTTTTTCTTTTCTTTTCCTTTCTGTTTGTTTCGTTTATGATTTGTTATTTTGTTACTTACACTTCGGTTCCATGAAGTTTTTCTTATAATAAATTGGGATTGTTATTGTTGGTGGTGGTGGTGTTGGCATTGCTGTTGATGATAGTTCTGGTGTCGGTGATGTGGTCAGTGGTGCTGTCGGTGCTGTTGATGATGATGACGATTTGCACCCACTCACTTACTTTCCACTGTGTGTGTGAGTTATACGACATTGTAACTATGATATCATTGTGTAGGATATTTTGTAATTTGTAATAATTTCCATTGGTATTTGCTCCTCGTACAAATTATATTTTATTGCTTCATTTTTCTTTTAATTTTTACAATTGCTTTGCGAAATATTCGCTGTTTGTATTTTCATGGGCAGTGCTGTTAGTTGCGGCCATAAATAATTTCCTTCCGTGGATTTTTTATGATTGGATCGATATGTCGATATTTATACCAGCCGGAAAATTGTTTAAAGATTAATATGGTTTATTACTATTTTATGACAGCAATTAGTCCCAGAGTGATAGGTGAAGCTATTTAGTTGGTGCGTCAAAGAATGATAACAACGAACAAACAATTGACAATTATGGACTAAAATTGTTAAGTTTTCATATTTTGTTAATTGTTTTTAAACTTACGAGTCGGCATACAACGGTTACTCGGATACAATTGTGATTTCGTAGGTTTGCCATCTAAAACGGATGTCGGGTTTTATCGCGGATTCATGTAACGCTGAGTTTAGGTTGCTTGAGTGGGTGAGAGATTTTATTACATTTTATCATGTGGGTTAAGTTCCGCTAGGAAATTGTCTCTATGTTTACTCTGTTTCCAGGGTTTCGCAGAAAACTTCTGAAACCTGTCCTGTCTTCCCTGTTTCCCACCAGTCAGTGACAATTAAAATACTCGTGCTATTCACAAATGATGATCATCTAACTCCTATCCCTAAGCTAAGTCAACAAATTGAAATTGGACACAGGACGTGTTAAATCCAATACCTCAGTATGTTAGAGGATAATGGTTAGGATAAGGATTATTCATAAATCACGGCAAGAGTTGCAAAATTCCTGAGATGGACATTTTTCTCTGCGGGCTTGCGGTGCAGACCTCGTTGCTCTTGGGACACCAGCACATGCTAGCCCTAGGTCGTTGCCAAGATTTGATTTTATTTTCATCGCACTCGCTGTTGTTTTGGGATTGACGTTACGTCACAGCTGATATATTCAGTAGCCAATTGGTCTAACTCCATAAAAGCAAAACTGAGGAAAGGAAACAAAAGGGGAATGGAGTTTGGAGCTCTTTAACTGTGGGTGTACATTTTTCGCACATAGTTTGTGTCTTTAAACCTCCACAGTTAACGGGTACAATTGTGTGATATCTTGTTTTCAAGTAGCACTTTTTCGTACACACTTCAGATGTGGAAAATTGGTCGAATCTCCTCGACTTCATCGCCTGGGTAGTTATATCTGACACCATTATGGTGCCGATGATTGCATATCTAATGCAGTCTTTTCATGAATTATTTCGATGGACAGTGAGTACGGTAAAAACAGTTTCGCTAAATATTAAAGTAATCCAAATACACACACACACACACAATAAATGACTAACAAAATCACCTGATATTAATTGCACCCTGCCATTTAGGGTAAAAAGTATTTTCGACCCACTGTGTCTGTGTGTGTGTGTGTGTACGCCCTGTTTGTATGCACAGGCGATTCGTTCTATCGCTTAATTATACAAAAATGCAAATACATCGCAGCTCAGGTGAAATTGTTTAAACAATTCATTTGATAGCGGCAGCAGCATTAATTATTGTGTGTATGTTCAGCTGGAATTTTTTTTAAATCGTTCCTATGTATGTTGTTCGGTTTATTGTTCCCTAAACAAAACAAAACAAAACAAAAATAGTTCGTATTAATCTTTCTTTATTTAATTTTTAAATGTTTATTTTATGCACATGTTATTCAATTGTACTACTCGTACGTGTATTATTATTATGATTGTTTTTGTTGTTGTTGTTTATTTTATTCTCTGCTGCCGTCGTTTTTTTTATTTTTTGGCAATAGAACAGCAACAATAACGCGTCATAAAAGCAACAATAACTTTTGTTGTTGTTGTGGGGGGTTTTTTTTTTTTGTTGAGAGAGAATAGTTTGGTTGCTTATTCTCGTGACTTTACTTTTATAGCAACTGTATGTACCGTTGCCATATTTAGAGGTCGGACGTAGTCTAGGAATTTGTGTACATGCACTTGCATGGGTTGCCAGATCTACGTTGCGATATGGAATATTATAATTAGATATGTGAACAAAAGAGAACTTGAGGAGAATAAATATTTAATTATATTTATTGATAATTAATAATGTTTAATAACATTTAATAATATTTAATAATATTTAATAATGTTTAATAATATTTAATAATATTTCATAATATTTAATAATATGTAATAATATTTAATAATATTTAATAATATTTAATAATATTTTATAATATTTAATAATATTTAATAATATTTAATTATATTTAATAAATTAAATATTATTAATTTATTATTATTATTTAATAATATTTAATAATATCTAATAATATTTTATAATATTTAATAATGTTTAATAATACTTAATAATATTTATTAATACTTATTAATATTTATTAATATTTAATAATATTTATTAATATTTAATAATATTTATTAATATTTAATAATATCTAATAATATTTAATAATGTTTAATAATGTTAATTATATTTAATAATATTTATTAATATTTATTAATATTTAATAATATTTAATAATGTTTAATAATATTTAATTATGTTTAATAAATTAAATATTATTAATTTATTATTATTATTTAATAATATTTAATAATATTTAATAATATTTAATAATATTTATTAATATTTATTAATATTTAATAATATTTATTAATATTTAAGAATATTTAATAACAATATTTAATAATGTTTAATAACATTTAATAATATTTAATAATATCTAATAATATTTAATAATATTTAATAATGTTTAATAATATTTATTAATATTTATTAATATTTATTAATATTTAATAGTAATATTTAACAATGTTTAATAATATTTAATAACATTTAATAATATTTAATAATATTTAATAATATCTAATAATATTTAATAATATTTAATAATATTTATTAATATTTATTAATATTTATTACTATTTATTAATATTTATTAATATTTAATAATATTTAATAGTAATATTTAATAATGTTTAATAATATTTAATAACATTTAATAATATTTAATAATATTTAATAATATCTAATAATATTTAATAATATTTTATAATATCCAATTACTCAAAAAAGTACTCTGTTCGACTATTTTATCTGGAAATAATGAATAATACTAGTCTTACGAAAAGCAATCCTACTAAACTCTATTATGTTTAGGATTACTAGTGATATCCAGCCACGCCCCTTCTTCTACCTCTTATACAAAGTACCCTATCAAGACTTAATTTTATACTCACATATAAATTCATAAATGCAGCTGGTGCCAATTAGGAGGGAGGAAGTCCCTCCTATTGGATACATTAAAAATCCACATATCTTATTGGATTTGGTCTATCCACCGGAATCTTGGTTACCTCCTTTTTCGAGGAAATCATCGTTGAAAAATCTTAGTGGTGGAGCGTTTTCATCCGTTCGAAATTCGTTTCACAGCCAGAGCCCTGGTTGTTGTAAAGTCTTATTATAAACATCAGTTCAGAAATATGTTTTTTCTTCGAAAGTATAAAATCATGTTGACGCTGGGAGGTTTTTTTTGAAATACTCTCAACAGATCTTTGTGTTTTAGGAAACGTTCTAATGTACATATTTCTACATATATATATGTATATATTTTTTTATTATTTGAATTTATCGAATAACCGAGCCTATGGGCCTTATATGGTTACAATTGGCTTAGGCACAAAAGAATAATTTTTTAATTTTTTACATATGTGATAGAATTACAAATAACTAAATGCATTTAAGATTTCTTAACTAATTTCATCACAATCGCCATGCACAAATCTCAATAGGATACGACAGAAGTTAAAACAATACTAATTAAAAATAAAATAAATATAAAACAAATTGTACTAAAATTATCAATCACCAATTCAGAAATAGAAGAAAGTCTTTAATTTTCCCCCAAAAATACCGTAATTTTTCTCATTTCATGTCAATTGATTGTCGAAATGATGTAAACTTTGTATAAACATTTGCCACTAAATCCCCACCAAAGCGAGCTCGTGTGCCAAACTGTATGGCATCACACTGGTCTGAGTGTAAAGAGAGCCAGGCATTTAGCATTTCTCTTCATATCTTTCTTCCACTCTCTCGTCGGCCCTCTTTCTTAAGCGTTTATTTTTCATTCATATTCTTTATCGTTGTTTATAGCAAAAGGCAAAAAACAGAGAAAACTGTGCGTTTTTTTTTTTGCTTAACCGCCCGCCTTCAATGAACTGAACTTAGTTCGCGTTTATTATACGCAGCGTACGGCGGCGTTTTATTCGAGTTTCGTTTGTTTGGCGTTAGTCACTCGTAAAACATCGCAAAAAAAAAAAAAAAAAAAACACACACACACACAAACATCCCAAAAAGTAAATGTGATACATCTTATTTTGGTTGAAGTAAAAAACAAACAAACAACAAATTTTTATCAGCGTCGAAAGCATCAAATGAAAGTAATAAATATCTCTGAAAAAAAAGGAAAATTCAAAGTAGTTCTCATAAAACAAGCAAATGAAAAAGAAGAAATTTCAATACAAAAGAGATGACACAGTAGATGTGTGATGCCTTTAAAAGGAAAATAGAAAAGAAAATAGTTGGAAAAAGAACGTAATTTACTTAACTACTGCAATTTACATGTAGGCATGCATGCATGTGTATAGGTGTTTGTCTATCTCTGGCCGTGTGTGCGCGTGTTTTGATATGTGTATGAGTGCGGGTGGTGTTGTGATTCCTTCATTGCTGTCTTCGTCTTTTGCGTTTATTAATGTGTATTGATGTGCCGTGTTAATCGTTGCCGTCCTTTTACGTTTGCCATTTATGCAACATAATCAACGTTAGTTACTTTTGCCATTTCTCTGACCCCCCCACCCAAAGGGTAAACGCTTTGATTGGAATTCGAATTTCCATGCCAAAGAGAAGGGAAAAGCAAAATCAAATCAGAGCAGAGCAACGACAACAACCGTATCAACAACAAATTATGAAAAAGGAAAATCCAACAGAGCATCATGGTCGTCTACTGATGACTACCGGAACTGACGAACATTTTATTTTTAATTTTTAAGAAAAACAACAAATGCCTTTGTTTTTTCCTCCCCGTTAATGAAAAATTTACTATTTGTTTTTGTGATTTTCTTGTTGTTATTGTGTCGTTAAATTCCTTAAACAAACCATATTTTTTGTGTGGTGTTTACATGTATTCGAAAAAAAAAACATCCAAAAAATATACGAATTCTATTTTCGAACAAACGAAAAAAGCCAAAAACTCAATAAACAAATGTTTAATATTATTAATAAAACATTGCCTTCGTCGATTCCAAGTTGAACTGCTTACAGACAGAAAAACAAACAAGCAAACAAAAAAAAATGTATACGATTTTGTGTTTAAACAAAAAAATTCCCGCAATTTCCGCTGAAGGTTGAAAGTGGAAACGATTTGTGTAAAATAAAAAAAAACTTTGAATGGCAAATAGAAAACCAGATGTTGCCCCCGAATGTGTAGTTTTGAAATTACTTTCTTTTTTTACCACTTTCTGTATATTTTTAATTGTTGCCTCTGAATGGGCCTTAAAATCTGCCGACACACACTGCGAATTCTCAGAATGAAATTGAAAAACGTGCGGATAAATCTCCTGTAAATGTGAAGGGGGTGTTGCGTGAAAAAGTTCATAGCTATGGACTTTTCGAGGAAATCGTAACTAACAAGTAACTGTTGGAACAGAAATCTTTTTTTTCTTGAATTTTGTATTTCGTAACGCGATGTAGGAACATTTCACCAAAACGGTTGGATTGAGCACAGACAAATTGTGATGCAGCCCCAAAAAAAGGCACTGGTTTAATTCGATAAACACTTTAGCTAACGACTTGACCAATGGGTCACCAATTGTCCGTAATATACAGAAAACACCGGGAACGCATAAATTGAGAATGCTGCTTATGTAGAGTCTTTAAGAAATAATTCCCATAATTGACAAAATAATAAGAAACTAAAAAAAAAAACATAAATCGAATTTGTTCGTTCGTTACAAAATAACCAAATTGTCCAATGAAATGGATTTTTCTTAGTAACGAGCTTATTCCTTTGGGATTGTGTTGCATATGTCGATATCTAACAGATATCAAAAAACCAAAACTGAATAATGTCTTGAAACGCATTTTATATCGCTAGCCATATCGACAATTTGTAACGAACGAACAAATTCGTTTTATGGAAACCGACAAAGAAACTGACAAACATTTTAGGGTTTTGCCTAAATGCATTTATTAAATTTCACTCCATCCAAACTCCAAACTATTCCAGTGCTCTGATAAGGTTTGAGACACCACTGAGCACCAAAATCAATGCAAATCAAATTCAATTCAGTTTTCTCTTTCTCTTTGAAGGAAAGTTGACAAAATCCAAACCAATGCAATTGACTATTGCAGTTGAAATTTTAATCTAGAACCAGTTGTTGATCTTGATAGTTGTTAGCTGATGTCATTCGACCGCCATGATCCAGCTAGCGCTCTCGTTGTATTTGTTCATATCGGAATATAGCTCAGCGTACCCATGTTTGGGCGCCATTAAGACGCACGGGTAGCACAATGTTCTTTTAGTCGGAGTCTGTTCTTGAATTGTTTTATTTTATAGTAACCACAAGTCTCCATCTACGGCGGGCCACCCTGATTTAACAGTCATATCAATACAATTCGTCTCTATTGGAAATGGTGCCAAACTATAGTTTTCTTTGTAAAATAAATGGACAATAAACGTGGATTCGGGATTCAGTTTCAGAGTTCAAGAATCAAATATTGTTTCCGGGTAGTTATACAAACATACGTGTATTCATTATTAATCCTGACCGCATTCCGTCTGGAGATCGAGTAATGTATAAAGTCTTTATTTTCTTCTAATTAGAAAGGAGTGTTCAACCGCTGTGTGTCAGTGGTTGTTGTTTGAATTGGAATTTTGATTTTACTTTTGTCAATAAATCATAAAGGATTTCAGCAATACGAATAAATTGCCAACTGCCGCCTCCCTTCACTTTCAGGGAAAAAGGTGTGTGCTGCCAGTCGTCTGTGGTGTCGCCGATTCATTTGGTTGAAAATATGGACGCATGTAGTCGTCTGGTGCAGTGTTGAGTTGGCGATGGCGATGGTTGCCTGGTCTTTGAACTTAAACACGCAATAAATGTGTGTGTGTGTGTGTGTGTCGCTAATGGTGTCCCTTTCGAAATGTCCTTTGGCAGGAGTTCGTTCTTTCTGACTTTCTATTTGCATAAATTATGTCGTTGATTGTTGTGTTTTTCTTTATTATTATCCTTTTTCCCTCGGCTTTGTATGTGTGTGTCGTTTTTTATATTTTTTTTTTTTGGGAAAAAGGAGTTTTATATTTTAAGAGATTGCATGGGGAAAACTTGTTTGTACTCTCATTTTCTCTCTTCATCTTCATCTTGTCCTCTCTTATGTTATGTTTTTCATAGTTTGCTTTTTATGCTATAATTCTGTACTCTTTATTCGGCATTATGTTTCGTGTATCGTATTTGTCAAGAGCTGCAGATAGCGCAAAACGATTTTTTCGTGGAAACAATTTGTGCTAAAATTTATCACAAAAATTACGAAAGAAAAACAGTTTAACATTTTTGGAATCCTTGGGACAAATGTGATTATATTTTAATGCGATTAACGGTATTCACGCGATATTCGAGACGACGTTGTATTGTCTCCTTCCGAATCTCGCCCAACAAAAATTATACATACCAACAAATAGTGTCTGAGGTCGTGAACCTCAGGAAAAAAATCCACTCTAAGCTATTGCAGACGGAAAATTCGTGTACGTCTGTAAGTGTGAGTGAGTGTATGTGTGTGTGTGTGTGTGCGTGTCTCTGTCTGTGTACATGTCAGCGTGTTTTAGTGTTGTTTTATTAAATATTAACATCCCGTGTCGGTTTTTAACTTGTCAAGCTAAAAGTTACACACAAAGTCGCCGGAAAACAATGACCGATTTTCATCTCTATTCTCGGAACATAAAAAAGTTTGCCGGCCGCCCAGCAAATTTATCTTCCCATATCTGTCTGTCTGTCTGTGTGTCACTCTATCGTTGGCCATAGTCATATGTCTTTGACAATCGGAATTCAGAAAAAAATGAAGGCCGGTCGGTCTATTTTGCTCGGGGGGTGTTTGAGTTGGAAACTCTTAAAGCTGGGTGGGGAGTGAGGGGTGGAGCAACAACCTCAACAACGAACAAGTGCTTATCTTCGAATTTAGTGTTAATACGATTTGAAAATTTTAATTCAATTATAAGGGCTCAGCGACAGTCTGCCATTCAGCCATTAACAAGATTTTACGCCGCGACTCTTACAGGCGAAAATAGCAAATGTTTGTAAAGTGCAAATTAGTTTTCCGAAAACTTTTATAACGGCCAAAGTTATTGTTTTGAAAATCAAAGACATCCGAGGACTTAAAGTTTGGCGAGTTCCATGTGAAGTGTGAATATTAGTGTGGGAAATTGGAACAAGCCAAGAGTTCTACAAGAGCCTCAAGCATAAACGGACAGCTTGCACGATTAGACATAAAAACCGAGTCTTGTTGACATTCTTAGGGGCGCTGGACAGCAAACGGAGTAGTAATTTCTATGTCTAAGTCAATATATTCTTAAATTCTTCAGAATTATAATATTTCGAGCTTGTCGCATGATGTGAGAGAGGCATTGAATGGTTTGCCGGTATTCCCATGATATTTGGTTGCTATTATGGGTTTCACCAGGAGGGCAGTCATTCCAGGTTGTCCAGCCTACGGTGTCACATTTTGAATGCCACCAGATCAAGCGGTGGTACAATTTATTACTGCTGCAAAATGCTCATTGAAATGAACATACGCTTAGATTGGGTAATTGCATCCTAGAAAGACGATCTGATATTTTATGTTATATTTTGAGAGCTGCCGTACGTATACTCAATCCTGCGCATATTCTAATAATATTACTTATACGCCTACTCATATGGATTTAATGCCTAAACGGTCGTGTTTTGAAAGGTATTGCCTGAAGAAACAATCACCATCGATACAATGTAGGTTAAACCATGAACACGTTCCCAGCTGTCCTCTATTTCCACCAAAGTTCACTCCAAATACTTCACTCCATTTCATCTCGTAAATATTTACACCACCTACATCCGGCCTTAAATAGAATATATCTCCCATATATGGGCAGGAGCTCCAAAGACATCTATGCAGATTTTGGACCGTGTACAGATGAGAGCGGTGGCGATGATTGGGGATAGTAGGATATCCAACTCTATTGTCCCTTCCCCTTCCTGCCAGTTGTGACATTCCGCAATTCCAAGTAAATGCCAACAAACACTACTCCCTCTTTTCTCCTGCCCATAACCCTGTTTTCCTTCCGCTAACGCAATGCATTCCATTTAGAGGGGGCATTCCCTGAGTGTTGGCCTTCAAAACAAAAAAAAAAGGTGTGCGGTAATTCTGAGTATATTTTGTGCTGTATCTGCAATATTTACTCTGATTAGAAGAATGCGATTATGTGGCTGATAAGCCTTCATTATCAACAGTTCTATATGGACAATATCCGTACCGAGACCAAGTTAGTCAAAATTTGTTCTTCGTCTTTTCAGACATTTGCGATATTCGCACAGATGTGCAGATCTTCCGTATACGTCGCCGTCGTCCTCCTCTTCTTCTTCTCGACATGCATTCACTTGTGCAAAAAAAAACCCCATGAGTGTATTCTGTGGAAATAAACGATAAGCATTCTTATCATCTGTTTGGAATTTATTTAATATAATTTAAAATATTTATGTATTTTTCTGCTTCTTTAATTGCTACACAAAAGAATGTCTATCTCTCCGCAAACACACATGCCAACAAAAATTAAAAAAAGAAAAGAAAAGAAACAGAAGCACAAATACGATGAGTATCCGAAAGAAGAAACAACAAATCTCCTGCTCCATCATCGCCAAGAAATTCGTATTGTTTGGCATATCTTGTGTAGAGCCACGCGTTAACAGAGCTATAATAATTCTTCTGTGTGAACGAACGACCGAACAGAAGACCCACAGGCCGCCGGGCTGCCTAGACTGGCGAGCAGCATTCTTAAAGAGATGTCTAACATTCACAGGATGACAGACATGCATGCCCCTAACATATACCAATACTCACACACACACACACACACATACAGATCACTGTGGCATATTGTCCGTAAATCAATTTCAATTGGTTAAGTTTTATTTTCTCTAGATTCCATTTGACTTCCATTTTTTCTTTTCGTTATTATTTTGCCTTTTTTTTTTTTGAAAAAATATAAAATTTTCTCGTTTGTGACTCTGACAAAACAAACATTTGCAATTGAGTTTCGAGGTCAGAGAACAATCAGAAACTGTGAAAACATTGTGTGTCAACGACTGGGCTCTGACACAGTGGCACACACTCATGCCTGCCCAAAGACACAGTGGGCCAGCAGTTCACCCGTGTGTGCGTTCGATGGGAGTAAGTGAGTGCAACTCGCTCGCGAGTGGGTCGAAACGGCCACACCACCGAGGTGGCTTTAATTAATACCCACATTCAGTTCGGTGTAGACTCCGCAGAGTCTATAATGAAATTAACCGCACCGATTCGGAATCGCGAAAACCATAAAAAGCAACAAACAAAAGCAACAGCGGCAATCGCAATCGCAATGTTTGACAAATACAACTTTTTGTTAACACTCACGTAATTACTCATACACCGGAACATTCTGTCGCGTTTGTTTTGTTTTTGTTGATTTTTGTATGCACACGGGCCGGCCGGACTGGCTGGCTGTGTATGGGTCGAGTCGTACCTTTTAGGGATTTGTTATTTAATCGGTGAAGTGTGTGCTCTTTTTTTTCAGCTGCCTTCATTGAAATGAAAGTGTGTTGGTGCAGGGAAAATTAAAAGCAACAAAACAAACTGAAACGTGTTTGTTTATTTACAAAAAAAATTATGCAAATTATTTTTGTATTTAAATGCAGAATTTTGTAGAAATAATGGCAAATATTCAAATTCAATGGCTGTGTGTGTGTGTGCGACAAAGAGAAAGAGAGAGAAAATGGGGCGTCATAGACGAGCCATCGATCACTTTGAAAAGGGGGCAGAAAAATAATGAAGTAATTGCAAAAATATTTGCAATAATTTGAATTGAAATGATTACTAAAACTAACGAGGGTGGTAAACGTAAAGTTAGCACCACACATGGGGAGCACACAAGAGGCTGAAGTGTCTGCAGAGTCTTTTTCAAGTTTACAGCGACCACTCTTTTGCAGCCTGACCTTGCCCAAGTATTTTTCAGTCCAGATTGTTCAACTCTCTTACATGTACTGACCAAACGAATACAATTGTTCTATGAAGTACGACTACTTGAGACCCTACGCGATGTTATCAGTTTGATGCAATCGCCATTAAAGTATTTAAAAAGTAATATGTGTCAATAATGCACAGCCTTATCGTAATGAATGGTTAACTAATTGTTTTATCGGTGGAGTGTCGTATCGGAATTGTGTCAGAGCAAAGTGTAGGGAATTTGCAATATAACGCCTTACAAATTAAGCGAGCAGGTCAGCGTTTAGTGCCGGTTTGAATGACTGAAAGATGAGATGTGGGGAAAGGTTCATGTAGATCTCAGACTAGTGCAAGCAAGATTGGTGGAAAATGTCCCTAATGACTTTTATCGCTATGTTCGCATGCTATAATTAGTCAGCTATTTGAATGAAGTCGTAATTTGTAGGCGTGTACCCTTGCTAGCCACAAAAATTCTCCACCATAATCAACTCAACACCAACAGGACAGTAATTTTCTTGAAAAATACAAATTCCAGAACAAAATGAACAAAAACAATTTTCATTCATATAAAAATGAAACATAAAATTGTGTACAATTTAATTTTCATCTGAAAATAAGTCAGTTATCGCTTTTACCCTTCTCATCCCCTCAACCACAGTCTCCGACCCACCCGCCCTAAGAAAGAAATGCGCAATATTAAACAAAAAAAAAAAAGAATAAGAAGAAAATTCCAGGCACAATCCAACCGCAGCAATAACATCAGCGACAACGACAAAACAAACAAACTGCGACCGCAGCGAATGCGATCGCGAATGATTCTTCTTCTTCTTCTCTGCTCGCACTCAACAGTAAAACATGCGAAATAAAAAGCAGCTGATTGTTGCTGTTGTTGTTGTTGTTGTGCTGCCTATTATTGTCATCGTCGACGTCGTCGTCGTTGCTTTCAGTATCGCTTTTTCGCATATTTGAACGCTTATCATCGGCGTTGTTAAATGGTGGCAGGGGGGTAGCGGGAAGAGAGAAGTTAAGTACTTTTGATTTTCGCCAAACACAATTTAAATCGCAGAACAATAAATAATTAATTTTATGGCAGAGAGAAAAGCGAACTAAAACCTTTGTAATGGCACTTCACATCAAATAAAAACGGTAATGAATGCTAGACAATAAAATACAGTGGAACCCTTTGCAATTCAATCACCTAGGAAATAGAGGCTATTGTCTGCTGTTCAGAGAGGGGGCAAGTTTTTTTCTAGGTAAACGAACAATAACATGCAATTGTAAGATAACAAAAACATGAATAAAAAAATTAAACATAGTTAAAAGGAATTAAAGTTATTTAGAACATTTTTTTAGTATTTCATTAGTTGTTCAATTAGTTCAATGTATTTAGTATTTCATTAGTTATTATATTTCAATGTATACTTTCTGTACTTTCACACAGACGGTCAATTTCAATTTCTAACCTCAATTTCTAATTGTTAAAGGGTTCTATTTCAGTGTTTAAGAGGTTAACATGTATGAACTCTATGCTGTTTGACCTGTTTGTGCGTGAAACAACAAGAATACACTGAGTACACTGAATACTCACTGTCTTCGTCGTGCAGTCATCATTTTGACGCACCAAAACAAACGAACCGAAAAAACAGTGTACATGGCTTGTCGTCGGTATTTAGAGTAACGAGGGTGCACTGCAGAAAGGCGGTACTGTGGCCATAGTAATGGATCACTTGATGCCGAAGTTTGATACCTACGTCATTTCTATTTTATTGAAAATTAATGATTCGCCGTCAATGTCAGTATTTGTTGTGTTAAAATACTGTGTGCGAATTGATTTGTGCTTTTCAATGTCGCCAGAGATAAGATAATCCCATGGTTTTTCTGCTTTATTCACAAAAACTACTTCGGTTATAAAACCATACGCCAGGTCTTTGAATTAAATCTATGGAAACTTTTATTGAAAGACAATGTTCTAAACATGTCAGCTAATTGTTTTTTTTTTTTTTTTTGGGGTGTGGAGGGGTGGTAATTCAGTCAAATGACTAATAATTTAGCTACTTACAATAAAGCCAATGAATGTCATAGCATTGGGGACATATTAATATGCATTGCAGAACAAATTTGCGTACAGAGCCTAAATGACACCAAAGAAATGGTTTCCGCCACTGTGATGTTTCTTATATAGTTATAGATCATGTAGATCATGGTTATAGATCATGTACTTGCATTTGGCCAAGTAGTTCTTCATTTATTTGGACATCAGCTCAATGACTACGGACTGTAACATTAAACGTAACCGACAACATTGTCAGTTATTGTCCTTTTCTACAGATCCAACGTCATCGTTGTTTAGGGCGATGCAAAATATCTTTTCTCGATAATCTAACATCATGCCAGAAGTTGAAACTGAATATTAAATAATCGTCTACTTTATTAACAATCAGTTAAATTTCCCTAATTTTCCTAAATGTATCATATAGCTGATTTGTCCATAGATCATTCTTTCACAAAGGGTGAAGCTTCAACAAATCAATGAAACATTCTTAATTTGATAAGGTGCATATGTGCAAAATGCAAAAAAAACAACAATTATTAGTTGTTTGGCGCCATCATTAGCCTCCAACGAAACTCTAGTTCGTGGTGCTCGGTCGTTTTCCGGAATTTCATTAGGTGTGCGGGGGGGAAACACACAAGAAAATAAATCGGGAAATTCCATTAAAACAACAAATTATATGTTTTTTATTCGAACGAAGACAAATGTTGACAATGGCAACGGCAACGGCCTACAAATCGTATTTACGAACAGGCAGAGACACCAAAAAATCCACAGACACACACACTGCCACACCGCCAGCATTTCAGATGACTGCAGCTCTAGCCACCTGTTAGTCTGTGAGCACCCATGTGCGTGTGTGTTTGCCCATACACTTTCGCATTAGCGGAACTCGTGTTATCGTCGTCTATTTATCTCTATCGTTGAAATATGGCGTGGATACATTGTCAGAGCAATTAAATTTAACGCCATCTATGCTCGTGTGCAGGCACGCCACTCACACGGGGTTACACGGTGTGTGTGTGTGTGTTTGTGTTCTGTGCAAATATACTCGAAATAGACAGATTATTTTTGTATTTTTAGATCTTGTCTATTCATGAATGAAATGAACAAATTTACACAAAATTAATGATCGGCATCAGAAAAATTCCCAAAACGATGACACAAAGACATGCGGCCACAGCGAAGAGGAAATTTGGGAAAATTCTACCACACCGTAATCAGAATGCAAGTATAGTTTGGTTCAAAATTGTCCTTTCCCCCCATCCCTGGACTATCAGTAGATGTGCGAAAGTAGATATGAAATGAAGAGGAGGAACATTTAATGGGAATGTGAGAGGGACAAACAATTGTGGTGACTTCTCCGCAAGCCGAGTGCATTCATACTTGGCCAATTTCTCTTTATCTTTGCCATGTTTCACCGTTTAGTACTTATCCCCATTAGAAATTAGAGTACAAGTCACTCACCTCCCATTGTTACCGAGACTAAGATCTACAATGATCGCAAAATCATTATTTGTTTAAATTGGCATGACCTATTCGTTTGAGTTAATGAAGTTACCGGTATCATTAAAGCAGACTTTTTGTGAGATTTTCTTCTGTATCGCTTTCTCTTATCATCGGCGAATTGTTGGCGAATATTAGTTGATCCTGGAGCATATTATCGAACATTCCTAGCACGACGATCTTCCATTCGTCTTCAATTCATATGTAGTTCGAATTTTCATATCGACTTTTATTTCACTTTGGGTTTATGTCACAATAAATTCCTTAAAATGCCATCAACAACGCGGAAACGGAAAATCATTAAAAAGAGGAAACCGAGGGAGACCGATAGATAAATCATCATGAGTGTCAAACAAAAAAAAAACGACAACAATTGTCACACCACGACCGCCACGTGTACACTTGATGATGGTACGCCATCATAAGACAAAGGACATCCACACCCGGACACAAACACCATCAGGAGCAGACGGACAGCGACATGATGGACGATAACAACAAACCGACATATCCCGTTACAATTACATCCATACATGACTGGTACGAGGAGCCACGAAGCCAGCCAGGAAGGATGGGTTGAATAAATGAATGAACATGGGTGAACGAGAGAACACAACCAATAAAATATACGAACGGAAAGGAAATCGCACTGCCAATGAAAATACCGTTAAGCAAATGTAGAAAATCCGTATAACAAAAACCACCCACAGGCGACAGCCGTTGTCAGATGGAACACGACAAGCGGTGATAGCAAACAAAAAACATGAGTGCGGAACACTGGAAAAACGACCACTAACTGGACATGGCTGGCACGAGAACTTGCACCAGCACGTGTAACATATAAAATGTAAAATGTCGTTGGAGTTGCAAACAATTTAAACATTTGCAGTAATTTTTCATTTTTATGACCGTTCAGAAAGCGTTGCTTATCAATGTTTATGACGGGGATAACACCCCGCGAGAGATAGAGGGCGGGAGGGTAGACAATGAGCTCGAAAATAATAAGGTACGGTATGTTTCACATGACAAACACAAACGCTACGATAACGTACCGTGTGAAGAACACAAACAATATGTCGTAGTTTTGTATTTTTCTAGCAAACACACACGGACTACCGTACGCTTTGTGTTTGTTTGGCTTTCAATTGAGCAAGAAATTAAAAAATCTAAAAATACCACGCCCAATTTTAGACGATTTTTCACAATTTGTTGTACAAAAATGATAAACATGAAATAGTGGAAAATCCGCAACTCTTAAATGGATATCACCAGTAGGCGTGTCCAGTATTGTTTTTCCCAGCAGTCTGTAAAACTCTTCCTCGTCAACATTTCTGGATCATTTGTGTGTTCGTTATGTTGGGTTTTCTGAATGGAAGGATTTGACATAGAAAGGAATTCACATTTTACAAAAATAAAACTTGTATTTCACTGAACAATCCGAAAGTAATAACAAACGCAAAACAAACAGCTGCGACGGGAAAGCGTTTGAATTCTTCATACAGAACGTTATTAAACAGCCCGATTATGAAAACTCCCAGGGAGATAATTCCCGTGGATTTTTGTTTTGTTTCGAGAATAATGTCCCCTTTTTCTAAAACAGATCGAGAGAATAGTGATCAGGGACAGACATATTCGATTATTCGGGGTCAGCTTTTTTGTTTGACTCTCGGTCTGTTCAGAATTAAAGGATTTTTATCTGAAAAAAGTAAATTCCCCGGGAATTATCTCCCAGGGAGTTTCGGGCTGTTTGTGTTCGTTATATAATAATCCTACAACTTTGTTGCCCTTTAAAAAGGAGAAAAGATCAGAAAATTCAAAACTGTGTACACAGTTTTTCTCTATACGATCTGTAGTTTCACGTCTGTCGCACAGTGTTCTAGGTAGTGTGTGTGTCAAAGAGTGCGGTGGCGGCGTATGCGCGATAATAATTCATTCAACAACTAAATATTGCTCATACGTCACGGTGTCCGGGTATTTTTAGCTGTGCCTTTACTTCGAATCCAAAAAAGCCCTCACCCGGACGGACACTTCATGTTTACTTTGAATTTCCGATGAAAAATGATGCTGTTGCGAAAATATTTTCGGTTGCATTTAGCGGCATTTAATCTCTCATTGGTAATTTGTGTGTTCAAATCATCTCACTCATATCATCGTAATTTTTGTGTGTGTTTGGGATTCTTTCTGTTTTCATTTCAATGCGCAAACATTTACAATCTCACATAAAATTCCATCAAATTAAGAATCGCATACTGAAAGAAATGACGGCGACGGTACAAACGAATGAGGAGCATTTAAACGAAATTTATCGATTTGCAAATTGAAAGCGAATATCAGTATGAGTGGGATGAGTAGGTCTCAAAAGTCATGGTAGTTTTCAGAGTTTCACTTAGGTTATCACGATTACATCCGACATTTGGGACAATTAATGAAGACATCCTCAGAGCGGTTTTTGCCGTTTAGAAAGTCAAGGATTTTATCAATGGATGGGGAACTATTTGAGGGCATGTTTGCGTTTTTAGGCAAACATATAACATTTCGGGGGCCTATTTTCATTTCCTGTTTGGGGTGGGATCTATTTTCATAATGCAAATTCGGGGGGCTAATTTCACTAATTTAAACGGAAAATGTCCACTTAACTAAAATGTGTTTATGTGTTTATTACAAGGAATTCAAATAACAACGAGAATATATTCATGCCTATGTTCTCATAACAGAGACCAACAATAAAAATAGAAAAATACAAATGGTTTGGCTATTGAGCAGCGAAGAAGAAGCACTACAAGAGAAACTCCCAAGTATTTTTCACGACTAAGATGAAGAGAATACAAAAAAATAAAAAAAAAAATTAAATACTTACTAAGTATTATTTATTTACACACACTTACTTCGCTTTGCCGAATGTCAATGTCACACACACATACTCACACATTTATATATGTATGTATATTCTCTCCGGGTCATTAATTATACATTAACGATATTTAAATATCCTGCCCACTGTACTCCGTGATGATGTTAATTTAATTTAATTGAAACCTGTGGGAATGCTACATTCAACATTTTGTGATTGCGGCGATAAATGAGTCACAAGCTTAGCTTTCATTCCACTTCGTTGGCCAGTTTTGATAATGACCTTTGTCGTACAAAATGTTTGAAGTCACAACCGCACCACAACAAAGAACAAATTATATGATAATAAATTGAGTCATTGTCGTCCTTGTTGTCTAGGAGCCAAAAACGGAATTCGGAGACAAACTCATCCTACTCGGGTGATGTTTCTCTAGTGTGCAGTCATACACACACACACACACACATGTGCATATCTACATTTCAGAGGCACTAACGTGCCATTTAAAGACACGCAATCACCCCAAAAGTCGCGTTAAGTCTCGAGACTTAGACAGTGAGTGGACGTCGCGACGTCTGGAACATGAATGGGAATTAGCTTTACATACATTTTATCAAGAGGGAAAAATCATATTCGTTTTGTCATTTTCTTTGTTCTTTGTTGTGGCTGAAGAATGTTTACATTCGAGAGCAAAAGAGGTTATGTTCTTAAAATTGTTGTCCTTCTCCAAGAAAACAATTCCCGTTTCAGATCGTTTACTTATATTCGGCCTCCCATTGTCTTTCCATGTAAAGCACACTAAGGCCAACAATACTCAGCCATGGAATTCACATGTTCTGCGAAGATCTGTTCTGTAAAACCTCCTTTGTCATTCCTACAGATCCCTTCACCCTTCACTCACTAAATATGCCTACACCTCGCAAACGAGCCGATGGACATTACACAATGGACATTAAAGAGACAAGTTGTATTTATTGTAGCTGGAGTTGAGAATGCCCCAGAGCAGGATCATACATAAAATTCTTATCACGTTTCAAATATCACTTCCAGTAATTCCGACTATAGTCTATTTAATTTTTCATACGTTTCGTGACTTTGGGACGACCATTTTATTACTGCGTCGTATTTTTTTCCCCTTTTTGTTGCTACGATTCCATTACAGACTAATTAACATTCCAAGCTAACTCTGAAACTCAATGTGACTCAAAAATATCGACATATTTTTGTAAATCATCTGGGATTCTATACCACTTCTGTGGTCCTGCGTAGAGTGTAGTAGTGAGGGTCTCTTTAATTTCCGAAAAGGGAGTGAAGACACATTTCGATGTGATTTCAAAATGCATTGTCGAATGCTGGAGAATCTACATCAGCGAAGTATTTTTCTTTTTTCATTTGTTTAAAAAACTGTATGCAGACATTTCTGTTGTTTTGGGGATGTGTATTTCGAGCCCTTTTGTTAATCTCATTTTGAATGCGCATTCGAGCCAAATTATACAAAGAACCTATGAACCAAATTATTTCATATTTGGTTAGTTATTTGATCTGTTTGGCATAACGACAACAACAAAATCACATAAAATAATAATTAATAATAAATAATAATATTTTAAACTTCTTTCCCGCCATTGCAACAGTGTAAACACCAAAACTACTTAATAATTTAACAAAAGCCACAAATAACTACAACCCACAAAAATAAAGAAAACCGCCAATAATTCAGAAAAGAAAAAAATAATAAAGCATTTATTTCTTTTTGTAAAGATAACAAAAGAAAATTGTTACACACACACAAATAAGTAATCGTCGCCCCTCAAATTCCCAAATGAAAACAAAATGAAATAACCGCACAAATCTAATAAAGAGATAAGGAAAGAATAATAAATTCAAATAAACCAAAATATGTGATAAAACTAATCTTAACCAAAAACAAAAAACAAAAAAAAAAAAAAACTAAATTATATTAAATAATATAATCAATAAGTAAAAAGGCCACATTCTGTTGTAAGCAATAATTTAATAATATTTAACAATACACTATTGTGTTTATGTGTCTGACGAAAACAACAAAAACGCCTTCAATAAATGTTTAATAATCGAACGTAATCACAACCGAATCGAAAACAATCATTCAAATCAATCAATGCTCATTAAAACTTAAAACAAACAACAACAAATCGTAAATAAAGAAACACAAACTGAAAATAGCAGCGCTCACAAAAAAAGAAAAAAAAAAAAAAGAACAACAAAGGTGGTGGTGCTAAGTGTTCTAATATTCACAGTGTGTCTCAACAACTGGCGTCTGTTTGTTTTGGCTGTCGTCCTCGACCAGCACCCCCAAATTATTAAAAAGCAAATGTTTAAAAATATAAAATTATTTAAAAACTGTATAACTTAAAAATACCAGCCAATCCCAAGGCAGCCACTTCACAATCGCCATCGACAGCAACGGCAACAGCATCGTGTGTTTGCGTCTGTGCCTGTGTGAGTGCGGCTGTTGTTAATTTTGTTGTCATTGTGTTGGAGTTGTCGTCTTTGGGCTTTTGTCATTAAGAAATAAAATGCGAATGTAAACGACATTCTATGTGTGTGTGACCGTGCGACTGTGTGAGTTTTAGCCATACTGCCTTTTTCATACCACACTCCTCGAATGTATGTGCGTGTGTGCATGTACATGTGTTTACATTTATGACAGTCGGTTGAACAGCCCAAGAAATAAATATTAACAGCGACCGAAAAATACCACACACACACACACATGTGAATAACGTATAAAAGCAATAGGTCTGTAACGGGAACACTGTGCATCAACAACAGCGGAACATTATCGGCCCACCGACACCAACAGCAGAACATCAATACCGACACAGATCTGCCAACGCTTGTGCAATCTCTTCGTTGTCATCATTAGCGTCAAGGTTAAGCTTAAAAGTTTACGCTGATGATGGGATACATCATGGGGTGTGCTTGTTTCAAAGGTATGTTTTGATTTGCTCTCCTTGTTCTCGGTTACTCCCCCTCTCCTTATGTGAGTTACTCCGAGACCAATTGATACATCTCCACAAACATCGATTAGAATGCGATTTAAACCAAAACATTTCGGTCCTAAATAATCAGTAGATCATTTGTAAGATATTTTAGACAAATACAATTTCAGTATGAAGAATTTCGCTGCAGATGCCAAATGTATGTTATACATCGCGGTGTTGTTAAGTCCACCGATACATGAGTTTGGGAGTTATCACCCAGTTTTGCAAACATTAAAAAAAATTGCCTACAAAATCTGCTAAACAATATAAAATAATTTTGAAATTCCCAATCGATGTTTACATTTTCTCCACATTCAGTTTTGTGGAGTTAGATCAATTGACCTCAGATTAGCTCACAATATACTCTTGTGTCAACCAAAGCAAAATAAATAGAAGAAATTCCGAAAATAAATTCTGTATAAATTTGGGATTGCGCTAAAAATAAGAAAACAAAATTTAAAAAGGATTGCAAATTCCGTGGCTTTTGAAATAATAAAACAGTGGGGACGGATATTTAATGGGTCATTTAAAAAAAAACTATTGCCTACTTCTGGGCAAATATTCGTTCATTTAATGGTTTGTACTGTAACTAAAAGTTTCGAAGAATCCCAAGAAAATTTTGCAATAACATTTTAACCACCGCATCGATGATGATACAACGATTTGGTCCTTGAACGAACGTTCTTCTCGACCAATTCCAGCAAACCATTTGAGCAGGGTGGAATGTCTGGGCTTCTTATCACCTAAGGTAGAATATCGTTTTTGGGCTTGATCTACCAACTTTGTGTGATATGGAAAAAGTACCCTATCGAATCATCACAGCCATTTCCCGCCTATTCCGCCATGGAGTTTTAAGGAAAATAGATACCAAAAAAAACTGGACCAGAACTTATAAGTGAAATGCAAATTTAAGAAATATTGTCATTTTTGTTATAATAATGCGTCAAATGCTAACAAAAAAAAACCTTATCTGGTAAACATTTAATAAGGAAGACATATTATATTTGTCCATCCAACCGATTGTAGATATTTTTGTGGATTAAGTTGCTCTATAGGCCCACAAATGATCTTAATCCGTCTCGAATGATATATTTTCTTATCAATTATCCAAACTGAACGAATGGATACAGGACTGTGAAGAATAACTTCTTTGCATAATATTTCATAAACTAAAGGTTTTCCTTTTCGAAATCCACAGATAAACCAGACAACAGACGAATCCATACTTCTTTTGTCATTGTTAGACGACTCGGTTCTTTAAATTTAATTAGCGGACAACAGTCGCATCATTTAAAATCTATAAGGATTTGAGGAAGAATTTATTTGCTGATAACTGTTGATGTACATCGGTTCTGGATTTAGTTTGTTCAAGACTTCTGTCTATGTATCTGTTCCTTACAATTTTTAACCAACAATATGTGTGTGTGTGTTTTTTTCTAAATTCTTCAAGAGTTAAAGGTTTATCTGCATAAATGCGGTCTTTCGCGTAATGGTGTCAAATAACATGATCTTGAGGGCCAGTTGATGTCGACACGACGAGAAATTACGCGGCCAGGAAATGTATCTTGCAATATGTCTCCATATTCGCTCGAGTGGTGTGGCATGTGGCACCGTCTTGTTGAAACCACATATTCTCCAAGTCGTATTCTTCAATAACAGGCAACAAAAGTGGGCCTGAATTGACGGTGACAGTCATTTTAGAAGTAGTAACGTCCCATCACACCTTCGGACCAAAGAGCGCACCAAACAGTGACTTTTTGTGGATGTAATGGCGTCTCTTCAATTACTTGAGGTTTCTCAAATTCGACTATTTTGTTTATTAACATATCCACCGAATGAGATATGTGCTTCATAACCATAAACCATAATCTCCTCTTCTTAAAACACGATATGTGGCTGTGTCAGAATCACCATTTTTGTAGTAGGTTTTAATAATTTTTACGCGTTGTGTGATAGTTAGGCGATCTATTTCCGTTAATGTCAGACTTCTAAAAGAAAAGAAAAACAATTGGTTTAACAACTAACTTTGACAGATGTCTAATTCCGGCCCTATACTTATGAAACCACAAAATGGATAACCCTATACAACTTCAACTGTTTCTCATTCACCCACTACTACTTAACACAAATGGGGTTTAAATAAATCAAAACCATCCTTTTTTTCCTGTTTTTACATCGATAAAATCTTAAAAATAGGCCAGCATGTAGTCTGCATTTTCTTCAACTCACTGCAGCCACTTATCGCTGCAGATCATCTGTTCCGTTCCGTTCTGTTCAGTTTATTTTATTTTAGTTTCGTTGAGCTGAGATCTTTTTATGACTTTGCTGTGGTTTGTTAACTAAACAATTTATTTGAATCTCTTCACAAATTTTTTATTCTGTGCTGTGCTAGTCTGGGCTGTGGTCGCCCGCACCTCGCTGCCATTCATATGCTGGGCGGCAGGTGGCAGCACGGGGGAAGAGGCAGATGGCTGTAAGGACTGCCGTGTTGGGTATTTTACAACTTAAGACCCAATTTTTCCGTGCTCAATTTGTGTTCATTGTTGTTGTTTCTATATTATGTATGTATGTACTCGAAAGTTGTTTATACACACACATACCTTTGGTTCTCATTGTTGTACTTGGCCAGTGTATATGTGTGGTATTTCTTTTTTTTTTTTTTTATTATACCTTTGAGTGGGATTTGTGAAAATATTGCGTTGAAAAGAATATAATATGTATAGTTTTAGTTTAAATTTAAAAACGTATCTCAACGTCTACGTGTGTGTACGTGGCGCAAGTAGACGATGAAGCCGACCTCGCTACTTGTAATAGCTGAACCTTAGGATACCTTCAGGAGTTGTCAAAATTGTTATGAAGTATTTGTTTAAATTTTAACGATGATGATGGTTTGTTATTTTGTTTGAAATGCTATAAAAGATGCGGATTTAAGTTCTTCTTAGGGGTGTCGGTCTGTAGTGGTGTGTTGGTTTTTAGTGAATTCAAATGGAGCATACTTTGGGGCTTTCAACAGAATGTCGAAAACATTTGACTGGGAATGACATGCATAATTTTTGGTAACGTTAAAGTTATGCCATTGAGGGCTTGTTATTTTCTTTCTTGCTAAATGACAGTGTTTTTATTGCAAGTTGACGACAATGTAGCTGATGAATGTGAGGTTTTTCATAAATTTATTCAAATTACTCTGGTTAGGGATTTCAGTAAAATGTGAACACAGTTTATGTGTTTTAGGGGTAAAAAAAAACACATTTTGTGGGCAATTACACTCGCACATATACTTGGACAAGTTTTCAGGATGGATTTTGAAGGAATTCCCGTTTTAGGCAGCACTGTAATGAGTGGCAAGTACTTGTTGGGTCATCTAAAACTCTCAGTCCCTCCCTGCTTATATGCTTTTGATTACTCTCTGAGATGATTTACTTACAAAAACATCCACACACAGATATTTTGCACAACATCCTACTGAGAAGCAAACAGGAAACTTCTTGAGCTGAATAATTTGTATACTCACCGAAATAAATGTCCACTTTTCGTGAAGTATATAAATGCCTGTTGAAAGCCCGTTAAACGTCCCAATGAGCTGAGGGAAGCTGATGAAATGTGTGCCTTAAAATGGGTTAGCCCATATTTAATGTTTTATTATGCAAGAACTAAATGGATTTTCTGTTCAAAAAAATTAATTTTCTTATTCAGGATTAGAATGATTTTTTATATAATCCAAAGTGCAGGTAAGGCGTTATTAATTTATTTTAGTTTTATTGAGCATTTTTGTCTGGGCTAAAGACTCCCGAACCATTTGAAACGTAAATCAACCATTGGATGATGTTTACGATATCTGGTAATCATAGGATCCATTAGATAATACTTATGATTATTGCACAGATTTAAGCTCAAGCTCTTGCGCAAGCCCGAATCGCTAGAAGTATTAACTTAGATTAGCCAATTCGCGGGTGTAGTCACTCAGTAGTAAAAATGGTTTACCTTGACGCTTAGGGGTTATTCGTGCCGATTCGAGGATGCTTTAGGCGAGGGAGCAGTATTGAAACGGTTGGAACGGAAAACCATTTCTCCGTGTAACAGTTACGGATTAAATCTCAACATCTTGCTTTATTTTACTTTGCCCATTGCACACGAGTTTGTGTGTCTGCCAAGCACCAGTAAATATCCCGCGCATCTTCCTACTCTGTGTCGACATAACAAACCGTTGCCTACGTTAAGGCGTTTATCTCCTGCAGAGGTCATTGTATACGTTGTATGCAAATGTAATGTAGCATGCTTCAAGGATTTAAAGAGATTGTGGTATTGAATCTCAGATATTCACTTCACTCACTCACACACACAAACACTCAGTTAAACTTTTCACCCATATTTCCGTTTTAATTAAACCTATGGTTTGCATGGCAAAAATACTCACCTTTATCGGGTGCAGCAAAGGGATATTTTCATGGCAAGTGGTGCAAATACTTTTGGACAAGTTTAAATTATTTTTGGAATTCCTTGGCATACAAGTAGTGAAACTATAAACTCTACTTTGGTGTAACTTTGGGGCAATGTTTACAACGATAAATTCTTTGGACATCGCACAGCAAAATTAAAAGAATCTTCAACGTTATTGTCGTACATAAAATAATTCACAGGGAATTTTTTAAACTCCCAACATAGTTGTGGCTGTGAGTGTAATAGGGGTCTAAGGCAAGCCAGCTTTTATCGCCTGCTTAATTGTAACGCAATCGCCAAAGTAGCGATTTTGGCAGTTGACACAAACTAGACAGCATTCGGAGAGTGCTCTGAAAAACTGTCAATACAAAAGCTGGAACCATATGACAAATATAATTATAACTGAAGTATATGCACGCTTAATATTCGTCGGTAGTTTTGAATGTATTTTCTTCTTATTCTGTATTAGTTGACAATAAATGGTATCGTTGTGCACTTGGCACCTGGGTATTTTGTGTGCTGCCAAGGCCGTGCCAACTGAAGCGATCATTGCCAATGCCTACTATTGTCACATATAGTCGTGATGTCGGATATTTGTAATAGTTTATTAATAACTTTTGTTGAAACTCCGTTATCCAAGTAATTTATTTTCTTTTGTAGTTTCTATATGATCGTAATCCGGACTTATTTCCTTCAAGTAATATGAGAAAAAAAACATTAATATTTTTGTACAGCTTCTATCCACATTTGTCCACTGTGCGCCTTTTTGTGTTTTTCTATACCTAGTCCCGTTATATTCGAATTCTTTTGTCATAAGTGAGATTTTAACGGCAGCGGCCTTGAAAGAATCGCATTTTGTTTAATTTGTAGTTGAAAAAGTGAAAAAGTTATTACAGTTTCTAGTGCCATATTAACAAAAATCCAGAGAGCTAGGAAATAAGAAAAATACCTAAAAATCTGGAAGATGAAATCGTTCGACTTGGCGAAAATGGCGATTCATGTCGTAGTATGGGGAAAAAACTAAATTTGTGCCATCGTACTATCAGCCTAGTCAGAAAACGGCGAAATGTGGTAATGGCTGCTAATAAGGGAGGTAGGCCAAGATTGCTCTCTGATGGAGATGCTCGTTTGCTGGCACGAAATCTGGTAACTAAGTACGCCAGAACACCAAAAGCGGCTGCAGAATCTCTGGGTAAAACGGTATCTGATCGTACAGTATGGAGAGCATTACACCGAATTGACTTGTTTCTGCTGTAATTGACTTGTTTCTGCTCTCGGAGAAGAATGTAAGGGCTCGATTACAATTCTGTAAAAGACATAAAAGATGGACTATAGATGACTGAAAACGGGTAATTTGGTCTGATGAAACCCAAATTAATAGGTTTCATTCAGATGATATACAATACAGTTGGAAAAGTCTCAATGATCCCAATCAGAGGCAACATGTCAAGCAAACGATCAAACATGGTGGTGGGGATGTTTCACATGGTGGGGCATTGTCTCTTTGGTTAAAATCGACGGAATTATGAATAATGAATACTATTTAAGTATTTTGAAAAAAAAAAATTTACCGATTTTATCGATATATGCGCCTACTAGATAACATTTCAGCAAGATGGAGATCCCAAGCACACAGCTAAAATTGTGCAAAGGTGGCTTGTTGAACACAAATTTAAAACACCGACTTAAACTCAATCGTGAATTTATGGGCAATTGTAAAAAGAAGACTGTCTCAATACGATCGAGCTCCAACTAATTTATACGAACTTTGGTCACGAACTTCTATGGAATGGGCAAATATTCCACCGCAGACTATTGAAAATCTCGTGGAAAACATGCCTAAGCGTATAAAATGCTTCATGGAGAATAAAGAATAAATATTAAAATAAACAATTTTTCGAAAATTGCCAAAATGGACAAATCTGGATAAATGCAGTTACATCTTGCCATTCACTTATTTAAATACGATTGTTGAAATTATGTACTGTTTTTTTTTTTAAATATTTTTATTTTCTCTATTTAAAAAAAAGGTTATATTTAATTTTGTAAAAATTTCCATTCGTATTTCCGCTTTTGACCACTACTGTATATCCGCTTCCGACACTCACACTCTCACTGAAATCAATTCTTGTTTCCAAAAAACACAACAATTTTCAATTTTTGATATATTTTATTAACACATTCTATAGAAATTGCCACTAGAACTTCCTTTGCGACATTCTTGCGGCTGATTGCCTCGGGCTAACATAACAGCAACAACAACAATTTCAGTGAGAAGAATTTTCATCGCATCCAGGGGGGAAAATGAAATAAGTGCACTGTAATTGATTGCAATGTGTTGCTGCTAAACTTTCACCCCGCTGTCTTGCCGTTTTGAGATCGGACAGATGATGAATGTTCTCAAGAAGATGAAAGTGATAAATTAATCCTTATATTCTATGAATTAAAATGGAGATTTTTGATAAATGAGTTTCGATTAAAAGCACTTGCCTGTCTGAAGTCGGATTTTACATTTAATCAAAATGTTACTTCAGTTGAGAGCAGTTAGGTTGAAAAACAGGGAACATTTTGCTATAAAACTTTGCTTATAAAGCGTCGCAGATATTCTTTGGTAATTTTGCAAGAGAATACGTAAAATAATAAATAACAGATTGGAGATAAATAACTCCTTATCAAAAATGGTGACTGATGGTTCAAGCAACGTAATTTACAAAGTTCAGTTGGTACTTTGTTTCTCCGAAGTCACAACAAATAATTATGGAATAAAATAAATAGAGTACAGTCTTTCGTAAGTGAAATTCACCCATGTCCAATAGAGTCGAAACTGCACTTGGGATAGCAATGGAAACGACCTAAAAATACAGATTTTTTTACTTAAGACGCATCTTATAATGTTTGTACTATCAATATTAATCATACGCTTCGATGTAATGTACAGGGTCCGCCAAATAACTTTGGATACTGGATATTTTCTCAAATTTCTTTTTTTATTTGAAAGTACAATCCTTCCTGTTAATGGAATGGAAAATAATTTCATTCAAATGGCTGCCTCGGCTGGCCATGCAGTAGCCTAACGACATCAGCTCTGCGGCTGATAATGCGATCTTCAAAAACAGGGCGCAAAACATAGAGTGCAGCTTCGGCTGTGTGGCACGTAGCGCCGTCCTGTTGAAACCAAATGTTGCCAATGTCCTCCTCTTCAATTTTTTTAAACAAAAATTCGTTCAACATGACCCGATAATGAAAATAACGAAAACGAAATAAGAACTAGTTGCAAAAAAAAACGTTAGATGGCGGACCCTTCAGATGATTTTTTTTCTCAATCATTTGTTATTGTAAGTTCCTGTTAAGGCAACTCACGATCAAAATGGGAGGTCTCCTGTGTATCGATGGCATAAAAATTCGAAATATCGGCTCAACTTTAGTTTAGCAACATAGCTTAGATGTTGTTCAAATTCATAGCAAAAAAAAGAATTGTTTTTTTGTTGGAAGCCCATAGTTCCCGAGTTATGGCCTTTCAAATCTGGACAAAATGGGTGTCGTTGGAAAGCTTTAACAAAAACCGAGCTATGCAATACACCAATACCTCACTTTGCATCGTGGTGAATTATGATGTCCTATAGCAAACCATGTACAAATTTAAAAAACCTTTGTTATGAAAATTGTATGAAACTATTTGGAAGCTCCTCTCGCGATCTGTGTGTAATCTACAGTCATCACCAAACCACAGATTCCAATCTGACCCAATTACAAGCCACTACCAGTTTAAGCTCTGACTCACGGCTCATCGGAAACATCCGTTACTGGCCTTATATGTATGTCCAAAGTAAAGAGAATAACAACTGGTGAATGTTATTTCATACCGTGTCCGCCATGCCCCATAAAACAGCGTGGTTAACTCTGAAATACAGTTTCTGACAAAATCACGAGACAGTTGTTATTTGATCAACTAATTTCATAAAACATATGAAACGTTTCAAAGAAAACTATTTACTTTTTCTGAAAAAAAAAAATACATGAGCATGTCCCACATTTTTCATACCACTGCCGTATGTAGAAATATTCATAAACGCCATGGCAGTTAGTAGACATTGTATTAGCATGACGTGTTGTTCATGTGTAGTATTTGCATGAAATATCATGCACATTTCTAGCCATGCACAGTCATACATACATGTCTTTCAGTGGCTCTGTGTGTGTCTATTTTATATGAGTATGTCTGTATGTGAGAGGGATGGTGTTTGGAAATGTTGGAGAAAATTCCTCCAAATGCATTTGCATGCACGCTGTAGTTGTGGTTTTTCTCTTCATTCGTTTTTTGTTTTTAGTTTCATATTTGTCGTTGTTGTTTTTGTTATCTAAAGCAACGTCATTAATTTTCTTCATACACACACACACACACCCAGAGAGAGAGGGTGATGTAGAGAGATATAGAGATGCACTCACACTTGCACACATTTCTTTCCAGTTGCTGTTAAAAGCTTTTTCATATCATTATCGTCCGTTTCATGGCATTGCCTTTGTTGCTGCAGTTGTTGTTCTACAATTTCTGGCTGTCTAAGGATAATTTATGGCTGGTACATGTAAGCGTGACTCTGTATGAGTGTGTGTGTGTGCGTTTATAATTTTGCGGTACTTTTAAAGTTACCCAAAGGAATCCAAACGTACGCAGGCTTACCAATACAGATACGTTTCCGTTCACAGAGGACGATGGCAACAACGTCATTTATCGCTAAATACTCTTTATATTTCGCATTCGGTTTGTTGTTAAGAAAAATAGAAACAAAAGGATAATGAAAATGAAAATCACACAGGCGCACTGTGTCCCTTCGACTCTGACAATATTTCGGTGTATTTAATCTAAAGAGAGCAAGCAGAGCTCTTTCACGGGTGGTGGTACTCTTAGTTGCTATAAATTGTGCCGTTTCTTTCTCGTTAGCGCTCTCTTAATACCGGAAAATATTCGTTATTATATCTTTCAATGCTTATCGTTCGTTATTTATTCGCCCTTTTGTCCATTTGTTTGTGTCTGTTTATTTCCATATCTGTCATCTCTTTCACCACTTTTTTCCTACCTTTGTTGGTTTACTAACTTTGTCATGTGTGTGTGTGTGTGCACGCGCGATTTCAACTGTGGCTTAATTTTCCGTAATATTTCCTGTTCCGGATGTCTATGATTTCGTCTTCGCTTTCTCTCAATGTTCTTTTGCATTTCTTCTACTTTTTCGCATTCGTTTCATTTCGATTGTTAACTTAAGGTAAATGTGCGTTTCTCTGTGTGCCGCATTGGGGATGGCTGTACGAAAGTGAGTAGGTGAGTCGGTGTGTCGGTGTGTGTGTGAGAGAGAGTTTCCCTTACATAGTGTTTGTTGTTGCTATGGCATTTTTCCAGTTAAGATGTCAAGTATGAAATGCATGTTTGTATGTGCGTGTGTGTGACAATGTGTTTTGAATGCTGTTGCTTGTTTTTTCTACCTCAACTTCCGTTTATTAAACAAATGCAAGTTGGATTTTTGTTGTTGTTATTGCATTTATCGGTTTATGTCTATGTATGTATGTTTATGTCTTGTGTTTTGCGGTTTTATTCATCACTTGACACTTTTCGTTGCAACTCATTAGAGTTGTTTTGTTGTCATGTTGTGTCGTCGTCTCTGTCAGCAATTGTATCCTTTGGTGGGAGATCGCGGTGTTCGGTGTGGGCCACACGATTATTATTATGCAAATCTCTTTGCAGACTTACGATTTTGTTGAACTTTTGATTGTGTTTTGTAAATTGTAATTTAGCAACTTTGTAATTCTGGCGCTCGTGTCAGTCTTTGTTAAATGTTGTTGTGCAAATGTTTCCCTATTTCATCACTTTGACACGTATTATTTTTTGGAAATTGTGTCTTTTCACTAGTCAAACGAACACATGTCACTAAAGCACACTTTTTTTCTTTAAAAAATATAATATTTCCAATATTTTTGAAATTATTTTGAGTGTTTGTGAAACTGCTTGATTGCTTCAGAGTCTTAAAAGGAATAATGCCAAATGACCAAACAACTTCAACCGCTAACACAATGCATTGCATTTATAGGGGGCATCCACTGAGTGTTGGCCATCAAAAAAAAAAAAAAAAATTATGGAATTTTCGATAACGTGAATGTGTCGGGTAAACTACATGACTTTTGGAACAGAACAATGGTCCTATGCCTAATGCTGACCCTGCAAAATTACCAATATCCATTCCAAAGTTTAAAAATTCTTACATAGACTCACTGCATACAATTCATCGATTTACTTGGTAGTAATTTCCTCACATTGTTCAAAATCCGTTTCCTAGAGAAGTTTTGCAAGCAATTTTTCACCACAATCATGAAAGTGTAATCAATTAATTTTCATTGAATTGATTTAACCTTCGTAAACATGCAGCAATCTGGATCTGTTACATCACACATAGTTACATAAATGTCTATACTCTCGGGTTTTTTTAATTTATTCTTAAACACATAATTTTTCAAACCTTTGCTATACGTCCGCCATTACGGGGTTACCCATTCGTTACTGCCATCTCCAGTATTTACTGTAGTTAGCCAACCATAAATTGTTTCACTTTCGAAATACTCTCACGTGCATTCGACGACCATTACTGAGGCCTGAATTACTTACTTAGTTCCTTTAACATTCCATGAAGGAACAGACGGGGGAACTTCTCTCGAATTAGTGAGCTGTGCGCAATATAATTGTGTATGCTCACTGACCGGGACCTACTGTTTAAAGCCGGCCCCGAACAGCTAATGCTTTTCTAGAGAAGTTTTACATGGCTTAGAGATTTCTCTCTTACTCGTCAAGTCGTCAGCATTTACGGGGTCTTACCAGGCTTCGAATCTGGCTTCTGCTGCACGGCTGAATTACTATCCTCATCAAACTATTGACTTGTTTACGTTTTATAAAATGACAGAAACATGCATTAATGGAATTGTCGTGACTAATAAACGCCACCAAATCATTGTGAATATCGAAGAACAAACTAAAATCTATTAGACTGAAAGATAGTTCAGAAAATGTTTCGATCTGTCAACCCAGATCAACCATGGAATCTGAATACATACGAGTACCAATAAGTAATTGCCAGTACATCATAAGATCTCTGTTCCTATTTACCGGCACACCTTTGAACAAAACGAAATGTGTGCTCATTGGAATGGTTTTCTTCTATACATAAATATTTATAATAAATGCAGATGTTGTTCAAAAAACCAAAACAAAAAATTATATTGTTTTATAAACACATTCAAAGATATTAGTTCGATCGTAAATCCACGGGGGCGTATTGTACACGATGTGGAAACGCATTTCTGACAGCGTTTCACAAACATGAAATTATGTTTACTAAAAAATTATTGAAATTGAAATTGACATACAAGACTACCGACCGTGTGAGTCATAATCAGGCCTACATCCTTCTAGAGCGAATCGTTTGGTATCCCACGATTGGTAGTCTGACACTAAGCCTACTCGGGCTAGGGCTAGTCTTTGCAAGCTAATCACACCAAATTTCCGTTTTTAGAATCTGGTTTGCTTTTTACTTAGGTTGGCTCTACCACCTGTTGTTGGTCTTTGATTTCCAATATCTTCGGTCTTGTTGGTTGGCTTCTCCATTTCGTGATACCAGGGATCTTCATGCCTTCTTCCACTAAGTCCTTCCGCCGTAGCCTCGGTCTTCCCAGTCCTTCTTCGAATGTTGGCAAATCATTTAATCTGAAATTAAATCGATTTATCTTTAATAATAACCCAAACAACTTATAGGCGAATTCTTGAATTAACCCCTGGCAAACGAAAATGTTGGATATCTAGAATAGATAGATTTCAGAATATTCGGTTGTCGTTGTCCATGGTTCTGAATTCAGCATTCAAGTCTTCGTTCGTGGTGAAGTTAAATGCACTTAAGAAGAATAATAGAACCATTCTAGAGTTTCTCAATCAATTCTGTCTGTTTCTGTCAACCCAACTCAATATCCATCAAAATAGTAAAAACTAAATTCGCCTCTATTAGCAACTGTTCGAATTTGTTGGCTTGTTCTTTATCTGGTACACAGTTGCAAATCGTTTGTAGATTTTTCGATTTTCGTTTTTCATTTGTCATTTCATTTTTAATTGTTGTACATTACAAAGGAAAAAGGAAACGTATAAAAAGGATTTTTAAAAGAAATTGCACTCAACATGACATGAATGAAGTGCCCAGGGAGCAACATACAAAATTGCCAACTGTGTGAAGTGGCAACTGTTGGCGTTGTTGTCACCGCCGTCATCGCACAACCATTTAAACAAAATTACTTTGCACGCATTTAACCTTTCCAGCGGGTGGGCAATGCGGTGCTGTCACACCATACGACCGAACCGATGGATATCGTGTTGTGTGGACAGAAATGTTCATCCGGTGACGGAATGACTTTTAGCAAAAGGTTGACATTTTGTTGAAATCGTTCCAACAAGTTGCTCGTCATGTCGTACGGTGTGAATGTGCCTTTATACTAAGGAGTGTGTGTGTGTGTGAGTTCAGCAAAGGACAACCAACCACTTAAACTATAAAGAACATTATCTGTATGCGTGTGTGTACAAGCACATGCACCCACACATATGTACATAGAACGAAGAAGACAAAGAGGAAAACCAACTAAAAGAATGTATGCCTTCAAGACTGCTTCATAATTAAACTAAACAAACAAAGGGTCTTCAGGGAAAGTAAACATGCGGAGAAAACAGACACTTTGACCTTACACATACTTTTGGTTTCACTGTGCGGCCCTTGAAGTCCTTGAAGCGAACACACGTTACAGTAACTCCAATCTCTGATTGTGTCATGGACTCGGTTGAATTCTCTCGAAAAGAGCCACACATTGGACTAACACTCCTTTGCACCAAGTCTGGTCTAACCTCAGCGGAAAAAAGTTTGCAAATTTACCAAAAAACCAATAAATGAATTACAGCTCGTTCGTAAGTTGCCCATACCGATAAACAATTTTCAAAAAACAAAAAAATGCTTGCATAAGGAATGTTTTGCCAAGAAAAACTCGGTTGGAATAAAGGGTGGTATGCAAAAGATACAACATTTCACTCTAAAGGCACTGCTCCGGTCAATCTTCGTAGGCCCACTTCCAGTTTGAATTCCATATGATAGTGTAATATCGACATCGAAGATCCGATCCATGCATGCAGAATTGCTACTAATTAAAAGTAATTGGACCGTAATTGCGTCGAAAACGATGGAGTGATAAATTGAAATAGGGGGCAATAGTCTCGAGTTGACAAATTATCTATGTTATGACGACACATGTGTTCCATGTATCTTTATCTCACCTATGTTTGGAATCACAATTAAAAGATTATTCATCGAAAGAATTAACGAACACGTGTTGTAGAAACACTCACTCTCCCCTATCGTTAAAGAAAACCCAAATGCGGAAGTCTACGATTTAGAGTCCGTTGTGTAAATTTGAAGTCATGTGAAGAGCTTTTGCCAGCTCACTTACTTTCGACCCATTCTGTATGTTTTCCTACATACGTTTCAAAAGTTCCACAGTGCGTATGAGCAACGGAGTTGTTTGCCCGTGCCGCAACCGAACCTCGGTGCGTATGAGTGATTTGTTGTTTGCACAAAAGCACATATCCATTACTTCTGTGAACACACACAGACTCGCCTACGCACATGTGACATGTCGTTAGTATGTGTATGTGTATGTGTGCGTGTGTTGCCTTAATTGTTTTAATAACACAAGGGACGTCCACTTGTAATGCAATGTAAACAACGAACCCAAAGTCGGGCGCCGTTAATCACATTTCACTTGAAAATTATGTCCACAAATTTACCCAACAGTTGTTGTGTTTACTGTGAACTTTTTTTTTTTGCTTATTCTGCTAAATTCGAAATCTTTTGATTTCTGTTCAGCTCTTCACAGTTGCATAGTCAGCCGTCTCTGTCCGCTGCTCCTCCGCCATAGACTTATTTGTCATCATAAGTTTATAGTTTTCGTTTTTCGTTCCCTTTTTTTTCTGTCGTTTATTTATGGCGTTTCAAGTGCTTTGTGCGTCATTTGCTCGTCAATTGTCAATTGTTTACAATCCGCTTTGCATGCTGCGCCCCGTCCGATCGCTGTTCATCTTCACTGGTCCTGAGTGCTCGCTCAGCCACTTGAAGTGGCCGGTCGGTGGGTCGGCTCTGTCGGTCGCTTGGTTTTTGTTTACAAATAAATGATTTCGTTTTTTGTTCGTGCTCTCGTGAAATTCTTCAATTTCAAGGTTGAACTTTTATTTGGTGTGTGTCAGTGTGTGTGTGTGTGTGTGTTTCATAGCATATGTATGTGTATATAGCAAACATTGATTAAACTTAAGTGGTTCTATTTTTTTTTACGAAACAAACTCTTAGCACTGGATCTCTGTCTGATGCAATTTTTGATATCTTTCGTTGTGCTTTATGTTTTTGTTTACATCGACATCGGACCCACACACACACGACAATTGACTTTATATAAAACTTACTTTGATCTGAACTCTATCGCTTCTGAGGTCAATGTGCGAAATCTTGGCTTACTACACTTGCACATTTACACATTTACTAACAAAATAATAGCACTATTAATAATGTGAATTTATGTCTACCTCTGCTACGATTTAGAATAATTGAAAATATCTCTCTTTTTCATTTCAGGTGAGTTTGTTAAACAGTTTTATATACGTACATATAAATTCTTAGTTATGGTAAGTTTTTTTATTTTTAAATCTGAAAACCTTGGGTCGAAATTAAGGGAGTTTCAAAAAATTTTCTGTGAAGAAATTTGAGTGTCGTTGGGAGACTTTCTATAGGCTGTCTCGATTTATCTAAAGATAGTTTCCATTTCTTGTGCCAACTACTTGATCCACATGTACAGTGTGATTTTTAGTTTTATCTTGGAAACGAAGTTGACCAATATTTAATTCGCATTACTGATACTGTCTTATCTCACAATTTTGTATAATCACAATTCAATTATACACTTATGTACGTTCCTGTTTTTCCGAATCAAAATATTTTAACAGAATGTAAATTGTGGATATAGGCGGATAATATACATAATGTTTTTTTTTTATTTTAGTTAATGAAGAAGTTGTTAGTACAGAAAATTCAAAAAATGCATTGCCCAATTGAAACTTCTAGCACACACAGAGAATACATTTCATTTTATATATAAATACATGTAGATTTCAATTATATTCGTTAAGATTCTCCAACTGATTCTATCCTGCGCCAAATGTCATAAAGTTGACATGCAGCAAACGGACATGGAATTTGGTTCAAAGACACCTAAGTTCTAAAGTGACACCTTATTTATGTTACACTTTCGGATCGTATCAAATGATATATATACGCACCTACCCCGTAGGCTGAGTCCATCAGTCCATATACATAGTTTCATCCTCTTGTTGATAAGCCTGAATCACTAAAATTTTCAGGTAGAATTGCGTGGTTTTTAATGGCTCCTGTTCGAAAAAGACAATTTTATTTTTCTTGGGAAATCTGTTCAGTACTCTGGCTACCTTTACTGTTAAAGCAATGCTAACTTAGGCAGAGCTTTCACTGTTAAACCAAAGCTCTTTTTGTCAATAACATTGCAAATGCTTTTAACTCTCAACATATTCGAATATGTTACAGACAACACACAGCTTTTGTTTAAGAGCTTTCGTCTCTATTTGTTATATTGCCTGAACTGTTATACATTAGCAGCACTGTTACAGTCAGCCAATGTTAAATGTTACTGCAAACTAACAGTTCATTTACATATAATATGTTAGCATCACATGTCGTAAATCCATTGTTGGTTGGCATACAATTCCCAGCTGACTTTGTAGAGGGTCCGTCTGCTTGTTTGGCCGTACAAACGTATTTGTGTTTGCTGATTTATTTGCTGTTGACGAACCTCTTTAAATGGAAATTTGTAACATTTTGTATTTGGAGCTGTGAATAAATGCCAATCGTCGTCGGTGGGTCATTAATCTTTTCTTTTTCTTTTTTCAATGCAGTAGAGCCAGGGCTGATTACTCCGTTATTCATACTTTAGGTCAAATCATTTATTTATTTGTCCCTGGACAACAACGTCGCAAACGACAACCCAAACGACAGAATGACAACAAAGACAACAAATAAGAAATTTAAATGATACAGCAGTTTGTGGATTTTTGATATCATCAAATCACTGATGTGAAAAATATGTTTTGTTTGCGTCTTTCTCTGGCCAGTGGAGAAACGTCAAAGGCCGTTCAGATTAGAAAAGGTCATATTTAATGATCCATATAAGAACAATATGGGGGGGGGGGGGGAGGATTGTCCTTTACTTGTAGTTTATTGTAAATGTAATGTGAAATATGAATTATACATTGTATGGACCATGTTTTGATTCTTATGGGGCCACTGGTATTCAATTACACAAACCGTATGTGCCCCTGAAAACATTTTAAATTAGAAATATTTGTGCATTCCTTGGGAGGTTTGGGAGCTGCAGCATCGAAGTCGTTCTCTGGAGAAATGCGCAATTACAAATGAACTTGTCGCCTTTTAAAGGTCGAAGGCAATTTTGAGATTATAAATTATGATAAACTCGGCTCTGATGGAAACATGTTTTATTTGAAAGAAACTATCATTTGTCCGTCAATAAGTCCATTACTACAATTAGACAACGAAAACCAATACCTTACTTCGATACTTCGATTGACGATACAACGTTTCACATAGAGATGACGCCATAGGTGCCAAAGTTTTATTTATTTTGATCAAAAACAGTTTGAAGACCTTCTTGAGAGAGATGTGCCATGTAGCAGTGGGATATTTGTTCGAAATAGCTCCAAACTATTACATCTTTGAATTATAGCACACTTTTACAGTACACCCTCTAAATGTAAACAAAAATGGCCAAATCGTTTGCAGACGCAATAGTTCGGCTGCATACTTTAGATTTCATTAATTCTGAAGGTATTCAAAGAAACTATTTTTTTCGTAGAAAATACTGGTTAGTTTGTAGAAAATACTGGTTAGTTTGTAGAAAAACAAACACACGCCCTCTCTTTCAATCTACTTAAAAATGTCTGCCTTCTATATGACCTTTGTTTCGAATGGAAATTTAGAAATTTAGTCGATCATTTTGTTGACTTCAGCCCACGGTGGCTATATTTATTCTCACACAGAATAAATATTGCAATCTACGATCTTCAATCTACGATATTGAAGAATCTCCCCATTTTCCAATTTCACTGTAACAAAATTTTAAAATTTATTTAAAAAAGTTCTCCTTCTAAAGACGATTTCCCCTGGCAATTGTCTTTGTAAAGGCTCTCCATTTGACATAACACTGTTCCTTGATTAGGCAGCATCGATCATCGTTATTCCCGCCCTCACAGTCACATCTGTGTTCCTTCACATGTTGCCCACATATTTCTCCGTAACTCATGTGGTATCATGGTATGTTTTACACATACTAACAAATAGGAGCAATTAAATAATTAACAATTTGCCACTTAATTAACTGTGAACACACACAGAATACATTTGGGACAGAAGTTATACTGGTTACTCTACAACTTGTTTGTAATCGAATTAAATTCTTGTAAATGGCTCTTTCTCCGTAAACCGAAACCGCTCTAGCACAATATCATATTCAATTGTGTAATTTCAGTTAGAGACACGTTTTTTGGTTGTGGTTGTAAAGTTTTGTTCACTGTGAAATCTGAAACTTCCTCTTCCGTATCCTGAAATTATTGTAGATTAACCGAAACTCAGACGCACATGAAATACGAAAAATACACGTGCAGGTAAGCAATTAATGTGAGAACTTCATTAGTGTTTGTGTCAGGAGGGCGTGTGTGCTTTTAAACTACAACAACAGCCACAACGCAAGTTGCTCATAATACACACACACACTTGTATATGTGCGGTGTTCCAAATGTTGCCAAATGTTGAACCATCGACACTTTTCAATGATTTGAGCTCATTTACAAAGTTTTACCACAAGTTTTGCTTTCTCATTTCCGCCCCTCGACGCGTTTGTTACTTTATGAGCACCTTGTCCTTTTGTTGGTCCAATGTCATTGCTACTCCAGCAATTGGAATTTCCTTGGACGTTGCTTCCTATGCTGGTAGCTGTGGTTTATGTTTTTTTTTTTTAGTTGATTATCGTTAGTTTTCTTTTTTGAAATTCCTAAGATTTTTTTTTTTTTTTTTTTTGGCATTCGTTTATTTGAAGTTGTGTTGGTGTATTCGTTGTGCTGTGATTCCACCCCAATGGCCTTTGGTTCATAGTTTTTTTTTTTTTTTTTTCAAAATACTAACCTTCAGTTTTTGCTGTGGTTCTTCTGTTGGGGTTGCACTATCCTTTTCTTGGTGCTTCTTTGGTTACTTGTGAACACATTTGTTCACATTTGAAATGGATTCAAACATTTTGTTTAATTTGCTCAAGGGAATTTACTACAGCGCGACTGACAAAGGGTGGGTGGGGAGTCTACGATATTAAAGTGACTAAATCAGCAATTTGGTATTATTCAGTTGAAGAATTTAAGAGGAATTCCAAGTTTGACAAAATAATTTCTTTTTATTCTTGAATTTAGTGCCGAAGTTTGTCACCCATCACTCCACTCAAGGCTGCAGAATCGACTGCCTTTGACGAAGATTTAATTACTTTTCATTTAGTCAAAATTTGTCTATTCTAATAGTAACATTGCAAATCGAAGATCGTTTTTTAGTTTTAGGTTTCTAAAAACACAATTTTTTTTTGTAGTACAACTTTTAAAAGACTGTCTGTCTTCCGTTGAAGGATTTGGATTTGGAGCCATAAAGCTTCTAAGTTGGCCCCATGTTGATTCCTATCTTATCGACCACAGTCATACTTTGAACAATTCTGTGGACACATTTCGTAAGACTTTTCAGAAAATTCTAAATACATTTTGAAACATTACAAATAAATTATGAATATGTTTCATTGATGAAACTTCCTGGGAACACTTTTAGGTTCTACTCAAAGTTCGGCTTTCTTGCTCCCCTTAAATGCCTAACACCCTAAGCACCCCCTTCCGCCTCGCGACGTATGCCTGCTTTGTACAACTCTTTTGTAAATAAAATAAAAACAACCTTCCCTCTGGGGGCAGACCTTATTAGCCTGGATCGCGTTCGTGTGCTTTAGTACAAGTTGCCACAACAAAAATGCCATTGTCCTACTCAAGCCTACGTCGAAATGTTATCAAAACACACTTGCACAGCATAGCATCGTTGCCAGCACCGTGTGTAATAACTTTAGGACTTGCGTCCTGCGGAAATGCCAGCCCTTGTTGTGGCAAATCCCAAATCACGAGTTTCCCTAATTATCACCTCATTATAATCGAAATGAAATTTAATGTTTTGTTGAGCGGTTGACAGCGTTTTTCATTATCTTCCGAAAACAAGCATTAAATATTAAACAGGACAAACCCAAAAGTAGAACTTGCCCGAACCAGGCAGCCATTATTCGAGATGAGATGAGAGCATCTTGTCAGTCCACTTTAAGCATGACGCGAATAATGGCTGGCTAATTTGTTCCCTTTGTCTAATCTTCATCATCATCATCATCATCATCTGCAGCAGCAGCAGCAGCTGTAGAGCTGCGGGAGCGGGAGCCGCAACAAAGACACCAGCTCTCCCTCTCCCATGCCCTCAGTTGTGATGACGACTACGAAGAGGACGAAACTTAATGTCCCCCCAGTGTGTGTTTTTACTTTCGCTAAAGAGGAATTTTTCATTATATACTTTTGCGATTCTCCTGTCGTGTCATGTCGTCTGTCTCTCTATCTCTGTCTGTGTGTTGCTGTGTCTGTTACACATTTCAAGGCGTTGTCCTTTACATTGTGTTCATTTCAAAGAACAACAGCGAAGCTCAAACACAAAAAGGACACATTTCCACCACCCCCTCCCCAACTCATGTGTTTAGTGCGGATGGCATTCAAACCTTCACTAACTGCACACGCACACATTCCTTTTCATGGCTCGGCCCGTGCTCGTCCACCGTCATCGTTGTCGTCGTCGTCGTCGTCATAAGAGCGGAACAATGCCATTATTGCACAAGTTATGGTCGGGTTTTTTTTCGTGTGGGTTGCATTTTCCTTGTGATTGGTGTTTTTGTTTTTGTTCTTTTTGTAACCGGTTTTGGGTTTCAAACGTAATGAAGAGTTTGTGTGTGTGTGTGTGTGTGTGTTTGTGTCGTTTGTGGTAAACTTTAAACATCAACAAAAACGAAGAACGTTTTTTGTTTCGTACGTCGATGCAGGGAAACCTCAAGAGGTTTATCAAAAGTTTCAGGAGAAACATGTAATGCTTGTGTACTTTGTTTGTTTGGTTTAGTTAAAGAATGGAAACTGTTAAATTTGTCGTGGTGTGCTTGTACATGTGTGTGTACTGTGAGTGTATGGGTTTGTTGGAAAAAAAAAATAAAAGAAAAACAAAATGTTTCTTTAAAGAACCAAAGTTGAAAAACTTTTCACTTCAACTCTTTCGCTTTTTTCATGTTCTCAAGTTGGATTATCGTCATAAAACCATATAAAGCTCATCGAAAGCGTTTACCTCCCACGCATACAAAAACGCCCTTGTCACATGGGTACGAGGGATGTCGCCAAAGTTTGGAATTGATTTTTATTTTTTTTTTGGAAATGATGTTTACAAACAATTTACTAACTTTTCAAAGAAGTTGCACGACAAGTCGCAGACAGTCTTAATCGAAGGCCTTGGATCAGACAAAAGAAGGTTACAGAGTGTAACATTTCGTGGGAAACCACATTTCTGAAACAAAAGTGTAGTGTAGTTTTTAAATCGCCGATTAAGACAACGATAGTGTGGACAGCTCTTGTGTGACAGGGTTGTAATAGTGGCACATCACAAATCAAACAGAACTTTCAAACCCGGGCATAAGTCTATTTTCCAACAATCGAGATTATCATTGGCTGAGGCCAGTGTGCCGTTGTGCTCTTCTTCAGTTGCCAGAACAAGTGTATGACTGTCTTTCTATTTCGCCTTGCCCGCTGAAATAATAATTCAGATCACAGATCTAGAAGTTATCGTGATTTTTGAGCAGTTCTTAGTCGGTGGCATTAATGAGGTGGAAAACAGTTATTTGTTGTTGATGTCCTTACCAGAATACATTCCTGTTCACACTCTCGCCACAAACCACGGCCTGCCACATTCATCTGTAATCTGGGGTATTTTGTGGGATGAGGTTTTAGAATGTCTGTGGGACGACAAAAAAAAACCAGACAAAACAAAAAAAGTCGATTAATGCTAGGTAAATAAGATGCATCTCCCATATTCCCCAGGGCAAAAAGAACGCCAAGACATAATCCACCGGTAAAAATGGTTCAACAATTAGTTGCAAATCTCAGCAGGGCGAAATTATCCCATGGCTACAGTGTATGGAAACAATTTTGTGCAAACACTTCTCCACCAAAGACACATTTGACACGAAATCCTTTCGATATTGGCCAAGCGAAATAGCAAAACTTCGTGGAGTCAGCATTGTGGCATCGGCATCCAAATACAATCAATTGGCTTACAATCCTTACATCACACAAAAGTGCATTTTGTCTCTGTACTCATCCCTTTACCTGGCACTGTACTGGTTGGAAGCGTGGGTTATGGGATAAGTATCTTTTTTTTTGTGCCGAATTCAATCAGTTTGTTGGTTATAGTATTTACAAAAGATATTGTTGAAAACGTTGACACACTTGCTGACAATTGGGTGCTTTTTTCATTGAAAATGCCCGCGCATTGAAGACGGAGTTCATGTGAATTTGTTGTTCAGTTATACCAGTTTCCTGCCTTCATTTTATTCAAATTATGAGACATTCATTTAGTCATTTCCCTTTCCGCCATTCAACGCTTCTTGACTTGTTCTATGTTCGCTTCCGATATTGTCCGCCCTACAGCTGCCAATAAACGTTAATCTTGAGCTTTGAACAATGCTAATATTTCCGCTAACCAGAATATTCATCGAGTTGTATATTAGCTCGTTATTCCACGGCGAACTTTTGTTGGGAGTAGTGAGCGAAGGGAGTTTCTTTTCTTTCACATGTATCCCACGCATACTCATCCGTACGGGCCGAGATCGATCCGCTTTCATGGCACGCACATGCAGCCTCAACAACAACACACTCACACATCCTTCAGACGAATTACTTTAATTCCGGAACATTTGCATAATTTGTATACGTGAGGGACCTCATTATGCCTCACGTTTTACCTTTCGGTTCGGTTCCCGTCTACATCCACAAATTCTCCGAAGACCTGTTCAGCATTTCCTCATCTTTGTTTTTATTCCTTTTTCATTTTCGTGATGTTTTCTTTTTTTATTCTCACCTCCATCAGTTGCTGGGGATCGATGGCAGCGTTTACCTTTGGTGTATATGTGTGTGTGTGTGTGTTGGTACATTTGTCTCTGTGTGTTTAACAAATTATAGTTTCATGTCTTTGCAAAGTATGCTAATAAAACACGTGTATTTGTACAACTTCTTTGTTTGTCCGTGCAGATGTATGTGTATGTGTGTGTTTTTTTTTCATCTACCTTTTTTGCTTTGTGGTGTGTTGCTTGGTTCTGAGGAATATTTCCATTATGAACATCCCAAAAAAGTACTTTTCGGAGCAGGAAACGTGTGTGGGCGGCCAGACTTACATGTAAGTCGCCTTGTATATCTTCCGTCCATATGTGTGCTCCTTTTTTCTTGTATTATCCTCCTTGGAGAGTAAAATATGTGCTTCATTCGTGCCGCTGCATTTGGCAAAGTCATAAATTCTGGCTAATCGATATTTTATGTAAATTTCGCATACAGACATGACATTTAGTGGGAATTTCTACATGAGGTTTCAAAATAGAGCAGAGATAAATAGTTTGAATGCCTCGATAGTTTATATTTATGCTGTGGTTTTAACAAAGGCAAATTTCCACAAAAATATGTAATACTCAAAAAATAAGCTCAGATGAAAATGTGGGGGCAAGCAATTATCAGGGCTTGCCCGAAAACCTTTTAACAACAAACTGGATATAGTGTCGATAATTGTCTATTATTGTAACGCTTAAATTAAAATAGTACTAGTGTTGAAAATGTTATCACGTACATACACATGTACTTCAATTCCTGTTGTCTCACTCAAAGGTACCAAAATTGTAGAAATGGATACGATGGCATTTTGAGATTTGATGTCAGGTTTCAATCAAATCTACCGTTTTGGAAGAACTCGACAGCCGAGTTGAGACATTCCATACAACGAATGTGACCGAAAGGTTTTCAAAATGCCATCGTATCCATTTCTAAAATTTTGGTACCTTTTCATTAAATACTTTTAATTACTCTTTTCAAATTCTCGTTGCACTTCTCACCACAGACCCATTTAATTCGTTTTCCTTAACTCGTTTGGGGAAAATACCCTCTTGTCAATGGAATAGTTTCCTCCAGTTTTGCTTTACTTATTCAGTTCAGAAGCTTTGGTGTTATTCGAATCCCATTTAAATTTCATATGAATGAACTACGCAAAAAAATATCATGCTTAATTTTGAAGTTCGGGCTTAACCAATTTAGAAACGAGTTCACTGTTGTATAACTCCCGTAAGTCAGTATTCGTAAAAGAAAAAGTAGAACTTCAAAATGGGCGATTTTCAATCGGAGAATTTCTCAAAATCTGGAAACATATAACAAGTATTCGCTGTTGGCTTTGTCTGTAGCATAAAGTGGAGTTGTGAAACACAATTAAACACACATTTCTATTTGGAGTTCGACAGACGGCAAGGTTCGCAAAACTCTGAGCAAATTATGACGCCACTCTGAATTGTGCGACACTGGCAAACAAAATGTCATAAATTCCACTAATAGAACAATACCACTTACTGCTACAGATTCAGCCCACAGCGAGTATTTTCTGTTTCCAAAACAGTGGATTCCTAGTTTTCTCGAAAATCTATAGCCCCTGATATCGCCTAACAGTAAGTTTCTGAAGACGATTTTTCAGTAACATTTCAATCCATTTCCCACAGCTTCGGAGCCCAATCATCGAATGCAAGTCGATTTGGTATTTTAGTCCATCTGATAATTTCTATACTCACTGATCAGGAGCCTGATTTTACGTGTATGTGAATATATGAAGGATGGTCCATTTGTATGGGAGGTACAATAATGGGTTTTCACTAAATTGAGAAAATCCTCCATCGATTTAAATGATCTGCACCTCATTTGTAATATTCTGTTGAAAATGGTCTCTTTTTGTCATTTTTAAATTTGTACCAAATTCGGTTTTTTCAAAAAGAACCAAAAAACACTTTTGCTTTAAATTTGTTCGTTACTTCGAAAGAATAAAAAGAGCAAACACTACAGGTCTCAAAAAATGAAACTTAGGGGTCCCAATACCAACTTGAACCAACTTTTTAGTATTTATCCAATATTTCTTTCCATCACTAACTCAAAGTATAGTTATTCCCTTTACTGATGAAAAGATGACAGTTTCCAAACACAGTTAAGGAAGAAAAAAGCAATTTTAAATTCACAACAATCATACGCCCCGAGGCACGTCGACATTCAGCAGATTTTTCCACACGAAAGGATGGAAGAAATTTAATTAAGAGAGATGGTCTCGTTGGTACTGACGGAGAAGCGGAAAGAAGGCAAAACGCATTTAAATTTTTAAAAAAAATAACCTTTATGACATTTTCCTTATCCGTCATAATTTAAAATGTGGCGAGGAAACTGAAACTGTAACTGAATATGATTCGGTCGGTATAGGGATGAATTTTAAGGTCATCCACCATCGGCAATGTTTGCGGATGTGGAAGCAGAAGTTGGTGGCGCAGTTTAACGGTTCTCGTTCTCGTTCTGGTTCTGATGATGTCGATATTTGCCGTTGGGTTCCTTTGTGATGTTGTTGGTGTGCCGGCGGTATGCAGAAAAAGAGAAAAACTGCAGTTGTAATTTAATGAATAACTAAATCAAAACCAAAGCAAACGCAAAAGAAACCACCAACGCTAAAGCCACAATCCAGTCATGAGATGTAAAAGTTTAAGCGACATAGAGTACCTTTGTTCGTCGCCTACCAAAGCAACAATGCTTTGAACGCCCCGAAAATGGATAGTCAGCAATAATAACAGACAGACAGAGAAAATAGTAATGGAATCGAATAACAAATTCAGTGTATTTGTTGGCAATTTTTTGGGCACTAAGCCAAACGGTATTCGGCAACGTTAGACTTACAAGGCATTTCGGTGGTAGTGACTTTGGTCACTTTGGTGTGGTGCAATTTTTTTTTGAAGAGCGAAAGGGAAACACACGCTATCCTTCGACCAGGAAAATCAACAACCAGCATAAGGTTATGTCTATAATTATCGTATCTGAAATTTAAATTAAAAAAGTCGTTCGCCCCGCTGGCGGCTCTCTTGGTCCTGACGGCTGTGTTTCACAAATTACATAAACGTTGTCATAGTATCCCTTGGCCAAAATATTTTTGCTTTGCAATTTTCTAAGAACGTAATGTAATTTTGTCGTGTTGTGTTAAGGTAAGATGTGATATCGTGTAGCCCACAATCGGTTTGTTTCCTTTTCAGTTAATAGAAATTTAATTAGTTGGTCCTTCTTTGTGGCAAAGAGAAAAGAGCTGATGTTATGACATTATGAAGATGTTGATGTTGTTGGCACATAATGACACCAATTGTTTGCGCTTCTTTTGTGTGTGGATAATTCTTTTGGGATTACCTAACTAGGCATGCTAACAAAGTTTACATTAGTGGGGCGTATACTTATTGACCGTATAGAAATTTTGCATTACTCATACGCTGTGGTTTCGAATGGCTGATGCACAATAAGTCGTACATCAAAAAAACGTATGAGTATGAAGTTTTATTGCAAGGTAGTTATGAAAAAAAAATTCCGAACGTAGGGATCGCGGTTTTAAATCTTTTCTTTATATCTTCTGCATTTACAGCCGAATCTTGAAGTGTGAAACATCGATGTTTTTGTCTCAAGACCAATTTATCTGTTTTTGAAGTCATTGACCTCAAGTACCCTTTTTTTTATTGAGATGTGTATTCTTTGCACCTTCTTTAGAAAAGCAAGATGTTCGTATTGGGGATATTTTCCCAAACTTTTTCCTGTTGTGGCCACAATTTCAAATAGAATTCATAGCTCCGTCCCAACGTGAGGTTAACCAAACCAAAATAAGAAATTTGTATAATTAATGTGAAATTTCATTTAATATCTCTGTGCATTGTAAGCCGTTAATTATGTCGGTTTCAATGAAATATAATTGCACTGCAGTTTGTTGTTGTGAATACCGTAAAATAATTAAAAAGTATCATCAGTTGCTTATGTAAGAGCGGTAGCTGGGCTGCTGCTGCGGCTGCCTACCGGTGTTGTTCTTTAAATCATTAAATTTAATTAAATGTCGTTAAGCTGCTTAAACGAATGTATTCTCAGTCTGTGTAATTTCTCACATCCGTTTCCGTTTCCCTGCTCTCTGTCATCATTTGTTCGTACGTTCGTTTGCTCGTTTCATTTCATTTCATATCGTTTCGTTTTGCTTTATCCATATTTACATTTATTTAACATTTATAAACTTTAATTATGCGTTGACTTACTTTGGACATTAAATGGTAGACTGGGTGACATCTACAATTTGTGTGTAGGCCTGTGTGTGGGTGTGTGCGAGAGAGAGAATGCCAACTGTGACTTGATGGCTAAGTGTCGTAGTATTTACCTGTGTGCGTAGATGGCCAGGGTGCGTGTTGGTGTCGGCCATTCAGTGGTATTCTGTGGTTCAGCTGTTGTTTAAATGTCGTTTTCTTTTCCCCCGCTTTCTCCCTCTCTCTCTCTGTCTTTGTAGTTCTTTTTTTTTATTTGTGAAGTAGCCCACTTTACGTTATTTAAAACCATTAATTCTGTTTCCGCTTGCCGTATTTTTTATTCGCTCTCTTTTTTTTTCTTGTATATCCACTTGATGTTAATCATTCAACTAACGAGGTCGGTTGGGAAGGTTCTAGTGAAATTGTAATCTGGTCTTATATTCAAACTAGTAAGTTGTAATGCGCCTATGGCGCCCGTTAATTTGCTTGAGAAAGTATTTGTTACTTAATTTGTTAATGAAAAAAAATTTTTGTTGAAAAAAAAAAATTTGTTGAAAAAAAAAAATTTTTGTTGAAAAAAAAAATTTTTGTTGAAAAAAAAAAATTTTGTTGAAAAAAAAAAATTGCTGGAAAAAAAAAATTTAGAAAAAAAAAATTTTGTAAAAAAAAAAAAAAATTGTAAAAAAAAAATTTTGGAAAAAAAAATTTTTGGTAAAAAAAATTGGGGAAAACACAATTTCTGTACAAAAAAAAAATTATTTTTTTTATTATTATTATTTATAGAATTATTATAGAATGCCTATTTAAATTCCTACGTACTGCGTGACAGAGTCAGTGAATCAGGGAATCAGTGTATCAGTGTATCAGTGAATCAGTGAATCAGTGTCGAGGGTAAATATATATATATTCAAATGTGAAAACATACGACATTCTATTGTAATCAACCTTGAGTGCTTCTGCGGACACCAGAGTTAATGAACAATTTATTCGTTATTTTCATTTGTGAGTAATTACGATGACTGTTTAAAAATTTTACTTTGACTGAATACCGACAATCTGGACAATTTTAAAATGGTAAAGAATCGTAATGTTAGAATGATCTGCCAGTTTTCAATTAAATGCCTTATGTTAACGATTGAAAGAATGGTTGAGAGGGGAAAGAAATTAGGAATATTGTTTTACTTGTACTTGACAGTCTGCTTGGAGACAATTTTCGGCCACGTAATGAATTCTCTCGGTAATATTCTGTGCGTTTCACTGGTCTAGCGTTAACAAATCAATAGGCTCTTCTCGGGAATGAGTTTTCTCAGATTAGCACCCACCAAATCGAAGTCACCAATCAAGATCGTCGTTTCTTTGGACCAGTTCAAGTAACCCCCAGGAAGATTTTAAACCAAACTTTGGGAGTTCTATTGTATCTGCGGTCGGGTATACGAGTGATGTGAACCACTCGTGCACTGCTTTGATAAGCCAAAACACTTGAGAGCTTCTCCGTGTTAATCAATTGAATTAATGTGTGGAATATTCATATTAAAAAAGAATCGAAGGGACCTTAGAGACTGAAGTTTTGTTGCCCCAACTCTTCTTGGAGTGGATTGATACAATTCAAGTTCTTGTATAACCTACATACAATTCTCATCTAGGAAATTTCATTGGCACAACTGCTCAAGGAAATCGTCTCATTTTCTGGGTACATTCGGATAGTCATATCAGATTGACGAATTGATATAAAGCAGTTAAATGATTGGTCCTTCATATTTTTTCTATGATAAAAAACGTTGCCAAAATTGGACCGACTGTCTGAGTTTACAGACTTAGGACGACCACTGAGCTATGATTTTGTAATAAAATAGCAAGTATTTCATTACATTCCCCAGTTACTGCGATCCTCGTATGAGTGCATGTGTGTACTGTTTGTGGTTCCTTTCATTATTGCATCTTATTAAACGTATTTATTTATGCCTTATCATGAACACGGCAACTTGGCAGAATCATGCTGAGCAGACTCTTCCTTTGGTTGAATTAATATGCCAACGGTGGTTGTCTTACCTCCCCCGCTGCCTGTGTTTCCGTTTTTCGTGTTTTCCACATTTCCCCCGCCAACATCGTCCAATGTCATTGGATTATTGTGGCCATGTGTGTGCCGGTCTTTGTTGATCTGATAGCTGTGTAACCTTAAATCTCTGTTGTTAACTCCATGGCTGAGGGGAATTCTATCAGCATATCACTACACACACACACACACGCATTGAAGCATGAAGTGCAGAAATCTCCATACACACACATGGAGAATAAGACACATTGTGTTCATCCACATAAATGCATAGGTCATACACATACAGAGCCATCTGCTCTATGGACTTTGCAAGCAATCGGTTTTATCGTACATTTCCATCTGAGCAAAGCTATCGTCAATGCTATCGTAATAGAGCTTTTCTAGATAGTTTCGCGAAAATAACCTTTCTCAAGTTCAGTACTTGTGGCACAGTTTGGCCGTCCTTGGTGGTGTAAGGCAGTAGCAGAAACCCACGAACATATCCTGGTTGGGATGTCCAACATGTTACATTGGTAGTTTTCTCTCGCACATCTATACAAATTCTATCGCGCACAACTCATGGATTTGCCAACACAGCGAGTGTGCACATTTCATCGTGTGTTTCGATAAATGCTCGTGGCAGTGAGCCCTCGTTCGCTGGCGAAATATTGGCCAAGTGGCCTCATACATCATGTGTTGGTGTGTGTGTATGTGTGCATACAGTTATTTATACATGTGCATGTATTTATGTTTGTGTACAATAATCAACATTTGTTTTGTGTCCTACTTGTTTACGTAAGTACGGCGGTGTGTTTGTATGTAATTCAGGTACTTACACATATTCAACCCGAACCGAGGTATGTCTTCCACTGACATTGTGGCAGAAAGAAGTCATATTTAGACACGCCGGTAAATGAACCGAAAGAGGAGGCGGAGCCGTTAACGTCTGCTCATACATGGTTTATGAAGTTCTGCATAGTAAATGTTTTTTAGGCGTGCATTTGTTATGGTTCCATCGTAAGTTCGTGCTCTTGTTGCTGTTGTTTAATTTCATTCCACATTAACATGTTTGATGATACACCCAAACTGAGACACTCACACACATGCACCGAAATTAAATATAAATTTTTTATCATCCTCACAACTGAGGAGGCATCATTTGTTCGGTGGGGGGATTTTTAATCATGTCTGTGATGTGTTTGAGATCTCGTGCACACATATGAAAGTGAATAATTGCACGTCATCTGATCTGAGAGATGACTAGCTTCTCCTCTCTCTATCTCTCTCTCACTCTCTTTGAAGATAATTTGAAATGTATTTGATAAGTTCAGAACAGGTATTAGGTTACCACAAGTGGATCCCATTCAATTGGCCTATGTGTGTGCCCTGTGTTGAAGTTGATAGGGAGACAATACAAAATAAAATAGAGGTCTGCACAAATCCATGTGTAGGTGCAACAAACTCTTCGAATAACTACTAGTTGTTACTACTCTGCTGCTAATACATTTTCCTATTTCGCTCTTGTTCGAAGATACCGAGAACGATCGCTTGGAGCATATTGCGACGAAGAAAGACGAGTTGGACTGTGCTCTATTTGTTGTTGATGGCATTCAGTGTCTAATGCAAAATAAATACTCCTAAAGCAAGTTTAAATTATAAAAAAATTATTTAAAATTATAAAAAAAAAGTATTATTAAAATTATAATTAAATTAATTTATACTTGAGTGAATGAATACACGACATACATTTTATTTCCCTTAATATTCCACGAAGGAACAGACGGGGAACTCCCCTTAAATCAGAGAGCTGTGCGCGATATAATTTGGTTACACACTGACCTCGACCTACTGTTTAAAGTCAGCTAAGAGCGGCTAGTGATTTTCTAGAGAAGTTTCACATGGCTTAGAGATTACTCTCTTACTCCTAAAGTCGTTACTATTATCGAAATGTAAACTGTGTGATGGTCTTTCCAGGCTTCGAACTAGGGTTTCACTGAGTGATAGTCGCACACGCTACCTAGACCTGATTTCGATGTGTATTTTGCACATGTGATCGGATCTTCCGTGCATAGAAGGTTATTGAAAACATTCTGAAATGGCTGAAACGAAAATCCACATAGACCAAGCTGAAATGCTTCCGAGAATATGTGCTTTACATGGTTAGTGTGGCCAATACAAATATGTGTCATATGACTTCTACAAGATGTCCAACTTTTTAACTCATTTTGGCCTCTTATCCGATTCCAACATATTTTTTTAAGGTTTTTCAAGTGCCGCCTAATATTAAGGCAAATCGACCCAATACTCGTGCCTTACGTGCACCTTTGATCACTAGTTAACCCCAAGAACACCTATTTAATATATCATCAATGCAAATTCTAGGGCACTAACTCCGGAAGTGATAGTGCCTCAATGGTTACCTACACATTTGTTTCTGTTTAATAAAAATCTGACAATTTGTCAAACCCTTCTTAGGCTTGAATTGTTTACTGAGGGCTCCTTGGTTTAGACCCATATCATTGTGCTCTCATGACTATATCCTAACTTATCGAGAGCACTTTTAGGTTATATTTGAGAAGAAGAAAAAGAGTTTTCAAAAACATGATGAGCTTCAAATTGGCACTGCCTTTTGAAATTCTTCAGTTTTCCCATAATTAAGGAATATGCAGAAGTCAGCTGTGGAATTATATAGATTCTTCTACGGCACTGTTCTTTATCCCATTTGTTGGTCATCATTAAGCTTCAGTATTTTGCAAATGCAAACATTTAATCAGTCTCTCCTGGGGATGGCTTAATGTTTGTGTTCACCTCAACACCTCAGCCACACAACTAACACAAACCCATTTAAAAGGTATTCAACTGAAAATGTTCGGTTCTGTTTGGAAAACTTTCGATTTAAAGTTGACCACAAAGAGCATAACAAACTTTTCGAGTAGAAGTTTGTTTTATCTTTCGCTTTGGCTTTGGCTTGACGCCTTCATTGGAAACCAACAAAATTCTATCTGCTTAAAAGCATTCGAAAAATAAAATATTCAAACAGCACAGAGTAAAGGGAAAGTAATGAGTTTAACAGAAATTAAAGCACACGACTAACGATACGAAAATTTAAGGATGGGGAAGAGAATTCACTGCTGTTGGAGATGTCTTATCTGCGGACTGTGGACTAGCAAATTGTTGAAATTCTATGGGCACTATGGATTTATGAATACGATTTGTCGGCATGTCGTGTTCTCATAATCCATTCGTTTCAGCTTTAAGCAACAATTCTGAATTTCTACATACGACGAAGCTTTATCTGGCGGTTATGACCAGACAAATTAAAATACAAATAGAATACCTGCTGTGAACCCATTGCGAAAGTGCGCACATTTAAATACGCAGCGTCGACAAGCAAAAAAAAAAAAAATAATACCAACAAAAAAGTAAATAAAATGAGGATTTATTATAATATGCAAAATAACGAAGGCAAGTCAGCCGCTTATGTCGTATTCGCTTAATGATTATGATGGTGCGGCGTAAATATGTACGAATGTCTGTGCATGTATGTGTGTTGGGTATACGAATGCGTCCGGGTAACTTATATGATTTACGTCACATGGAATTAATGAATAAAACCGCCCATTTGTTTGAATTTGAATCATCACCAGGAGCAGCAGCAGCAGCAGTACAGGACCGAAGCAACAACAATGCGGGAAGTTACTGCACAGACGCACTCATACGCACAGACATAAGCACTGAGGTAGATGTTAAATAAACACCAGCCAGCCTTGCCAACACATCATACAGATAGCAAAGCACGTGTTTAGTACTCACACACACACACATACACAGATTCACACTGATGCAATGTCTTGGCGACCGAACAAGCCGATTACCGATTACAGGGAGCATGTTTCGACCACAGCCACAGTCAAGTTCAAGTTAACCAAAGAAACGGATTAAACATGCACACACACACAGACACACTCACACGCCGAAGAAAAAGCAGCAACTGCAAAACTCAAGTTCAGTTTCACGAACGCACATTACACTCTAACACTAATACACGCACATGTACTCTTGCATACATTTTACTGGTGGAAAGTTGTTATGCTGAAAAGCTCTCTCCCTCATTCTCATTCTCTCAGTCGCTCTTTCTGCCACTCTCGCTCTGGGGTGTTTTTCGGTTAACATTTCCCCTTTTTCTGGGATGAGTAATACGTTTATTCGTAGCATATTCAAAGGCGCGTGATTATAATTTTGTTGTTTTTGTTTCTCTGTTCACATGTTGCTGGTGCTGTCGCTGCTTGGTTGGTTGGTTGTTGTTCCTTTTGTTGTTATATAACAACGCATCAGTCCGTCGTTAATTTTTCAAAAAAAAAAAAAAAAAAATGTTTTCAACTCTCAATGAAATGAAAATACTGGCATTTACTTTTATTTCCTTGCGAAATATTTGTAAAATATTTTCCGACTTCCTTTTGGGTAGTGCAGGCGAAATCCATAAAAGAAATGCCGCTGTAGTTGTCGCTGCCAACGACAGTCAGGGTTAAGTTGAAGGCTAATTTTCTCGTTTGTATTTATTTCTGTATCTGAATGTGTGTGTTGTAAGGATCTGTTTATTGTTTTTGCCATTTATCCTAGAATTTCGAACAATTTATGATGGTGTAATGAAGGTTGTTGGCTGCAGTTGCTGTTGCACAATTCTCATTTAAAATAAATCATCATAAACAACAAGGACAATGTCATGCCAGATATCTGTTTGTGTGTGTGTGTGAGTGTGTAAAACAGATGAGCGGCGAGGACATCCCTTTGTGCATAACATACATATGTGGACACAAACACACATATATGTATATCGTACTTATTGTTATACAATTATTCCATACGTTAATAAAACGTTCACGGCGCACATAGGACATTCACAAAATTTCCTCCACTTACATCTATCACTGGCTAAAGATTTGACTTGATTCTAGGTGAGTTAAGCTGCTTCATATTGTTGTCTGACACTCTTGTGATTTCTGATGCCGGTCCACTGGGGATTAGTCCGATCCATGTCCATTTTCTTTTACGTATTTCTAGTGCGATTGGACTGCAGTTCGCCGTCAACCAGAGGGACTCGTTGGTTACCCAATTTGGCCAGATATGAGTAGTTGACAACAGCGTCTATAGGGCATGCCCAGCGTTGGCCAACAATAGATCCCGTTTCTTGGGCCGCAGCCTGGAAAGCTATTAAGAATTATGTCAATAGTACAGAGTTCCCAAAATAACTTCTCAGGACCAATTTTTGGAACACCTAGAGCCCACTACAGACCGACTACTGGCTTATGAGTATGCGACAAGTGACGGAGTAAATCTGTCTCCTCTTCTCAACCGAACGTAACCTTACTGTGAATATCCAAAAGGAAATAAAGCTGCTCCATGTTATGGCGACCTATTCAGAATCGCTGTAGCAAAGTAACAAAATTGCAATATCTTACATGTTTAAATAGTTTTTAAGTTGTAGTATAATGTTGACATTTTATTTAAGCTGTCCTGAACTTGTATAATATTCGTATATATTTCCATTTTGCATATTCCGACAATGAACATTTCTTTTCTTTCTTATTTTAGGTAAGTTTCAATTCAACTCTCTGTACATTAAACTAAAATTAAGGTGAGTCCCAAACGTAACTCAACCAATCTGATGCGCCGTCCATTATTTATAATTGAAATGATAAGCACTTGCAATTTTATGTATGATTTTCTTAGCATTTGCAATATATAGAACCTACTCTCGGTTACAATGATTGATCCACTTAACAGCTGCTATTCTGCTTAAAAAATAAATAAATGAACCTCCTACTCGTCTCCAGTTGCGAAAAATATACAAATAAATTGTGTACTTGTTAAACGAAATCTGGGGAGGGATTTGGTTTGTGTTTTTTTTTTTTGTGCTTTCTTTCTTTTTCTAATAAAACTTTGAGCAAAACAAAAAGCAAACTTAAGTTAAATTACAATTTGTACTTGTACATAAAATGTGTTACTGTAAATAACAAATGTTGTCGGGGAAAAAAATGTACAACAATGAAAACCACAAAACCTCGCCACAAGGACGATGGTCGATGGCCAGGATGATGGTTGGCCGGTCATGCCACTACACTACAAATACCCACAACCAAGAAGAGAGGAGTCCATTAAACATTTCAAGTGCAAACTTACTCCAGTATTAAATAAAGCAATAAATAACCACAAAATAAAATGAGAAATACATAACAAAACTATGAAAGAAAAAAATCCAAAAATGTGGCATCGTGCTGTAATAGAAAAGGACTTGAGCGTAAACGTGTAGAGACAGACAGACAGATTGGTTGAGAGAGAGACAGAGAAAACTCTACTCAAGTTATTCCTGAATGTTCGTTGAGCATAAATATAATTAAAATCGAAATGAAAATAATGAAAACAGAACGGGATGTAATGACGTTTGTGAATAATTATCCTTAGAATAAGATGAATGAATGATCATAAAGTTGACGAATTTAAATTACACATACAATCGCATCCGTCTTCCGTTTTGAAGGGCAAATTCATATTTGATGAACCCAAACGGATGCTAAAAAAGAAAAACTGATGGACTAACAAGGAAATATGTTAATTAAATTAGAATGTGCACAACAATCCAAAGGTGTGGCTCAGATAAAAATATAACATTTTAATTCATTTATTTGTTAATTACCGCACAAGGCATATTTATAAATGAAATAATGGGCCAGGGAACTGCTGTCTCGCTGTTCTTAAGTATAGACTACGCAGAGCCTATGTGGGAAATCGAACCCACGACACTAATTGTCTTACTCTTGCGTTGAGAGGAAAATCAAATAGTATGTGTACCAATGATACGCCCACACTAACCTGCCGCATCAACATTGTGTGGACTTGAAAGCTGTAGTTAAATTTAAACAGAAATTCTATTACCAGCAATAGCTTAGTCTGTGTCCTCTGCATTCTTTCAGCATCATCACCGGGCGTTAAACAATTTCAATAATTTCCCAGTCAGAGTCGCCCTCATGTCAGTTCATCAAGTGACTTCGTTCATCAAATGTTTTACCATGAAAAGTATTTTTCAAATCAACGTCAAATAAACGCCCATACTCACTTTAGCACTTAAGCGGAGCAAACGACGGGGAATTTCTGTGAATGAGGACAAATTTCCGCATATGATGAAAATGTAATTGCATATCAAGTGAAAGGGCTACGAGTAAATTTATTTTATGATGGATTTCTCTGATTGCTCTTTAATAGGAGGAGATGTTTGAGAAAACGGGGAACAATATCCTTCATAATTTCGCCCCAGAATTGCAACTCTTGTCTTCTATAACTAAAAATAATGGCAACGTCCGAAATCTGACAGATTAGCACTAACGTTGACTAACGAGTCATACTACCGGACGTTGTGACCATTTACTCGTTGTCATGTCCCCAGTTGGAAAGACATCTGTCTCTAAATGTCTGTCTCATCGAAAAGTACAGATTATTCGGTTTTTTGTAACTTCCACAGTTGTGATTCTTTCATGTAACACTCCTTTTACGAAATCTTCTGAAGAAGCAAATTGTCATGGACTTATGTCCGAGAGGAATGAATGTTTATCGGTCCAATTTAATTCATAATAAAAATAAAGACACGCAGTAGTAAATATGAGACTCAAAGGAGGCCTTTTGAGAGAAGTGACCTGAGAAAGCGTATATGTACTTAGGCGGCTTTTTGAAATTCTCATTCTCATTTTTGAAACCCTTCTGAAAAGGATGACGTTTTAGGCGTTCTCAGAAGATTGTTTATTTTGTCCTTATTTTTTTTACTCATTTACCATGGAAATCCATTCGTCTTATGCCAAGACCATGTCAAATTCGAATTTGCAGGATCAGCCATCAGCTGTCTTGCCCTATTGTTTATCCGATAAATGTCATATTTATTGAGAACTCTGTCATTCTCATATCGCCATAACGATTTTTTTTTTCGCTTTCAATTTACACATACATTAAAATGAATTACCGAGGAATTAACATCAAATTGTTTATCTGTGTGTGTTGGTTGGTGACAGTATCTGTATCTGAATGTGGCACCACTTTCTTGGTTGGCACACTCCATTTGCGATTTTCTTGTTGCTGTTATTGTCGTTGAAATGAAAAACACACACACACACACACAAAGGCACCAGGTCACACCAACACACACACACTGGCATCTTAAACGTGAATGGCATTTAATATTTTTTGTATTTCCATGCCGACCTACCTCTTCTGATGGCTCACGTAGACACTAGGGTGTTGAGAAATGACAAAAACAACCAGCTCATCATACAGCTTGACTTTGGGCTTTCCATGTAAAGACATACACAGAAAAACGAATCAGACATTGATTTCTTAATTGAATTCAATGTAATGCATCCGTATATCAATTGAGTTACTTAATGCATTATTTGAGCAGTAGTCATATGACAAACATGTGGCCGAAGGGAACTGCAACCTTTACACACACAGACGAAGAGGAGAGTCAGTTCTGCAATACTCCATGTAATTCACGCCACCCTAGTATTCTGTGCATTAGTATGCGGACATACTTATATGTGTGTCTGTGTGCGGCTCAGCACAGTCATACGTTCGCTGTTGTTGTTTTCTGTTTTTGCCATTACAAAGATACTTAAGATTCATAAAATGATTCTTATTCAAGATTTTTTTTTCACGACGCTCTCTGCCTAAACACGCACACATAGCTATACTCATGCATACGCATACGCACACAATCATAAATTCATTAATGTATTATGCATACAATGATTTCTACTTTTCTACTTTTGTGCTTTTTGTTTTTGGTATTCTTCTTCGTCCTCTGCCGGCCCTGCAGTTTGTCGTTGTTGTTGGTATTTATCGTGTCTTATCTTTGTATGGCTTATTTGGATCATTACATTTTCATGTTCACAGTATCACTAATTGACACATATTTACACACACACACACACACAGAGAGATGCACGCACACATCTTCTGCCGTTGTCTGCGTGTTGGTGTCCGTGCTGTGTGCCGATGATAAGCATGTGTATGCATGTGATTTAGTCAGAAGATGTTTACACACTTTGCCATCTCACGCACACTTACACTCCCCGTCTTCGTTGCCTTTTCAGAGCAATTAGCAAACAGTGATTAATAATATAAAGTTAAACAAAACACTTCAATTAATCTCTATGGACTCTTCGGCCGTGGACTGAGATCCATTCCATAAAAATTCAATTTCTGCATAATGGCAAAGTTTTCTGTTCGCCAAATTCACCATCAAAGAAAAACGTTTCCAGGGCAAATATTGTCCAAACTTTTTCTTCGTTCCATTGTTAAGGGTGTGTTGTGGCAAATTGCAGCTGATTAGGCTGGACTGAAGTTTGAAAAGTATTTCTTATTTCTTTTGAAATCCTATTTGGTCCATGGAAGTTATGTAATATGCAAAAAGAATTTCAAGTTTCGATGATCATTTGGAGAATGTAATTTATTTTGAAATGTATCTGGTTATGTTGTACGTATCCGGTAATCGTCTTTGAAGCAGGCAAAGTGGTGCTGGTCCAATGGTGCATTCACGAACTTTAGTTGTTGTGATCTCGATAGACCTTTCGGTGGAACAGGCCATGTGCCTTCCGGCAGCCTTGTAGATTCACTTGTAGCAGCTAAAATCTACCCCTTCACCCGCCATCTCACACAAAAGTACGAACATGTGAGCTAAAACCTTACGCTTTGGTCTGTGATCTTCTGTTTTTTCAATTTGTTTTTCGAAAATCCCCTTGGAGTGTTCACGTAATTGATGAGCTTATCATTAATAACATTACCGAGAGCAAACGTATCGCAAACGCTCTTACTTGAGACTTGACCTGGTTGTATTTGTACTCACGTATAAACAAGTATATTCAACCGAAACTGAGTCTTCTCTCAGACATGACGACTAAGTTGGATGCCAGTTCTTGAACTTCTTAAGATATACAATATCATTGCGATTCTTTTGTGTACTTTTATACATACCGACATAATTGTATGTAAGAAATTCGTGGAATTTTGCGGATTATTTGATTATCATTGCGTACGCTTTCTTGCCGGCAAATTGTCCTCATCATTTGTCAATACAAATTGACTTTCAATGTTGTGCTCCCACGATGAACGTTCGTCATCAAACAAACTGAAAGAAATTGGCATTCTTCTTGGGAGATAAGTTTGCTTGTGCACCAAGGTAACTAAGCACGTTAGGGTGTACCACAAAAAACGGTAATCTGGCAAATATACAATTTGTCATATTCTCGTTATCAGCTAGCTAAGTATTCGTTACACCCTAACGTACATTATTATTAGACATTACAAATTTCAATTATTCATAAGTTTTTATGTAAATAAAATGCCGCAACATGATGACGACAGGCAGGCGGGCGGGAGGTCGGGCACTATATTTGTTATACTCAAAAACGTGTATGTGTGGGTTTCAAATCCCATAGGAAATGCGTTTTTTTCCTTTGTTGTTTCAAAGTAAAACACCCAAAATACACATACACATCTTTACATAAAAAAAACTTGGAAAGTAATTTCTCTTTTGACATTTGAAATCAACCGAAAAGACGCACACACACACACACACACACACCTACTGCCACACGATGTAAGAAGAAAGACCTGTTTGGAATCAACATGTTAATTAAGTATCTCAAGCAGAGGAAGAAGTCGAATTTATATTGTCAAGTCTTTAGTGATACCCACCATTTTCCGGTGTGGTTAATGTTCTCAAGGGTTTCTTTAACCAAAGCTTATTAAATATTTGCCAAATTCCAGGTTTTTTTTATTTTGTCGAAGGGGAAATTAAATAGAAATTTATCATTTATTTTGTAATTTGCCTCAGTTAACATATGGTTTCTAATGCAAATTTAATTAAAATCAATACATGCATACTCCCACACACACACACATACACAACACCGAACACTTACCGTATACCCACACCACACACACAAAGAAGAGAAAAGAGAGACCACACCGTTGTACGCCCACACATACGAAAAGCTTTTGGGCATCTGTGAGAGTCTGTATGTATGCGTAGCGGTGAATTATAGCACTAGCTAGACGCTGAATCGGTGTTGTCAAAACAATAGCTATGTTATAGTGTTCCCCGAAAGCCCTCATAAATATGCAACAGTTTTGTGTTTAATTTTTCACTTTTGTTTGCTTTTATGTTGAACAACAAAACGTTCAACCAAAAAAAAAAAAAAAAACAAAAGGACAGCAAAAGTTTTCAATGGCCTCAACATCGTCACTGCTGTCGTAGTCAACCCCCGCACCGACAAGGACCTTGCCAATGCCAATGCCATCGCCATGAACCAGCACCAGAACCATAACCCTGATGGAACGAACATTATGCAACAGGCATTCTTGTTCTAAGTGTACAACAGCACCAACTTCTGGAAACTCTGCATGCTCACGTTGTGCATCGCAACGACCTTCGCAACTGCACACTTGTCATCGATTGTATCCCCATAAAACATCCGCCGTTCCATCAGGCACAGCAGCATCCATCTGAGAATCAGTGACAGTGACTGTCATCAGCACAGGAAAAGCAACAGCGTCGATGCGTGCTGGTGTTGGAGAACTTTCACATCCACGGTAACGTCATTACTCGTGGTGTTGATGCTGTTGCACAGTTCATCAGTAATGCATGTTGTACATGCACATGTCATGTGTGTCCAACATGAAGGGCGGGGGTGTGGAAACATTATCAACGCCTACTTAACTTATTTACGTGATACATTTTGTTGTTTAATGTGACTGTTATCTCTCGACTTGTTTGCCCGAGATTCACACTAGATTTCAACATGGTGGTAACACGAGGTGCGGATTTCAAGTTTGGTTATTGGGGCTTTGTAAAAGAGCAACCCACCTCAGAAGTACACTATGTATTTATCTGTCACATTTTATTTATCAATTTGTTAATAAATCAACTCCATGTTTCGAACGTCCAGCGGACGTGACTAAAATCGAAAACCAGAAACTTCATAGTACTGAATAACACAGAGGTAGTTAAAATTGTAGATTTCTAATTTAGGTCTTCCATCACGAATATTATCACTCACCAAAAAAACAGGATTGTTCTAAGTCGTATCAATATTTGTGTAGTACTCTTTACAATTGAAATTAAACATTTTAATTTGCGTAACATTCTCAATAAGCATGATACAATTCTAGCGTAAGGACATGTAGTCACGCAAATGAACCTATCCAACCTTAATTTGAAACTCGTGTACCATGTCCACGGACTTTCTAATTTTGCTAAAATGGAAAATGGAAAGGGTCACTGTGCCTGATCGCTGGTAAATTTTTTGGAAATTCAGAAAACCAAATATCTAAAGAATTCTTGTATTTTGCAAGAATATAGTTTAGTGGCAAACGTCTGAATATGTTAGTGCTGTTGTTCGAAATGCTTTTTCATTTCACCACAAATTTGCATACCCTCCTCTGTATTCTTTCCATACAGGGATAAGACACCCACCAAAACGACATCCAGTCTCGTTCCACCAAATGAGAGTAAGTCTCAATTCAAAATAAACACAAACAAGATTTGCAGCTACCAGGTGCTCTCTTTTTCAAGTTCAAGTAAACTGAGCAAAAGCTCTCTACACTCTGGCAGCTTTTGAAATAGCCCGGTCGCATATACATACACTGCTTTCTCTCCCGTACAATTTCGGTGACGGCGTACGTGTATGTGTGTGTGTGGGTTTTGTTTATATTCTGGGCGACATGCGCTCCAGTGCCTGACATGTTGTTACCGCTAAAATGTCCTTGTGTGAGTTCACACTCACCGAATGGAACGAACGGGATCAAGTAATACCTCCCTTTTTCCGGAAATTTATATGTGAATGTGTGTGTGTGTGTGTGAGTGTGTTGTTGTCGGCATCTGGGTGTTGTATTTTAAGTGTGTTTGTGTGCGTTTATGAGAGTATCAAAGTAAGTCATTTGTTGTTCTGTCAGCCAAATGGCCAAAGTGTACGCATTATTGTATTCTCTTCATAATGAACAACACCATTGTTGGTAACGGTGTGATTGTGTTTACATGTATGTGTGAGCTGGTGTTTACCAATAATTTCTATCGGCATTTTCTTCTTGCCCTTGCAAGTGCTAGATGGAAAACTTGTACGGCGTCTTTTGTTTAGTTTCTGTTTGTTGTTGCCGTCTTCATTATTCTTTTAGTCATTGAGCTCCTCCAGCTCGTGACAGCTTTGATTTCATTCTTTTCTCGTTGCTTTTCCATTGTTTTTGTCCCAATGAAGAATAAACGAACAACAACAACAACACCACAACAACCACGATTTTGGCTTTTCCATTGATTGTGTTCGGAAGATGTCAAAGCCAAATGATTTCTATGTAAATTAATGAATTCGATAATTAATTAATGGCGCAGGGCCAAAAGCCAATGCTGGTGAATTAAAGTCTGTTACACTGGGATGAAATCACAATAATTGTATTGAATGAATGTTGGCCGAGATTGGGCTCTTAGGTAATGCTTTCAAAGCTAAGATTATTGAAACGGAATGATTTATTGGTATGGCAAAGTACTTGAGATGTGTGGTGGGATAAAAAGTAATTCCTGGAATATATTTTCTTTGGCGCAATTCAGAGATCCAAGGATGTTCGATGAGGATGAGGGTGTTGAGAGCATTAACAGTGGTGGGTAATTAAAAGGATTTGCTTGTGTGTGAAGGTGTGTGTGGTTTTTTAATACTGACCTTTTTTTTTAAATGGCATCATGGCAAACGAAATTGTAGTCCAGCCTTCGGGAATTACAAATGAACAAAATCACTCCAGATGATATTATTTATCCGTCGGTCGAAAATGACGTTTCCATTCTAATACATTGATTTCTTAAATGATACGTGCCTTCAGCCATAACATGATTGAGAGACATCACATGATCAGACACGGTTACGTTGCAATTATCTTATGGATAATTCATGCTCATTACGTGCCGTAGCACAGCTTTCCCCGATCGTCTGTTTTTTACTATTTGTATAATCCTGGAAATTTAAATTAGAACCAAATGAAATTATCCAGTCCGATTTACTCGCTGTGCATTTACCCCTGGCCACTGTTACAGTTTGGGCCATCTGGGCGTATGATTATGATTGATATGAAAAATATCAGTCATACGTAACGTTTTACTTGTCCACTAGGGCACTTGTCTTTTACGAGGTTGCCAGTTCTAGACTGGCCAACATGGTCCTCCACTTGAGGTACACATTCTAAAGGATACCACATATTTTTCATTAAAAGTAATAACATTTTCTGCTAAACTATGCAAAAAATCCTTGAACCGACATTTGTGCTGGATGTTTTAGGAGGATGTCGTGCATCAAAGAATTCGTCGTTGCTGTTGTTTTGACTATTTCAGTTCAGACAATGCAAAAACAAAAGGAAGAACAAAAGCCTGCAATAAAAAACCATTTAAGTTAACTCTAAACAAGGCAATTGAAGGAGAGAGTGCGGGGAAGTAGTGCACAGATACAGAGTGGTTGGCAACTAACGAAAACAAAAACAAAAACTATTTGACACTTGGCCAACATAGAGACAAAACAAACAGAAATTTCCAACAAAAATGTTTTTTTTAGTGGACTAAAAACTTGTATTTTTTTGCCGTTATATGAGCTAGAATGCGAACTATTTGCCCCATTACATGTGAACACATCTGTGTATGTGTGTGTGTGTGAGTAGTTGTCACAAAAATATTTTGTAATACAGTAAACGGAAACGTAACATTGCTTTTACAACGACAATATGGTCGGTGTGTGTGGGTATTGATGTATACACATACACACACACACATACAGAGACAAGAGAATATTTTTGCACAATAACAAAACACCCGCGCAGATCACATGCTAGCAAACTAAAAGCAACAACGAACGAAAGCCGACCTAGTACTTCTACACAAGCAGCAAGACACAACAACAGTTGTCCGTATCGGTGTTTCAGTAGGCCTGTGTGTGTGTGTGTGTATACGTTGAGAGAGGGAGAGAGAAAACGAACATACTCGCAACAGCATCAGCAGCCTCATAATCATCATCATCATCATCATCGTGATGATGACGACTGTGTTGTTGATGTTGCTGCTCCCTTAGCCATTGCTGCTGTTGCCGATGATAATTCTTCTTGTTCTTCGTTTTCTTTTACTGCTGTGGCTGTGATGTAAAAGAGCACTCAGCAGCACACAGACGCACACACATGATGTTGGCCAAAATTGTTGCCTTAACATCAGCATCACAGTTTAGTTCAGTTTGTTGGCGAAATTCAAACGTGGCAGACGCCTTTTTTCAAAGTGCGCGCGCTCTCTTCTTTTTTAGTTTTTTGTTTGAAAAGAACACATTTTTGAATAATTTCTGTTTTCGGTTCCTAAACACAACCAAGAAAACAAGATATCAAAATTTGAAAAAAGCAACAACAAAAACAACTACGACAACCATTAAACAGTGATGTGAATTGAGCGAAAAAGTCTACGAAAACATTTTGTTTTATTTTTCATTTTCTGCTTTTCAATACTTCCGACAAAACATTTGTTCTCTTGCGGCATCTTTAATTCAAAATTTTCTACAAATTTCTGTTAATAACATTGTCTTGTTCTCTATCGCTCTATCTCGCTCTACCAAAAAGAGGACAGGAAAAATTATATTTATATCAAACAGAAATATTTTTAAAAAATTTAATCGACAAAAATAAATTGTGACACATTTCTGCGTTGTTGTTCTTGTTTGCCAACGGCTGACCACTACCACCATTAGCAGCATCGGCAGCAGCGGCAGCACTCAATTCGAAATTTGTTTCGTTTGAAAATCAAACAAGTGCGGATTGCCGACCCCAAAAAAAAGGCGCTAAAATTGTGCAGATTTTTTTAAATACAATTACCAAAAAAAAAAAAAAAAAAAATACCCTTACAATAAGCTCAATAAATCTTCAAACAATTAATACAAAATCAAAAATCAATCGGAGTCGAAGTTTCCTTAATAAAGTTTCAAATAACAATTATTTCCTACGAAAAAAAAAATACAAAAAACTAAACACAAACTGAAACTGAAAGTGTGGTCGTTTTCGACAATTTTGTTGTAGGTGCGACATATTCGGTTTGCAATTGACCGTGAAGAATTTATAGAATTTATGTTCTCAAAACAAAACAAACAACCGAGAAAACACTCATATTGCTGTGGACAAGTTAATGGTATTTTCAAAAGAAGAAAAACAAAACAAAACAAAAAACACAATAAAAATATATATTTTCATGAATTAAAAGTTTATTGTTATTAACGACATATACAAATCAAATTATTACAACAACATAGACATATTAATATACTCCAAGAAAGATTTTTAATTATTGTTACAACAACAACAAGAAACCAAAATCAGAAAACTCTTTTAAATGCAAACAACTATAAACTATTGGAATATATAACGCAATTCCATAAATATATACATATATATATATATAATAAAGATAACTGTTAACTGCTTATATAAACAAAGCATATATTTTTGTTTCAAATATTTAAACAAACAAGCAAACAAAAACCGAGTACAATATATGTAAGTCGTTCAACCAGAAAGGAATATTTCTTTTCATACACTCCTGCAGCCGAACTGAGTCATCGTTATTTTTCTCGACCGTTTAATTTGATGATGTCTTTATAAAGCTTTGATATATTTACTATGGCTTTTTTGGTCATAAACAAAAACAAAAACAACAAATAAATAATATTTAATTCCGCAGCCGTTTGAGTGTATGGAAAGAAAAAATATTTGTATTTTTGGTGGAAAAGAACATTTTAATTCATAAATTTTTCTCTCAAGAGGACAGAATCGAAAACTGCACAAAACAACACAACACGGGCACGCAATAACAGAGAAATGGAAATAGTAACGGAAAATAACTAAGACATACATGTCTTGTAAATACGAATTAATTGTATTTGTCTGGTGAATGTCAGCAATCGTAGCGCGGTACAATTCATATAAATTACTTTGGTAGTTTCTATTTAGTCGCCCTTCCACAATCTGGCAACCTAAACTTTTTCGAAATATTTGTCCAGTATTGTTTTTTTAATGAAGAAAAATCCAGTCCTACGTTGTCCATGGATACATTTAATGCCGAGGGCATTGCACACAACAAAGAAGTTTCAGCGTGTATCTTTTTTGGCTTGCTGCGTACCTTTTTTGATTCTTTTGTATATTCGAGTAGGAAGCTTTGCAAAAGGGTTCGCGATGAAGAAGCATGTTAGCTTCCGAAACGGACCCGTATACCTTGTCTGCAATAGAAGCAAATACATAAGAAGAAAATCTTTAAAAAAAATATAAAACATTTCTATTTAGCAAATAAATAGAAATTATAAATGATCTCAAACCTGACTAATAGAAATATAACACGTTGAAGAGAACACCAAAGTGATCTAAAAAATATCTATAAAATCTTTTTTTATGGCCTTCAAGGTTTTCTACATTTTTAGAATCCCATGTTCGAATTCAAATAAGAATCGTATTGACCTTCTTATTAGATGTCATGTTTTTATTTCCTCGGGGTTTTTTGAGTGCTTTTTTTTGGAACGCCATTCTGGACATTTCGATTAAATTGGAAAGTAAATTGAACGAAACCATTTCTTAACCCTGGAACACTAAAGTTATTTTTGTATACGATTTATACAGATCTATATCTCACGATGTATGAACCATCAACACACGTTATAAGGGCTGTTATTAGGTTTGGTTTTTAATATGAATCATATTATGAATTTTAGTTTTTATAAAACAATTTATTAAAATCGTGTATTTATTAAAATCACGTTTGAGATCAATCTGAGATCAAAACGACTAACGCTAGTCCTGCAGGGTTAAATGTGCCCCAGTTCTGTCGCAGATCGGCTGCTCCGTTTTCAAATTGTGATAGAAAAATCTAAAATGGTTTCATAGTTTTGGTTTCGTGTTCTTTAATTCACCCCCAATGCCAGGGAATTGAATCAGGACTCTCCCAAATCCTCCATAAATCACTCTCCCCCATTCGGCAATTGAATAAATGTATGAAATTGTAGTGCCTGCTTTTAGGATTTACCGCACACAGTCATAATTCGGAGCATACATTTGCGTTTCGCACCTTATGCGGGGGCGTACCACTTTCATCAAACACGCCTTAGCCTGGCGTTTAGTTAATTTTCATGTTCTTAGCACTATTTAATGTTTTCATTACATACTTTTGGGGGACTAAATGCCTGTTTCGGCTGGGGAAGGGGAGGTGATTTTTTTTCTTCTTCTGGTATTTAATTAAAAATATATTTCTCGCAGCACTTTAGTTACAGTTACGGGTCTGGGTCTGGGTTGTGTTTCTTCCGTGCTCTTACACCAGCACCAGAAGAACATGAACAACTGCAACAACAACAACCAGTGTTTACTTAACATTTCGACTCAACAGCATAAACTTAATTTTCATTAAGATGCTTAAAGAAGAAGAAAAAAACTGAGATAAACTTTTAATTGTGTGTGTGAATGTACTTGGCTATGTGAGTGGGTGTGTGCTTATTTACTTTGAGAAATCACACACGCACACATATCACACACACACACTGCCATACGCGCACTCGCACACTCCAAGTAAAACATAATACAGGAAAACTTTCTTTTATGACTTTTATGCCATGTTTACAGTGGTTGTGTGTGTGTATGTGTGTGCTTTTAGGATGATTGTGTGAATTCGTGTTTATTACAGCCACTTTCTTCCGCCATCTGCCCCGGATCGGGCTGGTGCGTCCGACGGCCTGCTTGGTGCTTGTCGTAGTTTTCGTTTCAAAGATTTCTATGTTAACGTCGTAATTTAATTATGCCCTGTTGTCGTTTTACCCGGACTAATTGTTTGACAATACGATTTGTTCGCATTTTATTCTTTTTTCTGCATTCGTTGTTTTTTTTTTTTTTTTTTTGTTAAAAAACTTTCCGTTTGTTCTCAAAGCTATTGTTTTCCCTTTAGCAAACATTTTTTTTGTGTTCGCTTTGCTTCGAAATCTCAAGACTAGAATGGCAAGGATAATGGAGGAAGTCAGTCGTTATTCTGCTATTGCCTTTTCTTTAAAACCTTTTGTCTGTCTTCATTTGTACTGAATGTTCGCCGGCATTTAGGTAATTGGTGGGTCAATTGGCAGTAACTTTTTTTAAAAAAAAATGTATTAAACACAAAAACACGATTCAATACTTCTTCAATTGCTTTTTGGTTATTACGGGGAATCCTTCCGAATGCCCTGAATAAACGATCCTCATAGAGTTTGAGCTCTTCTGGTGTTCAGAATATTGTGTGACTCCGCCCTTCTTAACCTTTTAACCACTAAGACCGTCATTGCTAACAGCCATTTCTAATGGTTAAAGGATTTGATTTCGGTGGTTAAAGGATTAAACTCTATCTCGGTCTAGGTCATATTCTTGTCCCTCTGCAGCCCTAACTGACCGCATTGGATGTGCCAGTATAAATACCCACAGGACTCACTGTTTTCTCAATTTAATCTCGTGTGAATTTCTCAAGACATCTTTGGATCGCTGCATGAAAACCATAAGGAAATCTCACATCATCTAATCATGTAAATTCAGTTTGTTTGCACTGTTCATTTCGTGAAACTGAGTAATTACTATATGGTTCACCCTGTCCGTCTCCTCTTGTTGAAAAGCAAAGTAGGACATTTGTTTTAATTATTTCTGTGTTTACTTAAAGGCACAATAAAATCCAAATTACACACTTTTAAGACTCACGAAGTGGTGTGCTGACACATTTAAAGATTATTCCAAATCTCTAAGATTTAGAGCTCTTGGAGTTGTTGAAGTGATACGAAATACGAAATAAATTCTCCATAATTGTAATTAATTTTACTGCAAGTATTTGAAATTGACACACCGTGGCTTACTCCGTTTCGAGAGACAAGGTGAAAATAAGGAGATGCGGGATTATAAAGTTTCATGCTTGCTGTTTTCCGTTTTATCCAATATTTTAAGGGTGGGCGCAACAATCTCCAATCTCTCTGGTAATGGTCTGTGAGAACTTCAAATTCCTCTCAAATCATTGAGCATGGCATGGCGAGCACCACAAAAAGGTACCTCAACGATTAATGGCTTTTTGAGATTTCTGATTTGAATTTGTGAATTTCAAGGTTCAACTCCGTCGTAGACGTAGATTTACGTATTTTGTAAATCTCCCAGATTACGCGATCTATTTCATTGAACTTTTAATAAAGCCGCACACAGCGATTTCTCATTCAGAGAAACTACCGGGGAGATAATTGGCGGAGAATTTACTTTTTTCAGATAAAAATCCTTCAATTCTAAACAGACCGGGAGTCAAACAAAAAAGCTGCCTTATTCATTATTCTCCCGATTTGTTTATAAAAAGTGGATATTAACTCTTCCTGGGAGTTTTCATAATCGGGCTGATTGACATCATTAAATACTTGGTTATCCAACCAATCGCTTTTGAAAATTTCTCTCTCTGTGTGTCGCTTCCATTAAACACATTTCCTTTACAAAATCCCATGTTTAATAGTCTCAATACACCTTAAGATATTCGACAAACACATGCAAAGTTTATCGGCACTCCCATGTACGGCCTAAAAGTATGCTTTATGTGTTAACATTTAAACTACATCCCTGCCGCCGCTGTCGCCAGTGGGTTGCTGCTTTCCGTTCGATATATTCGCTTAATTTTGTTTTCCAATTATAAACATAATCCATCGTCAGAGTATTTGGTGTTTGTGTTGTGTTGTGTTGTGTAAGCCTTAAAGTAGACTACATTTTTTACATGAGTACGTGCCTTCCAACACTAATTTCAGCACTCACACACACAAACACGCCCATAAGCAATGAGTAATAGCAAGCATTGCCTACATTGAGGCAAGGTTACTTACATGGAAATTGTATTTCACTCACGTCTCACTGTTCTGTGGGTTTCCTTTGTAATGCTGGGTCGCTTTTGGTCGCCCACCTCTGCCTTCCTGCCTGCCTTCAAGACTTTTATTAAAATATATTTGTAAAATAATCCAAGACCTTTTTCGTCTTAAATTTTGTTTCGGAGCTTGGCTGTCTCAGTATTAATCGTATCATTAACATGTCCATCGTACATGTGGGTGTTGTGGCTGGTGCACGTGATGGCATTGTGTTCCGTTTTGGGCCACAACGCTGGAATCTGGAAACCTGTTCGTGGAAGGCACTTACGTTGTGGCTGTTACTTCGAGAGCAACTTCCGTCCTTAGCCTCTTGCCGCCGTCCTCTTGTTTTGTGTAAGTTTAAATTTAACGGAAATTCAATTTCCTGTTGGTCCGTTTCTTGGATTAGAGTCATTTTGGTTGAAAATAAAGTTACACATTTGCTGCTCCTTAATCATATTTGACTACTTTAAGGCTTTACAACATTTGTATTTAACTTACAAAGCATTTTTCCACTTACATTTTGTGAACGTTGGAACTGTTGGAGGTGGTTTCTCTTTCTGGTTTTTCTTCGGTATTTTTTGATTTTATTCACTTGGTTTACTCTACGTTTCCTTCTAAGAATTATGGACTTCCTTGTGTGCGAAAGCTGTTCACGTTTGTCCGTTTAATGTCTGCTAAAATGAGTACGAAAAACTCATAAATTATGCCACTTTGCCAAGGCACCCCGCTCCCCGGAGAAATGTTTTAAAGGTTATGCTGCTTATAAAGCCAGCTAAATTGTATACTAATAATGCCCAGATATCTTCTGTTACGGTCTGGCTGGCTGGCTACCATTTTATCTACAACATGCCAATGTCAAAGTTTTCGGAGGAAGGCGGCCGCAACACATTCTGTGTTGAGCACGGGACAGAATGCCAAGCGTGCCCCATGTGGAATTTCCGAAGTAAAAAAAAAGGTCTACATGTTTTATGAGTGGTCTTTTGTCGGAAAGATGTTCTCATAGTGTGTGCTGTTTTCCGTTGCTTGTTTTTATTTTATCTAGCATTTGCAACATTTCATTAAAAACCATTCAAAGAAAACATAAAATTCTATCACATGCCAAACAAACTGTCCCGGACTGTTTTCTGTAAGAGGTTCGTGCTGCTGTTGATGGAAACCATAACGCCGTCCGGGGGTCGGTGCCCAAATTGTTTTGTAAAAGTTTTTGAAACATTTGTGTGGGATTGTTATCGTCATAACTGGCTTACGATCGACAATCGTAAAAACAAGAATCAGATGAAAAATGATATGATGAGCACGAGGATGGTGAAACAAGCAAACACCCAAACATGTCAGTGAACTTGTCGTGCTGTACTGCGTCGCATGTCCTTTATCTGTTGGAAATGAGTTTATTAACATTGTTCTATTAAAGCAGAATCCTCGTTATGTATCGATGTGTCCTTTTCGCTGGACTGGATGTGCATTTACGCCACTAACTCAGACAAATTGTAGGTACATCAGTTGTGTGTTCTTTGGATACTGGCGACTTTATGATTATTGCGTTTTAGTTTCGTATCTTGGAAGTATTTCTTTGGGACTTGTGCGGCACAAGCCAGTTGCCGACCAAAGGCGTTTTGATCCTTCGGAACAACAAAAATCTTTCGGAAACTTTGACGGATTAAGTAGAAAATCGACTACTTTTTCCCCCGACCATTTAGATTCATGCAGTACATTTCTTAAATTTGGTGAAATATACACTCAAATGAAGAGAAACTTCCTCAGGCATCGAAATAGCCATGTTCTTTCAGGAATTTCGGTTATTGGAACTACTCCTTAAGAAAACAGCATGAAAACATGGAAATTTCATCACGAAACAAAAATTGTCGTTTGGAATCCGTCACGAATCCATTTAAAAATTCATTTTAACGATTAGCCATCAACGATTGTGCCTCAATGCGTTGGAACTGTAACGCTCAGAAAACGTAGCACACAAATGTGTTGAAAGTTTATTTAAGTTCTTCTTAGGATTTCAGAGGAGACACCTACCTCACCTAACGTTTTTCTATAGTCTCCATGACAGGCACATTCCTTGACGGTAAGGAATAATTGAAGGACTTGGAGTCTTGACAGGATTGACAGACGGACGGACAAATATTGTTCAACTGACTCAGATAGCAACTCTTTGTCGATCGGTGTAAAACACACACAGAGTAGTGAAGGGTTGAAGAGCACATACAAAAGTATTTAAAATTCCATTACGTGGTCGCATTATTTTAGAGTTTTCAAAAGTTTATTCTGTCCGTGTTGTTTGTCGCATTGCCAACAAGTCCTCTTTAGAGAAAAACCAATTGGAAATGAATCTCTTTGTGCCACGTGAAAACTCCCACTTATCTTTTTTTCCAGTTAATCCCTTAATCAAACAAAACTTGGAAAAAAAAACATTTCAATATTTAAACTGTTATTTGTATGAAAAACTTAAAAAAAAAAATAACTGAAACAGAATCAAATTTGTTGACTATTTAAAATTTGCAGTGAATGTACAAATTGAAAATAAAAAAAAAAAAATATTTTTTTTTTGCAACTGAAGTGCTTCGTGAACAAACAAACCAAAAGGAAAAACACAAAACACAATAACAACAAATTTACTCAACAACAAAAACATTAAACGCTTTCTACTGATAGTAATACAGATAAGTTAAATAAATACAAATACAAATGCAAATGAAATAAATCAATAAAATACACATTACGTGTGGTTAAACAGCATAAAATTAAGCATCCGAACGAACTAAAAACGACAAAATCAATCCTATTTAAACAGCAGCCAAAAGTACACACAACCACAGAGCTACAACATACAGTTATCGAAATTGAAATCCTGAAACGAACAAAGCAACCGAAACAAAACAACAACAACAACAGCAACAAGAAAGGTATAGAGTGGTGCAAACCGAGATAAACGAAGCTTCCATTTGAAACAACTACAAATATTGAATTATTGGAGAATAGTTACTATTTTAAAGCAGATATTTAAGAGAATTTCAAAAGCTAACCAAACCTCCGTGGACAGAGTATACGAAGAAGAAACAAAGGAGAAACTATTTTTGGGACATTTTTAAAAACCGCATAGCGCAACACAAAGTATACCTACCCATCACATATAGATTTTGCAGAGACCCTTTAGTCGACCCAATTTAAATGTTACACTATCAGAAAAACGAACAATATCCACAATTATTACCACAGCACCAACAACGTCAACAGCAGCAACAGCAACAACAGCTGCAGCAACAATTGCAACAGCAGCAACAGAAAAAAACCACACCTCCGCTTCGAGTCTATTATCGACGTTTAAATCCAAAAGACGACTCTGAACCTGGAGCCGGCAATCACGAGACCTTGTCCTCGAACATGAAAACATTAGCGCCCAATATACGACGGCGACGCCGTTGTGAGCGGCATCATTTAGAGCTGTACCATGGCACTGAACATGGCCGTGGTACCTCGTCGTCACCGACGACCGAGATACCGCCGAAATCCAAATCGGCCTCGACATCGCCCATCTCAGATTTTGGTATACCCGCACCGCCCATAACGCCACCACCGGCATTTCTGTCGGAGGGCTACAAAAGATCATCCACGCCGAGCAGAAGTGCAGCAGTTAAAAGGTCAATTGGCAAAAGAGGTAAAACTGTGCAGTTTTCTATATAAATGCTTATAATGATTTTTTGTTTTTGAATAAAAATTAAATGGACATTAATCACTGCAAAGGAGGGACAGTTAAAAATATTAGTGATTTTTTTTTTCCAAATATTTTTAATAACTTTACATCAAAAAATTATAAAAAAAAATTTAAACATTTTCTATAATTTTTTTAAAGCTTTTTTTTTATTAATTTTTTTCAAAGATGTTTTATAATTTTTTTTTTTCAAAATTTTTTTTTATAATTTTTTTCAAATATTTTTTATAATTTTTTTCAAATATTTTTTATAATTTTTTTCAAATATTTTTTATAATTTTTTTCAAATATTTTTTATAATTTTTTTAAAATTTTTTTTTATAATTTCACTGCAAGGAGGGACAGTTGAAAATATTAGTAATTTTTTTCCAAAAATTTTTAATAACATTACATCAAAAAATTATATAAAAAAAATTCAAACATCTTCTATAATTTTTTTTTTTCAAAGTTTTTTTACTATTTTTTTTCAAAGATTATTTATAATTTTTTTTTTCAAAAAAAAAAATTTGTATATTTTTTTTTAAAATTTTATTATAATTTTTTTCAACAATTTTTTTTTTAAAATTTTTTTATGTATTCCAGTTCTAAGTATTCTGACATTACCTCTGTATCAGGCGATGTCATCCTTTCTCACGGTTAACCAAAAGATTTCCTTTTCTGACATCCGAAATAAATCTTGCAATTTATTCGTCCTGTCTCAGTGAACTAAAATGAATATCAATTTAGATTCCCACAAACTCACAGTAACTTGTATAACTGCCGGCTCTAAGAGACACACAATGTCTGACAATATTTGTGACATATTCTGTTTCTCCTTCCCCACACCCAAATTGATGAATATGTAAATAAAGTAAATCATATTAAATTTACTTGTTTGTTGTTGCCTATTATCAATCACTATTCATGGCAGCTTTGTGCAGATGCGTGGGCGCAGATGTGCCCAGTAGTCGTAATGTAAAGACGTAATAACGGCAGCCCAAAAGTATGCCTTATTTTCTTGAATGTAAACAGTAAATAGACAAGTGATTTCTTTACCGAAAGTTACAGAACAAGTTTTTTGTTTTGTTGCTGAATATTTAATAGGAATTCATATTAACTTCACTGATTTTGTAATTTGTTAAATTTGTGTTTTTTTTACTCTAGTACGCCTTAAGTTATGCAACATTTTTAAAACAGAAACTCCTCTACATGTAGGAGATATGAAAGTGAAATTTACATATTGAGCGAAACATATTCTCCATACATATGTACGAGTACCTAGACAGGCATATTTGTTTATATTACAACGTTTTTTTTTTTTTTACTTTTCAAAGGACATAAAAGTATGCTATATATTTTTACATAGTTTTTGTTGTTGTTTGTTATTGAGTTCTTTGCTTTTGTAGTTTTCATACAGTAAAACAAAGCATTGGTTTTTGTTGTCTTGCTCAGAGCCTAAGGCTATGCTATTGTTGTTACAAACAATGTACTCATCTTAGATAGACGTTGTTTTTGTTGTCTGTGGCATGTGCCTTTCAATACGATATTGATATTGATTTTGTTCTGTCTTGTCCTGTGTGTGTGTATGTGTAAAGTACAATAAATCATATTAATATTTTTTGTTGGTATTCTTTTTTATCTTTTGTCAATCAATATGACATCGGTTTGACGTAACCGATACAAAATTTTTCCATTTCCGTAGATGGAGAGGAACAGCTTAAAAGTATGCAATATGTTTGCCTCGTGTTGTAGACGCATTGGTTATGTAAATGCCTAAATAGAATCTTCTGATCATATTATGCCTAAGGTTAAAATATTTGACAAATATAAAACTAAAATTTGAATTTGGACCTATTAGTGAATCTTTAAAATGCCTCAAACGTATAATAATCAAGAATTTAAAAAAAATCGTCTATCTAAATGATGACATCAAGAAATCTCTGAAAAATTCAATACTTCATGGCAGAGAAGATAATGCCGAACATCAGAAATTTCTGCTTAAATAATTTAGTAATGCCTACGGTTAGGCAAACTCTGAAAGGGACAAATTAAACATTTTAATTTTCGAATATTTCCCCAAATCCTGAACCAACTTTATAAGCCAGCGTCTCGAACATGTTACTGATTAAAATCTTCGTAGTAAAATTTTTTCTCTGGACTTGGCAAATACAAAATCTTTACGCACACCGTTCTTCGCAGCATAATAAAAAGAGAAGATTGAGAATTTTGTATAGCACAAAGTTTTCAGACCAACAAAATTCTCATTGAGATTCCACAAAGTATTTTAGAATTAAACTAAACTATTAAACTAGAACTGCAAAAGTCGAGGTAGGAATGTGGTTCAGACAGGGATGAACAACAGTAGATGGGTGTGGCAAGAGAGTATTTAGTGGGAAATCTACAGAATATTTCACTGTCGTCTGAACGAGGCGGTACCACACTGTCAAACGTTCAATTCAAAATGGTTTATCACGAATGAGAAATTAATAGAAACATTTACAGTTAATTTCAGTCTGTACCTCAGAACACTCAGCAATGAATTATTAAGGGTATTCATGATCAGTATAGAAGGAAGAAGTGGGTTGTTGAATGCAAATTTGTAGAGTGAGAATTTGTCCCAAAATATGTTTTTTTTTTAGGGGAGTCGTTGAAGGTTTTCAATTGCGTCTTACTTCGGTTTTCATAGGTTTTCTGAGTAAACTAGAGTTCTGACATATGTATGTTCAATACACGCAGAACCAAAGCCACTTTAAATAAGAGATTTACAGCTTTATCTTGAGCAGAAAAATAAAAAGTGAATATTGAATTGTGACACTATTGAAGTACATCCTCGCATGAAATCCTGGGAATTGCAATTTGTTTTCTACTGGAAATTTGGTGAAAAATATCGCATATAGCGATGAGTAATTAAGACTTAATGAAAATCCTACATAGTACCCTGAGATTGAAATCATCAGGATTGCTGCAACTCTTCCCTGCACCCTATCAACTCCTCTGTTATTATTGTGGTTCTTAACAGAGAACGGTTTGATTGGCATATTTAATGCCTTTGAATGCAATCACAAAACATATGCATATTGTTGTCAATAGACATCATTATAGTAAAGCAACTCATGATACCATTCAGAAAATGTGAGTATGACGAATTCCATGCATTGCATTGCTTGCCTTCTGCTTATCATTCATACCAATCGCAAAAGCAACGAATATAGAACGATTGGTACGAATGGTCTGCATGCATATTGAAAAAAACGTTTTTTTTTTTGACATAAATACGAAGATCAAACTTGTGAAATAAAACCAAATAAAACAATAAATGGAACATTTTGATATATTTTCGGTTAAAACAACAACAAAAACAAAAATTGGAAAATAAAGTAAAGCATTAAGTTTTGCCAAAATTTCTTCACACTGCATACTTATAAACACACCAGAGCAACGAATACTAAGCGAATGGTGCGAATGGTGCGATTGGTTCTATGAGTGTGCATAAGACAATCAACAAAAACAACGAATGATAGCAATAGCATGGCTAAAGCAACGATTGTATGAATGCGGAATAAAAACGAATAGTCTCAATCTTTTCTCTGGTTCTTAAGCCGGGAATGGGTGGGCACAATTGCGGCCTTCGCTCTTTCGGTATCCAATGCATTCATTAGAAGATGTATTGGGTCATAGTGCGTTGATATCGAATTCCTCAGAACGATTATAGAGCCATGTCAGTCTACCATATAAGTCTGCGGTCGCACTGTGTATAGAACAATGTGAGTTGTTGTTGAGAGAGAAGGCTGGCGTTGCTTCGTTCAATTGCTTTTACTGACAAGTTTTTCCATGGTATTGCACTATTTTACAGATTTTTGTATTGAATTCAGCTACATTATTTAGATCAACTAATTCTATTTAGAAAAAATGAAAGACCCTTTAAGACACTGCGTTTCGCCCAGTTCGGTGGAGCCAATTTGAAATGGTGCTTAAAGTTTAAAAACCTAAAAGGTTCCTAGGGTCCTAGGGTCCGTCATCGGAGGGTGAAATTCGGCAGGAATTACAAATCACTAATACTACCGAGTAATCTTTTTCTCTTGTGACAAGTAGTGTGCCACAGCTGGTCATCAAAGCTATGAATGTGTCCATGTTTTCATGCAACAATTTCCACAAATTTTTCTATTTCTCCATAATAATCAATATTTCGTGTTTCTCCGATGTAATGTGATACGATAACACAATAAAAGATGTATCGTCATTACTCATACGATAGCATCCGCCTTCCGCTTCATCAATTGCAACATCTCATATTTCTCCGGTTTTCCAATCAACTTGTCGATACAGACACCCACATGCCTGCACAATCCGGATATCAATCATGGGTATTAAGTTTACTAAGTAAATAGCTTTGAAATATGTATGTATGCGAGTGTGTGTGTGTGTACATAAACATGTGTATGCAGATATTTACGAGCATACCCAGGCAAATATACCTGAAGACGCATACACACACACCCACACAGGCTCATGCATGTAATGCACATGTCAGTGTATGTGGCAACTTTTCAAATGGAAACAAATTAAACAAATGCACCCATGCAGACATACAGACATAAATAAATAAATTATTTTCTATAGAAATCATTTGATTTGCCAATGTACAAATACAAACGGCTTCAAATCAATACGTGTTTGCATTTTTCATTCTTTCAATCTTTTTCCTGCACGAGTATGAAAAAAAAAAGGGAGAATCAAAGGCCGAGGCTGAATCAAATAATATTTAATATAATGAAGATATTATGCAAAACCCGACCATGGCTAGAGAGCATCTGATTGTGATTGTGGTGGCCCAGGATGATGACGCTGATGAAGCTCTCTGTTGCGGTTGCCAGCTGTTCGTATTGGTATTGTCTACACCGCATGCAGGATGGATTTCATGGGTTCATCCGTACTGAATATCACTATCGACTGCCCATAGAATATTAAATAATAAAGAAACTATTTTGTGTGTGTGTTTTAATATGTTTTTATTGTGTTGTTGTATTAAATTATGTGTATACATATGTTCTTATAAACCATCTAAGATATATGTGTATATATAAGCTCATGTTGTTACCTTACACCTACTCGTTAACATTCTCGTCGTCATCGTCGGCGTTGTCCTTATCGTCGTCACCATCTCGTCGTCGTTGTTATTCTCGGTATCATCATAAAGATTTGCTCCTTGGCACAAAAACTGAAAATATTATCTTTTTAATGATATCCTTGGGATACCAAATGGATACAATAAAACGTGAAATAAACCCTACGTTAAGCTGGACCACCAAAACAAAAAAATGGTATTTAGTTGGTTGGAACGAACGAAAAAAAAACAACACACAACATTACAAGCATTTCACTAAATATATGTGGGCCTTCAAGAAAAGGTAATCATCTCATCATTATGTAATAATGACTCTGTTTGCTACCACATTTCGAATATTCTTTGCATACGAGGCCCGCAACAATTTCAAATATTACAGAAGTGAGTGCTCAACATACGTGGGCGGATCACAAGTCGCCAGATCACATTATAACGTTTTTATACTTCACTGTGGAAGAAGATTTCCCAAAGACAAAACCCCAAGTGATAACTTGTAATTGTGTGATATTTTATGGCGGTGATAAATCACATCATGAACTGAGCATAGTTAATGGATACATTCCAATTCAGATTGTATGTACTAGATTCCATAGAAGTCATATTGGCTGTAGCCGAATATTCTCCGAATAGCCAAACAATTCTCGTTTATGCCACATTTTATGGATATGAATTAATTTTTGTTTTTGCAATCAAATGTTGCATAGTTTTGGGAATATTTCAAATGCAGGCATATTTTACTAAACACTTCGTTATTTTTTCGTTAATTATTAAAATTCTACATGAAGACAATGTAGGATAACGTCACTTTTCCGGGTAAAATGCACTTTATAAACCCATGAAACCCATATTCGAACCGAAATTTTGCAACAACTTCTATAATTATAGAACTGTTCTACCGTACAAGCCTAAAATCTGAGTGGCCCATTTGGATGTCGAGTGTAACATGTAATCCCCGTTCTTAGTCCAACGATCCTAGTGTACGATTTGTCAAAGTTCACATTCGTCTCTTCCAAAGAATTTCTCGAACGTTTGTGTACCGCATGTTAAACATTTCAGCGAAATTGGTATTTGGTTGTTAGTTCTTAGCCACTCATGTAGTTTACCACACGTCCACTCAATCACATAAGATGCATGTAGGCTCCGGATTATCGGGTACCTCTGTGGAAATGCAAAATTGGTCCGTTTCAAAGTCTTAGTTATCCTGATCCTGTTCTGACTTCATCCATTTCATGATATGAGAGAAAAACATCGTGATTTTAGAGCTTCTTGTCATCGTCCGTCACTTCTTAGGAATATTTCCCATATCATCACACGGCCCTCGTATAACGCCGTCCCTTCCATTTAATAAGAGTATTGAGTGGTCGGTAGTAAGGCACATGCTTGTGCACTCCAAGGACATCATAGATTTCAGTGTTGATACAACAAGAAAACCACGCCACGAACGGGAAATTTCATCAACATCATCATTTTATGGTCATGCGAGTATTGCCCGCCCCACTGCCAATGCCAATGCTGTGGCTGAGGCTGGTGCTGGAGCTGCTGAATATTAACCTTTCTTTAAGTTTATCACGTTGTGGCATGTTTATCCGCTTCTTAAGTATCCTGGATGGTGTACATAAATATCTGTTGGCGTATTGGTGAGCCGGTGCTTGTTGGCGTTTCTCTGTGCATATGTCGATGGTAGTTTTTATGATTGAAAATAATTGTCTATGGGAGTGTGTGTGTCTGTGTGTTTGTAGCGTTGATTGGAAATCACCTCCACACTTGCAGGTCCGCCAATACGTGTCCATCCGCAGAGCGCCTGAGTGTATGTGTGTGTGTGTTTATATTGAGGTACACGTCAATGATGGATATGACATGAAATCCTTATCCTTGTGTGTATATGTCCATCTGTAACTGATGTTCTTCCATTTCAAGCTTCATTAGACCCAATCGCCGACAAATTGTAACCTGTATCAGGTATTTACTTAGTGCTGTGGTCTCACATTTGCCAACAGACAAAAGATTAGCAATTTTCGGTTGAAATGTATCGGATTTGTGGCCAACAAATAAATACCAACATCTCTCTGTGGGTTGATCTACTTACACTGAATGCAACAATTCATTGTTTGTCCATCAAAAGCAATTTAATGGAAACGTCTTTTCTTATTGGCGAATGTTACGCCCAAGGAGGTATTAATTTTAAAGCCTCTACCTTATGATGGAGGAAAAGAAATTATATCTCAAATTTGGTGTCAACTTATGTTCGTACTTATTTTTGTAAAAAAAAAATTGCCTAAAATATGGATTTGTGTAACTGATGCGGGCTTCGTGATTCTGGTTCATATGAGATCGTTCTCAGTGAGGCAGAAATAGAAAAAACAGACTGATACAACTTTCGCCAGCTTCTTCGAGCCGTTAATCCAGGCTAAGGTGGACATTCCGGCGATCTAAATTACGTCTACAGTTGACAAATCAGGTGTAGACGACTTATTTTAAATGCAAAATTACACTGATATCTCTAAAGTAAATAGTGAATTTGAGTTGCTTTTCCATCATAATACTTTTTTAGAAACATGTACACCATGTGCAAATTTTTCGTAAAAATTATTTGTGAAACCACGGTATCTTGATTGACTCAGTTCGAAGTGATCAGCCCCATTTGTGTCATATATCTCATAATTAATTCGTTAACGATTGGATATCTTTGCGTTAGGTTCTACATTGCCTACTTTTAGGGGTGGATGTGTGCCCTGGCTTATTATAACCCTCAAAAGGCTGTTCCTTTTTGAGGTTTGCCAACTTTCCCCCCCCCCCCCCCCCCCCCTTGTCGTAACTATACACGGATTGGTATTTCCTCATACCCCAATGAAAAAAATACAGTCTTATTTAGAAAGGGTTAGATAACTTGTTAAGGTTTTCATAATGGCTAAACACTGAACAATTCTTTCCGTAAGCATTTGCAAATTATTCCGATATATGTATAACATAATAAATAATTCTCACTCGTTCAAGGGGTATTTAAATCACGGCCGACCTTTAGCTGTTGATGATGTGGTCATTTGTCAAAAATGTTTGCCTTGTGCTTTTGATCCTCAAAAGTGCTGGCATGCATCAGGGCTTCGGCAATTTGATTAAGAAATTCCCGTTTCGTTCCCTGTCAGCTGAAATACTTTTTGGATGATGGACCTTTGTAATCAGTTTATCATCGCCAAAAAGTGAGCTTTATTTAATAAATTTTTGGTATTACTTTAAATATTAATAACAAAACTTTACCTTTTGTACCCTTGTACCCTTTCGAACACTCGACAAGCAAAAGCGGAAAGAAAACTCACAAAACTTTTAATTAAACTATCGTACATTTTCGGCACATGCGGAGAATGAATGAAGGAATGGAACAGAAGACAAACAACAACAACAATACCAGCAGAGTCATCATCATCATCGTCAAGCTAAGCCTATCGATCATGCTTATAATATCTTGTCATGGCAACTTTTGCTTAAGTAAATATTAATGCCCTTACAGTTTTTTCTTTTTTTTTTTGGAGAATTTTTTTTCTTCGCACTCCCGTCCTCGTCCTAGGACGTCCCATTCTGGCTGTTCTGACATTGATAAAGTGGCTGCCAAAGCAACAGTGTGTGTATAAATCCTTCTCAAGCGAAGAATATGAACGATATTGCACACACACACACACACACAATACAAGTGGTATTACAAAGTATTAAAAATAAATTGCCAAAAAGTATGCAAGTAATATTGGGTTTAGAAATAAAAGAAATGAAACGCATTTATTGACAGTGGGCGGACAGTGTGGGAGAACGAGGGATAGAGTCGTACAAAACATGACACATTTTGACAACAAGCTTAATTTAATGGTCTCAGCACCCTCCCCTCACTAGGATGACATCTGTATTTTTGTACCTATCTGCGTTCATAAAGTGCCACTTAACAGCCATTTCATTAAAATCTTCTCCAACTTTTTTTTTTTTTTTTTTTTTTGCCAAATCATTTCGTTTTACTCGTGACAAGAACTCTCAAGGAGGGGCCATGTGCATTCTCGGCCACTCTCAATGATTTTGATTTGTCGTAATCTGTAATATTAATGAAGCGAGTTTTTCGACTTTCAAATAACCTCATTCGATGTTGGCCGATTTAAGACAACCGTTATTTTCTCCGCTGAGGGTTATGCGATATTTGCCAATTTAAGGCAGTGTTATTCTATAGCGATACTAAGGTGACCCGTACAGTAGTCATCTAACTAATACCTTCCACTGACTAGTGTGGCAATTGAAAAAATCTGCTATAAATTTTATATTATCTCGTATTTTGCACACGCTGTAACTCCTCCTGAATGGGAATTTACTTAACCAAACTTACTCTACCACTGACGGCCGACCCACAAATGCATGTGTTACATCAACCGTCGGAGGTGGAGGGAGGAATGTAATTGGTTTACAACATTGTAAACTGCTTGCAGTGTCATTGGCAACATTTGTTTTTCGTTGACACACGCACACTATCGCTCGAAACACACTGCTGCGTTTGACAGGGCAGACGCACACAGCCACTTGGTTGCATGTGTTTGTCGTCTTATCCTTCCGGTGCACATGCATGATATTTTTTTGTCGTTGTGTCTGAGTCGGTATGGAGAAAGTGTGAAAAGAAATATTTATTGTTTGTATTTGGTGGGGCAAATTGTGTGAAAACAAATAGAAAAACAACAACAACTGTGGGCCAACTCTATGAAAGTGTGGAATATGGGCCTTTGTTTGCTTAATGATTTCCTGAAAACTTGCTGTGGCCTACCTTGAGGCGTTCCTTAAGTGTGCGTGATTAATTTAACTTTCTCGTTCATTTTTCTCAGCTCTTCAAAGGTGTCGCAGCAAGTTGCCAAAGTTATTTAATTTCGATTTGGTAGTTTTCTTGGCGTCAATGACGCTAAAAGTTTTTGGGGTAACTAAGTGATTACTGTAATCCAGGACGAAGGGTTTTCGCTACTAAAAGTGTATTCCACGAAAGGCTTGTGGTCATTTGAAAGAACAGAACAGTGAGTATCAATTGTCAACCACATCAGAACAAATTAAACTAACCAACAGTGTTTTCAGTACGTTTTGATTGGATAAACCAGACTATTATTAAGCATTTTTAAGAGAAAACAAACGGTTAATTATAAATAAACAATTTAACTAATTGGGAACCCCCGATTTAAGGCTTCAAATTCGGGAGACCAACAAACTTGTTGGTAATTCCACGCAAAGATTTAATTTTTTTAGTATTTAGCCCAGACCTTTGTTACATTTATTAAACGATTTAGTGTATTTTCCGCTAATTTTTGGACAATTTCAATTCGTGTTCATGCAGGCCGACGGGACTTTCGGTATTGACCACAAACTCTCAATCAAATCAAAGTCGCAAATTATCGCGGTCTTATCTACAATATTTTACGATTGATTTTAATAAAACATGAGTTTGGAATATTAAAATCAAAATCGAATCTACCTGAGAGTGTTGTCACTGAATGTTGTTGTTGCTTGATTGTCATTAACTACGAGATTATTACGCCTTAAAAAGGGAATACGAGGGAAAAAGACATTTCTCAATTTGGTTTATTGCTGCTCTTCGCATGTCTTTGGAAGCCCAAGAAGTACAAACGTGTAAGCATTAAAGCACCCACCCTCGTTGCGTGTAAAGTTATTCCTACACCTGTGTTACATTATTTACTCTCCCATTTAATGTCGCATTAAGACAAACAACACAAGACACCCGCCCATAGTGTCTGACTGAATGCAAATACACTATCAGTGTACACTGTACATCCTTTTGACTCCACACCAATACCAATCAAATCCACTTGAATTGACTATAAGCCGATTAAGCGGCTGAGATAGATAAGGACACTTTTGCCGCAGTCGCAATTCCATCAACAAAAGAAAAGCCGCGAATAATTTTCATGATTACGGACACAGTCGTCAAAGGAGAAAATCGTCTAAAGGAGACGTTAATCATCGGACTGACAGTTATGAAATACATATTTGCTTATGGATGCCAGTCGCCTTTTTTTAATTATTCTGAAAGTTGTTAAGCCTTTTGAAGTTGTTTGTTATTGTCATCGGCAGGCCTAATTGTGAATGAAGCCTTATCGAATATTCTTTGCATAAAATATGAATAATTTCAGCTTCACATTGTTGATTCTATTCAAATTTATGTCTTCCTCTAAGCGTATGCTAATTTTGCCTTTTCCTTTTTGTCTATTTTCAGGTGAGTGTTATGACGTTGTGCAAGACATGGCTATGTTAACAAAAAAAAAAAAAAACATTTGTTGATCTATTTTGTGAGTATACAAAAAATTGTTTAATGAATATTTATTCTTTTGATCGGCTCAAAGAAAGTCATGGGTTTTTTTTTTTAATTTTCAAAGGAAATAGTAACACTTTTTTGTACAAAGGAAATCACCATTAATTTTCATAGAACAAATGTATCCATTCGTTACAAATCGTCAATATTGAAAGCCTTATAAAATGGGTTTCAGACCACATTCCATTCTGGTTTTCAAATATTAGTTAGATAGCGACACATGGAACACATAACCAAAAGAATGGACCATGATAACGAACGAACGAATTCTGTTTACGAAAACCGACAGTAAAAAGCTTTCCAGTGGCGTATAGCAAATCAAATTGTCAACTGGAAATGGTGTAGACCAGGGATGTAACTTCACCTTTTTCACTGTGAAATAAGTGTTGACAGTAGAGAGAGAGAGCTAATTTCGCATAGGATCCCTTTGGAAATGGCTCCAGCTTCGACATAAACTTCAGCCGTTAAAATGTCACAGTGTTTTATTGAAAATCATTAAACACAACTCTTGATAACAGCGACGTTGTGTAAGCATTTGTGAATGTACACACACACACACATACGCATTAATAAAAACCAACACACACACCCACATGTACGATGTCAGAGTCGGAATTCATTCGAGTAGTCCTTAATGTGCTAACACAAGAACACAAGAACACTTTTAATACTTTTTAATGTATAAAGACACTCACACCGACAGGCATACAAAATACACGAATGTCACAAACCTCACATACACATATAAAATGAACTCACTTATACATATATATATATATAGAAAGATATGTGTGTGTGGGCGCACATATGCTATGACAGTACACTCAACGACTCACACATACAGAAATTGTGATGACATTAAACAATGCCTCTTAAACCAAAAAAAAAAACACAGATAAAATACACTGAGAGAGAGAATAAAAACGGAATAAGAATAAGAGCCTTTCAGAGTCGTACACTCGACTGTGTGTGTGTGTGTGTTGCGATTTCCCAACGTTCGCTGGTGTGTTTCCGCTGCCATATTTATTTTGACAGACACCGACACAGTGGTGGTGTATGGAATGGATACCAACCAACGTGTTCCGCGGGTTATGCCCATTATCTGAAGCGGATTGGGTAAAGTGCAACTGTGATAGGCTGCCCCATGTTAACAGTTACAGTTTATGTTCACATTTACTTAGTTCGGTGTAACATTCCTGCCATTTGTGTACTCTTATCTTATCTTCTTATGACCCTCTTCCCTATAATGTTGCCCTTTACTGTGTGCAAGGACTAATGGGCCGACTATACAGATTTTATTTCATGCTTTAATGTTTTAACGCACACTAAACCTATGGAAATATTGATATGTTTTTATGACATCTCTTTGACTCTCCTGACATCTCCGGCTCTTTTACGATGAAATAAAAGTCGACATCTTGTTCGGTATGCTCGGCCTGAAGTGTGTTAAGTAATTAATTTGTTTATGTCACAAACGCGCAAATTATATAAAATGTATCAAAAGCTCTGTTCTCGCTATGGCAACATCCATTTCAAGAAGAAAAAAATAAAGAAAAATATTAACAAACTGCAGACGAGTACTGTGTGATGCTGTAAGAGGATTCACATGTAAATGCACACTGGCTGGCTACCCTTTGTCAATAATGTAGTTAATATGGCCTGAGTTGCTTCCTCATTAGGTGAATTATGTCGACCATCAAATGGACTAAAAACACATTTCTCACAAAGCAAAGATTTCGATAATAAAATTCAATAATTTATGCCATGAAGGAATGTCTGACTTTGTCGCCTATCTCCAATCACAAGGGAAGTGTCCAAAGTTGTACAATAAAAAACCAATTAGCAATAAAATCTCCCGTAAGTTTTTTCTTGTTTGCTGGGCCCAATTTTCAAAACAATTTCAGTGGGAATAACGTAAGCAGATTTGATTTCAATTGGATTTTAATCACTTATTGCGACAACATCGCCAGCATTTCTATAGCTCCCCCATGCAATATCGAGGCACTACCTCAATTTATCAATTGGGTTTCATTTCATTTTTTTTTTTTTGGCTCTTTATTCGTAGTTTTATTTTTATAGGGGTTGTGGTTGATGTTGCGGCCATGCCACACCCATTTAACAAAGCCAACAACAAAAGCAAATACACGAACAAATAGTTAAATAGTCCTTTAAGGACATTTTATATTTCATTTTACTTTTTATGTTTTCGTAAAATACACATGTGCATGTGAGCGCGTGTGTGTATTTGTGCATTGGTACAAGTGTTGGACAATATTGGATGGACATACAAACATACATTCGCATTAATAAACACACATCCGAAAGTAACACACATGTGTGTGTGTGTGGCAGTGATGTTTGTTATTTTACCACGCAGTGGCCTCGCTCTTGGGCGCTTACATCGAAGGACGTTTACAAACATTGGCCAAATTTAAACACGTGTATGTATGAGCATTACAGTTTTTTGTCATTGGCTCGCTGTTGGAGACATCTACTTATAGTTTGTGTGTGCGTGTGTGTTTTGTTTAGGCGTTGCCCTATGACAACAAAACCACCTATTCCCTCCGGTGACATCCTCTCTCTATCTCTTCAAATAAGTTGCCAAAAAAATAAAAAAAAATAGAAAAAGAGCAATGTGGACAGACGTACAAACATACAAACAACGATATAATCGGACTGAAACGAAATATTTGTTTTGAAATCCTAAAAGCAGGCAATGCGAACTACATAATATACGAACATTTCGTTTTGAAATGAAGAAAACCCCTTGATTGTATGTCTTGAATTATAAATGCTTCTTTCAGACAGACAGATAGACCCCGGCAAAGATTCCGCGAAATAGACTTTAATTCCTGCTGAGCGTTCGAAAGGACGTGACAGAGACTTCTGGATAATTGATGACGCAATTAAATGTCATTTAAAGTTCCATTATGGCCGGAGGTATTGTGTAATTTGCTGTGGAAAATGTTTGTCAATTCTTTTGTCGTTTGTATTGAAAATGACAGACAAATTCTATTCCATAAACTCGTCAGAAGCGAGATACGGCATGGCGGGTACTATTGTATTATGGCTTTGTGAAAGCATTTCATTTCTTTTCGGAATATGTGTATGTGAATGCCAATTATCCACTAGCCTGCTCCATCGGCTTGAATGAAGTTTGTTTATGTCAATGTGGTAGACATTCTTTTCTTTTTTGTGGGGAAAACCTCAATCGTTTCGAAGGAACGCTTCGTGCACTTTCAGCAGCCTTCACACGCTACCCTCGCATGATGGGTATGTGTTAACAATGGCTTTGTAAATATCCGTCTAATAATCACACATCGTTTTGTTGGCCAGTTCATTATATCGCACAACCACATGCAAGTGCTAACGAATTCGTGCACACATGTCCGTATGCATATTTAATTCTTGCCACTCACACATGCGTGAGTGTGTATGGGGCTCTTATGCAACATTTGCCAGCCACACAATGCATTTGAGCAATTCAATGTAATTCGTTATGTAATACATACCGGAAATGGTAGCATGTTCAATATATATGACCAATTCGATTGTGCAATTTTCGTATGGACTGCACTTTGCCCGTATTAGTCGTGGCACAATGGCTGGTTGTGTTGGGTGGTAATGCTGTTGTTGACTTTACAATACTTCTGCCATTTCATTTGAACACGGCCACAGTCCCAAAACTTGTCCTGCACCCACTCACACACACACACACACAAGAGGCTAGTTGCCATGAGTGGCACTACCTCTGAACTTCACTGTAGTCATCACAATCCACCCACAAACTAAAATGCTGTATGAACTGAGTAATATTTTGAACGTTGGGTTATCATAGTTGTCATGCATAAGTCTCTCTCTCTCCCTCTCACTCTGTCTCTCTCTCTACCTCCCTTTATTCAGAATTGCGCAATTTTCCGATTAGTTTGTGGACTGAAAGGATCCATTATAAATTTGGCGTTTAATTGTTTTTAGTTCAGGGGCTGTGCTCGTATGAATTGATTTGAAATTCTTTGCACACCCACCATGGCCCCCACCGACAATAAAATGCACCCCTCCCCCCATATTTGTGTAATCCGTGCGCCAGTGTATGTGTTTGCCACCAGAATATTGCATATGTTGCGGCGTTTGGCAGTGTGTAATCAGCGAGTGGCGAACAAAACAACAACAAAATCACAAATGCTAATCAGGAATTCATTACATACTTTTGTGTAAATAAATTGCTTTAATTTAAAAACGTTTTGAAAAAAGCCTTAACTTATTGTGAACTCAGCGAAACTTCGATATGAATTTTCCATTCCGAAACACACACACACACACGGTAAATGTTTGTTTATTAACAGGAGCAAACTAGTTAATTATCCACTTTGTGCGAGGCGCATAAATGATGAGTGAAATTCACCAGTTAATTGCATTTTAATACAGTCGTGATTTTGTTTTTAGAGAACATGATATTCTTGATTTATGCACCCTACAGCTAGCGGGTACATTAAGTCTGTCTTACGTTAGTCACTCGCTTTTGGATTAACAAGCGTTCCACTATCATTTGACGTTTCGCAGAGTTCGCAGAGATTTTCGCCGCAAATCAGGAGTTTGTCGCATTGAAAACCTAGCCGACATCAACATTCGACATTGTGGGTCATATTTTATTTAAGTTTTCCATTAGTCTGTTGAAATGACAGAAACTAATTTTGCTTTGTCATTCAAGAGATTTTCAAGTTTTTTTTTTATTAAAAAAAAAACATTTTAAAAATCTCAAGCGCCGAAGATTTTGTCGTTGTTCTCGGTCACAGCCTTTCCGAACGCATGATCCCACTGTGCCAGTGTAATCAACCTGACTTTTAGTAAATTTGACAATCTCGAGTGTATTAAAATCTTTTCTTTAAACTTTAACGACTCTCTCTCTCTAAAAAAAACCGAGTTCAAACGAATTTCTTTAATGTGACTCGACTTGGAACCTCATGAGCAGCACCATCACCACCATAACCAGAATCTATTGAAAAGACCATAAGCACACAAAATGTGTACTTGAATCAATATTTGAATGTGCATGGAAACTATCCGGAAAGCAGAAGGGAAAACATGAATGGAAAAGGAAACAATGGCACTCTCTTCATCTGCTGTTCAGGGTTAATGAAAACATCGGGGAATAACTGTATCTGTGTCTGCGTGTGCGCCAGTTGGAACCACCAAGATATTGTAGGAGCGCGCAGCAACCACCGAAGGCTGCATGAAAGACCGAAGCAGCTTCAGCAGCAGCAACCGCCACAAGGAAACCTTAGAAAAGCCAACGATGTACCAACAAATGTTGAATAATAAATTATTGTTTTCAGATTTGACAGTTGTAAAACGAACACACAAAATGAGATAACATGAAAGGCGAAAGATGTTTTACAAAATGAAGTTAAGAGAAAACCCTAACACACACACACACACATTTGGACGTTAAAAACAATGGAACCATTGCATAGTTTTTGGTAGTTGGAACCCCCATCGCAATGGCAGGAAATGAACATAAATTTGTAATGAATTTCATTGTGCTGCCAAATTTTAGCCAACAATAACTAAGTTAATTTGTTAAGTAGAAAAACAGATTGAAAAACAGATTGTTCGTTGGCGGACAAAAACAAAAAGAAAGAAGAGGACATGATGAAATTAAAAGACGTCAAGAATATTTCACATCGGCATAGATTTGCTATGCAGATTTCGGGTATTATAGAAAAGCCTCTAACACCTAACACCTCCCAAACAAAAGCATAAATATTTTGTTGCATACTTTACGGGGTTTCCGGAGAGAATTTAAATGTTATTGCATAAATTCTGGTTCTGTTGGTTTGTGCTTTGTTTTTGGTTTTTCTTTTCGGTGTGTGTGAATTTACATAAAATATTTATGAATGTGTGTGCGTGTTTTTTTTTTTAACATTGGGTTGGAATGCATTCGTTTACACAGTTTCCTACACCGATCAGGGCAGACAGACAGACAGACCACGAAACCAAGCCAATTTCATTTCATTCAATTTAATTTGCATCTATACATAGAAGCTTTCTGTTGCTCTTTTTGGGATTTTTATTTATTTCACGATAACAACAATCATTTTCGGCACAGTTTTGTGTTGTTGTATTCGCTCGTTTCCACATGACCCTCCGGATATGTATGAACCATTTCGCACAGTATCGCGTGTAACGAATGTTAATTGGTTATACATATTTCGAAACCAATACTTTTCGAAAGAGGTTTTCTTTTTCAAAATAAATGCCATAAATGCAAAGTAATGCCATTTGTGGTCGCCACGAGTTTCGACAATTTGTTGTTGAGGCTACTTCTGGTTCAAGGTCCGCAAACTGTCCGCTATGCGAGGCCAACTCTTTCACATCGAGTCGAAACAATGTGCAAATATATAAAAAAAAAAAAGTCACTCTTTATAACGAAGTGTTTATTTTATTACGAGTATGTGTTTATAAGTGTGTTTACATTTCACATGCACGTATGTGTGCAGGTGTACCCATGAATGTATTTGTACTAAATCATTCCGTGTTTGTCTTACATGTGGGTATGAGTTTGTGTGCGTTTCGTAGGGTTCAACATTTCCATTTGCATATGAATGAGTGTGTGTGTGTGTGTGTATGTGTAAGAGGATAAGAATCCATGTGTCGCAGTATGGGTGGTGGTGTTGTTCTATTATTTTTGGGGCATAAAGTAAACACCGCGTGTGGCCACATCTGCCTGAAATGTCGCCTTGATTTTAATTTCAAGATTAACACGAAAACGTGTTTAAAATATTCATAAACTTTCTGTGTACATTTAACAGCATAGTTTATATTTTGGTACGATTTGCGATACATTGCCCTCAAAGTATCAAAAGCTTTTGCATTTCTACGAAGTGTCGGGACGTTTTTTTGTTGTATTTGTTATGGAAAAACGGAATTCTTAAGATATTTGATGGAAATGTATAAAAAATAAAAATTGGTGGCACATCCCACAAGCCAAACAATAACCAAGCGGTAAAGACCCGAACGCCTAAAAAATGGTCGATAAACGGCGAATTGTACGGGCTTCTCTCTTGTTATCTAATTTTCATAGAAAGTGTATTAGAGAAGCCTTCAAAAGTTAAGCTTGTTTGGCCGTGTTTTTTCTATTGGAGAGACCGGAATGTGTTGCCCTACAATCTAACCCTGTATTCACTTTGTTGATGCAGCGACTCGAAATCAGCAATAAGATCTCAGGTGTTTTGCTCACAGGGATAAAATCTCCGAATTTATTGCCCAGGGATATTAAACACATGCCACACATTTTTACATGTCCACATCATGCCTATAAATTATGTTGATTATAAACCATTTTTTGAAATATATGATTCCTTCAAGTGTTGGCACTAGGGTTGCCAGATGGTCGGGATTCGTCGGGATTTTCCCGACTTTTCGCTTTTATCAAGAGTCCCGAGTATTCAGAAATTTTGGGTATAATCCCGACTTTTTAAATTAATCCTCAGAGTTAGGTAAATAAACGCTCGCTCAGTAACAAAAGACAGTACTAAATCATACTATCGTCATATGAAATTGTGTACATTTAAATTGTTTCCATCCCTGGCCCTTTTACATCACTAGCAATCGTTTAACAGCTGACATTGTCACAGCTGATCATAACAATAACTCTCGCGTGGATACTTTAAGCAGTGCATCGTACATAAATTGTGAATATTTCATGCTTGAAGAATATGAATATTGTAATCGTAAGTTGTAACTTCTCCTCTATATTTCCTAAAATATAGTTTCGTGTTTTATATAGTACCTCTAAATACCAAAAAATGAGCGACAGCGAGCAACCCACTTCTTAAAAAAGAAAAAAATATACGACATTCAACGAAAGATGGTACCAGCTTCCAGAGTATTCCAAATGGATAAGAAGTGTTGATGAATTTACCGCAGAGTGCAAATGGTGCGTCAGTCAATTTTCAATCAAATTTGAGGGATGTCGGGCAATTAACAGACATTTAAAAACTCAGAGGCATATTTCCATTGATAAGTCTCGTACAATATCTACCGCAATATCTAAATTCACAGTGACAAAGGAATCTAGTAAGGAAACTCTCATTTACAGAGCCGAGTTGACTTATTTGGCATCTCCAAAAGTCAGACTTCAAAGTAGATTTAACAAAAACAAAAATTTAAACTAGTATTTTTTAATGTTTTAATAATAGCTCAAACGTTTTAAAAAACACAATGTTAATCAAAAATGTATTAACAAACATATATAATATTTCAAACGAAAATTTCGGTTACGATACGCAAACGCTTAAAGGTCGGTATGATTTTTTCATTTATCCCGAGAAATCCCGCTTTTTAGTTTTGCATTTCCAGACTTTTGGCACCCTAGTTGGCACCCTATTTTCACCATCGAGATCGAACAACTAACACTAGTTCAATTTTATTACATACATGTAACTATGTGTATGTAGTGCCTACATTTAGGCGCTTTTCAAATTAGTTGTTTATAATCACATGTGCACATTCAGAAACGATTTATTAAACTGATTTTAAACGATTACCAAATCGTACCACTTGTGAGTCCTGGGCTTGTACAATTCGTTTCAACTATATCAGAATACAATAAGAGAGACTTCATTTACTTGTCGTCTAATTAATTTTGAATTATTCCCCCACAGTCGCAACTTCATTTTAGCTGTCATTCTACCGTTTTGTAAATTATTTGACTCAAATGACTTTCGACTGTCATTAGCATGAGTCAGTGCCAGTACAACTTTATTTCACAACAACTTACAGCCGACATTTAGTCTGTCAGCAAATGCAGTTGTCATACTGTGTATGTATGTGTTTGTGTAAAACAACTTTTCTCGTCTTGTTCTGGCACACCAATTGAAAACAAATTTCAATCAGAAAGGCCATTCGGTGCTTTTCCCCCCTTTTCATTTTGGCTTTTATTGTGTTTTGGTTGTGTGTACGCGGTGGTGTTTTGTCTGACGACTTGATTTCATTTCACTCGTACATCTTCAAACATAACAACAAACCATGAAGTTTTTCGTTTAAATTCCAATTCGCCAACAAATGTTGAACATTAAAAATGTCCTTTACCCCCCCGCCCTCAGAGAAGGAACCTACAAAAAAAGAAACGAAAAACAATGACATCCGTGGCAAAAACTGTTGACAATTGACGAAAAAAATATACAAAAATTGCTGATGCGGAAACACACACATACACTTGTATTGTGTACATGTACATACCATTTGTGGCACTCAGCACACAATCACAGTCATCAGTCACACATACACATGCACACACATGACCATCAGTACCCGAACAGGCGAAACAGTCAACTCAGTTGAGTGGAGAAAACACGCAGTCACACACATGCAGACCAGCCACTGTCACAAATAAACAAGTGGCATCTAAACAAATACGTGCCATAGCGAAGATAAAGAAAAAATACAAAATAACCAAACGTTTTTATCGAAAAGATAGAAAAAAACATATTTGCCTTTAAAGTCAGCCCAAGAAATGAGAAAACACCATCATCATGTGCGTAGTTAGTATTTTTTCAGACAGCAGAAGTTCCCTCATGGTTCAACTTTAGGAATATACAGGGTTCTCCAACAGGAGGAGTTATTTGGAATCACCCGGCATTTCGGTAGCTGTCACTTTTGCTGTCACTATCAAGGGCAGGTACTTTGCGATTTGATTATGGAAAATATCATGAAAATGATATGGTCCTGGTGGTGGCCATTTGGCTGATGTTGTTTTTCATTATTACCTTCCTCTTTATCTAAAAAAAAAATTCAATTTTTCTTTGAATACCAATATAAGACCTCTTGTTGGAGAACCCTGTACATGTGTATTAAGAAGCCATTTCCATCACAATTCCTGTTGTAGGTACACAAACTCAAACTACAAATCAAAGGAGATATTTGCAACTAATTAAGATGAAAAGATCTTAAAAATCATACAGGTTTCTCAGATACGTCCACACTTTGAGTTACACATCATGGCATTGATGTACCGTTATAATTGAAATAATTTCAACAAACTTAACCTTAGTTATCAATAAGAAATTAAATTAATATCAGGACATTCCGGTCAATGAACATGGGTCACACCAGCCGATTGTTATATTGTGACTCTTAGAAAGAGTGACTTCCTACAATAGTTGTGATTCAGGAATGAGAATTACCAAAAAGTTGTGGTATGTTTGTCGTATGTCTTAGTTAGGATTTAAAAACCAATGGAACTACACAAATCCACAAAACAACGACCATAAATGACAGCAAATTTGAAATAATCTTTCGCAAGGGAATTTTAACACAACATAAAATCCGATTTATTTTTGCTTGATTCCGGTAACCAAGTCCATAGTTTAAGTGCAAAATATAGTGAAGGAGCACTTACCCAAAACAAGTAGTTTACTCAGAATGTCGATGTGTCTGTGTGCATGTGTGTAAGTTAGAATAATAAAAATTCCAAGTAATTGTACACACACTTTGTGCAATTAACATGTATTTTATGTATCCCAACACTTTCACATACAGAAACGGAGACAACGAGAGAGAGAGAGAGATAATGTGTCCATCAGTCTCACCACATGACGAATTAACACAAACACACAGACAGACCCATATAGAAACCAAACTACCAGCTGGGTTAGCCCGCTCCACTGTCCGTCACCCAGTCGCACAGTGCAAATGGACAAAGTTTGCTTAAAATTGTTACTAATGATTTGCAAACGACAGAAATGGTCGGTCACTTAATTAGCACAAAGTGTTGCTAAAATGTTAAATAAATGTCATTTATGATGCTGCCTTTTGTGTGTGATTGCAGTCGCTGGGGTTGAGCTGCAACTGCTGCAGTGGTGCAGCAATTAAATTAAGCACCCAACTAGAGTGGTGTTGTATACACTTGAGGAATATACGGAAAATTGTTGTTGTTGTGTTTTTTTGGTGTAAAATTGTTCGTTGTAACGTTTTGTCTTTGGTGTATTTAATTGTGGTGCGAAGCGAAACCAACTTTCCGGGTCACTTAACAGTATACCATGAATTTAAATTTTTCACAACACCTAAAATTGGGCCATTAATTTCGTCTTTGTTCCTAATGCTTTTGGGCCCGACCTTAAATGCTTCTTCCCCCTGCAGTTGTTGTTGCCATTGTTGTTATTACGTCTTATTATTAAAGAAAACACTTTGCAACAATTGAAATCTTTATTGTTTGTGTTGGTTTAACAAAAACTTCTACAATAAGTGTGTTCTTTTTCACAGCCTAGAAACGCCCTCTCTCCCCCTTAAGGTATGCCGAGGAGTTGTTTTCTTTTCGTTCCTTTCGTTTCATTGTTAATAAATTGTGGCTCGCTCATAAGGATGCTTTAAGAAAAGTTTTCGCAAGACATTTCTTGGCCAAGTCGTGCTGTATTCAAACATAAATAATAAACATTGTCGGGACTCTGCGTTCGTAACAAGTAAAGTTTTCCTCTAGACACGACATTATTATATTCATATATTCCTTTCTCTTTTTTGAAATATGAAAGAACGCATGCATAACGTTCTCCTCGGAATGCCTTAACAACAAAACGAAGAGAGAGAAAACCCCCATGTGAAGTATGTCATAAAACCGACAAAGGTTAATAAATATTTTCCAGCAAAATTGACCGTTGTGAATGGTATTCAATTTGGAGCGACGACTAACTAACTAACTTTATAGAATACAACACATACGAAGATACAGGGGAAACAATGTATTTACGATGGCTTGGCTTCGCTCTAATGTGGACACTGTACAGTTGCACTCACCTATCACTCACCTGTCTAGAGGAATTGTCGACTGGAAATTGTCTATGTGAACTCTGCCGTTTCGTCTTTCATAGACGTGTTAAGTGTATTTCGAAGAGTGTCATTGTCAGTGTCACAGTCGTGATAGAACAAATTTGTATTTTGCTTGTTAAGATTTCCGAGAATAATTTCTTGTCTTCAAATCATTTGAAAATGTTAACTCTTCAACGTTTATTGTATTTAAGTAAGTAAAATTGAGAGACAAAGAATTCGAATCCTTTTTCATTTGTGTATTCATAAAATTTTAAAAAACCTTTTAAGAAAACTTTATGAAAATACAAACAAAATTTCACGCATTTTTCTTAACAAATTTATTGTAAATTTGTCTATGAATAGGGAGCAACGACTGATATGGTCATTTAATTTCATTTCGGAAACAGGAATAAGCTAAACCATGACCTTGATGTAAAACGTTTTTCATAAAAAAATCGGATTTTAATATAGGGAATAATGCTCTGAAGAGTTTGTTCGATGCTACATTGGAATCGCATAAGAAATCAAGAAATCAACAATCTGCACATGTAGTATGTGATGACTACAGAACAGAGTCACCCATGTTATCTACTTCGATCTCGAGCTTGAACTCTTTAAACAAATTCTAAATTCGATATAATTGTAAAAAGATCGATACAAAATATTGAACACTAAATTGGCGACTTATATGTTTTAACCTTAATTACTGGTAAGTCTCGACAACCTTAACAAGCCTCAGGTGAAAGTGTTGCCATTCCAGAATTTCTACAGAGAAACAATCATTTCTCAGAAAGAAAAAAATAGACAATTTTCATCAATACCCATAAAAAGTCTCCCCCAGCAATGCCAAAGATCATTTCCTTAACAGTTCTAATTGTGAAATGTTCATTCGATTTTATTGTATTCATTGTTTTTCGAAAATAGTTAGTAAACTGTTCGAAAATATTGCCTACATCTAGGAGACATTTTACTTGGCATTTCGATGCATTGCCTACTTTTAGGTTGTGAAATTTTCAATTGATTTTATTGTAATTGTGAAATGTTCATTCGATTTTATTGTATTTATTGTTTTTCGAAAATAGTTACTAAACTGCCTACATCTAGGAGACATTTAACTTGGCATTTCGATGCATTGCATAGTTTTAGGTTGCATTAGGATGCCGACAACTTTTAGGCATTACAGAAATTTGATAAATATAATTTATGTACAAATAATGTTACCAATGATGATTTGTGATTTGGCTTTTGCATAAATCTGTTTGTTGGTTGGCTGTCTTCACATTTCATTAAGAGTTCATAGTCGTCTCAAAGCGAATAAGGAAATATGTATGGGTATTTTTTTAAGATGCAAGAAAACGTTTGATAACTATGGTTTGTTTAAAAGACTGCAAACCTATTCCAAATGGTGGAAATTGACTTTAAAAAAACTATACTTGTTCGCGGAGTTCATAAAACATCACCGCTCCTTATTTCTATCGCAATGAGGAAGAAAGAGCTGCGTTTTCAAAAATTAATCAGCGACTTTCGATTCCAACAAAACGGATTACTTTTTTTGTTAAGTCATTGATTTAGTACGACAAAACGGGAACTCTTGAAAAATCAAAAGCATTTATTTTAGCCACCATTTGTAGGACAAAATAGTCAAAAATTGGAATGATCGAATGGACCATGTAAATGGCAGCCGCGGATGAAATATGCCGGAAATCATATTTAAAAAAACCAATGCCAGATAGTAATAAATAAAAAACATTCCTACAATATTTCTGTCTTGTATTATCATTTCAAGTTCTCAAGCTCTTAAAAAAACACCCGTTATATTACATTCTAATGACATCATATCTGAGGATACACACATGTATTGGTCTACTGTACACTACCTTCTGTTGGAATAGCAGCGACCTTGAAGAATGTCTAGCAAATTAAAATTTCAAAAACATTTTCTTGTTGTTGTGAAAAATCACTCCGTGTCCATCACTTGGAGGCGGTGAGTGTGGGGGGGGGAAAGGTCACGTTCTGCTGATGCATAATGATAAATGGTCTTTCATTTTTCCTAAACAAAATGAATCATAAAGAGCACAAGATGACAGACAGTCAGCCCCAAAGTGTTTAGACGCCGTTGGTTATTTTTTGCTTAGCACTTTGTGCAAATTGGCCCAGAGAGCCAACTCACATCCTTTCATGGGCTGGCGATAAAAATGCTAATTGCATTTACTTTGTGGGCTGTTATTATTTAGATGCAAATGGGACGTGCATGCATTTTCTCTCTAGCGCGCACTCACTCACACTCACGTAGCAGTCGTCGTCGCCGGCGCCCCTCTGCTCCCCACTGCCGACCCAATTGTGTTGATTTGCTAAAGTGTGGTCAGTGTGAAATATTTGTCACTCGCCAAAAGTGTCTGCTGTGGTGCACGCGTCCGTTTGTGTACTGCAACATGTTGATGCATGATCAGCTGTCTCGATAAGAGACTTTCAAGGAGTGTGTGTGTGTGTGTGTCTAACACTTCTCCATACGTGTGCAGCATTTTGTAGTTATTTTGTGCAGGGACAGCTTCCACCATGCATCAACATCGGTTGTGGCACCCATATGTGTGTGGCGATGTGTGTATTGGCAGTGTTTTTCTAATTAAATTCGGTTGTTGACATGTGGTTGTGCAAGACTATGCATGCATAATGCTCGGGTAACCTGTGATATTAGTATGTATGAAATTGCTACAGCACATGTTTAACATTTCAACATTGCAGATGCATGAATATGTCTGTTTTAATATGTGCACACGCAGATGTAAATTTAGACATAATTGGATAAATGGAATAAATATCCCATTTTAATGTGCACATACTTTTTTGGGAACACCAAAATGAATACGAAGGCAATTGAAAATGTTCCGGACAACTTCGCAGTTTCCTTGACAAGTTCATCATCAACACCAGATGAACTGCTCGCCTCTTGAAATATTCGTTGCAGTCACCCTCATAACCAGGACTAATGGAAAGTAAGGGGGAAACAAGTATTGAGCAAATTCCACTGAAGCAAACTTTGCTGCCAATTTAACAAGATTCGCTGGGTAGTTTGCAACAAAAGTTCGCGAGCTTTCAACAATATCCAAATTCCCCTACTTCGCATTGTTGGTACTGCAACAAACCTTAGACTAGTCTAGAGATTTTAAATGTTGTTGATATAGAAGCATAGTTTGAGGGGCGATAACTAAGTGAACTTTTTGTTAGTCAACAACTCAAACTTTGGCACACAGCTGAATGCGATACATATTTATTTCCGAAGGTGCTCCTTTTGATATTTATCTCTTCGCTGTAAATGTTTCATCCTCAGAGAGTGTTTGGTTGGCAAACACTTTTATAAGTCCTTTTGGGATACAAAAAATACAAAAAAAATATTTTACAATTGTGTGCTCGTCTCAGCCAAAGAATGTCCCCTAATTTTCTGAAGAATAAAACACTCATTTCATTATCAAAACTGGCAAAAAAGTATCCAATGATTACGTAAATATATGATAGCATTTGCGTAACTATGTAAACTGAGGCAGTTGTGATCTGTGAAGAAAACGTTAACAGGGTAATTATTGCGATTATCAGAGCCTATTAATCTACCAAAGATTAAGAGCCTCACTGGTTTCATTTTTAGTGTTCTAAGAGGTTTATTTACGACATTTTTCAATATTGTAAAAAAAACTGTCTCCGAATTGATATATAAATATTCAGCATGCAAGTAATTTTAATGAAATTAAAAATCATCATCACACACGCACTCTTCTCAAAAAATAAAGCCTTGGCCATGGTCGTTTGTCATGTGCCGTGTGAATTGAGTAAATAACGTCATCACAGCAACACAATCCCCATCAGCCAACAGCCGTCATGATGTGGTCTCACATCAACATTATCATTGTCATGGACATTGAAAGACATCAATGTCATTTCCCCCCCCCCACCCAAATGGAAACTAAACGGGGAAAAAAGAACAATCGGAGGAAGAAAAATGCACACACACACAGCTCCACAGAGAGGAAAACTGGCTGGGCTGACTGTGAATAGACGCATCTGACATAACAAAACCCCTTACACACAACAAAAGGCATTCTGCTCGTCTTCATGGTCATGACCAAAATGTTTTTTTTTTTTTTTTGGATTCTTCACTACGACCAATGCTTACATCTTTAGTGTTGCATATTCTTTTGCAGCTGTGGGAACTATTTGAAATAAATCCATAGTTTGGTACTTTGGATGAAGAAGGCAGAAATTAAATTGGACACTGTAGGCTGAAAATATTGTATTTCACTATAAACCTTTTCTGAGGATCTACTCTGGTCGACATGAAGCTGGACCGATTCTAGATGATAGATTTGTAGGGAATTCAACATTTAAGCCAGACGTCCTGAATATCAATTCCACAAAACTTAAAATAGAATAAAAATGAAACATGTAGAACGGGGACATCGAAGTTTTGTATATGTTATTTAAGTTCGTGTTCTGGTTTTATTTTTCAAAATAAATGTTATTTTGTATCTGATTTCAGATACTTCCCAGTTGTTTCCATAATCGCGGTTGTGAAATTCGACCATGTATTACTGCAAAGTAGAGCAGACAATTTGCGACCATGCCAACCTCAACTGAAAACCATTTTAACTCTTTTTCTACATGCACTACAAATTTCCTTTATCATTCCATTTATGCAATTCTGCCCATTTGTTTTGTTTTGCGGGTGGGACGTGGTTCCTATCTAAATCCCGGCTCTAAGTATTTCTTAAATAATGGACGACGCGGAGATAGCCTCAGGTGGTTGCTGAAAATTGCACACACAAAGTGTTGGCTTTGTTTGGCTACGAATCTTTTATTTATTGCTGTCACAGTTAATGCACGTTAATGCGAGCAGGGATGGCATTTCTACAAATCCGTCATAATTTATAAATTCAGCTCACCTGCACCACAAATCTTTCGAATCAAGCAAAGTCTATGTTGCTGTATCTCTCTCTCCATCTCCCTCTTGCTTTTCTTTTCTTTATTTTGTATAATAGGTATTTTGTTTGTATTTGTAAAAGGTGTACTTTTAAAATACCGCCAATTAAGAGTATTTTATAATGAATTCTTCAGAACACGTGCGCTGGCAATTCCGTTTGCACTCATGTTAAATGGAAATGGGTCATCTTATCGCTGCGTTTCACATTTCACAAGTTCAAAAGAAAACGCCTCAAGGTATGCATTTAATAAGTATATTAAATAAATGAAAATTTGAGTTGCGATAAACACGTGAAAAGACCGAACACAAATTAAATTATATTTCTACACATCGACTGATATAAGAAGATAACTTCAAATGTCAACGAAAATGCAGAGGGCAAGTTTTCCAAAGGACGAAAGATCATATCGGTTTGTAAAACATTTAATACGTCTACTTAAAATGAATGCATCGTTTATAGAAATAACAGACTTGGGGCGACTGCCTGGCGACTGTACTTGTTTCGATTTCGAGCTGCGGAATACAAATCTGTTTGTAAAGATTAGTCAACACATTTCATTCTTAAATATTGAAATTGTACCCCTTGTGGTTGTGTTCGTCATGTCAGGACACTGTCCAGTGGCAATCAAACTAGTGGTTGGGATTATTGTTCTACAAAAGTTCAATCGATTTACTGAATCCATTCAGACGCTGACTCGAAACAGATTCCTCTAAATCCGTAATAGCGGTGCTGAAAAATATATCGGAAATATTAATCATTCCCTGCAAACAAACATACATCAATCCATTTGAAAATTAAATCATATTTTATTACATTACTTAAATTCAATCAAATCTCTTTTCATATTGGAAACAATCCCATCCTGTTGGCCCAGACAATATGAAACTATATTGATTACATAATATTATTTGCAAAAGGTTGGAAATATGAAAATTTGTATTTCCCACAGTGTGTATATGTGTGTGTGTGTGTATTCCATAAACATGAATTGAATTTCACAATTCACAGCTAAGCCCCTGAGCCAAAATAAAGGTATGATTTACATCAAAGATACATTTGTTGTGTGTCAGGTCTGTTTGTTTCTCCAGTAATCACAGAGAGTTTGCAACAACAAAAAAACACCAAAGGAAACGAATATTTTCCAATTTTTGTATTTGTCAATGAAAAAAACATTGAATTGCATGAATGTTGGGCACAAACGGCCAACAATTCCAAAAAGTATTCCAATAACATTTGCCAGCTCGTGTCGGAAAGGCAAAGATATTCGCTGTTGAAATAACAAGAAATTCATTTCACTTGCAAAACTTTTTCCATTTGCTGTAAATGTGTGCGCAGAGACAAGAACTGAAGGGATGGCTGCCGTTAAGTTTTTTGTGGGGGTTGGACTACAATGATATTTATTAATTTATTGTTTGTTGACAAATAAATTGTTACTTTTTATGGTGCCTACATTTGGGCAGATATTTAATGAAAATTTACGAGCCTACTGCTGGGGTTCATCTCGGATTCCGTTGGTTTGTGTTGCCTAGTGCCTAAATAAACTTTGGAATTTGTTTATTGAAATATTTAAATAAATAAATATTCTCGTATATCCATAATACATATGTATACGCAAAGGCTATGTTCCGTCATTCACGGAAGAGAGAATTTTTTTGTCAATTGAAAGTTTTGAAGGCCACAAAAGGTCCCTAAAACGATTTGTCCCTGCAATGGGTGTTCATATTGGCAAATTCAAATTTTTCGGAATATTACAACACCAACAAAAGTATATTCACATACCCGGTACATGTAGTCTTATATACATAAAAGTCCACAAACATATGGACACACATATGGCCCCAGAAACCAATTTAGTAGAAAGAAAACGAAACAACTCAGAAAGAAATGTATTGATATCATACAAATTTTGAACTTACTTCTTGTTCAGGAAGGGGGGAATAACCAAAAAAAAAACGCCGCCCGAAGGCAACGGTACAAATATCAAACCGTATCCATTCTTCGCAAACACTTGTTTGCATTTAGGATTTGGAATGGGAAACGGAAGAAAATGAAAACAGGAACTGAATGTGACTTACTGCGTCTTGTTTTGGTGAGGGGGATGATTTGAAATGGTAAAAGCTTTGCAAACTCTTTAATCGCACACTGTGGAGGCGGATTAGAAACATATCGTCCTATGAAATGTAAAACAGCTTCGGCCTACATACACTTTCAGTTCGCATCCTAAATTGAAAAGTAGAGGATGCTTCCTTTCAAACAAAATCGTTTTACAAATGTCAACAAACCGAATGGAGATTGGTAAGTGGAGGAAACAATTCTTGAGTGTTGCTTTCTTACGACAATTTCAGTATTCGTATAGATTTCCTTCAGAAAAATATCAAGAGGTAATTTAAATTAAATACCGAATTTAATTCTACAGACTGAGAACAACGACACAGTTGTTAACTTAGAAATACTTAAACATCTTCAGTGGTTACCACGTAATCTTTTTACGGCACATTTGTCTAAGATCTACAACAAGAAAAAAACGTGTGGTTTCATTTAATTTTCATAACCAGAAATTGAATTATTCGTGATAATCATCATGGCATCACATCAATGAGATAATATTTCTAATTTGTAAGATCGCGTAATGATGCCATCAAATCAAATTTGCATAAATATTGTCACCGAAAAGTCATATAAATTTTTGAAAATGTTCAAATTCTTTGTGCGTTCATTAGCACCGCAATGAGGCAGAGTGGGTGAATTCGAAAATTTGTTGATAGTAAATTTGATTGAAATTTCACACAGACCTAGTGTGTGGTCGAGCTTCAGTCTGGAAGATGTACACAGTCGGTCTAATCAGGGCCAAAATTGGACATCGAATATGCCTAATAAGGTGAGGATTAAAATGTATCGAAATATTTTCTACTTTGGGCTTGTCTGCCATAGAACGCGAGATATACGCATTCGAAACGGAAAAGTAATGATTTTTTCAACCCCGGTTTAGTTTATTACTTATAACTAAGTTATTTAACGTCCGATATTGGTCAAGAAATAATATATTTAATGAGAAAAAAGATGTCGTCGAAAAAACTTCCGAATTTTAAAGTAATAATAGAAACTTTGACCAATGATAAATAAAAAAGTAGTCCAATACGACAGGAAATGTGACCAAGAATATGGAGATTTTTCCGAGGACTGACGGGTATTTCATTCCTTGGGTGTATTCAAATGACGATATTCCGACACATATATAGGTACTATGCCAATAATGAAGCAGGTCTTCGTCACGACTAAGAGATTTTTTCCTCTGGGGTATTTCGGTTGGACTTTGATATTTTCTATTCTGGAGTCTGTTTATAATTTTTAACTTAACTTTTATAACGTTACAAAAAAAAAACTCTGTTAGTTATGAACCGGATCCATTTTTGTTTGGGATCATGCTACTATCATTACAAAAAACTGTAGAGCATGGAAATATTCTCGAAAAGGTGACTCTGGTTTCGTAAATCTGCATGTGGGATTGAAAATTTGCCATATGACCTTCTGGTACCTCCCATAGAAATTCAGCATGTTTTTCAAACGTTTGTGTTAATATTGAAACTTTTGTTTGGTTGGTGAATGTGATTCTTGGAAAATTTATCGGGAAATTCTCTTCGAACCAGTCTAATGTACATATTTATGTATAAGTAGGATATACATTCCTTATTTTCAGATAAACAAAATTGTTCTATGTTTAATCGTGAATCTCAGTGTGTGTGTGTGTGTGTGAATGTTAGTGTTTGCACACTAATTGTATTTAGAGATACGAATTCCGTTTTGAATAATGCGTGGGCGTGGTACTTTATGTCGCAGTTTGCTTTTCCGTTTTCTCGATATATTCGTTGTTGTGTTTATTCTTTTGTCGTCTTTGTCTTAAGGTGAAGTTCATTAAAATTCCTCCAACTGTGGGTGAAGGTCACCCCAACTAATTTCCCAGCCAAAATCTTGGCACCCATTGAAACTATGGAGCCGCATTATGGGGAAACGACAACGTTCCACGTGTTCGCAGCGAAATGCAGAGACGTTTGGATAATTGTGTGAACGAAAAAATTAAAATACAGCACAGCACATTATAAAATTTCTCATTGGAAAAGAACAACAAACTATAGGCAATAATGTACAATCAACAATATAGAAAGTAACCAAAAAAGAGAACAAAAAATGCCTCAGATGTTTATTTTGTTAATATCTAAAAATAGATCTGAAAGAAAATGTTATTTTATAACAAGAAAAGGAAAGCAGTCTTCAAATAACCACTTGAACGACGCATGTTGGTTTGACAGCAACTTTAACCTGAGGGCGCCCTAAATATACTCAAAGCTGCTGGAAGATTAGATTTTCTAATTGAAAATTGTTCCATGGGATTGCCAAAGAGGTATGGTCAGTTGTTTGTTTGTTTGCAAAAATGTCGTTCGCATGCCCGAAAACGATAGGGGTTCTCGGACAAAAATCACATTCTAATCTCTGTGTTTTAATTGTCAGAGGTTCAGTGCTTTGGTGTCCCATACGAATGTTCATATTCCATTAATAAAATACATAGCCACATTGGACATTAAACCAAATTAAATATAATCTGCTTGCAGACATCACGTGTATGACCTCAACAAGAGGGCGTTCATTGCTTGTGCACATAAAAATACATGAAGAACAAATCTAATTAACACATCAATTGAGCTAAGCACAAATCTGCGGGTTCATTCAATGAGGAATGGTCATTGGTCAAGTACAGTTTATAAATTATCGTCGATTTATAACTGTTGTGTCTGCATTTCTAATTCAAGAATATTCCCCTGACTCTTTGTAACCATGACTTGGCTTTTTCCCTCGGTTGTATGAAGTGCTAAGGAGGAGTCCTACTCCTTAAAGGCAGCACTTCTGTCGCTTATTTCTTTTGCGTATTGCTCTATGAAGCCTTGAACCAAGTGGATCACACACACAGCCACACATGCACATGCCATCTCACACATTCCATGTTTCTATTTGACCCTCATCAATATCAATTCAGACGACATCAAATGTTTGATATTACTTTTTTTTTGGCTTTTCCTTCTCTAGCTCTTTCTCTCCCACCGCTGACAGATGTGTTGTTTTTGGTGTCAGTTTGGCAGTATCGCAATTTATTCGATAACTCTCGTTCTATGTCTTTCAAAGTTCTGTTCTTGACGTCGATGTTTTGTAAGGAAAAATAGCTCATAGAGTTTTATTAAGAAAGGGAATAGACGGGAAATAACACGACTGACGTTAGGCTGAAAGGGAAAAATGTTGCCTCCCACCACCTTTTTTTTTTTTTTTTTGTTGATGTTTCCCTTCAGTTGGTGTTGGGGTAAATTTTGACATTTCACCTTAACGTGAAAAGGCAAAGGATCTGTTGCATGTTAAGAGAGAAGAATTAAAAAGTTCCTCTCATATGTTGTTACACATTATTGGAGAAAGTTTCTCACATATGAGTGGATACAGTGTGGAGTACGAGTATATATTTTATGAAAATGTTTTAATTTATTTGAATGACATGGATCAACAATCGACTACATGGAAATCCACATTTATAATCAGCAACATGAAAATGTGTTTCCCCCATGTAATCTATTTTCTGACTATTGTCCTTCACAGATTAGAGTTTTTTCTAATTGCAAAATGTTCCAAAGAATTCCAAAAAGTTGATATTTTTTGATTTACCACTGTCGGTCTAGCTCGAGTGTAACGAGCACAGCTTATCGGTCTATTTTGTGGATGAGACAGAGTCTCTATTGTCTGGTATCGTTCAATATCAATTTGTACAGATATCTCGGAAACTTGGAACAGGATCAAGTGAGCTACTTGCCCAGTTTGAATATGAAGACTTTACACAGCATATATACATATGTATATTTTAGAGATCATCCTAATTAGAGATTTACATACAATCGTATGAAAAGAAAAACAAATTGGAAATTGACCACTTATTCATCTAGAAGTAATATCGAGTACGTTACTTAAGACAATTTTTTTTTTCACACCAATCTTCACAAATCCGGGCACTCTTATATGTATATATTTTGAAGCCACAATTCTGACTATTCTTTCAGATAATATCGTGCGTAAAATCAACTGAACCACCTATACCGTTCAAACGCCTTACATTCCACTCCGCCCTTGCTGCGCTGCAGTTATTAGCAACACAAAAGTTTAAAACCACTTCCCCCATATACCAAAAACGGTATATTTCTGAAGAAATTCTCTAACAAGCTGTCGAAATATGTACTCTTGTAAAAATAATATAAAAATGTTGCTACTGTATTAATTTCATTTGAACGCTGCCTCAATGTATGCTATAGAAAATGTTTGATGTTGCTGCTGAGTGAAATTCTCTTTTCCAATTGATTGAATGTGTTATGTGTTATACATATGTATGTGTGTTTTCCTATACGTATTTACTTTACAATAACCTCCAAACCCCAACCAACCATGTGTGTGTGTGTTATGTAACTGGTAAAAGTTTCATTTTGGTATACCAAACTCATACACTGACATTCCCGCTAGCACTGATACTTCCCAGCGGCCAAAACAAGGCCTTCTTGGAAAGCAACGTCACAAGTCTGCCAGCAATATTCTACACTCATGTGAAATGAGAACAGCGTCAGTTTGGAGTGCAAGGCCTGCTGATATCGCTGCTATGGACACATCGTATTAGTATTTTCTTAAATCATTCACAACATCATAGATTGTGACCAATGAAACTATATTCTCATTTTTGATGGAACCCCAATGAAATTTTAACCTCGATCTTTGTCTTATCAAGGTTTACCTATGAAAGACACAAATAAGGCCTTCCATAAAATCCCTGATGTGAAGGCCTTGCAAATATCCTCGCTGGTTTCCAAAGAATACATACGGCCATGTGTGTGTGTGTTTAAGCACATACAGCATAACTACGACACAAATATTTCCTCTCCCTTTTGTCATTTAGAAAAGTTCGCATGTTTGTATGTTACAAAACATGTACGACAGAAAGAATTCTTTAAGGCATTTGTGACTGTGACTTCCACTTGTGTAATGCGGAGATATGTCGTTACTAAGCCCACGCAAGCATACAGTATCCGGTCATTCGATTAGAACCACAACAGTTGCTGTAACCCTGCACAATCCGTGATCAAAAATCAAAAGAGTTGAAGTTGGTCCACATTATTCACAAGTTAGGCCAGATCTTGGCGGCATAAATTATAATTAGAATTGAATGAAACTGAATCAATTTTCTTCTTGATGATGTTTAGGGTCCGATCCGATTTGACATGACGTACAGGGGTACTTTTGGAAAATGCTCACCTTAGCTGCATCCGATTTCGTTGAGTAATGTAATAACCAACAATGTTGTTAACAGAAACCCGCATTCGGTTTAATAGACAGCATCTGTGTCTCTAAATAGTGTGGGTGTCTACTCCTGTCTAGTTCTTGTTATGGTTGTTTCAGCTTCTTTTCTTGACAATGCATAAAACCCTATTTTCAAGTATTTACGGACTGTATTTAAGAGTAAGTGGGCCGAAACCTTTTAGTAAGTCAGTATCGTCATTTTCAAATCGTCAACTTCGATCACAATTGAAAGTCCAGGCCATGTATCGTACATATCAATGTAAGCGGCAAGTATATTAGACAATCCACTCTGGGTTTACCACAATATCCAGGGAATTTAAAATGTCCCCCAACTAGTTGGTATGTATGCATGATAATATTGTGCTGTTGTTTGACCAAAATTTGGTCTTAATTGTGGTAGATTGCTAAGAAAAATGTTTGCAATATTCTAGCCACAAGTATCCAAATATTCCAAATGTTTTGTCCTTTCAAATTCCTACCCCCCGCATGGCTCTTCCGGCCGGATGATCCCTTGAGATATGACATTTACGTTCTCTACGAGATGTAAATCAATACTACCATTCTGTACGGGGGGGAGTAGCACAAACAACGCCTCTCTCTGTAGGTGGGATTAGATGGGGTGAGTGTGTTGGATGTTGGTGTGGGTGTGTAGGCACTTTTGTGTGGGATACCTTTAAGCGTTTGTGAAAGTAACATATTTTCAAGTTTTCCTTTTTTTTATGTTTTCGTCTTTATGCAAAAGTACGCTTGTTAAGTAAAATGTTTCCAAGGAATTGTAGTAAAAGAAAAAAAAATGTTAAACAAAAAAGAAAAGATGCAGAAAAAAAATGTTTAAACGTTGTGTTTTAAGAAAAAAAACATGTTGGTAACATATTTCGCCATTCAAGCCTGATTCTGTGTTTTCTCTTTCGAATTTTTAATTTTTCTCAGACAAAAAGTTTACATATGATTGTAGGAACTACTGTCTGCAATAAAAAGTGTTCACATGGTGCGCAGAGCCGAAAATGCACCCATTTGCGAAATTAATACACAGAAACGATTTTCCTTCGCCATAACGAAGAGAAACAGGATATCTAAAATATCCATAGCATTTAAATAACAAAAACTATTATTTCGTAATATGAAATAGAAAATGATGACATTTGAAGCAATTTGAATTTTAAAATTCATTAGATTCTGAATATGCAAAATACGTTATTCATACACTGTACACATTTCGTAAAATATACATCAACTTCTTGACAAGACAATAACATCTAATCGGTTGAAATGTATTGACAATTAGTTTGACTGGCGCTTTCAAATATTTGATGAGCATGTGACGGGTTCCACAATACATTCAGTGTTTCTTGCTGTTTTGTCAGACATTTAAAATATGCATCACCTGATTAACCAAATATACAAAGCATATCTACGGGATTATGGGATTTGTTCTGGTTTTCTTTGTGACTGTGAAAATAATGTGACTGAAATCAACGGAATTATCTATTCAAATACAATGGAATTTTCTTCTTTCGACTGAGTTGTATCGGTGTGTATTATTATCTCTGTTTTTTCTGATAAATTTCAAAAGTCATTATTATAATGTAAAGTGTCCTTAAGCTAACCTGATTTAGAAGCACCATTAACATTATCTACCTCTTCTCTAGAACGTTTTAATAATTGCATTCGAATAATTATCTTTCACTTTCATGCGACATCAACATCAAGAAATTCTTGAGCACAATTGTAAACCTCAAGAATTCGAAAGATTTCTTAATTACATAATAGCATCCAAAAATAAATTGTAAACAAAAAAACAAGACAAACTATATAAATAAATGTAATGAGTAACAAAAAAAACATTTGGTGTAATTTATTAGTTAAAGCATTCAAATCTAAATTCCTTCGTTTCGTCAAATATATGACAAATGTGTCAACACTTTCACAGACGTTTTTCGTATTTTGAATCTTTTCGGTTTTTCTTTTTGTTGTCTTGTCTTCTAGAATCAGTCAGTGGTAGTGGAGGAGATCTCGAGAACTGTATTCACTGCAAACCAGAGACATTAATCAACACAAACGTCAAACTGAGATCGATGGTGGTCGGTGGCGAGGTTGCGAGCCGCATGTCTATTTTTGAATATGTGATTTCGTGCCCAATTTCTTTCTGAGATCTTTATAAAGAATTCCTCTATGAATAATTAAAGTACACATGTCGGTACACATACATACAAATTTTGTTTTTTGTTTTTTTATTTGGCAATAAATTTATTTTTTGAGGAAATTCTAATTTATTGCTTTATAACACCAGAGACAACAAACAACAACAAGTGAGAGAAAAATATATAATTTAGTGTCATAAACAAAACGTTCTGCCACAGATTCATCGTGATCGTAATGGCGACATCATCGCACACACACACCGTGTTCATATCTATAATGACATCTTAGTTTGTAATTTCGAAAGAAAGAAAATGAAGAAAATGCTCTACAACTGGAAATGTGTGTAACAATCATTTGCATATTTGTGTGAATGTATTTTAATTAAAACCACGTTGAATTCCCATCAAGTATTTCCCTTGAATATTGTATGTAGTTCCCAATAGAAGTGAAATCATGGGTACTGAGTCGCACACACGGCTACGGCTGAAACATCGTCGATGACGGGGACCGTGAGTGCTGTCCATGGGCATGCTAGTCTCAGGATATTTTTGAACAAACCAGCGTACAAAAGTCACGGCACGGCTCATTTCTGCCAACAATTCTATACAATAGACAGCCCAAGCATTGACTTTGAAATCAGTTGGCATTATTATTGACTTTCTGTCAAGATCTATAGCGTAAAAGAGCGGTCGCTGTCTAAGTAGTACATATACGATGCAAAAATTAAACACTACAGGGACGAATTAAAATATTAAAATTTATGTATTACATAAACCTAATTTTCTTTTAGTCGAAGCTCATCTAGTGGCAGTTAAGGAGACAAATTCCCTTAAACATTTTTAAAGGCAATTCCATAACTCAAAGTATCCGAACGTAGAACTGTTCTATGGGAAAATGGTGGTTCGAGTTATGGAAGTTTGAGTGTATTAAAATTTGTCGTGGTGTGTTTACGTCTATCATACCGCTATTCAAGGTTCGAATACTGGAGAGAACATCAAACATTTGTCAGCGGACGCTTCCACCTCATGATTGCCGTTCGGAGCCGACTGTAAGCATTAGATGGTGGTCTGTGACTAACCGAATTCGATTCCCCATCCTTTACTGCAAGAAATAGGTACATACGCATTACGCATTAATCGGTCTTAGTGGCGCCTTGGAAAAACAGTCATATAGGTACTGAAATGGAATGTAAATGTGCAATTCCAATTACAATTTCGTAAGATGAATTGCCTTTCTATATCACCAATATTATGTACGTTGGCCTTTCCTTCTCAAGGTCATACTTTCCGTACGGTGGTGTACTCAATTTTTTTTTTATTATTTGGTTTGTATCACAGGTGATACCAAAAGCAAATTTCCAATTTAATGTGTAATTTTTTGAGAGAAACTCAAGCTGAAGAGAACGATGCGGATTATATGGAAAAAGTCTACACCTTTGATTTATGGCGTCTATTGTCAATATATTGATGCTACGGTTTTTGTATGTACTTTGATATAATTTGTTGGCCTTCAAAAAGGGACACATATTGTCACACACACACACACACATTCATATATTCGGAGTACGTGTAATGGGGTTTAGAGTATTTGTCGCCTTTTATTGCATGGCAGCAGCATTACGGTTAAAAGTTAAATAAATACTCATTTGAAGGCTGCTTGGGCTAAACCTAACGAAACTGTTTTTGTCCTTCTACTCCTCCCCACATACGGGAAATATATTGCATACGTTCTATTTTTTTTTTTTTTAAATTACAAAACATTCGCATACGGTGGAATGCTGCTGCAGCAAAACGTGCCGAGCGTGTTTCCTTAGCAAAACAATAATTCTCCGATTTGGTGTGAAAATGTCAAACAAATTTCCAACAAATTCTAGTCGATTCGATCTGAATCTCAAATAATGCAAGTGAATTAACTGTTGATGTTAACCAGTCCATCGCATCCACCGTTCTCTGACATTTGTACCCGCAGTGGAAACTGGACGTTCGTTTATTCCATTCAACCGTAATTTATTTATTTTTCATTCAAATTGAATTGAATTGTTGGTGTTTTTCCTTTTCGTTCTGGTTGCAGCGCGACCAGAAAATTGTCATTAAATTATTGCACTGTAGTTCTTCGTATTTCTTTGTTAAATTGTCCATGGCATTGAGTAATGACTGTACAGCGCGAAAGAAACAAAAACATGGAAGCAGACAACAATCTCGTTTACATTGTTTTATATTCGTTTTTAATCTGTTTAAGTATTTTTTGGAAATGGATTGCATTTTTGTTTTGTTATGTCGTTTCTTTTTTGCTGGCGCTATTTTCGCCTTGTTTTTTTATGACACTTGCTCTGAAAATAAACAAAATGAAAAAAATGAATAATGTTTTTTTGTTGTTTGTTTCTATTTTGCGTCGTCCATATGATATAAAATAATATGAAAATAAATTTGCAAAAAAAAACGCAAAACAACAAACGGGCAGTTTATGTTAAAATAATACAAATAAATCATTGCTGAATGTTAAGGGTACACAACAGCGTGTCTTTGCTTCCATAAGAAGATTCACTGTATAATCACATATTAATGGATTTGTAATTAAACAACAATAACTATGGAACCTGTCCGGAATCGTTAACTAGGCCATTTAACAGATGGCGCGCAAATTAGTCAAAGCCAACAGAAACAGCTATGGAAAATGTCCATATCTGGGAAATATCAAAAGCGCCGTCATTGAAACAAATTCCATTTCAAGTGTTTTCTTAATAAAACACATTTATTCCTGGTTACAAGGTAGAGGTGCCAATAGAAAACAATTTTAATAATTTAATAATTATTCCTAGAAGAGCTTGTTAAATTTGTTGGTATTTATATAAAAATAAATAAATAGAAATAAAGCCCATGTGAGAAGTATGTAAAAACATGCCCTATGGCAAATTTTAACAATCTTGTTATAAAAAAAAAGTTGTTAACATTTCAAACAACTTCCCACAAACCTTCTGTGTCTACAGATGACTTTGCATAATCGACTTAACTGCGAAATGTCGCATAACCGAAAACACCACGCTTTCATTGAACGTATTACAAAACAAAGCTCTCCATCGGTGGTGTGGTGGGCCCGTAGCCAAAAATAATCTGGAAGGCAGACAGTCTGAAGATGGTATCAACTTTAGCCCAGAGGGTGCAGTGCTGATGATTTCATTGCCACACCATACGTAGGATTTTCTTCGACATTGTGATGAACTGTGCCCCAAGTAAGATTTACATAGCAAGGATAAGAACAAAACAGCGAAAGGAGCATTGAACTTGAACAAAAGCCGTCAAAATATCAACACTACATAAAATTGCAGTTTCTGATCACAGGAAAAAAATGATAGAATGCCATGACTGCCACCAGATGGTGAGCAAAGCTTAACCATAATTACGGAGAATACAATTGAAACATGGTAAGTTTCAGAGAGTAGGGTCACACTATAAATAGCAAACAAAGTTACATGCATTGGGCGACAGCTCTTCACATGTTGATATACCGAACATGACATGCAGATGAGATAGCCACTACACCACGTTGAGCCGAAACTTTATCCAAAGTGCTGAATAGTTGATCAAATATCAAGTCGAAGATAGTCTGTCACTGCCACAGAAAGAGGGAGGCTGACGAGACATTGTCGAAAAACGAAGTACTACCAGATGGTGTCACTGTTTGATATTACTGCTCCCTTAAAATTGAACAACGTCATAAGAAATATAACAGATATATATATTATGTTGGTAAACGATTATGACAATTTTCTTTGTGGCTTCTCCTTCTCAAAGCAAACCAGCCGAAAAAGGTTCTTATCTTTTAAAATGTTCTTTGTCTGCATCTTCGTTGCGAAATACTGTAGATGTTGCAGGCAAAAAAAAAACCCTAAATGCAGATAAAAATTTGTTGTTCTTTTTTGCGCTCACAGCACTAACAAAAATAATGTTTGTAACATGAATCATTCTTCTTTAGGTGGTTGCCTCTTCAGCGACAGAATCGTGTCTGTCCATTCGCTTGGGCGAGCGTTTGTTGAGTTATTTGGATGGTCGTGTGTTCACTGGCCACAAATACACGCAGACACACACACACGTTGAGTCGACCAGAAAAACGTCATAGTGTCAAACGGACTGTAAATAAAGATTTGTCCTCTTAGACATTTCTTACGGTTCGAAAATAGCACATAGTTTTTGCCCAAATAAAAAAATGAAACACAACACACATAGAAGAAAGTGAATGAAAAATCTAGAAAATATAATTCTATTGTAGTGTGTCTGTAGAATCGTCATAATTGTTTTTTGTTTTTGTAAACAAAATAGGCTCTAAACAAGCGAAAAAAGTGTTGACCGTTTTCTGGTGTGTCTTCGCTTAATTTTTTGGGTGAGTTCAGTTTTAAGGACAACTGGCGCAGATTTATGTGAATTTCTTTTGTACAACGACTGATGTTAATGTCTTTATGTGATTGTTCTTACTTTATTTTCGTAGCAATGAGTCGTTTTAATTGTGGTGCATTCAATGGTGGGTGGCAATTGACTGGTGGGTGGCGTATGATTAATAATAAATTTTGTTAACCACTGTGGGTTTCACGCACTTGTGCGTTTTTTTTTTATTTATTCTTTGCCGTTGTAGACATTGCATTTGGTGCTAACGTATATTGACATTAGGGTATATCGAAAGAATATATGCAGAAACTTGAAATAGTACGTCGTCATTTTTTTAAATATGTAATTTTCCAGCGCCAAAATTACTCTAGCCTGATAAAATCGGCTACTGGCCAATGTTAGTCTAGCAAAGATTCATTGCCAAAGAATAAAATCGTCTACTGGACATGAGTCGATAATTTTATTTTTATTAATTCAGCAATAACCACACACTGCCGTGCTAAATATTTTTAGATACCCGAAATGCTTAACATTTCCTGTTTATTTTAAAAATTTAACAAACGTCAAACGAACGAATTTTAGAAAAACAATCCCAGCACAATGACGGTGACAGACGATGCCCACTCAAGTCACAGCGGGCAAATCGAAACAAAACACCTCCTTCCCCCCCCCCCCCCCCAAAAAAAAACACGCCATTTAATAGCCAAAATCAACACAAGGACAGTCGAAATGCTCAACCATAAAATAACAGCACCACAAATACACGCCCACACTTTTTGCGGAATGTATCGTACAACTCGGAAAGTAACGTGAATACAAACAAATAAATATTCGATCTCTTGCCTCGTTTTGTCGGAATGAATGAAAAATCAATAAAACAGAAATTATATCAATGAACGAGTGAGTGAGTGAAAGTCGTGTATTTGTATTTGTTACCACAAAATTCAAGTACAATGACGTTAAAGTATCGCCACCAAAAGAATAAAAAGTCAAACAAATAAATATGATTGGATTGAATTCGGTTTGAATGACGTTATTCATTCTCCCATTACTCGGGGGGAATCAAATGCAATTTTTCTATTTGTTTTTCCGCACCACAGAAAGACCATCGCATTGCGCGATATGGATTCATTCATGTAGAGTGTGGTCATGACCATTCTTCTTTTTCTCGTCTGTGGCTTGTGTATCAGCCGAAAAACAAAGGGAAATGTGTAAAAACAAAATACGTATTTATTAAAATGGCAAATAAACAATATTACGGCCCAAATGAAAATAAAAATCAAACATAAATTCACAGAAAAACAAGATCTATAACGCCCACCTCACAATCGGCAGGTAAACAAATACTAACAAAAGGCGAACATCGAATACGTTACAACATCACATATGGTTTTCGAAATTCACAATATAGTTGGACAATATAGTCAAAATGCCACAATAGATTTAGTTCTATTAAGAAGGCCATCCTAAAGAGCTGTTCCAAGGCTTCCAAGAAATATATCAAATGCATGTTCAAGTGTGAGTAGTCAGTCAAAATGGGATTTCGCCATGAATCCAATTCAGATGTACATCAATCATCAAATGGCTACTATACAAAGTACCAGCTTCATTTGTGCAATCTCCTTTTGCAACTTCCCCATACACACAAACGCATTTGCATTACGGTCCTTCTAATTTTCTTGAAATTGCCTTGTTGGCCAACAGATCCTTATGTCGTGTGATCAATGCCGAGAAATTTGACTCCAGTTCACATATCCATTAATTTCACAATTTTAGTTATTTATTAACAATTATAATTGTAATTAAATTACTACAAACATAATGCAAACTCTGACGACTGAGGTCTTAAGCTATTCACAATTTTAAATTATCATAAACATATTACAAATAGTCATACAATCATCTGTTGCTATTTGTATTTGAGTTGACCTTTGAATTACAATTTTTTACAATGCTCTGTTCTTCCTGCAAATGAATCAATATAATCAATTACTTTCTATAATACACATTATTTACAATCCATTATTGTCACAGAAATAGAATGTCAATCACTCGAGTTACAAACAGTGCACGAGTGTGTGTTCAGCATTGGAATTTCAAGTTAATATGATTTGTAAATACATTTAATTGTGTAAGAAATTATTGACTATGGCATGGTCGGTTAGAGCCTTTAAATGCATTCCAATTTAATTAAAATTCAAAAAAATAATTGCAAATGATCGGTCTCTGACGTTACAATAACGAGATGTTCGAATCGAAAGCGGTCATCTAGAAATATTAATAAATATGAGTGTGGCTTTTCCTTTGCTATTTTATACAAATGGAAATATCAATCAGAAGTAACTTGGAAATATTATTAATCAATCATTTCTATAATTATTCGATATTTTTTTTGGTGTGCTGTTAATTTTAGATACTCCCACACATTAGAAGCAAGTAAGACATTAATGTGAACAAATCAAATCGATGTTTTAATGATTACATCAGTTATAATTCTACAATTCTTCTATTAGATCGATAAAGTATTGATTACGCAGACATAGACATATGTGAGGTACAACAGAAGCGACACTAATGTAATTTATTAATCAAATTCCATAAACCGATTAAATTGATATAATGCCACACAATGTTAAATTTAGTAAATTTATGTAATTGGCCATATGCATTCTCACACACACACATGTGACACACACAGATAGAACAGAATTCGCCTGATTACCAAATGCCAGTTAAGCTCTTTCGTCGCCAGCGCAGCTATCCGTCTGTTCCATCTAGCCACCATTTGATCCAGACAATGTGGGTGGCATCGACAGAGAGGCCTACAAATTTAATTGAATTATAATTTTTGTGGCATGCTTAGAAAAATAAAATGTTTATTATTGCGGTTGCTTCACTTGACACTGACATCATGACTTTTCACATGCGTGTCAAGTCAAGTGATAAGAAAACAAAGTGTTGAGTAGAGACAGCGCACGAAGCAGACAAAAGAAATCATGTGCGAAGAAGCAGCGACTGTTTTGACACAGTGATTTCAATAGGGTTTGAAAGAGTTAATTATGCAAATAAACGACATATGTATAAAGCAAATCTTAAAATCCAGTCAATCCTTTGATGAGCAAAGAAATGTGCACCTGCCCCAGAGTATTCGGAATTTGTGGTTGGAAGATTGCGACAACAACATGTGATGTTACGAATATTTACGTATCTCCCACAACTTTTCATGAAAACCTGACGTCGAACGTTCTGTGACGTTCTGGTGTGGTGTGATTGATATACTTGTATACTGACGAGATATTACTTCCCTAGATTAGATCTTCAGTACTCCAGTGCTTTAGTTTTGCTTCGTTGGCCATACAAAACAAACACTTCACTTGAATCGCCTATTAAAAAGTAAATCGGAAAAATCTTTAATTTTCGACACAAGTTATTTAATGTGTTACCACATACAAGTCGGTCAAGTGTATTATAAACGTGGGGTCAACTCAATTAAAAGAAACAAAAGCATACACGTGCCTTTGTGCATTGTACAGATTCGACCTTGTTGGTCAAGACGACACCGTCCTGTAGCGCGCCACGTGTTTGACTTTCTTTTGTTCAGCAGCATTGCATTGCATTCTCTCTCCGCCATTAAACACTTTCGACCGCCGCTTCGCCATAACGATGTGCGGAGAGAATTTAAACAATTATTTGCACACATTGGTATGGAAAATTATAAGCAGTTATTCGTGCCATGGCTTGTGGTATCCACTGCAGCTAATTGAGTTGAGTGCTGCAAGTCTGTTGAGAATCAGACCAGGAATGATAGAAACCAAAAATGCCACACATAAATTATGCCGCGCCCCCTCCAACTCCTCGTCTACATAAGTGTATGTGCCGTCGTCACAAAGAAGACACCGAACAAATCCCCACAAATGCTCATGTGAAAATTGATTTGTTAAATTACATTCCTATCCGCAAAATCAGAAGCTGCTGAAAACACGCAGCTCATAGTTTTGCGAATATGTTGGCAGCGTGCCAACGATAAACGCCAGCTAGCTAAAAACTATGCCGTGAATATTTATTGTGAACGATTCTGCCTGGCATGTAGAGCCGTCGCTCGAACAATGAATGGCGCAGTATGAGTATCGTGATGCGGGGGAAGGAAGTTGAACACTTGGACGGTCTGATCAGTGCGGTAACTGTTGAGGCTGGGGGCAATTTTTAAGAGTTCATTGTTGATTCGTACGCACAAAAAAGGAAAACCTGCGTCTCATGATATATGCCGAACTCCTGGGAAAAAAAACGTATAGTTAGAACCGCAGCCAAATGTGTGGGCTGTTGTATTTGGGGCACGTAATGACAAAGGTTAAAATGAAAATTTATTAATGTTTTCACATTGTTGAGATGCCCTTTAAATCCAATGGGACACCAACGCTGGTTTTTCATTGAATATTAAGATGTAAATTTGTTAATTTAAATGCCTGGGAAAATTCGAATGCGGCTGATTCGTAAGAACACCACCTCAAAACAAAAATCATAAGTGATTTTATTTAGTTCTTTATTTGGTCATACTCTGCTCTATATGAACAATTCGTCCTCAACTGGTTTATGTCAGTTTTTCATGATCCATAAGCTTGATGTTGTTTATCTCAAATATACGCTAACAATTTTACTAAAATTATCATACCACTATTGTTGTTTGTCTGTTGTCCAAGTTTGAGTGTATTTTCTGTCTGGTAGGAAGAGTCCATGCGACTCTCCGGAAAACACATTCAAGGTCACTCTTGTTTTGTTAATGAAATTTCCATTGTTAATGGTGCTAGAAAACAATCTTAGCTCTGCTAAAGGTATTTAAATATATAAAAATAAAATAATTGTTGTCAACACAAAACTATTTAAATAAAACGACTCTCACCGACTTAGCAACAATATAATGACGTTAATCATTGAAATACATTTGCGTGCCTCGGTTCAGAAGACATATGTACGCATTCGAGTGGCAGCCAGTTGTGTGGAAAATAATAAAAGTTAAAATTGCGGGTCGGAATATTTTTGTTCTGACTGTGAAGAGTCAAAACAGAAACAAGTGCCGCATCCAGGTTAAAGGTTGAATCCAGGGGGAATTTTGAATAATTTTAATAGTTTTTCATCGGATTGGTGTGAAATTCGGTGAAATTGTGATATTAGGTTTTATGATTAATTGGTAAAAAAAATTAGACGATGTTAACAAGGGTTTCAGAAAGGACAAAGGTCTATTTTATTTTCGATTAATTATGTTCTGTGAGATTAGTGATATACGGAATTCAATGAAACCTAAATTACGTTGCGTTTCGAACAGAAACGAAATTTACATTTACGTCTTACAAAATGAGGGCAATATAATTAACATTTTTTGAGAATTTCTATGTTAATTGTTGGTAATTGGGAAATATTTGTTTGATGATAACGAAAACAAAAACCAAAATCTTGATAGAAAACATTCCTGTAAACAATAAAAATGCAAATTGTTTTTCCATCTAACGACTTGTGGGTAATATGAGTTGTAACAGTCACATGGAACGTAGGAGTGATTGCAATCACAGTTCATTCGAGCGTCTCGGTAATGCTTTTTCAAATAATGTCAAAGGCCTTAAAATATAACAAAAAACACGTTTCGAGAAACGTGTAGCGGACGTGCGTATCTTTCAAAAGCTCTCATGAAATATTCAACTATATGTAATCGGTTAATTTGTTGTATATAAGTGGGTTTTAATTTTTGCAGATTCACATTAAAAGTACCCCTCAATTTCTTAATTTTTGCTAATTCGCATTAAAAACACACAATAACAGAAAAGGACACACAGCATGCTCAGACAATATTTGAGGAAATTAATGGAATATTAAATGTGACTCAGTGCAATACAAAAAATAAATGGATCTAATTTATTAGGGGATCTCTGCGAATAAATAAAATGTGTTGAGTTTTAATTAAAATAAATTAAAAAGTTCATTAGGTTCGTTTATTTCAGAAGAAAATCAGAGTGCTCAGATTTTTAGTGAAATGTCGCAAAAACACGTATTATGGATTCTTACAATCCTACGCCGCACCCGGCGACAATCTGTGATATTCAATACTACAGGGTCCGACAAATAACTTTTTTTTTGATAATTCTATACAAAAAAAAATACTGAATATTTTCTCAAATTTCTTTTTTTATTTGAAAGTACAATCCTTCCGGTTAATAATGGAAACTAATTTCATTCAAATGGCTGAATCGGCTGGCCATGCATAACGACATCAGCTCTGCTGCCCGATAACGAAAACGAAATAAGCACTAGTTGGAAAAAAAAACGCCCTTTAGAAGAATTGAATATTCAAACAGTCCACCAAATATTTAAAAAAAAAAATGCAATCAAAAATCGTTTAAATACTACCACTCTTAGACGTCTTAAACTACTTGCTACCCATGCTTAAACTTGCCATGGGTTACATCTTTGTACAAGTGGAAGATCCCTTCTGAAGTTTCCAGCATAAATGACCTGGAGGTACATATGTGTCAGACAAGCTTTATAAATAAGCCGACGTTATACGTTCACCAAGACAGAGACGTGTTCCAAATTTCTCAGAATTGGTACGTGGTGCTCAAATTAGGATTTCTTTGGAGGAACTCTTATGTAAGCTGCTATCTCAGTTATCTCTCTCTCTCTCTATCTCTCTCTCTCTCTCTCTCTCTCTCTCTCTCTCCCTCTCTATTATTATTATAAGAGTTCTGCTTTAGGCGTTGTCTCGACAAATTGCGCCTGTCTGGTTTACGTTCATTTATTGTGTACATAATTAAGAATCTACCAAATATTCTCCTATGTTTTATGGCTACAATTTATTTGCTTGGCTCTCAGCGAAACATCGTCGAGCCAACATCACTGGCGTCGTCGTCATCATCATTATGGCGGCAGAGATGATGTTCATCTGGCGATGATTTCGTGCAGTTTGTATTTCATATCAATTAATTACATAAAAATGTTTTCGGTTTTGTTTTTGGGTTCATATTTGTGTGTTGGTGGTTTTTTTGTTCTATTTTGATTGAACAATTTGAAACGCTAAAAAATTTGTACACGAACCCAAACAGTTTTTCAAAGCAATGAAAAAATAATTTTGATTCGAATTGAAATTCCTTTCACTTCCGTTGATTTGTTTACATTTCACTTAACACATAAACAGTGTCCGTTGTGTTTTTCTTGTTGTTGTTGTTGTTTGCCATAGATTTATAAGCAAATATTTGTATGGAATTTTATGAAGGAAAAAATTGTGTGGTATTTTGACGTCATGTCAGACAACTAAAATGTTCCAAAATTAACTTAATAAAACATCAAATTCATTATGTTAATTTACTAGGAATGTACATAAATAAATGATGATTATGAACAGTCGGGAGTGTATCACATTCAGTCACGTTAAATGAACCATGAATGTTGTTCATTAAATATAATTAATTAACGTCTTTGCTTAGAATCTCAAAAGTATTCCTCAAAGGATTATTCCTCTATCCTTTAAAGGCTTCTTCGCCATCTGCTAATCTTGTCAAATTGTCCTCGATTATAGAACTTAGGAATGGCAAAACATCGTGATCCTTTAAAGATAAACAGGACTGCCTGCAAAAGCCCAAGACTCTTCACAAGAAAATGTCTTCTATCACGACTTTTTGTCTTGTCCATCGACCAGACCATAACATTAATAGACTTTATCGGAAAATCAACAAAAATAAAAAGCTATAGACGGGAAAGGCATATTTTTATAAAACCGAATCATCATATTGAATTTCCATTCAATTAGACCGAAACCAATTTTTTAACATATACGACGAGAACAGGAGGACGAGAGGTCAGTATACAAACAGAGAAAAAACAACACACATAAATTCTATGGAAGAAATACTGTTGCCTACTTTTTGGCTTTCAGACGGTGTTCGTTCGTTCGTTCATTTCTACTGGGCCACTCATTCATTCAACCGTTCCCTTTCCAATTGGCCGCAAATTGTAAATAAACATAATTTAATTTGTTATTATGACGAAGAGCCCCAACTCCAAGTCCCCCTTCCCCTCCATCACCCTCATCCTCGTCAACAAGGTTGGGTAAACAAGTGAGTGGAAGAGAAAACGCCAACATAAATTTTAAGTTAATGATGCTTAAAGTTTAAACAAGCAAAACTTTTTGATTTCCCCTCCATCCGGTAAGTGGGGTAGTTGAGTTGTGGGTGGCAGAGGTGCTTGGACGGTACGTTTGGTAATGTGGCTGCCAGACATTACATTTGGGAAAAGTAGTTAGAAAGGACTTTTTCATTTGGCCATACCGAACAAATTGACTGTTGTTGTTGTTCTCTGGTAGGATTTGCCAAGATTGCTGGAAGACAAAGAAAAAATGTCCATTGACTCTAAGTAGCATGGTCATTTGTATGATCCTCTGGTTCATATCGAAGGTATTCGCACAATGCGTATTTTCCAGGAACTTTCGAACAGGGATACAGTTTAACGACCACTCGTAAGTATTACGTACTATTGTTCTAAAATAGTTCCTAAAACTAGGCTTACTTAGTTTTACTGTGCCCAATTACTTATTGCTGGACTGGAGAGATTGAAATTAATGTCTAAAGTTGTACAGAAACTTGGACAGGCCTCTTCTAGCACGAGGCTTGCCTAACGAGGACCACACTTAGTCAAGTAATTCATCGATTAACAGATTTGGGCAAACTTCTGAAACACATTTATGTGAGTTAATGTAATAGTTATGAGTTAAACACCAGCTGGAAGTTCTAAATATAATCATCTCCTTTTAATTTAATACTATGTAGGTTGCCATAGAACGAACGTTGTCTCTATTTGGAATTGGTTCATCTCACCGTTCATTGTCAAATGGTCGGTTGACCGGACGACACATTCTTCATCCGAACTGTTCTTATGTGGAATAAACTTCCAACAAGTGTTTTTCCTGCCTGCTATGACATTTGTGTGAAATTTTATCAAGATCGAAGAATTACATTTTTAAGGGGCTTTATGAAAATATTGACCGTTCGTTCGCCACTTTCAGTCGTTCTTAGGCTGACATAAGACCTTCTTCAATGTTGAATTGAAATCGGTCCATGTTTGCTACATGAAATATGATTACAAAGGTAGATCTTGCTAAATCGAATCGGAAAGTAATTCTGATCCGTTCCTTCTAGGTGTCACAAATACCAGCACCCAGTGCGAATGACACAGTGTGGTGTAGGCTATAAAACTCACTGTCTGAACAAATAAACGAAAGGAAATAAATTCTGTTTAAATATTTTTTTTTTTGAGGAAAAGTAAGCTGCTCTTCCGAAAAACCTTTGGAGACTTGCGATTTTCCACAAAAGGATAAATTGAAAACGAATGAAAAAATGTTTGTCATTGGCTTTACTTGTAACCGCCCATACGCGAGTTATTTCGTAACTTCAAACCCAAAATGTTCATGACCATGTATGTCATAGTCGGTTTATATCAGATTGCAAGTTTTAATAAATGATTTATTTTCTTATGTCCTTTGTTCCTTAATCTTCTGAAAAGCGTAACAGAAGATGACTATTCGGTCAGCTTCGTTAGTTGCCCAACATAATAAAACAAATATAATTTTAAAAAATGATTCTCCATTGTGACCGTAATCCTGTCGTCACATGCATTAATAAATCATTTCATTTAAAGCCAAAGACCATCTATAGGATGATTAATAAACTCCCCGAAGCCCTAAATCCCCGACAGACATTTAGCACCAATTAAAAACTAGTTTTTTTCCCCCTTTTTGTTTTTGCGAACCAGCAAGAAACTTTCACACAGTCGTGTTGGAACACACAATGCCAGAGAAGACACACACACACACGAGGTGCTCAATAGCGAAGTGATCTAAGTCTACTTTTGGGGAATTTTAAAATGTCAGTCGTATTAAAAAGCATTTAACTCGTATTGTATTTATAATAATTATACATTCCATATGGCTAGATATTTGCAGCGACAGACCAATGCCTCTGGTGGGAATCGAACCCACAACCCAAATTTGTTTGCAAATTTGTTTCCTGCCAGTTGTGACATTCAGCAATTCCAAACAAATGTCAACAAACATAATTTCTTGCCTCTAACACAATGCATTGCATTTATAGGGGCATAACCTGAGTGTTGCTTTTTTAAAAGCATTTAAATTCCACCGTATTTAACAAACAGTTACTTAGAAATAACTTAATTTGTGAACGAATCTTCAAACGCCTAGGATTGGAATATTAATGCGATATTAACCCTTAAATGCATGGTCTCTTCTTTAATTTAATTTACATATAAATTAATGTGCCAAATGTCAACATTAAACATTTAAGGGTTAAGAATGTCCTTAGGTTAGGTTAGGTTACGTTGAGAAGAATGTCCTTAGTTTCGTGACGAATGAAATGCATTTCCCTCAAGTGCATGTTTGATGGAAACAAGTGGCATCGCTTTTCAATGAAGTGCTGCAATAAGCACCAAAACCTCTTAATAAAACCAATTACTTTGCCTAGATTGTATGCTTATCAAATATAACTGGTGGTGTTCAAAGATTGAAAATAAGGCGCTTGTTTGGACAATAAAAAAGTTTTAAAAATATGTGTGTCAATTAAAGCACATTTAATGTATTCACTTGGTGTTTACGATGTTACGGTTTTAAAATGTTGTCGTTAACTGAAGTTTTTTTTTTTTTTGAAAAATCGGTAACGTTTATGATGTGACAAAGAATGGCATTACCTTAAGGCGACATAAGGGAGTCATGTTTTTATTCGTAATTAAGCGGCTAAACACCAAAATATGCTGGGGGAAATTGGGAGCTGAGACTGAGGATTATGTGACTCTATTTCAATTAATAAAAAGGGGTTTCACCAAAACAGCATAGCTCATTTTTAATAAGTAGCAGCGATCGTTGAACAAGTTTGAACTTTTGCTTACACAATAATTTGTTGACCGCTGACCCGATTTGCGTCTCTTATGAAGGAAACTTTACTTGATTATGGAATTTTATTGTAGAAAATTGCATCATATTTACTCCGAAGATGATTCCATCTTTGAAGGACACTAATTTGCAACTCTTTTTAATTATTTGTATACACTAGGAGGACTATAGTGACATTTCTATTTGTACAAATAAAAATGTATTTGCAATTTTTTATTTTGTTCTAATCATCTATTTCGTATTCTTGTTTCTTTCAGAACCCAGAAAAGACAAGACTGATGCACAACACGGTGGTAATGGTACCCTGTCACCCAATACCGAACAGCCACCCTGCCAGGGCTCTATGTTGCCACCACCCGGGGGCGGCAGTGGAGGCTCTCAACAGAATCATTCACATATGGTTAGTGGCCGTGATCAACATGATTCCCATACACAAAATTCCAAAATGGAACGTCCCAATACATTGGGCACCAATAAATTAGCCAGGCGTGTCAATGTTTGCTATGAACACTGTAAGTACACAAACTGAACAACGCGAATGAGATACACTTAGATGATTTACACTGTAGGATTTCATCATATCTAGATTAATCTATTGACAAATATGTTTATACTCTATGGGTTGTCTATGGGTTAATGCGGTTTCTCTGCCTGCAATTCCAAGAAAATATTCTGTTAATTGTTTTTCATATCTTGCGAAACTTGAATGCATTTTTTGCCTCTCGCGCGCTTCAACTTGAGACTAGTTTTCGACTGCAATCCCTGTATAGAATGCGACAATTTTTGTCGCCCGTTCATGTCTTGAAGATCGCAACAGCGCATACAAATGTACAATTGTTTTTTTTTTTTCTTCTATTACCAAGAATTTAATGTACTTACACCCATTTGGCCTTTTACGGTAAAAGAAGATGATTCCCGGGAAAAGCTTAAATCGTGTCGGTTTTTCCGTAAAGCGAAAAGTGCCTAAATAACCTCTGCATTAATATAGAATAACGAAATCCAGTTAAACGGCATACGGCTTAAAAAGTGAATTCAAATAAATCAATGATGCAGTTTCCGACTTGTGTTGGGTCAATATATGCACACGATACGTACAAGAGTCCATACATATTTTTTGTGGTCGGAGGAGTCTTGTTTCATACACTCGAGTTCATTTCTTTTTTATCTTAAAGTTGACACATAAATTTTAAGAGCTGTCATAAAATGTATTAAAAACAATTCGTTCCGTTTTGCTCTCGCTCGTATCGTAAACACCAGCGCCAACCTTTGCCTTTGCCTTTGCCCGTTCCCTTTTCCTTCTTGCCGCGGCACACCCTTGGGCATATCTTGGCCGACGTCGTGTCATTCCTTTGGTTTTCTGGGTAGCGAAAAATGTAAAAAGTTTTTTAAACGGAATGTTTTTCCTGCTGTTGTGGCTGATGTTGGCAATATGATAGTCGTGGTACGAAATGGAACCAAAGCGGGGGGGGAGCGGGTGAAAAAGTTGTATGAAAAATGGTTTTATAAAGCAGCTATAAAAAAAAATGTGAAAATAAAATACAGAATATGAAGAGGTTTGTCAACAGTATGTGTGTATGATTTTGTCTCCTTTCTTCTTACAGATCCCGATGGTTCTTCGGGAAATTCCATGATGGGTGGCCCGCCGGGTAGCACACCACCGCCATATGCTGATGCTTCAGGTCATCATCATCATGGTGGCAAGATGGTGGGCGGTGTTATGTTGTCCGAACTGCCCGAACCTCCCATACCATTATCAGAGATTGGCCCCATCCCACCGCCTCCTATGTTTTCGACGCCATCACCTACTTTAGTGGCTGGACGACCGCATGGGCCGGGCGCTATAAATGATAAAGATTATCAGCCATACGATGATTATGGTAAGTACAAACTATGTTTTTTTTTCAATTTTGTAAAGTTTTGTAAAGTAAATACCAAGTCGGATTAATTATTTTTTTGTATGTGGAGTAAATCAAAATGTGGTTATTGGAAATGTTATGATTGGAATTGTCCGATGACGGGAATGTCTTTTTTGGGATTCTTAGTGTCTTTTATGGTCACTGTGAAGCTCAAACGGTATTCGGAAACTTTCGAGTACAAAACCTGGCATCCGATTCAAACAAATAACAGCTTGACAAATTAAAGAAAAAATCTAAGTTATACCGTTCCGTTGATGCCTTTCTACCAAAACAAAAATGTTAATGTATTTAAAGTTATATAGAAGTTGCCCATAACTTATCCAACCATTTCCGTATACAAAGCGAATCAGATTTACCCATTGTTCGTATTACGGTCGTAAATCAGTTTAACATCAATACGCTTAACCAAATCAATCTTAGACGATTGGATGTAGACTGGAACAGAACAACACAAAGTATTGTTTGTCGTTGGTTTTAAAAGACATTGATCGAATTCCAACATTCAAATCATTCTGTACGAAAGAAAGTTGAAACGCTTCAACTGTAATTTGCGTTTTTTACGATCAAATATCAGCAAGAGACCAGGGAAACAACACAACCGAAAGTAATTCTTTCCCAATCTGTGAGAAAATCGTATTTAATAACACAAAACAACAACAAACTGGCCAGACCATCAAAGCCTGGCGGATTTATGAAGCCATGCCATTAATAAATTACTTCAAACTCAAACAATATATCGGAGACGTTTTTGCAGCATAACAATTAAAGTAAAATATGTCCATGTTGTCAAAAGAATTCCAATTATCCCAAAGATTTCACAATGTCATAAGAAAACATTCCAAAGTCAAAGTAATTGCTTGGAAACCATAAAGTCCGCCTGACGAGTAATTTAAAATTGTCTTAGACGTAATTTAATCCCCAACGTATAGTTCATTTTTTAATTATTATCATTCTTTGAAGGACTCCATGTGTATCCAATATCAGGGAATGTTTAAGGATTTTATGTCCTCTTATCTTTTAATGTCCATGCCAGACAGTCTACCTTTCCCTCACTTGTGAATGGGTTGACGCTTTACATTTCCCAAATATGCATTGAACTATTAATTTGTAAAGCGATACTGTCATCTGTGTCGCCGAGTATCCCGTGAGGCATGAGGCATACCGACTAGTTTCTTTATTGTCGAGACTCTCATTATGTAGGCTCAGACAACTCCTAAAAGTATGCCACGGTTATTATTCGCCTGTATGTGGCGGTTTTGTGCCTTTTTATCAATTTGTTGAAAATATCCTACACTTTTCTTCGGATAATTGCTTTCACTTGCTACAGTCATGTCCATGACTGGAATCGACACCAAAGCAATTCCTAGAAAGTCGAAGAGAAGAACAAGATAAATCCGCGGCCATTATTTTCATTTATTACCGTATAATGTTTAATTTTATGATTATTCACTTGTGTACTTGAGGAGGGCAGAAGAGCGAACGTCTTCAAGATGATAAGTGGCAGTTGTTGCCGCTTGCAGCTTCATTCAGCACAATTTTATTATGGCAAGAAAATCGCGCAAAAAGTGTTGCTGCAGAGGGTGAATACGATATGTTCTCAAGCAAAATCTTCACTTAAATAAATAGATGTTTTTTTTTTTTGTTGGTTTTTTCTCGTGAAAAACTTTGATGAAACAATGAAATCTGCTGGGGAAGTAAAGATTTTGCACAATTTGTGAAGTACACTTTCAGATGTGGATTGAAATGTATTGCATACTTTCCGGGGCGGATGGGTGGTGGTTTTGGCAGTACTCACATAAAAGATGGAGTCTAAACATTTAAAGCATACTTTTGACTGGGATTTGAAATGTGTTGCATAGCATTCATTCATTGGGTGTAACATTTACAAATAAAAGTTTAATTAAAAAGTTCAGTACAATAGGAAGCAACGCGGGCGTGCCGTTCTTCCTATCCGAGTTCATATTACGATTAAGATTTCGCGAGCGTTTTTCTGGTACATAGATTGCGTGCTGACTGTCTGTGTCTTGAGTTAACTGCATACATTCATTTCGTAATGAACGTTTTTTATACGAAAGTCTTCAAATATCATGATCATGATGACTCCAACACTGTTTCTGAAAGCATATTCCGTGGGGAAAATAGTAAGGCCTTCAAGCTCGAAGTATTCCAGAAGATCTGATCGAATGATCCGATACTCATTATAGCTTGCCTTCTAAAGGCACGCCATTCTGCTGGTTTCCACCAAAAAAATCTCGTTGGAGTTCTGTTGGAAAACTACTTTTATATTTGTTATCAGTGTAATATTTGCGGAAAATCATGTTCCCTTGAAATCGTGAATTTGACTCACTCAAACTACCATAAAATACTTTTCTAGATGGTATTTTCTTTTAAGATCTAAGGAAAGATTCCCATTACCTTCAATCAGAGATATGCGATACCAAATAAAGTTTCCCTTCACTAGAAGCTCGTTTAGAACGACTATCCAAAACCGTGCTTCTTTATAGAAGTGGTACTAGTGATGTAGCACAGCAAGTGCTCTTCCAGTGATGCGCAATTTAGTTGTAGAATTAGCAAACTGAAGACTGGGGGTTTAAATTGAAAATCGAAAAAAAAAGTAATTGAATTTCAAATTAATGCGAAGCCAAAGCCATTTACTGAGTATAGAATACAACAAGCTTGTCGTGTAGCAACCCCCCACTAATGAGGTCTTTCTACATGTTATGTACTACAGAATACCTTAGTCTTCAATGACACCAGCTCTTAATTGGAGAGGAGTATGGAATGACATTGTCCATTCCGATTGTTCCATTCCATACTCCTCTTTCCAGTGATGGAGAGTGTTGGCCCATACAATTAAATTCCTCCTGATTTGAATTAGTTGTACTAATGAGTGACCCAAACACGACTTTGTTTCCAGGGAACTGAGTTATTTGGATTGGCTGGTAATTGTTGATCTGTGTACAGAATATTGAGTTATGACAGTCTTCGGCCAACCTTGTCGAAATGTGCATTAAAAAGAATGCACGTTTATTGAAACATTAGCATAATTTTCCCCTCTTGTAAATACTTACTTACTTCCACTTTTTTTCTATATATACACATATACATATATATATAATCTTATTCTCATTTGCAGATAACGATCATGATCATGATGATAACGATTCTGATAATGATTATAATTATCAACATTATCCCAATCATATCGATACACAACGCATTGAGGAAATTCCAGCCAAAGAGCCGAAACCAAATGCAGTTCCTCTCAAGTCGGCCCTCAAAAAGAAACCCGGCCACAATGTCAACTCATCCTCATCGCCAGCCACGCCTATACAAGATCACACAAATGCCAACGGCTCCTTGCCACAAGGCATGGGCGGTGGCATGTGCAATAACCAGTCCAATGCCAGCGGCGTTGGTACCTCAACCAGTCAGCGTCCATTGGTAGTAAGACAGGATGCTACCAATAGTTATAATCTAAAGTAAGTATTAGTATTTTATTGAACTACCCGTACGGGTTCTCCCGATATTTTTTCAGTTATTTTCGGGGGAAAAAAGAAAAGTATTTTTAACAATTTTAGCCAAAATTTTCCTAAAAGCAAATTTTGTTTTCTTATTTTTGGAATGTTTTCATTTATTTCTTAGTGTAGACTATAACAACAAATCAAATGGTTTATGAATATCTATTTTTTTAGTTACTTATATCTAACAAATAATGGTTCAACTCAAACTTTTAATTACACTTTTTCTTTCTTTCTTTCTTTCTTCTGTCCTCCCACCGTTGTATTGGAATACAAACAAACCAAAAAAATCATTTAACTTCTTCCTCAATTATCCCTTATCCACAATATTTGCGTTATTTGTTCCTTCTGTGTATTCCCCATTCTTTATGATTTGTTTCTTCCTTAACCAATTAGGCCCATACTACGACCACGGATTAGAATATGGTAATAATTTAGATTATCTTTTCTCTCTACATACAAAGAAAATGCCTAAAATGTCTATCAAAAAGAAACTGATCTGTGCATTCTGTGTAATGTTCTCTCTCTCTCTCTCTCTTTGTTTTCTGTTGCATTTTGGTTCTTATATTTTAGTTTATTTTTTTAATTTTCTAAACCACATCGACCTTTGTCAAGAAACCACTGCACCAATCGACCACCGTCATCGCCACAAACACCCACAACCGCTTTATACTTGTCTTTTATTATCTTTCTAAACTGATTTAAGTTTCAAATGCACTTTTTCAATCACCTGAGTCTCACCTGAGTTCCATCACATTTTCAATTGTCGTACTCTAAGGACAGAAACTATTTTTCCGGTAGTGACTCATTTCAGCATGTCAGTATGATGGGCTTACTAACCGGATGAACTCATTGATGAATTACGATTAAGTATTCAGAAATGTCCATTTCTAATCAATGGATAATTTTAAAATTAGTTTGAACATACGTCTCGCTGATTCAGCAGGTTGAGTGTTGTCTTAACTTTTATTGATCTCACATCGTTTATTTCAACCAAGTCATGCAGAGTTTCTGATATAGTGACGAAACATCTAATATATGACATATTTCAATATATCGGCTCAATGGTTTCCCGCCATATACTGGGTATGATTCTTCATATATATTTTCTTTAGATAAGATCTTGCGTTCAAAAACCGCCAACAGTAATTGGCAATTGGTTTATTTTCTCATTTCATACGAGCACCACCTTTTTGTTATTTATTTTTTACGCATATTTAAGCTCATTGCATATTACATTGTATATTAAAATTATGGCAATATTTTGTATTCTACAAATACATGTCTAAGTTCTCTAAGCCCCTCACTTGGACGCCTGCTACGCGGTTTCTGTTGCATGCCGTTGATTATGCAGGAGGACCATTGTGATGGCGATGATTGCTCGCAGTTCAAACGTGGATTTATTTCTTTGCTTGTTGCTTTTGTGTTGTTGTCGGTATTGCATTTTTCACTCACCAACGTTGGCGTTTATTTTGAATTTTTATGTGAAAAACAAATTACAACAATAATAACAATAATAAAAAAAACACACAAAACAAAATAAGTCCTGAACGAAGGAACTTTTATTTTGTTATGTAAGCAAGCACTCACTCACTTATGCATAAAACCGACGGCGAGTATGTTTTCTCATCAGGAGCTTCGGATTCAAATTAGCAAAACACACACACACACCCATCCTGGCCTCCACTTACATAGTTTTTTATTCGTATATGCAGACAATGTATTTATGGATGTATGTGTAGCAAATCTCTACACTCACACACACAGACACACCGACGCGACGTACACTTTAAATTCATCAAAAGAAAATCTAAAAAAAGAAATCATTTCTTTATTTGCCTAAGTGCGCGAGTCTACACATGTGGTCAGAAAAATAGGTGCGAGATTTGTTCAATTTCAGAATTCTTTAATTATACACATAAAACAAACGTTTTAAATGTTTGCATCTGTCGTCACTGGTTTTTAAAGGAAAAGTGAAAATCCCCACATTTGCAAATACAGAGACGTTTGTCTTTGCGTGTTTTGAGTGGTTATTTTAATTGTGACGGTTCCTAGTTTATGTGTGAGGTGGTTGGTGGACATGTACCACAAAGAAATAAAACAAGTGAAACGAGCCCACTTATTGTCATACCAATAGGATGGCCCCAAAATAGTAAATAACCGAAAACAGTAGTGTTTTCAAGCGCTATGTTTTGAAGCTTTCTTGCAATATTAATCTGAAACATAAAATAGAATACAGAGATATATTTAATAACACTACACTTCTTAAAAAAAACACGCCTATTTTTCTGTCCACACGTATATGTGTGTGTGTGCACGGTCTGTTTAAGGGCAACACTTGAAAACAAAGTGAACTTCTTTATTTCTGAAGAATCCCTTTCATGACCTTTTTTTTATTCGCATACCTCCGGCTAATTTGAGTACAAGTATTCAAACATTTTTCGCAATTGATAAATAAAATGCACTAATACTACTAAATGGTTGATGTTAACATTAAATAAAAATGTTGCAAAATTCTTTGTGTATTAGCGGGTTTTGTTATATTTATGTATTGGTACTATAAAAATGAGTACGTTCAAATTGAAATTGGATCGCATTTTGTAATTGGCGTTACTCGTCTGAAATTGTAAAAGTATGAAATTAATTAAAATTTTAACAGATTTGCAAAAGTAGTTTTCATTTCGGCCTACCTTTCTAAAAAGCAACTAATGTTTGACAACGATATGTTATTAGAATTCTTCGAGACAAAATAAGTTAATTTTGTCGCCTATTCATTGCGTCGGCAATATTAAGTTCTAGCAAAACATGCGGTAACCTTTACTTCAAGCCTTCGCTTGAGCGTTTAAACCAAACATTCTAGACCATTTCCGTTCAATGTTTGTCCACTTCTTTTGAAATTTGCCACTGAATTTAACGCCATTAGTTTTAAGCCCCACAACATTTCTCTTTGTGTAGATAAGTAGGTAAACAAATGACAAAAAGAATACGGGGATCATAAATTAATAACAACGGCCCAGGACGTTGTTCACTTTCCTAAGTGGTTGTTTTTCGTAAATCCGGACAAGGTGGTTTCCATTAGACCACCTAAAGGGGAGACAACAAATAACCACCAGGCCATTCCTTAAAAATGTGTGAGTGTAGTCTAGAAAAACAGATACAGAATTTAAGAATTTTACAGGACAAAAAAAACATTAAAATGCTTAACTCGCCAGCATTCGTTTCCGTTTCCGCCCCAATTGGTATCCTTTGTGAATACTGTTGAATTACAGTGCCTGCATGCCTGTCAATCTTCTATAATTTCAACATCTAAAAGAAATTGTAATACCACCTACATGAGCATATGAAATTTTAATAATATGGCAAAAGGAGCATACGATTTCGTAGCTGGAAAGAAATCCTTTGTTGTTTATCACAGCCATGAGAAAGTTCAACTCATATGATACCAGGTGAATAGTTTCCGCTTTGTGCGAGGGTGTCAAATGGAAATGGAATGTGCGGAAGTGTAATACGAGCGTGTATATGTGTGCTGTCGGGATGTTGGTGAGGCCAAGCTTAAAGTTTTCTGCAATGCACATAGGACACAATACTCGCGATGCCATTGTTATTGGGCAAACGTGACTCTCAAGGTGATGATCTGATGAAAACCCCTAACTTTGACGAAGAAAGTGTGTGTATGAGACCTTGCCACATCTCAGCTAGCAGAGTCTTCTGCATGTGCTCTATGTGTAGGGGGTAAGTACGAAAGGACGAGACCCCTTTCACTTAGCATAATGTCGGGCAGACATGCCGACCAACAGCCAGTCATATAAACATTTTTTTTGGTTGTCATATTCACACATAAAAGATATAAAATTCATTGTATTATGTCTCACATATCACATATGTATGAGCACTGAATTTCCAAAAATAATTCAGCAAACCCCCCGTGTTTTGCGCAGATAAGTCTACTCCTTCGTGCTGCCATTGAGGATGGCCAAGAAGACGTGGCTTCTTTCTTGAGAGACTGTATTGAGGATGTTGTAAATGAAGACGTGCATTGCATGTTCAAAATCTTCACAGGCTTTTTTCTCTACGCAGCATCTGTACTAATATCGGTACGTGGCAGTAGCAGCCGCCGCAGCGAATGGCATTAGTTGTAGAACTGCAAAAGAAAAACACATTTCCCTTAAACAATGAATGCAAATGGAAACTTGTATTGGTATTGTTACAAACCGTATACTCCTGAACTGTACGTAAACTGAGCTATTCATAGCACCCAGACATGTGGAGAGCTCGTTCCGAGTTCGAGTTCATTCAGAACTATTGAACGGTGTGAGTGTGTGTTTAACAATGAAACACTCTTTCAGCAAGGAACTGCAGAGACGCATACTCGTAAGTGCATTTTCGTGAATGTATTCACTTCAAGAACAATGGGCGTTTCGAAGTTTTCATGGACAAGGAGAAATAATGTCGAAATGAGTCAGGAGTTCCGGCGTTTAACTGTGACAACTTTTGAAGTTTCTCTCCTACTCTAGCATCTTTTAGATAAAATGTTGTATATGCAACGCAGTATCGGACACATACATATTATGCTGACTTATAGCGGGTAGGACGAAAGGTCGATAGTCGTGGAGTGTAAAATTGTTGTCAATATTAAATGGTTTAACTCTTTATATTTACGGATATTTACGGTTTCCAATTTGATCTTTAAAAGTACATTCCCACTGTGCACATTTTATTAAAATTCCTTTATTCCTATAGAAATATGTTGTTATTATTACTCCATTCCCTTTGCTTTTGCCAAAACTCATTCCACAGGGACAAAGACGCTAATTTCTTCTGTGTAGAATAATCATAATTGTTAAGAGCGTCCTATCCTCGCCCTCTGTAAATATGTTGACGTCTTACACAAACGAGAAACACAGCACACCGCATGGAGGACAGAACATTTAAGCAGGACAGGGACGTCAAGCCTCTAAAAGAATCTCAACATTTTTAATACTTTAGGACGGATAACCCTTTTTTTGCTCCACCCACCTTTTAGCACTAGATATTTAAAGAAAAATTTCCATCCACGAGGACAATAAGAAAAATGAAAAAAGGAAAACGAAAATCTGCCACGATATTGTGGAAGCGCATAATTCTTTTGGTGTTTGTCTTGGCTGTTGGTTGTTGTTTTTGTTTGCGGTTGATCCTTTAGAGATGCGTTGTAGATGGCATGTGTGTGTCTGTGTGTGTTTGTGCCCATTACGGTTTTGTATGCCACCAACGGAGTCTCACGGTAAAGTCTTGGTCTATACATTAGGGTGCAGTGATTTTTGCAAGTTTCTTTGGCAATTCATGCAATTAGATGTTTCATACAAGTGTTGACATGTAAATACAAAATACAAATACAAATTCAACGCAATTAAGGTGGGACTAGTTAGTTCCATCAATGGAAATATTCTCAGCGACTTGCCCACCAAACGATGGATGGAATATTTGTCTACAACTATGCCCTAGTTGTGATTTTGATTAAGACTTTGTAGTTTCGATCAATCGTACTACAACATCCTATAACTGACGAACCAGGATACCAAAAACTTTGTATTTCTTGTCAGTTCATATTTAACATAACACTATCACATATCTGGCTTAAAAAATGTTTTGAACCGCCCATTTTAATTCGGGCATAAATAAGTTATGGAACGCCACATCGAACTCAGACTCTATTGTCATGTTATTTTATGAAATACACCAATGCTCCATTAGTCAACTCCAGCCATTTGAATCAAAAGCATATGGCCACTTATCGATACTGGCCAATGGTTATTCTTGTGGTTTCTAAGCCTGTGGAAAGAACTTCAATTATGTTTATGGATACATCGTGAACAGATGATATCCAGTTTTATCTTAAGTAAATTTTTATAAGTTTTAAGGACAACAGACAAGACATGGCTTAATAAGAGACTTTGATGAGACTTGCTACGTGTCCTTTCGTCAATGGAACTAATTTGGCTGGCTTCATCAACTTGCCACTCTAGGTGAATTATGCACAGCATGTACTTACATACATACATATATCCAATAATATGAGCCGTAATTATCGAGCATGTCTCTCCTGACATCCTCCCCTACTCCGCTCTCGAATATTCTCACTTCCTTCGTTTCCGGCCTTCGATTATCGAAAGAGAAGTGAAATTTCAATATTTTACCATCTCCATCATCATCCGGTTGCGAATAATGCTAAGACCAAAAAAAAAATGAGAACGAATTTGTTTGTGCAACTTATTTGGAAAATTTCAAGTGTGATGATACCAAGAAACAACCAATAAAAGATGTGGAAACAAACTACAGCAATATCCGGACATGATACGGACATGTCCGTGCAAGCTGCTGATGTTTTAAAATAATGTTAATAAGTACCAACCAATGCTTCTAAGGTCCTCTATTCGTCGTACACTCCTGATCCGTTTCCTCTTTTTTCTGCGGCCATCTATGCCGACAATAAAACCAGCCAACAACCAATTCAGTTCGGCTGGCACATCTGTTAAATTTGTTATGGTATTAGTCTGTAAAATGGTAGAAGATTTGTATACCCATTTATTCATTGTCTTCACATCTCTCTGCCTCTCCTCTCACCAGCACATCCGTCAGCATTCCATCTCTATCGTGTTCTGCTTCATTATTTTATTGTTAACGAAGGACGTGCGTGATAAATTACAATCAAATGTTACAATTTGTCTACAGAACCCGATTATATTATATATATGTCTGGTTATATAAGTCAGTGTGTGTGTGTTGGTGTGTGTGCTTGAGTGCGTCTGTTAATAATACAACAAATATTACGCATACTTATGCAACATTCATGCAGACTATTAGAGCAAGATAACTTAGTACTCCACTCTCAGCCACCACTACAAGGATTATTTTGTTTGTCTCTACTGAAGCAAACTGATGCTTAATGTTTCTAGACAAAAAAAAATGCAATACCAACTACCTAGTGTTTCGGTGGGGGGGGGGGGGGTCGGTGTATAGGTTTGGTTAAATGTCCTTATCATTATTTATTCTATTCCAAAGAGGCATTCAATTGGAAATGTCCTGCATTTGTGTATATATACTACATTGAGTTGGCTCAGAACTATTTGCTATGATAAACTCACCGGCAATGTGAGGTCTTTTATGATCCGTCCATGGGACTACAACAAATAATAAATAGTAGGGTGTCTTTAAATCGTATACCCTTGGGTTATTTATACTGGTTCTGGTAGAGTTCTTATGAATGGAATAGAGTTCTTATAATCGTTTTTCAAACATATCACTGAAATCTTCTACTTTACTTATTGACTTATGTGTGGACGGCCGTGGTTTGGTAGGTAGTGTGTGTGTGACTGTCGCACAAGTAAATCCATGTTCAAATCCCGGAAAGACCCTTAAACTTTTTTCAGCAGCTGTTATGCACCTCGTAAATGCTGGCGACTTTACGATTAAGAGAGTAATCTCTAAACCATATAAAACTTCTCCAGAAAAGCCTTAGCCGTTCGGAGAACAGTAGGTCCCGATCAGTGAGTATACACAATTATATCGCACACAGCTGACTGATTCGGGAAATAATTAATAAAATTGACTTATGTTCCTCTAAGAAGTTCGGCCAAAATATTACAATTTCTATAGAAACCGAGTTTGGAAATTCTAGATGCGGCACCTGATAGCAGATGAGTAACTAGAAATCCGTTGTGCTTAAGATCGCATAATATCGATCTTTCATGGCAGACCCCAATACGAAGCCTACAAGAGGACTGGTGCATGAACAGGGCCTCCTAATAACACACCAGTACAAATGCACACACGTCGTAATGAAGGATCTATGGTGTTGTTGGGAACATGGACAAGTCATATTTGCATACAATAACCCCCAGAGACTTTTGTCTCGGCCTGACCAAATGGGAACGGTTTACCACACTAATCGCAGGAAGAGTTCGTCTCGACGTGGACTTGTCATCTCAATGGAGTACTACGACTCAATGAGGTCAGGTTTTATATTGAGTTTCCGTCTCGCTAGAAGCATTTCATTGAATACAAATTGATGTAATATTCTTTATCATATCATTGAATAGTGCTGTATGATGGGAATTATTAATAATCCAGATGATAAAGTGTTTTCTTCCAGTATACATACTATGTTTCCCGCCCAAACACACAATGACACATGTGATGTGGTGGCACATCACCGAACATATACTCCGATATATTCTGATACTTATTGTCATGTCTGCTTTGGGATTAATTCTCTCCAATGTGAAAGTGTATCGGAATGATAAACAGCATTTTGATGTTATCTTGGATGCGTCGCAGTGTACAGTATACATTCCCTATATCGCCTTCACAAATCCTTGATGGACTTTATGACATATGTACCCGCCTCTTTGTGTGTTTGTATGTATTGTTGGAGTATGCAATTCATCGATGTGCCAAATAAATGAAAAAATATTGTGACTGACAGCAATTAAATTCATTGTCACATGGAATGGATTTCAATATCACTCGTCTTTCAAAGTAAATGACTTTGGAAAAGTGGGAATTTCTAATAGCACAGCACTCATCATCCTTTCACCTCTGGTTCTTCCTTGCTCTTTGTATGTTAATCCATAAAAACTGAGCTGAGAGAGATGTGTGTGTGTGTGTGTGCGTGTGTGTGTGTATCGGTCGTCCATTCTCTTTTGTTTGCCAAACGGAGTGAAGAAAAAAAGTCAACAACATTGTCGAATAGCAAACAATTTCAATTATTTATTCATTAATGTTCCGGCGAACTTTGAAATATGACGATGATAAAGCCAATCATCACCACTGGTGCTGCTGAGGGCAGCGGCGTGTGGGTCGAATTGGCGGGGGTGGGGGGCGTTGGAGATTATAACGATGATGAAGGCAACGACAATGAAACCGAAAAAGAACCTTTGAGAAGAAAATGGAGTGAATTTGAAAAGGTCACATCAGCTCACCTTTTATAAAGTCAAATTGACAGAAGTGTGACATGAGAAGATTTTTGCAAAAGTCGGCTGTAGGGGCAGCATCAGGCTTTGTTTGTCTTTTTGCCACCGGAATAAGCGATTGGAACGACATTGAGGGTTTACTTTCTACTTTTGTTCAGTATCAAATCACTTATGCAGGCTGACATTTGTTAAGGTACTCACATCGGTTTAGCACATACCCTTCTGGTATTCGATTCTGTGAACAACCCCTTACGACAGTCTGCGTTATTTGCTCTTATTCACATTTATAAGATTGCATGAACATCACTGGGCGTTAAACAATTCAAACTGCTTACTAAAGCTTAAAATCTTAAAAAAAAAAACGTGTTATGATTTTAATACCGACTGTAAATTTGGTAGACAAAAAGAAATTCCAATACGCGTAGCTTTACGGCTATTGCCTTAGGTCCAGCTACTGCATTCAAGTGTCAAGTGTTTAACAGATCTGAGGGTGCATGTCCAGGTTAGGTTAACTCCCTGTGACCAATGAACTCCCATATTCGGCCAGTCACGAGTGCTTTCCTAAATATTATTGACACACTAGTTTATATACTTTTTTGAACATGAGAATGACATTTCTTTGAGATCTTTGATCTAGAAACTATTCTTCAATCCCTTTAAACGAAAGGGATGCATGGCCGATTAGGTGGGTGTCGGCACAATATTTGTATTTTTGAATGAGTGTAGCATTGAATTTAATTAAAATCACAACTTGCACACACATAAAACACACATACCATATATACAAAATAAATAAATACATACCATATCTTGTTTTTAGTTTAAATACTGCATGCTTACATAAATATCATGTCGAAGTATATACTGAACATATATATATAATATACAGTGGAACATCCATAACTCGCACTGTCCATTTGTCGAATTTTATAAGAAATTCCATGACACAAAGCCTCCTTCGGGTCGAACTTTTCCACGGGATAACGGCGGTTCGTGGTGTGGATGCTTGACTGTATATGTGTAGTAGTCGTAAGCTGTAAGGCACATCTTGTAATGATTGCGTGTGTTGTCTTATCTTCCATCCTAACAGTAGGCAACAAATGTTTAATATTAATCTGCCATGCACCATGGAGAACAAGGAGAACACACGGCCATTTGTGATACGTGAGAACAGCAGTGATAGCAGTGATGATGAACGTAGCATCTTGTATCGTGACGATGACACATCACGCCAGGCGAAAATCGCACGCAAGGAATCGCTATCACTGAAATTGCAATTGCGTCCCGACAAACAGGATCTGATTAATCGCAACATCTTGCATCAAGTGAACGATAATGAGATTAAGGAATCCAAGGAAGCCATCGGAGCTCGCCTAATAAGACGCCTATCGATGAGACCGACAGCCGACGAATTGGTGGAACGTAACATATTAAAGAGTAAGTATTGTCCACATTGACGATGGTCCGGATATTTATTTACTTTTATTTTTCTCGCCTCCGTAGCACAAACACCCGCCGAAGAGAAAAAACAAAAAGAAGAAAAGAAGTCATATTTATTGCGTAAATTAAGTTTTCGACCCACCGTCGAGGAGCTTAAAGAAAAGAAAATTATCCGTTTCAATGATTATATTGAAGTGACTCAGGCCCACGACTACGATCGTCGAGCTGATAAGCCATGGACAAGACTGACACCAAAGGACAAGGCTGCCATACGTAAAGAATTGAATGAGTTTAAATCTTCCGAAATGGCAGTCCACGAGGGTAGTCGGCATTTAACACGGTAAGTTGACCATCTACGCCTGCAACATAATCCTGAAAATGCCATCCATCTAGAAACTTTCCAACCGTGCGACAAACTCTTGTTGCAATATTATCTATCGCTTTTCCGGCATCATCCGTGTGTGTTCCCAAAATGTAGTCAAGTGAAAAATTACATTTTATTTCCGTTTCCTGGTTATTTGCAAACTCTCCTACATACGGGCAGACGACAGCATGTTTGACGTTGTTTGCAGTAATACACGTTTTTTTTTTCAAATTCAAAACAAATTTGTTGGTCAACTGTTGCGAGAATATTGAAAAACCAGTGAAACACGACTGATAGGGACGGAAGAAAAGCAATTAAGTGACAACAACCACCCCCCTAAACCCTTCCGTTGAAATGATGTGCCAAATTTAAATGTGTTGTATTTTTAATTATAGTTTTTAATTGCTTTTCTTGTACATCACAACAAACGAAACTAACATTGTGTGTGTAGATTTCCCTTTTTATTATGTTGAAAACTAGTTTTGAGGCTTTATTTCTAATTCCCATGACTCTTAAACACAACAAGACTTGTGTAGAGGTGTCTTTTGTTAATAGTCTGCTGATGGTTGATGGCAAAACATTTATCGCCAAAATTGTTTGATTTCATTGGCGACCATTCTGTCCTCATTGCTTTTTAGAAGCAAATGATATCGATTTACATTTACATACATATTATTAATTCGTTTCGTATTTCCGTTTGTTTTCAGGTTCCATAGGCCATGACAATTGCAATGGCAGCAGAAATTAACGATAAAAACTCCATACCCAACAAAATTTTGTGCAACAAAATATAAAAAATTTTAAAAAAAACAAAACAATAAAGTTAAGAAAAACTTACCAAAAAAAATTGTAAAATTTTGAAAACTTCAAAAAAAAAACAGCAAACCCAACAAAGAAAATAGCAACTCAACAATTGTTTAAAATAGCAAAGAAGGAAAATAAAATTATGGAAAAATATTTTGGGTTTCAGCAGCAAACAACTCATCAAACGAAACGAAAAACAATAACAAAACTAAACTAAATGTAACGTTTTCCCCTGCAGTGGAGCACTGGGAAGGCTGGCTACACAAAAGAAGAGGACGACTTTGGATACGGGAAGCAGGACAGAAGGATTCTGCTGTTGTGCGGAGCGGCGAGAGTGTTCGTGGTTATTTGTATATTTGTTTCAAGTTTTATAAAAAAAAATATCTACTTTCGAACTTGTCGTTGTACCACAAATGTTTGGTAGTACATCGTTCATTTGTTTTGTGTATCATTAAAGCAATAAAACTCACTATGTATGTTTTGGTAACTAAAGGTATGTTCAAATTTAAATATTTATGCCCAGTTAAATTTCTAACAAAATATTTAATTGCATATATTCTATGTCATAGGCCAAATAAAGAATGACCGAAGTAGGATTTTATTTTCCAATACTCTTTTTTCTGCTACCAAACCCCCCCACCCCAAAAAAAGGAACGCAAATTCTTAAAGTCTTCTTCTTCTACAACAATTTGAAAACAAATGAGTTGAAAAATTGCAAGCTAAATTTTTCGTTTTTTGAAAAGGAAAACAATTTTCAAAACAATTCACATTAATGTGTCAACAAAATTCCATTAAAATTAAAACTAAATAAAAAAATAACAACAACAAGCAAGCATTAAGTAATTTAAAACAACAGTTTAAAAAAAATACAAAAACAAAAACAAGTAAAATTAAACAAAAATACTAAACATAAAATTAAATATATTGTTAACAAAAACGTAGTGAGAAAACAATAATCAACCAATTTAAACTGAGATCTTTTGAAAAGAAATTTAACAAACTGGAGAAAATTATGAAAGAAAAAAAAACAAAACAAAACATATTTTACCAAAACAAAACAGAACATACAAAATTCAAATCATAAGAACACATTGCAAAAAGTAATGTGTTAAATAAGAACAAAATATTATTTGGAGAAAAGGAAAATTGAAAGTGTTGTTATGTTCACTCATTGTAAATATTAATTTTTCCTTTCAATTAAATTTAAATAATTTTAGTATTTAATTCTAACAACAACAAAAAGCGTCTGTAATTATATATTTTGCAAAGAAAGGAAAACAAAAAACAGTTAACAGTTTTATAAATAATTTTGTTTTTAATTTGAAATTAAGAAGTTACAGCTTTTAATAATACATGCATACCTACTACTACTTATGTGTAACACGTTATGCTTACAAATGCTCGTATTTAAATTAATCATTAATGTTTTCTTGTATTTTTAATTTCCCCATCTTCTTTTTTTTTATATATACATATATATATATATATTTTGTTTCGTTGTATTGTATTTTGTAATAAAGTAAAGTAATTTTAATTACATAATTTCAAAATGATTAAATTCCCAGTAGATGTATGTGGTGGGTGCATTGTTAGTTAAGTTCTTTTAATAAAAAAAAGTATTCAGAATGCAGCCAAACACTATTGCCATTTTAGAGGTCGATCTGTTTTAAAGAAATGTCCTTTTCCTACCTTCTACTCCGCTAGCACTTTTAAATGTGACTTCCATCTCTAATTGACGGAAACTAAACTCAAGAAGGGAAATAGATTCTGCAGTGACAGATTTAATTTTAAAAAACATCATAAGAAAAGCTTTTTGCAGCTTCCACCATGGTAATGTATTAGACGGCAAACATCAATCTCCTTTTGGAGATCAAAAGTTAGAACCGTTTCTGCAACATTCTACTCAGAAGGTTGGCCGAGCTGCATGTTTCCTAAAGATTTCTATAGGATTGCAAATCCTAGATTTCAAAAAATCTGCTTTCAATTGCGATCGTAGTACCTCTGAAATTTTCAGTAGTCAATCGAGAGGATCATTGCCAAATGTCTTCTGCTAATTATCTAATTACGATAGAACTTTAATGGGCAATCCCGAATGCCTCCTAAATGACACGGGAAATGCATAGCCTACATTTTCGTCGAGAATTGTCAGTGGTATCGGTACGTTGTATATCAAAAGTCAAGAGTTTTGCAATTTTTTAATTCGATATGAATTGTAGGGAAAATCATAGAAAATCACTTGAAGGTGAAATGTAGACCACTTAAAGAAAATAGAATTCTCCAATCCGTTCTTTTTGAAATGTCTTAATTATATTTATTTTTGTTGTAGTTCAACTTGCGGACACATAACAACGATGTTGTTGTTTTTCTTCCATTTTAGTTTCGCCCCATATTTCTGTTCGCGTGTATTGTGAAACATTGAAAACAACAACATCGTATTATAAATGACCTCAAGCCGAACTAGAACAAATGTAATTTTAAATATCAACATAGATCAACAATACATAACAACTTCCCTTTCTGTTATTCGTAAATGTTAAAGACAAGGATGTTTTTGCGAAATTATTAACTTGTTTACATCTGACAATACAACATTCGTTATAAATAATTATATAAACAGTTTTATTTTTAATTTTTTAATTATTAATTAACGCAGGCAAAATGTGTACAACAATATTATTTTGTAATAAAAGAAGAAAAAATGTGTTATATGTATAATTTAATTTTGTGAGAGAACGATACATATTGGAATTTTTACGTTTATTAATGTATTAAATAAAAAATATTTGTAATAATTTTTACCACCACAATTTCCCCTCATTATATATACATTTAAAACACACACACACATACATATACCTATATGTATGTATATATTAATTAGAGAAAACAAAATGAGAGCCAAGTGAAAAAATAAAGTCTTCATTTAAAATTAAAACAAACAAAAACCATTTTTAATTTATTTTATTTTATAACTTCTTTTCAGGATGAGCCTACATGTACTGATTGTAATTTCAAAACTACATTCTCTCGGAGTTGTAAACTTTGGCATGATCTTCAAAAACAATCGATCTCCAGTAGGTGAATAACATTATTTCAGCAATTTAACCCATTGGGATTAATTTAACTGGGCAATTTAAGTCTAAATTCCCATCTAGTTTCTCTTGAAAACATTATCACAACCTATCAAACACAAATCTACCAATCATAAACGACCTTGCTACGTTTGTTGTTTAAAAACAGCTCGGTCCGTGATATTTGAACAGTGTTTGGTGTAAGGCACCAATAAGAAATTCCTGTTTAAGAAATTCCTTTCTGGTTTATGTGCGTTTTCCTCAGACACATTAATAGAAAACCCAATATCTGTTAAGTTTTATTAATTTCAAACTCCGTGGCTTCAATGACTTACTGCTATTTCTATATACCATTAATTTCCAATTACGTGCATCTAATTGCTTACTTCGTTAGCGAGTTGTGGCGTTTTTAAAAATAGGTCATACAAAATTTATTTAACAGCTATTTTTATTCGTGACACAACTAAAAAAAAAGAAAAGGTCTGACTATCTGTTGAATATAGTTTGGCACGCCCATACTCACGCCTACAAATTGAAATGCACTGAAATCAACTACAAGGCTTTTAGCTTTAAGATTTACTCCACTAAACTGTAGCCCTCGTGATTGGCATTCATGAGGCCATCCCGACAATTTCAAATGCCTGATAATCTCATTCGGATTTCAACCTGGGTTTCCATTGTGATATTCGTACATGTAACCATTTACACCATGACTGATCACGTCGTAGAATCGATTTCCATCGTTCAACATTTTTCGTACGTATTTCTTATTATGATTTGTCAGAAATTGGTGTTACAAATTCGTCACTCTAAGTTTTCTCTAAATCTCGAGATCACGATGCATGACACGATGTATAGACACACTTAAGGTTAGACGGGAGAATATTCGAACAATCACAGACCTTTCAACAAAATACGTACTTTAAGTGATCTCCTCTGAATGAAATATTTTAATCGGCCTTTCCTTAAGGGAATTCCAAAATCGACAGACTTTTGTGTAGTTTGCAATTGAATAAACTGTAGTCGGTACGATGATTGATTGAGTCAATTGATTGATTGATTGATCTATTAGTCTGTATCAATTTGAAAACCTAATACATGTATATGCAAACGCTGTGGAGATTCACCTGTTCCATGTTCTAGTTCTAATCTTGAGGATAATAAAAACAATTTGAATGAATTTCTTCAGATCGATATTACCTACATCCACATACAAATATTTAGTTAGACAGGGGTACTGTAATGAATATGAATATACACAAGGTGCAATGGTCAATAAAATTTAGAGTGTTCTTGTTTTAAAATGGGTTGTCCTTTAACTGGGTTATCCTATTCTCGTGAACTACAATCGAGATAGTTTCTGTACTATTTCATAACAAATGTTACAGTAGCAATTGTTATAGGGCAAATACCACATTCTTCAATTATATATATGTATATGTATATATATTATGTTTGCAATTTTCTTTAAATTTACAAGGAATCACTAGTTAGAATGAAATATATTATATCAGATTTTTATTTTTATTGCAAAAGCGTTCCTCTTATTGCAGTCATTGGCCAAGTGCATCGTTTAGGTTTAAACCAATTCGGACGAAATTCCATATGGCAGATACCATAAGAAAAATACCCGATGATGGATGACCATACAGAGGGCAGACGTCCCAAGTCGATTGCTGAACATTTCCAAAATTTTTACAGTATTTGGTTTAAAAAAGTAGGTATTTGTTTAAAAAAAAAAATATTATTTGCTTTGAAATCCTTTCAAATATTGCCATGCCAATTACAGACATCTAGAGTGTGTAGCCGAACTAATGGATCAAAAAATAAATTGGGACGTCTGCCCTATGTATTGTCTTTGGTTAAAGTTATTATATACGAGACTTCCGTTGGGACAATGGGGATCTTCAAAAACATGGACCGATCTGAAATTGAACATTGTGAAATCATTTAATCATAATTGCTGTCTATACTTCAAATACAAAAACACGAGGATAGTTCGACGGATAACACTAAAGTGTTCTAGACAGTAATGCTGTGTCAATGCTGTTATCAATGGGCTGTATGGCATTTCCTTTTGGGTCTTACAAAAACAAATGCACAAATGAAAAATATCCTGGACCGGGTATAGTGTACAAACTACTTAATTTCATTTCCCTTCATTTCTATTGGCTAGCGGAACCTGACCGATTTTTGTAGCCCTCGTCTAGGAGAGCAACTAGTAGATATTCCCATATTATTTGTAAGTGAAATGATAGTTCGTAATTGAATAGTGAGACTGGCGAAATATTTCGTTTATATTTTTCCTAATTTTATTATTGTTTATCTTTTGTTTGGAAAACATAAATGATTATTATTATTTGTACATACATATCGTAACCGTATTGAATACCATGTAAGCCATACATCTCAGTTCAACCCAACAGAAAAAAAGGACACATACAACGGAAGGAGCACATCTACCAAAAGAGAAATAACATTTTATATTTTCTACTTGCTTTATAAAAACAAAATGAAATAACAAATAAGCCTTAACACAGTGGCAACTATTAAAGCAAAACAAAAACCAAAACGTATCGAATAGTTAAAAACCTATTTCTAGACTAACCATCGGGAAAACTCCATAAACATATACATAGCCTGACCAGTATTAAACAATATTGGACAACAAAAAGGTTTTTTAAAACACGGTGCATGAACACAAAACGTAACTTTGGTAAATATGAATATATGTATGTATGTATGTATGAAGAAATGGTAGTGTGTATTTTTTCAACAAAACCAAAAAAAAAAAAGAAGAACATTTTTAAAATGAGCAATAAATAAAATCTAGAGAGTTTATTGTTTTTAGTATTGATTACAAGTGAATTTAAAGAAAGCTAAGGAAAAAAAACCACAATAATATTAAACAGCTAAAGATTTTTTTGTAATTGTTAAGTCAACAAAATAAAAGTGATTGAACTGTAAAATACATTTAATTGCAATTAAGGAAAAGCTCGCGGAAATGCTCGTGACTACTTAATGGTTATGGAAAAACCAAAAACAAAAAAACGCAAAGAAATCAAGCATAACCATAGAAATTAACTCAAAAAAAGGAATAAATACATAGATTAAACTTTCAAAACCTCCCAAAAAAAAAGGAACTTCCCATTTGTTTTATTAACTTCTGCTTTTTACAATATTTTCTCCATCATTGGGTTGTAGAAGTTGCTGTCACCTTATTTAAGGCCTCTTGAAGTGGTGAATTGTTCGGAGAGGTGGCTTCCTAGTTTTACGGAGGATCTAGTGACGCTCAGAATCATTCGACTGAGGTGTACAAGTTTTCCTGGGATCTCATATGCTGGCATGGTTTCGAACATTTGTTTGTCCCTTAAGGCGGCTTTATAGTCGATGGGTTTTTTCACACACACAATCTTACGGAATGGACATAGTACGCTGAGGGTCCGAACATTGTATTCAGGAATAAAGATCAAACAAGTGTAATATTCCAAATAACCATCATTTCCTTTGTATATTCCTTTGAAATGCAAAAGGTTTTCCTTTGTTTAGCAAATTTTTGTTCAAGTTGTACTACATGTTCCAACACTCTCTCTCTCTCTCTCTCTCTCTCTCTCTGAAAACTATATACATATATACATTATAGAAATATATATAAAATAATTAGCATTAATTGCACATTTTTTCTATAAGGAGTTTGCAAAGAAACAAGACGTATTCCAAACCTCTTAAACCAAAAACAGTTACCAATAAGAACTCAAAAATATTAAAGTCCTTTAAACGAATGTTTTGAAAGTTGAGCTTTGTATTTGTAAATAAAATAAATAAATCAGAAGAAAAGGAATTTAAAACGCATACAAACAATTGGTTTAGATTTAATTTTAATACGTTTGTATGGTTTCGTTGTGTTTGAACGTATTCTAAATATTTGAGGGCATGTTGTTTTGTCTTCGGATAAAATAGAAAACAAATCCCAAACACATTGTGTTTGAAACATTGTAATTGTAAATTTTAAGAGACAAATTATAATAAAAGAAGCAAATATAATTAAATACGAATAAAACTGCAGTAAATTATTTAAGATTGCAAAACATGCATATGATACATATATTAAACTAATAGTTTCATTTATTTCGCCAATTAATACAATTGAAAAAAGTGAACATAATTTCGTCGAGAAATCAGGCCGGATTCTGATGACAATATCCATAGAATTCTTTGGATGTATTAACCGACGATCCAGGTTCTATGGAAAAATTATAACGGGCCGACAAAGCGCATTTCGCTTTAGGTGCAAAATTTTAGAATCCGGGGGACAGAAAACCCAAAATAAATTAAATTATTGCGGTTGATCAACCAGTTTTCGCTTCAGCTATGGATCAGGTACAGCAAAGAGCAGCAGCTTGCAAAGAGGCTGATGACTGGCATCTAAAAGATATGGTTTTTAAAAATTATTTTTTCTTATAAATTCCGAATTAAAGTTTTTCCATTTGAATGAGAGAGAATCTTTGTCTTGGATCAAATAAATAATATTAAAATATTAAAAATAATATAACGCTAAACCGGGTCGTTCCAACTCGATGATCATCATCTTAAGCAGGGATGAGGAATCAATATAAAACATGACATGAAAGTACTGAAGCAAAAACATGTCTTCGCGTGTTTGTTCGGCAACCTTAATCAGTAATGTTTGCTATTGTACACTTGCCTATACCCAGCAGGAGAAATGGGCATTTATTACATTGAGAATGAATTATATAATTCATTCTAAAATAAGCATTAGTTGAAAAAAAATCGTTATTTGGCGGACCCTTTATAACATATTCCAAAGAATCGACGGGGTAATGCCACTTGACAATTATTGCATATTGATTACCTAGTATATTCCCTCATCTGCAGAACATGGAATGAATTCTTTCGTCGTGTGACGATTATTATTATAATATAATTATTATATATATAATATATATATATATTTTATATATTATTTTTATATATTTTTTATAATAATAAAATATTATTAATAATATACTCCTGCACGCGCATTTATTTGCCAAACACCTAACCACAAAACAATTAATATAATTCATTCTTAAAACATTGTCAAATAATGCATTATGGAATGCATTCTTTGCACACATTAAAAGAATTATTCTTTTCCTATGACATCTTACATGTTACGGATAATGTATTCTTCGATTCCCTTTTCCTGCTGGGTAATGTCTGAAGGGGTGTACGTTCAGTAGTGCGTTCCGAATAAAGACCACGACGATAATAAATTTCATCACATCTCAATTTCAATTTCGCTTTATTAAATACAACATTAAGTTTAATTTAATTAGCATGCGAAAAATAAGAGCTTAGAAATTTGAATTCCTTTTCTACTTTATAATTATAATAATTTTTAAACAATGTGTATGAGATCATTTGATGGTTATATGGAAAGAAAAAGTTAACTTAAATAGGACTACGTTTGTTTATTAGAATTACGATGAAACCAATACATTAATGTGTGGATTTTGAGATATGTCGCATCTGGTCTTCAAGTTATGTTCCAGTCTAGCTATTTCAACGTGGACTAATTCGAAATCAGCAAATTGGTGTAGTATTTTTGTAGAATAAAACTATGGTAGCTTATATACCATTTTGAGTAGTTTATTCTGTGAGGCCTGTAGTTTGTTGATGTGCGATTTAGCCGAAGATGGCCAGTATTAGTTTCCTGTTTTCAATATTAAGTTCAGATTTCCTGTTTATAGACGGATACATCATGCGGGTAACATTATTGATTTTATCCACTACGTATGGAATATGATTTGTAAAATGTATTCTGTTTTAGATCGTTTTTTTAACATGGTAAAACATTCTGTTGCAACTCCCATCAGTAAATGTATATGAAATCTAATATTTTGTTTGTATGTATTGTCCAATGTCATGTCTTTGTAGAGATCGTTTCATCAATGATGACGTCATAATTATGTAATCGCCAGCTGTAGAAAAAATTGTGTGGATTTTTTATTTGCTATTTTTTAACCTCAGTGCCAAAAGATTGATTCGGCAGCAAACAAGCAAATATGTGTACATCCCCCAGTATACAAAGAAATGAGAAAGCCGTTTGTAGTTCCCCCCGTCAGAACAGATAACGCTTATTTGCCGCTGATAAGCATAATTAACCTAAAGATCATTAAGGAGACGCAGCAGATTTCTATATAAAAATCACTGTTGTGGCTGATCAACCGCACATTTATTAAAAACATATCAAGGCGACAATACATTTTGTTCTAAGTAAAACAAAACCCTCGATAATGGCAAAGTTAATAGAAATCGCGACTTTAATTGCTTTGGGTAAGTTCAAATGAACTACATTTAACATACACACATGGAAGTCCAACATGGATTCTTTAGTCTTACCTTGCTGCTTATCGATTGCCATTAAGCCCCGTAGTAGTTGGGGTGCGGCTTCGGCTAGATCGCCGGCTCGCATCAGTGGTGCTGTGGATTACGTCATCGTCCATCATTCGGACAATCCCAACGGCTGCAGCACGGAGAGTGCCTGCCAAAGGCTGATTAAAAACATTCAAACCGATCACAAGGGCCGCCGGAACTTCAGTGACATTGGTTACAATTTCATAATTGCCGGTGACGGTAATGTCTACGAAGGTAGAGGCTGGGGCTTGCAAGGATCACATGCTCCAAAATACAATCGCAATAGTATTGGCATTGTATTTTTGGGCAACTTCGAAAGTAAGATTGCCAGAATTTAGATTTGATGCAATTACTATAAATTCACACTACATTTCCAGATACAAAGCCTTCAAGTCAAATGCTACAAAATGCCAAAGACTTAATAGCTCAAGCAGTTAGTGATGGTTACTTGAAGGACAACTATACTTTACTAGGTCATCGCCAAACTAAGGCCACTTCATGTCCCGGAACGCAGTTGTATAATGAAATCACAACATGGCCCCATTGGGGAAATATTTAAGTTAGCATGAGAAATTATTTACTTCGATTTTAATAAAAATAAAAACAAAAAATTGTGATGAAAACTAATTCTTTGAAATGTAATCTTTACTTAATCAACAGCGGGTAGAATGTGTATTTGATTCGTATTAATTTTCCAATTTAATTAAGTTGTGTATTCGAAAAAAATTTAACTTAAAAACCTGATAATATGGCACTGAAAATGTAGTTCGGTAATGTGAAAAAAAAATTATAATATTATTTTTAATTCTAATACTAGATTGAACAAATATTTTGGGAGAAATGAGGCTCACTAAATGGGTTTTGTCAGAATTACAGATTCAAAAGTCCCTTGACACTATTTTTCCAATATAAGACATCAAATCGGGTGCGGTATCAAATTAAAGCTAGACTTTAGGACTATATTAACCCTCAGAGACTATGATTCGATCGTTTTCACAGGATTTATTCTCAAAATTTATTTTTTCACCATTAGTCTGTAATGCCTAATGCTGTATAAACTATTTACGGTTATAATTATATAATTTCGAAGGCAGAATAAATCCAGGGGTTAAAGATTTTGAAATTGAATCAAATTCATCGATTTTTTTGAAAAAAATAAATTTTGTTAAAATTTTGCTCCTGCATAACGGACATTAATCTCAACCAGACGATGTCTTCATTTTTTAGATGGAACAACTAGTGTGAGAGAAATTGGGTTTAGAAAATGGATTTTCTCAAAATTACACATTCGAATGTCCCTAGAAACAATTTGTTAAAATTTTCAGCAACGCACCAAGGTATTAAAACGATTGACTTTTCAAATTAAAGCTAGGCTTCAGGACTATTATTAACCCACTGAGAAATGTGTGCTATGATCATTTTCACAGTATTTATTGTGTATCAGATGGTGAACTCTCAAAATGTATTCTTTGACCATTAATCTGTAATGTCTAATGTTATGATAACTTTATGTGGTTATAATTAAATCATTTCCAATTCAGAATATATCCAAGGGCAAAAGATTTGAAAATTAGAAATAAAAATATTTTGGCCAAAAAAAAAACAAAGGGATTAGTTAGCCCATCAAAATTTTAGATATTTTTTAAAAAAAAAAATAGATTTCTTTGAAAATTGGCTCATGTATAGCGGACCTTAATCTGAACCAGACGATGTTTTAATTTTTCAGAAAATGGATATTTTCAAAATTAGAGATTCCAAAATCCACTGTTTCCAAAATCCCCAGTTTTGTATTTCGTCCAATTCTTCAGCAACTACAACTAAAATTACTGATTTGTATTTTATATACTAATACCTGGTAGCGACGTATAAATCCACGGACTGGACACTTCCTGCTGGCATTTTCTTGCCAAGTCAAGAATGCGCTGAAACCATGCATAAATTGGCAGTCCCTTAGCATTATTGACATATTTATAGTTAATTACATAAACGTAAAACAAGTCCTCAAGCAGTTAACGAATCACCACTACATTCATTAAAGTTGACTGTTTGGTGCAATTTACACGCTGGCGGCATCGTCGATCGTTACTTCTTTCGAATCGAGGAAGGAGATGCCGTTACTGCGAATCGTGATAGCTATCGAACCATGCTGACTGAATTTTCGTTTCCAAAAACAGTTACTTTGGAGACTTTATTTTCAGAAGTAGTCCTGTTCACAGGCCACCTCGTCAACGCCTAAGTCATTGGCTTATGCCTACAAACCAGCAGCTCATGAAGCCATTACTCATGCCACCATTGACGCCATACGGTCAGATTTGTTGGGAAAAGTAGCCAAAAATGTGTATAATAGAATGAACTTTTGGCTGCGGCAGACATGCCGGAAATCGTATTTAAAAAATAAATGCCATGAAATACCTACCATATTGGAAAATTTCGTTCCTACAATGTCTTGTATTAAGAAACCCACGTTACATTTAATTTGTGAAATTACGTTTGCGTAACTAATGCGTTTGAGAAAGAAATAACAAACGTGTAATATTTGTATCCTTGTTTAAACTGGTGGCTAACTCAAAACATTCACAATTAAGAACACAAAATATTTAGGTTGGTTTTAAAAAATATGATTCTTTTTATTTACTAATATTTTTCATAAAGATCAATAAAAACTATTTAATTTTTTTTTTCAAAGTTATTTTCATACAAGTTTTTATTATTTTATAGTTATGAACCAAAACAAAAAAAGTGAATGAAATGAAATATTAAACAATTTGAGGCTGATGATAAAAAAATATAGAATGAATTTCCAAATTCTACACAATTTAAATATATGTATCCACCCAAACAACTCAAAAAGCTCTATACATTTCGAAGTGCAATGGGAAAAAAACCACCCTATCAATTCAGAGAAGAAATTATTTTTAAAATGGATGGAAAAAAACGGATAACATAATGAAAAGAAAACCGCCTGCCTGATCCCTCGCCGCCGTCAAAAGTCGGTGTCCCTCGCTGCCGTCAACACTTGGTGTCCCTCGCTGCCGTCAACACTCGGTGTCCCTCGCTGCCGTCAACACTTGGTGTCCCACGCTGCCGTCAACACTTGGTATCCCACGCTGCCGTCAACACTTGGTATCCCACGCTGCCGTCAACACTTGGTATCCCACGCTGCCGTCAACACTTGGTATCCCACGCTGCCGTCAACACTTGGTATCCCACGCTGCCGTCAACACTTGGTGTCCCTCGCTGCCGTCAACACTCGGTGTCCCTCGCTGCCGTCAACACTCGGTGTCCCTCGCTGCCGTCAACACTCGGTGTCCCTCGCTGCCGTCAACACTTGGTGTCCCACGCTGCCGTCAACACTTGGTATCCCACGCTGCCGTCAAAACTTGGTTTCCCACGCTGCCGTCAAAACATGGTTTCCCACGCTGCCGTCAAAACTTGGTGTCCCACGCTGCCGTCAAAACTTGGTGTCCCACGCTGCCGTCGAAATATTGTTTGTTTTTTTTTTATCAAATTCAGTGTTTTTGTTGAAGTAGTTGTAATTGCTGAAGACAAATTGATATTCTTCCCAGGATAGAATGACAAAAATCGATTCAAGAACTGACTGAATATTATACGATATGTTATATTGCAACCAAATATTGAAGAATGGTCCATTCATTACATTACAGGCCATATAAATAGTTGCAAAGAACTAAGCAAATCAGGATCAAGAGATCGGTCAACTCCTCACAAGATTATCGCCGTAGCAACAGATGGTAAGAGTGCGTATCTTTTCACGTACAGCTTCTAAACTTCAGACTAATAACAGATTACCAAACGTCTCGGAAAATCGCCGCATAAGTACTGCTCATAGATAATACAACCCATTCATTAAGGAACATCAGACCAAAGCAAAAAGTCGTCCATTTTTGATTATGTTGTGTGCTCTTCATCTTTAGTTCTTAAATATTGTCTTGTAGTTTTATAGTTTCACTATACAAAGTTTGAAGATGATATTCAGAAGTGGTATAGCTAAACTGGTCTGGACTGCACAACAGTATTCATTTTAGATGACATTCGCTTTGTATTATAGACAACCGAAAGATTTACTTATTAACAGATCAAAGTTCTCTTGATGATTTAATACACCGGATACTCGAAGACGATTGCTCTTCAATCAATTTTGATGAGTCCGTGTTATGCTAGGTGTGTTTGTGTTCAATATAGTACACTGTGTAAACAATTCCGATTATACTTGTTGGAAAGAATTATGATGATGATGTCAGTGATTCTGAAGCTGCATTTAATTGTAACCTCTCAAAATCGCATATGGCAAACGAATTTTGACGATTGTATATTCTGAAGCAGCTTATGATGTCTAGAGATTGATGACTTAAATTTTTGTGTTTTGTGTGAACACATTGGAGATATAACTGACGTCTACGATAGGGTGGTCCACATTTAATTTAGAACCCCTGCAGAATAGTTACAATAGATTTAGCCTTCTGATGATTTAATTGAATATGATGCATTTTACGCTGTTCGTTTTACTGTAATGGCAAGGCAAACGTCTTATGGTGAAATTGAAGATTGCAGTTTTTATCTTCAATGTGTTGTTGTTGAAAATATTAATTTTCGAAAATGTCGCGGGATCATAATTGATTAAAGTTTGCTGAAGAATGTTGTCATTAAAGAGAATCACCGCATTGAAGCCAAACCGCCGTTTTGAGCCATTATCTTCAGCGCATTGATGTAGGGTGGCCGACACGATCGACCAGTCCCTCCGATGTGATTTTGATGTATACGTTCAATTTGAAGAAAAATTATATTATTCTTATACATGAAAACTGGGTGATGAGTTCATGTCACGAACAGGAAAGTCTAAATTCTCTTCTCTTTTAAAACGTAATATTTGGATATGTACATATTCCTCCTCACTCGCTTTCAATCACGGCATTAATTTGGGAATGTCTGTCGTTATTAAAGGCAATGTAGATGACATTTAAAGCCGCAGTCGGAACTCTTGCGCTCTGTCACTATACAAGGGTAATTCGAGTAATTCCATCGCTTCGCTTGGCTAAAGGTTCCCCCACAGGATGTATGCAATGTCCGTTTGTGTGTGTGTATATATATAACAATTTAACATAGGAATACATTTTACAGACTTACAGAAAATAAATTTAAACAAATTGTTTCTTTTAAATCTAAACAGTCTATGGAACATTACAAATATATTGTTATTTGTTGAAGACAAAATATTCATAATCTAAAAACTACAAAAATTTAACAAAACTAGTGTAGTTTCTTTCAGTGGTGGACATTCAGATTGGGTTTCTTACATGACATTTTAGAGTTTTAATTTCGTAAACAGTAATCATCGAATTTCGATATATTTGAAATTTAAGCTTATCATGGACATCGGTTTGGATTCTTATCAGAAAGATGGTTACAAAACTGTTCTTTAAAAAACATACTCGTATTTACAACAGACAACAATGTGGTGTGAAAAAGGAAACATAGAAAAGTTTTGAAACAAAAAAAATATAGCAGGAAAAATAGAGGTTACAGGTGCCGTGTTTCTTGGATTCCCTTTAAGAAACATTGGTTAAAGTAGATTTAGCGTTTTGTAGGGCCTGCTGAGTTGTTGTATCGTATGGATTCCCTTTAACGATATTTGTAGTGTAGAATTGACCGGAAAAGAAAAACATTTAAGTGTTGCTCAAAGGGCGCAAGGAGGAAACAGGAGTCCTGCAAAAGGTATCATTAGCGTGGGGAAATGTAATATACACAATAACCTGTAGCAGCTGCCGAGTCAACAATGGCTTTAGTCGCTCAAACAGCATCTCATTTCTTCGATTTAGTAAGAATATCTCTCTCACAAGATTATCTAGTCAATTCACGCTTCAAACTTCACCACAAACGGTTCGTTCCATTCTAAATTGAATCTACAAAGTGAAAGATTGCAAAACACACAAATCAAGTCTGCCGGCTTCGTTGTCATCGTCGGTCATCATCATCACTATAGCAAAATTATTCCATGTCTTTTATTGGGGTTATGTACAGGCACCGATCAACTGCACCATAACGCTAAAAAGTTTATTAAAAAAGCAAGAAAAGCAAAGAGAACTAGTTGCGCATTCGAGCTCTGTAGCGATACAAGAAATGAAAAAAAAGAGTTGTAGGATATGCAATTCTTCATCTTTCCCCTAATATTCCCCTCTAATTGAATTATGCACAGGCACCGATCAACTGTGACATAATGCTATAAAAACGTAAAAAAAAGAAATAAAAAAAAAGAGCGGAAAAGAAAATTACGTCCATTTGCCAGTCGCCAGACATAAGATTCGACGACTCTTCGTTTGATCCTCAGTCTAGCGTTAGAAACGTACACGAGTATGCACAGGTACCGATCAACTTTGTCATATCGCCGCTAGAATATAATCCATAAGAAAGAAAACGAAGAACAAGAAAAAAAAGAAAAAGACCAGAAGTCAACTCCCACAAAAAACCCAAGGTGTTCTCTATAGCACTGAAAAGTCTGCCAGTTATGTACAGGCACAGCTCAACTGTTACATAACGCTACAAAAAATAGAACGAAGAAACGAGAACAAAAACAAACATAGAAACTGCTTCAATGTGAAGAACGGTCTTCCTATTAATCTTCCAGAAAAATATGCACAGGTACCGATCAACTGTGACATAAAGCTACAAAAAAAAATTATAAAAAGGAAAAGAAAATGGAAAAGGAACGCAGTAAAGGAGAAAGGGTTTTTTTGCGGAGTCGCACAACAGTTGCCGGGGACATGTTATTCTGTTGTTTCATTCATTGTGAGGTTTTATTTTCTTATTTCGTCCTCCTCCGGTTGAATTCCAAAGAAGCAACATTTTCAGAGACGATCGATCAATCGACAAGAGTTGATCATCATCGTTGTTCGAGCGATCTTAATGTTTATGTCTTTGAATATCCTATTGAGATCGTTGGATTCGTCCATTCGATCGTGTATGTGTGATCTCAAAATGATAGTAATGATTCATTCATATGCTTACATGATGTTATTAAGCGTTGTTGGATCACATGGGACGTGATCGGGATTAATTTAAATGTTTGCGATTCCCTTAGCAATATTTAAGTTTGGATTTTGGAAAATCTGTAAGAATTTTGTTAGTTTCTTGTTGGATTCCATCAGCAGTGTTATTCTGTTGTTTCATTCATTGTGAGTCATGCAACGCCGTGTCGCCAGTATTGATCCATTCGCATATCAAGTTATAAACGTAGATCTTTCGTACATTTGCGATTCCCTTAGCAATAATTAAGCTTCACTTGATGTTCTGTAAAGAATTGATTAGTATTAAGAGATTGGCGGCATAAAGCTTACACTTGCGGCTCTCTTCGGTCTCATCTCAGTTTGCGTGAACGAACGGACTAACATACACGGGCGTTGCAATAACATGAACAGTTTTGTTATTGCCAGTCAAAAAATATTAGCGATTCCCTTAGCTATATTTTTTCGGGTTGCCAAGTCATTTCTTCTTTGCCGTCGTCGTGCACGTCGCGAAAGACTCTCTCTTGACCTGTGATGTGAAACCCAATACATAGTCAAGAGGTAATGGCATGCGCATTTACTGTCATGGCCTTGGCAAGCGCTGCAGCTCAAGTCGCGCGCGCATGAGCCGCCATCCACTATTATCCGCTGTACTCGCGCTTCCTCCGATAAATGTTTCACGCAATGAGAAAACAGCAAATAATCAAGGTTTTCCACTTCATGTATGTATGGCGCCGCCATTTCGACTGATAGTTCAAAAACTCATCACGCCACTGATTAAACACCCATCATCGTCATATAACTTAAGACTAGCGATTCCCTTAGCTTACTGGTTATTTTTTCTCGTGTGATGAATTTCTCTGTAAGCAAAAGGATTCAATGCTTCTTCCAAGTTTCACAGAATACAGTTACCAGTCGGATCGGAACTTTGTTACGCCAGTGAGGAGTGAGAGGCTATAGATCGGTAATAAGTCGATGTGGCTAAAAAATACATACAAAATGCACAGAGGAAAGAAAATAACATGTTTTGTTTGTAGACGACGTGATAACAGAAAAGTCAGGTCGATTGATGCATTATGGTATCATACAAACACATAATCTCATGATGGATTTAGACGCCCTGAATCCTTCTTGAAGGCCTTGGTACAAATGGAAATGGACAAGCTGTAGTGCAGTGTGGCTCTTATGTTAGGCACAGGTACCGGTCAACTGTGCATTAACGCTGAAATTCATTCAAAAACACGTTCGTTTTGTGAGGTGTAATAACAGAAGTCTTGCCTGCGTATTAATATTCAGTAACAGTTCCTCTGATACACTTCGACTGGTAGGGTAGGTTATAAAACAATGGTCGTTGGACTTCCATGTCTGTATCAATCCGAGTTGAAATATATTTAGTTTCAAGCTATTTTTCTCTGCAAAAATCATATTAGTTTTATAGAAACGACCAAAGAAATCTTACGCGCTCGATTATGGATTGGTTTAATGATTTTGACGTTCACATATGCATTCTTTTATATTGATACAATAGGTCAATTATCGCGGACAGTCAGTCCACATATACATCCTCATTTACTGATGTGCAAAACTATGCGTAGTACTTTAGCATGTGAAGCTGCAACACAAATGTCAGAAGCCACACGTGGAAAGTTTAGTTTCGATAAAAAAAACAACCTTAGCGAACGGGTTATTGGAGTTGCTTTGTGTAATGCCTGAAAAGTATAGGTAATTAGAAAACCAACTTCATGTTTTCTTACATTGGCTTTTCTGGTTGACATCAAATTATTGAGCTGATTTGTAAAAACCAGATTGATCCAGGAACGAGATTAGCGATATGAATATATAAATCCAGTTAAGGGACGATTGTTAGAATTTTAAAAAATCTGATCAAATTTGTATCGGGCAAAAGACAATTGAGGGTATACATCTGCAAAAATTCCATTAGTTCAAATGTTCGATGTGTGGTGGTCTTACTGCGAAGCATAGCGGCGTTTGTGTATAGTTTGCCAGGAACAAGACAGTACATTATTATGATCAGAGGAAGCGGCCAACTGAGCCAAAATGCTAAAAAAATCAAAGTCTCAAATTGATTTGTAACAGAAACCTTGCCTGTATTTTAATTTGTCCTTTAGACAAGCCTGGTTTGGCTGGCTGATTGATGGATGGACCATGCTAATCCTTAGCTCCTTTTGTTCACCGAAAGTTTGTATGTTTATCGTCTGCAAAATTGGCATTCGATTTTAAAAGAATTCCGTTGTTTCCTTACACGTTGTTCATATTCCATATATATCGCGATATGAATACAAGTCATTCATTCTTTAAGGAAATCATCCAAAAAATAAAACAGTCATTAATTATACTCAGGCACAGATCTACTGAGTGATAATGCTAAAACAAATCAAATGAAATTTGGAAACTTGGAAAGGGGCAATTGCTGTCTATCGGTTGGCAGAAATCCTAGCAGCCTCGGTTTCGATCATTTTAATTCCATTCCACCAAATAAATTTCGTATTCGTCTGCAAAAAGTGTATTAGTCGCAAAAACAATCTTATGTTTCCTTACAAGTCTTAGTTGACTACACAGTGAGTTATGGGTTTAATGGGGGCGAGTGGGTGCCAACACAATGCCATGGATGTGAATAAAAGCATTCTCGGCAACCAAAGATCAACCGAGTCACAAAGGCTAAAAAGATTTATACAAAACTTGAAAGGCGTTAGATTGTATTTAGGCTTCACCGGAAACTGGCGATTCGCCTCCCAAATATGATGGTATCATGCTTTAAAAACAATTCCATTGAATCCTTACGAGTAACGTTATATGAGACACCTTTCTGCCATTGTCGTTATTTGTTGTGTGTAGACTATAAAATGTTGCAGTAGTTGTATGAAGAAATGTGTTCCTTGTTTTGTTCCGGTTTTGTCTTAGATACGACCTATTATGCCCAGGCACAGTTCAACTGAGTCATAATGCTAAAAATCACAAGTCTGATATGTTAAACAATTAAAAAACACCTGCTGTCCTGGAAAGTTTTTCATGAAGGGATGGGTGGGTATTCAGCCGCGCATTATTTCAACGTGATCCATCGTCTCATCTGTAGGGAAATACTTCTACATTCGTGTTTGTTTTGAAGACAAGTCTAAAGTAGTGATTTTGCCAAAACTGAAGGCTGGTAGATATTACGCTCAGGAACAGATCAACTGAGGCATAATGCTAAAAAATCAAAATATCTTATGATTTCTATAAAGAAGCACCCGTCTGCAGTATTATACGCCATGTTAGTTTGATAAGCTCGTGCCGAATTTGCCAAGGCCAAACATAACCATATCAGCTAAAATACCAGATGTTTACATTGAATACTACAGAAAAGCACATGATATTGGATTAAATAGTATTGGTCGCTCCGGTTATTGACTGTTCAGCTTGGATTATTTATAAAACCTATCGCATACATCCTTACAAGGCTGCGAGTTGAAGCAACAATGGATGTAGTTGCTTTGTATTGATACATATCGTATCTGTCTTTTTGTACTGTACATCGTTTTGCTACATAGCCTACAGACGATATTTTAAGTTTTAGTCCTGGAAACAAGCAAGTGTTTGTGAAACGGATATTTTTGGTGTCCTGTAGAAATCAGCTACGTTATAAATTCGTGAGTTTTCTCGTTTTCTGTTTTTACTCCTAAACATATTCTTTGTGACATGTGCCCCACTCATTTTCTGCATTCTCGAAAGGCAAGCAATCAATAGCTTCTGTGGTCTTGTTTCCAATCAAGTTGATTCGTTCATAAATTCTTCCTAAAATTATATAGTTATTCCAAAAAAGATGTTCGATAATACCGCTTACGACACTGCATCACCATCATTATTTCACTCGTCAAAGGGCTACGACACTAAAAACGAAAATGGGCCAACACAAGCGAACGCATACCTCATGGTTGCAAGGACTAGAGGAGAACAAGAAGAGACATCTCGAGAGAAGAACAAAAAAATATACGAGATATGCGCAACGCAGGTTCATTGTTGTAAGTATTCCACTGATGGATAAATGTTTTGCTGATAACAAATCGTTTAAGTTCGGGCTTTCTTCTATACTGAAATGTTGGGAAAAATGTTGATTTACAGAAAAAGATTTCATAAATACCATTTTCCCCCATAAAATGAAATCCTGGTTCGTTAGGAAGAAAGAAGTCACTGCATGTGCGAAGAGACGAGATACTCCGGACAGCAACTCAGTTAGCCAACGTGTTGTTGAAGCCAGATTTTCTTTGTTCTCAGCATTTTTGTGACGTTCGTTTTCCAAAATAATATTCCACTACTTTTTGAGATTCAAGACGTTTTCTAGATACTCCACTTCTCTTTGAGAGATTTTGTAGATTTGAATTGTGTAGAATTTGCATTTGGAGTACAATTTTTCAACAAAAAATGTTGGTGCTCGGTGTGTCCTAAAAAGATGCTTGTTTGGTTCAACTCACTCTGCACTCATCATCACTCTACCATTTCTCTTCACATCTTCTAGTAAAAGTATGTATTTATTGGAGTGGATATCAATCATGATGGGGTGAAGACTTTTGGGAAAGCTGTAAAATAAAATAGTTATTTAGGCTGGTTTGCTTTGAAAAACAATTGAAATAAGACATACACAATATTTTTGTTTTATATAATCATTCAAAATGGAATACTTTTATTTTTTCAAAATTCTTGTTCTCTAATTTGAACTTTTTATGTTTGTTATATACAAAAATTTAACTAATTAGCTTTGCTTAGAATTATGGTGAGAAGTTTATAAAAAAAAGAAACAATTCAATATGAATCAGATATTTTTCCTTTTGTTTTCTCTAGTATACATACATACACTACGAACAAAATCAAAAGCAATTCTCTAGCAAGACTCCATACAAAAATGATTACTCATATGCAACAACACACGAACGAAACAGAGATGGCGAAATAACGTTCAGTCATCTAGTCGTCTCTGTTTATTTCGTTTCTTGCATTCGTGTGTGTACATGCATGCCTTTGTTTTGTTTGTTTGGTGGTGTGTAATGCATACGTTTCATGGTATATACATTTTTCAAAATGGCGTCACGCCTCAATTTGTTGGCAATGAGTAATCATTTTTCTTTGATTTCCTAGGAATTTCATAATGCTATTTTTTTGTTGATAATTTGAAAAATTTAAATAAAAATTTACAAACCGATTTTTTTGGTTTAACTTTTCCACCCAGTCGTTGACTTTTTTTTAATAGCTGAAGACCCTGTCTTGTCTCGCCCCAAATTGGCCATTTTCAGAAGTACCACCAAGTACCACGTTAGTGGCCCTTTCAACATCTACATCCATATCACATGGTTGTACGGGTTTGTAGCTTTCAGACAAAGGTCCCAACAACGGACTGTAAATGGAAAAACTTGCGTAATAAAACTATAAACAATATTTACAGCAATAACAAAATATTACAAGAAAAAAAGTCACATAGCATTGATTTGTTCGTCTCACAAAGGAGACATTTTGGTATTAGTTCTTAAATTAAACATTAACTGGACACTTGTATGGATTGTTGGGACGTTAATGGCTGGTATTTGTGTTCTTGTTGGTTAGCACTAAGGCGACATCCACCGCCTGAGTCGTCTGAGGTTTGATTTCGATTTCTACTACTACTAATACTGCGCATAAAATTATCTAATTCACTCAGTTCACATTTCCATAAATTGGTTATTTCTTCACTTTGTTTGCAGCTATTTGTATCACTTTCATCACTGGCCACCATAACCATTTGCTCCTCTTGCGTATAATGGTGGCGTTGTTCACTTCTGGGATGGAGGTCTTCGTTCTTATTGATTTTCGATTGAAATTCTAACCACTTTTGAAATCGTTCTTGCTGTTTCCGACGTAATTCTAGTTCGGCTGTCATCAAAGCAGTCGACAAAATGGCGCAGACTCTTAATTCGCCACCCGAGCGTAATTTGCGTTTCATTTGAATTTTTTTCAGACGGAAATTCTTAACCCAATCTCCCAGTGTTCTCGGATTTTTTTGGCCATAATCGTCTTCAACATTATACAAAGCTACCATTTTCCGAATTTTTAGATACAATTGATATAACTTTATTTGTTTTACAAAACACACCTTTTCCGCAAATAACCCCAATTACTTTCAATTATGAGGTTAGTTTCTCTCCAACTAAAATAAACACTTCAGCGTACACTTTACGATGATCACTCAACAACGATTTGCCAACGACTGTTAATTTTTCTGTTTCCGTACTCCCTTTTATAGCTGCATATTTTCATACAAATGTATTCTTACCCAAAAAGGTACGCAGGTACCTAACCATTTAATGGTCGTTTTCAACCCCTATGCATGAATATTTCATTTTTTTTGTTTGTCCGCCTTATTACCTGAATCCAAAAAAATATTTTCTTAATCCTTATTTTGAAAAATTCTAATGAATTCCATAATTATTTCTTAATTACAAAATGCCATACGTTTTTGTATTTGTGTGAAAGTTATCGTTTTTGTCTGGCTGGGGAGGCTAGTGTAGGAAAACATACATGTCGGGAACAGTGTTGGTATTTTGGAAACTGTAATTGTGCCACAATGACAGATAAAACGTACCCAAATAGTGACAACATTATCTATTAACTATTATAATTCAATTTTCTCTTAATAATTTGATTATCACAATGTATGAAAAGCTACCTTACAAAACATAAGTGGTTGTAGAAAATTATATTACTCACACATTTCATGTTAGAACAATATAATATAATAAATAATAATAAAATTGTAAGTGTGCCAAGGGGCCCCTGAAGGCTCGATTGTGCCAGATCACAACGTGTCAAGATTTGGCATCACTGGTCGGCAGTATAAACTGTTCCTAGTAGGAATACATTATTGTCGGTTTCGTAAACTCTGTATAAACACAACAAAAGCGTAAGCGCTTCTGCACTAAATAGAGACATGTTACGTTAAGGTACCAAAGACAAGAAGAAACATTGTACAGTCTGAGGACATGTTATTTTTCCCCCATAAATTACTTGAAAAATGGATTTTCTTATCACATTAAAATAAACTAACCAAAAATTCCGATTATTATTAATTCACTAATATATATATATATATAGAGTTGAAATATTAATCGGATCGGGAAAGTTTTTGATTCAATTATAAATGTATGTTACAAGAAAACTACTTCAGTTTGGCAAAGCCGGTATAATTGGTATCCAACATCAATTTTTATTTGAATACATCATACTATTAAACGACATCCACTAACTGCGTATTGTTAAATTTTTGATTCCTCTGGAAAATGGTAAGGGATGATTTCATACAAGGTCATTCTACCTAAGATTTACAAAACATACTCAACGGAACGGACGACCTTGAAAACTACATTCGTTACCATCCCTTGAGATATTGCCATTATTCAGTTTCCCAAGATTGTTTTCATAGTAAACATGTTGTGATAATATGACACGTTTGGCGAGATGCAAAACAAAACTAGGGAAGCCAATAGAAGATAAAAAACCTTTGTTCACGAAATTTCAAACAACGAAACCTGGTATAACCAACAAACATTCGTCAGCGTCTGTTTCCAACTCGCATATGCCAGTGACTTTACAAGTACGAGCCAAGTAAAAACTTTTCTAGAAAAAGCATTAGCCGTTCAGAGTCAGTAGGTCCCGGTCAGTCGGTATACAATTATATTGTGCATAGATTCGAGAGAAGTTCCTGTCGAAAGTGACTGTTTTTACCTATAAATATATTTCCAGATTCATGATGTTTAATGCATTACTTCACTTTCTTTCTCTTCTTCTTCTCTTTTGTCTAAACTAAATTCCAATTATTGTATTTGATAAATTGTTGTAATTGTTAACCTATTAGGCCTTATAGGCTTGGTTAAAGCTTGATGTTAATAAATTGAAATTGAAACTATTCATTAGTAGTTATTTATCTTAAAATTTGGTATTTGGGAATTGTTTTTATTTTTTTAGATTGTTCTTTTTCGTAATTTTGGTTCACTAGATTATTTATGAATTTTGATTAAATATAAAGTAAATATTCATTTTAACTCAAAAAATTTAATGTGAACTTGAAAATGAAAAATTTTGTTTGACGAAAGAACCACATCTATTTCCCTTTATAACTTCTACTGTGCAATATGTATATGCCAAATAAATCATTTCTGTCTTTCTGCCGCTTTTCCGATGAACACTAAGGTGGCAGATCCTTGGAGGCTCCTAAGTCGTTTTTCTAAGATGTTTTTTTTATATTTTTTTTCTCTTAATCATAAACCATTACCAGAATTTTTAAAACTTGCAGGGACTACTACAAAGATCTTCGAATTTGTATGTGGAGCATCTTTAACATATTTTCTGTTAATTTTTCCCACACTTTCATTCTGAGTGTTGTATTCCAATTTAAATTCAAATAAACACACGAATGAGAACCAAAAAAAAAAAAACCAAAATCAATTGTAAGAAATTCACACATTTTCATTGATCACTCGAGTATATACATACATACATACGTATGTACATAGGCGAATATTCGTTTTTTTTTAATTAAATCCACACACAGGAGTATAACCCAGAATAACGGTTGAGAGAATACTTTTTCCAACCGTCTCCCAGAACAATACAACCGCCCGAGAGAGCAAACAATCAGACTAGTGTGCTTTCGTCGAGTGTGGTTAAGAAAAACATTTAAACAGAAACATTTAAAGAGGAAATTTCTCTTTTTTGTTTTGTTTAAAAGATTTAAGATCTTCACGATCATCAAACTGCATTGAATACAAAATGTTAGCTTTTTGGCCAAAATTAACGTCAGTCGATGGAAAACTATTGGTCGGAGTAGATAAAGCCCCTAAACGCAAAATATCGAGCAACGATTCGAATGGATCGGTGTGTGTTTTGTACTGTGTTGGATAGTATTCATTCAATAATTTTTGTTAAAATAAACAAGTGTTAATGTTTTCAATATTTATTCTAAAATAATTGGGAAATGATGAGTGTCTGTTTTTATTTGTGGTTCATGATTTAATTGCGAGCGATATACAACGAAACCTATTGATACGTACATATGTATGTATATTAAGTAATTGGAGAAGCATTTTTTGTTATTTATCAAAAAAAAAAAAAAGGATTTTTTTTAATGGAAAACGTACGATTTTCCATCATTGTAAGTGCAAGTATTATTATAGGCATCTGTGAATTTTGTATTTGTACCCTACACCTGGTAGCCGATAATTGCATTTAATGTTTCTATGTATTAATTGCTTGTAGACAAAGAATGATTTTTTATATTGTCGTGTAGGAAATTTTTGAATTTTGTCTTAAATTGATTTTCACACTAGGCTTTTATCGGCTTATTCTTTTGTAGGTATCTGTTTTCTGCTAAACGTGGACTGGATATTTTGTAACTGGCTCAAATAAACTACTAGAATTTCTAGGGTAACATTTCCTGACTTCTGCATACACATATGTATGTACATTGTATAATGTTAATCAGTAATTTGAAATTCTGTTTTGTATGGGCATATATATATGTATATACATACACCCCTAACATCAGTAAGCGTTGACCCATATAAACTAATGCTATGTTTATATTTAAAAACTTCAGTAGTTTAATTGAATTTTGTTATCGTACAGATCTCCAGATACACAATATCTTCTCTCCAAATTAATTCTTTAAATACATTTTTAAATTTTAAACACATTTTGCATGATGGTGTTTTGTGTAGGGTGCTGAATAACCGTATTTATTGGCCGCACTTGTTTATTGTTGTGTTTCATTAAAATTCCACACATTCTTGTTGATTTTCGCACTTATCAAGGAAAACGATTTGAAGCGCAATTCCGAAGGTGGCATCGACAACGAGGTGTTCTACGAACGTAGTATATCTAGTGAAAGTAACAGTGACACCATATTCAGTGACGAGGCCCATGAAATTTTCATGTGGCAGCAGCAGCATCAAATACTTTGGGATAACAAGGAGATCGAGGAAACATTGGGCCAACTGAATGATGCAACCGATGTTCTGCAAATGGTTAAGACTGGTACTTTTACAGACCTAATACCCGCCTCCAATAACGCACAATTGGCATTGATCTTCTGCTCCATATACGGTTGTGTGGAGCACATCAGCTATTTGTTGGATCATTGCGGCAGTGATCCGAATTGTTGTGATCCTCGCGGACGTACTCCCCTTCATTTTGCCTGTTGTCGCGGCAATGCTCATATCGCAAAAGTATTGTTGGATCGTAGTGCCGATCCAAATCGTTGGGATGTCAAGAAGGAAGTCACTCCACTCCATTGCGCGGCCAGTGCGAAAAGTGTCGAATGTATTCTATTGTTACTGAAACGTAAGGCACATATTAATATCGGACTTGAAAATCGTTCGGCGTTACATTTCGCAATCGATCGTAATGCCATCGAATGTGTGGAAATACTGTTAAAATACGGCGCCGACCCGAACACTCCACAAGTTTACACGGAAACTCCTCTTCACACCGCTTGTGCATTAGGTTTTACTAAATGTGTGGACTTGCTTTTGAGCCATGGTTCTGATGTCCGCTCTCAATTTGGAGAGGGTAAATTGACTGCATTGCATTTGGGTAAGAAGATGAGATCGCATAAACTCAGGATGTTTTATTTTATATGATCATACCATAAATACATTTATAAAAATCATTATTTGAGTGACGGCTTCTAAAAACATTATACATAATTATAACTTCATAGATTTACGTCATAGCTATTAATGGGGTTTTGTTAAAAATCCACCATGCATTGAAAGGTAATCAAAACATGGTGGTAAAATGTTCGTCCAATGTGTAATACAACTCTACTAAACATATGCCATTAAAGTCAACGCCCATAGCAATGGCTCTTCCTTAGCCCGGACATTTCTTTAGTGCAGACGGATCGGTCCTTGTATACAAGAATAGATGGACAGACTGAAATGTTAGAAATTGATTTTTACAGTTCTAGTCTCGAACCAGTGACAATCCAAAATCAGAATTGACAGTTCATTACAAAAAAAAAATGTTTTTTTATTGTCATTTAAATTGGTGAAAAATGTACTTGATCCATTCATTCTACACCGACGATGATACACCTATATAATCTGTCGGTTGTTCCGGTATTTGTGCAATCCGCTTTATATTGTTTACGTTCTATTTGATTAATAATGTTTGTTTTTATTCCATTCGCGGTTAAGAGCACTTTACGATGAGAATGAAACATGTGGAGAAATGTAAACATGCTCATTTATGCAAATTAAACTCATACGAAAAATGACGGAATCATTAAATTATTTGTTCATAATTTTCAGTAAGACAGTACGAGTTTTTCAAATGATAACGTCAATTTCCATAAAGTTTGTTTTTGTATTTTACGATATAAAAATAACAAAGTACATGATATGATATCCTTTTTCCTGTCTTATGTAAATATTTTTAAAACACAAAGCGCAGAACAGATAAAGATGTGCAGCAGAAATTTTAGAAAAAATCCACTAAAAGTTGTTGATTCGGTACATTAATTGCTACGAAGAAATTTTAACATTCAGCTTACTGTTTATTTGATGCAAAATAATTTCGTACCGAAAATATTGTTTGTTTTTGTTTGAGTTCATTGGTCCTTATTGTCGTTTACGTACACGTGGACATGAATGCGATAAGTGATTCTGATACTTAACTCGAGCCACAAAACATCGGTCCAGACATTTGTTTTACTACCGCAATAAATCATTGATGTGTCGTTTCGGCCTGAAAGATGAAACCTTACTATACTATCTGCGATCGTATGCAAGATTCGATAAGCTAATGTCCTTAGCAATATGCAATTTTATGTAATAATCAAGTTCTTCTTTTTTGTTCCAGCTGCAGAAAATGATTATGTGGATTGTGTTCGTTTGCTGTTAGAACATAAAGCTGATGTTAACTGTCGCAATGCGAGTCACCAAACCCCTTTGCATTTGGCTTGCTTATCTCAGTCAATTGAAACGGTGGAAATACTTATAAAATACGGTGCCAATGTCAATGCAGTCTACCGCGATGGAAGAACAGCATTGCATGCAGCTATTGTAAAACAATCTCGGTGTCTTGACTGTTGTACAGCCCTTCTGAAGGCCGGAGCCAATGTAAATAAGGCCGATAATTATGGATACACACCTCTGCATATAGCGGCGCTAAATGAATTCAGCAACTGTGTCTACGCATTCATAGGTGAGTAGCTAGTGTAACATCCTGTAGTTGGAACTTGATGTCATTTTCATACCATTGATTGATTGTAGAACACGGTGCCGATATTACTGCGCGAACTGATGGCAATGTTTCGGCTCTATCGTTTATAGTACGTCGTACACCGGAAATTATACCTAAGCTAATGCTGAAATTCGACGGTTCCATAAAAGCTAATGATCATGAAATTGGTGATGTCGATTGCGAGATCAAATTAGATTTTCGTTGGCTAGTTCCGCCCGGTGCTCTGGAACGTGGTGAAACGGAGTTGTTACTCTCCCTTATAGAAGTGGGTCAGAAGAGACTGCTTATGCATCCTTTATGTGAAACTTTTCTATTCCTGAAATGGCGTCGAATACGAAAATTCTTTCTATTTTCTCTGCTTTATCATGCCATTTACGTGTTACTCTTTACCATGTACATTGTTGGCGTCTATGTTCACCATTGCGAAAAGAACATAGAGTGTCGGGCGCCCGGTTATATACCCACTGTGGGATATTTTGTGATAATTTTAAATTTAATTTTACTCGGAAAGGAACTGTTTCAGGTAGTGTTGCGTCTCCCTCACAAATCTTTTTATTACAGAGTTTTTTGTTGTTGTTTTTTAGATGGCACATGGACTGCAGGGTTATGCTAAATATTGGGAGAACTGGTTACAATGGGCTATTATTTTTGGCGTTTTGTTGTGCGTGGTGAGTTTTTAGAGTCTCGAATAATTACACACAGTTAAATAGTCCGTGTTTTTCTAGACGCCGGAAATATTAGTTGTTGACGAATTACAAAATGTCCCTGTTTGGCAACATCACGTGGCAGCCATTGTCGTTTTGTTGGTGTGGGTGGAACTTATGATGTTGGTGGGTCGTTTTCCGATTTTCGGTGTTTATGTTCAAATGTTTACTAAAGTTGCAGTGAATTTTGGCAAGTTCCTCTTGGCCTATATTTGTCTGTTGATTGCGTTCGGTTTGAGCTTCTCAGTGTTATTCAACGACTACAAAGCTTTCACGAATATAACATGGTAAGCTAAATCAAACGATCGACATGTTAACAGAAAAATGCCAACTAACCGAAGTTTAATCTGTTTGCAGGTCTCTTCTAAAGTCCATAACCATGATGTCGGGTGAACTAGAATTCGAAGATATTTTCTATGGGGATGTTGAAGTCCAATACCCTGTGACGGCTCATTTCATATTCCTCAGTTTTGTATTATTAGTGACGGTGATCCTAACGAACCTAATGGTCGGTCTAGCTGTCAGTGATATTCAGGGACTTCAAGTATCTGCTAGTCTAGACCGTTTGGTGCGTCAAGCAGAGTTGGTATCCCGGTTGGAAAGTTTGTTCTTTTCTCGGCTTTTAAGGGGTGCACCCACGAAAATACTGAAGCTCTGCAAGAGAAGTGCTCTACTGCGAACATCCCGCAACAAGCTCCTCTTCATAATAAGACCCAATGACCCACGTGACAATCAATTGCCAGAAGATATTAAGGTGAACATCTACAAATTGGTGGCAGAGAGACGAGATCGTAATATGAGTATACGGAGAAGAAAATTCGAAACTAATTACTCGATGTTCCAAAGATCCTTACAACGTCCAAAATCACCAGGCCAAGAACGCAGTCCAATACGAAACAATGTCGCATCAGATTTCTGTGAATGTAAATCTGTAATACGGCCAGAACATGAACAGTTGCTCAGGCCACGGTCGGCCACCAATGTGCCAAATACGTTGATGGGTGAATCCGATTTGGCTACAAAGCTCAAAAATCATGTAAATGGTATTTCCGATGTAAGATCAGAAATACAACTGCTGAAAACGCAAATTACCGAATTCTCCGAAAAACTAGATAAATTTATTGATACCTGTGGTAAGAAATTAAATTTCACCGTAGAGGAACTGTGTCGCATAAAAATGATGATGGATCAGAAATCGGCTATGAGATCAGAGAGAACTTTTAAGGTTTGATTCAACACTGGCAAAAATATCACAAAATAAATCAACTGCAGAAGAGAAATCGTGGTGCTATACTATTTGTATTTTTTTAAATAAAGTTTTATATAAAAAAAAACAATTTACATATGCGTGTAAAAAAAGCTTCTCTGACCGGTAATAAGTCAAGATAATGAGGAGGCAAGAATGTTTCTATCATTCTTGATGAGGAGGTATGTTTGCATTCTCGAAAACAAATCTATTCTTAGAGAAGGTTCACATTTCGCAAATATTTAAAAAAAAATTCAAAATCTGAACACCAAATATTTTTTGAGGGACACAAAATATTTTCTAAAGTATTTGCCAGCAAACAAAATTTCAACAAGTGTGAACACATAACGTCCAATATTTGCTTTAGTCACAACCCATTAAATTATTTATTCGTTTATGAATTTGCTAACATGTTTTTTAAATGACTCTAAAGACTATGGCTATACAAACTTCAGTTGATATTAAACATAGTACATATGGTATACATTAATGACCCGCTTTGCGTCGTTTTCATTTCGATCCTCGTCACCGCATACGATTGGATTTTTTCACATGTCAACAATATGGAATATCTACCCACCAGTTTATTCTTTTTTTTTGTAAAGTGATAATAGTTTTTCGGATCTTTTCGGTTTGCGTGGCATTTCCCCAGTCCCTATTAACGACACAAATCGGGGCTCCAGTGTAAATAGTAATAAGTAATACTCGTTTGACTATAAAATATATACTAATGATCTGTAGACAAGGGATTTTATCGTGTTTGAAAGTATGCTGTCAAACGATAGCAGTTACATATGTAAATACATAGCTGATATTTGGCACATGCATCATTTTAGAAAATATATTATGTGATGTGGGTTGGTTGGTATACATCTGATCATGTACGTATATGATTTTAACCTAGGTACACTAACCTTATTTTCTATACGTTAACACTAATCATTAGTCAATTCGAATAACACATATATGTATATCATCGGTTTTTTCGATATCTATATACGTATGAACCATCAATACACGTTATAAAGGTTGAAATTTAAATATGAAAATGTTATTAGTCGAAACTATTAGAGTTAGTGTTCCAGTGTTAATACTAATTTATTAAAAACGATACTCACAACAACTATAGGCTTAGACATAAAACGCACGATTTTTGTCAACGATATAATTTGTTTACGGTAAAAAGCATTGAATTGAGTTTGCCAAATATACTTTTTGTAAATTGATGTGACGGAATTTTCTAATCTTAAACACGCGCAACCATCGTCAACCATTTGTCGTTGCTTTGGTTCCAAATCAGAGCGTCTTCGGGTAGTGGGTCATTTTTCTTTGCCTCGATCCATGTTTTAGATACCGGATTGTAGATGAAATTCTTCGAATTTACGGGTGGTGGTGGTGGAGTGTTAATACTCACTGACCGTGGAGTTGTTATGGGAACAATCACCGGTTTGTTATGAATTTCTGGCGATCTGGGATTAATAAGTTCATATTCTGAATTCGGATTTCTTGAATCGGGGAATGAATTTACGAAGCAGCTTAATACCACAAGACTGCCTAATATGTCATAAAAAAGTAAGTATCAGAAATATTATAGTTTTGATTATATGTGTCTTACATACCAAATATTGAAATTACGAATGAACGAAACATCGTGATTATATTTCTTCTTGGAAAAACCCGTTTCTCATATATGAGAATGAACTTTACTGCTTAATAAGCAATCGTATACTAAATACATACGAGAATTTTTTATTTGTTTGTTGTCTTTTGCATTGAGTTGTGAATAGTGGATTTATATTGCAAAATCTCACAGACATAAACTGAGATAATCTTTAATTTCATTGAAAACCAACACCATACTTTTCATCTCAGAGAATCGCTCGTAAAACCAAACTCAGTGTTGCCATTCTTCAGTAACTCGCAATTTCGGTTTATGCCATACCAAATCGTGTATGATATACCTCAATATATATATTTCGATATACCGCAGTTTAAAGTTTCTTCGAAATTCGTCGAAAAAGGTTGCCTCAAACTATAATTGTTCAGGCTGGGACATGTTGCGAGTACGGATATTGTACGGTTCAAATAATCTTCTTCGGCAAGTTCGAGCGACCATCTCCAGTTTCCAATTGAAAGATCATGACCTAGAAGAAAAGACAAATCTTAGTACATAAGACCGAATTGTACAATATGCATATATAAATGCTGGTAAAGTCATGTTAACGTTGTTTATAATGCAAGACTATTACTATGGTAACCATAGAGTCATTCAAAATAATTCAAATTTTAGCATATTGCTTTTTTTTCCCAGTGTTTGCGTTTTTGTATACGTTTTTTGTAAGTTAGTATTATGGCAACAGTGAGAACACATCTCTGAATTAATCTCTTAATTTACAATATATATATATTCACATAAATGTATATATAAATTGTATCAGTATTGTATATTTGAAAATGCTCTTTTTTGATTTAAGCAAATGTACATTTTTTATTTGTATAATCTTGACTTATGAACCTGTTTCTGAACAAAGATTCTTGACGTACATATTTCAAATTTTGTTATCACAAGATTTAAAATAAATCAAAAAAAAACAAAACTGAAATCATGAATAATACGATTTCGAAAATATTATTCCATGTAATTTCTTTCGATTACTGTTGAAACTGAAACAGTGAATAAAACAAGCTAATTAATAATTGTCCCTTATGTTATGTTTTTCTGCCGAATAAAAGTTTCCAAGTCCTGGCTGCCTTCCGAAATTATAAATTCCCATTGGCTTTGGTTTTGAGGGTTGAAATATCAACTGCATTATTACGTGTTTATTGTTTATTTTTACAAAACATTTAAACAAATTACATTAATTTAACAGATGAATAAGAGAAAATACTAATAAATATAACAAACATTTTTGGCTCAATACTATAATTGGCTTTAATAACTACATCTATCTTATTCTAAGCTTGGGATATTTTTGCCATTACGGATCAAAATGACATTTGTTTCAAGCCTCAAGTGTTAGGGTGACCATCCGCAACAATAATGGTTGGCAAAAAATAACATTAAACATTGATGTTAAGTTTTCTCCTGTAACTTAGACCTTCTAGACATTGTTGTTATTGTTTTCTCCTGTAACTTAGACCTTCTACACGATAGACAATTAAAATTCCGGTCCAATATTCTTGACATTAAATTTATTTCATGAAATAAATACATATTTAGTGTGCTTAGCCGTTTGGAAAGATCGAAGTATCAATTAAATTAATTTCAGTAAAAATAATGTCTCCGAAAATACGAGAGTCCAAATTACAGTCCTTACAAAACATTACAGGTTCCAATTCGTAAAAAAATGTCTCCGAAAATACGAGACTCCAAATTACAGTCCTTACAAAGCATTACAGGTTCCAATTCGTAAAGCGGAAACATCTGAAAAAAAAAATCAGAATTTACTGTAAATTTAATTTCTAATATGCTTCTTATTCGCTTAAAGTACGTTATCTTTCCATTTACCGACGTCTGTTGTGTACTAGGTAGTATGTGCGACTATCACACAGTTTCGAAACCAGGTAAGACAAACACTTTTCAACGTCCACCTCGTAAATGCTGGCGACTTTACGAGTAAGGTAGTAATCTCTAAACAATGTAAAACGTTTCAAGAAATAGCATTAGCCCTTCGGAGCCATCTTCAAATACTAGTTCCCGGTCAGTGGTTATACAAAGTATAGGTAAGTTACTATGCACTAGATTCCTACTCACGAATACCCCAAATATACTAGACTTACTTTTACCGCACCTCTGTGCGCAGGACAGACGGCCATTGTTGTGGTAGTTAATACTGTCAGAACCACATATGGGATTGTATTCCATAGTAGAAGGACAGGATTGAAGACAGGCTAAATATTGTGGAGATGCCGTAGTAGGTACGCTTGGAGCAACGGTTGTTGTACGAATCGCATTACCGTTGCCACCATTGTTATTATTTGTTGGTGGCTGGAATGGATTGCGATTATTACCACCGCCGGGAAATTGTTGTGGCAGAAAAGGATTACGATTGTTCCCACCAGAAATGGGGATACGCTGAGGTCTGGCCCAAGCTATGCTCATTAACAAAGCTGTACAAAAACAAAAAATAAGATAAATTAGTTAAGATAGTTAACGACTTTATTTATCATTTTATAATAACGAGTAAATCAGTTTAAAAACAATAACTCATGTACTTTACATTTACACCAAAATTACCAAAAAATATTAAAAATTTCATTTTTTTTAATCGATCTGTCAGGTCCAAGGCAGCCGTTAATCGTGCCTGTTTCAATTATACTGTTGATGTAGAGCTGCGGACGATTTGTAAAACCACACTCATAAGTACATATTCCACATACGTTTGTTGTGTGTGTGTGTGTCTAAGTATGTAGATTTATATTTTGAATACAGATCGACTTCTGAAGTATCTCAAGTATACAAACACATACTAAAAATCCCCAAAATTGACATTGATCAGTTCATTCATTTTAACTTTGAATACAATCAAACAGTTCTCTCCGAATGCTACAAGATTAAGAGAGTCAGCTATATATGTTTATATTTTGTATTTAGGTCGAATTCAGAGGTTTCTCATTAGTAAAAACACACACTAAAAAAAATATCCAAATCGACATTGGTCAGTTCATACACTTTTCGTTTCCAAACATAACAGATATCATCATTTATGTCGTACTTCATTATACACATACATATATGTGTCAATTCTAAAAACAATCGGTAATGAATATCTAACAAAAGTCATCGTACAAAACAACAATAAACCAACTTTCGGTAATTTCCCACAAATACTTAATTTTCTACTGAAAGTATTTTTGAAACTGAAAAAATTCCATTTTGACATCAGTCCACTAACCAAAATAAAAATACAAGTAATGAAGATCAATTTAAGATTTCCTTGTTTTGGGTTGAACACAATTTCTCTGGAAATTTATTTCACTCAATATAAATTGAAAATTCAGAAACATTTCCCATTTTTACAATAGAACTCTCACAAGGAAGTGATAAAATTCATTGAAGTAAAAAACAATTCCCGTTTTGTCCATGATGTGAGACGTTGCTATGAAAATGAAAGAGCTAATGTTTTTTAAAACGATTTCATTTCATATATTGATATTCAAAAGGTATCCGAGCCTTTGCTATTGAAATGAAAAAGATAGCGTTTTTTAAAACAATTTATATTTATTTTTTTTATTTATATAAATTTATTATAAAACAAAATGTTGTAATCACAGTTAAGGAAAAAGAGGGATTTGTATGTGCATCCAACGGGATTTCTTTAAATGCTTTCAAAATAAAGCATATTCGTTTGAAATAAAATTGTGTAACGCAGTTCAGCTATATGAATGACTATATACATGTATATGATTTAAAGATACAAATTTAATTAATAAAAACACAATAGTTGGGGTGTTAATGCATTGCATTTATAAACTAGCTGATAGATGGTTTATATCAAATTGGCATGAACGCTATTATATAAGATGAAATTTTTTACAGCACTTTGCTATCGTCTGTTTATGTCGATATATGTCAGATTATGAAGATTCCAAATGTGAAAATGTATAGTCCAAATATTTGTTCGTTTCTTTATATTTTGAATACAAAATAAAACAAACAACTTAACAATAATTTTTGTTTGTACGATAATGAATAAAATTTGAAAAAAATAATGTAAACTGAAAATAACTAAAGCAATACAAAACATGTAATTACGATCTCCGACTTAAAACCAAATATAAAATGTTAATTTGTCTTTTATAAGCAAAACGAAAACAGACAGTCTTTAATGTAATTTATTTGTATATAAATTAAATATTGCCAGAAAAAAATAGCTATTTTTTATCCTGGTTATTGTTTGTCGTTTAACATGTAGCCCAGTCACAGTCTTTAATGTAATTTATTTGTATAAAAAAAATTAATATTGCCAGAAAAAAATAGCTATTTTTTATCCTGGTTATTGTTTGTCGTTTAACATGTAGCCCAGTCAAAGTCAAATGAATTATCTATTCACTCGTCTCCTTTCACAGCGTAAACTCTCTCTTTTTTCCTTGCAAATCCGGAACCTTTCTTTTCGACGCCATACTCCTTTTCGGACATCGTAATGTAATTGTTGCGAATACCATTGGAAGTGCTGTTGTTATTTGCATTTTTGTCTCGCAATTTCGAAGACTCTTTGCTATTGAGGCGGCGTTGTGTCTTATCGGGTGTTACAATGAAACCACAGGTCTTATTATTTCGCAAGGCCACTCTAATATCTAACGTTGAGAATAGCTGTAATTTTACGGGCGGCAATTGCGAATTCTTTTCCGACACTAACACGAATGACGGTGCATGTGTTGTGTCGATGATCACTTTTTGGAGCTTATATGCTATGGTGAAGGTATGGCCGGTTTCAATGGTAACAACACTTAACATATGTTTGAAAATATCAGTTACAACTGCCCTTAATATGATCGATTCTTTTGCTCGAATATAACGTACAAAAAAGTGATCAATAGATTCATCACCTGCATTTTTGGCATTAAATTTTTGATCATTGCAAGTTTTAGCTAATTGATGTAGTTCATCAGTAGTCCTTTGCGGTGGACTACAGTAATTCAACGATGCGGCAAGTAATCTGAAAAAATATTAACAATTGTGTTATTTGTTGTTTAATATTTAATATTTTATATTTTATAAAGATATCATTGATAGAATTCCACTTTTTATACTTAATTCACAATAAGTTTAATTCGAAACAAGTTTACAAAAATTATTTTTTCTGTTGGGTGTCTCAAATTTGTGTTCACAAATGCATCTCAAAGTTCAATTTTCTGTAACAATTATAACAATTTAAAAATATTTATAAAAAGATAGCATCGAAAATATCATCAATTTATACCTATTTCTATTTTTTAGAAACAGACTAAGAAATATATATGTATATTATGAGACTTATTCCAGCATCAAATATACCAGATCTCATGTTATACATATTATAACATAACATGAGTTGCAAGATCGTTGCCACGTACTTTTGCACTATTATGTTCTAACATAGTTTCCTGGTGGGTAATGACATACTATTAAAATGTTATGACGATTTTTGCATTATTTAGACCTGTTTACCATTTACTCCTTGGCTGTATTTTTTTGTGTACCACTTCCCTATTTATCCGGGATCACCGAGAATAACAAATTTTAAGAAGGGAAATATTAGGAAGCCTCTACCTTTTAGAGTCCAGTTCGATGTTGCCCACTTTGCAGAATGTATAATTTATGAGCATAATCTATGCATCTTTTCAGGGTCCTATCACATTTCGTTTAGCCAATATCTTGTTGTCCAAAGATACATAAAAGCGGGCATCATTCATTCGTATTAACAATCATACATTTATAAAATTACTATAAATATTAAAAGTCATCGCACCTCGAATTGTGTTCAAAAAATCGAAAAAAAATAAAATATTCTTGGTTGATAAATAAAACCAATATCAATAATATTTCCGTGAAACTTTTAACATGCAAATCAACAAAGCAGAATTCTACAAAAAAAGATACTACAACCAATGTTCCAAAGTTGAAGCAACCTCAATGCAAGTACAAACGAATAAACAGAAATAACAATTTGTAATACTCTTTTTAAACCGTAAAAAACCTTTTTTTATTTTAATTGTCACAATGTCTTTGAGTTTCAATAATACAAACGAAAAAACAAAAAATTGTTCAAACACATACCGAACATTAAACTCATCACAAAACATGGAAAATATATACACAGACTTTGTAAGTGCAGATGAGAATTCGACAAAGTCGTATATGCCACCGATGGAGGATTATACTGATTCCGAAGAACAGAATATCGGCAGGGTGTATGCAGTGTCGGGACCTGTGGTAACGGGTGAAAACATGACTGGAGCAGCTATGTATGAGTTGGTACGAGTAGGATATTTCCAATTGGTGGGTGAAATTATACGCTTGGAAGGTGACATGGTCACTATACAGGTGTATGAAGAGACTTCGGGTTTGACTGTGGGTGATCCCATAGAACGTACCGGCAAACCACTATCAGTTGAACTAGCTCCCGGTATAATGGGTAATATTTTTGATGGCATACAGCGCCCTTTACGGTCAATCCATGAGATGACCAAATCGATATATATACCAAAAGGTATAAATATTAAAAGCTTGTCGAGGGATGTCACCTGGGATTTTACGCCTTGTAATATGCGCGTCGGTACTATAGTTACGGGTGGCGATATATGTGGGTATGTGGTGGAAAACTCTTTGGTAACTCATCGCATCATGTTACACCCCAGAGCAAAAGGTCGCGTTACTTATGTAGCACCTGCCGGAAACTATACAATTGTTGACGTAATTTTGGAAACGGAATTCGAAAATCATACTATGGAACACAAGATGTTACAAGTTTGGCCTGTAAGGCAACCGCGACCTGTGTCGGAGAAATGGCCATCCAATTATCCTCTTTTTACCGGTCAACGAGTTATAGACTCATTATTTCCATCGGTTTTAGGTGGTACCACAGCCATTCCTGGGGCGTTCGGATGTGGGAAAACCGTGATATCCCAATCATTGTCGAAATACTCAAATTCCGATGTCATTATATACGTGGGATGTGGGGAAAGGGGAAATGAAATGTCTGAAGTGCTACGGGATTTCCCAGAACTATCTATTGAAATCGATGGAGTTACAGAATCCATAATGCAAAGGACGGCTTTAGTGGCAAACACATCAAATATGCCCGTAGCAGCCAGAGAGGCGTCCATATACACGGGTATAACGTTAGCTGAATATTTTCGTGACATGGGCTACAATGTATCAATGATGGCCGACTCTACTTCCCGTTGGGCAGAAGCTTTACGTGAAATTTCTGGTCGTTTGGCTGAAATGCCAGCAGACTCGGGTTATCCCGCTTATCTGGGCGCTCGATTGGCTTCGTTCTACGAAAGAGCAGGTCGAGTTAAATGTTTGGGAAATCCAAATCGCGAAGGTTCTGTTTCCATCGTTGGTGCCGTTTCACCTCCTGGAGGTGACTTTTCCGATCCAGTCACATCAGCCACTTTAGGAATTGTGCAAGTATTTTGGGGCCTCGATAAGAAACTCGCTCAGCGTAAACATTTTCCATCAATTAATTGGCTTATTTCCTATTCGAAATATACACGTGCACTGGATGAATATTATGACAACAATTTTCCTGGTTTTGTGCCGCTACGTTTGAAAGCAAAACAAATACTACAAGAGGAGGAGGACTTGTCGGAGATTGTCCAATTAGTAGGAAAGGCATCATTGGCGGAAATCGACAAAATCACATTAGAAGTGGCAAAGATGTTAAAAGACGATTTTTTACAACAAAATTCGTATTCATGTTATGATCGGTTCTGTCCCTTTTATAAGACATTTGGAATGTTGAGAAATATCATAACATTTTATGAGTTGGCTAAACAGACTGTTGAATCAACGGCGCAGTCGGGGAATAAAGTAACATGGAATTTCATATACAATTCAATGACAGATGTTATTTATCAGTTGCAGTCTATGAAATTTATGGTAACTTTGGCATATTCATCATTTGTTTTTGTAACACAGTTTTTGTATTTTTACAGGATCCACTAAAAGATGGTGAAGACAAAATTTTGGAAGAATATGGGCTCATAAACGACACTATAGAAGCAGCATTTAGTAGAATGTTCGGTGAATAGTTGCTAAAATTCTATTCTTTTATTTTTAAATATATTAGAAAGTGTCGATAAGAAGACACGGCTTTTAATCAAATTCTTTATCAGCTTTAATTAAATTGAATTTACAAGTTTATTTTTAGTTTCCAGATTGGCAGAAATTGGGAGCAAAAAAATCGTGCAGCACAATTTGAAATTCTTACCTATGAACTAAAATGTCAGGATATCGTCTTATGGGACTGGTAAAATGAGTATAAATCGGTATAGATAAGGCGTAATGCCAGAAATCGGCATCAGATGATATACCTTCGCTGCAATAGTAACTACAAAGAAAAGTACAGATTATTAGTTAATAAAAACTCAGATGAAATCTGATTAAAACATACCGAGCTCGAGCCATGGGTTTAGTGAGTAAAGTACTCAAACAAGCATCCATGGCTTTAGGGTCACTAGCTTGTTGGCTAAGACGTTGCATACTTTCATAGACCGACTTCGATGAACTAATATCGAAATCTAAATCTAAATTTGCCAAACGGTCCTTCAGAGCTCTCATTGAATTTTGCAAGGGCGGAGCATGATTACGGAGAATAGCATTATCGGGGAAATGTTGATGGATGAATTTAGCCACCGCTTGATTTGCCAACAGCATAAATTCTTCAATTAGATAATTGGCTTCCTGGCGTCCTTCAATTTCGTATGATATCGGCTCTCCTGTTACAGGATGCAAACGGAAGCGCAACTTTGGGTTGTTGATTGACAACGCCCCTGCTTCGTAGCGTTTGCCTTTCAAATGCTGCGCTATTGAATGCAATACTAATACACGCCATTTAATATCGTCGGATGTCCACTTGTTGAAAATTTCCGGAAAATCGTCCCTGCCAAAATGTTCTTCTGGATTGTCAATTATTTTTTGGGCATCTTCATAGGCGAACTGAGAACATGAGTTGATCACCGAACGAGTAAAGCGCGGTTCAAAAAGTATTTTGTCTTTAACATTCCACCGCCAAAAAACTGAGAACGCAAATTTATCCTCCCCTGGTAAAAGAGAACAACGATAGCAGAGTGTGGAGGGTAGCATATGTATAACTTCGTTTACTAAATAAATGGACGTAGCTCTTTCTTTCACCAAGTTGTCTAATTCCGAATTCTCATCGAGATAAAATGAAACATCTGAAATGTGAACACCGATCTCATATTCATATTCAGATAGTTTTTCCACAGACACTGCATCATCTAAGTCTCTCGCTGTTTGAGGATCTATCGTGAATACGCATTTTTTACGTAAATCCTCCCGATATTTCAAATCATCTTCTCTTACCGGTGCCGTTGGACCATCGAACATATCATGGAATTTTTGATCATACGGTTTTAGGTCTTTAAGGCCGTTGTGCAGCAAAATTGCCTTCATTTCAGCTTCTAAATTTCCTACTTTTCCCACAGGTTGCAATAATTCACCTATGCAATTACCGTTCTTATCCGTTTCCAGAACATGAGCTAAGAATATCATTCCGACTATATCAACCCTGCTAGCTGCATTTATATGTTCCTGACAGGAATCTGCCAGTATATAGACCATAGGATCTCTCATATCATGAGGTTTCAATTTGTAGTAAGTTTTCGAATTGAGTAATATCGTTTTTTTAAAACTTATTGATCCCACTACCTCGCGCAGCTCCGTATGCTTAACAATGTTAATAACGAACGACTTGGGACAGTTGTCCGATATTAATGCGGTAGTATCTAACATGTCGGGTATGCCTTCTGTATCGGTGTCCGGCGAAGACTCACAATCGTCAAATGGATCGTCATCATCAGCCAAACAAATTGAATTTTCCTTGCCACCCATTAAGTTGGATGATATTCTTCTGGGTTTCAACCCATCCTTCGATACATTTTTAGTACTGCTTGCTTTAGGGTGCAGGACAAAAGCCCTCACTATATCACCATCGAAGGCATAGCGTCTCGCTACGGGCAACAGTATAATACCGTCCCTCTCCGTTCCTTCTCGGTCATTGCTGAGTGTTACAAAAGCTTGTCTATTGTTTTTTCGGTTTACCCTCACCTCTCCCTCAACTACACGACCTAAGCCTGCTTGCACTAGTATCTGTGCATACATCTCCAAATCGTTAAGGCTGTCTAGAGTACATTTAACCTTTTCAATTGTATCCTGCTCCGATGTGTAGTCCGATATCATGTTGTTGACATAATTCAAAAGCAATTCTTGTGGATTCAATTCCAGAGGCTTTACCACTTTCCTTTCTTTTTTTAGCTTTGTACAGTTCGCACCTTTTAATTTGGTGGAAGTAGAATGTCGCCCATTACCTTTGTCCACTCTTTCATCAGAAGAAAAGTCTTGAGACCTTTCACTATCTCGGTGGTAAGAGTTGTGACGCTCTTTTAAAACATCGCTATTAAATTGATTTCGTGCATTTTGTGAGGTACTGGGAATATTGTCAGCATCCGGCAAAAATACTGGAAAACTTTTCAAAGCGTTTATATTAAACGCCAAGAGTTGAGCTTTTGATTTTAGCGCTGTATTGTTCATTGTCAATTTCGTCAATAATTCCTGTAGACCTCCAACTAAACTTTGCAATTGCTTTTTTGAATACTGGCGCAGTGCAGGTTGGGCTGACGCTACATAGACACAAGTCGCATTAGTATCCACAGCACCGCCATTCGAATTGTCAGCTTGAATCCCATTAAGAGTGCATGTGGAAGTTTTCGCTGAGGAATTTTTACTCATATTAGTGTCTCTTATTAATTTTAGAAGCTGTAAAGCTCTCAAATCATTGCTCAGTGTTGCTTCATCATTGCCATTCGTTTCTTTTTTCATATTTTCTAAAAACAGTCGTCTCTCCTTTAATTTGTTGCAAACAGTACGTGATTTTTCTTTTATTTTCTGTAAAACCACGCTCTTAGTATTGGGTGTTTCTGAGGGGATTCCCGCATTGTTTTTCTCAAATGTTTCCTTAGTAACATCAATTTCTTGTGATCCTTTATTAATCGTAGGACCTAAGAGCATTCTTGTTATTGTGTTTGTATTCTGTGAATTCGGCAGACTTGGCATGTTTGTAATCGGTGGCATGACGGCATTGTGTTGTTGTGGGGACGTGTTTCGACCAACCTGTAAAACATTCAATAAAAAAGGAGTGAAATATAAATTGGAATTAAAATAGTTAGACTAAACACGTAAATATTTGCGACTTTCTACAAGAAAGATTTTTAAAAAGAATCGCTCAGTTTTCAACGGTTTTCTAAATTTCTCAATGAAGTTATACAAAAATAAAGTGTGCAGTGATATTTTCAACGTAACCCCGCATGAGTGACCCAAGGCACTCTTCACGTTTTTTCATCTGGTTCTTGATCTAACTACGCTAATTACTACCTGATTTTTTTAATTTCTTGGATCATCATAAATAGGTTAATGTAGAATGCTGCAAAGCAGGTCTTGTAGATACCAAGGAAAGCAATTGACTTGTTTTTCTACACATCTATATTTTGTCGTTCTCATTTTCATACTGTGTAAATTCCTGTTATCCTTATTCTCATTTAAGTCATCCAAACCTATGGATATCCAGCACATACCTGATTGACACTGAACATTTTATCAACGAGGTAAACTCCAAACAAAAGACTAGATTGCTTCTACACAAAGTAGATGTCAGACAGAATAATAACGTTATTACCGTTATCGGGAACGTTTGAAAAATCGGAAACTGTAAAAATAAAACATGTATAAATAGGCCAAGGCCACCAACAAATTGTAGTCGTACCCTACATTACCACCGCCTTTGATCTTGGTTCCAGACAAAAATAAAAAATTCCAAAATATGAAGCGCACGCTATTATTAAAGTAATAGCTAGCAACCAGCCCAGAAAGTGTCGGGAAAATCTGATGTAGATGTCGAAATTTATTTATTCTTAATTTACCTTAGTTTCTAACTTTGCGGCATCGTCTTCCTGTACTATTTCCTCTATACCCTTGCTTTGCATTTTACGATGAGCACTGCTTACACACTGTGGAGTTGTGATGAATTTGAGACTTGTACTTGAGTTTTATATTATAATATTATGAAATATATTAGTACAATCATTCGCGGTCGCAAAAAAAATATGGAAACAAAAGATTATGAAGCAGTGTTGGTATTTTGATAACTTTAATTTGTAATTTGTGACGCGATTACAGATTAAATGTACCCAAACAGGGCTAATAGTGCCAACATTAACGTTAATGGTCAGAAGTTAAATAACAAAAGATATGGACGTGTTTGACGAAAAATATTGAACAGTGGTGTCATTCTTGGAGATTTCCACCTAGATTTAGGCGATTTTTTGAGGTTTATTAGGTATTTTTTTTTTGGGAAATTTACTATTAAATATGAACTATATTATAAGCGCTTCCATTCTCAACAGTTACCAGTAACTTTTCAAATGCGACGACAGTCACTATTTTGGAAATGCAATTATGATTTCGTTCACAAATGTGGTAGTTATCCACAATACTTAAATTTTTGTTTACGTATTTTGCAGACAATGCTTATAGCGTGTTCGGGTATATTTTTCTAAAAGCTTTTTATAAGCCATTTTTTGTGATGAACATCACTGTTAGGTCCAATAAATGAGTCAACGTTGATCTTCGTTTTTCGTTTAAACTGAAGGTATACTACGAATTCATTTTTTTAGTCAAAGTTTAAACGTAGTTTAATCGTCCAATATTGGGCGTTTAAACCACAGTTTAATAGCGATGTGATTGTGACATCACACAACGAAACAAGAAGAAGAATCCAACTTATTTTGGTTTGCCAAATTCCACAAATACAATAAATTACATAAATAAAGCTGCGTGTAATTTTATTGGTGCTGGAATTGGTTTCCGACTACCATCAGTTCCATACATGTGTCTTCTGTCTTGTGTGACCAAAATCCACCACAAAAGTTTAATATCATTTTAATTTTTCATCAGAAACATGTTTTCTGATAAAAGTGTGAGTGATGCCACATCAATAGCCGAAAATGTGCTTTATTTTGACTGACCACTCAAAAACGTATTTAAAGTTTAAACTATCTCATTTATTGGCCCTTAATCCGCGCAAAAATCCACATTCTAACCACGCCATTTTCGAATGTTAACTTTAAATGAAATTTTGTACTGGCATGCCAGAATATCAAACAAGTTTGATATCCATCATGTCGTGCTGTCAGTCATGGATTTTTGCCTTTTACATGAGCATGATGACATGCTGCGCTGTCATGTCGCGGAAAGAATTTAAAAACATGTACACAAAGGGTTAATGTGTCAGAAAAAACACGAGAAAAAAACTGAACATATGTCACATTAATGCATTGTCTTCCAATCTGGCAATATATAAATATGTCATTGAACTGACAGAGTTTTTTGCCCGCCATATTTTTTTGACAAATGAAGACAGAATACAAACCGAAAAATAATCGAGAAATATAAATTAAAATCAAACGTTGTGGAAATGTAAATTGGAAAAATAATGTAAGTGTAAATTCACAATTACTATGAAATAATTTGTTTCCCCATCTCAATGTGCGATGTGACAAATTAGAATTAGTTCAGCATCTTGTAATGTTTCTGCATCTTTTGTTTTCATGCTCTCATGCTCTAAATGATTTTTTTTCGTGTGTGGAATGCCTGCCTTGCCTATCGAATAAATAAGAATTGTATTTATTGTGTTTGTTTTGGACAGTATGACTGACTTGAAAAACTCTTATTCAATTGAAAGTGTTTCAAAATCATCAGAAATTCCAGCAGCGACGGAGAACGCAAATGGTGGAGTTGAAACCATTCCCCCTGTAGTAGTGGTATATCCACGAATTGATTCCAAGTTAATTCTGCAAAACATGGAGGACGTCTTGCATACAGTCAAAAAGCAGCACAAAGAAAAGCATAGACGCAAAAAAGAGCTCAAAAAGTTGGCAATGATTGAGGCAGCTACTGGGGATAGTGCTGCAAATCACAAAGTAGAACAGGCGGAAACCGATTCCAAGAAAACCAATATAGAAAAGAAACACAAACATCGTGACACAGATAAGCGCCACTCGAAAAAACGTCCATTACAAGATAAATCGGCTGTCGAAAATGGGGAGGTATTGCAAGAAAGTCCCATGAAATCGGGAACAATACTGCAGCATTTTCAGCGTACGCCAAAAAAGGACTCAATGTCAGCAGATGATGTCGTTGTTAATGACACCGGTGCTCTGATGTGTGATGACAATGAGAATAATGATAAAATGACCCCTAGTAAAAATCCAAAAGTTGCCAATGCTTTCGAGTTGATGATGAATGCAAGAAATAAAACTATAGGTTCCAATACGCCGGGTAAAGAATCTCCCTCCCCGGTAATTGACAAAGAGGCACACGAAACGAATGTGAGAAGAAAACTTAAGTTGCAAGACTGGGCAGAGCAGAAAGGCGCAGCTAAAAGGAAGTTGGATGATGAATCAAGGGCTGCATATGTTGAAGAGCAATTGGACCGAAGAGCGAAAAGGTAAGTAGATCAAATCAAAAGGTGTATGGTAGTGACTAATACCACCAACGGTATTTTCATGTTCCATAAATTAAGTAAAATTTCTGTAACAAAACTAGTTGAACAACGAAGCAATTTTTTTATTCAGATTCAAGAAATTGTTGGTGAGCGGTGGTAGTCCAAAATCATTATCACGTCAAAAAGTTGAAAAGAAGCAGCAAAGAAAACATAAAGAATACGAACGGAAAGAACAAGTCAAGACCAAAGATCTAGAAAAAGAGACGAAAAAACGCCCGAAACCAAGGTCTAGGCGTATTAGTTCCCTCGATTCCATCGACTCCGTAGAGTCTTTGGATCTCTCCAAACCCATTGTTGACAATGAAACTGCAGATTTTCTTTCAAAACTAAATTCGCCAACTAAAAAGCGCGACAGTCTTTTGGGTTATTTCCCAAAGAAAGAATCACCAAAGGAGCTAGCAAAGAAGAAAACGCAGTTGGAAAACAAGAAATCAAGTGAAATATCTGGCACAAAAACGGAAACACCTCGTGGAAGAAGTAAAAAAGTAGCATCAACAACGATAGATAATACAATTACGCCATCTCGATCTGCCGAAATGCCGCCTCATGAAGGACACATAAATGATATTGGTACACCTAGTGGGCGGCCGAGAAGGTCCTGTGTGGGCAAGGCACGCTACGACTTTGATTTAGAAGATAGTCCCACAAAGGTAGCAAAGATTGCAAGTGGAACTCCTGTTCGTAGAGCTACAACCCGCATTCATGACACGCCCAATGCTAAATCTGCAATTGAAGACGACTATATCGATATAATTATACTGGATGATAGTACAAATATGAGTTCCACATCTGGTAATATTACACTGCAAGAAACTCCTAAAAAACTTGCCCCCCTCTTTGTGCGCTCCATACCAAAACCTTCTCCTGATCCTGAAATTCTTAAGGCTCGAAAAGCTTTTCTTCAATCCGGTGTACCCGAAAAATTACGCATCGAAAAAGAAAAACAGAAGCAACACGAACAGGCATACGAGGAATCTGTTGAGATATTCCCCAGAATTGCCCATGTTAAGCAACTGAGTGTTGAGGATAGTGTCATAGCCCACCAAATGGTTTCCTGCACATTTAAGTTGCTCTCTGAAGAAAGTTATCTTCAAACCCCTTCGCCGCCATCGCGCAGATCCAAAGGAAAATCCAATAAACACATATCTCAAATTGGATCATTATCAGAGTGTACCGGAAGTGACTTTCAGGTGAGCTGTAGAAACAAATCAATAATTAAAAAATTCTCATAATTCTTTTATTCAGATAAATTGTCGAAGTAAAGCAACGTTCACTGCGAACGAGCTTCCGTTGCCATCGTTGGCTAATAAAAGATCCATCATAAAAAGTTGGAAAACCGAATTCGAACGATTTCCAACATTTAAATGTTATAATCAAATGCGTGAAAAGTATCGATACTTTAGTGCTATAGATTCAGCTCAAGATACAGAGCAAGTGACCGAATCATTTGTGGTAACACGGCGGACTCGGCGTTCATTAGAGATACAGCGGAAAAATAATCAACAAGACAACTCCGACGAGGACTATAAACCCCCAGCAGCAGCACCTAATGGAGAATTATTGTTTAGTGAAAAATATAAACCGCTTCTCTTTGAGCAAGTCCTTGTGAACTTAAATCCAGTAACGCAATTGAAAGAGTTTCTATCTAATTGGTCCAATGGCGGCAGTGGAAAAAATTCACAAAATTATGATGATAGTATGGACTTAAATGACTCTTCGTGTAGTAATCAAGGCCCGTCCTGTAATACCATGGTGCTTATGGGACCAGTATCGTCCGGGAAAACAAATGCGGTTTTTGCTTTAGCTAATGAGATGAATTTCAACGTTCTAGAAATTAATGCTGGCATGAAAAGAACTGGTAAAAAGCTGATACAAGAATTGTTGGAGGCGACTCAATCACATCAGATACGTAAAGATGCTGCTGTTACAGGTTCAACACAGAAGAATAACTTGCTTAAAATGTCTCTTAACGGGTTAAAGTCACAGATGAAACGCCAGAACTCGAATTCGACCAATATTGATTCTCCCGGCAGTGATTCAAGCAATGGCGACTTATCTCACTCTACTCGGAAATGTTTGATTTTAATTGAAGATGCTGACATCGTTTTTGAACAGACAGATGCTGGTTTTACTGATGCTATTTACACATTAGCTGCAAGTTCTAAAAGACCCGTAATTATAGTGGCGTCGAATCCCAACTGTTATCACCTACAACGGTTAATGGCTCAGAACACAATACATTTTTCATCGCCAAACGTCCTGAATATCTCCAAGTTCTTGTCTGTCCTGTCATTAATAGAGAATTGTCCGGTTTTACTGGACGACATAATATCGTTATACTTATATAATGGTCGCGATTTAAGAAAAACATTGTTGGAACTACAATTTTTCATTCAAAGCGGTGGTGACAGACAGAGGCAGTTGAAAGAAAACAAGGAGAAACATGGACAACACAAAGAAAATACCAATTATTTTGCCTCACCTCGTAAGCGCCAATTTTCTGTGGAACAAGAGCAGTCAGAGAATCCAGACAACAATCTGCCTTCGGAGAAGACTATATCTTCAAATAAATTCAATGAAAGTCTCTATATGCATCGCTCATTGTTTGAATTTTACACTGTATGTCAAAATTCCCAATTTCGAATACCATTTCCAATAGATTTCAGAACGTTTCGAATAAATTTGAATGAAATTTTCCACGTGTCCCGAAAATTAGTGGTAAATGTTAATTCGTCTACAACTGAGGTTATATCGGGTACGAAACGCAAATCAAAATCTCCCAAAAAGCAATGGCTTAAAGCCGCTATGAAACCGGCCACACCTTTAGATAACTTATGCTCGTTTTACGACAACTTATCAATAGCATGTATGCTGGACGAGGCGAACGACACTTGTGACACAATATCGCAACAGCATACAACATCTACTCTTGTCGATCGTTTAAATCCAAATCACTCAGAAAGTATTTCACATACATTGCTGGAGAGAGCTATAGAAGTTAACTTGAATGCGGAAGCCTGTCCCTATAATCTATTTGATACGCCAAAAACAATGTAAGTTTCAAATGTTGACAATCATTTGGTTGTAGTATAATATTACTTATCGAAATACTAAACTAAATATATCTTCATTTCATCCCAAGGATATATAGTTTGTTATGGCAGGAAATTGAACCTGTTTATACAAAATCCGTAAGAAAATATTGTGTATTCCAAACCGCACTATTTACATATTTAAGTTGGCTTTACAACTCGTTGTCGGTTTTGGTCTGCTTAATAAATGATTTCTAAGAACGTCGGCCTTGTGCGTTCTTCCCAGTTCATAATAGCAATGATTACCACTACTTGGTTCTTTCGCCGGTGTTTCGTGTTTCCCCTGTCTGCACTTTCGTGATAAATTTTGTGATGTTAGTCGAAACGTGTAACGTTAGTGTTTTTAAAACCATTTTGCACAATTAATTATTTGTGTGAGCTGAACCATTTTCATTTATGCTTATAAATCCTGAGATTCGAAATTTACTCAAGTCATACTGACTGTCACAAGCTGAAGTGTAGTTTGAAAAAATTTAGTAAACTATGCTAGTAATTTTAACTGCGGCGCTGAACTAATATCTGTAGATTCCTCTGTTATATGAAGAATCAATAATCCCATCATTACCATGATATTACACATATCAATGACATGTTTACAGGAAACGTTTGGCGAAAGAGTTTACATATCGATATACAACGAAGATGTTTTTTAGTGATCATAACCTTATTAAATTGTCTTCAATATTATGATGAGGTTCGAAATAATGTTTAGTTTGTTTTAGTTTTAAGATGTTATTTAAGGTCGTTAGTACTACTTTATTCATGAAAATTAGAAAATTTGTTAATCATTTGCTGTTTTTTTTTTAATGATTTCAGTTTATCGCTCTGTAACGAATTGGGCACGATGCAAATGCGTTCTAAACGATCACGTAACTTGGATTATGAACCCTGTTTACGATATATATGCCGCAGTGAAAAAATACGATCCACTCTGGAAAGGCGATCTACACGCTTTTACCACTATTTACGAACATATGCTGTAAACGTGTGCAATTTCTCCACAGCACATTTCGATGAAGCGAGTGAAATATTCCAAGAATCTGAAATAGATGGAATTGTCAATTCACCAAGCACAACATAGTTTATAGATACAAGTAGGAATCCAATGATATGTATGAATAGAAACATTACGGCCTCTGAAAGAAGTAAGTTGTATTTTGACTTGTTACTTTTTTATTTGAGCACATTATTATTTATATTGTACATAACACATTCTTTTTTGCGCATTTGTCTTTTTATACTAAATATAATATTAAAATTTTTAAAAATAAAAGCTGCCCACTTTGTTTAAACTACGAACATACATATAAATATATTTAATAAAAAAAAAATATTTTTGTATCTTGTTGAAAGTAGGTTTGTTTTAATTTCAGTGCTATCTGAAGTGATTACACCAACGTACTGCTATTTACAATTAAATTTAATATTCACTAAATTACCCTAACGACAATTTATCTAAAAGCAAAAGAATAACTTCATTCTTTTCTTCTGCCGTTGACAACACTGTTCCGTGGTTTGTGTAGGTGTTTTTGTTTGTGCTGTTTTTATGGCAGAGACCACACATTGTTGAGAACACTGAAATGATAAGAATATTAAACAGTTACATTTATTCAATATTTTATGAAAACCGTAAAAATATGTCGGTTTCAGCTTTAACGTCTTTTGAGCTAATTTCTGTAAACTGTTCTACAGCAATTATTAACCGAAACAGAAAATGTAATTTGTCTATTTTGTATTCCTTCGCTGGGAAAACATCAAAGAGCTGTAAATTTAATTCTAGATAAGAGATAAAGTTACAGTTACTATGGTTGATCAGCTGTAGTCCATTTATTTAGAAGAAACTCATCAGATTAATATTGCTCATTAAAAATTGATGATGTCGGAAGAAAACCTATTTCCCGATTAGTGATTGACAGTTGCTAGTAATTATTTCAATCAAACAAAAAGAAAACGCTATAATCTAAATTCAATTTTTTCATGCAAATTTCCTTATTTTTCCCAGCATTTTTTTCTGCAGGGAAAGAAGACATCGCATTCAGCACATATACTCCTTTGATATCTGAGACTGGCATAGATAACATGTAACGAAATTTGGGACTTCGATATTGATCGAGTTAAAAGTTACAGTCGCTTGATGTTGAAGATTTTACAATGTTTGGGATTTTTCTTTTTTCTCTAACTGTATAACGTACATTACACTTAAAAGTTTATTAAAATTTGTATTTAATTTCCTTACTGTTCCCTAACAGTTCGACCGACTGAAACGGTTTATCTTCAGACTATTGTCATTCATTGATGCCCCTCCGAAAGATCTCAGCTATTGCAGATATGAGTATTTGCCGATAGCACATACAATTAAGAATGTGAAATTTTCTTAAATGAATGTCTGATCACATTATACAATTATTATGATTTCCAATCACACTGTGCAAGGTTATTTTTCCACTCAGTCTGTGATCTTGTTCATGTTAGATTTACTATTTTATCGCTACCGCTTGGTACTCACGTCACTATCCACCACACCAATTTTATACAATTTCATGTCCTGTATGGCATCAATTGAATGCCCGACTTCATTAAAGGCCTTGGTGGCATCTTTGCCAGCGTATTCCATAATTAATTCATCACCGCCAGGATGCTGCATAACAAACAAATCTATTAACATCCAATAGTTTAAAAAAGCATGTGGCTAATTTACTTCGTTTAGAAATTTGGTAACGTCATAAACAAATCCTTTCACTATAATCCACACAGGCTTGTTATTTTCTCCATTATTTTCCGATATTTCACATAAAGTATAATTTCGCGTCATCGTTTTTAATTTCCACGTACAAGTGTATGTAAACACAGTGCCGATTTTCACTTGTACACACCACAGTCGCAAATAATCGAATGTTTTTCTGAAATTGGGTTTTATACTATTTGCATTTAAACACAAAAGAAGATAAATGTCTGTGACTGTGGATACGAATGGTTTCTTTTCAACTCGTTTGTAACAAATGCTAAGGCATTTTTATCAATGATGATTTATTCTGTGTGTGAATTTTGCGAATGTATTTCCCCTAGATGTTGTGCACTGGAGTTTAATTTTGTTCCAAAATAAACGAAAATATTGACTTAATTAGGTGGGCTCTGTAGAAGAATGTATGTAAATATATCTGTCAGTGTTTAGAGCAGATGTAGCGATAAAATGAAATTAGAGTTCATTAAGAATGTTACACTAGACCACAAGGTTATTGTGGCGTGGATAGGTGAACAACAAATTAAAAGCTTCTCGCACATGCATAGGCCTGCACAAAATCAATCCAGTCATTTGTAATCGAACTTATGGGATAATTCTATTTCATTTCTTCTTCGGGACTGCCTTTATAACCAGTTCTGTGGCTACCATTTGTGGGGAATATAACGCTGGGATCGGTTGACAGTGATGTTCTGCTTGGTGTTGATTTCAATAGACGTGATGCAAGTTTCGCATCCGTATAAGAAGAGACGTATTTTTTGTTGGCGCGGATTTGTGTAGATCGACAAATCTTATATAGGATAGCAAAAGGGGCTATAGCCGTCTTAATTCTACGAGATATATCAGCAAAACCTGTTGTGAGCAATAAACGACTGTTTTAACAACATTTGACATCCGAATTTGAGTTCGTGTTCGACTAACATAATACAATTTTGTAAAAACGTCAGATTACGAGAACGAAACCGAATAATTTTCTTAATTAACTTTATTTCAAATATGTAAGGGACTGGATATTTACTTCGCTATAAAGGAAATTCGCCATATAGAAAAGAAAAACAATTTTGTTCCTTTTAACATTTTTTATTTGTCAGTTGTTTTGGTTTGAACTACTTTTTTTTTCCATTTTTGGTCTTCAATATGATTTTCTAATACATTTAGAGAAGTAAACACAGTATTTGGTACGTTGGTTTTCATTTCCAAATAGTTGCGGAAACCTTCAACTGAAGAAAGTAAGTTGCCCATATGTGGGTAACGGTTTAGCAATATCGGCAGATTCTTCTTCGTATTGATCTGAATCTGTTAAAAGAGAAATAATAATGTACATCAGAAAATGATTGGCCACGGATTTCCTTTATTATTGTTTATATAACTTGATTGCTGGTGCAACCAAACTTGCTTGAACGCTTTCGAGGATATCATTGTCGGAAGGGTTGTCTGTGGTAATGACATTACAGTCAACATTGATGTAGTCTTTAAATGTTGCTTTAATAATTGCAACTGTTTTAAATGAAGACTTAAAAAAATTAAGTGGGATAGTGGTAGATAGTCTTCTCTATGCTAAGGTATATTGTTGTTGTTGTTGTAATAGTTCTACTGCTGTTACCGAAAGTTCTTGTCTGTGGAAAAGGTATACTGTTGTTCGTTGTGGTGCCAATTTTCACAAATCCTGCTTTTCTGAAACAGTGCAATTGTCTCGTATTTTACATTGACATTCGACACTTTGCCAATGTTTCGTATGTAAATAATAACCAAAAATTATTTGAATAAATTCGTTATATGGAGATTGAAAAAGCTTCAATCTTGAAGTTGCGGTCGCAAAAATGTTTCGATATAAGGAAATATTCGCTATATGGAGATCATAATACACTCAAAGTTGAACCAAAACATAGTGTTCTTATAATTGCTTCGCAATAAAGACAATTTCGTTATAAAGAGCTTTAACTGTATATGTATGTAATAATCACTTGGTGGCATATTTGTTGGAAAAATTAAACTTTTCAGACGTACCCACTTTTTAAGCAACAATCAAATGATATATTTGTGTTCTAGATAACAGATACGTGACACTCTTTGCATTGTCTGATAATTATTAGGGAATTTGCAGGTATTTTAATTTCTGAAGTACAATTATTTATAAATATGAATTCGGGATGGTTTAAATTAGTCTACATGACATTTGTATTAATTGGAGTGTGATTTGTGGCAAATACTATGACTCAAAAATTAATGTGACAAGGCAATCAGTGTGAAGCAAAACATGCCTGAGTTACTGAGTAGACCATTGAAATATAATTATGTCTCTGCATTCATACGCAAGTAGAGTAGAATTTGGGAGCATTTGTAGAAACAGTGGGCGTTTACTATCTTGCTAATATTATAGGAGATTCGAAAATCGATACATCCTAATGTTCAGAATGTGTACATGGTCTAACGAATGCGTGTCAATGATCTATCGGAATATTTCAAAAACGACCTTTCGCAATTAATTGCTCGGAATTCTAATTTTGATCGTAACTGTAGTGACGAATGTGAAGGAGATATCAATTACGTGCAGGAACAGTAATTTATTTTATGGTCATATCAACAGAGTCACCGATATAGATATATATATATGTATATATATATATCCATATATACATATATTGATAATTGCTTGCAGATAAAAAAATTGCTTGATTTTGATTGGGGAATCCAGTGGCATTTCGAGCACCATGACCTGAGAAACGAATCGATATAGATACGAGTATGTCCGGCAAATTTCTCAGAAAAATATCGACATAATCGGCAGATTGTTGTTGAAAAATCAACAATATACATTTGACACATACGAAGCAAATTAGTTCCATAAAGAGAACAATTTGTCCTAAATCGGATTGACTTTCCTAGGGAGTATAAATCAGTCCGACTTCCATCCAGGTTAAGTATTGAAATGTAAAACCGTCAAGTACTTCGGGACTTTTCATATAGCCATGAAAAAAAGTATTTTTCAATTTCAGTTTGGATTATACGTTGATAGATACATATTTCAATTTATTTAAGTACAGTGTACTCTCTGATAAGCGGACACCTAAGGGACTGAGAATTTTGTCCGCTTATGAGAGAAGTACACAAGAGGACTAAGGCGGATTAGTACTGAAAACATTGTCCGTTTATGAGAGGTGTCCGCAAGGACGGAGTACAATGTATCCATATAATTATATAACCTGTTTTTAAATGTCTGAACAGATATGTAGATGTTTGTCAGATGAGGTCGTAACGAATTCCATAATGACTCAGCAATATCGTTTTTGGTGCCCAGTCTTATTTATCGAGACTTGCTAAAAACAATTACTATTACTTTTTCTATAAATAATTCCATTAATAATTTGCATTTAATAATTTTAGTAAATAATTCTTTATTTCTACATCAAAAAAATGTAAATTGTTAAATTTAAAAAAAAATCTTTAAAATATAGAATTCCGTAAATGGACTCATTTTCCAGTGAACAACGAAACTTTGTTTTATAAGTGTTCTGCTTGGCTAAATGAAATAAGTCTTCAAGGCCAACAATAATGTATTGCCAAGCAAAAAAAAAACTAGATATGTATGTCTTGTTTATGAAAATACAAAAACTCTGTATAAATTTTAATGTACTTAACTAAAAGAGTTGCTGACAGAAATCGATTTTCTGAACCCAATTTCTCCCGAACTATTTGTTCAGATTAAAGCCCGCTATGCATGAGCAAAATTTCAAAGAAATCGATTTTTTTCAAAAAAATCTAAAATGTTGTTTATTTTTTTGCCAAAAATGTTTTTTTTTCAATTTCAAAATCTTTAGCCCCTGGATGTATTCTGCCTTGGAAATTATGTAATTATAGCCGCAAATAGTTTATATAGCATTAGCTATTACAGATTAATGGTGAAAAAATACATTTTGAGAATGTACCATCGGATGCACAATAAATCCTGTGAAAACGATCGAATCACACTCTCTGAGGGTTAATGTAGTCCTAAAGTCTAGCTTTAATTTGATACCTCACCCGATTTGATGTCTTAGCCTAATTTGTCCCAAACTATTTGTACAATTTAATATTAGCATTAGTATTAGTACTAGTATTAGTACTAGTATTAGTACTAGTATTAGTAGTAATGTTAGTATTAGTACTAGTAATATTATTATTATTATTAGTATTAATATTAGTACTAGTATTAGTGTTTGTTTTAGTGTTAGTATTAGTAGTAGTATTAGTATTAGTGTTAGTACTAGCAATAGTACTAGCAATAGTATTAGTATTATTACTAGTATTAGTATTTGTGTTAGTATTAGTATTATTATTAGTATTAGTGTTAGTATTAGTATTAGTACTAGTATTAGTAGTAATGGTAGTATTATTACTAGTACTAGTATTATTAGTATTAATATTAATATTAGTACTAGTATTAGTGTTTGTATTAGTAGTAGTAGTATTAGTACTAGTATTAGTGTTAGTATTAGTATTAGTAAATACAAATCAGTAACTGTAGTTGTAGTTGCAGTTGTAATTGTAGTTGCTGAAAATTGTAGAAAATACAAAACTGTAGTTTCAGGGGATTTTGGAATCTCTTATTTTGAAAAAATCCATTTTCTAAACCCAATTTCTCTCAAACTTGTTGTTCAATCTGAAAAATTAAAACATCCTCTTGTTCAGGTTAAGGTCCGCTATGCATGAGCAAAATTTCAAAGAAATCGATTTTTTTCAAAAAAATCTAAAATTTTGATGGGTTAACCCCTTTGTTTATTTTTTTGCCAAAAATGTTTTTTTTCAATTTCAAAATCTTTAGCCCCTGGATGTATTCTGCCACGGAAATTATGTAATTATAGCCGCAAATAGTTTATATAGCATTAGCCATTACAGATTAATGATGAAAAAATACATTTTGAGAATGTACCATCGGATGCACAATAAATCCTGTGAAAACGATCGAATCACACTCTCTGAGGGTTAATGTAGTCCTAAAGTCTAGCTTTAATTTGATACATCACCCGTTTTTATGCCTTAGTCCGTTGCCGAATGTGTAATTCTGAGAAAATCCGTATTCTATACCCAATTTCCCCCCGAACTATTTTGTGCAATCTAAACAATGAAAACATCGTCTGGTTCAGATTAAGGTATGCGATGTCTAAGCACAATTTCAACGAAATCTATTTTTGTTTTTCTAAATCTAAAATTTTCATCGGATAATAATACTTCTTAAGTCTAGCTTTAATTTGATACCAAACTGGTTTCGATGCTGCCGTTTTCGTTATTTAAAATAGTTTTCGGTATCATGACAAATTGTTAGCAGATTAGAAAAAGCAGAGCCTTTCATAATATCATATAATTTCGATTTACCCGCTTATAGAAACTATAAAAAAATTCAACCAAGTTATAAAACAAATAAAAATTATTTTAAGTGGGGCCCTATTTTCTTGTGAAGATGACGACGCGTGCAATTAACAAAATGCGAATAATGAATTTTGGCCGATAAAAATCGATTCTGCGACGTGATCAGTCATGGTGTGATTGCTGATATGCTCGAATATCCCACTAGAAACTCAGGGTAAGATTATCTGGCATTCCTAACAGACAGGATGACCACATAAATCACGATAGGCTACAGCTCAATGAAGTAAATCTTTTGAAGTTAAACGTAACAGTTTCGATGATATAAAGATTTGTAGTCGATTTCATTGAATTTCAATCTGTTCGGCCGGTCTGGAAAATAACCTGGAACTTTCTATATTTTGGGCTACCGTTCACGGCATAAATCATGTGAGTAAACCTAACAGATGCGAAGATATAAAGATTTGTAGTCGATTTCATTGAATTTCAATATGTAGAATTGAATGTGGACATTTCATTCTGTATACATCCGATAGTCAGACCTTTACTCTAACTCAGGGTAACAGTTTCATCTCAATAGCTGCAGTTGTTCTCGAGCTGTAGCGTTTTCAATTTGACTCACATGTAACGACATCACCTGCTACAGATTCCTGGGCGCCTGGTATCAGAAAATGGATAATTGACCTTTTTGATTTTATACGTGAGCGAGTGTTTCTGTAAATTAGACTGAAATTCAAAGCATACTTTAAGGGTGGAATGTTTATATGGACGCCTAACATTATGCATTGAATTGCTACAGTCAGCGGAGACGGCATGGATAAATCACCAATTTCCTGATACACACAAAGGGATTATGTTTTGTGTGACATTATTTCCATAACTCGCTGACGGTATAAGCTATTGCGATGTGACTTGTAACCCGTGGTAGAGCAAAAGTAGGGCCATAACTAGTTATTTTACGTCATTCTATTGGAAAATCAGTTAATCTTGGAAGTCACGGAGTTGGAAATTAGAAAAACAGACAAACAGAGATTTGTTTTTCTATCAATTTCTTTTGAGAAAGTATTTTTTTTTTCATTATTTCTCAGCTTAAATACATATTTATTATTTATTTTTAAATCCCATGCTGACTTTTGGCTCATCCTGTATAAACCAGCAAGACCATTTTTAAATAACTCTGGGTAAACGTAGTGACTTCTACAAGACTTTGTACGTATATAAAAAATAACGAGAGAGGTATGTTCGGTAAAAATAACTCCGCTAAAATAAAGAACTCTAAAATTGCATGTAATTGTAGAAATTGTTAAGTATAGTAAAACAAAATCATTGGCCTTCATCTGGACAATAGATCGGTAATTCGAAAATATCCGCTTCCTCAAATGGAGTCAGTACCAATATGGCCAACTTCAAAAGATGGACGACCAAACTTCACATATTCTTGTGTTGATTGCAGAAACCCTTCAGTTGCAATAACTCCAAGGCCATGCATTTCGTCCTCTCAAATGGATGATCTTGGACAACACATTCTCATTATCATCCAAAAAAAAAAATGTAATAGTCAATAAAACGATTTGTTATACACTGCACGGATGTGTACAGGAAATGGATTTCTTTGTCTGTGATCTGGAGTGGAAATGAAACACGCGCTTTCGTTCTTGTTTTGATTTAACATTTTACTTATATTTTTTCATGTAATTTTTAATTTATCATATAAGCAAATAAAAAATTCTCTTCTTGATTCTTTTGTATCTCGAATGATGGATGATGTAGAGTTATTGTTATTATTATTTTATGGGATGCATTTTTTTGTTTTAATAATAATTACTGTGTATGCTATGTTATAAATGTAGATCTTAGAAATAAAGATTTGTTTCCATTTCGCACATTTCATCTCAAATTATACGCGGTTTTTTTTATTTTTTGTCTTCCGGGGGAGAGAGGAGAGTTGCTTCGTTTATACAATATTTAAAATATACTAATAAATACATAATAGATATTATTATTATTATATTTCCGAATATTTGTTTTTTGTTTTCTTTTTTTTTTTTGTTACTTCTGTTGGTTTGTATTATGGTATATTTATTATAAATTTAAGTTAATTTATACAAAAAATGGTATTGTGTAACACTTTTCAAGTGTTAAGCTTGATTAATTTATTAACTAATTTAGATTATTATAAATATTGAAATATGTTCGCAGTTATCATTTATGTATTTGTTTTAGCTAATATATCGTCGTAATAAAGACAGAGAGAGAGAGACAGTGGTGCAAGTTTACGTGTTGTATTTGGTTGTTGAGAGGGAGAGAGAGAAAGGAGGAGCTTGTGAAAAACTTGAAATTTTTTAATAACAATCATCAGTGGTGGTTTTAATAAAAAAAAAAATATTTTCATTTCATAAATTTAAGAGGAGACATACATTTTAAATGTTAACAAAAGAACACGACACATATCTATTCAAAAAAACGGACACGTACATATAAAGGCTTTAAAAATATCATTTATGTCTGTATAGTATTCTATATAATATACTCGATCGCCCGGTTTACTGCTTCTTAGATAATTGTTATGTTTCCCTTCAGCTCATAGTAATTAATAATAAGTTTTCTTTCTCTTTTAGAATTATTTTGATTTTATGGAAATTTCTTTAGATAGAATCTGAATGAATGCGTTTAATGCATGTGTATGTGTATATTACAGTACAACAAACACATAGAACAAGGAGGTTGCTGTTGCATCAAGTAAAAGTACAATATTAATTTATTTCTAATTATTTTTTATTATAAAAAATATTCTCCTCTATTTTGCTCTCAGTTAATAAATCATTAAATATTTTACAAAACCAAATCTGCTTCTGCTCATTTTGTGTTAAATTTACTTTCAATCAAACCTACCTGATCTGTTTGTTTCTTTTCATAAAAAAAAGTAATAAATGTTTTAAACTAGAAATTTAAAATAACGATGTCTGTAAAAAATCCTATTTTCTTTAAATACGATTTTCGTTTAACTTTAAACATTATTTTCTTTCTGCTGTATATGATACTTTATCTTTCTCTTTATAATTTATTTAAATATATGTATTATTAATATTTGTTATCATTAAACTATATTTACACATACGCACATCCAAACTGGAATCGTGCCGAAGAAACATCTCACACGTATCGGTCAAGTCAAGACAGGCGATAGTCTTTAGATTTTCATGAAAAACCTTTCTCACAATATGCCATTGGTGTAGTACTGGTAACCATCGTATAATTTTGTTGAGAGACTCTTTAGTGAGTCCTGTACTAATTGTTCGACTTTGCGTTCCATTTCTTGTTCGGTTAAATTCATGTGGAAACGTTTGCGGAGATTCTGTACGGTACCGGAACAGCCGTTTTTGAAGCAAGGTAATTGTGCATCTGAAATAAGATATAAACATGAATAAATTCAATCAATATCATGTTGTAGCGGTGCAATGTTTCTTCAAATCTAGTAGACTATTAATGCTTTTTGTATGCTTTAGATTGGATCCATAATTAAAATGTGATATTTGTCAACTAGTACTAAACAACGTTGACTCGTCTGTGTGTTCATCAAATACATGGAGACTTTGACGAATCTCGCATTTCAGAGAACAATCATTCGATTCACATCAAAACGGTTGAAACTTACAAAGTGGTCTGGACAGACCTTTTTTCAATTATAATTGTGATTAACAAATACATTCATAATTTAGATAGAGACATGAAACACTTTATAGTTTTATTTTTGATGGCCCCAAAAATATTGCAGTCCAATTTGACTTGATCTCCCTGATTGACTTGATTAATTTTTTTTTTTGGGTTTCATTAGAATTCCGTGAATAGTTCTATAATTCTACCATTAGTAATTGAAAAATCTATCCATATTTCAAGTGTTCGTTATGGTGTCAGTATAAACAAATCTAAAGAAAAAAATGTACTTACTGCTTCTCATAATTTCAACAAAGTTTATAATACGATCCATATGCTTGCGGGCGGTCATCATTCCAACTAATAACAAACGATTAAACTCACGCCAATGTTCAGAACTTGTACCACCCATGACATCAACAAATTCTGGCGTTAACTTGAAAGGCGATTGCTCAAAACCTAAATCCAAAGAAAATATAATTATTTAGTTGCAATAGCTTCGTTACTGCTTGCCAAAATATCTCACCTAAATTCTTAGGTGATATGCTTAAAATAAAGCCAAAATCAATATGAATAATGTGACCATCGGAGTGCAGCAGAATGTTGCCGTTATGCCTGTAATAATAGATTCGATTATATCTCACATACGAATAATTTTGAATAGTAAATATACATACCTATCTTTAACTTGCAATAAATACGAAATCAAGCAATATGCTGCACAACTTTGAACGAAATTCTTCTGGGCCAAGCGGAAGGCATCACTGTCTGGCTGTCCATATTCATCAATGAAATAATCCCTTAATGATTTATTGGAATTCTTCTTGATTTGATGTAAAGAAACCGTATTGAGAATTGGCTCTATAAGTCCACTGTCATTGGAGAGACACACGATTTTGTAAGGCCGAACCCATAGATCAACATGTTCTTCTTGCCAAATGATTTTGAACATCTTAAGAGAGAACACAGAATCGAAAATCGATATAAATTCATGAGATATTTTCTTCAACACGCTCTTAACTTACATGCAACAGTTGCGTGGCCATCAGTTCTTGTCGCAAATCATCGCCACACTTCACAATGGCAGAAAGTAAACGCCAATTGGACAGATGGCCATAGGGTGAGGATTCTCGTATTTGTTGTTCCTTTTCATGCCAAGGTTCCTAAAACAAAGAAAACATAAATGATGGACTTGTTTCACAACGAATGTTTTTACTCATCTACCTTAAGGGCTGCAGCAGATGGATCTTCAGGATCATTGCTGAAGGATTTTGTATTTTCACAAGTTAGGTTGTTACAATGGCGGGTACGGACATCTCCAATATTAAATAGAACTGGTAAGCCTAACAAATATGAAAGATCACACAATTAGTTGTATATACTCCTAGTTTTCATACCTTGTATTGAAAGTCATAAACGGCACCCTGACCGTACTTACCTTGGTCTCTTGAATCACATGAGTCCAACGACATTTGCGATATGGCGTCTCTTTCACAATTCGCACGCATTTTGCGCATGTGTAAATATTGTGCTGTTATCTCATCATCCTCCTGAGACCAGACATCATCCTCATTCAGTTGGGGTGGTGACAACATAGCACCCAACGCGTTATTGGCGCCTCCACATTGATTGTGCGGCTGCTCTGCACTGACATTGTTGTCGGTAGATGACTCTGACAACAGTTTCTCCTTCTGGCGTCGACAACTCGAAGTGTGACTACTGCAACTGGAAGTACGACTACATATGACATGTTGTTGCTCGTGATGATGTTGGCAGGAGCCTCCTCCGACCTCTAGGTGCTCCTCGGATTTGGTGTGCCTCAGCGAGGGCATCATTTTGGGGATGAGAGATGAGGAGTAAATGTCGGGCACTTCCACCACTTCCACATAGATAATGTAGGGTGTTTTATCTTTTGAGTTTAAAACAGCAGTCTTTTCCTCTGTAATACGAACAACATGGTGCGGAATGTCTGAATACAAAGGCAACCAGACCCGAGCGGGTAGATTTTTATTGATTAAATTCAAAAACATTCGCAAGGCGGATGTTTTCTCAGCCTTTGAGGGTAAGTTGGTAAGGTTCTTTCCCACATTTATCAGAGCTTTCATGAACTCCTTTTGGGGCGCTGTTTTAGGGGCATTGCAGGAGCATACGGTCTTCTGGCCCAGTAGGTCATTCACCTGTCCCCTGACCGTTTCAAAGCATGTACAACCATTGTCGAAGGCTCTACCGGAAGTCAAATCTCCCAAGCATAATTTGGCGGGTGTAGCGGGCAAGGTTTGTGTCGAATATGGTGGCTGTTGGTATAAACGATTCGATATACTTAGACTTGAGCCATTTCGTCGGGAGTCAGCTAGTAAGACAGTGGCGTCCGATTGGGATCTATGATGTGTTTTCTTAGTTAACGGCGATACGACTACTCCGGTTATTTGCATTGTTTGAGCAGTTGCATTGTGTTGTGTTGCATCCTTTGTTTCAGTTTTTGTTAATTGTTTGCGCTCCTTCTTCGAAAAGATCTCTTTCATTAAAGCCAGCTGTGATTTTCTGGAACCCATGGTATCACTGTGTTGGTAATTATAGGCTTCCAGCAGCCATAGGCACTTCAGAGAGAAGTCTACAGATTTACGACATCTAATGGTCAGATAGGGATCCAGAACGTCGGCCAATTCGTCCATTTGTATGTACATAACAATCAGCTGCGGTATATACAAATCAACTTCCTGATCGGGGAAACTGAAGATTTTGTTGCCAATGAAACTTAGTACGCCTGGTTCCTTCGAATAGAAGAGATAATGAACGGCAAAATGGATGTTAAAAACTGGCGATTCGAAAAATCTCAATAGTCCACTAGGGCCTTTTTCAGTCTTTTGTTGATTTGCTGAATCGTGCAAATTGTTAGGACGCTCTTTGATAAAACATTTAACAACACCGGGTACTTTGAGCTTATTCAACGATGATATGGAAGAAGATTTAGATATCGAAGAATTGTTAGTGCTAGAGGTGGAGGCGGTGGACAAGGCGGCTGTGGCATTAGGTACTAGTAAACTTAATGTCTTCTCAACACATTCCGAGGAAGCAGTCTCCTTTTCAGTCGATTTCTCACTACTCAAATGTGGCGGTTGATCTGATCCAGCTGCTGATGTTATGGGAGTCGTTACGGGTGAATTTGCTGCTGCGGCAGCGGCCGCTGCAGCTATGGCGGCTTTCTTGCTGGCATTAGTCGAGAGTAGACCGAAAAATTCTTTCTTCTTCGAAATGTCTGTGGGCGACTTGATTTGCTCTGTGTGAGTAGATCCGCCAGCAGTTGTCGAGTCATCTGTCGATCTTTGACTCTGTTTCGATGCATTTTTCTTTTCATGATTTTCAATGATGCTTTGAGCCGTTCGGAATATTGCATTTTTCGTGGCACCAAAGAAGTTCTTAAACAACACATCGTTCTTTGAAGACTCTATGGGAGTAGAAGGAGTCTTCGCAGCAGCTACGACACAACTCGCGCTAGGACTTGGAGTTGCGGTTGGTGTGGGACAATCGACCACATCTCCCGAATCTGTATTTGTAGGTGTATCACTAGAAACTTTACATTTTTCTAACGTGATGGCCGCTTCAGACATATTCATTTCCCTATATCGTTGTCGTTCACTTATTGCGTCAGCATCGCCCGCTGCCCCAGCCGAGTCATCATCAATTGCTTCATTGATGGATTTGTCATTGATGTGTTCCAACTGAACGATTAATTTGTTCTTCTTCGACGGCCTCAATGTACGGCAATCGGTTTCGGGGGATTGATAGAAGCATAAATCCGATTGCAGCATATTGTACTCTTCGTCCATCGAATTGGTCTCCAGCATATCAATGCATTCCTCTTCATTGTCCATTTCACCGGAATCCAATGATTCGTGCGAATGCCGTATACGATTCAAAGATATTTGATCGGAATCTGAACCACATATGATTCCTAAAAATACAAAAATGACAATCATAATTGGTTTTAAAAGAATGACACATACATTTCCAACAATTCCAAAACGTTGTTGAAACTTACCGGAGTCGTCGGAACCCAAACTGGTGAGATCTTCACGCTTTTTACCACTCGCATTAACGGCACCCGGTCCACCAATGACGGCTAAAACATTATTGGAGCCACTCGCAAATGATGAGCTGGTCGATGATGCCGTCGACGATGCTGTCGAGGCTGATGAGGCTGCTCGTTGCACTGTTGTAGATGATGATGATGTAGCGGAATCCGATGATTTAGGTCGCATACGTGCTGTGGGGCAATATGGCTCGACTGTAATAGCAAAACGAAACATAGCAGCAAATTAAACGACAATTACACTTTCAAAGGAATGTAGTCCACAAGTGGAAGGGAAACGCCATCTCCTTCCAACTAGATGCACTCATTCATACAATGGTACATACCTATGACACTATTGTTAATATCATTGTGCTGTGATGTTATTACTCCTGCTGCTGCTGCTGCAACGGCTCCCATCACTCCCGTCGCGGCTGCATCTAGCGATGCCTGTGTTGCCATGCTACTTGTGGGCTCTGTTGTAGAAACAGTCTCGATGGCGTTAGCTACAGCCGCACAGGCAGATGTCGACGATGATGCTGCGTTTGGTCCTGACAGAGAGGCATTTGTTGTTGATGACGTCAGTGCGGGTGTTTGGGTGGTTGTTAACGCCGCTGTTACATTCGCTGCTGTTGTTACAATTTTCGAGCACATTGTTGACCCGAGTATGGATGGTGTGCAAAATGTATTCTCATTCTCGGCATTGGGTGAAGAAACTTCAACCTTTTGTATGGAAAAGAGAAATAAAGAGAGAGAGAGAGATAGAAGCCAAAATTAGAGACTAAACAAAAGAGAGTATATTCAATACTACAGCGTATGTAATGAGCTTTCCGGAAAAAACAGTTTTCAAGTATTCCACGTATATTGTGACTCCAAATTGATCGTGTCCATTTTCTAAGGATACTCAATGTAACTACCAAGCGCTGAAAGCGATGGACGAGACTGCGACGGAAGGCCGACCATGACCAACAACAGATTGGGAATTAAAATAACACAGTGTGGCATAAAAAAAATACCTGGGAAATTATAAAATTGTTCTGGTAAGGTGAGTTGAGTACCAAAATAATCGGTTTTTTTCGCACCTTTCGGACTTATAAGCCTGTAACATTTAATAATACAAACGGTGTTACGGTAAGTGCGAAAAGGTACGAAGACCCGGTTTTTTACACGTAACTCAAGATTGCAAAGAATATTCCGTTCGAAGACCATGGCCATTGGGCATTTCCCAAAATGAGTAATCAATATTTTCGTTTTCTTAAGCGACCATCATGAATTTTAATATTTACCTCTGGTATCCTCTGCAAAGCACTATCCAAACTGCGATTGCGATGATGTTGGGTTAAGTTGATGCGGGTATTGGTCACTTGAGAGACTGGAGGCAATAGAATTCCCATAGATCTGCGAATAAATGAAGCAAGTAAAATCTATGTTAAATAAATGATTAAAAAAAACACACACATTTTGAGAAAGACATTCGACGACCTTAGCAAAGGGAGACAGCGGAAGGACACAATGTCTGGAGGACAAGAGCGTTTAGAAACAACAGCAATGAATATTGGATTGGAGAGGAAAGAAATCCAAATGGCAAAAATTCAAATATTACGAATACTGTAGTAAATAAATAAAATAAAATGCATACATTTGTACACACGCATACTCGTACACCTAACATGAACAGTAATAAAAACAAAACAAAATGATAATTATAGCAAAAAGAGATTACACGACACGATTTCATTTTAACACACACCGATATAAGTAAATAATTAATCGCCGATTGCTGCTATGTTTTTCACACTTGTATTGCATTTTGTATTGCGACAAACGGGGATATTTTTTAATGCAATTGTCAGTTAATTTTAGCATTAGATTACCTATCGTATTTAAATTCCGACCACCACCCACACTATTTCGTTCCAAGCAAAGCAAATAAAATAAAAGCCTAATCAGCTGTTGGCATTGTCGTTACTTGTATCACTTATATGTTATAACTTCGTTTCGCAAACAGAAACACTACTACACTACAGAAGTTTGGCTCATTCTATCTTTTCACACACATATATTTTGCAAAAACGTCACAAAAACATTGGAAATCATTCGATTGAATAGTACTTTTATTTTTATTTTCTTCGCCACTTGTTTTTTCCTTTAGATTTGCTCGTTTGTTTAGCATAAGAAAGTGGGACTCAATTAAAAAAAAACAATGTTTTTTTGCTGAACGTACGGCTGACACAGCTGACTAATACAATGAATACGAATAGTCACCGACAACTACAACATCTACCACAAGCAACAACGCAAATGTCTGATATTGGTTGACTATGGAATTCGACGATAATGGAGGGATGATTGTTGTACTATCTCACACGGTATAGATAGAACGCGCGCACACACACTCTTGATTTTATTGATTTACTCTGTGGCCGTTCGTGAGAATATAACAGTATAACAAATAACAGAATTCTCAGCGAAACAGTCTCAATAAATAAACCGAAAAAATATACAACAAGTTGTATGCTAACAAATTGCATATTGAAACTAGAGAGAATAATAGTAACGAGATATATAGAGTCAGGGTAGGGAATTGGGTTATTCTTTCAGAGAGGCAGAGCGAGAATAATATATATGGGGATCTCAATTGAATGATGAGAAATAATGGAATCTGGATTTTATATTTTCTGGAGTTCAGGCAATCACATATGCAAGTGCAAGTTCGAAAAACACAATACACGTGAATTTTAGCAACAATTTATTTCCCAGGTTTTTGAATGCATATTGTGTAGAAAAAAAACAACTATAAATCATTAATGGAAATGAATAAAACATTGCAAATCATTTAAATTTCAAAAACTAATTATGTTGATTACACACACTTTTGAATCTGTTTTTGTTCGTATTAGTTTGATCAACACTCTGGAGATGTCCCCTATAAATGGAATAAGCTGTGTTAGCAATAGGAAATAAGGATATTGGAAGGAGGAAATAGGAAGTAGTGTTTGGTGACATTTGACTGGAATTTGAGAACAATATCAATCATATACAGACAGTCTAAATAACACTCCCTCTCTCTCTCTGTTTTTATCCATTTTAAAAGTAAGCAGTTCAAGATTTGTCTCCGGTTTATTGGTATAAAAAGGAAAGAAAGTATAAATTGTGGTTCCAAATGTCCATGTTATTTTCAAAGATTACCCCAATTCCAAAAAGACGTCTGCAGTTAACAACCCTACGGGAAATGCAGAGCCAATTACCCAGGATGTACCGATCCGCGAACGGGTAAAATTTGAAATTCAAAATATTATCTTTTACTGTCTATTTTAATTACCCCATTGTATTTTAATGGTTTGCATGTTTTGCAAAATTCCGACCTGTTCAATTTGTACTGTTTCTGTGATTGGTCCAATTGAGTAGTTCTGCGACGGGTTCAAATTGGACTTGTCCTGTGACTGGCTCAGGTTGGATGGGTTCTGTGATGGATACAACTGAGACGTATTCCTAACATGACTGTACTAACATGCCACAGCTACTGTTTTTTTTTTTTATCATTAACCATCCCAACCGTAATAAGAATACATTAACATGTCGAATGACATATGCAAAGTGACTAAGTCTATGAATGAGTGTTATTGTGAATTTATTTTTATTCTCTAGAGCGGTAAGTAAATAAGAACATACGGTTTAAAGTACAGTTAATCGATTTGGCTAGTGAACCATGCATACGTATAATCCACAATTCGAACAAGTCATATGTGTTTTGTTGGTGCTGAGAAGAGAAATACAATTTGGATTGACCTAGTCCTTAGGACAATATTACGCACCAAAATAAAGGAAATGCAGATAGGAAAATGAAATACTCACTGAAATTCGGAGAGAGCGCATGAGCTTTCCAAAATAAAGGCAAAATACGAGGAGAACATTCTCCGTGTAAATAAACATTTCAATGTTTACGTAAATAAAGTATATTTTTGTATGTAGGTACGTAAGCGTGTACGCATAGTATGTGTATATACAAGTGAACACAAGAACACATTTTATAGCAAAAAAAAAAAGAAAGAAAAAACGAAAACTGTTTAAATTAAAAGCAAAATATTGTTTTTTTTTCTTGTTTATCAATTCATTATAATATAATGATAGCATTTGAAATACATTTTAAAAAGAAAGAACAAAAAACGACATTTGAAAGTACATAGACAGACTAGTTTGGAGTTGTTTCAAAAATATCGAATGGTAATACATTTGTCGTCTGTTAAATATCGCTGGTATGAATAAAGTCAAACATTGTGAAGGGAGGCAGGGGAAAAATAGGTAACATTGAAATATACCCACTCATATGCACTCACATATTATATACAATTATTTATTTAGTTTGTTGTTGCAATTAACCACTGAGCAAAAAAAGGTCACAGTATTTTATCCACATATTTGCAATTTTATTGATTTTTCTGTTTTGTGACACATGAGTGTTTTTTTTCGTTTTCGTTTAAACGTACCACATTTTAGGAAATTAAAGCCAATTACTCTATTATCAACAGATTTTTGTAAATTTGTTGTATTTAATTTGAATTATATTTCTGGCTTTTCAGATACACTTTGTGTAAATACAAAAAAAAACAACAAAAACTGAAAATATTTTCTGTTCTCTGTAGACACCGCACCCAGGAGGAGAAAATAACTAAGTACAACTAATCGAAAAATGTCTTATCACATTTTCACTAGCCCCCAACACAGTGCTCGCTAAGAACACACACCAATGCGAATTAGTTCTCTCGCGTGCTCTCTCTTTGTTACTGACAAAAGCTTCGCCATATAACAACTAAAGAGTGCCGAGTGTTATATTGAAGAGAATAACACATATGAAAGTAAAAAAAAAAAAACAAATAAACAAGTTTTTTATAATAAACAAATAAAATAAAAAATGGACACACACACACACAAATGTTAAAAGAATTAAATAAACGAAACGGGCGCCATTAGAATAGAAACAAGGTTCAAGTGTACTGAACAAACTGTATTTCTATGATGCTCTGGTTGATTTTCGTTTTCATCTGTCGTCTTCTATTCCTCAATAGCCTCACATGGCCTTTCGGGTTGTGGTTGATGACGACAAGGCACAAAACATCAACATGTTGTTGCTAATTTAAATGTGAATAATTAATTAACAGAGAGTGTGTGTGAGAGAGACACACACCAAACAATCAAAACCTCACCGCACCCACACAAACAGAACTTATTCTGTGTGCAAATGAACGAACGAACAAACGATTAATGAGTGGAAAAATGAAATGGAAAAATCTATAGCACATCCTTGCGGTCCATCTATCCAGTCATCGCAAGTACCCAGTACCCGGGCGGGGCACAGTGGGGCAATTCGTACAATGTTTCGAAATAAATGTGCCATTTCGAATCCGATTTGATTGACATTTAACACAGACCTACATGATGAGTGTTCCAGCTTAAGTCTGGGAGATGAGCCCAGTTGGTCAACCCTGAGATGAGCGTGATGATTATTTTCCATCAAATCTTCATAATAACATGACAAATAATTGACAATTCACACACCACCGACCCTAGGAGACTTTTCTGTTAGTTTCCATTTGTAAGTATGAGTATGAGTCTTAACAAGGGCATCCGCAACTGTGTACCAATACTCTGTAATTGAAATTTAGCTGATGATTTAAGGCATTATCGCCATATATGTAACAGGCGAAAGCCGTCGACTATCCAAATGCAATGCGATTCAACCAAATGCTAAATTAACAACAATTGACATTAACGCAAATCTCTACATTTGCATTTGTCCTGGAAATCTCACAATCTCGTCATCGGTGATTTGCTGCATCCATATGAGCGACACCACTGCACAAACTCAGATGGTGACTGGATGGCCTAGTTGCATCCTAAATAAAGTGCAGCCTGATGCTGCTGCGAAATAAATCCCACTTCTGGAAACACTGATAAATTCCGAGCACTTGCATCGATACGAGAGAAGCTTTCCTGTATTTTTCACCTTTTTTTTTTTGCATTGCATATGAAATGTTAATTTAAATTTTAAATTAAATTTAAAATCTTCTATGGCGCATTGAGTTTATTTTTCATACTAACACACTCATGCATACATGTATGTATGCATCATGTAAGTAAGTGGGTTTGTGTATGTGTTCCAATTTTCAGTTTGTTCGCTCTGAAACGCAAAAAATTCTTTTACAGAGCCTATGTATGTATGTGTGTGTGTATGAACTACAATTTCAATGGAATTCAACAAAAGATGAACAAATAGAAAAAAATCTGGTCAATTGTTTATTATGGTGAACAAGTGGAGGAACAAAGGCGGCAGCCAGCAAAAAAATGAATTTGATTTGAGGTCAATAAATTAAGTTAAATTTTCTTATGAATCGATTGGCCTCTGAAAACCAACATTGCCACCTAGATTGGACTCATTCGACCATTTCTCGGTACATAGTTCTTTGTATGTACTATGCAGTTCATGTTAATGAAAAAAATACTTTCAACTGAATTTTCAAATATTTTGTGAAAGATTTGAGGGTCGGTCACACGACAAGCTATGTGGATGAAACTTCTTCTTATTCCGCTGAACTGAAAATGTTCTCGTGAAATATAAACAAAAACTGTGCAACATCCATTTGTATGGAATGTGTTGCAATGTAATGCCCTGTTCGAGATCAATGCCACCCAACAAAATACTTCATGACGCTCCCTTCTATTGATGTTATTTTATTTACTAGCTGGCCCGACAAACCGTCCTTTGTCTACCGGCTCCATATATACATGCACAATTTTCTCATGTCCAAACATACACATATTTTAAATTTGAGTAAAATCGAAGCATAAATATAAATTCCCGAAAGAACTCCACCCCAGCGCCACCTATCGGGTCAATATATACATTGATTTATTTTTATTTATTTATTTATTAATTACAATACAAAGTAAATTTATATTCTAATTTTTGGGTCCAAGGGTAAACCGGGTGACACAGACCATATGTTTAGATTTTTGCAGCGACAGACCAAAGCCTCTGGTGGGAATCGAACCCACAACCCCCACGCTGATAGGCAAGCACGCTACCAACTCGCCTACCGGGGCGCTTATACATATTGATTTTTTGTCTCATGAACAAACAAACACACATTCTTCATTCTAAGACGACCGAGTTGAGTTTTTTTTAAAATACTTCCAAAGAAATTCTTTGGTACCCATCTCATTATTAAAAAACAAACACTTTCTTGAAGGAGGCTTAGTACCGTTACCAATTTATCATCACTGATGATTGCATCAATGACTTTTTCTCTCGCTCAGTCCCATTCTCCCTCTCCTCTGCTTGGAGCACATCCACGTACGGGGGAACATGATTTTCGAAATGTTTCTAATTCGTACTCAAAGCTGCCTGCATGACTACAAAACACACATACCGAACAACAACAAGAAGAAAAACCAAGTATTTACCTGTCGAATCGCAAGGCGCACATGTGTGTGTGTGTGTGTGTGTGTCGGAGAGCATGCATCTCTGAATACGTTAAATGAAACGACTGCAAAAGAATCTGGTTTTGGTTTACTGCACTGCTCGGTAAGACAAGCGAAAATCAGATGACAACGGCGAAGAAGGAGAAAGAACCGATGACTGGTTTGTTGTTGTACATGCAACAAATAGTTGTTGCCGTTGTTCAGCTATTATCACAATTTTTCCAATACATTCTTTCTGTTTGGCACAAAACGCACCCAACATCAATATGCAACGACCTCTCGTATTTATGCTACAGACGATTCTAGACCATTTTCTCGCTGAGGGTTCAAGATCGCTGTACACAAAGGGGGCCAACTTGGTGTTATGTGACCTGACTGTAAGTAAACTTTTATTAAATGCGATCAATGATGTGCTCCGTTTTTTTTCCTGAAGGAAAACAACTTTTTTGTAGATTAGCCAAAACAGGACACCAAAACTTATTTTGATCAGTGCACACTACACATCCCCCCAAAATAATATTTATTGTGATGTGTCGTCATTTTCAAGACCCATCGAAACAGCACGCATATTGTTTGTCTTGTTACCTTGTACAAGTTCTTGTTGGATGTTAAACTAGTAATAGCCTGTTGTTGGGTTTAGAAAGACCAAACAAAGTTAATTGTTTTATAAGAATTTGTTGTGACTTCTCTCTATCTCTCGCTCACTCGCGCTTTTTGCTGCCCTAAAACCAAGTCATTTTCACTGTTTCTTCGTTTCTAGTAAGCGATTTATTCGTTTGGGTTCGTAACATTTTGCAGAGACATGAAAAAACATTTTGTATTTTTTGATGTTGGGTCATTTTGCGTCTCATATGTCCTTGTTTTAATTTGTTTTGGTGTTTGTTTCTCTATGAATGGTTCGACAAGCAAATATACTAAAGTATTCGGTTTAAAACTGTATGTCTCGAACATCGTTTCAAGATTTGGTGTCTACCAAGCTGTATGCCCCGAATTCAATCAAATCTACACACCAGTTATTTTCTGTAAGAATGTTATCCCCGTTTACATACATATGTATTCTTCCAAGGGTAATCAGAGTTTCTGAAGGGTATTCATCTAAATGTCTCATAGACAGCAGATGATGTTATCCAATTGTGGACATTACCAATAATACTACAACATATATGTATGTATGTAAAAAACTTCTGGCCAACAATTATGATGAATTGAAAGTACAATTATTCGTAAACCCACACACAACATGTTCAATTTGTATTCGGCCAAAATTAAACAATAAAAATCTTAAACATTCTTTAAAATTAAAAATTATATTTTTATATTGTAAAATGTTATGCTGTTACATTTGAGGGGCTTGATTAACTTTTGGGTGATAAGAATTTGACAATAATTTATTAGTGCTCTCAGTGTGTGCTCAAGTGCTCAAATTTATTACATTTTGTCCTTAAATATTTCGTCTGTCCACTGGTCCTTGTTCGAAATGTACGACTCGGAATAAGAAAAACATTTCTTGTGACATTGCCAAATGGACGGATATACATTACACCGTGACATAAAACCCTTCTGTTGCTGCTGGACAAAGGGGGCTTTTGCCCGAAAAACGATAACAGGCATGTAAGGCTGAAGGCAGAGGCAATGGAGAGGAAGGACATACATTTTTAGGAATATTTCGGCGAGTGGGGTAATTGTGAAATTTAAGATATTTGAAGCAAAATTTATGTACAAGGACAATGGATCCAGCAAGTGGTGCGAAGGAAGGCACAGTATTAAGATAATAAAAAAAAACATACAATCCCTCCTGTTGCTTTGTTGGTTTTTCTATTTTACTCATCGCATGAATATTTTGTAAGTATTAAAAACAAAGAAATAAATAACAAGTTGATCCCACCACGTCAAGTCATTTATCATATCGTGATTTGATAAGTTTCGTTCGGTCGGCGGTCGCTGCTGTCATTTATGCATTTTCGCCGGTAAAGACGTTCGTTACTCATTCGAATGTCGTCGTATCGATATTATGACATTTTGCAAAGATTACATCGGGCAACAACAGTTGAAAAGTGTGCACATCGATGATGGACATGAACGCAACGCTACGTTACGTTTCGTGCGATTACCGATTGCGACGTTTGCCGTTAATAGTTGTGTGAATGTATGAAATGTTACAGTTTGTTTACGTTTTTGTTTCCAAATACAAAGTACTTTGTTACTAACACGGACGGATTTTATGGTAATAATATCATTTTATACTTAAACGTACTGAACACGTCGTCATGCAAACGCTTTTGGCAAATGTCATTAAAGATAAAAATGTCGTAAAATCCCAACAAACACATACAGGCTCAGACTCTGGCAAACGTAAAGACAAAGACAAATAAAATAAAATGATTTGGCTGAAAAACAAAAACAGATGTAAAAGGCGAAGAATGAAATATTTCAACGTTGTGTAAATGTTTTTTGGTTTACAATTATTCATTTCAACAAAAGTCAATTGTCTGCAATTGTCGATTTCTAGAATTACATTTGTGCTTTTGTTGAAAAACCAAAAAGTTCAACAACTTTGTTCTGAAATAAAAAAATATCGAAAAATGTACGGATAACTTGGGGGAGTTTTATTTTTTGGCATGTATGACAGTCACGTTGGCGGTACTGAATGTTGCATTAAAGCACGTTTCTGTGCAAGTAGGTCATCCACTTTTCTAGCGCCATTGTAAGCTTTGCAGAGATTAGTTTTGTCCGTGACAGCTACTCCAAAGATAAACATTACATCAACTCGATGTACATGTGTCATCAATTGATCTGCATTGGATGGTGGTAACTTTTCATTGCGTCGATAAACATCTTTGACATTTATCATTTAAAGAATGTAAAAAACCCAAAGACAGACGGAGAAAGTGAACTCTATTTGTGAGAAACTGCAAAAATCTTTTTTTTTAACAACAATTTGAAGTTTTAGCAGAGTAAGGAAAGTGAAAAAGTTTACTTTTTTTCTGAACAAGGGCTTATCACAGCATGCTGATATGCTGTAGACATATGTCACTCAGTGGTTATATCACATTGTGCATGAAGATGTGGACATTCAAAAGCTATGGGTGATTATGGGTGCCGCGATTGCTTACACGCGACCTACAGTGTGACCATTTCATGGACGAGAACAAGTCATGGTTTTGCCGAAAATAATTTATTTTATTCAAAATGTCACAATGTTGTCAAACTGCCTTGGAATCGGAAAGCATCAGGGTAGAACTGTACATTATATTCTATATTCTAAGTGAAATGGATAAAGAAAGAAGAAGCTACATAAACATATCTGAGCAAAGTGGCCGTAATATTTGTCACACAAATCGTTCATTGAAAAGGAAAATGTTGACTGTTTCTCATCACAACATCACTTTTGAAAGAGAACATCCTTCCGGACTGTTACTCATGGCATTTAAACTGGGACCAAAACAGCAAAATGTGGCCAGCATCTATTGTGATCACTGTTCGCTCACATAGACTGTGCAGACATAGACTGTTCTAAATTAAAAATTAATTATAATAAAATGAAGAAAACTTTTTTTAAATTGTAAAATAAAATAAATTTCAATTTGAACATCCACCAACACTGAACTATTGGTCTGAGCGACCTCTTTAAAAAACAATTCTGGCCTCAATTAGTTTGCGTGAAAACCAGGGGCTGTGAAGTCGTAGTATGACGAGTAAGCCCGGCTTGGACGGAAATAAAATTTTTGAAATTCTGCTACTGAACAGCTGAAATCGGAGTCGAGCAATTTTGGCTGGAAAAACTGCACCGTACACGGGCAGATAAGTTGGTCCAACACACAAGTTGTCCAGATTCATCTGACGCTGTAGGGTGCCCCCCCCCCCCCCCCCCCCCCGCTCCAGTAACAAAGAAGTGTCAACCAACAACACTGCCAGCAAAACTAAGTAGAAACAAAGAAAAATCAAATAAAATTCTCAAGGAAATACTTAGCCAAGAGATACGACATGACAAGAACTCATGAGAAAGAAGAGAAAGGCGGCAACAAAAAGACCGGGTGCCAAAATGACATGAAATACTACATTGGATGCAATGCAATAACAACAACGGCGCCAACAACAAAAACAATAGTACTATCACTATTTTTACAAATCTTTCGTAGTACGAGGACCTAGTACACAAGAACGAGCCCGAGCACGAGGTTGAATAGCAAACATGACACATGTGTATGTGTGTGTGTGTGTATAGTAAGAGTACTACATTTACCGCTACACGGTGTTGTCCTATTCGTACTGTTTAGCAATTTTACTACACATCTTTAGTTCAGTTGGGTCTTGGCTGGCTGGTTAGCACATGTGATTTGTTCAACAAATAGACATAACAACAACAACAACCTTTTTTTTCTTGTAGAGGCAACAGACATGCTGAATGAAAAACCAACAACATCAGCACACTGGAAAGGCAAATTTCTATAGACCAAGTGGCACGTTCAACGAACTTCTTGCAGTCGACTCTCTAGACTTTCCTTCTCCGTGAGCAGGATTAAAGTGAAGAAAAAAAAATAAGGAAGTTGCAAATAATAAAAAAAAACACACACAGAAAAAGAAACTGCAAAAAGACATAAAAAATCGAAGAGGATTTTGTAGGTACACAAAGAAAGTGACAAGAAAAAAAAACACGGATGAGCTGACGAAGAAATTCAATAGGAACTCTTTTTGCGGGCGGTGTGATAACGTGAGAAAAGTACAAAAAGGTACAAAATCAGATAAAATGTCTTCGAAAGGTTTTTCTGTGGAGAATCCTTGGCAGTGTGAGCAACAACGGCCAAGAACTCGGAGAGTAAGATTTTCAGTGACCATCCGGGCACTTTACGAGTAAAAAGTAACCTCTAAGCCAAGTTAAACTTCTACTTAGTCGTTCGCAGCCGATCTTAACCTGTAGCTCCCTAGCCGCGAGTATACAAATAATATTGCGTGCATCTCACTGATTTGGAAGATCTTCCTCCTTCGGAGAACACGTTGCGCAGAGAATGTGCGATCGAATCATTCCATTGTTAAATTAATCTTTTCCGTGCGGAAACCGCAGCCATCCTCAGGAATATGAGAGAAGCGAGTGTTGCTTGGTTCAAAGAACGCACCCGGTTCTATACACATGGAACTTGACGATTTCAACGAATCGAATACAACACCTTTTGTCAACATTCACACAAACTTAGCAATCAACATGTACATCTTATTTGCGGTTGTAGAGAAAGCGTTTACAAAACTTATGACGCCGCCCTCCTAACCCCTACAGCCAACAAAAAAAGGTAACAGATTGAATGTCTAACTTGCTGACTGGTGTATGACAGACGCACCGCCACCACCCGACACCGCCTGTCGTCGCCTTGTTCATGCATTATACATGATGAGCTTTTTATCTGTTTGTTTGCTATTCCGTCTTCTTTAGTTGGCATCATCGTCATCATCATCATCAGCTTGTCAATGTGTTCGTCCTAGGGCTGAGGGAGTTGTAGGTGCTGCTCTTCATCTTTTGCAAGTCAAGTAAGGCAACAGAAACTGTCTTTGAAGGTGGAAGCGAGTAAGGAAGACGTTGGATTTTCATTCGTTTCTCGTGATAACATTTTTCTCTTTGCCTCGGCTCATTCTTGTTGCTGAGTCTTGGTCTGCATGTTTGTACTCCGTCTATTTACGTGAAAGTGGGTAGTTTTTTTGTTCCTGCTTGTTTGTGTTGTTGTGGCAAATGAAGTCCATGTAGTTTTATAGGGAAGTAACATAATTCCACATGACTAACCAAAAATAAAAGCTCAGAATACAAGTCAAGTGTGTTGTGTTCTTATTTGTTTGTTTGCAAATGATTCACGATTCCGTCTCCAGGATTCAGTTAGGCAAAGTAGCGGTACAAGTAGATTGAGGCCGCACGTAGAAGGGGAAGACATAAAAGTGGAAATGTTTCCTCACACAAAAAGAACGAAGAACAAAGCATGTGATGTTCACGAAATTAAGTTTACGATGACAAAAGAAATTAAAAGTTTTTTCTTTCTTCGGTACATACTTTCGCTCTTCGTCATAATGAAAAGGTCCTGGAAATGTTGCTTCGGTTGTTTTCCTTTTTTAAAGAAAGACAACATCGCGTTTTGTCTACGATTTCACGTACGAAACAGAACACAAAAGTTCTGTGGCAACAAACAGTTTTTGTGACGGTAATTTGGCCACGTTTGAAAGTGACAGTGTTGGCGAGGAATATGAAATACGAAGATGTCCGTCGCTTAAAATGTGCATGTGATTGGCGACCGGAAGTTTCCAGTGGATTATAAAAGTCGTCCTCATAACGATGGGACATTCCAAACTTTTGACAAAGTTTTTCCCTATTTATGGGCGTCAGTGGAAGGTGAGTGTCACCTTACTCGTATTCGATTACTTTTATGGTCGAAAAAGAACAGATAATCCTAACAATTCATTTTTTTTTTTATTAATTGTGTTATTTTGAAATTTACACAAGTTGTAAATTTAGTTACTCAAATTGTAAATCAACGTTTTACAGCCGAAATCATAGGTCACTGTTGAGTGTTCCATTGAGCGGTACAAAACGCCATAAGTGGTATTGTCAGCCATGTACACTTGAGAGTCTGTCCGCGAGTAAATTTCTCGGTAATGAGAAGACAAGACAGTAGTTTCATTTATCCCGAAGAAATTCAGAAAATACGATTTCATCAACGCTCAACATTTTAACATTTAAACAAATAAATTCTAATCCAAAGTTCTCATTAAAAAGGAATACCAATTATATCGATAACAAAAGTAAGCAAACTAATAGTCGAGGATAGCCGATTACAAGTTGAGATCATTAGATCAGCAGAGTCTCTCCCTAATACCATGTGTCCGAACGCTGTAGCCTACACACCAAACATGTTTGATTTTTTTTTTTGTTTAATTTCACCGGTTCATTGAACCACAATTGAATTCATTTGAAATTTGTTTGCAAGCCACATTTCGTCTTTCTTTTTGTCATTCCAAGCAATGAACTGCAGCAGCGCAGCGCCTACAAATTTGCACAATTACTGCGGGCAATGGCATAATACAGGCAATAATTTAATTATTTGATTTGGGGTTTTGTTGTTTATGGGAATCATTGAAATTCCAATATGTCACCCAACAAGCACGTAGTACGTGCAAAACGACGCACAGAAGATCAGATCGTGCCAACAATGGAAATAGTAATCTGGGTGTTTCTTAATACTTGCCAGCAATCAAAATCAATCGAAACCCCATCTAGAATTATACGCCATCAATACGCAGAAAATTCCTAATATCGAGATGTTTACAATGTACCCTATATGAGTTGTAAATTCTGAAAGGACTCTCCGAGCGTATCTGTTCAAATTTCTTTCGTTTTACCAAGTGGAACGAACTAACTGAAAGTTTACAAACCCAGTTTCAATAATTAAAGAAAACACGTTACCGTAGACAAGTTCGATTACGTAAAAATTTTTTTAAGGGAATTTGTCTCCTTAACTGCCTCTAGAAGTGATTCGACTTATGGAAGTTCCACTGTAGTTCTGAAAGTTTGGAAAATGCAGTTTGAACCTTTGAATTACATTCGATTAACTTTTGAAATTCCACAAGAACTTATTTCAATTATTGTGCAGGTACCGGTTACTGGATGCTAAGCCTCTGCCACAGTGGAGTGCCAGCACTGGCGACAATGGATATCCATTTTTGCGGACATGAGTACTCGGCGATAACGACGTTTCGATGCTGTCGTCATTGTAGCCGTTTGCGAAATCTCTTCGTTCAATCGTAACGGTATTTATGTACAAATGTATGTATGTCGATCGTTTTAGAGTTTTAATAACAACCACAGCAAAAACAAACAGATAGGAGCAAATAATGCGGGGGAAAAACACGAGACAAACCGATTGACTGGGCTATCGGTTGGTGTTGCTCTTTTTGAGCACGGTTGGCGATAAGGCAACGCCGACATTTAGTTTGATACATGTGTCAATATTCGAACGGAAGAACAAAAACACTCAGATACGAACCCAAACATACGCACACACACACTTATATATATGTATATTGTCAACTGAAATGCAAAATGACCAAACATCGAAAAACCTCAAAATCGTGTTTTTGATTAGTTCTGTTGAAATGATCTCAAAATACATGTCTCGGCAAAATTATACACAATTTGCAATTTTATAGGCAAATTACAAAACGCACAGCAAGAGGAGTGTTTCGATTTTACAACGTTTGTTTGCCTCTCCTGCAAAATTATGAAAATGGTTGTTAAGGCATTTTGGATTTCTGTATGACGGTATGCAGATACAGTTGAATGTGTTCATACTCAATGATATTTCAAATTATATTTTGTTGGTCTTTCCACATGAAAATACATTTCACTTATGTTCGTTTATTTGTGGAAAAACTTCACTCTCAGCTTCAGGCGAATGAGGCAATTTGTTTGTTTCAAATTAAAACTCTTCAAATGTAAACGTAGCATTGTGTGTTATCTCTCTCTCTCTCTCGGAGTGGTTTGAAAAATTGTATTTTTTAATTTGCATATTTTACAGACGGGCATATTTAGGGCTGCCAACTGGGGAAAAACTCTAAAAATCATGTACGGACTTTTATTTTCAAGGGTATACACAATGTGAGAGACAGTCCTTCAGTTGAGTACTGATATGTCTTGGACCCGATAAGAGAACACTTTCAAATGACAAACAAGCAGAAGTATACCCTGGCAACTCTGCTTTGTTTGGTCATTTGGATCGTTTTACTTGAAGTTTTAGTTTTCCAAGTGGCAAAGCTGTTTACGTAACTAACCTTAGGTTCACCCCTTCCCTTATCCAATTTATTTATTTTGCTTTTGTGTGTTTATGTTCGTTTATTGCCTCTTTGAATGTCCTGAAGCGAAAGCAACCCCTTCACTTTGTCCGCCTCTTGTTATTTTCATTTTTATGTCCATTTAGCGATATTTGCCATTAAAATTATTTATTAACACTTGACGAGCGAAAATGTTGCAAGTGCAAACCTTTCTAAATTTGACGAGTTTGACCAAAAAGTTGTGGGGCCCTTAAGCCCAACGAATCCAATGAATGTTGACAACAGCAAGGCAATTATGGACATATGGGTGAGGACATAAACCTTTTCCCAAAATAAATGTCACAGTCAATAACATTTGACAAATTTATGGGTATGCAGAAACCCTTTGTTTCTAAACAAATTATCATAATTAACACAACGATTATTTACGAGTTTGTGGAATACGTGAGAGATATCATGAGTACAAAGTTTATTGTGTCGACCAAAGTTGGATAGCCAATTTCATGTGCAAAACACTTTTTTTTTTTTAATTTTCAAACATCGTCTAAATTGTTTAGTATTTCAAGAGACTTTAATGTCAAATTGATGTTCCGAAGACGAACAAATATTTAGCAAATGACAAAAAAAGTACTGAAACAAGGCCGCCAAAAGAATACTGAAGAATCAGTGGAGATTATTCACTTTTAACTCTATTCGTACCAGGCAGTGACTTCGGGTCACTATTGAAATGAATACTTGTGTATGTATTTTATTTTACATTAGTCATTATAGATTCTTCCTTTAAATGGTTTACTTTCAAGAAAAAAAAGTCCATTCGAATTTGTTAAATTTTTGTTTTTACATTTTACTGGCGTTACTTTACGTTACGAATGGGATTAAAGAACTTTGGGCTCCCACACTGTGTCTTTAGTTTACTCTCCATTTTGTCGTGGGCCCAAATTTGGGCCAGTATCATCTCTGTCATACCAAATGAATGTACGTATTTAAAACAATATTTGCCGATAAAATATTACACCTCTGTTTGGATATACACTGAGGCCAACGAGTTATTGTCGGTATTTATTTGAAAGGGATTATAATCCATTTCAAAAATATCATTAAGTCTTGTCGGAATAATTAATCAAAAAGTGATAGTGGATTTAGAAGATTTCGGAAACATTGAAATTGTTCAGACTTTGTTCAGATGTGGAAACAATTCACATAACAGAATACAAAAATCATATCCAGTATTTGGATGATATCAACATTTTTCGAAATGTTGTTCAAATATTTCCGGCACCAAAGACCAGTAAGAAGAAAAAAACAAACAACTTTCACTGCCACCATCAGCGCAACATTGTCAGCATCGCCATCGTCAACATCATCAATTAATTAATGACAACATTTAAATTGTTATTAAAAAGTAGTTTCCGTTTAAGAAGAAGAATGTTCGAACGACAAACTTCGGTACTCAGTCCGATATTTTACAAAGCCAACAACAATAACAACAACCTGCCTTTAACAAGTTGTGGAACAAAAACCCCAAAATAACATCTGTCAATGCACTGGATGTGGATGACGGTGTCCGTTCGTACTACGTCATAACGCATCGGGCGACACAGTCGTCTAATGTTAACAAAATTGCGTCTATGGATGGACAAACACTGTTCCGCATTATTCGTAGATTACGTTCGGTGAGGCGGCGAGCGAGAGTTGACTGCGTTGGTTTTTGCCCAAACGTATACCGGAACAAAGTTGTCGTCATCGTTGTGTGTGTGTGTTTCTAAAAAACGACTCATAAACATTCATTTGACAAATTACGGGGCCTACAAATCAAAAGCAAACAACTTCTGGTGTGGACTGAACTGGACGGGCTGGTTGAATGGTTCGTGGATGGATATGGTGCCAACCGACCAAACAGCCGCAGCCAGTGAGAGTGGACGGACGGCATGAAAATGCATTCGCATCTACAAAAAAAAAAAACATCGATCCAACAACAAACGATGAAACTATTATGTAAACAACATACAGTGGCAGAAATAGAAATAACAAAAAAAAACATAATTACATTTATTAAACAGCAATAACAACAACAAACAAATAAAACTTATTTTAAAAAAAAAATCAGTGGAAAAGTAAGGAAATCCATTAATTTCTTAAGAAATTGTTTTGCTGCCATTTACACCAATCATCTGAAAGACCGGCCGATCGGACCACAGTGGGACAACTTGAATGAAATGTCACCGACCCACAACTCAAGTGTGGCCGAGTATAAATTGTAAACGGAGGTGTCACATAATCATTGCAGCGCAGCACAGAATGGTATGAACTGAAAAAATGATCATGATACTTTTCATAACTTTCCCAACCTTTTTAATGAAATATTTAATAGAACTGACAAGCAGGGCCTTTAACTTTGGCTGACATTAGGCGAGACTCTATAGAGACTTCCAAATTAAGAAGATACATTCCATTGTAAACCTTTTTCGCTAGCATGGAGACGTCGTTCATCCACCGAAGACACCATCCAACTTACTCTCGGCAAGCAACAACACCTTCACAAGTAATGTGTATCGCAGTTGATAACCTCTTCTACAAGCAGGTCAGCAGACTCCTCCATTGATGTCAATTTTTAATGTGCATCTACTCGCTTTATACGGTCTCAGAAGGCCTTGTGGAAAATAAAGCAGGAGTGTGGTATTGAGAACGTTTCTTATTCGATGGTCTCTTAGAGTTCAAGAACAATGCAGACACTAAATATTAAAAATTCATCTAAACTCCTGCAGAAATAGGACCCATAAGGGTCATGCAGACACTGACTAGCTTTGGGTGGGCCATGAGTCGTAGGTTTAAACCAGAGGTTCATTGTTGAGATAGCTGTGGAAAGTGCACACTGTAATAGGTGAGAGAGGAGCAAAGGGGGATATTCTGTTAAAGTGGGAAAACATGACCCAAAAGTATGGATTCGATCCTGGTTTAATGCTGCCAGAGATCACTTGGACCACATCATACTTTAAGGCGTTTACAGGGAAACAACACACAACGAAGATTACTAACGCTCTTCTAATATTTTTCGGAACACCTGTCCATGTCGCTTGATTGCATTTAAATTGTGGACGAGATCTGATAGTATTTCTTATTGCGCTTAATATTGTCTACAATTGCAAAATGTGCAGAAATCGAATCAAATTCGATTTTATGCATGGCCAGACGATTAATAGATTATGGAACATGCCGTAATCTATTAATCTCGCCATCACCAAAAGGAAGAGTTAGCTTCCTGGGAAAATGTTTTAGAAAAATCGCACCGATTATAATTCTGGACCACTGAGCAATCGATCTTCGCTGAATGAATCATTCAGAATGATACTCTTATATTGATCCATTGATCAATCGACGCCCATGTGTCTCCATTCACGCATTAATTCGGCATTGTCATTAATGAATTAAGAAAGAAACACAGTTCGTCGCTACGAGGAATTGGTGCTAGAATGTGTGTGCTCGTTCATTCATCCGTTTAGTAATTAACGTTTTTGTTTTAAACCAAAAGACAAGCACTCTTACCACCATTCCAAGCCACCCAAGACTGCCTTCGCCGCCCCAGCTAGTGAGCCGTTACAAATTAAATGATATTTAACACAATGTTTTCGTTCACTAAATATTAAATGAGATGATAAATAATAAAAGTTCCTCGTGTTGTTAAATGGAAATGAAGGTAAGTACCTATTTTTTGGGGGGCAAAACGTTGTTAACAAAAATATATATTAGACACAGGTGAGCCTGGTCAAACGTGGTACATGGTGGAGACTTCAATAAAAGTCCGAAATAAATGGAAAACCATAATGATCCGAGATGACACGTAAGGACGGCTGCTGAGATGGCCATGAAGTGGTTTGATCGAATTTCGTTGGCGAACGACTTATGAGTGGGACGACTACAAATAAATTAATAAAATTCTGACCGTCGTCCAATGTTATGTCTCCCATTGAAGAATCTGACATTGATCATTGGACAGATCATAACGAAAGTACCTTCTTCCGACTTAAAAATTTTAATGAGGGATTGCAACGCTCTGGCTGGGACAGACAACATCCGGTAGCTCTGTATACGTTCCATCTAAGGCTCATTATGATTGCGTATCGAAAATCTGATCTGGGGCTATGACAGCTCTCGATTGGACATCTGACTATCCACTGAAATTATGTCCAACACCGCGTCCATTTACTCTCACCTGTATGCATTACAACAATTGTTGTTGGTGCAGATGTTGCAATTTTCGTTCGGTCGGTCGGTCGGTCGTTTGTTCGTTTGGTTTTTAACTTATTCAACAATACCAGAAAAATAAAGTAAAGTTTTATGTTTTGTTGTTGTTGTACATGAACCGACACAACTGAAATGAAAATATTGTTGACCACATCACAAGTACTTGCACTTGTTGTACGTACGGTCGTGTTTGGGCCCATACAAATCTGTTTGGTTCACACTCGGCCACACTTGTTTCCAATTTAATATGTGGACTGACGACTGAATCGTTGTCGTTGTACGCGCAGAAATATTTTGCATACCACCGTCATCATTTTCAGGTTAATGACTTTGGCTTCAATTTGCTTTGGGTTCGTCAGCCAGTCGGACATTTAGTCAGTCAATCAGTCAAGTCTGTCCATTACATTGCAACATCGTCTCGTTTACCAGTTATAATGACTGGTATGTAATAATAATAATGATAATAATACCAAATACAACAACAGCAGCACAGTCATTGCAATGCCCAAAGGTTGTCTATTAAACAAACACACACACACATCCAAAGTACGAAGACACATACTCACACAGAGATGGTTTAATTATTGTAACTGGAGACCACAATAATCACAAGGTACAACAAACAAACAAGAAACGAATCTTTTGAAATGGCCCAAAAAGCTAGCATGAGCCGGGCTACCCGGGCTAATGGAACTGGTCCAGAGCAAGTAAAGGTTTCGCCAGATTCCTCCCTCCCTAAGCGTTCATGAATATTTGTTTTCATTAGGCAAAACGTTAGATTCACCGAAATTGGAAAATAAAACAAGCGTCGCATTGCCTTTTAGTTAGTTGTGTACCACTTACCAATACAAACAATGCTACGAGGTATAAATTAGGCCCACATGGCGAAAACTCACCTGAAAGTAAACAAGTGAAAAAAAACAAAATTAATATCAATTCATTCATTTAGAAATATTTATACTGAAAAGTTGAAATTGCTACAGGGAAAATGTATAAATTGGTAGGCGCCCAAATTATATTTCTAAAACTCAAATAAGGAAAACGATGGTAAACATGTTTTTCCCTGCGAACTTAATCGTAATGATTTCTGTTAAAAATCTTTTTGGCACTTTGGGAGACCTGAAGCTCGTTTGAAAAATGTTTACAATTTGAACATGATTCAGAAAATATATTTTTTCATCTATTTCCTTCTTTAACTTATAACTAAATAACCCAGAAAAAGGCGAGTGCACTTTGAAATTATTCAGGGTTGCGAAAGTGTCCCCAATGTGATTCAACAAAAAATTTAATTTTCCAAACAGTTTTGCGAACTGAAAAGGGTTTCAGAAGTATTTGAAAAAAAAAAAACAACCAGTTGCCTAACATTTACAAATGCCAAGTTAATAACGTCATTAGAAACGTAAAATTTCAATCAGTTAGACGAAGACGTCGCATGGTGGGTAGTATGTGCGACTATCACACGGCAAACCCAGGTTCGAAACCTGGTAAGACCATCACACATTTTTCAGCGTCTGTTTTCCACCTCGAAAATGCTGCTGACTGTACGAGTCGTCACCTTATTCATTCGAGAGAAGTTCCCCGTCTGTTCCTCCGGGGAATGATAAGGGAAAACAAGTACACAAACAAACACATGCAATTGGTACAGAGAGGTAAAAATTGGTACAGTCAAGTAAAATGTACTCCGACAGGGTTCCGTAGCGTATGACGTAATTAATTAAGCAATAAAAATTGCTCATACGCAAAGATGGCCTAAGCATTTGAACTGAAATAATGAGGATCTAGGAAACAACAGTCACGTTCGCCACTACGCAATCTAAAATGATCAATAAGCAGCTGATCTGCCTCAACTCATTGTTCCTAAATCTGGATGTCGATGACTCTTTTCTCTGAATATCAGACAAAAAAAACTTTTTCCCATTTTTTTTTGCTTTCAGAACACACAATTTGTGTTTAAAGTTGTACACAAATAACTGGGTGAGTTAGCGCAGCTTAGTAACGATGCCAATGAACACAATTTCAGTCAAGTCGGAGGGTCGGATACTTTTTCATTTGCATTTATTCAATATTAACATCAGCCATTTGCAACCGTATTTAAAAAAACATTATGTATTTTTAAGCATATTAAGCAATCCCATTAAACATCGCTCTATTTAATGGACCAACGGGTAAAAAACAATTAATTTAATTAGAAATATTATTTGCTCATGCGTATGTAGATATGTGTGTGTGTGTGTCTGTATGCACTAAAAAACAGCAGCCTTGTAAAGTAGGAACGAGTAAAAGTATTTCTTTTTTTGTAGTTTAGTAAAGAAGTGCATATAATCCCTGTTGTAGAAAAAAAAACTTAGTCCCAGGTGCAGTTGAGGCAGCATTTGTACAAGCCACCATCAACTAAACATTCGTTCGTAGTAACGTTCGTAGTAACGGTACGATGACACGACACGTTGAGGCGCACGTTCGAAGGTATGTGCGAATAAATGGATGGATGGATGGATGGATAGAGGTATATGTTGTAGTCGACGAAAGTAGTATATTTGACTCTGAACTTCGTAAATTCACACAACATATGCACAAACATACACACCTATGTATGTACATCCCAGCAAACATTGTTTTGTCAAAAATCATCGAACTGAGTCTTCTTCGAGTACTTTCCATGATCACAAAGTCATTGATCACATGGACGAGTGAAAATGGGTAATGTTTATATATCGTAGGATCGTAAAGTCCTCGGAATGATAGAACTGACAAGAAAAGTTAACGAATATACAAAAAAAACTGCCTAAAAACCGATATCGTAAACGATTGTTCAGGAAGAGTCATATGCAGGCGATCAATGACACACTTATTTACGATTAAAACCTGAGTGCATCTAGAAGAGTCAAAATGTTTGCTGGGTGGTATGAAAGCACGATAAGTAGGCGGCATGGTGGTTTTGCCAGCTCTGTACACACACACACACGTGTAAATGCACCTACCTTGCCTAACAATTTCCAGACCGCACCTTGACGCCCTCCTCTCTATCTCTCTCTCCCTCTCTCTGTCTCGCATGTCATCTCACGAACAATGCAAAGGGGGAGGTAATAAATTGCACTACACTCCAGAGAATCCAACCGCTTGTTATGTTACATATGAACGAAATGTTTACCACACACACATACATACAGAACATATGTATGTAGACCAAAGAACAAAGTGCATTTTTGAAATGTATTTAATCCAGTCGTGTGTAGTGGTATTGTGTGGGCGCGTGCGTGCGTGTGTATGTAAATGTGCAAGTGCCATTGAACTTTGATTTGAATATTTTGCTGTTGTTGTTCAGTGTTGTTTGTATTTAAACGACGATGAAGTACAAAATGAAAGTAGTTGGAGGAAATGCAGCAAAGTGGAGAAGTGCATCCATCAAAAACAATTAAACTTTAAATTGCAATTTGAGTGTCTACCTACGCTAATTCGATTTTAGAATGTACGAATGCCGGGTAGGGGTTTGGGTTTTAGTGGGGGGCCGATTGCGGTTGGGAGTGATCAGCTACGAATACTTTCAAATCTGCCCTAAGCAAAATTAGCGACAAACATTACAAATATTAACAGTGGTTCACAATTTCCTAACCGGAGGGCATAGAAATTTGAGAATGTAGTGGAATCAATAACGATGGGCTGCAAACTTCACACCCTTCTTGGTGAGACATGGTCAAATTTTAGATATATATTTTGTGAAGGAGGTTTAACTATTCTTTAATTTGTCCCGGCTCATATGTAGAGTAAGCTTAACGCTCTCAGTTCACTCCTTTCTCAGGAGTTATCAAAGCCAGCTCTGGACCGCTACGACTTTCTGTAAGCAATCAGCTGTTTCAGTCCACTGGCGAAATGAATCGCTGCCAATCAAAAGTTGTAATTAGAATGTATGTTTGTAAATATGTAATTTAATTTAATCCCTCCACCATATTTAAAAGGCCCGAGGGGTATTTAGGTCTGAGCCAAGGATAATTGGCATTTCAGGAAATGTTTGTATGATAGTGTAACTAAATCTTAAACAAGTCTTCATGTTCAGGTGAAGCTTCCGTGTACGATAAGTCCCTAAACGACTACAACTTCAACTAAAAATTCACTGATGCCCTGAACTTATCGTGACTACAAATCATCCCCTAAATTACCTAAAGTTTTAAAGTAATTTTCGCTAAATAAACTTTCAAGTCTCCACCTTTTATGGAGATTGCAACAACGAAACAGAAACACCTTTCATCGACATGGCAATTTTAAATACAACAACAATTTTAATCTAATTAAAACAAAAGCACAATGTCATATATTGTATTGCAATTTATGGCCGGAGCCAGCCCCGTCAGCAGTCAGCAAACGCTTAAAATGCAGCTGGTTTTCTCTGCGTCTTTTATCTGAAAATACAGATGCTGAGCAGCAACAGCCTCGAATCGCCGGCGTTAGTACGGCGTTTCAAATGTTGTCCGAAATGCGGTATCCACTTGCAATATTGCACCTGCCTTTCAAACAAGAAAACAAAAAACGCTCCACCTGTAGCCGAAAACCAAACTCGCTAAACAAAAACGGTTTTAACATTTTTGCAAATCCCTGCATTAGTGTGCTTTTTTTTTAATTTGGCCATGTTCGAATATCCAGCTGGGCCGTGCATTGTGTGTGTCCCTGTGTACATGTGTGAGTTGGCCACCATCACCAAACAGCGACCTGTATATGTTTCAGTTGTAGCCAGCTGCAAAAATGATGTTAGCCCGATTAGCTTTTAAGGCAAAAAAAAAAACAAAAAAAATGCTGCACTAGTTTTATTTGGGCGACTTTTGTCTTGTTTTTTTTTCGTTTTCTTTTTGTGTGTGTGTGTGTTTTTGTTTAAATTGTTATTAAGACTAAATGTGCTGGGAGTCGTTATGCCTAACGTGTCTTTTTGGTTGTGCTTGAAGATATTTAAAAGTGTTTATTACTGTTGGAAAATTAAAGCAGTGAAAGGTGTTTGTGACTTGCGATAGGTTCAGTATAGTTAGTTAAGCCACGTCTGGATAAAGGCGAATGGAAAGACAATTATTTGTCCTAAAGGGGCAAAATGAAGAGACAGGTGACGTTTCTCAGTTTCATTAAAGGTCTTTGAGTTTTGGAAAAACTTTCATCACCTTTTGTAGATCCATTCAAAGGATTAATACAGTTAACAGTGGAACACGATTTCAACCAGGGCTGTGGAATCTGGAGTCCAACATTTTGCTCGACTCCCAGTTTTGCTTACTTACACTTCCCATAGAATAAACCAACAACAAAATAATGTATTTTTTCTACGGAAATACGCCGCCACAAAATGCCGCCGCATGAAACTATGGACCAATGAAGAGATTAGTCGGGGATGAAATTGTCTGACATTAAGAACCCATTAAATGCCGAACGAGCGATTTGCGGAGTTAAACAACTTTGTGCGGGGTTATGTTAGAAAACATCGTTGGAAACTGGCATGACATGTTGTGATCAATATTTGTGATCAACATTTTCATAGAATCCATTTTACAGTCGGGGACCAGCATTGATTTATCGACTAAAATAAACATTTTTTAAACTTGTTTTACAATAAAAAAAAATCAGCTGTAAGTTATCGAAACAATCGCGACAACATCATCCAAATGGCCAAATTTTCCATAACCAAATCGCAAAGTGGCTGCCCTATGTCCTCGATAGCCTCAGGAATTCTATATTAGAGGCATTGTCAAAGAATAAAAGCTTGAAAAGTGACAGCTATCGAAATACCGGGTGATTCAAAAACCCCGTACAAACAAAATCCATAAGATGAACGCAACTCTCAATATTTGTAAACATTTCAATTAACCCTTGTCGTTACAATAAACTGAGACGTGGGTACGTCAAATGAGGGAAAAGTAGTAAAAAAAAAAACTCCCTACCCTTTGCCAAAAAACCACTTTAACTATGATTTGTGTGAGGACCTTTGGCGAAAAGAATAAAGTTGTGTTAATCATGCAACACCTTTTCAAAATAACCGCAAATATTTGAAGCGTTTTTCACATTTTCGACCCTAACTTGCCTATCGTCGCCTCCCTTTCAGGGCTTAAGCCATATCGTAGAGGATGAGGCAGACCATGTCCTCCCCACATGTATCCCTGGCATAACTGTTGCTGTGCAAATATAATGCGCTAAATTGCCGTGAGTATTACAGAACGGGGTGGGGGGAAAAGTTGCAACCCTCATAACGGAGATAACCGACAAAACAACAATAACAGCAGCACCAACAAAATGCCAAAATGAACAACAACAGACACAGAAAATTCTTCAATTAATTGCTACATTATTGTGTACGTTTGTGTTGAGCAACTCCTTTCGTCCTGTGAGCCACCGCCAGCCCCCTCGCCAGATTCCATCTTCAATTGCCGTTGATGTTATTAAAAGGATGAAATATGACGACGCGGCCGATGATGATGAGGGGGGACGACGACTTCCTTTTCTGTTAAAGCCATTCGCCACTCCGGCCTCACCCAACGAGCCACACCCAGTTTGACAACAAAGTGATGGTGGCGGAACACAAGTGGAGTAGTACTCGTGCATGTTGAACGAACACATTTTTGGTTCACACATACAAAACATTCCATTGTCGGGTTCTGGCTGTCGTTGCTGTTGTTGTTTTTTTTTTTTGGAGATGTTAAAAGTATTTTAACACCTCAGCACTTCTCCCACGACTCTCCTCCGGCGACTTCTATGGGAGGTGGTGGTGTTTTGCATGGAGAGTCTGCGCTGCTGCTCTGATTGTAATGAATGTACGGCATCTTTCTGGGATTTTGACTGCTGCTTGTTGCATGAGCTTGCACATGGCCAGGCGCTGCTTTTGTTTCGGAACTGGAGATTGTGCGTCTGGGGTGGCATGGTGGTCGGTGTCATGAACGGTGTGATTGTTCGTTTGCCCGTCCACACACCTTGTGGAGTAGCCGACGTCGTCGTCGCCACCTTGTTTATGCTCTCGCTGTAGCCTTCATCGGTGGGGAAGTTGAAGTCACAAATTGCAAGAAGCTTGTTTTGATTTGTTGTATTTTCGCTTGTTTTCTTTTGTCTGGCAGAGTAACTGTTGTTATTTTCATTGAATGTCAAATTGCCAGGGGAACAAGTGCAAGTGCAAGTAGTACCCAGTAACATCTGGTGGCTCTTTTGTTGACATTTGTAGGGAGAATCATTTCCTTTCGCGGTGCCCTCCAATGTAGCGGCGCGTGTGTTTGTGCAACATTGTCTGTATTACGCAGAATTCGAAGAGACTGAGCGATGCCAATCTGAGATTATTTTTCGGTTGTGTCTTTTGGGATCACAAATCTCTTCCTTTAACATATCATCGGCATAAATGTGTTGTGACAACAGCTTAGTTGTCAAAGATGTTCATGAAGTAAAGTGGGATGGGGGCATGGTCGAATAGTCTATTAATATATTCCATTGTCTGATTCATAAAACCGCTTGTGACAAGAGCACCATGATTTCGAAGATAGCTTCGTTGTTTCAAAGCCGTTAACGTTTCCAACTTTTTTTTTAAAAACAAATACCTACTTTTTAAAACGAATACTGTTTAAATACCCTCTTGGAAGTGCGCGGCAAACGACTTGGGACATCTGCCCTCTGTATGGTCTTTGCTATATTGTCGTGGTAAGTTCCTGTCGCAATAAGGAAGCTGTGCGGTGTTTGCAAGTAGTCCATTTCCAATGCCGATCAGGGCCATATCAAAAATCACACATGGCTAATAAGAGGATAAATATTTTGAAGGGGGCCAAATTGATATCGATGGAAAAAAAAACAATATACAGTACTTTTCTATCTAAAACTTTGGGTAATTCATGCAAAGTAGTTCAATTGTTTAAAATCTTAAAATGCATGCCAAACTACCACACATTTATCCATTTAAATTGGTTGCATGGATATCCGAGCTCTACAAGTACTGCTACCCTCAACACTTACGAACTTAGAACCTCCCACCCGTTTGAAAACATCCCTCATGTAACGCCCTCTTAAAACCATAATCCATTGCATGTAATAACTTCTTTATGAACTTTTTCAATTGCAATTACATGTACGTAATTGAGCTCTCTCTCTCTCTCTCTCTCTCTCAGCTCCTCTTCTCCTCATCTTTGGGCAAATGGAAAATATATTATCTCATAACAAATAATAATGGTAACAAATGCGTTGGCACAATATATTCATCTGTAAAGAGCCATACGACGAGAACAACTAAATAAAATAGTTCAAGGATACCTTTGCCTCCCATTCTGTAGTCCACCACCACCACCACCGCCGCCCACTGTCGGTATAGTGCCGCCCTACGCTCTGCTCTTTGTTCGTAATGCACTTGAAATGTAAGACAAGTACTCATCCGCTCTACACACACGTACTCGTGTTTGTCGTTCTCTCTTGCTTGCCTACATTCACACATGCACATCGTGCAGCAAGTTGAGTAGTGCCAGGGCACACTTGTACGAGGTAACCTCTGCATTACTACGAATAGGGTATGACACAAATAGTCCAATAGTACAAGGGGCCCAGTCTGGGGCAAGAAAGGAAAGGGGGCACATAGAAATATGAAAACATTGTTTACATACATATTTCATACATCAATTAAGGATATTCATACATTCAAACCATGCATGCCTGAATGTTACGTATGTAAATACAGGTGGCAACAAACAAGGACTAGAAATGAAACTCACAGACAAACCTACACACACCAAACACCACTTAAATGTGTTCATAAATCAGGAAAATATTTTTAAAAACTTCGAATGGTTTAGATCTTTTCCAAAAATGTTTACTGCAATTAATGTGTATGTTTGGATTTATGAGAAACAGTAAAGGCTGAATTTTCCAAACGTATTTCCCTCGTGTGTGTGTGAGTGTGTGTTAGAGAGTATATGTGTGTGTTCTACATGCAGTTAATGATATATTTATGTGGTGTTTTTATTATTTAACTAAATGAGTTGGAAAAACATGAAATAAATAAATTGCTAATGCATTTTATTTTTCATTTTCCTCGTATATTTGCATGCAAATATTGATATTTGCCGGAAACCGCCTTAAAACCACAATACGATTAAATACATCCAATATACAGATATACAGTTTAATTTCACTTAATTAAACATTTACCATAAATAAACAATTCCATATCGATGTTATGTTTTAATTTTAAAGCAAATTAAAACTTTAAACTCGTACGCTTTACAAGTGAATGAGGGAAATTTGTGATTGATTCGCTTAAAGCAGAAGTGGTCCAACCCACAAAATTGCGATTTCTATAGTTTTGGCTAAGAGCATTATCCTTTGGCACTGTATAGTTTTATTTTTGCTTTAAAATTGTTGAATTGGTTGCTTAGCCCAAAGTAGCCTCTAATTGTCAATTGTTCGATCTTTCGTTTCACGCTTTCGGTGGAGATGAAACAGGCGATAACTTCAGTCAAATATAATAATTAACAAACACGTGTTGCTTTGGGCTTTGGACAACACAAAACTGAGCTGTGTGCACTCCTTATTTTGTGGGTGCACTGAATTTTGACTAAGCTTTTCCTCAGAAAGTCTATAAACCAAATTTTAATTTTCCTACAAATCTTTGTCTTTTTTTAATAGGATGAACAATGACAAAATCAATCACAAAATTGGATTTGAAAAAAAAAAAAAACAACAACAGATTAGAATGTTTCCGAAATTTGTTCCCCTGAACTACCTAAATTCCAACGTTTAACATGTGTCTCCTCTTGGGTGTACACATTGCCCTATTCCGTTTTAGTCGTTTATGAAAATTCCTAAAACAGATTTACAAACAGAAGAGTAGCAAATACTTAGCAGCGATGGACGGATACGATTTTGCTACAGCCGACAAGTGATGGTTCGAACTAGGGTTGTAACGAAATTCGCATTCGCATATGCGAATGCGAATTTTTTGTTACATTTTTGTTACTTTGAAATAAATTTTTGTTACTTTGAAATAAATTTTTGTTACTTTGAAATAAATATTACTGGAAATAAGTACTGCATAATTGACTCTGACATTCCCAAAGATTTTCGCATTCGTTAAACGATTCCTTGTAATATTTACATTAGCTAAAAGTAATTTTTACTATTGGCTTTCGAATTCGCTTTCGCATCCGCATTCGCTAAAAAAAATTTTTACCTTTCGCATCCGCATCCGCATTCGCTAAAAAAAATTTTTACTATTCGCTTTCGCATTCGCTTTCGCTAAACACACATTCGTTACATCCCTAGTTCGAACCCTTTTGTTTTGTTTGCAAGTGAAAGCCGTCGCCGCCTTTGGTTTTGGTTTGGGGTCAATCGATATCTCTTGACATGTGGATGTACGAGTTTATGGGCAACTGCGTCTCTATGTCGTTGGCCACTCGAACTGCTCAACAACATTCTTTTCATCGCATTCTTCTTGTTCTGCCTCCTCTTTTATTTTATTCACAAAATACCGAATAACCACAAAAGCTTAAATCATGCGATTGCCAATGCCCGGCCGACAAGAATCGAACATGAAAGGAAACAAACAAAGAACAAGAAGTGAAACCTTGCAATCTCCGAGATACGATAGAACAGCCCGAGTACGGACAGCAACAACAATATCGTGTTCTCGTCAACCGTTGGTATATGAATACGGTGGCAACTTGAGCGCGGTACTGTGGACTAAAGCCCGACAAATTTCAATTGTTGTCTGTGGTTTGTTCTTCGAATCGAAGGGGGTGGTTTTTTATCATGGCATTTTAAATTCATCATAAACATCGGACTGGCCATACGTGGTGCTTATGACGACACGCATTTGAAAGGGATAAACGAATTGGTTGTAGTACATTAGGACAAGACAGTGATGTATCGAACTTGACCCTCTAACCGGCCAAACCGAAATCCTGCAACCTGTTTTTTTTTAAATATTTTCTATGAAATTTACAATAAATGAAGACCGCCCAGGACTTGTCCGTTAGAGGGTTAGACAATCAAAAGCGTTTAAAGAAGACGACTGTAACCGAAAGAATCAAAAGATTTTTGAAATTGTGAGAGATATTCGTCAAATTCTGATCAATTGTTTATGTATCTACGTCGGAATGTTGATGTGGCTTAAAGAATCCTTCACTTAAGCCAATGCAGCGATTGGAAATAAACACGAGCTGCTTAGTTATTGCAGATATGAAGATGTTCATATCGTGGTCTGTTTCTGCAGATATAGTTACGGTGTTTCTAATGTGTAATTATCCTGCTTATTCAACAATTTGATTCTCAGCTAATCTGCTGTCTCTAGCAGACAATTTACATACACGTATACAAATCCTACAAATTATTCTCTACATTTTCGTAAATCGCATCTCGAAAGACAAGTCTCACACATGGCACTGCCACTTAAGAATAATTTCTCCATTTCCATCACTTTCGCCATTATTGCTAAGCAATTTCCGTCTAAAGCCCACACGGCAAAGGCGAAGAACTTAAAGTCATTTGATGTCTATCAACATAACTGGTAAACATTAAGTACCTACTGCCGGCATACGGCCACAAGTTCTCCAGACAGCGGGACTGGAGGGACACTTGCTGGCTGACAATCAGCATAATTTAGCGCACGTTCATGTCTCGTGATTGCTTAGTTATGAAATGTCCGTCGTAGGTCATCATAGCGAAATAAAAAGAGACACCGTATCGTGTCGTGTCGTGCCGTGCCGTACCATCATCTTGCATTCACTTCATCCATGCACCTCGGTATGAAGGAGGAGATTTCCTCAATAGAGATATTCCTGTGCACACATATGGTGACTTGGCTTGGCTTGGCTTGTGAGTTGTAGATAAACTCCCCCTCCCCCCATCCACGACTGGCATTGGCTTTGTTGTGCCAGCTATGCAGGGATGGGGGGGGGGCTTCTCCTATATCGTGTATAAAGTGTGTCGTTGTCGTTATTGGCGTTGTTGTTTTGTTAATAACAATGATTGTTATTGGACGCCAAACATTTTGACGCCATTGTCTTTTGCATACGGAATACGTACACTACGTGTCTGAGTGACTGGCTGACTGACGGCCTGACTGCCTGGTCTGGTCTGGCTGAGCTGTCTGCTGCTGCTGCCTGCCTGCCTGCATGCGATAACCGGCAATTTGCATTGAATGGCACATACGGATGCGACGGTGGAGTGCTAGGACCCCGTCGATAGGTTGGGTTTATTTCCATACATCTGTAAATGACAAATGCAGCAGACGTCTTTAAAGACACTTAAACACTGGCTGTGGTTGGACTGGCTCGCACTCGCAAACGCACTCACACACACTCCTCAGCGAGTTAGTGCTGTACGTTTTTCCTGGGCCTCACCCATTTTACATGACGTTTGAAAGGGGGGGGGGGGGGGGGGAGACAAACATTGCGTGTTCAATATGAATAGTTTTGTTTTTCTTCCTTCCTTTCAAAAATCAACATTTTATTACCTTAACCATGGGACCAGGGGACTTTAGGCTGGCAGAAGCGACGGCAGGGGTCTATTAACAATTAAGTCCAAATGCGATATTTGCCTTGTTGTGAATTTTGGGTTGGGTCCTTCCTTGTCGTCGTTCTCTCTTTATCAGAGCATACTCTTTGCCTTAATCATATTACAAATTACTGCTTTGACTGACTTCCCTTCCATGGCGGTAGACATTCTGTAGGGGCTTTTTGGCTCTTCATGTTTGTAGCTGTTGTTCGTTTGGTTAACCGTAAGTAACCTTCCCATGTATTCTATTTTTTTCTTTTCGTCCTTCTCTCCAAACAGTCCGTCCTGTATCCGCAGACGGTGCACAGAGATTGGGTAAATTTGGTGTTGGCAAAATTCCAAAGTTAATTTGTAATGTTTGAATGGTTTGCTGGCTGGCTGGCTGGCTGATGCTTGGCAGAAGCTGGGGTTCGTTGTCCTCCACCTCAACAACAACCTCTCCACCCCCCCCAAACGAAAAGCATGATTTAAAAGCCTTTTAATGGTTCTATAATTTACTTCCGTTTGTGGCAGCGAAGGACTCAAAGCCTATTACGTGTCCTGTTGACTGGGCCATGACGGAGGAGCCTCCTCCTTGTCTTATAAATCAATCCATTGAATTTGTAAACATGATTAAAAGTGTGTGTGTGTGTGTACGTTTATGCCGCAAAGGACGCCAGGCGAATTGCAATTACATTTAATGGAGCATCTTCACTCATCAGCAAAATGCACATTCAACAGTGTCTGTGTGTGTGTGTGTGTGACAGACTTTCAAACTTTCCACAAGAGTACATTGAACTGGCTTACGAAATGGATATTTTGATTTGAGCTGTCCCAAATTTCAAAGTTCAAACAACGGCTGCTTTATCAAACTGTCTTGTGCGGCAGCAATGACGTCAATGAAATTTGACAGAGCGATTTGATTATGGAAATTGCACGATTTCTATGACCGTCGTTTACTAGTTAATTAATATTTTGGTTATTAATCGATGTAATTAATTTGTTAATTGATTTAATCATATACAGTGTATTATCGGGCACAGCTCACTGATTTGCTTAGTACGACCTAAGTACCCTACAGAGGAACATCAAATTACAATTATTAAATATTCCAAATAAAAAAGAAACTTTCTCAACAATCTCTTTAGTTTGCGAAATATTCCTTGCAGGACAAACTCTTTAGGTGATCCGAAGAAGTCACTGTACCTCCACCCCATCTGGAAGTCTTGTGTCCAGTTACTCCTTAGTCCAATATTTGGCGGTTAATGTCAACAACTACTAATACACTTCCCATGGAATATTTGTGTAAATGTCCATTCTCACCTTTATTCACCTTCATTATATGAAAATGTTCAACACATTTCTCCATTCTCACTAATTGTATTGAACTCCGCTGTGTAAGTGTTTGTGTGTTTATGGTGAAATGTTACTTAACGTGTGCCGTACATTCGGACGAAATAACCTTCGAACCTTTAGCTTGAAATGAAAACGTTAATGCGCTACATTTCCGGTAAACACACACACACACATGCATACATGTCTATGTCCGTAGGATATAGGAACACATGTATGTACAGTCACATAGCTGTCATTGAATATGAAAAGAACAAAACTTTTTAGACGGGCGTCAATAAAAATTGCCACAAAACATTGACCAAACTTGGATGGTTCCGTACTCCCTGCCATGGAACGATGTACACTCCCAGTCTTCCACTCACGTAAACATACACACACACACATACACACCAATATTTACAAATGTAAGTAATTGCATTAAATAGAAAAACTGGTCAGTGTGTGTGAGAGAGTATGTAAGGTAAGTGAGAGTGTGGTCATTTAATGGTCGGACGAACGTTTAGCCGGTCACTGTTGCCAATTGGACAGCTGGCTAAATCACCGGTTTTGGCATAAAAGGATTAAAACGATTATTTGGACGATTGAATTGTGTTATTATTTTGTTGATATGACAAACAAATTTAATTGAAAGAAAACTTAAACGTTTATTTTAGTTAATTTATGGTAGGAGAGTTATTAACTAGAATAGCAAGAATGAAATAGAAGATTACTCCATGCGCATGATTTCCCGTTAGATGACGTAGTTTGTGGGTTGCCAACTCTATTTGTATGTACAACGAGTGACAAGTTTCAGTTGGAAACACAGAGTAAGAACTTATGTTGGCAACGCTGCAATTGAAAGCACTTTGACTATCAGCCAATAGGAACACACTTCGCGTGACGTCACATTCAGTGCTACCACTTTGAGGCGAAGAAAATGTAGCAAATCTGCTACATTTTTTTGTTAAAATGTAGCAGATTTTCAAACACTGGGAAATAGTGTATTGTGGAAAACTGTGCCTTGGAAGGATACATTATGTTTAAAAAAATCAAATCAGATTAATAAATAAAATATTAATAATTTATTTTATATATCGATTTATGAAATTCATAAACTGAAAAATACCGGCGGCAACCCGCCGCACAAAATATATCGACAACGGCAGCAATTCGGTCTGTGCTATGCAATCTTCTTCGGCGCTGGTGTTTGTTTTGTGGTTGCCAAATATTTCCAACCTGTTGTCAAAAATTTACCTAGCCCTAATTCATAACGGGATTTTTTTTGTTATTTCACGAATGTACACAAAATGTAGCAAAATCAAAATGTACGTACATAAATTTAAGGATGAAGAAAAAGTAGTAGATCTACTACAATTGTAGTAAAGTGGTAGCGCTGGTCACATTACTATTTTCTGCGCTGGATGGCGTAATCGTTGTTTCTATCATTCTTGTGGAGTAATGTCTACATTGGTTGTCATTGGAATGAGGCGTACCGGCGGTGGGTTTTCAGTTCCGTTCTCGGTTTCTTCATTCAACCAGAAGGACGAACGAACATGGCCCAAACAACTGACAGCATTAAGAGCCACGGGAAGGATTTGTTCCAAATATTCTAAGTGACTTAGTGATGGCTTTGAGGATTTACACTTGTTGACCATAGCAACTGATAAACTTACCCTACACCCCCTCCGTTTACCTACCCAACAAACAAATAACGAATTTTTGGGAATTTTATTATTTGCATTGGCAACACTACTCTGGCCAGTCTAACACGTATGGAGTCTTTTATTTGATTGTATTTGTGTTTATGGGAGTTTTTGTTTTGTTTTAGCGCCGATGTATCCCTGCTTTTCTGTTTCGGCGACTACGTGTTCAAAGTGTGTATTTTGAGTGAATGAATAATAAATGAATTTATGGCAAAACTGACGAGGAACATTTGTGGCTGGCTGGTGCCATTTCCTATATTTCCCTTGTTTTTCATTCCTTTTCATTTGTACAGAAGCACTACACTCATACAGACGCTTTTAATTAACACACATAACAACAACGGCCACAGTGAGGCAGGCATGGGCGCCCTAATATGAGAACGACGTCGATGGTTGGCAAATGCCTAGCAAAGTTCTGTACAGAGAGTAATATACCAGCCCCCCCTACCCCCCTCAGTTTGGGGTAAGTCCAACAAGCTGTGTGTGGAATGTGTGTGTAATTCGCATGTATTTTATTAGTTACTCGGAAAATGTTAGGATTTTTTTTTTTGTAAACACGAACAGCCAGGCGAGGCTTTGGTTTTGAGTAAACAACCTCAACTACAGCAACAATTTGATGGTGATTACAACAACGGCACCAAGGACTCTTGATGTCACACGGCGCCCGACGTGCGACAGGTGTGGGGTGGACAAAAAGGTAAAATGTTTCCTGGGGTTATACACACACACACACACACACCCCACATATCTGTGTCATATGGATGTGATAGTGAGTGTGTGTGTGAATTATTGATTTTCTATTAGAATCCGAATTGAAAAAAAAATTACAACGCGGTCCGTGGCGTAATAAGATTGTATGTTTCCGTTTCCGCAGGATGTATTTCTCTCTTCTCCATCTCCCTGTTTCACATTAGAGAGTGTGCTATCGACGGCAAACATTTCTTTATACTTATTTTCTGCTCAGACTTTCCTTTTTTTTTTTAAATTTATAGCATTTTCGTAAGCCAAAAGAAAATGTTTTTTTTTTTGTGGCAAGAAGAACGAGAAATCACTGACCCAGTTTTAAGATTACAAAGAAGTTGGCAGGGAAGTATCACCACTGTCAGCGCAAATAAGTCAGGCAGTGCAGTCTGACATTTTGAGTTGTACCCTCATATTGTACCCTGTATTCATTAAGTAGACTAGAGAAGTGGACAAAGTATCTGAGCACCGAGCATAAAATATGGATTTTTGTATTCAACGACATTCGTCACGACCGAACATCGAGTTCCGTGGCATGGCTATCTCTCCCTTTCCAAATATATTACAATATATATGTACGTATTACATTTGGCAAAGAATCGTTGACAAAATAACAGCAGGAACACATATATTCTCATAAAAACAACAGCAAGTTTTCCAAGAAAAACGTCCTTCGGCCGATCATCCTCTACAAAACTACGAAACTTGCACAGAGCAATTTAAAACAAGTCAACATAAACATCCAACAGATTTCCATTTTCCATGAAATTTAACACTTTTCCCATGGAAATATTTGCAAAGTATTTTCCACATCATTTTTCTTACGACATGTAAGGAGACGGTTTGGTGTTTGTTTGGTGATTTGAAACGACAACGAAGGGTGAGCAGATTTTAATGACCAATTTGTTATCGGTTAGCTGGAAGAGCGGGCCGAATAATAAATTAAGCAAATAATGGCCTACAAATTGGGTGCCACAGATATTCCCAGACACACACAAATTGTTTGCCTTCTGTTAAGAGCCAGCTAAGTGATCAGGATTTTTGTTGTTTTCCAATGGAGAGAAACGCTGGGTCATTGGTTTTGTTCTTAATTAAAACTCATAAATTCCTTCGATCTGTCAAACAGACATGCAAATCCAATAGTTTTGTAGACATTTTTATTGATTTTTATCAGCCAACTTCAACCTAAATCACACATTTCTTAGCACGATAATGCTGAAGTAGGACAAGTGGCCCAAGTGGCTGTGGTGATTCCCAATTGGATTATCACCATCACAACAACACTTTCACAAAAATCATAGACAAGTATGTTTTAAAGAAACATTTCACAATGTGTTTCATGTCCACAGATAAATAAATCAAAGCTGCCTTTTAAATGTGAAACAAATTCTGTTAAAATGTTTGGTTATTGCATCGTTTTTTGTTTGTTGTGAAATGGAATGGGTCCATCATGCACCAAAGACATACATAAAAAAACCCCATCAACCATACTTCTGTTCGCCTCCCCCCACCGCACTCATCACCCTCGACCAACATCTATCAGCCACTTTCCCAAATGACAAACAATGCATTGCAGCATGTCACATCTCAAACAAACAACCAGAAAGACATCCATGAGATACTCATGGATACCCACACACACACACAGCTCAGCAAGCAATTGCGTCTTCTTCGAGTACTTTTGATGTTCCAAAAGTGATTAATCACAGGCGCGAGTGATGGAAGTCTCGCAAATGACTCAAGACTTCTGGCAATTCGTAAATAATACTTACAAACTACCAGTTTATTTAATTTTGTAAGACTCGTAAACATATAAATCTAATTACCCACAAGTGATAACCATTTTCAGAAACAATTCATTGCAAAATCAGTCGGAGAAGGGTCAGCACAATTTATACGAGCCGCTTTTGGTAGGGGATCATCAATAAGACAAGCATTGCAAAGGGCTTGTAATGTACAAATGAATGTGTTAACAAACACTTGAAATACATTTATTTGATTAATTAACATCTAGAAACTATTTTATTTTTTGTTGAGCAAATATAAAGCGACTTAAACGGACTTGAAAAACACGACTGGCAAATGACTCGCCAAAGAGTCGCAAATGAAGAGATAAGAAAAAGGCTCGAAACTGATCAAAAAAGCGACTCGAAAGACTCTTCAAGAAGAGTCTTGGGAAGGCTACCATTTTCGGATCAGAAAATAAGCACAACCCTCGAATATGATCAAAAATATCACAGAATGTTGACTTGGAGCTCACCCCACTTCTCCGCCACCACTCTCACACAGACACGCCATTGTTTGAAATGTTGTGTTCACAAGCAATCTCTCGTAAACGCGGTCCGACGTCGCAAACCGTCGCCTGCTATGGGACAGCATAGACAGACCTTGTGTGTGTGTGTTTGTAAAGACTTCGGAGCTTACTCATGCCCATACAGATTTTTTTCAGCCTTTGGTTTCTATTTGAATTGGGGGCAATTTAGGTGAGGGCCAATGCAATGTTTAAATTAAATAAGAGTTAATTTACTTTAAAATAAACAGACACTTGTCGTCGTGCATTCCAATGCAAGTCCGCCTGTAAGTGTGCAAGAATGTGTATGTGTATGTGCGTGTGTGTAGAATGTACATTAGGGTGGAGTGAAATTCAAAAAAAAAAAGTTAACCTCGGAAAGAGATGTAGTCTGGGGTCCTAATGAGGGGAAAAATAAAGAAAAAAATTTTAAAAAATGTTAAGGGGTCGCGCCACTCCCTCGAAATTATCGCTATTTTGGCGTTGGTTTTAGAAAAATCCTAAAAAGTTGTATGTCAATAAATGTTTGCAATAGCGTAAACAATGAAATAAGGGCATAAAAAATTTAAAAAAAATTTTCTCATTGTTCAAAAATTTCAAAAAGTAAAATAAGTCAAATCGTCCCTTCTTCGGAAAATTGACTGAACAATGAAATCGCCACCAAAGCTACAAATATTAGTCGATTATCCTCATATTTGCCTCAAATTCTTTTGTTTGGGCACTGAACAAGCTCAAACTTTTAAATTTCGAATAAGTTAAGTCGTTAATTTTTAGGATTTTTCTAAAATCAACGCCAAAATAGCGATAATTTCCAAATTTCGAGGGAGTGGCGCGACCCCTAAAAAATTTTTAAATTTTTTTTCTTTATTTTTCCCCTTATTAGGACCACAGACTACATCTCTTTCCGAGGTTAACTTTTTCAAATTAAAAAAAAAACATGTTTTCACTCCACCCTAATGTACATCTATGTCATCGTTGTAAATTTACATATGTACAGTGTGGGCTCGAAGAAATTCTACACTCGTACATCACGAAAAGTCTTATTGAATAACCGATGCTTGTCGGAGATTTGACGCTACGCAGATGGATGTTCGAGACTCTGATAAATTCAGCTGAACACAAAGAAAAGCTAAAGGACTTCTTGCCATGATCAAACGTTTACTGTGTCATTTCAAGGAAATCATTTCCTTCCGTCAATGACCAAACTGCTTCTCTCTACAAATAAAATGATCATGTGTTGGGATTGCCCCGCCATTGTGCTCGCATAATGTTTGAACACACGTAAATCGAAAATGAAGTTTATTTTTGTGAATCGCATCCCGAGCGACTGTGTATGGAGGCAGCATGGAGTGCATGGAAAACAATAACAACGATTCAGAGGACGTCGTATTGGCAGCAGCAGCTCTGCTAAACCTGCCACGCATTCCTTCATTCGCAAGAAGTGGGTGCAGCAGTTCCATCCACTGAACACGAGTCTGGTAGGCAAATTTGTACGAATGATTGAACGATGAAAGAAAGTCGAATTGCATCGTTCAGTGCAAATGCTCGCTCTATTTAAAAGTTCTTCGGTCCTTGTGCTATTCCTCGGTATCGAGTTGTTTATTATTCTTATTTTGTTGTTTTGGTTGTAGTTTTCGTTTCCAATTTGCTGTATCCCATTCTCTGGCTGTTTATTATTCGTATTCTGTTGTTTTCACTGCTGCCGCTTTCTCGTGCAATTGATGCTGAAGATCTCAGTCAAGCTGTAAGTTTCTGCCTCACTCCTCAAGTCCTTCCCGATTGGCAAGATGTTTTGCACAGAAGTAGAATTTCCTTGTGGTGCCGGTGTAGGCGGGCGTTGGTTGTTTGGTGGCACAAGAGGAGGCTACGATTGTTTTCAATTCGTTTGTTTGCCCCACCACCACTAATGGGTTGGAAAGGTCTGGCAGGGAAAACTCGCTGGCTTTCGCGCCACCATCTGTCTGTGGCCCACACCTCATATTTTCCATACTTGGCGTTGTTTGTGGAAACGCATTTGCCAAAGAAAATCTAATGGGGTCTTTAACGAGGCAAAGGAGTCTTCGTTGCTCACCCTTCTCTTCCCCTGTCTTTTGTTTAGGCTTTGCTTGTGCAAGACGACATTTGCTTAATATTCTTTTGAGTTTCTTCGGAATACACAATCTAATAGAACAACACGGCACAACAGCAACGACAACAACAATGCCAGTGACAGAGAGAGATGAACAAAAACAAGCACTTAATTCCATTCCATTTCCCTTCGGAAGTTTTCTTTTGTCTTAAATGTTCGGATATAGAGAGGAAATGTAATCACCCGCACTTACTTGTAGTCACGTCCACAACAGATTAGAGGGACTTCTATAAATACAATAACCCAGGCTACGAATCATAATAAATAATAATCTGTTGTATTTTTAAAAAAATACACCAAAAATGTTAACTTCGGAAATATTTGAGCATTGCCGCCTGCTGTTGCGCTACGGATATTCAATAGAGCTTTAGGTTTTGCAAATGGCATCTGAATGGTTTTCTATAAATCGCAACGCAACACTTTACCGAGAATTCGCAAGGTTTTTTTTTCAAAATTTAATTTGTTTGGAAGAATCCAAAATTGGCGTTTCGCCCTTCTCACCGGAAATATTTCTGTGTGACTTTGAGTTTGGCCACAACTGAAAGCAACACCACTCATGGTTACTGAGCTGGGATCAGCTCTCACAGTCAATTGACCTTCCTTACAAACTAAATTCAGTCGCATATGTATAAAAATCATCACTTACCTAAAATCCAAACTCAGATTCCGCTGATGCGTTGATGTCCGCTTCGGAGGATTTGTACCGCCGCCAGCTGTCCCACCGGGACCATTCATGGCCGCACCACTGCCCGGCGAACCGGCTGCAATACTCAAGTTGGGCCGACCATGAACCGAAGGCATCGAATGATTGATGAAACGACTCAAACTCAGGCGTGGCTTCGAGTAGCGCGTGTGTTTGGGAGTTGTGGCCGTCGAATTGGCCGGTGTCTGATTGGGTGGCAATGTGGCCAGACTACTGTTACTATTGGGCATTATGATGGGCAATGTTACGTTGGAGGATTTGAGGAAAGCGGGCACATATTCAGCGGTCGGTTGGGCATTCCGGGTGACCATTGTGGGCGACGAGGGCTGTGAGTAATCGTTGCCGGAGATATCACAACCGGTGGCAGATGATGAACACGAACTTGGACCGGAGTTAAGAAGAGCCAGTGAATTGGTGGAACTGGAAGATACCGAAATCGATGATGACAGTGATAATGATGTACTACTATTCAGACTCAAATTCAGACTTTTGGCGGGACTTGGATGTGACACATGTTGTTGTTGTTGCTGTGTGGAAGCCGAGGCGGAAGCCGCAACAGATGTGGGCGCTATCGGACTGTGGACCACGGTGCTGTTGCTTTGATCACTAGAACTACTGCTGGTGGTGCTGGTACAATTTGCCGTCGAATGCTCCGATTCATCATCTTCGGCGTCCACCAAATGCTGCGTAGGACTGTTGGCCAAACTGTGCCGACCGTTCGTTAGTGCGTTGCACTGATACTCCAACGATTCGTTGCCGTTTTCTGACGATGCCGAGTCGACATTTGCCAACGCCTTGCCGCCGTTCATATTGCAATCGGTATTGGCCGACTCCAGGGTGGGCGACGTCAATCGAACAGTCTGTAAAGGAACATGATCCACAACATCAACACCCGCTGCCTGTACCGGTATCGGTACCGGTACCGGCGTCACTGAGGCCGGTCTAAAGTTCAGCATATCCGTCTCGAGCATATCGTCGGCCATTACGACGGGCGACAAGAGTTTGTTGGCCGTGTCGATCTCTCGTAAATGTCTCAGATACTGATAACTGTTGTCTTGCGCATTTATCGCCTTCTTCTTCGACGAGGCGGTGCTCAAGGTGTTGGTGATCATGCTCAGATTGTTGTGTTTATCATTCGAACCGCTGACGCCATTCTGAGCCGCCGACGCATTTTGGCTACAGTTCTTTTTCGTTTTAAATGCAGATATAACGGAATTCATGGTTCTCGATTGAGTATAACTAAGTGTAGACACGTACGTGAGAGAGAGAGAGCGAGACCGAGAGAGTGGGAGGAGAGCACACGTAGTCGAATGGCAATGAGTATTGTTTTGTTTTCGTCTTCTGCCTCTTTTAAAGAGTTTCTTCAGCGACAGTTAGTTTCGGTTCGGTTCTCTAATCGGCGAGTAATGAGTGCTTGAACAAAAAAACGATGTGTGCTGTTGATTCTAGTCTGCTTCAGGTTGATGATGAGTGGAAAGTAAGTGAGTGAGAGATAAGAGAGTTATGCTGAGAGTCCTAAGCCATTGCTACGGCAAATCACAACCTTACGTTCTAATGTAATTCTCATTGAGTTAAACATTTTTCTTTATGTATTTTATGTGGGCGCGTTCTTCTTTGCAAATCAAGACATTTTGCCGGAAGACCACAGAAAATTCTTCCTAATTTAAGCGTTTACGTTGTACTGAACTCGGTGAGCGCGGAGACGTCCATGGTCCGGTGTTGAGGCGAAAACACTATAAAGAGAAAGAAAAAATAGAGAGGCATTATTAGATGAGGAAAAGAGATTTAATATTTTAAATATTTTAATAATATTTTAGGGATAATACCATCAATTTGTTGAAGAGGGTCCCGCAGTTCCCAGGCAGAAAACCATTCAAGATTTTATTAAATGTATTTGAAAACAACACGTCTAAAAAAACACCCTTTACATATTAATATTTTGCCTGTACATTTCGGATTACGTCTCCCATAATCGTGCCGCTACATCCCCCAGAATTATTGCAATTCTTTTCACAGTCCGAATTTGACTTGGACATGAGGTGGGTGTGATGCTGCAAAACGCCTTCGTCGTCTCAACAGTGGCGTCATTATCACATCGGTGGACGCCATGGTGCTACTTGTGCCCATTAATGGAATGACGGTAATGGCAAATCTGCGAAAACAATTTTCTTCAGTGCGGACGCACCGTAGTCATCTCGTGAAACAGCCCACCACACATTGTTTGATTGTAAAGAAGCTTATGGCGGGTTTGCTTAACTGAAACCATATTGGGTAAATTCGGTCGTCTCAGCCTATTACGATAACAATATGTATGTCGTTAGTGTGGTTGTCTGTTGTCGTCGGTGTCGTTGTCATCGTCGTCATCGATATCGTTGAGGTCGTGTGGTGGTGCGCCGTGGCTGATTTGTGCTGTCGTTTCGAGTAAATCGCATTTGCTTGCGGCGCTGTGATTCATTAGCGTCTGCTGTTGTTTAGGTTGCTGGTTCTGAGCGAGCGAGTAACAGGCGCCTAATTTAATATTAAACAATTTGTTGACGAATTAATTTTTTTCTTTCATTGTTGTTGCTGTAGCTGTTGTTTTCGTTTTCGTTTGCTGTGGCTTTTCCTTTCACATCGTCCTTGAAACGTTGACATACAAACAAATATAAAATTGTATTTGACGATAAGATTTCACATTTTTTTTGTTGTCGGAGTAGCAGAATGTTATCGACATTTTCGGTAACGAGAGAGTGGCATTCACAATGATTGATTTTTATGCTCGAAGGGTTGATAATGCGGGGTGGGGTGGGGGGTGTTTAGAGGTGGTAAATAAGGTCAATAAATCTTCGAAAGAAATTTCAAATAGAATTATGGATGGACAATAGCTAAGCTTCTTGGAGAATCTTTCTACTTCTTGTACGAGAATGTGCTCTCGTGCCCGTTTCACCCTGTAATTATAAAGGGTCCGCCATCTAACGTTTTTTTTTTCTTCAACTAGTGCTTATTTCGTTATCGGGTCATGTTGAACGAATTTTTGTTTACAAAAATTGAAGAGGAGGATATTGGCAACATTTGGTTTCAACAGGACGGCGCACAGCCGAAGCTACACTCGATGTTTTGTGCCCTGTTTTTGAAGATCGCATTATCAGCCGCAGAGCTGATGTCGTTAGACTACTACATGACCAGCCGAGGCAGCCATTTGAATGAAATTATTTTCCATTCCATTAACCGGAAGGATTGTACTTTCAAATAAAAAAAGAAATTTGAGAAAATATCCAGTAGTTTTTTTTTATAGAATTTTCAAAAAAAAAAAAAAAAGTTATTTGGCGGACCCTGTATGGATTTTGACACAAGTCACATTTTCACGTAATATGGAGATTTTATTTCAGTTGATTATTACAATAACAAAAACAAAATACCCTGACTATGAAGGAATTTTCACAACAACTGAAATTTTTCCCTGGATGAAACAAACTAATGACTAACTTACAATCCACACCGTTTTTGTTTTGCGATCCACCCTCGTTATTTCGCATTTAAGTACTTAACTCAAATACGAAATTTTAATTTAATTAAAAAGAACACCACACCAAACTGCTTCCCATATTTTTAGGTTGCTGGGTTCGCTCAACATTCCGTTCTTAGACAGCGTTAGCGTGGCCATTAGCCAACGTTTCCCCAGGTCTATTTTAAATGTTGATTGCGTGGTTTTTATTTCTTCTGTGTAATCAACAGGCTGAAGTCGTAGAGAGCGTGTTTAAATGCGCTTAAAAAAAAAAAGATTTTTCTTCTCTTTAGAAAAACGGGCGTTTAAGTCACACGTGCGACAGATAACATTTGCGGTTAGAAGCGTAAAGCATTCTGTCTGTTTATTACGGTCGCCACACGCACTATTATCGCATGCACAGCCCTCTTTCCCAAGTGGCTCACATTCTTGACATGCTGGGAAAATTGGTATCTCGCACACAACTAGCGAATAGCTGCGGCCGAAGAACCGAGCGCCCCAGACCGAGCTATTTAACCCATAATTGGAAGCACCTCTGATGGCCTGAACATGGGCGATGGAGATGAGCGAAAAGTCAAACTGATATCAGTTTCATTTCCTTTAGCTCTCGCCATGTCGGACTGGGGGGGGATTGAAGGAGGAATAGAATTCCTTCTGTCGTTCTTCTTATTGTTGATTAGTGGTTTCGTAAATGTGAGATGTTTTCTATTTCTCTTTCGCATTGAAGATATTAAACTTCAAGGTTGTTCCTTCACCATCACCATCATCTTCATTATCGGCTGTGTAGCAACATCGTAATGAGATTGTTTGTTGTACACCAACAATGGCTGTTGCGTGTAAAATCGATGGCGGCACCGGTTGTATTTACGAATCGTATCTGCAAGAAGGGGAAGCAGTACAACAACACTGTTGCTGTTGCTATTGCTGTTTGGTTTCATTTTGCACTTAAATTAATTGAAGATGATACATAGGCGGAGGCACACAAGTGGCTGTGGCGGCAGCGGAAGGCAACGGAAGTATGTACGATGAAAAACAACAATCTACAAAAAAAAAAAAACGGTGTTTAACAAGCCCATTCCCCCTCCTCCCGCCATACAGAACGAAACAAACAAACGAGCATGTGTTTGGGAAAAGCTGCCCGTGTGTAATAAAAAAAAAAAAAACAGCGAAATAAACTTCCTCGTCTGCATTTCGTATGTTTTCAGTACGCAATTCACAGATAGGGTTCACACACCGACACCGTTCCTTCTGTTGGTCCTTTCTTCTCACACCACCTGTCCTGTTACGGATTAGATCATACGGTTTTCTTTAGACATCGTAGGCTGTGTATATGGAAGTTAACGGTGAGCTAATTGTAACCTTGAAAATAGTCCAATTGACCTTAGCCAAAACTTGTGTGAAATTACTCCACATTTAGAAACGCAAAAGTAAATAGAGACTTAATAAGGTTCGTATTGTCAATCCATGAACTCGCTGGCCTCTCTTCTTTTGTTATGTGTATTATGGTAGTTTTTCTTTTTTACCGTTTCTTTGTTCGTTTCTCAAAACTGTCTTTTAGTCAGTTGTATTGCAGGGAATCGCTGTCATCTCTTCATTGTGATCGCAAGGAAGAAGGAACCTTTGCAGTCCGACTTTTTTAATTGATCACAAACATAATGCTCCCCGTGCTGTCATTCGCCGATCCTTACATAATAATCTAATTTCAGAATTAGAATATATTTACGAAATTTTTAATTTATTCGTACGGGTTTAACATGTGAATTTGCTGATTGTAAAAACAATGTGGCAGCAAACCTAAAGACTAGAAGAATAAAATCCCTGTAGACATTCTTAAAACAATTCCAATTTCTCAGACCTTAACCCTCGTTTATAGATTTTAAACATTTGAGAAATCCCATGGAATCCAGAAGGAAGAAGTTCAGATTTTGTATGATATGTAGGAAGCAGGAAATTTTGTTTGCTGGGTAATGTCTTGGAAAAAAAAAACAGAAGCGTCAAATAATGCGCACGAGTCTGTGATTCTACTTCGCTGGCACACACATATTTTATGGCACCACTACACACGCACTCGTAACCTTTAATCCCTTTAATGAAATTATACTTTTTCTAATTACTTTCCACAGGATTTAAAGCGGAGATGAGCGGACAAAGGCGACAGACATGGATTACGAAGAAATTTACGATAATTCAAAACGCAAAATTTTCTACATACATTTTGTGATTTCCGCTTGCAGTGCGAGAGATTTTCATTATCCAGGAAATTCTCATCATCGAACGCGAAGTTCTTTGTGGTTTGCACCAGAAATAATCGTGCCAGCCTCGGTTCCTGTGTTGAATTATGAGAAATTTTTGAATTTTTTCGATTTTTGTTTTGTGTGAAATTCCCACATTTCTTTAGTTTTTTTTTATCGTCTGCTCACGTGTGTCAGACTTCAAAAGATCTTAAGTTACTTACTGGAATAAAAAATGTAACGAACAATAAAGACGAAAAATCTAATTTTAAAGGTACTTCTCTCATATCGATGGCTTAATTTAGAAAGGACGTAACTCGTTTTTTGTCAAAAATCGCGTTTTATACATATTTTGTTAGACCGTTGTCAAATACACATCCCACACAAATTTCAGGGCTTTGTGATCAAAAATACCGGACTTATTGCCCTTTTGCAAAAGGGCGTAACCAAAATCAAAAAAAAAAAAAAAATGGTTTCAGAATTAAATTTGTTGCGTATTTTTATTTAAAATTGCCTTTAAAGTTTTTTTATGTCTGAAGTTTTTCAAATGTTATAAAGTTTTCACCTTCTTCTGTAAAGTTACGAAAATGCGAGTTACGCCCTTTCTAAATTAAGCCATCGACATGCTTCATTTTAAATATTCATATTTATGAGATGCTGTGTTACAGCGAACAATTCGTATGAGTGTAAAGGGTGTCACGTGTGGGAAGTGACAGAATATCTGTTAAGAATTCTCAACTTAGTTGCAGAAGAGTGTAAGAAATAAACGTACAAAAGTAGTCTGTATTTGCAATTATTATCATTCTACTTGAAGTACACTTTGTTTGTTATTCCAAGTGTTTTTAAATTGTAGATGTTTTTGTTGTTGTTGTTGTTGCCTTTATATTCATTTATTAAAGTCATATTTGTTATGATTATTCGCCATGAACTTGACTCGTACGGTGTGCGTGTCCGTCCGTCCGTTCCACTGAGTTTGAAATCATTTTCACATTTTTCATAATTTTTCACACAAACAACAACAATTCAGTCTGCCATTACAGACGTATAACAACAAAACCAATATAAATAATAACTTTTAAACAAAGAATTAACATTTGACGTCGACTGCTGGCGAAACGATTTTCTATCATAAAAATGCGTACACGAGGATCGAACCACACGTGTTCGCTTCATTAACCAAACTATTTCCAGTCTCCAGTCAGAACTCGAAGCGAAAAAACTACTCCAGTGACAGTTCCCTCAACATACATGGAACATGCAACATTTTTCACCGGCCGTTGGACGAGTAAGCCATCTCTGAGCCATGTATAAAACTTCTCTAGAGCCAGCATCGTAAAGAGCTCTGGGGGATTTGAGTTGCAGTGTTAGTTGGTGAGACATGGAGATGAAAAACAAACGGATTTTTGTCAAAGTAGATGAGACACGTTTTTTCATTAGTAGGTGAGACATTCTTGCAGGAAGTGTGCAAAGTATTTACCCATCGAGACCTTGCTTGCACATTTCATTTGTGGACGAATTTCTAAAATTATTCTACAGCAAATGTCTTTGAAATTCCCACAACTCTCTAAATCTTAAATCCCAAATAGAGTAACCGGTTGCCAACGTTTATTCGCGCCTTCCAATGCCAATAAAATAGACCACTTGATTTATGACCCAAAATCAACAGACTAAAAATATCAACAACAACAACACAGTGTATAAGGTTGTGTGGTCTATTTTCATATTTTCGAATTTCGAAGTCAAGGTAGGCAGTATGTCTATTTACCATCGCCGCAAATGACAGCAGGACAATGAACTTTTTGTTTTGTCATGAATGTGCCGCCCGTGGGGAGGACGAGCAACTCTTTATTAAATGCTCTACATTTTTTTTTACCCACCATTTCTTGTAACACTTTTGTTTGTGTCCTCTGCGAGGCGGCTTCTGAGCTTTCATAGTTTCCAGAGACATTTTATGGTTTTGTTGGAGAAAAGAAGGCGGCTTTTGCCTCGAAAATGTTTTGCTTTGTTTTTTTTTTTTCAACCAACAATTATGAAGGCTAACAGTCCTTGACCCATTTTCGTTGAGTATTTATCGTCAATGGAAAACAGAAACTGCCTGCCAGGCAGGGGAACTTTACCGTGTGCCTAAAATTTTAGATGTGGCCGATACTATTTTAATATTGACATTTGTATGTAATAATTATTCAAGGTGTCTTTTCCCACTCGTTGCACGAATGACACTCACTCGCTCTCTCTCTCTCTGTGTAGTCATACCAGTCAATATTACTGAAAAACAAGACAATTTGTAATTAATGTGGAATTAAACGACCCACATTTCAGACACAATCAGAAGGCCAACAAATATTTGTAAATAAAAACATCAACAACGGCTAGAAGGTGAGTAAGAGAAATATTGTTTTAATGTCTTCAGCGGTTATTTATAATAATTTTCCACACAAACCATATTTATCTGAACTAAATCGGTCTGGAAAGAGTCCAGCAACAAACTGATGGGGAAAAACATTTTTTTTTTCTGTTTTAATATTTTTAAAAATATATTTTGGCCACTTTTTTACGTAAAAAAGTGACCGAAATATATTTTTAAAAATATTTAACGCCTGAGTTTTTTCTTTAAATCTTTAAGGTTCATTTAAATTGTGACGGCGAATAGAGTTATAAGGATAATATCTCAGATGTAGGGGATAAGTGATATAAGTACCTTTGCTGGGACATATGACCCCAGCAGGGGCGAAAGGGTTAAACGAAAAAATATATATTCTTATTCACGTAAAAAAAGAGGGAAACTGGACTATAAATACAAATTTGGCGAAAGTTTACATTTTTCTGGGAACAGAAGTTTGCAGCTTTGGAGGTTATAACTGATATCTGGTTAGGCCGATATGCAGCTTTGGAGCTTATAGCTGATATCTCGGTAGGCCGACTAGATTCATCTTCCATATTACATCTGGGACACCCTTCAGCTGGGCTTGTGTGAAATTTCAATTGTTTGAATTGTTCATTTTTAGAAAACTTTAAAACAAAGTGCGTGACTTTTTCACATTGTTCAGCGGTCACAGTGCTGAGCCACTGTACATATTTCTCAGTAAAGAGAATATAAAATAGTCTCAGAAGCCAACATCAACTCCTGCCCAAGTAGAAGAGTGAAAGTTGGCTGCTATTTTAATTTGTAAAACGTGCCTTTTTTGCACAACAAATTAAAGAGTTTTCCGATTTCAAGAATGGAATGTGTTTTCCTAATAAACATACTTTTCCATAAACATACGTACGTATGTACGTATTATGTTTGTGTGTAGTGTTCTCATTGAGAGTTCAAAACAATTTCGTCTTTCATTCCCATAAACAAACAGAAAAACTTAATGATGTGGAAAATGTATGCCTGACGGCCGGCCGACCGGCCATAATGTTGAGAAAGCATAAAATTAATATTTTTTCTTTTCTTAATTCAGAAATAAAAAAGAATGTAGAGAAAAACAAAAGAAAATATGTTCACATCAAATGGATGGAAAATAGTTGTGTTTCACACACACACACACACACTCCCATGTGCATAAATTTTAATTTATAATGAAACAATCCACCAAGAGGGTATTGGAAACCACATCCCTGCCAACGTTGTACAACAGAACGAGGAAATATTTGAAACAACCACATAAATAAGAAACAGCAGCATGGCAACAACCCATCGTCAACACCACGAAACAATAACTAATTAAATTATATTAAAACAAACTACAAACTACAAATTACGAATTTCAATTTCAGAGGGGAGCCCCGGACCATTAAAACCTACGTTCCTTTCGAGGAAGGAGAAGAGAGCGCCACAAGTACTTAAGAACAACGTACAAACATAAACTTTAAATTTTAATAGATTGTTAAGTACAGGCCAGTGAACGCTTGGATTTGCGCGCTCGGCCTATCCCGCTCTGCTCGGTCGCCAGTGTATGATGTCAATGATGGCCGAGCCATCACCCATCGACCGGATGCGATACATGGTGCTGGTAGTGGTGCTGCTGATGACGTTCCGGGGGTGTCACATTCCAAAGAACAATTTCCTTTGGAAGACTTGAGAAAACGCTCAAAGATAAGTGCCTAAACGGAGAAGAAAAGAGGGCGGTCTGTTTCTTAGTTTTCCGAAGACCCTTGAAAAGGAAACGCCACAAGGAATGGAAAAATTGTCTGGCCAAGCGTAACAGTGCAACAAATACTTGATAACAAATGTCTAAAAATCGATATTCAATTATTATGGGGGATGCAAAGAAAAAACCGTCATGGAAAATTCTGTAACAATATGTGAGTGAGTAGTGTGTGGGTTTGTTTTTTTTTTTTTTTTTTATCATAAACTGACGTTTTAAGAAAAATATCTGCTGTGTGTTCACCACAAAGAACGCATTTCAATTGTATTGTCGTTTAGTTTTAAAACTTGAAATGTTTGTGAAAATACATTTTAAAAAGTGACTCAAACCAAACATGTGGCAGAGCGTTTTTAAAGGGGTTAACAGATATGTAGATAGGACAAAATGGCAAAACAAGATGGAGTATTTCTCTGTTACATCATGACCATCCAAAAATAGTTCCATTTTAAATCTTTGAATAACAAAATAACACCTCTTGTTGGAGAACCCTGTACATAAAAAGGATGTTCGTAGTTTAATCCGCATTAACGTGTTATTATTTCTAATTTTATAAACAGAATACAGCTAGTGTGAATCAACGCTCTTACTAATGGGCAAGTGGGTCTGTGTTTTTTTTTCACAAAAACTCATCTAAATATCCCCCGGCCGTCTTTGATCCATTTCCCTTCAAATTAATAGCTTGACATCTTAGACTTCATTGCCGATTGTTCTCTGTAGCATTTTCAGCATGACCCCAATGAGAAACCCACTGTACAGGTTTAAGGCCTCAGTCACTACACTCTGAAAGTCTGTTCAAATGTGCGTGTGTGTGTGTAATTACTAAGCAACTAAACATATGTTATACCCCCTACTATGGAACCACTTTCCGACAAAGGTTACAATTAAACTGAAAACATAGTTAAAATTAAATATTTGGCAAAGTTCTAAAGAACAAGTCACTACACTTGTTCGTCTGCCTTATGATCGTCTTCTGAGAAGAAATATAAATCTCAGGCACCTTCAGCGTTGTCATCACTTGGGTGTTGTTACTGTCTGTTTCTGTTCTCCTTTTTGTGTGTGTTGTTTATTTATTCGTTTTTATTTTTTTTTTTGTGTTTTGCGCATAAATCGTTAACAACTTTATTGTGTATTTTGCTTTAACAGCCGTGCTAAAGGTCTAATTACACTGTCTCAACTCAACGGTCGGTGTCTTGCCAGCTTCCCTACCCTACCCTCCCCCCTCCGCTGACCAAGTACTCTTCTGGCTGGCAAACAATCGGGGTCAAACAAATATTAAATGTAAAGTCAAAAGCTGTACAATCTCTGCTCAGCAAAAGGCAAAAGCAAAAAAAAGTATGCTGTAAACACACAGCAAACCAAACATGACACGTTGAAAAGTGGCCACAAAGCCGAATAGAAAACAAAATAAACTGCAACAGATTGATGTGGAAGGTCCAATAAGCACACGGCACGGCAAGACAACAACAATCGGCACAAAATCCGAATCCAAAAGATAGAGGTAAATAAATACCTTTGGCAAAACAGGCGCGTACTGTGTAACTGGGTACGTACGCCTATGCTGCCGTGTGTACTCACACATGGCCAATACAATTGGCCATAACTACAAAATGTATCAGCACATTTGGCGGCCAACCGACAACCAAGCGTATGAATGAAAAATACGATCGAACACGGTATGTGTGAAACAACAAACACAAAAAAAAAAACAATTTCCATTTCGTCCATCCATTGAAGGTAACATTGTTGATCGTGTTGTTGGCCTCTTGTTGTGGTGGCTGCTTTGGATCACATTGAAAGCTCAACGTCATTAACGCAACACACAAATGCGAGGGGTCGCAGTGCTAGGGGGGTCTTGTCAAATTCCAATAAATGACAACCGAACATGCTCGCTGTTCGGAAATCGTATACAGTCGTCTCGGACTAACCATAATCCGTACAACTAGAAAATATCGCATAACTGAAATTCAATGTCGGTTAAATGAAATATTTAAAAATTCCATTTCGTAAGACTTACATGGCTTACAAATGTCTGATGGTCTAATCAGGATGCGAGCCTCGGTTTGCCAGACAAGATTATTAACTCGCAGTAAACTACATGTGGAGGAAGTGTCAAAAGTCCAGGAAATCCATACGATCGATAACAATATTTGTGAGATCGTTTAAATGAAACATGTTTCACTTATCCGAACTACGTTTTAGAGAAAACACATCATGATCCCATGAAGATGTGGTGAAGGTGTTTTTTAATATTTAAAAAAAAACTGCTCCCGAAATATTTCGAAATATAGATGGCGCTAAGTACCAAATCAGTTAAAGAAACAAACTCACATGCTGATGGCGTTAAACACATAAAAAGTATAAATCCAATAAACCGAGCACGGCAAAAGCAACAGAAGCTGGTCAGTACGTCAAAATGAATGGGACTACATTAACACATGTTTCGGATATGGTCCCACCTTAAATGGGGTTTGCATTTGCCTGGAACGGATATTTAGCGATAGTCTACTCTCAATGGAATTCTGAACCATAGAACAGTTTTGCAGTCTGCTTATATTAGATGATTAAAGGCCTTACGACAACTCAGTTGCGTTGGGAATTAATTATTTGAAGTCATCGAAGTGAGACAGTGGGTAGCTCTAATTATTCATGGGTCTCCTTATTTATTACTAGTAAGTTGTAATGCGCCTATGGCGCCCGTTGAAATATGGAAAAAAAATTTAGTTGAAAAAAAAAAATTTGTGGAAAAAAAAAATTTTGTTGAAAAAAAAAATTTTTGTCCAAAAAAAAATTTTGGTTAAAAAAAAAATTTTGTTGAAAAAAAAAAAATTTGTGGAAAAAAAAAATTTGGAAAAAAAAATTTTGTAAAAAAAAAATTTCTGTTGAAAAGAAAATTTTGCAAAAAAAAAAAATTTGTAAAAAAAAAAAAAATTTGTAAAAAAAAAATTTTGGAAAAAAAAATTTTTTTTTTTTTTTTATGTAAGTATTTATTATTTGCAATCTGTCAGTACAACAATAAGCAAATTTGATAATGTAATAACAAATAACATATGTTGCTGAGTACCAATGTACTCAGCAATCCCACTATGAAATACAATAATTCAGTCAGTTACAGTTGAAGAGAATTTAATTAAAGGACGTACATATATACAAAAGTTAATGTCTAAATGGTAAATCAAGTATATGAAATCGTTTAAGTCTACGTATTTCATTACTATCATCCAAGAGAGATATAGCTAATACATTGGGATGGTTGCTAAGTCTTTCAAGATATCGGGTGCTATATAGATTTATTTCTTCACGAATAGTATTCATCTTGAGATCTTTGTGTATTGATTTATTGGTAACATACCAAGGCGCGTTGGTAATAAATCTTAACGTTTTGGACTGGTATCGTTGCATAATTTCTATGTTGGAATTACTGGCGGTACCCCACAACTGTATCCCGTATGTCCACACAGGTTTAAGTATGGCCTTATATAACAGCAGCTTGTTTTCAAGAGTTAACTCTGATTTCGGACCTAATAACCAGTACATTTTAGTTGTTTTAATCTTCAAATGAGTTCTTTTGGCTTGAATGTGGGCTTTCCACGTAAGACCTCTATCTAAATGGAGTCCTAAGTACTTTACATGATTATTTTTCGGAATTTCAAGACCATTTAAAAATACTGAAGGACAGTCGCCTCTTCTCTTGGCAAAGGTTACATGAACCGATTTGTCAGTATTGAAATGTATTCTCCATTTCGTTAGCCACCTTTCCAATTTGATAAGTTGTATTTGAATAATGTTGGATGCTTCTGTGTTGAGTTGATTAGAAGATATTAAAGCGGTGTCATCTGCATATGTAGCTATTGTTACATTATCCGTTGTTGGCATGTCGCATGTAAAAATAGAGTAAAGCGTGGGACCAAGTGCGCTTCCTTGGGGCACTCCAGCTTTTATGTAACGAATGATTGAGAATTCTTGATTTACATTTACGTAAAAACTTCTATCTTTCAAATACGATTTTAACAACAAATAAATCGGGGCCGGAAAATGAGTCTTTAGCTTATACAAGAGACCCGCATGCCACACCCTGTCAAAAGCTTGTTTCACATCAAGGAAAACAGCCGAACAATATTTTTTTCTCTCGAAAGCATCACTTATTACATTAATAATGCGATGACATTGCTCGGGAGTCCCATGACCAGAGCGAAATCCAAACTGGTATTCAGGAATAATATTGCGCATTTCAAGCAATGGCTTCATTCTTTCCAAAAGTATTCTTTCAAATAGTTTTGAGAACGTGGCCAGTAGGCTTATCGGTCGGTATGATGTTAGAGAATTTTCCGGTTTGTTTGGCTTCACGATCATTATGATTTCAGCGCATTTCCATAGAGTTGGGAAATGACACAGCCTCAGTATTGAATTAAATAGCAGTGTAAGAAATATAACTCCTTTCTTTGGCAGATATTTGGCAATCCTCGAGTCTATTTTATCATATCCTGGTGCTTTTCCATTACCCAGTTTATTGATTTCACATTCCACTTCATACGGCGTAACATGTTTAATAGGCAAGTCCATTTGACAAGGTGAGTCCAGAAATGTCATTATTTCTTCTTCATCCAAGTGATTACTGGAAGGAAACGGCTGAAAAACATTTTCTAAATGTTTAGAAAAAGCCTCTGCTTTAGCGCTATCTGATCTACACCAATCATTGTTTGCATCTCTCACAGGGATATTTCTTTTCACAGGCCTTTTTAAATATTTTGTGGCTTTCCATAAGCAATGATCACCCGTTTTATTAGCATCCAAGTTCCTAAGGTAGTTGGCTGTGTTGTCGTTTTTTAACTTGTCTAATCTTGCTGTCAGAAGTTTCGATGCTCGATTAAAATTACGTTTATCCGTCGGATTTCTACTTAACTGCCATATTCGCCGCAGTCTACGTTTTATGCGTATTTGGTTTCTAATCTCAGCAGAAATGAATACGCTGTTAGAACTTTCATTGCTTGGTAATGTTTGAGGTGTGGATAAAAAGGCGGCTTCATGAATAAGACCTGAAAATGATTCAACAGCATCATCCAGTTCATCACTTGTTCTGAGGGACATGTTTAGGTTTATATTTTTATCAATCCAGTATTTAAAAGAGTCAATATCTGTATTTTTGTGAAGCAGTTTGATATTTTTTGATGCAATTTGCGGTGAAGCGTGAAAATTTATAATTATGGGTGTATGGTCAGAACTTAATTCGTTGCTATCCAGCACATCCAGAGAACTTCTCGGGATTCCGTTGTACACAATAAAATCAAGCAAATCAGGAATCTTACTTGGATCACTAGGCCAGTAAGTAGGACTACCAGAGGATAAGGTTTGATAATGTTTTTTATTTATGCATTTGTAGAGTTCGCGACCTTTGGGATTTGTAAGTCTAGATCCCCACCAAGGATGCTTAGCGTTGAAGTCTCCACCAACTATAAATCGAGGTCCAAGTGAAGAAAAGAAATCAACATACATCTCACATAGCACTGTATGTCTGGGAGGAAAATATATAGCGAATACTGATACATCACAACCATTATTAGTTTTAATCTTCAAACCAGCAGCTTGTATATAAGGATACCTTATTTCTGGTAACACCTCATATTTTATTTTTGACTTTATCAAAATTGCTGCGCCTGCATGTGCACGATTGTCGGGGTGATTTGCTGTAACTAAATCATAATCTCTAATTTTGAAGTAAGTTCTGGGCGTGAAGTGTGTTTCTGATACCAGAAGAATATCAATAAAATTTGTTTTCAAAAAGACTTCAGTTTCCTGGGTGTGATTGGAGAGCCCATTGGCGTTCCAGGCGGCTATTCTTATATCTATTTGCATAATTTTGACACCAGGAGTGACATCATATTTAATAAATTATTTGTTAATTCCAGCTGTTTGCTAAGCATAAGTTCTATCTTTGCAAACAAATTACGATCGTTAGCAGAATTCTGCTCTTTTAAAACGTCAGCGTACGAAACATTTGGATTTGTTGAGGTAAAGAAATTGGTTTGGTTTTGATGATTGAAGTTATGCGCATTTCTACGGTTTGCTGATTGATTATTTTGTAATTTCCTCTTTAGAAGTTCTTGGTAGACTTCACAACCTTTGTAATTTGCGGTGTGATTTTTCAAACAGTGAACACATTTTGGGGGTGTATTTTGCTGTTTTTTACATTCTGCAGTTGGATGGTCCATGGCACACTTTACACATCTAAATGTTTTTTTGCAATAGCGCTGAGTATGTCCATATTGTTGACAGCGGAAACATTGTACAAAATCAGTAACTTTCTTTGGAGGTTCTATAGTAACAACAGCATCACAAAGGCGATTAACATTGTAAATTTCACTGTTGTTTGGCTTCGGGTCGAGATCAACGTAGAATATAGAAAGTGGATGCTTGGTTTTACTGCTCTTCACATTGTGAACATTCCTCACATCAAATCCTCGCGACAACAAATCTGCTTTTATCTCCAGAACAGGAGTTGTATGATGAATACCTTTTAAAACAACCCTATATGAGCGCTCTTGACGTATTTGATATGTATGGAAATTTATTTTCTCATTTTCCAGATATTTAATTAATTTTCTATAAGAATCAACTGTGCTTACCATAACTTTGACCTCATCATTTCTTTGGGACTTATAACTAAAATCTTCTCTTGGAATAATAGTAACAATGTTCTCTATCATATTAATAATATTAGTTACTCCAGGGATAAATATTGGTGGCGGTTTCGGGGTAACAGTCTCATTATTTGGTGGTTCTTGGTTTTCATCGTCAAGTAAAGAATATCGATTTGTTGTTGCTGCTGATGTACTGGCATGATCACTTGAAATGTTTTGTTTCTTTGTTTCATTGCAAATGGGCGATTTACACACTTTCCTTTTATTTGAAGTGGGAATCGTTTGCCAATTGTTCAATTTGCCGATTTCTTCACTAGCATCACCCTCAACTTCGCTTTCAGCACTCATGCTGTAGGCGAGTTGTTGTTGCAAATTTTTTTTTTTTTATGAGTCTGCACTTTTATGACTGCACTTTTATGACTCTGTTTACAATTTGGTCGTAGCATACAAGACTACTGGGTTAATTGTTTTTGGTTTTAAATATTTCAAAATTTGGAAAATAATTTTTGCGTAGACACGTCTGATTGCAATCATCGACAAACAGAGACTGAAAAAAAATTTGTAAAAAAAAAAATTTTGGAAAAAAAATTTTGGTAAAAAAAAAAATTTGGGGAAAACACAATTTCTGTACAAAAAAAAAAATATTATTTTTTTTTTATTATTTATTATAGAATTATAGAATGCCTATTTATTAATTCCTACGTACTGCGTGACAGAGTCAGTGAATCAGTGTCGAGGGAAAATATATATTAAGATTATTAGAAGGCTTTGTTTACGACAAGGTCTATCAACAGAATCGCAAGCAAAATTATACAGAATGCATGTAAACCAAGTTTCGATTAAATGAATAAAATAACTTAATATAATAATTAACAATCAAATTAATACAAAGGAGTTCCGGTTATACTTATGCACATTATCTTCTGCATTTTTGTTTTTGCTAAAATTCTGTATTGAACAGAAGAACATTGAGTACACGAAACAAATTGACACAGAATCACAGTATTGTAGCAAAAACAAAAACGTCCAAACAAACACAGAATTTTAGCAAAAACAAAAATGCAGAAGAGCCATAGTAAATAAAAACAATTTCACTTCATCTGCTCTCATCTCGCTATCAGTTTTCAGCTCCCGCTATGGCTACGCAGAGCACATCATTTGATTTTTGGCTGTTACTATTGCTATAGTTTATGACGCGACAGAACTACAAGCAGAGCAGAGCATATACTTTTTCATTTTTCGGCTATGGCTCTGCTACGGCTCTGTTCAAAGTGGGAGCGGTAGCGAGAGCATAGCAATATTTGTTAAGCTCTTGCTGCTACGGAGTAGTAAATGGAATCACTGATTGCAAGTTAATCATGTCTTGTTGTGTGAAATAATTCGTACGCACTCTGCTGGCATCTCTGGCCATTCATTGTTTGGCGATGCACACGACTACCGACCGAGTCGATAAACCGACACAATAAATACAAATTATTTAAAAATAAACACGACCGACGGAGATTGTGGTGAATCTCATTGATAAACGAAAATAACAACTATGGGCATAGTCACGTAGTGTCATTTGTGGGTTAAGGGATCAGGGTTTCTTTTCTTGTGTTGTTTTGTTTTGTGTTTCACTGTATTTAATTCTTCTGATTATGGGTGATGTGAAGAATATTTCAAATTCAAAGATAATTAGACTGAAAAGAAGGAGAAGAAGAAGACCCCCGAAACAGACGATTAATGTTCGCCGTATGCATTGGAAGCAACAAAAATACCAGGTTAAGTTCATTTCCGCATGAGTTCTAGGGTGACAACAGAACTATTCCACTGAGAAATCAAACATTATAAATACAGACCTCAATCTTACGAGAGACATTTCATAAAAAAACACCTTTAAATATTCATACTTTGTATAGTTCGCCATGCGGCACTATTCGGTGGTATCGCACATTGGCTTCTGCCGAATATTGTGAATATATTCGGATACCTTTCATGTTGAATAATTGTTGCTGAACATATTGAGGCCATTAGTGTCAGTCGATTTCCCATTCATGAGCGGAGAGAGGTAACGATACACACTCACTCACTCACTCAGCCATTCACTCACTCACTCACACTGCTGAAACATTATTGATCAATAAATATGTGTAATTACTCCATAAACATTATTGATTTACCTTCAGCATTGTGGATTTTTATGGATTTCTCAATCAAATGTTACTCGTTGGCATGACGGACATGTTTGTTTTTCTTCGGTATTTCTCTTTTACGATGACTTGATTTGTTCTAAAAGTTCAACAACCATAAACAACAACATTTTTTAATGATAACTTTTGAGTTGCGTTTTTTTTTTGTTTATGACTGAAGAAATGCAAAAACATTTTACATACACGCAGAGAAATGTCTGAACCTAGGGTCTGAACATGGTACGCTCAAGCAAAAAAAAAAGCTAATGCCAATTTTATGGCAACATATTTGAAAAAATATTATGTATCTGTATTAAATAAACATTTTATTTAGAGGTTGACTTTAATAGGCTGAGCAGTAGTGGTTGGTGTTTATGTTTTACGATTTTGTTTTTTTTAAGAACCATTCGTGGTTGCAAAAGTATAGGCCTGGAATTCGACATCTGTCAAACTATGTTGTTAAATGAATTTTGTTTCTTTTCAGTTGCAAGTCATTTAAATAATGTCGATACCTTCCCATAAGAATGTATTAAGCGACATTTCTGAAATTGTTCAGGAAACGAAAAAAACGTCTCGTTTAGTTATTTATTTGTATATTTTATTGAAAGGAACATATTTGGAAAGAGATTTTCAGAATACAAAACTTGACATCATTGCAAAACCAAAATTTTAATTAGATAAGATAATACAAATTTCAGGGAGCAACATTATTCCAGTGAGAAAACTTGGCGGTTCATACAATTTTATTTTCTCTCTAGTTTCCTTTGCATCCATGATAGGGCAGCGAAACCCAGGCCAAAATGTGGCGTTTAACTTCTAGTATAGTTCCACATCAAAAAGTCATTTTCGAAAAAAGTGTCGCTTAATACATTCTTACGGGAAGGTATCGATGTAGTCTTTCACACATAATGTCAACGTTCAAACTTTATAATAAAAAATAAATATCATGAAAATACTTTTGAAAACGCAAAATGGATAACGAACATGTTAAACAGATATCTCATAGATTGATCGGTTTCAACATTCAATTACAAAATTATTGAATACCTTAACCCTCTAAACCCCATATTGTTAAAAGCTTTAAACGCATGTGCCACTTGAGGTGTGCCTTGAGGCACTCTTGCTCTAACCGGCAAATATCAGTTTAATTCGAAAATCTGAAAATCTCAACAGCCGGGAAATGTATTAAAATTTAATTGAAATAGCTGCACATAGAAAATTGAAATTCGAATTCAATTAAACTAGTTATTGAATTAATTAATTGAGCATATTTTTGGCGAAGATTTGTTTGCTTCAATTAAAGTATTAATTAAGAGTCTCGACAGTCAGGAAAGCAATTAACCATTAATTGATTTAAATAAATTTCAACTAAGACTCCGTTTCCGGGATTTTGTGACTAAAATACATTCCGCGAATAGTTTTTTTTTTTTTGAGAGCACCTACGGAAATGTCCTACAAATTTATGAAAAACAAAACAATAACATTTTCACTTTTTTAATTGCATGCAGATTCGATCTGTTCGCAAAGGCGAACACACACAAAAAAAACAATAAAGTGTTGCAATCAGCATTTTTTCCTCTGTTTAAAACAAAAGCAAAGTATCAACAACAACAAAAATCGCCTTAAAATTGTTATTGATGTTGTTGCTGGTGTTGGCTTCGTTTTGTTATTGTAAATGAAACAGTTTACATTACAATGTTAAATTTCCAAAGAATGGAACACGCTGCTCCATACGTTGAACAAGGCGGCTTCAACCAACACACACACATACACACTCAGTCTGTTGACACAGCCAGCGTCAGCGACCAAACATACGCCGGTTTATTGTCTGTCGTCGCGTCCCCCCAGTCCGTTCGTCCGTCTGTCTGTCCTGCTGATGGACGGATGTTCAGCATGACGCATATTTCCGTTTTTAAAGATTTCATTACAATTTGTAGTTGTGAAAAAAACAATAACACACACACACACACACAGAGAGAGAAATGTAAAACAATGTAATTGTTTTACAATACTCGTAGTAGTCGTCATCCAGCCAACATATATCGCGCTGTGAAACAATAACACCAATGGAAGATATATTAACTCGGGATTTTCACACCATCAACTTCAACGCCATCATCCACACACTCACGCACACACACACACGCGCTTACTGCGGTGGTGGGGGCAGTGGCAGGCAACGAAAACAATGCACACGAGAAGTGCGAATGGTTTCCCAAAAAAAGGCAGTGGCAACGACAACGTCCCATCAAGATGTGAACCATATTTCATTAATTCACTGGAAAGGGGCCCGTAATGGCAGCGGAGGGTGCATGGACAGATGTGGAGTGTTGATGTATGTCTGTGTGTATTTGTATATTCGTAAGGCAATGAGCGTTCCCATTCGTATTGGGGACTTTGGTCGGGTGTTGGTTTCCTCTTTTTCTTTTTTAGTTTTGTGATCTGAACGAGGGCTTTTTCATTTACATTTTCAATTTTGTGAGAGTGGCCAATTCATAAAATTTGAATGTTGAACTTCAGAGTCGTTAAACTGAAAGTTCGAAGTACACAGTTGGTCCACCCCCCCTTTTTTGGACAGTTTCAGGCTTCTGTAGCTGGAATTCTTTGGTAATAAAAATCATATGAGGAATTAGTAGTTTGAAAGTTATAAAAATCCTTTAAAAACTGTTGCTTATTTGGCCGTCAAATGGAACAAGTGGACAAATCGTAAAATGTCCAGGTCACGTATATATTTCCATTCAAATACATATACAGTGTGCTCTCACCATGCGGACACCTCTCATAAGCGGACACTTTTTTCAGTACCCATCCATAGGTCACTTCATAATATTTAAATTAAATAAGTTTAACAAATGTCGTCAGTTATCGGAATATCGTAAAAATGTCTTCGTCCAAATTAAGCAATTCTAGTGAAACTGGAATGAAGGCTTTTTGAGACCCATGAAAGATATAAAAAAATATTCAGCCACACGTTAATGTTTCATACAAATATCATCAAAAGCTTAGTTAGGTTGCAGGAAGGAACATGAGGGGAACTTCTCTCAAATCACTGAGCTGAAAGGCACCTACTCAAAGCCAGAGAATATAATTCGAATTTCTTTGAATTTGCCATGTGACCCCATTCAAGTGAAACTAATTAATTACCCCACCTGGTCACCTCAGTGCTGAGGCATTCCCTGCGTTTTCTTCACTCTGCTTGTATTAATTATTCATGACGATCAACGAAGCATGCAACAAATTGCATCAACATCATTTTAACTCGCCCAACAATCCGATGGGAAAAAAAAACAAGGAGAACTGCAGCAACACGAGTTGAATGAGTGAATGCGTCACACTTGAGTGGACGACGTCATTGTTGGGGATCTTTCAAGTAGCGTCCGCCGGACATAAACCTAAGGCCCGAGGATAATGACGTCCACAATATAACGATGATGTTGTTAATGCGGTGTTTTTTTTTCTCTTTCTTTTTTGTAGGAAAAATTTGAAACCGCTTTAAAATTTATGTGGTCTGACAATGGTCTCTATGTTTCTGTACTTCAGCATTTATTTCAGAGTTGTTGGCAAAAACCGCCTAAGAAGCAGTAGAAGAAGTCGGAAACACTGACTGGTAGAGACTTGGAAATGAAGAAATAGTTTCATGATTATTTCTCTGGTTTGTGAGCGAACATAAAACTGTAGACACTTGACGGCGACGAAACTTTCAGTCGAGCAATGCATTTTCATTCAAACACACATGCATGCATTTATGTAGATTCAATAAGGTGCCTTTTAAAGACAAATGGATTATTGAAAGAAAGAAAAGACGGAATTCGTCCGTTCACATTTGTCTAAAATAAAAAAAGACGCCTGTTTTCCTTGTCATCTTTTTCACAATCGAAACTACCTTATTGAATGAGCTTGTTTGTACAAATCGCTCCTTTACTTCAATAGTGTCACAACTCAAAATGGGCCGTTTACAATTTTCAAAGGCGTCCTAGAAAAAAAAACTGATAGGTTTCTCGAATTAACTAGAGCCCTGACATAGGTATGTGTAATACCCGCAGAACAAAGGTCAACTTTAGGAAATAGATTTGACTGCCTGTTTCCATAAAACGAATTTGTTCGTTCGTTACAAATTGTCAAAATTGAAAGCGCCATAAAATTGATTTTTTCCAATAATGAGATCGCATTCTTTTGGGCTTGTGTTCCATATGTCGATATCTAACAAATATCTGAAATCCAGAATTGAATAATGTTTGAAATCCATTTTATAACGCTTCCAATATTGCCAATTTGTATCGAACGAACAAATTCGTTTTATGCAAACAGGCATTTAAGCTTTTTCTTGAGCTGAAAAATAAAAAGTGAATTTTGAATTGTGACACTATTGAAGTAAATGAGCGAGAAAACTAATTTTTTTTTCTTTCATTTTCTTTACAACTCCAAACAGTAGATAAATGTGTGCGCACGGAGGGATTACTATGACGACTAGATGATGAACAAAGTCTTCAGTTTCTATTTGTCCATCTTCGGCCGTACAGACATTTCGTTCATTCCAACCATATCTTTTGTGGCCAATTTCTGTTGTTGATTTTATTGATGCTACAGCTACTGTCTTTTTTTTTAATCTTCATCTACATAATTGAAATGCCATTTTGCCAAATGGATACTTTGTCTAGCACGCTACACAGAGCATTTCCGAAGTCTGTTATTTTTTTGGAAAACACTCGCTCGAGCCACCTTATGTGGGATTTCACGTGGGACAACTCCCATAGGGCATTTGCGGAAAACATTATCTTTTGTATCTGGCGCTAGCAATATGGAACTGATGAGTCCATCGAAATTGTTTGGAAACTCTACTAGGGAACACCAAGTTTGTGAAGCTCCTACAGTTTCACTTACACTACAGAAACAGGACATGGCCGAATATTGTTAGACTGGCAGGCACATTTATTCCCTACACAATAGTCGGATAGGGTATATTTACATATGTATATATGTACGTTAGTTTTTTTTTAGTTTGTTTTGCATTTTACCATCATCATGTTGGCATAGACCGCATTTGTATTTGTTGTGATTGCTTTGTTTTGTTTTGGAAAATATTCTGACACACTGAATGATGATGATACCGCAACGACCGACCGAATAACTCAACCAAGCGACAGCACACCAACCAGAACATGCAACAACAGCAGCAGGCAACAATAAACACTACGATATTATGTTTCTGTGTGTTCATATCAGAGTTTTTTGTTGTTGTTGAATAGCAGTGTCAGAAATGACAGACCCCAAAACGTATCAAAAAAAAAAAAAAAAACAAAAACCAACGGAATACAAACGAGTAGCTCAGTTCATTACTTCATTGTTCATCCTCCTGCTGTTCTCCCTATCTCGCTCTGAGAGGACTGAGAGTTTGGATTCTTGTTTTCTGCTGCATGTTTCATGTATTTCACTCGGCTGGGATCGCCCAGCCCCCCTCCAATCGTTGGAGGATACATAGTACGAATTCGGACACAAACAGGGGAACTCTGTCGTCCATAAAAAAAAAATTGATACCGGCGCCGACAACTCTGTGTGTTGTGTTGCTTTTAGCTTCAACTTTTGTTTTGTTGATTCATTATTTGTTTGCATGCACCACACATCATGTTTGTTTGTGGTTGTCGCTTGTTTTCTCCCTCTCCCTCTCACTGTCTCACTGTCCCTCTCGATCAACCCACTTTGATTGATGATGAATTGTTTGTTGTTGCTTGATATGATTCCAAGCAACACACAGCAACATGGTGATAATCCACAGAAACAGAAATGAAATGCTTGCTTCGTTTTTTGCGGTGTTGTTTGTCTAGAAATAGGAACGAGATTCCCTCAAGACCGACCAACTGACAGACAGATCGAATGAACATACATATGTTTTTGTGTGTGTGTGTTTGTTTTCCATCTGGAGGGAATATGCATTTTAAGTTGGATTTTGTTTTCAACCAGCTCATTTGCATATCTCTATTTTCTTAAAAAACAAAAAGGTTTTCCTCCATTTCAGTCCACAATGGTTCAATCATTAGAGGAGAAAAGTGTGCTTTCCACACACTACACTTGGTCTCATGCATACTCGTTTATCGAATAGTCGCCATTCATGTTCCTTGGAGTAATCAAAAGCATTTCAATCATTTTCCTAATGTGTGTGTTTGTTCTCTTTTGGTCTATCGTACTCTCCTCCTCGCATTTGTACCGCTGCTGTCCGCTGCCCCATCATGGCACGGAATACACTCGCACGTAATTCATGTGAAATGTTTACTTTTTCTTTCCATCCCCAACTCCATCACCATCACCAGCACTGTCCGGTCTTCGTCTGGTATCTCATTTGAAGTTTCTCTTTTTAATTAATGAAGTCATTATCATCAACAACAACAAAAAACTCTCCTCAGTAAAAAGTTATTATCCGTTGAAAAAATTCATCAAAATTAATAACCATTAAGGTAAAATGGTTAAAAACAACAACAACAACAATACAATTAATTGAGCTTTTATATCATCACACAATTCAAACTGCATTTCACAAGCAACACAAACTCCGGCCATTGGAATTGGGAAGCAGCTCCCCGAAATGTTAAGGTCGACACGTATCTACCTTTATCTGAATTATTATTTGTCCGAATATTTTCAATTGGCCTCTTCAGGTTCCGTGCAATAGCTTTTCGCGCAACTTAAGCAACTAACAAGTGTTGTATCTTCCAGTTGGCCAAACAATCACGTCAAGATACCTCCAACTAATCGGACACTTTTTATCACTTCCACTTGATTATTATTATTAGTTTTCAGTTTTCCCTGTGCAGTGTTGTTGCCGTCGCCGTTTTGTGGCAAAACTTTTGGCCTTATTAACTTTACCCTGTTGCCATGTTAACAACACAAACAACTTGAACTTTTGCACCAAAACCCAAGAAATGTGAAAAGTATCGAAGAAACTTCAGCCAGACGACAATAGTTGTGCTGCTTTCTCAGAGATGTCCCCCGAATATTATGAAGCATTTACGGAATTTCCACTCTAATTCCTGGCACAAAATGTCTAAAGTTTCCTTGCAAGGAAACAGCCAGAGACCAGGCAGGCATTTGGAACAAGGAGTGCATTTTTTTTTTTTTTTTTAATATTTTCAGAGTTCAAAACACCTCAACGATGGCAGTCAACAGCCAAACCGAACGCCATCCCATCGCCACACTCGAGCAGTCTGATGGCAACAGTTGGCAAGAGAAAGTTGAACGTTGGCTGGAAAAACTAATTGGAAATTGCAATCCAATGGACAAAACAAAAATACGAAAAAAAACTTTATAATAGAACACAAGATCATGGCAAACGGTGCAGCGAAGAATGTTAGCTTGACGAGGTGGGCTGAAAATTAAGGAAACATGAATGGCAAAGTTCATGGTTATAATTTCACCTTTCTTCGGAATTCTCCTTGAAGTTTGCCAAAAAAAAAAAACCAAATCAATTTCGGTTGCTCTGTTCTGTTCTTCTCTTATATTTGTCTTATTAGAGAAAGTAAATCAGTCATTCGGTAGCGCCACATATGGCAGAGTAGACGACTGTGTCTGTCCGTTTGTATGCCGCTAATTAGACCATACCTCACTCACGCCAAAGCAGAAACTGCAAATGGCCATTAAAAAAATTAAAGCTTTCGAAACAAAACAATGTTTGTGTGTGTGTGTGTTTTTTTTTTTGTTTCATTTTAATGAGTTAACTTTTCATGTGCCAATCGATTTTACATTAAACATTTTAGCCTCCATAAGTGAAAAGTGTTTGTACCAGCTCAGCTCAGCTCAGCACTCGTGTAATATCCGGCAAAGTTTGAAATTGTATTTCCAAGCAAATTATTTTCCCATCGTATTCGAGCCACAAAATAAATCTGTACACGTGCATGGAGGGAACCTGCAAAACACACCTCTGATTAGTGTTGCATTTGCGATTGTTTAACAAAAACATCATTTAAATGTTTTTCAAATAGATAAACCTCCTCTGACAGTGTGTAATTGGAAAAAAATGAAAAACTGCTTTAATAAAAATCGGCCAAATGTTCATTCGTGCCGCGGCCGAGTTTCAATGCAAAAGTTGAGACAACAAATTTGTTCAATTTGTTGGAGCAAAGTAACTCGTTCGTGGGGGAAATAAAAAATGAGAAGTCATCTACAACTGAATCTCAGCCAGGAATCTTGGGGTTCTTTTTACATTAACAACGATATTTATCGGTTGTTTGGCTCTAAAACTCACTCACTCACGCAAGTTTTTATTTATATCAAATTATTTTACCCTTTTCCACCACTCGAAATGTGTTCTTTCGCAAGTATAGAATTTGCGATGACTAATTCTCCTTCAACATTCAAAGTACACGTTTAGCGAGTGCTACCTGTGGCACTTTATGCATATGCAAACACTTACTATTTTCCGCTTCAATAATCGATTCCTCTTAAAGTGCAGCTGTGTGTCTAAGTCAAATCGAAAAGAAACAAAGTGAGAAAAAAATACGCCAAATTCAAAACTAAATGTTCGCTCATAAATTGCATGATTACGTGTGGTTTCCTCTACAAAATGCCATTTGTTTGTTGTTGTTGTTGTCTTTTGTGACCGATTGTTGGAGTTTCCGCGCTATGGTTAATCAATCTGCTGTAAGAAAAATATTCATTCAGTCGGCGACGACGTTGAAGAGGACAACGACTGTCTGCTGTTCGATTGGTTGGTTGGTTGTTGCTGATCAGCAAACATCTCAGATTCATATGGCAAAATGTGATTTTTTTAAGTTGTTCACACACTGAACAAATGTTTAACTTCTATTTTCCAACAACACCTACGCAACGAGAAATTGATTCACTCCGTTGTTTGGTGGGTTCCCATGAGACGACGTTCATTTAAAGTTGCCACATAACTAACGTATGTCTGTGTGTCTGTAATGTGTGGCGTGTTTTTCATTCCTAATAGGAAATTTACTTTTTATGGTTTCTATTTTGGGCTGCAATTCATTCTCAGACGATTCAATATACGAGCACAGGTACAGCCCAACTGGCTGCCTCCTACTCAAGAAGTGGCTGTTGTGCGGTTGGAGCCGCTTGTTCTACTCGCCTCCACATACAGATGATGATGGTGATGACTGGTGGTGGTGCTGACGATGATGCCACAAGTGGAGATAATCTGAACATGCTTTTTCATTGCCTTAATTGGTATCAAAGGTTTTGACCGATGCCAGAGAAGAGAAATGTTATGGCAGCCATGACTTCATGAACAGATCACATGATATTTACTAAACAAGCAGAAATGAAATAAAAATAATCTTAATTGCTACAAAAAAAAAAAAAAAAGGTGTAGAATAATGAGTTTTAAATTTCAATTAGTTTTTAAATCAAAGTAAATTTAAAATTCAAATTCAAGGATTGCTGCATATATTTACGGAATAGTTTCATATATTTTATGAAAAGTTTCAGATATTTTATGAAAAGTTTTCGATATTTTATGAAAAGCTTCATATATGTTACGAAAAGATCCATATATTTTACGAAAAGTTTCATATATTTTACGAAAAGTTTCATACATTTTATAAAATCTTTCATATATTTTATGAAATTTTTCGTATATGTTATGAAATCTATCATATATTTTATGAAATCTTTCATATATTTAATGAAATCTTTCATATATTTTACGAAAAGTTTCATATATTTTATGAAATGTTTCATGTATTTTACAAAAAGTTTCATCTATTTTACGAAAAGTTTCATATATTTTATGAAAGGTTTCATAAATTTAATAAAAATTCTCATATATTTTACGAAATGTTTCATATATTTTATGAAATCTTTCATATATTTTCTGAAAAGGCTCAGATGTTTTATTAAAAGTTATATAAAGTGTGTCCAACAATTTACGAAAGGATCATGACTGCAGCATTCAAAGCTTCAGCTCATTCTAAATAAATATCGATAGAACTATAAATTTAATTCATCATTTTTATTTTATCTTATTGATAATTTTTTGGTATTTTACTTTTGTTCAGTATTTTTGTTCAACAAAGGCAAAGTTCAACTTTGATCAAGAGTTTTGATTTCAATTTGAATTTATTAACCAACAACATGAAACTTGTTCTTTCACTGGAAATCAACATTGGAAATCATTCTCTCACCATTCTTCTCAACACTTTGTATTTGTACTCTGCAGACCGATGTGACGGGGTTTTGGACACACAGGTCAAGAACATTGGCTACAACGAATCTTCTGCATCGTAGACCTCACGGTCTTGCGTCTGTTCTCCGCTGCGTTACGCATTGCAAACTGAAGTGATGCGCAAAACCCAGACCCTTCTCCACTATTTGTGCTGGCTTTGCGTTCTACTTGAAGCAGAAAATAATAAGTTGAGAGTTTTACCTACCACACCCCCCCCCTGCTCTACTTTATGGAGCACTTTTTATGAAGATAAAAAAAATTCGTAAAATGTTTATGTAAGCACTTTTCTAGTTGCAACAATTTATGCGAGCTGATTGCAGAAGGTGGCCATGTCCGCGAGTGGACGTGGCAAAATCTCACACAATTGAAGCCAAAAGGCATTTGAAGTCATGAAGTTGTAATACTGACTTTAATTTATATATATAGAAAGGAAATGCTTTTTAATAAAAAACTATATTTAAAAAAAAAATATTTAAAAATATCCCATTAACCCTTTAAATACTAAAATTAATTTGATATTGGTAAAAGTACTTGGTAATTGGGCCAAACACATCTCGTATAATTTAGTTGATGTCAAAAACAGATTTCACAAGTTGGAGTTAAAATTTGTATTTTTTGAAAAACTTTTTCCAACTGGTCACCCCTTGTGCCAAATTTGAGAAAGACAATGAAAAAACCAAAACATAAAATTCTGTTAAGCAGCAAAGTGAATGGCTTTGCCAATGGTCGTTGTAATTTAATCTCTTGATTGTCTAGCGTATTGTTGGTTTTGTTGTTGCTGTTACGAAGGGAGAATGTGAAATTTAACTTGGCTAAAATGGATGTTGTCGCACTGATATACACTCGCTCACGGAGAGGGCAATCAGAATTATATGTACACCGCCCAACTCCCCAAAAGATTGTCACAGAAAATCTTAAGGATTAAGACGAATAAATTATGGCCAGGAATTGAGAGAATGGAGGGCGAACTGACGTCGTCCGTGTTTTCATGTGGTCCCCGTTAAATGTCGTAAACACATAAATTTGGGCTTGCTGTCCGTTCTTGACAATCGTTGTGTGAACTTAACTTGGAAAAGCCAAAGAAAACTAAAAGTAATGCCCGCAGCCAAAGCCCAGATATCCTGTCGTCGTTCACAAGGCTGAACACAAGTTCTCGTCAAAACTTGTTTTGTTTTGTTTTGAATAATTTTCAAATTAACAATTTGTCTTTAATGAGGGAGAGGACACTGTTAAGCAACGACGTTGCCAGACAGACAGGCGTTGGTTTTAACAAACACATTTATGGTTTAAGTCATCCAATCACCATCGCACAACGACAGGATGGACGAGATTTGAGATAATTTCTTTTCAACTTGTTGACCAAATATCACACTGAAAGTCATGAACTATTTATAAATTGCTGGTTGTTAAGAAAAACTTCTTCATACGCCACAGACCGTTGAGTGTTAGTGGTCGACCACTACGAAACTCGGCCATGTTAAAAAAGGGTCCAAAGACATTTCACTATACAAATTATGAGGTACAAGATAAACCAATCAAAGGAATGTCTAACCTCGTAGAGAACTACTACTGGCTCTCTTTGCAACTGTAGAGCGTTAAGATTATTGATGTTGTTGTTGTTCAACATACATTTTCAAACAGAACCACCCCTTCCATGCTTAAGCCCTCTACCCAGGCAAATACCATTACTATAACGCCAATTACTTATGATAACAACAACAGAAAGGGTTACTTTTACCCACATTAAAAGGTTAATCACGTATTCGATAGTAAATGTTCTCTAACAAGCAATACCAATTGGAATGGCCATTTTATTGAACTACAAGATGTTTATAATTAATCAACTTTTGATTTATGGAGCTCAAGTTCGAGAGGTACAAAACTTTGCAAATTACTTGGAACATTAGGTGGATATTTAGTTTATATAAAACTCGATTTGTATGCGAAGAATGAAAACTAGGATGGATGATTTATAATGTGCCACCATTTTGTTGGACTTTAATGTAGATAAAAAGGATGTGGAAATACTTCCCGAGTAACGCTATAACTATTGCAGCCTCAGACATCTAAATGGTAACTTGTCCACACATTTGTCGATCTGCCCATTGTAGAACACCTAATAAACTGTGAAAAGGTTCTACTGGTTTTTACCACGAAGGAAGTAGCAACCAAGGTTTATGTATAGAAGGTTACGCCATCAGCAAAAATTGCCGTTAGGTGACGTAGTTGGTGACAAACGTCAAAAAGAAGTGGGTTGCCAGCTCTATGTCTGCCTACTTTTAGTTAACAAAGCTAAGATTTCATGTGAAAAATGTACATATTGCAGTGAGTTGGCAACCCTACAGCTGAAATCACTTTGTCAGATTTGTGAAGAAATAAAACAACAAATCGAAACGTAAACATTAAGTGTGCAGTGGGCAAATGTATGAAAACCAACAGTAAAAAATATGTGAGTATGTAAAAATGTAAAAAGAATGTTTTTCCGGTGCAGAATGTACTTTAGGATAAGAATATTAAATGCCGACATTACCAAAGATATTTATACCAAAAAAAGAAAATTAAATAAAACTTTAACTTAATATACAAAAAATTGTTCGTTTTTCGCTAATAAATAAATTGATGGCAAAAATAGTCAATTGTCCCACTGTTATGAATACACAAATATTATCAGCTGTTAGCTCGAAATTTTTAGCCAATAGGAACAAAGTTTGCGTGACGTCATTGGTGACAAACGTCAAAAACAGAAAAGGGAAGGGGGCTGGGATGGCGTAACCTTCTATACATAAACCTTGGTAGCAACTATTCTCCTTAAGAGATCTGTATGTCTTCTTTTCTTTTCTTCCCCATCGGTTTTGCACTCTCTCGATTTCCCATTAAATGATAAGAACACATACTCAACCATGTCATTGTGTATTCTCTCCTATTCCTTGTTTTTTTTTTTTTTTAATAATAAATTGTCTCAAACATGTTACACAATCATCTTCTTGTGTGTTTTTTTCTTTGCCGTCCGCTTCTTCTGCACGGTTTGCCAGGAGGAAATTAATTTTTGTGTGGCTGCAACTCTTTGCTGCCACACGAGTGCGACTCGAGGACAAGAAACAACTTGTGCGTGTATATGTGATTCTCTGTAACTGAACAAGAGTATCTCAACCTATAAATTAGCAAAAACTAAAAAAAAAAAAAACTGTGAATTTTGGTGTGTGGTTGGTTGAGTGCAGCAATAACTCCACATTTACCCGTGAATTTAAATTTCAAGATGTTACTCCGATGTTGTTGTTTTCTTCTTCTTTATTTATTTCATAGAAACTGTATGTGTTCGTTGTGTGTGAGAGGACGCCTGTTCGGAAGTTCTGTCTTCTGATCGGTGTGTGTGTGTGTGTGTGTATGTGCCCTTCCTCATGGCCGTCGTGTCATGGTTGTTGTTCTTGTGGCTTCTGCTGCTGTTTGCTGATGATGATACATTATCTTAATGAGTTCGTACTCATACTTTACATAATAAATAACAACGACAACCATAATAATGCTGTTGCAGAGATATAGTATCTCTCTCTCTCTGTCTCGGTCTGGTTGTAAACTCACCTACGTCTGAGTTACAATGTCTGGGCCGCACTTTTTGCTTTTGTTGGGTTCCGTTCAGGTTTTTGTTTGTCTGTAAGTCTCCCACTCTCTTTCTCTCTCTCTCTATTGGGGAGACTATAATTTCATTTAATGTCACATTATGTTTATTTAATGTGTGTGTTTATATGTGGGAGTGTATTTGCCGAGAACACTCATGTAAACCAACAAAAACCTGTGGCAGAGCTCATATCAAATTAAAATAAATGAATTTGTGATATTAATCATTCAATATGTTCTGTTTGTCCTTACCAAACACTCTGGTACACACTGGCAAAGGCAACGGCAAAGATACAATTGAATTCTATTCAAATTGGTCCTCTCTGCAAACCGGATGTGGTGTTGCGCATCATCACCTCATAAACAGATAATAAAACAAAGGTGATACTTTGCAAACGTGTGGCAATAAAATGATATGCAAAAGTTGTAAGATAAGGAGAAGTTTTTGAAGATTTCATTACCGTTTAAACATTTGGATGTGAAGAAATCTGTGGCGAGGGATGAATTTTAGTTAAGATCAGCCTGAGATTTTTGCCACTAAGAAGAAGTAGCAGAATGGCTGAAATGGACTGTCAAGCTGCCATTAAATCTCCATATTCTACACTCCTGAACTCAATACCAGACCTAGACAGCTGCAGATCTCTTGGCGAGATAGCTCCGCAGTTCATCATTCCCATTATTTGGATGCCGTGACATATCGGGGAACTGTAAAGCTGACAAGTTAGATAGCCATGGGTCCACCTTACACATTTCAGACGAACTTGAATTCTTTGCCAATTGAAAACTTCTACTGCTTTATAGAGCCTATAGAGAAACAAACGAGAGGTGGTAGTCTTTCCGACGTTGCATTTAATCCAGATAGTTGTGACCAGTTTAGTTTTGTCCGTTAGAACAGGACACCGACTGAATGGAAGGCAGGCATGCCAGGGGACTATAGGATGGAGGGGGGATGAATACGAGGGGGAATGAGGATGAAGACCATCTCTGTATTTGATAGGTGGGGCTCTTATTTCTTTAGGCAACTGGACGATCTGGTCCATGTTAGTATTGAACGACTCGTGTGTTTTTGAAGGACGTTCAGTGGGAGGGACTTAGGATACGCTGTTTGCTAATAGTTTCCATGATACAGAGTCGAAGTGAGTTACAGTGGAACTTCCAGAAGTCGAATTTGCTTTTATACTTAAATGCATATATGCAAATTATATCACAGGAGATGAATATGCAATTCCATAACTCATAGTCCCCTTGAGACGAACAATTCTACGGGACATTTCTAATGGTGGTTCGAATTATAGAAGTTTCACTGTATTTTAATATTTACATATTTTATGTTTCCTATCGAATTTCGTGTTTGAAGGGCCCAAACGATAATTCTTCTACGTAGTATCCATATCAATGTCTACGAAATCCTAAATCACTTATTCGAAATCTACTTTATTTAAACCCCTCACCATTTCGAAAAGTTTTCAATTAGAAAGGAATACGTCCGTATCTTCAATGTTAAAAACTAAAATATGTTTGTTTTAGTTGTTGTTTGTGGTATTCCACACTGGCGCATAAATTGCTGTAGTTTTATGCTTTTCCTATCCACGAATAACAAGCATAGTTTTCCGAGATGCACTACTCTCGTACCATAAAATACCCCGCATACTCGACTCGACTACACTTTGCATCCCACAGATACTTGGAGCATCCGCATCAGCTCTGCGCCATCACAAAGGATAAAGTTTTTCAACGAAAACTCCCTCCCTAACCCGGGCTGCTACTTTTCCACTTTCCACTTGCGGCACAAGTTCCAGCAGAATGCGTGAAATGTATGGCTGTCTGTACAAAGTGTTTATAACGTTTATTTGTGGAAAATGTGGAGAGAGAGAAAAAAAAACGTACTGAAAATTTACATAACGTTTTATGAGTTTACAAAGATGAGAAACCGAGAGAATAACACCACACACACCGATTTGGTATCTGTTTCAGTAGAAAAAAAAAGACAAACAAAATATACAACAATTTTTTCGCATTCGAAGTCTCATTCACAATTTGCGTGTGTGCGTGTGTGTGTCCGTGTTTTGTTGTTGTTTCGTGTATTGAATTCTAGGCAAGTGCTCCGCTTTTCAATGCTCTCATGGACGACGACGCCCTTGTGATTTGTTTCACAACTTGAATTTTGTGTTTGTTCTACGGTTTTATTAAGTTTTCTTTTTTTCTGCTTCTGCTTCTATTTTTTTTTATTATTTTATTTTATAAGAAATAAATAAATAAAATATTTCGTGTCTTTTGTGTGTATGGAGTCACTTGTGTGACGTGCATATTTGCATCTGTAAACTCCCCAACAGTCGGGGTAAGTGGCGAATGATTGGCGATTGGCCAACCCACCGGCAGTGCAATCGACTGGCGAATTTAACATGGGGATCTCCTTGGAGGTGGTTCTCGGCATTACCGCTCACCAGTCATTTCGCTGTTGAAAATATTTGTGTTTATTTATTTCTTATGGTGGCGTCGTAATCGTAAAAGGCCAAATTGTTTTGACAACTAAACATGGAAAATTCCCTTTTAATTCCATTCATACAAAAAAAAAACGATTAATTTCGACGGAAGCCACCACAACAACAAAAACACCACACACAACAGCCTCAACAAGAGTTTTGCGTTCTCGCGATATGTTTTGTTTTTCTGTAAATACAGAGAGTAAAGTTTCGAAGCGAAACAAACTCCATCATATCCATAACTGTATTACTGGTGTACGGTGAGGTGACTACCGCAACGCGACTCGAACGAAATGCCTACTTACATGGAGTTAATGGTTACCAGAGCACCGCTGGCTGCTTTAATTGCGAGTCGGGCGAGAAGAATGCAGTTTTATCTTCTCTCTCTCTCTCGCATTTTTGCCGGTGTAAATGTTGGTGTGTTTGCGTAGAAACTCAAGTTTATTTTGCGCTTTGTTTATGATACTTGACTCTTGTGACACCCTACCACAAATCGGGGCATACTGTTGTTGGAAAGCGGTTGTTGGAAACTTCGCAACAGAAAAACATCAAATTTAGTTATGTACAATGAGCAGGGTGCAGATAGATGTCCAATGCAGCGGGCCGAAACTCCACGTCACATTGAAATCATTGTAGAAGTGGACGGGCGCGGTGTGGTAGGTTGGAAAACTGGTAAGACCAATAAACAGTGGAGTTTGCACTGAGAGAAACTTCTGAGAAAAACTTCTCTAGAAAATCATTAGCTGTTCGGAGCTGGTTTTAAACAGTAGGTCCCGGTCCGTCAGTATACACAATTATATCGTGCTTAGCTCAATGATTCGAAAGACGTTACCCTCCAGATCCTTCAAGAAATGTTATGGGAAATAAGTAAGTAATTTATAGAAGACACATGCAACATTTTTTACGTTGGTTTTATTGCAGTTGAAAGACAAAGCAATTCTCGTTTCGCACCTTAAATACAAAAGGGCCACAAATCAAAATTTTCCAAAACTAACTTTTTTCCATAAATTAATTTTGAGTAAACATCTCCAACTTTTGTAACCGAAACAAATACAGTTATGTCTATTTTTAGGTTAATTGCTTGCATTGCTTCTGCACGATGAACTAAAGAGAATTATTTGTAGCTGCGTTAGAATTTTGTGACCTCATTTGTGGCTCAAAGAGATTTTCTACTCTAGAGCAACTGATGAAAATACTTCAGTTGAGGCAGAAACCGTTTATGACAAATCGACTGTTTTGTTTAGAGTGTCTGCGTTTCGACCACGACCATTTGTGCCCTTAACTCTAACTTGATTCAGCGCTCCCCCTCCAACCAACTTTGCCATTTGTATCTTAAAATATTACGCAAAAATACTTTTGCATTGTATGTACATTCGCCCTCCCCCTCCGTTTGCTTTTCATTTCTATCGAAGATACGTCTCACATTCAGACATACGAATGTACGCCGTTCGTCGTATACATTTCATTTTTGTGGTTTCAACTACCTGAGTTGTTGTTGTTGTTGTAGTTTTTTTCTACCATATTTCTCTAGTATTATTTTCCTCCACGAGTTTTTTTTTCCGCCAAGCTGGTTGGATTTCTTTTTGCACTCCCAGTAAATGAGACAAAAAAAAAGACGAGTATAGAGACGCAATGGTAGAAAAAAAATAACGCTCGTATTGCGGTTTCATTACGTTGGAGTGGTGTGGATGGACAGAGGGGGTGGGTAGGGAACGAAGGATGAAACGATATAATGAAGTTCTTTTGTGCGATACGACGAATGCAAAATGAAATCTCTCGAGATTTGCTGATTTTAGTTGTTTTTCTTCTTCGTCTTCAAGTCTTACGTAAAACTATCTCGGATAAATTCAGAATATAATTGGCTGTGTTATGTTCATTGGTTAACAAGAATAAACGTCCGTAACGCCGCCACCTGGCCAGCCATTAAAGAGGCCAGACTTGATTATAGACTTGGAGGCAGCAACAGGAAATCGGTTGTTATTCAACTTCTTCCATAGTCACATCCATATTTCCCATATCTTTTTATGAGGGAACAGACGAGAAACTTATATCAAATCAGTGAACAGCGTCCGATATAAATGCAGTTTAAAGCCTTTTGAAGAGAAGTCGTATATGGCTTAGAGATTACTCTCTTACTCGCAACCTCTAACACATATTTTGCTCACAACGAAATCTAATTTTAGGTCAATTTGTATTACTCAAATAGATGAAGTTAACAAAAAGATAAACTTAAATATAATTTTAGCAAACAATTTGTTTTTAACAATAACATTTATAAAGATTACAAGTTACATCGGTTACATTTCGAACTTTGTCGATTCGACGAAGTTTACGGTTAAAGGAGCCGATCACATATGAGTATGAAACATTACACAGATTACAATGAACATTTCATAACTTCCATGCATGGAGTCGATGAACACAAATCTAGAATGTACATGTCTATCAAGAGACAGTTGTTGGGCTTCACAAGTTGCAGTGAGGTCAGGGCACCATCAAAATCAGATTTGTCCAGTCATCTCTAACTGTTGCAATTTAACAATTCTTTGAAAACACTTACCACTTAACAATGTGATGTACACATGTTTGTATTCGATAGTTTTGCGTCAATCTTTAGTTTTACCTATAAAAAATATAGAAATAGAAAAGTCGTAATTAGTTTCATGTAGATAAATAAATTCAAATCGAATTTGAAGATGAAGAAAAAAAAGAAAAAAAGATGTCTGCTGGCTTTGCTATTTTATTTCCCCCCTCTTTAGTTTGCATTCATTGTTTTATGGTGTTTGTCATTTTTTGTTTTCTTCTTTTATAAATTGCTATAAATTACAATAATTGCGGTTAAAATGGAGCAAACGAAGAAACAAAAACAGCTACAACGTGAAATAAAACGGAGGAGAGTCTGGGGAGGAGGAGGAGGCTTGCGTCGTGTGGCTGCGAGATTGTGTCTGAGGAGTGCGAGTGAAATAAAGTGAAATTTTCAGTTCAAGACGATACAATACAGCTTTTTTGTTTTATCTAACAGAGCGTGGCACAGAAACCACAACAACAACAACAACAAAAGCAGAAACAGAAACCCGCAATCAAATCCCCAATAGCATTTATGCGAAATACCGTTGACTACAGTGGTGGGTAAAAATTTAGCAAATTTCTAAAAAGTGAAATAATAGAAATCGAGGAAAAAGAAACCTCCTACCATAGACGGCCCTACCATAAAGTCGCCAGCATCTACGAGCTGGAAAACAGCCATCGGGTAAGACAAAATGTGTGATTGTCTTACCCGATGTTAAACCTGGATTTACTTCTCGCACTCTCTACCTAGCACACCACGACCGTCCACCATGACCAAACATAGTCTAAGAAACTGACTACTACTGACAGTGAGGGTACAAACATACATTCAAATTAAAAATTTAGATTGGCAGCGATTCATTTCGCCAGTGGACTGAAACAGCTGATTGTCTACATGTGATTACCGAAAGTCGAGGCGGTCTAGAGTTGGCTTTGATAACTCCTGTGGTAGGAGTGAACTGAGAGGGCAGATTTGACAGTGATTCGATGTATTCGTAGCTGATCAGTCTCAACCGCAGTCTAGTCAATCTGTAGTCGCCCTCCTCTAAAACCCAAACCCCTACCCACGCTAATTCGGAACATTCTAAAATCGAATTAGCGTAGGTAGACATTTAAATTGCAATTTAAAGTTTAATTGTTTTTGCTGGATGCACTTCTCCACTTTACTGCATTTCTTCCAACTACTTTCGTTTGGTAATTCATCCATTGAACCGACATAACACAACTTTCTACTACGAATTATTTGTTTTTTGTTTTACCAAGGATGCTCTTCTACGATGTTACTACCAAGATGCGAGCCCAGGTTTTTCCGTAAATCTCAGTTAACATTTACACTTTCCATGGCTTGGTTGTAATTCCTGTCAAGGTTGGCCACCCTACTCTTCTCTATCATAAGGATGAATCCTTATTACACATTCCCAAAGAATGAGATTGACGTTAGTCTTAACCGGGTCTGGGCAAAGAAGAAGAGGAAATGCCCCAACCAGCATCTATGTATGTCAGCCAATGCCTATGAAGAATTTAAACGGTGCTCCATAAATTAGACCCCTCCCAAAGCCCACCTCACTCCTTTCCATTCGCGTTACATGTTGCGACTGCTCGCTCCACGAATGCATACCAAAACAAACAGCATTTTTAACATTCTTCATGCGGTAGTGGTGGTGTGTGGACATTTCTTCAATTTCCAAATGTCGTCTTTGTGCACAAAAACACACACACACACCGACACACACCTAAAAGCGGCGACGAACGACAGCACAAAAAGCTAAGCAAAGAAACAAATTAGAAAATGTGACAAGCTGCCAAATATAGAACAACAGCAACCAGAAAGAAGTACAAGTACAATCAAAGAAATAATTGTGAAAAAAAAGTGCAAAGGAAGACACCGGAAGAGCGAACACATGCGGGGTAGGAGTAGCGAGTAGTGGTGGTGGTGGTGGTATGTTTAAGCTAACCATAGCGGGAGCTTTGTGAGATAACAACAAATATGTCGGTGGCCTAAGTGGAATGTAATTAATATGTACATATGTATGTGTATGTATTTTGTCTATCAAATATCAGCATAATTAACACCCATTGGCCACCCACCACCACCAAGGCTGGAAAGTAATATCCCAGCGGGAAAAGAAAGGCCTTCTTGGCGAAAGCTACACGATCAATTTGGTGAATTCTAAACCCATTTCAAGGATGTTTTCAGTTTGCGCACCGGAGTGAAGATTATTTAACCGGTCGCATGACTTTTACATTATTGTTCAAATTGGATTTGTATCAGGATAAATTTTCAGCAATTAAAGAAAAACACGTTTACTTATCTTTGACAAAGTATGAAAAAAGGGAAGAAGAAAAATTTATTGACAGTTGAAACTTTTTCACGTCATTCGCTCATTAATTCACAATAATTATTGAAACGGTAACTGGGAATTTTGAATGTTTTCCCCCCGTATTCAGAAAAATGCAAAAACCTTTGTTAAGAAAAATGAATGAAAAAACGAAAACAATTTTCACACATTTTTCTTAACAAAGTATTGGCAACATTTAGTACAAATTCTGTTTAAATTTATTTCACTTTTAATTAATAAAAACATTGTTACATGTATATGTAGAGTCGAATTCGGATAAGTGAAAAGATCGCTTTATTGAAAATAAATATGAGTGACGATTGGATGATTTTCCATTCACAGCACTTCGGTTAAACGAAATCGTTTATGTAAACACACATTTTTAATGCAAAGACACCAAGTTATACGATACGAACACCGCTTAAGAGACATTCATGGAACTGGAATTGAAGTGCATACACAACAATTGGCGGACCAAAAGATAATTGAGGAGGAAACGTTAGAATTGCTGTAGCAGGTTCAACAGAATTTATTATGAGATCATCATAATAAATTCTGTTAGACCTACTTCGTAGAAGACGTTAGAACTAATGTTATTTTTGGAGATCAAGAACTTTTGTGTCAATCACAACCCAACCGAACTATAAGAAGTGATTATTTTCATCCACGATCATTAATATTGAATTTACGTTTTTCATACACGAGTGGCGGTCTCAAAGAACTATTTCAAAAGTACATACTCAGTTCGTTTAAATGTAAGTGGGTGCAATTATCCGAAGTCCTTTTCATTAAAAAGTGAACAAAAATGTCTTGATTTTTTTTCATTTCCGCTCAGGCGAATTTGACTCTAATTGCCGGCGAACGGAAAATGTTATTGGATCATGGGATTTGGTTTTAATAGTTTTAAGTTTTCTGAAATCCATAAGCTGTAAGTTATTCTTTTTCTTTAAGAATGATGTATGTCTCAATAAAGCAAACCTTCAAAAACCCTACAGCGGTGGAAGTTCTTATTTAAGCGAAAAAAAAAAAGGTTTTTGATAAAAGCCCAAAATTCCCAAGTAACGGCCATTCAAAGCTTGGGCGTCGTTGGAAAGCTTTTCACTTTGTCCAGATTGGGTGATAAACATACAAGATATATCTGATTATATGTCCATGATTTGGAAGGCTGTAAAGCAGGAACAGAGGGCTACTAATAAAAAAAAAAAAAAAAATCTAAGCTGTGTTGCTAAACTGCTGTTGAGCCTGGGATGGCAGGTGCGGAATGTTTTAAATTATTAATATCCTGAAAGATGGCCCAGATTGCAATATACGATTTAAATGAAGTCATTATATGGATGCTGTTGTCAAAACTTATTAAAATCGTGTATTTCATTTGTGTTCCACTTTCGGTGTTCAAATATCTTCGGATTCTTCTTTTTTTTTTTGCTATTTTGCCATTCCGACGTCGCAAAGTCAAACAATAGACCGTAACACATTTCTTGGCACAACTCTAACGACGACAGATTTATTTGGTGGATTTTGAATTTTTAAATGTTAACAGATCTCTGGCGCTTACCTAAATACACATACATACGTATGTAGGTAATGGGGGATTGTGGGAAAGACAACCGCAACAACGTTTTTTTTTTTTTTAGTTTCGCATTCTTTGGTTGGTTTAAACACGCCGCCGTCATCAATGAAAACGATGACAAAAACAAACCAACGACCCGGCGGCAAACGACGAACAGTCAATGAATGTTAGCCCCAACAACAACAAGGTAAAACAACAAAATATTCAAAATGTTTCTCAAAAGAATTCTGCAGTTAAGTGAATACCAAACCAAGCGCAAATAAAATCGAAAACCGTCAGCAACCCACCAACCACTCGCTATTTGTATGACATCATAACCGGTGGGCATAACCAGATTATACTGAGAAACCACCACGCCAACCGCACTGGACGGACAGTGCGGATCAGCAGACGAAAACAGAAACTAAAAGCAACAAAATATTGAGACATGGCCAGACAGACAGACGAACGGACGGACGGATGGACAGACAACGGTTTGACATTGAAAGGTATTTTTGCTGAAAACAAAACAAAACAAAACAAAAACACGACTAGCCGTAAAATCTGGTGTCAGGGCTTTAGTTTGATGCATATGCAGGCACTCATACTTGAGTTGGACAATTAAAAGCCATGTTTCTAGAGAAGCTTTAGCAAGCGTTGTGCTGTTCTTGTAAGATAAGCAAATGTTTCTATCACAATTCGAGCTGGACCCAACCATCGTACGGTGGCCAGCCACAATTGTTGCTTTTTTTTCGAAACTTTGACTTTACCCGATCCCATCTTATATATCCTCCAAACATCGTCCACAGTCCAATTATTTGAAAATATATGTCTAGGCTTTGTGTACCCACTCAAATAGTCCAGCAAAATTGAGTGGTTTGCTTACAAGATTTGATCGGAAATAATTGTTCCTCGACTGTTCAAATGGCCTTCCAACGTATTCAGGAGGTGAGAGTGTGTGTTTGTGTGTTAATATCCTCTGACAGCTTTGGATCTTTAACATTGTGAATGCATTCGATATGAACTGTTTGTTGTTGTTTATGACAACGTTGCTCGCCTTTTATCTTATCGAAAAAATTCTTTTATTTTATGAAAACACACAAAAACAATAACAGCCAGTCAGCAGCAGCAACAAAAATGCCTTCAAATCTGAATACAATTGATAACGGAAAAAGAATTTTAATTTGGGTCTGCTGTGGCTCAGTCTCGTTTCGTCTGGGATTATAATGAGGACTGTTCTGTAATTTGAGAAAGATTTCACTTTTTTCACAGTCGTGCTCGATGGTTCTAATAGAATTTGTGCACAACGATGTCAAACAAACAGACACATAAATAACTTTACGCTTTGTTAAGGTGACTTTTTTTTTGTATAGAATTCAAGAGAAATCCTAAAGCCGAAACACACCATCAGTTGGTTAGGAAACGAGTTCACCTTTGTGCCACAGCCGTCAGTATAAAATGATGAGGAGGAATGAAGGTCCTTATATTCAATGAAATATCCGCAATTTTTTCTATCTAAGTCATATTTTACTGACTTGGCACTAAAGAAGCCTTTTTTAACTCCCATGTGGTAATTCATCCTCCGTTCATGGGGAAACACTTCCCAAAGTCATAGAGATCCAGTTAGTGCTGCTCGAACTAACTGAAGATTTATTACTCAATCTCCTCCCACGCATGCACGTGACATGTTTACCAAAAGGCACCCAGATTGCTCATGTTGTCATTCAGTATCAGCAGAAAAAATTCAATTAAAAATTCTGTTCATTCGGTTCACTTTATTTCAGTTCAGTTCATTTCGTTCCGTTTCATTTTATAGCCGCCGCATGTTTTGCTATTGTCATTAAACCCAAACCCGATAACCTTCGATTATCTAATGTTTTGGCAGCAGCGACGACCAAACAAAAAAAAAGCGCAAATAAAAAAGCCAACAACTACAAAAGAGTAAATGGTCACTTTTTAAATAGACCGTCATGCTTTCGAATGCAAACACACACGCACACACACAAATAGAAAAAATCGAGCACACGCAAAAAGTCAATAAACGTTACAAAATTAAATGAAACAAAAGAAAAAAATAAGTTTGCAATGCAATAAAAATTATAATTAATTAAAAAAACTTTGCAAGTTGGAAAAATAATAGGTATTTAACAAACAATGGCCACTACACTGTCACACAAAATTGGTTGACCGTTGCGTAGACTAAGGTGGCGGAAAAGGGCGGTTTTGTATTGAGCGACGCTTAAGGAAAGACTTTAACGGATTTTCTCCGAGCCTCAAGACGGGGCCATGGCCAAAGCAACGATTGTCATCTTTATGAAAAACTAGCGTAGCTTTGTCAATCTGGTGACCGTTCCCATTTTTAAAATGTGTCCATGTTAAAACGTTTCTGGAAAACGTTTCTACGTAGCGCGATACTTAGTGATACTTAGAGATCCATCAAGTGGTGTATTTTCGAATCGAAATTATGGCAGAAAGACAGACACTTATCTCAGTGGAAGGATATAAATCGTTTTAACATTTTTGGCCGTAACCATGAACCAGCCTTTCGTACTCCAGTTTGTGCAAAAAGTTCCTGAGACTCTCGGCCCTCACGGCCCCCATCTTCGTACGTTGCACATGGACAGGATGTGGTGGCTGCGGCAGCAGAGAGGATCTCATCATTCCTGAGTTGATGGACGTTGAGGATGGAGAGGCTTCTCAAGAATAACTCTTGGGTTTTCCGAGCCCCAAATGCGACAATTTTGCATGTTCAATGGAATTCCGGATAATTTTCATGCATTTTAAGGATCCAATCAGCAAAGACACGACGTTGTGATGATCGGCCGGCTTGAGTTCTTGTGTTAACTGAACTTTATAAGCCTTAAGACCCAAGTCTTTATGCAAAATCCGTTGTAATGACGTTTATGGAATGCCCAATACCAAAGAGCGACGCGGAATAGACAAACCTTCAACACTTTGGGCTACAGCAGCAATATTCTCAGTTGTTCTTGAGCGATGTGCACAGGTTTTATTCTTCACATCACTAACACTAACATGACTAACATGGCTCGAATTTTTCGACCAATTTCTGTATTGCGGTCCGACAAGGTGCGGTCACGACGACCCAAAAATGCTTTAGTTTTGCGAACTGTGGTTGCAAGATTTTCATCATTTTTGTAGTGAATTTTAATAATTTCAATGCGTTCCTAGTTCCATTTTTAGGAATGGGTTAGTTTCTGTGAAATGTCAAAGAAAAAAAGTTCAAATGTGACAGCTGCCGAAATACCGGGTGATTCAAAATCAAACCAAAAGCGCCGCGGTTGGCGAGTTGGTAGCGTGCTTGCCTCTCAACGTGGGGATTGTGGGTTCGACTCACACCAGAGGCTTTGGTCTGTTGCTGCGTCACCCGGTTAACCCTTGGTCCCCAAATTAGAATATAAATTTACTTTGTGTTGTAATTAAATAAAATACAAATAAATAAAATCAAACCTCTTGTTGGACAACCCTTTATAACATGAAAAACTCATTCATTCGTTTTGTCGAAAAAAAAAACTAATGAAAATTCGTCATCTTAAATTTGGGTTTCAATATTCAAAATATTTAAATCTTTATAGTGTAAATTTGTACGTCTTGACAAAGAAAATGGTCTGACTTGCACAAGGCCCATTTATTTTCGTTCCGTTTACTGACGTCTTCATTCGTCGTCTCAGATGATTTCGTTTCATAAAAAAAAATCCTATTAATCTGTGTAACCATTTTTATTGAACAAGGCATGCCCATTTTTGTTTCGGCTATACCCGGTCGTCTGTCCCTGTTAATGTCAACCGTTTCACATCAATTTAAATGCGATGCCTGTCAAACGAATAAGGGAGAGAGAGGGAATCAATCATAGTTTTTGAAAACGTTTTTTTCTGGTCTTCTTATTTAGAAACAACAACACTAATAATCAATGCAATAATATTGAATTATAACGATGGGGATGTTGTTATTGTTACTGCTAATGTTGAATTTGTTGTATTTTTATTGTTATCGTTTCTTTGTTATTAACTAATTGAGAGGAGTACACTCTGTCAAATTGACGTTCGCCGTTCAAGTTCATCGAATTTTAATTGCAATCATTTCATATTCATATCTTTATGCATCATTGGCACAATCGATCGTGTCTGTGAGTATGTGTGCTTGTGTGTGTGTGTGTGTGTGTGATTGGAATGTTTTGCTTTAATTACAATGCATTAAAAATGCAAAAATTAATTCATATTATTTTAAGTCTTTCTTCATTCTTGTTTATTATGATTTTATAAAATTTGAATATATTTTGTGTTACTGTCGACTACAATTCGATTGAATACTTAAAATTGTTATTATAATGCAAAGTAAATCTTCTTTAAAAGAAAAAAAGGGAAAAAACAAACAAATTTTAAAATTCCAAATTTAATTTATCTCAACCGATTCAAAATGTCGTTAGCAAAAAACAAGATTGCCAAATTGTCAATACCACAATACGTAGATGTGCGCCCATAGTCTGTCAAAGTCATCGCGTCATACGACATTTCAACGGCCACATACAGTTTTTTGATCTCTGAAAAGTAAAGGGGGCAAAAAGGCACAACGATCGAAACTGAATATCGGGCTTAAGTAAAATTGTATTTATTTGGACGATTTGTACCAAAAATAATTCAACTTGACCAGGTTTTTTTTTATTATTAACCGGAATATTTTTAAATGTTACTGGGGAATTCATTATTGTAAATATTTGCTTTAATATCTTTAATATCTTTAACTCAAAATATGTAAATATATTGCCAACATTTTTATTATTGACAGCGAATACAAAAAATCAACTGAGCGCTACAATTGAGAACATGGAGCAGACCGCCTTGATCGATTTTAAATCTCAGAAAATTCTAGCCGTAGAGACAAATGAAGGCACCCTCATATACTTTTGGTGTGAAATGTAGGATTATGTTTCAGTGACCCTAACGTGATAATACTCACATACCTCAGGACCTTTGGGCTTATCTGATCCAAACAGAGCCACATACCAGACACCAAGGAATAGACGATGGTGCGGACTGTAAAAAATAAATAATCAGCGGGAAAATATAATTAATTTTACGACTTTTAGTTCTCTCACTGACATTTGCCTTCCCTTTTTAAAGTTGGCCTGCTTAAGAAACGCTTTTAGAGATGGGGGGCCATCGATTTTTCCCAAATGTTCTCTATACCGGACTTCTATATAATTTTCCTACTCACTCACCCTTAGAACACAGTTTATCTCGACTAATGAATTTATACAGTTCATGTCTGGGTTTGAACCCACCAAAGCTACCCACACACGCACGAGGGTGTTCGCCATAACACAATAACACAGAATTGCAGCAAGAATCGATTCCCCAGTCGCCGTATTCCACACGTTTCGTGTCAGTGTACTTGTCGGTCCTATCCTATTGTTAATGTTTGTTTGTGGGGGTCATTGCGTTTCAGTCGAAAAAAAAGAGGTTAAACATCAATCGATTTTAGTTTTGTTGTTGCTCTTGCTGTTTGTTCTCACCAACAACAGAACGATCCGAGTACAGAAAAACACATGTAATGTTCAGCAAGTTGGATCCATTAGTGTAGTTGCAAGTGAGCGGGCAGAGCAGCAAACGCTGACGAAATGACATTGAATTTCAGTTCACGAAACACCGACAGACTGACAGAGAGACACATAATCAACATTTAGTGAACTTGAACTTTTATTTTGGAACTCAACACACACACACACACACACAACAACGACAAATAACATAATTAAACAAATCGTTGTGTGTGTCGCCATGACAAAAATGCCAAACAGAATTTAAATCGAACGAAAAAGTCTACTACAAGCGCCGGCCAGCACAAAAACAAACAACGAAAAGATGGCTTATTCTCGACCCAATGAACAACAACAACAACAACAAAAAAGGGTAATAAAAGCGATTGATGACAAGTAAATGTGAATGTCAGCTACCAGCACTGTCATTGACGCCGCCGTTGGCGCTCCTATTGTGGCTGTTATTGCACGACATCATTAAGATAAGAAAATAAAATAATTAAATCATATATCATCACATCATCGCCAGCATCATCATCAACACCGCAAACACATGATAATGACGATCGTGTTGATGATCATTTGAGATCTCTGTGTGTGTGTGTGTGTGTGTGTGAGAGAGTGTATTTGAAAAATAACACCGAATTATCATGAGACAATTATAAAAAAATACAAGTAAGAAGAAGAGACCGAGTAATTTAATAATCAAAACAATAAAACAATGCGACTGTGTCTCAAGCGCACCGGCAATAGGGATGTCCATCGGGAAGTCCCGGGATTTTATTTATACCTCAGGTGATTCAGTTAACTCTACTTTGCGAAAGAATTTAGGCAAATTTACCAATGCTTCATTCAAAGTCTCACCAACGCAGGCTGAGCGCTTGTCAGCAACGCCAAAGACCATACAGAAGGCAGACGTCACAAGTCGTTTTCAGACACTTTAGTAAGGAGGCCCACTTTAGACGTCAGTAAAACACATGGCATCATCTGACAGTTTTACAAAGGAGATCAGACAAAATACTGGTTGTATGCTGAACAACATACACATACGCCCTCTTTCGGAGATATTTAGCAAACGACTTGAAGCGTCTGTGTATTAAGTGGTCTTTAGGAACGCCTAATCCTTCAGCGCTTACATTCTGGTATTGCGAACTACCGTTTTGACAGGCCTAAAAAATCATCCTAATCGGGGGGACAATGTTCGGTGAATACCACGGCCACGCCGTAGGACATGCAAGTAGGATTGTAAGGAGCATTATCGAGCAAGAATATATTTTTCTCTTCTATGGATGGTGTATGTGGTGAGTGTTCGACGAATTCCCCATTAACTTCGTTTGTTGGACAACAACAATTGCAACAAGTACACAATGTGAATTAGGTCCCATGAATTCAGTTCATGTGGTTCCGATGATCTCCTCTTCTTTGGATTCTCGTAAAGAAATCGACATGAGGTTACGATATCAACTGGATTCTATAGAGGTGTTTGTTGAGCCTCAACTCAAACCAAATGGGACGATATTCCACACAATGAATTCTCGAATTAGCTCTCCGAGTATACTTGGCTAACATCGATTTTGGTGTTATGCTTTGGCTGTAGTTACCCCATATATTGTGTCACTCCATGGTTTGGACATTTACAGTGATAATCTCTGAGCCGACAATCCCAAGACTTCCATCTTCTGGGGGACAAGACCGGCATGCCCAGGTCAGACTTGAATACATGTTCCTCTCTCAGACATTTCACATGCCTAGGATGGCCAATTGAATTTAATTTAACCCTCAGAGGTCACCCATATAAAACATTCATAACATCAATTCCTGGAACTTGTAAAAGCTCAGCCAATTTGACATCCCTTGGATAGGAGTAAGTGGTGAACGGTTGTGTTGAGACATGTTCCATTACAAAGACAACACCGTCGACCGAACAATGGCCGACCAAAGGAGGAAGCATTAAATTAAAATAACATTTGTTGCCAATAGAACAAACGTGCAAACAAACACACACCACAATGGACGTCCGTGACTCTACCACAACGACAACAACACCACACAAAAAACAAATTAAATACAACAATTTATTATTACAACACCAACAATAGCAATAATAACAACCGCCAGCCAGCAAGTGATGCGTCCACGACAGACACCTTGAGTAGATGTGACAGTGTCTGTCTGGGTGTGTGCGGCGAGAGTTACAGTGCGCCGGTGTGTAAGTGACACTTGTTTTACAGCTGTAAACGCTCGCTCATCCGCTCTACGATGGCATACACGCACTCACCGAATCGAATGGGTTCTTGTGGTTTCTGTTTGCAGCATAAGCCGGAAATGACAATAAAAACGCTGCCGCAGTTTGAACTGCGAGCGTCGAACGGCGCTGTAAAGAGCTGCTCGTCGAGAATATGTAATTGAAAAGAAGAATTGATTGTATACCGTTACGTGCTAATGTTAATTCAATTAGAACGGTCTCAAAACTGTTGCTTCGTCTTTCTGTTTGTTTTCAAAGGTTCATATAAATCGTATAAGCAAAACCAACCCCCCCCCCTCCCCCTCCCCCAACCAGTCGCATTCTTTAATCTAATCATTCGAAGCGGCTTTATCGGCGTTGGCTCGCTCTCATGGATTTTATTTGAATTTGTTAAGTGACGCCATGATTATACAAAAACTTTTGAAAAACCCTGAATAAAGTTTTAGAATGTACGATATTGGATGAGTGCGATAGCATTGAAAATATTTGATAAACGCTGGAACTGAATTTGTTGTAGCGTTATTAAGTGCAGAGCATGTGTCAAATGGGAATTAGCCATCGTTGCTGAAACGTGAGAATCGAAGCGAACCCTCCATGTAGGTGAACCTCCAGTCATTGTCAACAGTATGCTTGACTAGGCGTCGCTGAGGTCAATGAAGCCTATGCAAATTTTGATTCTCCCCCCTCAGCAATGGAAAATGTCATAAAAGTAGACCAAGTGCATGAATGACCGCAAAAGGGCGGCAAGAGAATGCATATGTGGAGACTGCGTTGCATTCTCAGTAATTGGACTTTGAACTATTGCATTTGGTATTTGGGGAAATTACAAAAATATTCATAAGACATGAATAGAATAGGAGGATTTGACATGCAAATTTCATCTGGGAGAAATGGTTGATTCCGGTTAAACATTTTGACTTAATCCGATCTGCCAAAGAAAAAACCCACGGCCTAAATAGTCCATTCGAGAATATTTGACAATAAACTTAACTGATATTTTCGTACTGCTTTTCGTTCACATTTTGTCAATAAACGGAAAAAGTCGAAAAAGAACAATAATAATTCCAGTGATAACATTTCTTATTGTACGAGTATATGCCAATCAATATTTATGACTTTCTTTGCAAGAAATACTCGAAAGCATTTCATGAAGAAGACCAGAGAACATGAATAAGAATGTGAATGTGAATATTCCGACGATAGCGACCGACGCACTGTGGGGCCTTTGTCCGGAATCCATAAATTGAGTGATTGCAGTGGATAGAGAACTAATGGTGATTTAAGTATTCGAAAATCGTTATAGGGCCGCTCAAAGTTGATAACTTTCTTATCAGTTTTACAATTGAGTTATAGACTAAGTATTCAAAATTACAATTTGTAATACTCTCATCAAAAAAATAATCAGTCTCAATAAATTACTTTAACCTGAATTATAGACAAACTACAGAATCAGTCATTACGTTTTTGGTGTTGTGTGAAAGGTACGTTCAAATTCAATTAAATAAAAAGAATTGTGGAGCTTAGTTTTCCAAAATCCAAATGATAACGAAATTTCCCGCATAAGACAGAACTAGGAGCTCTTCAACAGGCTAGCGGCTTCTTCCGCTCCACTAATTTCATCCGTGAGTCATGTGAAATTACGAAGGGATTTGGGGAGAAATAAATTATTAATAATTCTGAATGTTTGTTATCTTTGTCTAAAATAAAGAAATGGCACTACCTCTTTCATTTTAAAGCTCAAGATGTCTTTTTTTAAATTCTGTAAAAATCTCCAATAGTTCAGAAGTTATGAGTTTTTTCAGCACGGGACACGAGGAGCAAATCAGTGTCAATGAACAATTAAATTAAACGTTAAATGTTAACAATGAACGGAACAACAAAAACAACAACATTTTATAAATAATAAATGAAATGTGGCAAAGACGTCTTTTTTGTCTTTTCACGAAAAATTTCCCAAAATCTACAAACGCATAACAAAAATGTCAATAAAACGACACGATTGTGTAATAAATAAACAAAAAGAGCTGAGGCTGCCTTTTTGAAGTGGCCAGCGCCAGCCGAGGCCCAAGTGTAAACTCAGCAACACGAAACAATTTCAATACCCCTGAAAAACAAAACCTTTTGGGCTTTTTGTTAAATAAACACTTTTGATTGGAAAAATGCAAGACATTCATGAAACTCGCGCGCGTTTGTTTAATGTGACGAAATATTTTCCATCTCCAGCAAGCGCATTCCGGGTTAATTGTTTAAAGCTACACCCAATGAGAAAAAAACAGTTCAACACACGCAGATGTTCAGTTGGTATCGGAGAGTTTGTAGTTTTTGTTTTTTCAGTAGATGACTTGAAGAATGTGAGACGAAGAAAGAAATCATTAAAAAGCAACGGACAGAAGAGATGATTAAATGAATAGATCGCATTTGTGTCCAGCCGTCGCTTGTGCAGCTGCTGAACAGTAAAATCGTTTGTTCGCTTCGGAGGCTGACAAGACAGGCAGCATTACAACCGGAAAGCTTCGTCTTGTCTTGCCCGTGTGCCTGCCTGGCATTCTTCATTGGCGTTTTAAGACATAAAATATTTGTGATCTGTCTTGTTGTTGCTGCAGCTTTATGTCTGATGATTAAGTGAAATCGCCCTCATGAGGTCAGTTATGAGATATTTCTGTACATAATATTCGTTTATTTTTTTTCTTCTTTTATTTGTTTTGAATGTATCATTCTCCTCCCATGTCAGACTATACAAAAATAACTACGAACAAAAAAAACAACAACACAACAGCACAGAATAATAACAAACAGACACACCGAATACAGCGATAAAGTGCGAGAGGAAAAATATGTCATGAGATTGATGAATGTTTACAACGAATGCGTGGCACTGTTCTCTGTCCGACCAAAGAGGCACACACTCGACAGATTGCATGTGAATAAGATACCAGCGGGAATGGTCCAAGTATTCTTGACCATTCAAAACGCCAAACAGTGAACACTGGGTATTGTGAACTTGTTATTATTCAACGATAAGATAACCACGATATTTCAATTATAAAATATGAACGACTATCGCTTGTGGTTCTTGAAATCTCTGCTTCGATGTTATCGGAAAAAACAACTGATTTTGGATGTGGACCGGGAATTGTTTCGCATTACTATTCAGCAATCCACCTGAGCACAATTGGTTGATGCTGTAGTAGGTGTAGTACCAACACTGAAATGAAGTAGATCGGCACACAGTTATTCATTTAATTCATACCGATAAATGGCAAAATTGATCGCTATTTCCCACTTTTATTTGTCTGCGACAAAAAAAAAATGATCCAAAATGTTAAACGTCCCTGGTAATATGTCGGCTGACAACTAACAATCTTTAGGTTTGACAAGCTCTAAATGTAATTCAAAAGCTCTAGTGAAAATACACTCCACTATACGGATTTCGGATGGGCTGAACAGCCTTCACTCCTTATTTGGCTTGGAGTTCAAACTACAAAAGGAAACGGATGCGGCGAATGGAAATCATAAGAATTTGTTTTTCATTCAGATGAACAGAATTAAAGGAAATCACCTCTCTTAATTGCTTTTCAATATTCAATTGAGCAATTGAGCTCAGTGGCCACAACCTACTCGCGTACTAACTGATATTGTTCTCCGCCAGTACGTAGCGTGCCAGCTGCAATATTTTGTGGGTGTTTTCCAGCATTTTCAAATGGCCAAAACTTTTGTTTGTTTTTTTTTTTGTATTTCGTTTCATTTCTGTGACTGGCAGACACGAGTGACACATGACACTAGAGGACACAATACAAGAAGAAGAAAAAACAGAAAACTAGAAAACTATGTAGGCAAAATAAATACGCACACACATTGGCCTCGTAGTATAAGGTTTCGAAACACAAAAAAGGCTAATTTTAAAACAAAATATTTAGCTGTCAATCCAAAAATAGACAATCAACTGAGAAAGTCTTGCAAACAAAACAAAATAACATACATTTCACATTAACACAAACACATTTAACCACACATGACAGTGGCAGTCATAACATTGGAGGGTGTCTGTAATGAGATTTGATTGGTTTCTTCTTTTTCGATGAAAAATATTTTCACTTTAACGGGTGTTTAAACAAAGGTGGGGTGGGGGCGCAGTGGTGGTGGTGGTACACGGTGGACAACAACAAAGTGTGCAATGTAATGTTACAACGCTAATAAAATGTTAAAACAAACACGAAACCAGAAATCTTACCAACCATGACTCCAAACGATATCAATCACATGATTTGTCCAATGCTCGCATTCGAGAAACTAAAAGATATGTTGCTAACCTGGAAGTAAAAAATAAAACTTAATTAATATGTGAAATTTCCAAAGAAATTGTAAAAAATACATTCAATTTACGCATGCATACTAGAATTAAAACTCCCTTGAGGTTTGTTGGGAATATTGAGTTCAGATATCAAGTGAATGTGTTCACCTTCGATATGAAACAGAGAATTTCTGGGTCATAACATCGCAGATTTCACAGATGAAAAGACAAATTTAATAAATGAAATGTGATTTATTCTTCTTTGGTTCTCTAGCCGGGGTTACCATCCTGGGCGTTCAACGAAAAAAATCAACAAAATGTCTAGTCCGTAGGAAAGTTCAAAATTTGATTTAAACACGAAACATTTGCTTCCGGGGCACACATTTATTTAAAAAGTGGATTGTAAGTTATCCGATTTATTCATTTATGCTAATTGTGGGAAAGGTATTCTCGTTTGTATGCGAATGAAAGGGTCAGACGATGGAAAGTTCGCACAGTATTTACCGGTATTTACTCTGCTTTAAAATCTAATTTCTGCAGATCCTTATGTTTTCACGTAGAAATCGTAACTCACACTAACCACACACACACACACACACACATACTCCATAAGTTGCGTTATGTCAGCTGATTACTTGCTACATTTACAGGTTGACTACTTGGGGGACGACATAGTAGAATAATATGTTATTGCTCTGGAATTAAATGATTTCGGTAAAAATAGGTCGACTGGTTGACTGATTGAATGCCGTGGTGTTTTTTCTTCTGAAAACATTGTCGTGATCTGCCAGCACGAGCAACATCAGCCTCAAATAGCTGTAACTCATCTCAACGTCGCTTTACACACAAATATTACAAAAAAACGACGGAAATATTTCAACTTCAACAAGCATTTCGGGTGTTGACCCAGAGCCGGGGAACGAGACAGAGTGCTGTTGTCCACCAAATTAACTGAAATTGAAATTTTATGCTTGATTTTTCTTTTCTTCAAAGGAAACACACACAAAAAAACCCATACGGCAGAGACGTGAGAAATGGAATGGAATAAAATGATGTTCACACCTTCTCGCTAAAATGTTTAACACTAAAATTGTACGCGTATGCACGTAAAAACAAAAATCCCTCCACCTCCTCCAGGGGTGAGAAAAGATGGGCTGTTCTGGGAAACAAACAAAACCAAAACCCAGTAACATTTCAAATTTTGTAAACAAGATTTTTCTATTTTTAGTACGTGGAACTGCAAATACCAGGGACAGAATGAATCTCAATGCACTTCCTTTCATAGGAGAGGAAACAGCAAAACTTTTGTTTTATTTATTCAGAAAATCGCATTCGAGTTTGTGGTGATAAGGTCTTGCAAATACACAGAGAGAGAGGGAGAGAGAGCGAGCGAGGAGGAGGAATATGCACATATTTATTTGTGTAATTATGATAATTTTTTTTTTTTTTTTTTAATTCACTGTTTGTCGTTTGCTTTGTTTTTTCTTTCTGTAACACTTGCTGGGCGGAATTCATTTATTCATATTCATTCCATCGACTGTTGTGTGGAACAAAGTGTGTGTGTGTGTCTGTGTTTGTGGTTGCTGAAGAACACACAAATATGCAAGCGGTGATTATGTTTATTTATTCATTTTCATGATATTTTAAATGTCACGTTTTTGCCGCTCCATCTTCTTCTCGTGTTTGTTACATTACACTGTTCTATCGCGCTACCCGCCCCTTTCCAACTTCCTACTTGGGTTGTTGTTGTTGTTGTGCTATCACAACACGACGACGACCGATGGACGAACAAGAAAAAAAAGCGTCCATTAACACCCATTCACTTATTATAATTTCCGTCCGGTTTCACAAACGCTGAGCGACCAAGGAAGAAAAGGAACACACCACATTTATTTATTCTATTATTATGCTTATTATTCTAAAATAATAAATTACTCTTAATTACATTCTTCAATTGCATTGCCATGTGTTGAGTTGATTCATAACGATTTTCTTTAGATTTGTAGTGAAATCATTGGCGCCGCGGCACTGACTTTGCATTCCCGCGGGTGGCCGCAATCAGCCGCGATATGAACAACAGACACAACAGCCACAATTCCCATTTATTGGCAGGTTAATGTTTTACAAAATACACAACGAACACCAACAGTATCCAATAATTCTATAGAAAATTTAAAACAAACAAAAAAAACATACAACTCATTTACTGCTTAGCGACTTAGAACAACTGGCAACGTGAATATTCACTAGCCAAAGGGGAAGAACTGAAATCGCTAAATCAAATGAAATGCAAATATGCATGTTGACTATTAAAAAAATAAATGCATTAATTTTATCGCATTTTCCTCCATTCGATTGAGAATACAAAAAAAATACAAAAACTTATTTGCAAATATTTTGGGAATTTCTATGAAATGTGTTTACTGATCCACTGAATGATGTGAAGATTTTTATATGAAATAAAATAATTTTTTATTTTCTTGTTTATGACAAAAACTGTAAAATGAATGTTATTTTTTACAGCCTGTGTCTCGAACCCGGCACACTCCACACTGACCACACAACACAATGGGGGGACAAGCGACGAACTGAAAATCGGAAAAACCAAATACCCTCCCATCATTAGTGAGGCGGTGGGTGATAGGGTTATTTCATGGTCACATAGCATAATTATTCTGGAAATTTGGATTTATTTGTATTTTGGCGTATGAGGTCCTACTAATCTTTACCCAAAACATGCGGTCAAATCTTAAAAATACAAAAAAAAAACAAATTCATTTTGGTCTACATTCCTTTTTTGGCTCACTCATATTACGAAGACGGCACGTTTTTTCGATCTTCTGGTTGCAAGAAACCCATTACAATTAGTGTGCAGAATCTACGACAACTCAGCATTAGACCCTCATAGAACTTGTCCACCCTTGTCCAAAAAAGCACAAAATACTGCAGATGGACTGTTTGGTGGTAAACATATTTTTGGATCCATATCATGTGGATAGACTTTTCGTTGCAGCATCTCACTAGGACGTGAATATTGCGGGAATACGATTCGTTATAAGGAAGGCATCTTGTAATAGGCAATGTCTTCTAATGGCCCCTTAACACAGACGGAGAACTTCTCTTACATCAGGGAGCTGTGCGCGGAACTCACTGTTTAACGACGGCTCCGAACAGCTTATGGTTATTCTGGAGAAGGTTTACATGGCTTAGAAATTTCAATACAAAAATATACTTCGCACTGCTGATCGATGAAATGTTATTATGGACAAGTTCGTTTTTGGGCAATTTTGCCACAACAAAACGCCCAGCCAAGCATAAACTAAATTCAAAATTTCCATAAAAACAATCTTTCCCGTTGTAGCTGCCAACAAAAATGAAAACAAAGTTGAACTGAAACGGTAACAACGCTAACTAAAAGTGTTTAATTGTTTCATATTTCGATGTTCGGTTCGGCGATTCGTGTGCCAAGTCAATCACAATGTAACAAAACAACAAACTGTAATTCGATGTTAATTAAGCAACAACTTCCGTCAGGAACGTCGACGTGTTTCTGCCAAGAAAATTAGAAAACCAATACGTCTACGTAACTCTACAACAATAACAGTGAGCGCTTCTACTTCTGGTGTTGGTGTTTTGTTTTTGGTTTCTCTGCGGGGAAAAAGGTACGACATTAAAATGAAATACACGAGTATGTCTGTGTATTGTTTACAATTCAGAAATGTTCTTGAAATCGATGAAACGAAGAAGATATCAAAAACTGTATTACATCTAATACCGCTCCGCCTAATTAAAGTGCGTGACGTTCCGGTTTTTGACCAAAATGGTGAGAAACTCATTGCCGAAAAATATTTGAACAAAACACACTTCTTCCGGCGTGTTCCCTTTGGTGATATCCAGGGGTTTGGAAATATTTGAAATGGGCTCCAACGTATTTTGAGAAAAAAAAAACATAAAATTAAATTACATCTGGAGTTTAAGTGCCATTTAACCGCCAGTCAGTGCTGTCCCTAAAAGTTCAAATGGAGTTGGCAAGAAAACCTTAAGGAACTTTTGTCAATAGCACAATACCAGACTTTACATTGGTGTTGTTCTTTATATTCGTGGTAGACAGACAGGAAGACTCACACGGGATACCCATCAACTGTCCTCTTCTCTCCGCTCCCGTCACAAGCCCACCTTCATCATCCGGTGTTGTATTTTTCGTTGGGTTCTGTTATTCATGTTGTTGCTGTTGTTGTTGTTATTTGGTTAATTCATATTCTTGGTAGTACGAAACGCCGTTAACACAACGAAAGTCTCGACGACTTGACAAATTGACATTTGTTTGTGTTTGTGTTTACACACGAACAGAATGTTAAGTTAATTCCTTGAAATGCGTCTCCAAAACAAACAGACAGACACACACACTCACACTCTCGTACTGAATGTCACAAGGCTGTAATGCAGCAAAGTCTGAATTTAAGACGAAGAATTTCAAGTCTAAACATGAAAGTGTCCACAAAGCCAAACCAGTTCACCCCTAATTGGCAAATTCAATTAAATTCATTCTTACACGTTGCTATCAGATCAGCTAGTCTGTGTGGGGATTTCACATTGTGAATTATCGTTGGACCAAAACCAGAGTTGACTCTCTTTAATAACATTCCAGGAATGCTCATTGACAAGGCTTAGAGAGATGACTATGCTGTAGAAAAAATTTCTTGGAACACTCTTGATTTTGATTACATTAAATTACTGTCCAGAATCGACATGAGCGCCATTGATCGAGCCAGTCTTTCTTAATGATTTTTTTTTGAAGACATGTACCTGTTTGTGGTCATTATAAAAGATCATCAGAACCTGAAAATTATGGTTGTTGTATTATGTGGTAACTGGCCCGTTTTCATTTCAGGAGTTTTCTAGGTGGCGTGTTAAGAGTCCGAGCCCTTTCTCAACACCGTAATAACAGAATGACACCCAAGTTAAAGTAACATTGCATCGACCACCATGATATTATGCCATCATGGCAGGCACTCAATCTTGACATTAAGCTGGAATTTTACGGCGAAGATTCGTCCACACACCTAATTCTAAACTGCTATCTCCAGTATTCGAATGTCAGTTGGTTATCGCATTTTAGAGGATTTTAGAGTACACCTAAGTTCAATGCCTTCCAAGGATAGATCCATGTAGAACGCATGGCTTATTTTTATTATGTTTGAAAACATCTCGAACCCATCGGGACACAGTTCGACACCCACAATAACTTCAAGCCCGATGGACATTCTCATATACCCAGCTACTGATCAATGTGATCAATGGGAAATTTCTTGGTGCGATATTTTGATGATTGTTTGACATTGCGCCATCTTGGGCGCTCTTTACGGGTAGTTTTCAACAGACGTCTGCGATAGCTCGTGGGATTACGTTGGCCAGGCACACCAAAGGAACTGCGAACCCCTGACAATGGTGAGAGACGTCCACGTGGCTTACTGCGAGGACGAACCAGGGAACGCAACACATTCTAGGCACAAGAAACAACAAATTGTCATTTTAAGCAATTAACACATTAATATGTTCTTTTACACCTTCTGGGTAAACAATTCTTGCTGTGACGCACTTAATTTTCGCCACGACTTTGAGCCATGACGCAAAATCTGCACCAGACTGTACTTGGGATGCTGCGATTTGTAGTGGCGCAAATAATTTAAATACGGGCTTCGGGTCAACGCACGCGGATTGCCCTCAAAAATGCGACCAAAATTGCGAATTTTCGTTTTGCCAAATGTTAACGACATCTCCGATGGCTGATCTTGAATTCGCCACTATTTAATAGTTTCTCACAATGGTATTTCGGTGATTTGCCAAATGTTAAAAATTGACGAAACAAGTGTCACTTTCGGAAAATTTTTCAAAACAAACAAAATGTATGAGAAAAAATATTGTGTAGCATTTAAAATACATGACGTACTGAGCTCAATAATGTAATGTATTTCTCTGTCTGTGTGGGTGTGGGTGTGCGTTGACTTTACGCTATTTTCAGTGGTGATTTTCTAATTTGTTTTTGCTTTCGTAGGAAAAGCAGACAAATCACGTTTTGTCAAAAATAGAAAATGAAAAAGACAAACAGAGCAACAACAAAAACAAAACAAAAAGCATGGTGGGACGACATGTTCTCTCATGTGAAATTGTTGACAAAAAATAATTGTGAAAACACAACAGAGCGGGCGGAAAAGGAAGGGGTCGCGTATATTGGCCAGACTCAATTTTCATGTCGCATCGACTGTCGATTTTCTATAGAAATCAGTTCAGGTCAGTTTGAGAGTTAAATTCTCTTATTTTTTATATGAGAGTCCGAGTCCGAAAGTATTCTTTCAAAATCAGATTGACTTTTCTATACAAACTCAATCAGTGAAATAGACCAACAAGATTGCTTCCATTGCTCGACGTCCCTGTATTCCACTCCGAGCAAAGGTTGCCTTCGTATATGTGTATGTAGTACGTATATTTATATTGCTTATACTATGTATGCACATATATTTTCGCCTTGATCATGATGTGGTTTTTTAAAAATAGCAAAAATGTTCAACAACAAAAAACAGTAGAAACAATGAGAAAAACATCATTTGCACACAGAGATTAAAATTAAATATTTTCAAGCGGCGCTAATTTAGAGAACGAACGTTAATCATTAAATTCAGTTTTTTGTTTCTTCTACGCTTTCTGAGAAATTCATGAAATCCCATTGGCATGTCAGAGCAACCGCTGGGTCCATAAAACTGCACAACACACCACCTCGTGCTATCTGGCTGGCAGTGATGACGACGATGATGAAGTACATCCCAGAGAGTATTCACCGAAACTTGGAGTACAGAAATTATAGGAAATTTTCGACAGTAACTTGTTTTTCACATTTTCAATGAAACAAACCGATCTCCATACATCCACACATACATACATATAATTAAATTATTATGGATGGTATTCATTTTTAAATAAAGAAATCAAAACCTGTCTCAAAACACTTCTCGGATTGTGTGTGTGTTGTATTTGATTGTTATTACGGTTGTTGGAAAACCTGTGTGCTGCTGTCCATTGTTTATTGATTTTGTTGCCGGTTGCGCACCAAATGATACACCAACAACAACAACAGCAACATCAACAACATCAGCAAAATACTTTGGATTGAAATTTTAATTTCCGGTTTGTTTTGATTCTCTGCATACATAATCAGTAGACTGGCTTGTGTTGCGGGCCGTCGTTTTCAATACGACACACAAAAGTGAACGGAGAAGCTATTAATTCAAGAAGTGATCCCATTTAGAGGTGATTTCTGCGACTCGGCATGAATTCCAATTTATGTTTATTGTGTTTTGTTTTGTTTTGCTTTGTTTCATCCTGTGCATTTGTTTGTTTTCTTTTTTTTTTGCAAATCTTATTTTCAACATCCTAATGTTAACATAAGCAATCTACGAATCTACGCAAGGTCTACTAATTTATTATCTATTTTGCCATGCCAGCACTAAACTGTTGATGTTCAGTGTTTGTTTTTTTTTGGCATACAAAATACCTTTAAATGAGTTATTGGAATCGGCGGGAATATTTACAAATACATAAAAAAAAAAAACAACAGAGGAGATTTATTTTGTCAACCGAACTAATCGGCGGTCTGGCCCCTTTACGAATAGTGGCAATTACCCGCAGTGATGCAAGACAGACACTTGCGCCACTAAACCATTAATGTGGTATTTGAACATAATCTCGGGGGGTTTTTTTTTGAAAAGCCGTTGTCCCTCAGCAGCCGCACAGCAAGATCATCGAAAACAGTTCCGTTCATTTACAAACTGTAATGTTGTTGTCATTTTTGTTGGTTTTGCTATTTCGATTTCCGTTGGTGTGTGCTGTTATTATTACCATTGTCATGATATCGTTGACATTCTGCCTTCTTGTTTTATTGTTGTTGTTGTTATTAATAAATATATATTTGAAAGTTAAGTATGTTATTAATTGTCGTCGTCATCGCCGGTATTGTGTACTCAGCAGCATTTGAACAATTGTCCGTGGTTCTACCAGAATTGTTGGCGGTTATTTCCGTTGTCTAAATGAAAACAAAAAAAGAACACACAAGCCTTTGTGGCAAAAGAGAAAAACTACGACAACATTAGTATTTCGAATGGTTGTGCCGTGAAACAAACAACACAATTCTCAAAAAAGAAAAAAAAACATTCGTAAAAGGGAAAACATTAGGGTGGATTTACACTAGTTGACAAACAAGTTTAAAGTCTTTGGTGGTGCTGTCAACTTAGTCAATCCGAGTGTAAACAACTGCCAAATTGTTTAACTGTTGCGTTGACTGTAGATGGGCAATTCACTTGACCTTGAGATTTAAAACATTTTGAGAATGCTTTTTGTCAACAGTTGAAGTCACAATTGACATATATTCAATATATGACAATGGTTCATGTGGATTCCTTCGTTTTGTGTTGGCAAATAATTACCTTTAAGTTAAAGGATAATATTATTATTCGTATAAAAGATATTGTCGCTGATCTCTGGATGCGTAGAAAAGTATACGAAATTCGCTTGACAAAAAAAGGGTTAGAAATTAATTGATTTAGTGTAAGCCACAAATGTCTTAAATTGCCGGCAGCCGATATTTAAAATGGATTCGGACGTATCGATATTTGTATTTTGTATTTGTATGATTTGTAAACGGCATTACAGCCTTTGGGTACTTATCTTTTTAAATAATGAGCCTGAGCTAGATTTGCGAATATCTAAACATAATATAAAAGAAGTGTAAATAAATCGGTCCATTCGTCCATCGGCATATATTTTGGACTTTCGGCAATACAATAATAATGAAGACAGCCCAATTCTTTCAATTATCCACATTTTTGCTAATAAATGAAAAGTCTTTCAGTTAAACAATCCGAGTGGAAAATTTTCAATTTTCTGGCAATTTTCACCGTCCCATGGAATATAAGATACGATTAATGTTTAATAGAAAGAAAAAAACATTCTCTGTACTACCGAGACCACCTTCTTCCAATTAGCCTTGGCACTATTTATTTTAATTTTAGATTTCGTTGGGGCATTACACGATTTGCGTAACGCAACAAACTTCATGAATGATTTTTCAAATTCATTAACACAAAACACTTGAAATAGTTGAGAACAAGTGTTTACATTCCGAAACAGGCAATGTGCACACACGATCTGAATTGAAGAACACTACATGAGTAAAAACAAATTTATAAATCAATTGAGCCGAGACAACTCTTGTGTATCCTTTAATTTGTTACCCAGTTTGTTATATAAATATAAAGTTAGCCCCCGTATTCATAAACATTTAAAAAAGATTTGTAAGTAAAAATGTATGAAACAACAAAAACAATTTTCACACATTTTTCTTAACAAAGGTTTTTCAAATTTTTATAAATATGGGGTTAAGTATTTACTTTGTAAATTTGGATAGGATTGAATATTATTACCATGTAATACATTTTAAATTTAAATAAATAAAATGAATAATTGCAGTAGTCGTACTGGCAGCCACCGAATCGAGATTCTTCACACTAGACCGGAGATATTTGCTCAGTCATAGAATTGTACAATGGAACGGACAAACTTAACATACACACAACGTCGCATACGGTTGTGGTGTTGGAGGGTATAGAACAATAATACCGTCAAGTATTAGACAAACACCAAAATTCCACAATACGAAAAACAAAAAACCACGACAACAACAGCAGTTCGATATAAACAACAACAAATGTGATACGAATTCTCACATGAGATTAAGTACATTTGCACTCAGCGAAAAAAAAAAGCAAACAAACAGAACTGATGAGGCAATATGAGTATCCCGCACATAAAGAATAATATCAACAACAACAAAAACAAAAAACATAACAATAACATCAAAAGAACAACAAATATTGTATAATTTTGTTTAATAATTGGTATGAACGTTGTTATTCATTGTGCGATATAAAAAAAATCTAGTTTTTGGCTTCTTTTACTTCATCTTTATTTCTGATTATTTTTCAAACGGTAAATGTCAAAATCCAAATACGGTGTCTTCCGTTCACTTGTCAAATATTCCGAAATGTGGTTGAACGTCCGTCCCCCTCTACGTCTAGAACCCTAAGCGAACAAGATCAAACATTAATATCAACCTTGTGCAAAATCGTGAGTCATCGGTGTCCGGAGGTAAGTGTTTTATATTTTTAATTAATTATGAATTTGTTACTTAATTCCTAATGAAATGTGTTCTTACTTGTTTTGTGTTACTTTTTTCTTCCCCCCAATTACCATAATTTTCAGATTAACGTATTTTCTTTTTAATTCCGTTTCTGTTGCTTCCACATTTTTGTCCGGGCTCTTCTTCTCAGCGATAAGAGGAACTTTCGTTTTTTTTTGTGGCTGTATCTATAAATGTGTTGGGGGGGCGAGGGCAAGAAGGAAGCATATTTTCATAATTTTAACATAAATTATTCTTAATGGGAGAGTTTGAGAGTGGTTGGCTGCGAGATATCTAACGTAGAACAACAACACAGAAATTAATTATAAAAAAAGGAAGTCTTGACTGTCGCGTTTACGGAAGCATATGTGATGGAGTGTCATCTCCGCATTCTTATGCTGAGCCAATACAAATGTTGTGAGGTAACACAAATAGATCTTAGAATTCCTGACCTGAATCATACCGATAATATCGTATGGAATTTGTTAGTTGATGGTTGGATATAGGACTGAACATATTTTTAATGAGTACTTCATGTTTTAGTAATAATATTTCGTGTGGTATTCCTGTTCTTCTTGAGTCCATGTCAGAAATCCCCTCGTTTATAGGCGACATGAACAATTGTGGATGGGGGATATTCAAGTCTGTAGATTCTCATTATCTTCGTAACGTATATTCGTATATGTCAGAGTATGATAATGGTGACAAACATTCACTTGCAACTGTAACATTTGTTGGGCGCCACATAATTGTCCAAGCTTTACTAGTAAAATGTTTGGTACAGCATTTAATTTGCTCACTTGCTAGTGAACTTTATTTTGAACATTCCCCTGTGCATTTCCAGTTATGTATTAAAAAATGAAAACTTCTGTGTAAAAAGTCTCAAACGAAAGGAGCAACAACAAACAGTTAGTTAATCGCCTCTGATGGTCGAGGACATTAACACTTGACTCGTCGTCGTCGTCGTGGGCCCTCCTACCAAACAACATCATCACAATTGCCATCATCGTCATTTATTTATGTGAAAACGAATGTGTTGCTGTTGTTATTATGTTTAAAGCTCTTCTTCATTTTATTTCACATTTCCACACTTACACTTCACACATGCTGGAGTCAAATGAGAAAAAAAAGAAAAGAAAAGAAATGCCGAGTGGAAATATACAACTTCTGTTGCTGTCTTGCTGGATTTTTCTTGTATCGTTTAAGCTTCGGTGAGTTTTGTGTTCAACTTCAAAGCAAAAACAAATCAACAGAAGAAAAGCCACACTCACTTCACAGCCACACAGCCATTCATGTCAGCCACTGAGCCAAGTGAGTGTGGTGAGATGAGTACACACACGAAAAGACTTTCACTTTTAGGTGAACAACAAACAAACGAGACGAACTGAAAAAATAGCAAACAATCGCACACAACAACTCACGTTTAGTGTTTCTTTGCTCTGCCAGCTGTGTGTTGTTGTTTTTTCGGTTATTGGCATAAAACACAAGACTGGCAATAGTTTGGCCAAATGTATGTGAGTGTGTTGTGTGCTCTCCTCTCTACTCGTTCACGTGTATTTCTTTCCTGTGCTGTTTTTGCAGCGTGACACTTTCAGTGGGTAGGTTGGGTCGGTAAGGAAAGGGCTACCTGTTTCATTAGTTTTTTTAATTCACAGATCTTGCTTGTCTACCATGGCGAGCGTCACTCCACTTCATAGGCTGGTTAAAGAAAAGGGCAACCATCTTCATTTTTTATGTGAGATGCTGATGTGGTCATTGCCATTAAAACGGGCTTTATCAGCTGCAAAAACTCACTCGTGGCAAAACTCTTTGCGTTTATGTAATTTTGAAATTAAATTTAACTTTTACATCAACACACAACGCCGTCACAAGTAGCGAAAGAAATACAATTTATTTCGTTTGCTTTCTAATGAGGTGGGGGGACGCTATACCAACCAAGCGGTACTCTTTGCAAATACTCTTCGGTGAATTGAAGATTTTGGGCCTGCTAAACGGCAAAAAAAAAGATTTTCAAATTGAGCCAAAAGGATAAATACTAATGCCTCATACTTGTACGTCAGCATGACTTGGTCTCAATAAGATTTCACGGGATCCAAAGTAAAGTGTAACCCAAAAAACACAATTGAGTTCTACCCTTTGTGCAGAAAACCCAATCATGTCTACTCTGGCTGCCAAAAAAAAGGGGACAACTTTCAGTTCTTTAACATTTTGCATTGAGAGTAATTTTTTTAAAAACCGGCCGATAAGGCAGTCTCCGGACATATATTGCCATTGAAGGAGTTTATGGAAATTGCTTTCAGACATTCTTTTGTGGGTGCAACTGATCCACCCCCCCCCCCCCCCCACCAACAGTTGTTTTTGGGGCTTGAAAATTTAAATTTTATTAACAAGTGATTTTCAGAGACTGTTTTCACTGCTATGGTTTTCAGACGTACCAACAGCCTATGCCAGTATAAAAACATAGGCCAAGCTAGAGACCAACTGTCACAGGTGAGAGGTCCAATTGGAAAGGCTAGATGGTCCTTTAGACCATGCCCGTATATTAGCCATACATGAGAAGTATTCCTTAAACGTTGTCGCTTCCCCAAAATGTCTATCAAACGTCTTAACTTATGTTTTGCAAATGTAATGATTGTCTTTTTGGAACGATGAGCATTCCTACTAACCTTGCTGGCAGAAGTTCACACAAGTATTCGTTAGCAAGATGCAATGCAAATTATTCCTTTGCTAGAAGAGGCGTATGACGATAGCATGGAAGGCGTTCGTATCGCTGATGTATCGATACATGACTCGTTTCCGATTAAATCTTTGATTTGCAATTCCGAAAGAGGAGAATTTGAGGAATTACTGTTGGCAAAACCACGACCTATAGTTTCCATTTTCGCCCCAAACATGCCAAGCTATCATATAGCGTTTAAGAAGGATTACGGAAAAACATATCATAATGGAATCGACACTCTGCCCACACTTAGTTCGTACCCCTGAACATTTTTTAATATGTAATTTAAGTTGCTGTATTTGTAATTTTGTTTGATATTAGTTCTAAGAAATACAAATTTTAGCTTTAAGGAGACAATAAACTTTGTCTCAAAAACATAGATTTTTAAATAAACATAAAAGCAGAAATTGAAAGTATTAGAAAACGGACAGGCGTACGAACTTGTTGGCGAGGCAGTATACTTCTCATAAGTAGTTTAGAATATTTTTGGAACTGTTTGTTAACAAACACTGCTTGGATCCTACTCCTTCCTCCACACAATGATTTGTGGAAGTAGAAGACGACGTTTTCATATTTCTGAAATATCTTATTTTAAGTTGTTCGTTTAATAGGCAAAAATGAGTCCAAAGCAACTGAGGCTGTACTTGTTGGCTATGTTTGGTTTTGTATGCCAATAGCTGACTGCTGACAACGCCAAGTGAAGTCAAGACAGAAGACAGCTGAAGCCACAGCCATAGTCAACATATGTATGACGTTCTTGAAAAAGTTCAATGACTTGAGGTATGTTACAATAGGAAAAACCGCTAGCAAAACTGAAAACCAAAAACTCGTCGTAACAGACAACGACGGAGGCAGCAGCAGCTCAGCTCAGCTCCTCATGTTACTACTTGGCGTACATTTTTGGTTGTTTGGTAAGTTTGGTTTTTTGTTGTCGATTATTGCTGCTGCTGTTATTTTTGTTGTTATTGTTCAGTTTGTTTTGGTTAAAGTATTTTGATTTTGGCTGCTTTTACGAAATCTTCAAGAAATAACAATAAACAATGACAAGTTGAAATGAAAACGTACAAAAGTTTCAAAATAATTAAATGAATGATCGAGTGACGGACGGACAGTCGTTCAAATGTGGTCAAAACACAGGCAACGTTTTTGCTGTTCAAGTTAGCTGACACAAAATGGCGCGCAGTGTCATTTAATGGCGACGGTATTCGATATGAAATGTCACATTTTGAGCACCTTGGAAAAATCATTTGAAATCCCTGTAGAACTTTCAGTAACCTGTAAGTGAAATAAAATAAAATATGTGGACTCAAGTTTATTTTCTCTTTTACGTGTTGTTGGCTTATTTCTTCATTTTTTGTATGGTCCTCGCTTGATAGTTCCATGGATATCATAGAGAGTGACAGTTCCATTTTTCTGCTCACATATACCTATGGTCGATATTGCAGTGTTAAAGATTTATATAATTAAAGTCGGACAAAATAAATAAAATTCTGACAAAAGAAAACGAAAATACGAACAATCTGCCGGAAAGATTTTCAATAACGCAGCGTAATCCAATAGAGCCACATGGCGCATTCGAAGTTCACTTTAAATGAGAACCAACCCACAATCACAACCCAAAAAAGGAAATTTTCAATTGGACTGCGGCGTTGAATAGCCCGCGATCATGTTGGCATGCAAACGAAAAACCATTTTAAATGTACTTTAAAATGTCAAATATCAATAAACGGAGCAAAGAACCGATAATTCGTGTATATTTATTTTTATTTTCGAATTGCAAATAAGTAGACTGCACAGAAATGCCAAAACAATGAAAGAAAACTAGAAGTGTTCAAAGTATTTTCTGTACGATTTGAATTTGCACGAGGAGAAAATTCTAAAACAGTCAACTACTTGAGACATAGATGAGATGGCAAGTTTTGAGGTGGGCGACCGTTGTGTGATGGTTCGTCTGAGCGATTATCACACCGTATTTGGGTAATAACATTAACCATTTTTCCGTGTCTGTTCAAACTCGTAAATGCCGATTGAAAACGTATTCGAAACCTTCGAGGTACTTTGGACGATGTGAACAATTTGGAAAACTTATATTCTCTGTTGTATTACTCACTTTTAGATCGGTTGTGTGCTGTTGACATTGGTCGTGTCAAATCTAATTCGTCACGGCTGGACCATGAGTACTATAATGGAGAATGTGGTCTTTTTGTTTGTATGTTTTACAGTATCTTATATTATTTTTGGGTCGTTCCTCATACTGGCCTTTGGTTGTAATCTCGTTCTCAAGCAAGCACTTTCCAAAACAGAAATGGTAAGAACTCGTATCATTTCAAAGTTTCGTAACGCAATAAAATATTAAAATTCCGATAAGAAACATTCAAACCCGTATTTATAATGATGAATTGTTCAATTGACAAAACTATTGCTAAACCAACATACATACATACGTATGTACGAGTATATGTGAGAAGTCAAGCAGGCCGAGCTAATCATTTTTTAATTGGAGGCATTTCTTATTTTGTTTTATCATATTGTTATTGCCATTAACAACAACAACAACAAGGAACTCAACCATTGTTTACAAACAAAATTGGTCGTTGTTCTGAAGAGTATTTGGTAAATATTGAATTTTTGAAGGTCCAGTAAAACTTCGGCGGTCATGCATTGAGGTTTTTGTGCAAACACGTGATACGTGCATATCTCTTCCTTCTCCATCTCGCTGACTTCCCTTTGCTCGGTTTATGTTTTTATAAGTTTATGTTTATTGTCTGTTTACACAATCACCGAAAGGTTCTTCACAAGCAACAAATGCCATGTGTGATTGTAGCGTGATGAAGTTTGCCCGACTTCTTCTCTTTTGGTATCTCGCGGAGAAAACTCTGGCCCTGCACTTGTAATTTGTGGAATTTGTGTAAATATTTGGAATTTATCAATGTTATCTCTGGTCTGTGTAAAAGGTAACAATGAAAAAGAAACACAGAATATGGGTCTGCTCGTCGGAGGCTACGCATAGCGTCTGTGATATGTGTGTGTAGCAGTCGTATTTACTTTTCAAATTTATTTACACACTTTTCGAAAATTTATTACATTTCGTTTAATGTGTTGTTCTGACAGCGCTCAGTGGTACGGGCAATCTGTCAGAAGTGAAACGAATAAACAAAAATGGGGGGTTCTCAATAAAGCAGCGCACTTCAAAAATCCATTCTAGAGAGAGATTTCCCATAGACGATAATGTCAACACCAGATCGGTGCGCGGCTTGACTTTACTTGTACTCGCAATCGTGACCGGTCTGTCTTTCGTTGTTTCTACTTATCGGCAGTCGTTGGGCATGGGGCTGTAATCAATTTCATGGGAGATGAGAAGAGATTACCTTCATCAAAGTCAGTTTGGACAATGTAACCGACACACGCACACACACACACACACACATACAATACCCTCTACTAGACAACAAAGGCTGTTAACAAGAAAAGAAGAAAAACTTTAGGGAACCTATGAAATGAAAGTTATTTTGACTAGAACAATAGAATAATGCAGACATTTCAACAAAAGTCATTTCTTATAATACAATTTTCAATTCAAGTCATCTATTTTGTATGTAAAAACTTTTTAAATAATGTGAGTGGGCTATTTCGTTTTGTTACATAAATTACTGAATTACAACAGAAAGGATTTCATGGGACTATGGAATTTTCTAACTTTGAATGTGGAATATATTTTAGAGTTGAACGTAAAGAAAAACTTGTTAAAAATAGTCAAACAGGACTAATACTTTTCTAAAATCCTTTAAAAATGTGTCAATTACTTAGTAAGCGCCGAAATAAGTTTTCTCTATGCAATTGAAAACGTTTCGATGCAACCGAAATAAAAGCGTCAATCAGCTGTTTCAAAGGTTAGGCGTATTATGAATTTTCGTCAAAGTTTATAATGGAAAATGGTAGTGTGGTGTGGTGCTCAAGATTATCACAGTCGTTGAGGGTGGACTTAATAAAACACCACTTGGTGAAGGTTCGGAACGAAACGCACGTGCTCGGTGAGCAAGCTAGATCGGAAGATATGGATGGGGGTTCTGTTCGTAAGAGGGAACTTTAGTTTCAGAACAGACAACTGCAGGGATATCAATCTTCTTGTCTTTTATAGAGTTAATCAGTAACAACTCTCACATCCTTTGGTTTTTCTGAAGGCCATTAAATATGTAGCAACCCCCGTTAACCATTCTTTACCTACGACAATGAAGCTTTACATTGAGTTCATATTCAATTAATATCACTTCCATACACGAATTCATATCATTATAAAGAGATATTGAAAAAACAAACAAACAAAGAAGACCTCGTTGCGATGTCCTATAAGAGAAAATTCTTTGATTTGAAAGAAAGTTTTTCGATAGATTTTCAGATACATTAGTAATTTGTTACCTTGAATCCGGTAAATACGATGGGATTATCCTAGGTTAGGGTTAGGATTTCTTTGCTCATCATTTGTTTTATTTACATATTTAAAAGAATAACTGTTATTTAATTGAAAATTTACAACGAACAGTTATTAAATGTGAGCTTGAAAGGAAGGCTTCCCACAGTAGGAGATGGCTTCCCACACCGCTCACACGATTACGAAGGCGGTCCAACTGGTATTACTCTTTGCGATGATAATGACATTCCACATTCCTAACTGACAACGAAGCGCCAAAAACAAAAACTTAAATTTTTGGTAATTTTTCCATGGACTTTCAAAGACATTTTTAACAAGGAAGGATCAGGAACTTCGAGAGTCAGTTTTACGCCGATATGATGGAAAATTCAGGAGATAGGTAAATTATGTCTCCTAGCTTCGAGGGCCCGTAACCCGGAAAGTTTGATTAGCATTATTTCGTTCAAAAGTTTACTCTGTGGTAAAGATTTGAGACAAATCGTAAATTAAAATTATTTATGTAAATTTATAGTCAGGTTCTCATTTGCGCCTGTGTCCAACGACACACTTTCAAAGAGCCTACATTTTCCAATACGATAAAAATGCAGAACGACACTCGAGTCCACTTAGGCGTTTCAACACGACAAAAAGCTGGATCCATGTCGAAAACAAATTGTCCATACACAAATGTAAGCCGACAAATTCCAATTTAAAAAAAAACGCAAATCTTTGTTTTGGCACAGGAGCAACACTGTTCGATTACAACAACAGCACACACACACACTAGTACAAAAACAACGAACCACGAATGAAAACATAGCAAAACACAAACGGAGCAAACGGACGGAGGAGAAAAAAACAAACAGGAAAGCGAATGACAAACACAAAGACGAACTGGAAAAAGGAGCGCCCTTTTGCAAGACACGAAGAAGGAATGTACATAAAACACACGAGAACACAGCAGAAAAGAACCTCGACAAGAATTGCAACAATGAAACAAAGGTCAACATTTTCGACTCCAGAAATCAGAGAGACGGGCTCCATACCTTTGTTAAATGTTGTGGGTGCTCGTTAATCCTTCTTGAATATTTTCAGTTGTCTTCCTGTAAATCCTTTGATGTGATTTTTCTTTTTTAATTCTTCAATGGAACTTTCACTTGTTTTTGTTAATTTTTTTGTTGTTGTCTGGTTTTTTTTTATTTGTTTGTACGTACTTTTTGCATTTATTTATGTGCCGTTTAATGGGTATTTAGATATTCGCCAATAAAATATTCATTCATTTACACATTCCACACACACTAGCCAACATTTTATTTTCTCTCGTTACAATTTAATTTTTTTTAATTTTTACATTACAATTGAATTTTTGCAGAAACAACAATTCCACTTGAGAAACGAACACACGAACACTTTGATTCCAAAAACAAACGAACTTTTCATGGATTGGTTTTTTTCCTTCACTTTGACACCAAAAAGACAGCGCCTTTTTTTCTCTGCAAGGCAGCTTTTCACAAATTTTAGCACAAATTTCGCCACTGGGGCATTCGACAAAAACTATTTTACTCGATATTAATTTATTTATGAGATTTTTTTAGTAACAATTGTGTGGGTTGGCTGTATTTTGATTTTTTACAGAATTCAGTATTTAATTCTCGGACTTTTGACTAACACGACGTCTGTACTCGGCAACATTCGACACAAAACTACAAAGCCACAATTTTTTCCGTGTTCATCGTCGTCGATGTGTGTATAGCGCTGTTATCGATAACTGTGCCATTACGTTTTCTTATTTCCTTTTGTTTCTTTCTGGTCGTCGGTTTATGCATTACAGTTTGAAGCCGATTTGGTAAACACAACGGCGTGCCGCCACCCATGTTCGTTTTTTCGTTTTTGGGTTAACGTAGGTGGCTCGCATTTAGAGATTTTGTTTGATTGCCTAACCTCAACCTACGGGTAGGAATACAGTAAAATCCCGATAATTCGTAATGTCAAGGGACCGACCGTTTTCTACGAATTAGCGGGGTTTTCGAATTAGCGGGGTTTCGAATTAGCGGGGGGGGGAGAAAGAAAAAATACGAATTACCTAGGTTTTTATTCAATAATTAATATATGTACAGTAAGAGCTCGATTTGCACAACCGATAGGAACTTGCACTTACCGAGCCCCAAATATATATGTTGAAATATTGAAATTTAAGAATATGGGATGAAAAATAACAGGAAGGCAACGGTAAAATAACAGTTATTGTATGTATAAAGTTTTATTTATTAAAAACAAAGCAACTTAAAATCAATTCATTTTTAACAAAAAAACAAAAACTTAATTCATAAAGTACTTAAAGCGACCGTTTTTGTGACATTTTAATGGCCTTCGGACAAACCGCACACATTTTTACGGAGTAAAATCACCACTTAATAAAATTATCGAGATTTTCAACGAAAAATTACGAATTATAAGAGGTTTTTAGGCATTTCGCTGGAAAAATTTTACGATTTATCGAGGGGACCGAAATGTATGGGATTTTTACGACCGGGATTTTGTTACGAATAAGCGGGGTTTACGAATTAGCGGGGTACGAATTATCGGGATTATACTGTATATATCGATACCTTCCCGTAAGAATGTATTAAGCGACACTTTTTTCGAAAATGACTTTTTGATGTGGAACTATACTAGAAGTTAAACGCCACATTTTGGCCTGGGTTTCGCTGCCCTATCATGGATGCAAAGGTAACTAGAGAGAAAATAAAATTGTATGAACCGCCAAGTTTTCTCACTGGAATAATGTTGCTCCCTGAAATTTGTATTATCCGGCAAAAAAATTATGCTAAGCGATATTTTTAAAAATCTAATTGTCGTAAGCAACAAAAGGTCCACACAAAAATTTTGTTAGATGTCGCTTAGTTTAACCGAAATTGTCGCTTAGCACACTCATCCAACTAGAACTTGATCCATTTTTGTCGCTTATAATAGCTTGTTCCCATTACAGCCATATTCTTAATTCGCTCTCTCATTCGTAATTCAATCTCCAATTACTAGCCGAATCACGTAATTCACCATACATAATTAAGAATGTGTAGTGGGAACAGCGTAATTCAGTGAAGTAATTCAAAGAGCGAATTAAGTAATTGGCTTTGTAGATGAAGAAGATGATTTGTCTGACAATCAAAATGATAATTAATAATTTTAAAAGTTCCGTTTTGATCTCTAAAATTAATTTATGTTGATTTTTATATAGATTTTTATTTATTATATTATAATCAATAATCCTCAAATGTCCTCTTTGAATTCTTTTTTTTTGAAATTAATGTTATGTTTCTTTTAATACAGATTTTTATTTATTATATTGTTAACCAATAATCCAAAATTGTCCTTTTTGAATTTTTCTTTTGAAAGAAATGTTTTGTTACTTTATATATAGATTTTTATTTATTTTATTGTTTAACAGAAAAAAATAAAAAATGAATTAAACGACATAATTTATTTCAAACCTTTATTTTTTGTGTCCATGTCAATGTTTTAAGCGCCAATGTCTTGACCACAAAAATGTACTAAGCGACAAAAACTTCTTATCTAATTAAAATTTTGGTTTTGCAATGATGTCAAGTTTTGTATTCTGAAAATCTCTTTCCAAATATGTTCCTTTCAATAAAATACACAAATAAATAACTAAACGAGACGTTTTTTTCGTTTCTTGAACAATTTCAGAAATGTCGCTTAATACATTCTTATGGGAAGGTATCGATATATTATTTGATACTACCCAAAATGTAACACATAGGTGTATTTGAACCAAATTCGATTTATGACTTTTTAAGGCGTTTGAACCAGAGAGACTTAAGCAATCGTTTTGAAATTTGGCATGTGTTATTATTTATTAATGCTTTAACTAGATGAAATTTGGAGCTCGAGCCACGCCGGTACCTCCCATAGAAATATATACTCCGCCCACTTTGTAAAACGTGTAATGCAAAGAAAATGTGACCCACACAAGGTGTACCACTTTCTAAATGTTGCATTGACACCCTGATAATGCGACACTTTGTATGCGAAGATCTGGACTTTTCATCTTCTCAAAAGTATACTCGGTGGAGGAAATTTCAGACAAATCGGAGCACTGTCGCTAAAGTAAATGTAAGACTCAACTAAGGGTTAGTTAGTGTTGTTTCACCTATGGGATAGTTGAAATATTTCTATGTATTTGATACAATGAAGACGTATCCGCACTGCACTCTGGTTTCGCAAAGACTAGTTCGACTTGGCTTTGAAATTAAATGAAATTGGTCCATAGTAGTACAAGTCTCCCGTTGCACAGACAAGACAGACACAAATAAGGGAGAATATCAATACACGTTGCAAAATGTGTTGAGAGTACAAAGTAGGGAGGAATCTGAGTTAAGCGACTGACGATCATACATGTAGATAGCTAACTGGCACGTCATCATCAAAAGTTGAAAAACTTTTCCAGACTGCTTTTGACTGAGTCCCCGCAAATAGTTGGAACAATCCTGTAAAGAGTCAGTGATAAAAATAAACTGTTTTAGTGTTTTTTTTTATAATATTAGTTTGTTTTATATTTATATACATAAGACTCTTACAACGACGAGTGGCATTCCTGGCAGAGGCGGCGCGATTCTGATGTAATCTAACTATGTGGGGATAATGTAAGTTAGCCTATGTGTTGAACAATCCGAAAATGAAGTTGTACTTACAATTATATTCAATGGAATGTTCCACAATTGTTTGATCTTTATGTTATTCACGTGCTGGAGTATTGAACGTTGAACGACATCAAGCACCCAATGGTGTTCAAGCGGAAATCCTCAATATAAAGAACAACGTATCAATATGAATTCTAAACTTCTTCACTTTCATCTAGAACTATGGACGTTGACCAAATGTCGTATCGACGACGACAACGTGCCAACAAAGAACCTCCAAAGAAAGTACATATTTTCAAATTCTATACGGGAAACTAACAATTAACAGTCATCCATCCATCCATCCAACCGTTCATGCAGCACAGACACAGTCCATGTTCGTATGCACATACGTGTGTGTACATACATTTATACGAATCGGTACATTTGGATGAGGCAGGAGTTCTCTGTCAGCCGACTGACGATGCAGATCACCATACCATTCTTATAGTAATTTCCACTTGTTAAATATCTTAAACGAAATATTGAGAAAATGCAGAGATAGTAAAGGAAAAAAGTTCTGCAATTTATGAGGACGCAAAGCTGACGGAAACCGCCTACACAGAAGGTGTTGGAATGCGACAAATGTGAACAGCGACAACCTCTATTATTATTTTCAATTTCATCATCAGATTGGTACAAGTATTTTTCCATTCCAGAAAACAAAACCCCACTTGTATTTAATTAAAAGGAGGAACTTGCCATCACCACGGATTGTACCAGCTGTTAAACAATCCGTTTCTTCTAGGGATAATCGTTGACTGAACGAAGTTATTCTGATTTGAAGGTAGCTTTCACGAAAAATATGTGAACTGACAATATTGAAGTGGGAAATATCACTTTTCAAGCGACTTAATTTTTGACAATATCCGTCGAATTCGTCCGTGTCATTCAAAATCACTTCTCAAAATATATACATGACCAGATTTCACAGCAAAACAAGTCTCTGAGCGTCTTGAGTATCTCCGAAAGATTCTAGATATCATATTGATATAGGTGCGTCAAGAAATCACTCAGCCTGGGCTGAAATTGCCGACACTTTGTCAAACTTTAAATTGAACTGCACAAACCGAATTTCAAAAGCCTAGAAATTATAGTGACTTGAAAAGAATCCGGCAAGCTCGCCAAGTAAATGATACGGAAATAAGAAGCCGAAGTAAAACTCTATGGAAAAGTGGAAATCCATTAGTTATATTTAGATTTCTATCAAAAATAATGAAGAAGAGGAAATAACAAAAATAAGACAACTTTGTGAAGTTGACAGATGTCTGAATTGAATCAAAATCACCTAAGAATTATCTCAATGTAGTTGGTCAGTTTAACCATTATACCTAGGAAACTGTAAAACCCTATTTAGTTGAATGAAAACTCGATGAAAATGTTAACTTGAAGTCTGAATTGTTTGAAAATGTTTTGTTTTTAATTTCTTACTTGGGCGGTGGGGTCTACAGCAAGCCCCCATACCCCCGGACAAATGTTGTAACGACGCCAATGAGTTTAAGACATGCCTAGATACACGCATCTATGACCGTTTGTTGTCGTACAAGATTGCAAATTATTGTGGGTTATTGTTGCACTACTTTTAAACAAATTGAACAATAAAAAAATAAACACTTAGAGAAAGATCATTGAACCTTTTGAGAGTAGTCGGACATTTTTGCCGGACGGTCGACTAGATTTAACAAGATCGAAACTAAACACTGAAAGAAATTGTGCGGGCATTTGTTAGACATTGAAGTAAATGAGCGATATCGCTACCTAAAGTCGCAAAGGGTGTAAGTCCAAAATTTAAAATTTTACAAGAGAGACAAATAACTTAATTTTATTCTTCGACGATTTATTTTTCCAAAAGTTTTCAAAAAATTTGAAAAATATGCTTGGTAGTCTTTTTTGAGCATTAGTAGTCTTAGGTAGTCTTTTTTGTGCATATAGGGACTTAGAACATTTTCTTTTCAGTTATAAAAGGTGACAGGGCATATATTTTTGGTGGTTTTTTTCTTCAAGCCAGATGCGTTTTCAACTTATCTTGCGTTCTACATCAAAAAATACATTTAGCCAAAAAGTGGACTTACAACCTTTACGACTTTAGGTAGCGATATGTTGAATCAAATGAACTTGAGATGTTCGATCACAGACGAGAATATTTAAACCGCTCAAGTTCTCGATTATTATTTGTGCCCCTCATTTAATATTTATTGCGACAAACCCATCACCAAAACCAAGAGTGAAACTGTTGGTTCGCCCAAAAGTAATCGTCACGCCAGATAAAATACATGGTTTGTTATTGGACCAATCTTAAAAACTGTAGTCGTTCGGAGCCGACTTTCAAATCGATTACATCAAGCACAGCTCACAGATCGTTTGATCCTTAATTGAATGTTAATGAAAATGAGATATGAGATTTGGGTCGAAGGAAGCGATCATCAATAAAACAAACGCCTAATAACAGGACCTTGGAGTGGATCGAAAAAGTGTCAAAGTTGTCAAACTGCCCTCGTAAGATGGCAAACACATGATTTCCTATAACAACATTTGTTTTGCATCAATGCAACGAAATGGCATTTTGTGCAGTGTAACTCTTTTTTTTTTTAGTATAAATCTGCAGATACACACACTTAAACGATTGGTGCATTCGAACATTGAAAGCAATTGTGTTATTTATTTTTTATTATTTATCTAAACAAGATGCGTGTATAAGAAGAAGAAGAAGAAGATGATCACAGTTAATCTTCATTCAACGATCTTCGCCTCAAACAAAAATGACAATGAAGAAAAAACGTTCTTTGCACTGATGTGATGTAGCCAGCGATGCAAACAATTCAGTTTCAGTTTATTGTGAGTTCAACAAAATAGAAAATAACAACAATTTGTATTGTTGTTGTTGTCGTTGTTGGTTTGCAAACGCACCGCATTGCAACTTGAGTAGAGACTGTCTGGAAAATTGGTGCGTTCCGTTACGTTCCATTGTGTTGTATTTAATGGTCTTTCTTAATTTAGACAATACGAGAAACCTCCATTCCAGTCCATGCTGGACACACGTACCGAACCAAGATGATGAATGTCTTTGTATCCGTTGGACTGTGCGGCGGTTCTCAATTGGGTGGAATTGCTAAAATAATGCATCCGTCCGCACGCCCACCCGCCCGTCTTTTGTTGCGACTCATAAAGAATCGCAGTTCTCCATTATGGACGTGGGACAATGATGCGAATGAATCAAAAAGTGCGACTATTTATATTAAACAAAAACAATCACATTAACATTCTCATTTCTATACGAATGATTCTAAGCCTAAACTGGAATTTCTCGTAGATGGTCTAATTTCAAAGATTGCAAATCAATAGAAATTGAGTCTTCTCATTTTATGGAGTAACAATCAGATTATGAACTGATTTCACATGCCCACATGCACGCACATCCTCCCCCACAGACACAGCCCCAAAAAAAAAGAGCAATTATAAAAGTCCTCCACCCTTCGAATGGTTCAACATTGTTGTGGGAAAGCGGGCCACTAGGCCGACACCCATTAATCAAATGTGTGTTTGGAAGCAGACGCACAGGCACACACTCGCCATAATCAAAGTGAGTGCCAGTTATTTGGACAACAAACAACAGACAAAACCAATAAAAATAACAATATTTTATGAAACTGAAAATATTCGCAACAGTTGCCGAAATGCACCCACTTCACCCGTCAACTCACCCTCTCTCTCTACCCACTTCGCCAGAAAGGGTCGATCCATCCAATGATAAGGCGGAATAAAACATCCACAACAAAGACCATTTAATTGGTTACGCTCTCTCCACACACCGCACCCGATGTTCTTCTGCTGGAAACCCCCTGTTTACAGATCCTTTAAGTATGTTGGCACAGCCGAACGATGTCATCAGGAGCGACGATGTCATCAGAAGGATTACAAATAAACCAAGGAATTTACATACATATACATATATGTACTTACTTACGAAATGACAACAACAAGACGGAACGGTCTTAAACAAACACAACTGCAGCCATCAACGATTTTCCTAATAGTTTGAATGTGAAGTCACCACAACCACCACCACAGTTCATCTGGAACACCACCCTCATCCAGCTCAGATTCTTGCGGTCGTTGTTGAACTGTTCCAAATTTATTCCAACTGTAGGGTGACCATTGTTGGAAATCTTCGTAATCCTGGCGATGTGATGGGTTGGGAGGGATCACTCAATGCGGCATTGCGATTGCCAAAGTTATGAGGCTTTAGCTGTATATCTCGGGAATAATAGGTGTCTTCTAGAAGTGCAGTCAAAATAATTTCCAAAATTACTTAACAGGCATTTTCATAACTTCACACGAGCAGCCAAACACTGTTGTAAAATCTAAACACTCTTCGTGTTGTAACTTTTGGATACTCCATGAAGTGTACAAGTTTGCCGAGTCATGTATTTTAGGCCATTTTACAAGAATCAATAAAAAACACACAATTTTGGATTTCAGATGACGATATTTTCCTCTCAACGAAGTCGGCCCAATAACTTCTGGCAGTGTCCTTTTCAAAAATCGACTGGCGTCACTTTTTAGTCATACAACCGAATTACAACCAGCCTGGTTATTGGTCCACTAAAGTATACAGCGTCTGTCTGTCAATATTCTGAACTGGTTATGGTCACCCCATGAACATTACCCCCAAAGTTCAATAAACAGCGCGAGGCCTTTGCAATTTCAGCATTTACAAGTTGACAAACAATATTACATTTATCCTCATATCCTCCATCCGCTGGACAGATATCGCCCGGCTCGGCTCGGCGCTCGCCACCCCACCATTTGCGACAGCATGACTTCTAGGAAAAGTAGGCCAGCCGTTCATGTTCTTGTTGTTGGTGGCATATCTGACGTGGCTGTCATTGATGGGATAGTCAATGAAATGTTATGTGAACTTGGCAACCGGAAATACTTGTAGTAAATGTCAAACAGTTGCTTTTAACCGTTAAAATGAGCAAAAAAAAAAGAAACGGATGAAGAAACGAACGAAACAGGATAAAGTGGCAAAAGGAGCGATAACAAATCTAATATATCCTGTGGGATCTGTAAACAGTAGTCAATAGCACATGGAGGTGAACAACAGCAGCCACAGTATGGAGTGGCATCGAGTGACATCTTAATGGCAAACAGAGCGTTTATTGGTCATTGACCGCATCAGTCCTCCGTCCCAGTATTGTGAGGGGAGACTAGGTGTGTGCGTGTTAATGTGTGTTTGCCGATTATGAACTTATTCCACCCGTATCCTTTGAATATTGAATGAAGCGTTTTTCAAGTACCACACCTTAAAATCCGCCATTTACACCTGACCCGGGTAACACTAAGCCCCCACCCCGCCCCCATTAATCGGTGTCTGTGGCAGTGTATATGGGTTTAACTTTCATTCGTTGTATATTTCTCTTTGCCATTAATGAGAGTGGAGTGTTGAGTGGAGAACGCTACACCAGCGGCATAATTCAATATTGTATTTTACACTTAATTGATTTTCGAATGGGGCTTTTTCTTACATCACAACTCCGCCTGCCTCCGCCTTATCGTCCTTCGATGTAGTTCAAATATGCAGTTCCGCGTTATTAATTTTCAATATACGCACATATGTATGTGTGTGTGTGTGAGTTGTTGTTCTTTTGCCTCTCCTTTCTTGTTGTTATTCATACACATTTCATGAAGACTTTGTTGTGGGTTTCCTTTTTCCAACATCAGTTTTATTTGGAGCACATTTCCGTTTCGTTTCGAGTTTCTGGCTTCCTCCATTTCGTCATAAATCTTTTAAAGCGAAAAAAAACTGCAAAAGTCTGTTGTTTATTGGAAATTTATAGAGCATTAAAAATATCTCCATGTATTTCCTACAAAAAATAATAATTTGATACAATTGAAAATCGAAAGGAACATGAATTCCTGGAGTAACACCCAAATCACTACTACGATACACATACATATGTATGTGTTCAGGGTAAAAATTGGAACAATCTTGAACCAGGAATTTATTTACAGATCTACCGTTCGTCGAATTTTCCACGTCTTTGTTGCGAAATATCAATGACTTAGGCAACGCTATTCGGAGGGCAGCCATGGTGTGTTTGGTAGTGTGTACGATCGACCCTCATACAACAAACCCAGATTCAAATCCCGATAAGAAAATTGTTCAGTGTCCGTTTTAAACAGTAGCTCCCCCATCCGTGAGTGTACGCAATACTAAGGGCACTAAGTACGTGTCATTCAAGGAAAACTACACCAGCCAACAGTATTAACGATTGCAAACAACAATTCAGTTTTCAAACAATAAATTTCTGTATTTTCCTCATCAAATGAAATTTTCCCAGAAACACACATTTGTTCTTTCTGCTCAAGCCCACACTGAAATCGAAATGTCTACCGAATAGCCTTTCTGTTTATTAGTTCGACTCGTATGCTGTAAATACAAAAACGAAACTTTTTAATTTAATTTTAGAAACATTTATTAGTTTTACAACTGTCCATCGGCAATTGGGACAATACGGAGTTTTCTGTTGTCCAAAACAACAACAGCAACAACCAGTACCGACATAAAAACAACATTTACTTTTAACAACGGAACGAACTGTATTTTATACTTTAATTTGATTATGGCTGAGAATTTCATTTGATTTCCAATAAAAAGAAATGCCCTGCTCCGTTCCCTTTTCCCTGTTTCCTGTCCATTCGTAACAAAATATCTGTAATTGCAGTACAAACAAATTTCCCCTATTTACGGCTACCGAATCAACGTTAGAGAAATGAACAAAAGAAATCGGATTCTAAAACATAGTCACAGCAGAAGAAGTGGGTAGATGGAATGCAGGCAGAGAATCCATCGTAACCGATGCCATGGAAGGCGGCACAGCATTCTGTCGTTCGACAGAGATGGGAATCACACAAGAGGAATAATTTAGATTTATTGTTCAGATATTTTCTGTGCGGTTCTTTTTCTTCTAAAATATGAGTATAAAAGTCAGTATTGATTGTCATTTGTTAAGGACCAAAAGTTCAATTTTATATGAACAAATGATAGACGAATGTGGAATTCCGTGTGATGTGTCTGCCTGTGAACACACCGAACAATAGAAGACGTCTGTATTCTCGTACGCGTCCAATTATGGCAATTGTTTGAATTCGTAGAAATTCCGTACGAATTCCGTAACGAAAAAGTGGTGAAATGTAAATGAATCAAGGAGGTTTTGATATCCTCCTTGATTAATTTACATTTCAGATCGGGCAGTGAGTGATCCTTAGGCAATACCGAGACAATGCAAAATGTATAATTCAGACATAGGACCGCGCACGCAAGCAGTGGCAGGAGCATCAGTTCCAAGAGACCAACTAAGGGTTTTAGTGATATTTTCGTAGCAGACGCCACCACGCAATGATTACTTCTAATACAAGAACATGAATATTTTATTTAAAACAAATCGAACGATTTTATTTGGAAAGCATTTTCAACACCGGCGCGGCATCTCGACTGACATACCACACAACATCCATTGGAGTCTATTGTGTGTTTCTACCGAGCGCAGATGCCATCCCGATGGTGGAGTTTTGGCAAGGAGCTCAAAAAAAGTAATAGAAGTAAATGAATTGTTAATGGAATCAGTTATTACATTAAATGATCACCTTTGCTCGTTGGAAACTACTTAATTTGTAATTGAGATAACTAGTGTTTTAAGTGAAACTCGGTTTCCGTTTTGTTTTCTATGAAATGAGACATTGTTGTCGCTACGAAAGACGTCTCACAGTGAGAATTTTACAGACTTTACTAGTTGAAATTAAAACATGTGAGTATGCTTGTAGAGCCATTGCACACACACACAGAGAAAAATATTTGGAAATTACCTACATAATTGCATTTTGTCATTATAGAACCATTTATTTCTTTGGCTAAATTGCAAACATGAAGAGAAGGACTCTCTGGATTGTGTGTGTGTGTGTGTTTATTTTTAAGCAATCCTAAAAACCCGTACATGACCATGGACAATTAAGCACTCGGCACACGATTACGGTGATATTCTCCAATACCAGGCCAAATGAAATCATTAGTAAATCGTCACGTAACAACGTCACCTTCTCTGCCGAATAAAACAAACATTAACAGAAGTGGAAGCCTAGCAGCAGAGGTACGTACCATCCATGTGTCAATTGTCCTCACTCGAATGTTGGTCCTCCGTGTCTATTGTTTTTTTTTTTACAGCAAAAAAAAAACTCTGTCGATCTGTGTGTCTGTCTGTTCTAAAGGGAAATAATGGAATATCCCAAAACAGTAACTAAAAGAAAGTCCTGTGCACAAACAGAGCATACCTGTCGTTGTATCCCAAGTCCCATTACTTCTGTGGTCGAGTATTTACACAATTCATTAATTAACTTGTAAACGGCCAAGTAGAGGATACTCGTGTTCGGCCTGGGCATGTCTGCATGAATTTGCACGTTGGCCTGTAATTATAAGTCATGTTGGAGCGTCTTTTTTTCTTACTGTGTCCATACGAGGGTTTTACGTTAAGATACTACAACACGTCTGTTTGATGTCGTACAGTTTTGCACATTTTTAATAACTCGTATCTCGTGAAAAGCATTTCATAATTTCTCATTTAAAATCCGAGACGCATACGATTTTGCCCATTTAGAACAGTGTCCAAATTTAGGACTCTAACACCGCTAAAAAAAACTGCTAGAACTTTAGAAAAATCGTCATTCTTATTTATGGGAAACGGTGTGAGTATATAAATCAGTGGAAAGTTTAAAATCGACGACGAAACATTTATTTTTTGAAGCCTGAAACATATTTTGACCTAGTGATTTACACATCAGAAATCCTCTTAAAGTCGACTTTGGACTAACATCCAAATCGAAATCTATTTACCGAATGGCCAACAACTGAAATTTTCTCAGAATTGTCTGACATTTGGATATCCCATATCTTGAATCTCTTGTTAACCTAACTCGCACGTCTCTCGCATCACAGCCGTTAATACTCATAGTGTGCCATGTCTTCTGTCAAATTAAACGAAAATCCGTTTTTCAGACATTTGAATACCTGACTGAGGTGTTTTGTGTATGCATGTGTGTGGGTTGTACATAACCGTATACCCTGGACAACTGGGTGTGTTTATGCTCCGCTTTGTGTGTGTTTTTCGTAATCCTGTGTCTCCAGTTCGTATATCAGTTTATATCATTTACTGGTTAACTCTCCCCTAGCCGGGGCAACATACCATAGCAGTCTCTACTCTCTGGTGTATGGGTTGTTATTGTTGCTGCTGTTGACCCTTTGGTAACCGTTGTTTGTGTGTGTGTGTGTTGCTACTGACGACAATTTACAACTTGTTACATGCGAGCAGCCTGATTCCGCACTTTCTTCTGACTACTTTGTTCTTCCCTCATATACAAACGTACATACATACATATTTTTACAGTAGTTTGTTTAATTTCCCGTTCGTTTACCAGCCAGATTGGCAGGATCCCCTTTGTTTTCCTTACTTTCGCTTATGTTTCGCTCCTGTATTCATTGAAAAAATTGTAATGTTACATTTATCTTCATTATTTCAATATTATCGATGTTACATCGATGATCACACAAACCCAAAACTGAAGCGTATTAATTTTATACGTGTAAACATTGAGTGGATGTTCTTTTTTTGCTTTATTATCCCAAGGATAATGAAAATACACACACGGGTGAAGGGAAACCAAAAAATTAATACTGTTTTTGATTGAACTGTACTTTTATTACAAACTGTATCCGATTGTCATGAAATGGTTTCGAGTTCAGATTTCAGATCGACTAGCAGCGTTTCTGAACATTTTTTGTATACTTATTACTAACAGTTGGAAATATGCAGGTGGGCTAGATAAAGAAATAACTCTCATCTTGCCACATATTGATCAAAAAGTTCCCGTTCTTCGTTTCTCTCTCACGATATCTCTCTGTCACCACCACCCTCCCTCACACACACACACTATTTGTATGGCTCATCGTTGATTAATGGGTTTTCGGTCATAAAATTAAGCATTTGTTGTGTAATGTCATGATGGGACATTAACTTTTTGTCATTTATTGACTGTCAGTCAGTCAGTCGGGCGGTACAATGCAATCGCGGGAATTATGAGGGCTATTGAAGTTTTGGGCAACGCTAAATTGAAGTCATAGATGGGAAAAACTAAAAGAATTCAATTAATTAATTACAACTACAATTCATTGCACTCAAGCATAAACAATTGGTTAATTGAATTTAATTAACAGCTATGACGTCGGGTCACTGAACGTTGTTGGCTGGAGATCACAGAGATGTTAAAATAACTTGAAACATAAAGTGTTTTCTTTATTTCACAATTTAGTGAAGGTACATTTATTGGTTTTATTTGAAACCAACAACATTCTCTGTACTCCCTACGTGCATTAAAATCTACTCTGTTCATGGAAAATGAACTTACAAGTTATTGAACGCGTTCCAATTCTGAGAATACTGAAGTTGATTACGCGTAAACGTAAATGGCTGCACGTAAAAGTTCCTAAGAATATGTGGCCCAGAGTTCAATGACCTAGGCAACCTAACCACAGAAAAAGACCGCTTCATTGCAAATGATGTGAATAATGATCTAAAAGTAACTGAACATTTCAGCTAGTGTAAACAATTTATAGAATTGCGAATATACAAAGGGAGACTATATTTTATGACGAAGAAGACATCGTAGATGTAAAAAATTACCAGAAGACAACTGATTTGTATTTTAATCATTTCTGTTGCAGTGCTTTGTCCATCCGGGCAGGACACAAAAACAATTCGGCATTCTCCTCCATTGGCACAATACTCCAACTGATACAATCGTTGAAGTATAATGCTCCCGATTACGTCGATATCGATTACGACATGGCCGACAATCTCCGCTTTCGGATCTGTGTCCATATATGTAGTTATCAAACGAAGAGTGTCACTAAACTATTTAAATAAGTAATCATAAATAGGAGAACGCATTTCCTTAAATCTCAAAGTCTACATCTACTTCTATCTAAATCGATTGACGATCACACAAGTATCCACACTAACATGTTAAAGTCTCGATACGTTGTTGGACGTAGTAAACATATGGACATTTGTGCGAATATTTTCCCTCACACTAATTGAATACATAATTGGCTTTTCATCACAAAAGGCGAAGACTCATTTTTTTAAGAAAATAACATTTCTTAGCTCGATAAGAGTTGGTGCAAAATAGGCACTTCTGCTCGCTTCTCTGCGCTATTTGTGTACGGACGAAGGAAAGGAACAGCCCACACACCACACGGTATATTGAAATTTCAATATCCGCAGCTAAGAGCAAGAGAAGGAGAGAGACAGGCAAACACCGGAATACACCATTTCACATTGGGTTAGGTTTAAATTTTCAACCACCATTCATCGTTCAATGGGCTCCAACTTGACTGACGGCGGTTACACCACGGCGAAGGTGTTGACAAGGTTAAGTTCTTTTGGCATTTCGTATTGGAAAAACAAAACATTAACAAAGAAAAGCCTAAACAAATGTAGAGGAAAAATTAAACGAATTTCCAACTGTGCCGGTCTCCAGACCATGCATGCACCTCTGACGGATTCATAACGAAATTTACATCTTTGGTGTTGGGCTGACACAGATGATGGTGGTGGTGATGGTGGTGGTGGTGGGACTGCTGATGGCGATATCTGTCGGTGGTGTTGTAGAGCACGAACGTGTTGTTCTATTGTCTGTTGCGTTAGTCATTTCTGTATGTCTGTTTTATGTAATCCTCCCATACCCATACCTCACTTCTTATTACTTTACGAACGTTCCTTTCATCCGCTCCAAATGGAAGACGCCTTATACGTTTCACTTCTCGCTTTTCGAGTATTCACAAAATACCAGCAGCACAAACCATTTCGTTTCTTTCTTCACTCTGTAGCATCTGTTTCTTTTTGTTCAAATTTGTTTTGGTTTGGTTGTTTTTTGATTTGTTGGGGAGGGTGCTCTGCATCTCCTGTTTGTTGTTTATTTGAGATTTATAATTTTGTAATTGATTTCCCGTTCATTGACTACCGTCGTTCAAACGATTGTAATAAATTTCAATTATTTAGTTTGCGAGTTTAATCGTTACACTTATTTGCTCATCGAATAAAACGTCAATTTTCGAAGTTATTAAATGGGTTTCAGACACTATTCAATTTCTGGTTTTTAGATATACATGTATGTTAGATATCGACGCCCACGAACATTAGACCAACATGTGTCTAAAATTTTATTTTTTTTTACCATAAATATAGTTTGGATTCAGGGCTATTGTTTCTAGAGGACGACAATTTTTCAGTGTTATTTAAATCCTGCACACGAAAATTCATTGACACCACCATTTGATGATTGTTGTAATTGACAGTTTTATTGAAAATGTTAGTTGGTTCAGTCTAATTAAATAATCTATTAAATTAGTATTTTTGAAAAATTTCTAATTCTCAATTATTCAACTGCTTTGTAGTTCATCAGGATACAAATCCTATAACTGAAAAACAAGTCTGCATAAGGCCATCAAACATTTTCAGCAGCTGTAAATGCTGGCGACTTTACAAGGTCATGTACAACTTCTCTAGGAAAAGCATTAGCTGTTCGGAGCCGGCTTTAAACAGTAGATGCCGGTCAGTGAGTATACAACTAATATCGCCCACAGCTCACTGATTCGAGAGAGAAAGGTTTCCCGTACAAGTTCTTCATGGAATGTCAAGGGAAATACGTAGTCACACACACGCTGAAGTCACACACAATTTTCCAACTACGCCCCTGAGCACATATTTCCGTTGAAAAGGCATAATCCTCCAAATATCAATCACCCTGAAAAGATTATGCCTCATATGCGGTCTATGCTTACACAGGATTTTTATTACAAAAAAAAAAAAAATAAAATAAAATTAATGTTACAAATGACACGAGACCCGCTGCAACGCAAACCTATTGCCACAGGCAAACTCACCCTTAAAACGACATTCTTGTTGCGGCCGACGGACATATGACGAAATGAATGGATGATGATGGTAGGGCAGAACTCCTCGAAACATTAAATGCACTTTTACATGGTTTTTAAATCATCTTTTCAAACCAAGTCGCTTTTGTTTTTTTTTTATTTGGCTGTTGCTCGGCTAGCACAACAACATCGAATGCAATATATCAGACGGACCAAAAACTGAAAAACCCATATGTCCTGGTCAAAGTGGTGGTGGTTTTTCAATTTCATGTTGAGGGTGAAATCATCACTCAGTCAGTCAGTCAGTCAGTGAGTCAGTCTGTCAGGCTCGGCTCTGCTCGCCATCAATTGCACGCATTCTCCCTACATGTTGTTGTCTTTACGGCCGAAACGATTCGTTTCACTCGCTCGAGTATCGCATTTAATTTGATATTCATGCATTCCTGTCTTCCTTTTTTTGTCGCCTCACATTCAGGCATTCTTGTATACACCCTGTTTCGTAGCGACATACTTACATACCATATGTGTGTGAGTGCGTTCAAGTGTAGAGTTAAGTGGTTCCTTTTATGATGACTGAAACACGCACATCCATACAGATGTACATACACACATGTCTATTTAGCATGTGTTCAAATTTTCCATTTTGGAAACTCAGCCCGTTCTCAGAGACAGGATATTGGATAACGTGAGCGTTTGGTGTCTAAAATTAATCATTGAGCACGACGCCGCATTCGATTATTTCCTTGTCGAATGTTTCCCTGTTCAGTTGGATTATTTCAACGGAATCCTTTAGGATGGATGATAATGATGCTTGGATGGAGATGCTCTTCTCACAATGTGTTCGATAAATTCTTTTTGTTTGACAATTTCATTGTACTTTGCACCAATTGTCGCAGTTAATTCATGAGTGTGAAATTATGAACTGAAACATTTCACTTGTTGCGTATGGGATATCTAGAGGAAATTTGACCGTTCGTCAGTGCTGTCTTTCCAATATCCATGTACATGGCATGAGTTGTGGGTGGGCAAAAATAATCAAAGGGAACTTCAGTTGTTAACAGAAAATATATAAAAACTAGTAAGTTGTAATGCGCCTATGGCGCCCGTTGAAATATGGAAAAAAAATTTTGTTGAAAAAAAAAAAATGTTGTGGAAAAAAAAATATTGGTAAAAAAAAATTTGGGGAAAACAGAATTTCTGTACAAAAAAAAAATATTATTTTTTTTATTATTTATTATAGAATTATAGAATGCCTATTTAAATTCCTACGTACTGCGTGACAGAGTCAGTGAATCAGTGAATCAGGGAATCAGTGAATCAGTGAATCAGTGTCGAGGGTAAATATATATTAAGATATTTAATTGCATATCAAAAAAAGAAATATAAAATTGTATATGTCTAAATGTTGTGAGAAGTACAGCAAAAAATAAATTGATCTCTTTTGAGCTGGGAGATACAAATGTACATATGTATTAGGGTGGAGTGAAAACATGCTTTTTTTTTAATTTGAAAAAGTTAACCTCGGAAAGAGATCAGACTACATCTAATGTCCTAATGAGGGGAAAAATAAAGAAAAAAATTTTAAAAAATTTTTAGGGGTCGCGCCACTCCCTCGAAATTTGGAAATTATCGCTATTTTGGCGTTGATTTTAGAAAAATCCTAAAAATTAACGACTTAACTTATTCGAAATTAAAAAGTTTGAGCTTGTTCAGTGCCCAAACAAAAGTATTTGAGGCAAATATGAGGATAATCGACTAATATTTGTAGCTTTGGTGGCGATTTCATTGTTCAGTCAATTTTATGAAGAAGGGACGATTTGACTTATTTTATTTTTTGAATTTTTTGAACAATGAGAAAATTTTTTTAAATTTTTTCATGCCCTTATTTCATTGTTTACGCTATTGCAAACATTTATTGACATAAAACTTTTTAGGATTTTTCTAAAATCAACGCCAAAATAGCGATAATTTCAAAATTTCGAGGGAGTGGCGCGACCCCTAAACATTTTTTAAAATTTTTTTCTTTATTTTTCCCCTCATTAGGACCCCAGACTACATCTCTTTCCGAGGTTAACTTTTTTTTTTTTGAATTTCACTCCACCCTAATATGTATGTATGTGTATGATGGACCGCTTTAACAAGTTAACTCGAAAATATCGTGCCTGTTTAGTAGAACGTGTGTAATATGTACCGTTTTTACCAGTATTAGGTGTATTTGCTATTAACAAATTCAAAAACGTACTCTGGCTACCTAAATTTTAACTAAAGATGATGTATTTGGACAAGTTTAAAAGTTAACAACATCCAGACATTCCTAAAATTTATTGAACACGACTTCATTTACGGGATGGGATCTATTTAACACAATTTCAAAAATCCAATGAAATTCATGTACTGGTGGGTCAAATATTCAACATCCACATTGTACATACAAACATACATATGTATGTATGTGTGTATACACATACACAGTTTTAAACATGTTTTCACGTTCTGCGACAGGGAGTGACAATTAAAAGCCTCCGCAAGGATGGAGCACAAGCCAACAAAACTAAACGACGTTGGACGTGAATGTGAACATGACCTAAATTAACGCTAGGACATTTTCAGGATTACGCACACCGACTTTTGGAATGGCATAATGTGTCAGTGTTGGAAAGCAAATAAAGGAAAGCAAAAACAACAAGGGTTTTTCACACGCACTTTCCAGAGAAAAAGACAAGTAAAGAGGAAAAGTATATAATAAAAAATCGCCCTAACCTCCCAAAGAGGTATATAGGTCTATGACCCACTCGCACTTCCTAGCACGCGAACACACTCAAATACGCACAGCGCAACGTCGAACTCTTGCTCTACTCACTCGTGAAAAAGCTATGATTTAAGGATAATGGTAATGGTTACAAAGGATGACACACATATTTACACGCATATTACGGAAGCAACACAGCCAAAGCAGCAACAACAGAGGATGGGCTTTAATATTCCGTTGTCTTTCTCTACCAGGCATGGTGAATAGTTGGTACAACAACAGCAATGCCTTATTACCAGAGGTTAAATAAATATTTAAGGTTCGTCGCAGTGTATAAAATGTACACAGGGGCCACTCCAATAGAGAACTGAAGGTACTTACAGCTGGCATAAAGGGCATAATTTTGCTTATTAGCGAGTCATCATTGATGGCTCAATTTGGTGGGGGGGGGGGTCATTTATCAACTCCAGCAGACCAAAGGTGTTAATAATAAATTCAATAGTATTATCTGGATATTCCGTCGTCACATCTTGATAGGCCGCAAACAAATCAAACAACATTTGTTTCCACTTCTCTCTGTCTCTGTCTGTTTCTGTTTAGGTTTCTTCTTTTTTTTTGTTACTCATGCTCGACAACAGCCGGCTGCTATTTATCCTCGCGAGTCCTGCTGTGACGTCTCGTGACTTTACGGTATTAATTATCGCCATAGGCATCGCATACATCAGGACTCGTTTTTTTTTTTTGGTACGAGTATTCGTTTTTTAATTTGTTTGGAAAACATAAAGTGTTAAAGTCATCGTTAGTCTTCTCCTGCTCAGCCTCGAATGGACGTAGGCATGGAGTGCATGTACAAATGAGACTTAATGAGAAGTACGATCATAACTCAGGAGCGTCCTTTACTCGTATGAGGAAGGGGTCTTGTTAAAAAGAGTGGGAATACACATACCCTTATTTCCTATAGCAAACACATGTAAAGGTGGCCCCGCCGAGTGTTAGACAATACAAAAAGAGGACAAAACCAAAATCCGGTATGATTGGCATTTTTAAAAACTCATTTCAACAATCGTAGAAAACTAAGATATCTCTATGAATTTTGGAAAAGATCATTTACATGTGAAACACACACCTCATTTGTTAGCCGTGCCTTAGAAGTCTTTACCTCAAATCAGATGAAAATCCTTGGGATCTGAAAGCTTTTCCTTGTTTAAATCACGACTAATACCATAAACAATCCAAATTGGAAACATTCGTTGTAATTGCGAATTCTGTTCACTAAATGTCATTAGACATTTTTCTCACACCAATTTGTTGTTACACAGAAATAGAAAGGCTGCAAATGTCCAGGGAATAAAATCGAAGGAAATCTAGCAGTACTTTTTTCAAATGATAAAAATTAATAAAAAGTTCTGTTTTAAATAAATACAAAATATGAATTAATTGTTTATGGTAGTTTCGTTGTTTACTTACTGTTTAAGTAAGTTTGTATACGATTTTGATCCCGATAAGTGAAAAAAGTGCGGAAAAAAAGTATCGGAATGGAACATTTTCCCATACTATCCAAAAATGATGGTTGCTCAGTATAAATAAATAAATATTTGTAACGATTGTTCTAGATTGTTTTCCATGCACTTTACTTCGCTTAAACGAAAGTCCGCTTTAAAAATCGTTTATGTGAAACACATTTTTAACGCACATTTAAGAAGACATATTTATTTGTCGTCAGAAACCAAATCACCATTAGAATAACCACATACATATGCACATATCGCTCATTTACTTGAATAGTGGCATAACTCAAAACAGGATTTTGTCAGGAGAGCCGTTTAAAATCGTCAATTTCGTCGTACTTTCCAAATATAGAAAAAGAACTGCAGGCTATTTCAATAATATGGAGACCTGTCATATGAATGCACAATACTCAGTAGAACAAAAGCCAATTTAAATTAGAGATTTGCAGCTTTTCCAAGAGCAAAAATATATAAAGTGAATTTTGAATTATGCCACTATTCAAGTAAATGAGCGATATGTATTTGCATGCGATACCCTCGTTTATATGGGAAACCGATAACAAACTGCCATATGAACCGAACGAATGGTATGAACCATATGAACCAAAGCTACACTTACTCTAAAGTGCTATTAAAGTTATTGAGTTGTTGTGAGCTCGTCCCACAGCCCCACTTGAAACCATCGAACATTTTTGGAAAAGTGTTAAAACAACCAATTGCCATCATGGGTAATTTTCCAAAATACCACTCGTCGAACGAAAGGCAATCACCAGTTTTTCCGAACAGACATTCTTGGCGTGGATAACTTGCACTGGCACATGCTATGTAAATAAAAAAAAAAATATGTAAAAATCGTCAAGAAGAAATACAACAGCATCACAGCCGTATAAATTATTTACTCATACTCTATTGTCATTTCCCCCCGCATCACACCCTGCACCAAGCAATTGTGGAAACGGAAAACAAAGTGTTTTTGTAAGAATTGCAGGAAATAAAACGTGTTAAACGAAACATACGATAATAAACTCGGTGAAATGTTTACAAATTTCCACAAGAACTCAGCGATGGAGAAGAACAAGAGGGCGGCGACGACGAAGAAATGTTGATTATATTTCAAATGCATTGTTTTTGTAGCTGTTGCTAGTCTCATGTTGGATTGCATAAATTGTGGAAACTGAAGAAGCACATCTTCCTCTTTATCAGCATCAATTATTTATTTAAATGTCTTTGTGGGGGATTGGAGTAGGAGGGCATGGGACCACCTAATGTACCCGTATTCAAGTTCACATTTGAATTTTATTGAAACTTTAATCTACAAAGCTAGACCACGCATAACCAATACAGCTGCCGCAAGCTTTATACACTCTTGACTATTTGTCTATGGCAATCTTACATGTGTTACAAACGAAGTATGCAATGCAAATCGATCTAGGGATCGAATTTTTGCCAAACTATTAATGGCACAAATATTATAATGGAGTCTTTTGTATTATCTCTCTGCCCATTGTTCGGTTACTTCGTTTTTCAGTGTATTAAATATTTGCAGGAATAACCCCAATTCATTTAAGGAGTAGAACGTTTTTATGTTTAACACATACATATATAGTCTGTTATTGGGCCTTTCGAACAGATCAAGATTTTTGCCAAATAAAACACTTTTACGTTTAGGAATGACAAATAAAAGTAGAGTTAAGTTCATCAGTTAAGTATCAGATAAAATGTTAATTATGTTTTCCGAAGAATTTACATTCTACACCACAATGTGACGGGATATTTTCTGACTTGGTTCTGATATTAAATTATATTGTCAAAAGCAGCTTAATAATATTCATTCATTTCATGTAATTGAAGGAAAACTCCGTGAAAATAGCTTTCTTCTGTCTAATATCAGTAGAAATTTCTTTTTAACCAGCTGTCAACACCGGGAGCAAGTGTGTGGTCTCTTACTTAAATGTAATTAACATAGTTTTCGCTTTCTTTTTAAAACACGAGTTGTAATTGTAATTGTTATTAAAATAATACGCAATAGTTTTAAGTATTTATAATGTTTTCTATACCTAATTATTATTTAAAAGAGTCTCAATAAACTTCAACTTCAACTTGTTTTTAACCATTATCATAAAAAAAAGGAAAATTTAATCTAGCCCTCATGGAAAAATCGACAAGAAGCCGTGAATCACGTATGTAGTCTAAATTCGCATTTAAAACTGTCCTTCAAATCGCAAATCTTTCGGAAATTCATATTCACAAAATGTAGCAAAGTTTCATTTTATCTGGAGGCATCGGCACCGTTCTCTTCCACACAAATAAATGTGGCTTAATGCACATTTATTGCCTATATTTGGTCCATGTGCTATAACCACGAAACAAATGCATTTCAGTCGCACCCAACCATATGGACACACACACACACATATCCATATGTATGGGAGTGACATCCACAACAAAATCCCTCTGGAATGTGTTGTTCTTGTTGTTGGTAAGAAACCATCAGAGCAACGACAACAATCAAAATTTCAACAAGAAAATAAATTCCAATAACGAAAGCGGTGTGGAAGAACGAAATCCTTTGATCTGTGCCACTCCAGCCCATTTTTTTCGACAATTTTCGCGGGCCATATCTGCCATGCAACATAACAGCACATCTGCATCTTGTGGGAGGAGATGGCGATGCTGGTGATTACATTGCAGTTTAATTTGTAACAGGCGTTCAAAATGTGTTGTTGTCTTTGTTTGAATTGCAGCAGGTTTTCAAGCTTTCCATGCGTTCGCGTGGACGGACATATCACGAAGAAAATCGCATTTTTATAAGGGGGAGAATATTAAACAGCACTCAACCATAAATGAATGTGATGTGTGGTAACTTGTGATTTTTGTTGTTGTTTGTTTTTAAATTCCCCAATGGGAGGGCTCACTGGGCTCTTTCGGTAAGGGGACACTGTCTCTGGAGCATGAGAAACATGTGTATGCAGTTATTTTTATTTTTCAGCGGAAATAATGTACCTATTGGCGATGGACATCTCCTTGGTGTCTTGGCAGCGGAAAGCATTCATTGTTTGATCACAAAAAAAAATCACATTTTTGTTCCAACGAACACATATGCAATTTAAATGTATACTAATTTATGCAATAAATAAAGTTAAAATCATAAATTGTGTCTTACTAAAATACAATTTATATAAATAGCTTAGAAAATGGCACCACTGTTTCCACACCCTGTGATGAAATGTGGAACATATCGTCACTTACCCCGGGGTTTATACGAGACAGTTTTGCAGTTTTACGAAGCCAATATCTATACATTTACACACACTTCTCATTGCCTTCGACGCTGTCCCCGATTTTTTGAAGACAGTAAGTTCGACAAGTTATTTGACTTAAGCGGTCGAATGTAAACAAATCAAAATCTGAGCACGAAACGACACTAACGACGGTCGCTTAAAAGAGCATTGTTTAATATAAATGAAGCGGGTTTTAATATAAAGGGTCCGCCATCTAACGTTTTTTTTTTCAACTAGTGCTTATTTCGTTATCGGGCCATGTTGAACGAATTTTTGTTTACAAAAATTGAAGAGGAGCAAATTGGCAACATTTGGTTTCAACAGGACGGCGCTACGTGCCCCACAGCCGAAGCTACACTCGATGTTTTGTGCCCTGTTTTTGAAGATCGCATTATCAACCGCAGAGCTGATGTCGTTAGACTAATGCATGGCCAGCCGAGGCAGCCATTTGAATGAAATTATTTTCCATTCCATTAACCAGGAAGGATTGTACTTTCAAATAAAAAAAGAAATTTGAGAAAATATCTAGTAGTTTTTTTTATAGAATTTTCAAAAAAAAAAAAATTATTTGGCGGACCCGTGAATATACAAATTTCTATTCAAAAAACAAAGTATTCCTACAAATTTAAAAAAGCTGTTAAGTCAAATGTGTGAAAATTCGAATAAAATTTTCACATGTTTAACTTAACAACGATATGTTAAGCTGTTTTAAATTTTTATGAATAGGGGAGTCTACACAGATGAAACATATCACAATTTATTAAACGTTGATGAGTAAATATTTGTGACGAAGCGAAAAAAAAGCAAATCCGTTTAATGTCAATTAATTGGCCGGTTGACCGGAATAATCTTCCTGCAAGTGTTTTTCCTGCCCGCTATGACCTTATCAAATTCTAGGCCAACGTCAACAAACTCTACTCCCTCTTATCTCCTTCCAATACCCTCATTTCCTATCGCTAACACAGTGCATTGCATCCATAGGGGACATCAACTGAGAGTTAGTCCAGTCCCAAAAAAAAAATTTGGCCTATTATAATATCGAGGTCGTTGCTTAAGGAAAATTCGGTTTTCAGAGGTGTTTGAAACTGATCCAACTCATGATCAAACAGATTTTTGGCATTGCTCTAAAACATATCTATATTCATCTAGGAGGGTTAGTTTGCAACTTTTTCTAATCTCTAATGTACAAATTATATTTAATTTTCCTTTTTTTGTACGGGCCTTTGCAATCAGTTTGTGATAGGAGGCAAGAAGTATTACATTTCAAGCGAACAGAGACGTTCATACGTCTTCATTAACATACGACATATTCTTACCTACAGATGCAAGTATGAATATGTGGCAATTGAAGCCAACTAATCTGCAATTCAACGGATAAACGCTTAATTAAGCAACTTTTAAGTCATAAGTTCCAGGGATACCCAAACCACGTTCCATTCCGTAAGAGCACATCCAATGAGTATCAGTTCATACAAACGTTACACGGTCTCTGGATACTCATTCTATTGTACAGCTGTGTCGTACAAAGTTTGAGAACCTCTGGCTCTTGTTTCATTGATTGGAATTTCATCAGTTAAATTCAGTCGGTAACTCCTAACATAGTGGCTACACAAATTTAGATTTTCCGAGCTGGTTTTACTTTTCTGATGTTAAAAAGATATTGCAGATAGAAAGAAAAAGGACTGACACGGATGATCACCGGTTTAGAGAAATCACGACATCATGGTATATCGCGACATAAGAATTACTTCATACATTTTATTATTTAATTCAAAAGTAGAATCGGACATTGCGGACCAATTAGAAAATTCAAAACGTTCATGATTGAAGAACTTCTAGACCAAATTATTAAATTTATAGCTGCACATAAAAGGCTAAAGAGCGTAATAATTCCTTCACAAATAAAAGACTGGTCTCCACCTTCTCGACTATTTACCAAAGGGCTTTCTATAAACAAAAGTATTTTCATCTGAAATGAAATCTTTATTTTCCGGCTGGAATAGTTGCCATATTTTGACCCAGAACGGTAAAAATTAATTGGACGCACAGCTAACAATTCCATTCAATGGAAAAATAGTAATATAACCTTAGGTTTCGTCCATACTCGCAGGTTGAAAGGATCCCTGGAAAAAAACATTGACTCACTATCACTTCTTGAGTTTGAAGAATGCATCTGCATGTGTCTGTAAGTAAGTGCATGGTTAAGAGATAAATTCCAAGAATATTACAATGATTAAAATATGATTGTACATATGTATGTGTCTTCGCTCATGTATTTATATATGTAGCACATACGAAACGAAGAAGACTGCTTTCAATTTATTCCTTCATTTATATTTTTTGCTTGGCTAAATTGAAGAATTTTCTGATATCGTCGTAGCACGGTGGACTCAAGCAAACAACAACAAGTAAAATTAAATTTGCACATAAAAAATGTTTATTTACTGTTCAGATACTCTCCGGTGTAGATGTATCTCCTTACGGTACTTAATCATCTCTCCGACCGATTAAGGTACGGAATATGATGAGAAAACAATCTTCACTGGAAGAAATAATACAGTTGTCTTTCAGATTCCAATCTTCAGCTCAAATCGATGAACCTGATTAATTTAGGTGGAGAACATTTCAATTTCAAGAAACTGTACTGTGTAAAACCTTTTACAGATTTTTAGTTGGGATCTACTGTGCGTCGTACTAGCGAACTATTCTGTTTTCATGCATTCTCACTCTGATGATGACTTTGATCTGTTTATTTAGAGGAGTATGTATTGTTGTGCGATGGACTAATGCAAAGGGCCTATAAAAGTACATACATGGGTGTTGGTTGGCATTTATCAATTAAATTCATAGCGTACAGTTGAACTGGTAAATAAAGAATTTTCTGAACAGTTGAAATGTCTTGCAGACTGGCTGTGTACATTTTATACACAATCATCGCGTTTGTGATCGGTTACTTTCGTACTTCTACAGAGATATGTATATACATACCTACGTACATATGTTGTCGATCAGGGTCGATGGACGTGTACCTGTCTTGATCTCAGCAGACAAAATGAATATGTATTAGTGAAGAAACTTGCATGAAATTCTATCCGATATCATACAATTGTTTTAAGAAGACCTAATTCTTTAGGTCTTAATCCTTTAGAGTGTGACCTGGGAGCTCAACTACTAAGTAGTGTGACCCATCAGTCAGGCGAACATGCAAATAAACAACAGTTGTTGAATGATATCAGACCCGAAGTAAAACGAAGGATATAAACTTGTAGAAGCAGCTGAACAAAAAATAACAACAAACAACGTTCCGCAACATGCATTTTAGACCGTCCTATAACACATTTTACACTTAAATTAGATACCATATGGAGAATATTACATTTGTTTTTGTACATATGCATTGCTCAACGTTATATTAAGGAATAATAGGTCTAACCAATCAGTGACCTGTACAAGATATCAAGAAACTCGTGAAGTCCTCTGATAAAACAGCGTCAGTGACAGTCTACGAATGTGGATTGTGTTATCGCTATTCTATAGATATTGGCCGGTTGATTCGTTCTTCAACCGAACTGTGCGTATGTGAAATAATCTTCCTGCAAGTGTTTTTCCAGCCTGTTATAACATAACAAATTCAAGGTCAACAAACACTATTCCCACTTTTCTCCATCCAATACCCATATTTCCCTTCGCTAACACAGTAGTGCATTGCAATCATGCACACACAAACTTTTGCAATATCTCTGGTCAACATTTGTGTGGTGCATCGCTGGTGAACGACGACGACAATATCACAAAGATTACATATTCTAAACACGCCCCGTACGTACACACAAATGATTAAAAAAAACTAAAATAAATAAACAAAAATGATGCGAAATCGTATGAGCAGAGGTCCGCATGTGCTGGTGCGAGCTCAAAAATGCGCCGGCAGCAGCTCTGACAGCGACAATAAATCGTGTTGGAATTTCAAAAATTCCAGCAATTTTGCGTACAAATTACGATGTATCGAATTCACATCTGAATGGGACAAGAGAAGCCGGGACCAGACGCAAGGGCCAACATCAGCAGCAACACAAATATTGTACATAATTCAAAATGTAAGTTTACATCATTGAAGATTGTGTAACAACTATTTATGTATTTGAAATGTGTATTTTGAAAACAATTTGTAGTATCCAGACAAAATCACCAAACAAAATAACTTCATTCATGATTCCATTTCATTTGGAAGATAGGAAATGTTTACCGCGTAGTGTACTTAATCATTATTGAGGTGTTTTATAAGCAATTCTCCACATGATGATGTCTTAGTTGTTAAAGGTGAACAGCTGCTGTCAAAATAATAGCACCGTTACAAAAAATATAGTTCATCACATCATGCCTAGATAACAGTTCTTTTGAATCTAATTAAAAAACGTACTTGATTTATGTTTGTCAATAGTTTAACAATCAATTTTTTTTTTGTTTGTTTGTTCATTTATTATATTTCTATTTAATATCCCCAAAAAAACTACGCAAAACTTCACGATATCATTCTAATTAATTAATAATTGTTCGTTTCAATTAATAATTTGATTAATATTTTTGTCATCACTAGTCTACATGAGATACTATTGATGCTATTATTTTGACCGGCACTGTATATTTCGAACAAATTGGGAATGCATGCATTCATAAATATGTGTATATATCTCCTTGTTGGATTATTTTGTAATATGGGGTAATTAAACATTCCAAAGATGTTCTATTGCTATTAGACAGGCAATACTGAGCATTTTCTATTAACTTGAGTCAGTGCAGTGTAGGTTGTGTTGAAACAGTATAGAAATATTCATTTGAATATGATTTTGTAACATGAATGAAGAAGATTCATAATCCAAATACGACCACATTCATTGAGACAAATATAACATAGATGACGTTGAAAGTAACTTAATGTTAACAATAGCTGAAAGTCTCCTTATGGTTGTCGTGTTTTCCACGTATAGACGGGAATGTGTGATTGCACATTTTAAACTGGCAAAAATTACGGACGATCATTTAATTTGTACGGTCGCTAGTACGATCGTATTAACTGGTTTAATAGATATTACCTCTGCTAGTTCATAGAATGTGACAGTTAAAAATATGACATCGATATTTTAATTTTTTTTTCTGCTTCTTAGTCGAAACCCAAACGATATTTTAATAAAGTCACCATAATAATTTACATACCAGTTTTTGTCCATATGCGAGTCATCAGATTTAAAAAATATATATATATTTTTTTACCGACGACGATTTTGACACAGCTTTATGATATGGAAGGACGGCAACTCGCTGGTGGGCAATATTTAAACATTGACTGTACGTGATGAAACCTCTTTTCATTGTTTGTTTATTATTTGCTGCTAAATGTTGTTTACAACATTTTAAATACATGTAACACTTACAGTTAGTGGTGAAAGAATATTTCTAGCATCTATTTATTTCTACCTTTGCCCTTCCCACCCATATGTGATTTCTGACCCTTACGCATACTACGCTTACGGTTTTCAGCTTTTCGTTCGGTATTATCTGAATTGCGTTTCTTAATGAATTCCAGACGCATGCGAGATTTAACAATTTGCTCTGGAGTTCGTAACTCCTTATCTGTTCCATTGCCTGCTCTTTTCTTGGCTTCGACTTTGGCATTGTGTCGGGCATGCCGGCTGACTGGATAACGTTTTTCATGTGACAACGGTTTAAAGGTGTCATCATCACTACCCGCCTCCCTAGACAATTGTTCTTCAATTTTAGATTTATCCTTCCATGCTGTGTAACGTCCGGTCTTAAACGATGCTGGTATCCAAGCGCCGGACTCAGTGCGAATTTTATTGATCCTGGGATCTTGTACGGCAACCATTTTCTTCTTTATACGATCCCATTTCATCAAGCCGGGCTTATGGCGCACTTCATTCGTCTCACGGTCGATTACCGAGAATTCAGCCTTCATTGCCTGTCGTTCGAAATTGTTTATGGCCAACCCATCTTCGGTGTGCTTGTCGGCCGACTGATATGGGATAAAGTTCTCCGAGTCCTTAACATTGGTTTTTGTCTTCTTCCTTTTCGGTTTTTCAATATACAGATCATCCATATTTTTACGTTTTTTAGGAGCAAATACTTTCTTAAACGCTGAATTGATGTCATCTTCATTGGCGTCCGTAGATTGTTTAGACTTCTGTAGGTTTGAGTAAGTGGAGATTCAGAATAAAAGAATTAACAAAAGCGTACATATTAACTAAACTTAAATTTTGCAATGGGGGTGTATTATCTATCAAATGAAATTTTTTTAATGAATCACACCGTATAATGTTAGAAAGACGATAAGACAATTCCACCATCTTTAAATATTCCTGATTTCATGCAAAATATACTTTAGAAAATGCGACACCTTTTAAAAGATGTTTTGTTATATAAAAAACACGTAATAATGTAAACAAATGTCTTTGTGTCGAGCGATTAAATATAAACAATTTTTGCCTACCATGTCTATTCGTGTTTTTTCGATTTGCTTTGTTTCTTCCTCTTTATCGAATTCCTCCATTTTAGACCGATATTTTTGTATGACTTCCGAATGTTGTGAACGTTTTGCCTTCATCACCTGATACGGCACTGATTTCTGTGCGTTATTCAATTCAAAGATAGTCTAAAACATTTAAAAGACAAAAATAAAAACTTGCAAATGCTGTACGTAAGGACTCCCGCAAGTCGACCGCCTAGTCCGGGAGCAATAAAATCGTAAATACAATATCGATTTCATTGTACGTCAAACGGAGTAATAATTGCATTTGAACCAGAAATTAAGAATATTTTGTTGTCACCCAGACGTAGATGTCCGTTGGTAAGCTTTTATCAAAAAATACGTGAGTATGAGAATGTCAACAACAAATTATTATAATTTTTCGTTCATTTCGGTTTCGTTATTACGATTTTAGTACTTTCGGCGTATGTCTCATCTTACGTTGTGTGGTTTAAAACTCCTCATTTGCAAAAGTAAGTCATGCTTTTGTTCCTGTAATTTGCGTTCTTCTTCAGATAATTCCTCATTTGACTTTGTATTTTTCACACCAGACGCATTAGCCAGTTTGGGAATAGCATGCGCAATAAAATCATCTAAGGGTCTTAAAGCGAAAAATTTTATTTTCTTTACCCGGGCATTTGAATCAGTCGAAGCCACTGGTCTGGATGACAGATACTTTTTATACGCATTTTCACTAGTACGTAAAACACCGCTCTGAAAAACAGCAAAATATGATTGTTGGGACAACCTGTTTATTTTAATTTACTCACTATATTATGATCTTTCTTTATTTCCGTCACAGTCAAATGTTCCTCTTCCAGCAAATCTTGCGGTACTGTTCCTATAGCGTTTGAGTCGTTGATATTGAATTCACGATTTAAGAATAAGTGTAAATCCAGTAAGTGAGCTGAGTCGTCTGTTGAGAAGATCGAGTAGGCGGTACCCGTCCGTCCAGCACGGGCGCAACGTCCTACACGATGAACGAATAGTTTCGGTTTACCAGGAAAATGTAAGTTTATCACATAATCCAAACTTGGTATATCAATGCCACGAGCTGCCACATCAGTTACAATCAGTACAGATACCTTTTTGTTAACGAATTTCGCTGTATTGATTTTACGAGCCGACGGATCTAAACTTGAGTACACAGAAGTATTGGATATGCCGAAACCAGTCAGGATCTGTGTAAATAAGAAGAAGGTATGAAAAAAATTTAAAAAAAAAATTATATAAATTGCAAAGCGTAATATTATATTTTTGTGGGTATGGTTTATTTTTTGGAACAACACTCAGGGGATACCCCCTATTATTGTGATGTACTGTGTTAGCGATAGGAAAGAAGGATATTGGAGGGAGGACACAGGGAGTAGTATTTGTAGACGTTGGCCTTGAATTTGATAATGTCAGTCTCAGAACCATGTTCTAGAAATAACGGAAACAAATCCCATAGGTTAGTTTAAACTATCCGGAGAACTTCTTGTAATATTTCGCAATCTGCAGCAGGAAAACATTTCGAAATTTGCAAATCCAAACACAACCTAATCAGCCAAATCGGCACGACACTATGACATTTCAAAATGAGCCAAATAAGCATTTACAAAAGTTTATTGTGTGATGTTATACAACTGATAATTTTAGATTCCTACTGTATCGAAAATCCATGGCTAATAGATATAAAACAATCGGAAAATCGCCTTATACGAAGAAAGAAAAGACAAATGGAAAGACGGCAATGTGAGGAGATTGGGGTATACGGATATAGAAGCTACCAAGTAAAACTACTGACATAACTCCGTGCAGAGATCAATGATAGAATCTAGTGACAAAAACGTCGAGTGTGCTGAGTGAACACAATCCCAAAAGAATCTGCCCTCATTACTCATAAAAATATATTTTATTGCGGCTTTAATTTTGACAATTTGTAACGAAAGAACAAATTCGAAATTCGAAAGAACAATCTAAACATTTTTAAAATGTTGCCGAGTTGAAAGAGAAATTTATAAATTTTTTCACTTGTCAGAGTACAAAAAAAAATTTAGAAACCTGTTTGCAATTAAACAATTAACTTAGATAGTCAAATTGGGCCCTTCGACCTAAAAGAGGGGTCACCTAAACGGTCAGAACAATATGTAATTTCCTGACGGACTGATATTTAAAATTGCTATACTTACAAATGATATCAATTCAACATGATGTTGTGTACCCGCAAAAACCACCGTTTGTGCATCCTGAGGAACAACATATTTCAGCAATGTAACTAATGTTGTGTAACGGTCGTCTGGACGACAGTAAACAAACTTCAAACCCAAAGCGTCTGGTAGTTTTGATTCCACATCTTTAAAAAAAAAAAACAATGTGGTGTTATGTTCAACAAAATGGAATACGTACTAGTACCAACCTAAACGGAGCAACACCGGGTCACTTAGGCCAGCTCTAGCAAAATCTACTAATAATTTGGGTAATGTAGCGGAAAACAGCACCATTTGACGGCTTTGAGGCAGACGATGCAATGTTTCGTTTAACTGTTCACCAAATCCCATTTCAAACAAACGGTCAGCTTCATCAAAAACAATATACTCTGAAAAGAATAATCATGAATAGAAGAGTAGTTATGGATTGTCCGATATTAAACATACCAACAGAGTTCAGCTTCAGATCCATTTCAACACACAAATGTAAGAATCTGCCGGGTGTTGCTACAATAACATCGGGACAGGTGTGTATGGCCGAAAATTGCGAGTCCATGGAATCTCCGCCCAGCACTAAAATCGTTTTCAAATCCATGAATCTTCCCAATTCTTTGATAAACTTATACGTCTGCACAGCCAATTCTCTTGTGGGCGATAGAATCAATGCTCTGGCCCCCTTCGTCGGATCTCTCCTCTTCAGGCGCTCAAACAGTGGTATAAGAAAACATGCCGTTTTACCCGATCCCGTCTTGGCCATAGCAACCACATCTCTGCCCTCCAAAATTAATGGTATTGTCTTACGTTGAATAGGAGTGGGCACCTTGTACCCACGCTTTGTTATGCCCCTCACAACATCGTAACTTAGTCCCATTGATTGGAAGCCTCCGCTCTTTTTGGCCTTTGCAGAGGGTTTAGATTTCAGGATATTGCTGCCCTCATTGTCATTAGACTCAGTGTCACCGAAACCGGGCAAATCCGTAATTTTCCCCTGCAACAAGGGAATGAAAGTTAATAAAAGTAAATACTATAAAATAATAGGATCCTACCATCTTGTTCCCGTAATTTGTGTGGAACAAATCAAATGCACGTGTAGAGAACCGAGCCGATGAAATTTTTTACGGCGGCGGCGACTGGTATTTTATCCAGTCGGCGGCAGGTGTTTAGGACCAGAATAACAAGAAGCAACGTATTAATCCAATTTTAAAATTGACGAATTGTGTCTTTTAAAGAAAAGATAAAATGTAGTCAACTTACAATATATTTCTTACAGAAAATGGTTCGTTTAGCCGTTCGTTCGTGTTCGTTTCAGCCGATTTGAGCCATAAGCAACGGCGGCTTCGCAAAAATTTAGGCGATGGCGTGCGGCCGGTTTGCTCCGACACAGCTCGGAACTCTGTGCACGTGTACTTGCAAGATGAATGTTTACAAAATACTTGCTGGAAGATGTTGCCACACGCTGGCAAAACACATGTTTGTACAGGGTTATTAGAATATATTTTAGAAAATAAACCCGGGTTGTTCAAATTTAGTGAATAATATACGACTCTATCATGAATGCTATATACATTGAAATTTAGTCACAAGTCGCAGTCATATTTAAAAGAAAACATATAAAAGAAAACAAACTTCAATCATTTTTCCGTTGTTGCTTCCACTTAGTAAATGGTGGCGACTTTACGAGTAAGAGAGTAATATCTAAGCCATTTAAAACTTATCTGGCATTAGTTTGGTATCAAGGTATACAAATTATACAGCTCATTGATTCGAATTTAAGTCATAAAAACTGATCAAATATTAAACAAAAACAGCTGATTGCACTAAAAGTTCGACAAAAAACAGATGACTACACTTACTTACATGAAGAATAGAAAAAACATTTTTACAACTGTTATCTAATTTTAGCGCATACATGTAAATTACCTATTTGCGGTTATACCTACCCTTTTCCCATTTAACCGATTTTTTTTTTTTTTTTTTTTTTTTTGGAAATTAAACTGAAAATGTATTTCTGATCAAATTTGAATTTTTCACCGTTTCCCATACTTTTAAGGAGACGGGTTAAATGTTATATTAAACACACACATACCAACCCACACTAAGCCATGTATACACCACTTCGAATGTGTTCTCTAGGATGCGTATTTACATTATTTTAAACGTTCCATACAAAATTTCTCAAATTAAATGATTTGGAGACACGTTATTTATATATTACATGCCTTAATACTATACACCGCAAGTTTTGCGTTAATTACCACAATATACCATTTATCAAAGTTGCATACATGACTCTTAGACTGATGCCAACAAACATGGGATCGTACCAATGATTCTCTTGGAAAAAGAGTTGCGGGGTCCCAGTAGAGAAGGCACACGCATGACAAAAAAAAATGTGTGCGTGACGACGATTTATTTATCCGCCTAAGTCTACAATTTTGAAGAAAAGACATAGGCCGAGGTATTTGGATTGACGTCGACATCCCATATCGGGAAATGTTTTTTTCAATTTGGTCTCCTGTTATCGGACTACCTTGTGTTCGAATTACAAGTATCTAAAACTGACTTCCTGTCATTTCAATGTCGGGTTTCTTTTCATTTATAAGACTATTCATCATTTTCCTACATTAATTTTTAATTGTATTTATGTTTAATGATTTTGTTTGTTACAACGAATTTAATGCCTAAAATCCAATTGGACAATCCTGACAATTTTTAACTCCTCACCGTGATACATCAAATTGTAATTGATAATTTTTGTATACTAAATATTCATATAGTAAATACTCTGTTTAATAAATACACTTGAACTTTGTAAGTAAAAAAATCGTTTATTATAATTTCATTGCGAATAAAACAGTTTACAATACATGAAATTACACATTTTTTATATTTTTTTTAAATATAAAAGTTGTAACAGTTTATACGTTAATATTTTTCACTTATACCATATAAGAAAAAAAAGTGTTAATATTATAAAATAAATTTAAGGTAATATGAAACTTATTTTTATCAAGTAACTATATTAAAGTAAAGTTTTTATTTTTGTAGCAAATACAAATGTAATTTTTCATATTTATTTACACATACATATTCATATGATAATGAAAGGAGTAAACTTAAGGCGTGAACTATTTTAATGAATTCAAAGTGATAACGAACAAAAATTGTTTGAGTGTAAAAAAAAATACTTTTTTTTTTGAGAGAAAAACAAAACTTGTAAATTCAAATTTATTTAAAACACGTTGTCCATATTGTCGATTTTTATAAAATCTAAACAAAAACACGAATTTAATATATAAACTAACGTATATTTTAAAATCATCAAGTCGTGCTTCAATAAAAAACGACAGAAAATATATATATCTTTTTACTAATTTCTTAGTATAATAATCTAAAAAAACACTCAAACACACTAACGAAATTTCTTCGAAATAAAAAAAAATCGTGTTGAAACGGGCAGCACTATTTTAGTATATCGTGGTAAAAAAAACTAAGAATTTGTATACTCATCATCTGTCCTCTCCACCAGTAATAACTCTTCCAAACGCTCAATACGTTGCCGCATTTCTTCTTTTTCCTTTTGCGCCAAATCGAATTTTCGTCTGAGCTCTTCGTTTTGTTTACGCAATTCCAACAGTTGCCGACAAATTTCGGGCGTTGTTAATAGCTGTATAACTGCCGAAGTGCTTCCAGTTACCGCCGTTGACTTTGTGTCCTGACTTATCGGTCTACTTGGTGTAAGTTTAAGCGTTTTCGCTGTATTTACTTGACGCGCAGGTACTGCACCCATGTGTTCTACACGTTTGGCTGGCACTATACGTACCGGTTGCTTAGCTATTGAGGCTGGCTGTTGGTTGGCCTTCACCAAAGTTTGTTGCCTTTGTTGGGGCTGTGTTTCCGGTACGTTGGTATCGTTACCATCTACCCTGGCAGACAATTGTATTATGTGGGGTATTGTTTCTTCCTCAAAGTTGCCTAAATTTTCGTGAGGTGTCGCATGTTTGCTGTTGTCGTGTTTCAATTCTACTTTAATCTGAAAACATAAACGTTTTTAATATTCAATAAGGATGGGTATTCTTCATCATGGATGAATATAATTCAAATAACATTTAATGTCTAAATAAACGCATTTCAATTTAAACGAGTAACCGAAATAAAAAGATTTCATGATATTTTCTCTCAATATTTCGTGAAGGAAACGCATGAACTTCTCTCAAACCAGTGAGCTATGTACGATATAATTTGTACACTTCCCATACAATTTGTACACTTCCGAAATGGGGCGTACGGTTTAATGCCGGTTTCGAATGGCTATTGCTTTTTCAATGACATTACTCTCTTAATCGCAAAGTTATCGGCATTTGCAAGGTGGAAAAGGCCGCAGAAAAATGTGTGATGATCTTACCAGGTTATAAACCTGGGTTTGTTGTGTGATAGTCACACACTCTTCGGCGACAACAAGGCCGCCCACAAATTTAAAGAAACTAATGCAAAATATGAACAAATAGTGTTTATTTACGGAGGTCTTTTTAAAATATAATATTACACACCTGTTGTTGCTTTATTTGCATTGGTTGCCGAACATTAATCAGTCGTTGCTGGCTGCTATTAGAAATGAAAAGGGAAATTTAGTTTAGGTTTTTTTTTTAAAAAAATCCTAATGTTTAATGTCGGGATGAAATTACCTTGCTACAGACTGCGGTATTTTTTGCATAGTCTTTAGATTTGTATTTCCATACAACTTTCTAAAATCATTCAACGATATAATACGGATATTCTGTAAGATGGAAAATAGTTATACTTGTTTACTTTACTGGGTCTCTTGAGAAAGACGTACCTTATTTTTCGCAATTTGCTGATTGTCCTTTGCCTTTGATATTATATTCGGTTTTAACTTACTAACATTCGAATGGTTTGAGGAACTGACATATGTTGAACTATCATTACGTACTCTAACAGGCACAATAGTTTTATTAGAACTATTTATCTTATTATTGTTATTGCTTAGATTACTGTTGCTATTTTGTATTTTCTTGGTTTCATTTAATAAAAGTTTGCCACCTTCGGATAAAATCAGTTGTCGACCGTTTTGCAGTGCCGTATTTAGCATATCTTTAGACGTATCATCTTCGGGCATCATAGAAATGCCATGAGATTTCAGTAGATTCAGAGTTGAATCTCCAATTATACCAGTTTCTAAAAAGGATATAAAAAACTATCAAAGCAATATTGTTAACGTATATATTTACCCTTAATATTTTCCAAATCTTCTATTTTAGCTGCCGCATATTCACTTTGACTTGTGTATTCGTCACCGTCCTGATCAATGTTATGACGGGTCTCATGTTCATCTGCAACATCGCTGGTTAGTCCCATAATTGAATTTACCGCTTCGGAAGTTTCTTTCTGCAAACGATTTATAATTAGTATACTATTTTCAAATAAAGCGTGATTCTTTGAAAAATGGTTAAAAATTTTGAGATTTTATTTTGTTGCAATGCCGAATTCGATAGATAAGCCAGAAAAAGATAAAACATAGATAAATATTTAAAAAAGTACCTACTCTAGTTTTCAAAATTGCCCTCTAGTTGCAGTTTATTTTTTGGTTAGAAATCCAATGAAAGTGATGTTGAAATTGAATATTATTTGAAACACAGTGAAAATTACATTATTAAAAACGTTTAAATGAAACAATATAAATTACACGTACAATTTCGACTTCACTGAAATAATCACTTCTTTTTTACGGTTTTCTATGATCATTAAATGTTTACTATCTAAAGTTACACTTATACACTCGTATATATAAATTAACACAGAGGATTTTTTGAAAACAAGTCCATGTCAGTATTACTTTCATTGAATTAAAAATCGTACGGGATTCAGTTCTACATTTAAGACATTTGCTTCCTACACATCGCATTTTTATAAACCGAAGTCCTATGAGACTAAGGAAAATTGAAAGAACGATAAGAGGTGAGAAACCATAAAATTAAATGAAGACATTTGATGTGCAATTCAGTTATAGAATGTTTTTAGACAAATGATGATCGGTGTAGTATTAGCCATTTGTGTTGTCGAACATTATCGAGCAAAAATAATTATATTGGTATTGATTCCGTCGTTTATTTGCAAATATAAAAACCAAAGGTTTGGTTTTTATTATGTCTTCCTTTTATCTTATTCTTTGGAACCAACGGAGAACTTGTCTCAAAATAATAAGACTAAACTAGATATAATTTAGTTTATTCTTCAAACATAACATATAAACCTACAGTTTTAACAACTCACCTCGTGCTGTTCATTATATGTTCGATTTGCCTGGACTTGGCGTGCAGCCTCAAGTTCCTCCAAGAGATCAGCCTGCTCCGTTAAAACAGCCAACGCCAACGGTGTACGACCGAACTTTGTAATCACAGAAACATCGGCATTGTGCTTCAACAACAGGCGAACAATGGATTTATGCCGTTTTTCAACGGCCCAGTGCAATGGAGTCATGCGGAGCTAAACAAACAAATCGGACAAGATAAATCAACAACATTAGAAGACAATTCGACAATTCCGGTTATACCATATCTCTAGGATTTACAGCACAGGTTTTAGAGAGCAGCAACTCCACAATCTGTTCGTTACCATAATAGCAGGCCAAATGCAACGGTGTACGATCCACTTTAGTTTTGGAATCTTTGTTGATACCGCCATTGAGCAAAACCTGACAGATTTCATATTGATTGTTCATAGCCGCAAAGTGCAAAGCGGACATTCCCAACTACAAGAAGTACACATGAAATGAGAGAACCTGAGAACCTGTCTTTTGCCACTTTCACTGTCGACTTACCCAATCCGATGTAAAAGGTGCTCCGCGCGTTATCGCATTCTTGACACCTTTCAAATCAGAATCCCGAGCATATTGTAGCAACTGTTTGCCCAAGTCCACAACGGTTGTAGGAATACTAAGTGTGTTCAACGATTTGTTCGAAATTTCTCCCTCCGTGCGCTGGAAGCAACAAAATCCGTAAGCGTATGTTCCCACATATTCGCCATATAGGTTACTTACAATTTTATAGTTCATCAAGTTAGCCAGCTGTGCAATAGTGGCTCCCTGACTTGTTGGATACACCTTACAATCAGCTCGCAGGGTGGCGACTATTTTGTTGTTACCACCACCGCCAACCATTTTCGTATTGGTTATTATTCTTCAGTTTGCATGAGCACTTTTCAATTAAAAATAATATTAAATCAAATGCCAAGGAAGAGGAAATAGACGCAGCTCATCAAACTCTATTCCTATTTCCTGCAGCAGCAGTCCAACTTTTGGTTGTATTTGGGGATTTATTTGGTGTTTGTTCTTCTTCTTCTCTCCATAAATGCAACAAATTGAGAGTGTTGCCATACTTCTGAATTACTCGTGTTAAAATGTGGTGGAAAAAATCGTAAATCGCGTATGGTGAACAAATTGGTTTGCCATCAATCGACATCGTGAAAAAAACTAACCACACCCAAAATGGCATTAAATTTGTAGAACTGAGGTCGGTGCTAATTCCGGAATTGCTATAATAACACATCAAAAATTGGACAACTATAATTTCAACTACCCAATAGGTGAAATAACACTAACAAACGCATAGTTGATTGTATTGGTTGAAGTTAACTAAGTCTTTTGAAAATGTGATATTTACCTATTGATTGCATTGGTATAACTACAAATTGGTCAAAGGAAGAAACAAATATTTTTTAAACAACGTTATTAAGTTCAATAATATTTGTTTCATATTTCTTATAGATACTCTTGTAAATTCATATATGTCCCAGTTACGAAATTCATTCTTTTCCTTGCGCCGGAAATTGCTCTGGAACGGAAATATTAATTTCAAAAGATTATTATAAATAAATAGTGGCACATAGTGCCGTTTTTGGCACAATCAAGTGTTTATGGGCCCAGTGGCACACTCAAATCTAGTTTGGCACTTTTTACAGTAGCATTTATTCTATAGGCTGATTTAACATAAGAATGAAAGCGATTGCGATGTCAAACTGTAGAATTTATATATTGTCTGTTATATAAGTCTTGAATCGATAATATGAAATTATCATTCAGAAATAGGAATTTATGATATAAACGTTAACGTTGGCAGAAATCACCCTATTTGGGCACATTTAATGTGTATTGCTGCACCAATTAAAGTTTTCAAAATACCAAAACTGGTTCCTATTCACATGGAAAGAGCTGTAATGGAGGAATCGCCGATCACACAAGATGGTATGGAGGAATCGAAAACACAATTGCATTCCATTCCGTTCCATTTCTCAGGCAACTACAACTATGCAACGTCGTGGAAGTTGGAATGTTGAGTTGGTATTGATCGAGATCGTCGATCGTTGTATTGGGTCGGCAAGACAAAAAAAAATAATATAGTATCGTCGGTATTGTTGTGAAAATTTTCCATAGACAAGAAAGTGTGAAAGAAGTTGTTCTATACAAATAAAACCTGATTCTATTATGGAAACATTATGTGATGATATATTTTATCAGCAAAATGATGATAATGATCTATCGACGTCTTCGTCGTCATTGACTAAATCCTCTACACTGGAAAAAATGAATCCATTGAATGGTTATGTAGCAGAAGAAACTTTGGAGTTCGCTGGTCTTCAACAGATACAGCAACATGAAGAACATCCACAACATGTTAGTCAACAGGTGCTCCAACAATTGGGTTTTAATATATACGATGATAATTTAATTGATATCAATTATAATAATAACCATGCAACCAATGTTGCGTCTGCGACCACAACGGCTTATAGTTCCTCTGATCTGTCTCCGTTGCTGGACAGCAGCAATGAATACACTACTAAAATCCTGAGTATTGGCGATAATTTTATATTGAATTTGAATTTGAAGGCCCCGACAGACACGACAAACCAAAACACATCGCCGACATTGTATTCGCCTACATTGACGGACATGGTTTTCTCACGCCATGAGCCTTCATCCCATATCATAGATTCCAACTCTACATCATCATCATCATTAATAGCACCAATGTCATCACTACCGACTTCGGACAATTACATGGAGTTACGGGACATTTCCACTGCTACTGCCACGACACCGTCGCCAATAAGTCTCAATAACATTGGTGTTGGGTTTGCAAGCCCACAACCATCATATATGGACACATTTGCCAATGATAGCGGTATTTGTTTAAAATTTGAGTATACATTTGAAAATGAGAAATTGATACAAGTCCAACCACCTCCAACACTCGCCCCGTCAAATATTGTGACAACAACTGAACCTATTTCGGTTACAACATCATTTGATTCGACGGATGATGATGGTTTGACGAAATTGTGTACTCTGTCGTCTCCTTCATCATCATCCTCCTCGCCATATATACCCAGAACGCCACAGCAACAACGCACTGCAAACATATCAGATGAAAGGTAGTCAGTTTATATCCTTCGCACATCTCACACCTAGTAATAACAATGTATATTTGCTTTGTATTTTTCAAACTGCTGCTTGTATTTAAAGTTATTTTCAATGCTGCATGGCGATCTATATGTTTAATATTGTTGGACAACATAAAAACCACAAATATCTTCTTTTTTTACCTCTTTGATGCTTTTCCAAGTACATTATATTGTAGATATCGTCACAGGGCTTGTAATGGGTGGAACGGTTTGCCTTTTAGTAGTAATTACAATATATATGTATATATTTTCCAACGATCGATAAATATTATATTTTTGTTGATAAATTTAAAAGGGAGATCGAAAATAGTCATTTTTGTACAAATGTTACTGCACTTATTCTACCAGGTTGATACCTACCTGATCCCAAATCCTACGTAAAAAAAGAGTGACAAAATAAATATGCAAGCTTTTATATTTTTTTATAAGATATAAATATAACTGCGATGGTAGACAATATATTTTTTTTTTTATTTTTTAAAAAGGACTGATTTTTTTTAAATGAAAAGACTTTCTCAGCAAGTAAAAAATAGTTAAAGAATTTTTGTATACTCGTATTGTTTGATAATTTGTTCGTGTTGTAGACATTTTATCGTCGTTTAAAATCGGCTTTCTGTATCGCTGCTTTCCATGTTATATTCATGGCAAGTATGTATATGTTTTGTCTTTTCATTGTAATAAATTGTATATGTGAGTCATAGTTCTAGCAATGGCGTAAAAAATGCGATTTTTTTCTTAAATTCTTAAGTAAACAATTATGGATAATAAATTAAAAGAATATATGTACGTCAAACCAAAACAATCGTTAAGTCCTGACGACGCCTGACTTATTTCTCTCTTTAGAAAATTGCAACTTATCAATATTTTGGAAAATATTTATTACTTTGTGTTGGTGTGGTTCGATTATCGCTGTCAATTTCAAATTACCTAGCAGAATATTTCCGTAATTTCTTCAATCACAATAAGGTTATAATCGTGTTTATATTTAATTAGAATAAACGTTTATAATCATTTTCAGTGATGCAAAATTTGATTGCGTAATCTAAAAAAATGCTTTGACGATATGTTTATAAAAAAACGTATAAAAAAGGCAAAAACACTATGTTAGAACATATACGTAACCTGTTAGTGGAGAAAGCAGGATACTTGTAAAGAATCCAGGATATTAATGGCCAATAAATAACACTTTGAAAACATTATGCTCACTACAAAACAGAAAAGTTATTGACAGATCTTAACAAATTCACCGAAATAGGTGAATCCACTAACTTTGAAGTGCGATGTATCACTGCAGTTTGACAGGGAGTCAATAAGATAATTCATTTCACATTGATCTTTACCATAGTAGTAAAATCTATCCCGTTGTCGGTATTTAACATCACACAAAGGGGATGCCCCTATAAACACAATGCACGGTGTTGACATTTGTCCATAGATTTGCATAGATGCTATACCTCTTAACATAACTCTGGGCATTCGTATAAGTCAGAACTGTTTACACTCTATTTATTAAGAAAATTCTTAAAACTGTATTTATGTAAACGCTGTTCACTCTTTATGTATGCTATTTTTAGTTTCTACTCCGTATAACAAAAAAATTGTGTTTAAACACGATACTGAAATGAACCTATATGAGATTAATAACAGTTTGATGTAAATAAACGAAAAGAAATGCAAACAATACATAGTTACGCACATATTATTACTCTGAAATTCGAGTTATTTCATTCTGCATGTTGTGTAACTCATTTAATGAAATGCATCTTCCATATCAATAGAATATAACATATTTGTTTACCCTGCATGCATCGAATATTCCAAATATTCCAATAAAAACCACAGAGAAACCGCTGTATAGGCAGTGTTTGCGACTATTACACAGGAGAATCTAGGTTCGCACCCGGGTAAGATCATCAAACATTTTCAGCACTTGTTTCCCCTGCGTAAATGCTGGTGACTTTCCGAGTAAGAAAGTAATCTCTAAACCATATAAAACTTCTCTAGAAAAGCCGGTCCCAGTCAGTGTGTATACAAGTTATATCGTACACAAGTCAGTGAAGAAAACTTTACGCATACGGATATTTGAAATGTTGTTAAATAATATACGACAATTTGTTGTCTACTTTGTTTTGTTTCTGTCTAAAGACGGATTTATTATTTTTTGTTTTCCCAATAACATCGTACTGGCCATACCATACCTAGATATAAGCAACTGTAATATTTGTTTTCAAAATATGCAGCTATATGTTACATTAAATTACGGCTAGTTTAATAGCAGTCATTATTAAAATGTACAAAACGAATAGGAAAACAATGGATAATACTTTATATATAACTTGTAGAAAAATGATTTGCTGAAAAGTAACCCACATCTTACCTTATACATAGGAACCTTTGAAATATTTTAGTAAATTTAATTCTTTGAATAAATTCGGTATATTTGTAGCAATACCGGTAATATCCACAAACGTTTTAAGTAGGTATCTTTCAAATCGTCAGTCATATTTGCATTACGGCATTCTGCAAATCTGGGGTAAGGTTCAAATACCACTGTATGTGTATTTCGGCTTTGAATTAACATTTACACTGGAGATTACAACTGGCTGTTCGGAAGTCAAATTTAGTTTAAATTTCTAGTTTAAATATGGGAAGTTGTTTCAGAAATCGAAAAAAAAAAAAACATTGAAAAACTTGGTTTTGGTTTCTAAATACAACAAATATAGTAATTCGGTGAATCTCAGGATGATCTCATTTACAGGCTGTGGCATTTGAGAATGAACCCATCTAGTTTATTTAAAACAAACCCTTACCATCGTGGCAATACTCCTCATTGCACATTTTATTTACAACCGATGTGTGGTCAAAGTCAATTGTTAACAATCACCAACGTATGGCACATTCAATATATGAATACATATTTTTTTTATATATGTATACATAGTATATCTATAAGAATCTTTATATATGTATATGCCCAAAAAAATTACAAATTTTGATTTGAAAAAATCTGAGGTCCCACGCAACATAAATAATTTATTCCACAAATTAAGAAGAAAATCGTACAACACACTCAAATCTTGTGAGAAGAAATTATGATTTGAAAAGTCACAAGTCTAAAAATAGTAATTGAAAATAAAAATAAAAGAATTGTTTTGTTTAAAATGAAATGAGGCACATACACACATGCATGCATACGTATATTTCGATCTAAAAACAATCGGTAATTATGATCTACGAATTAACCCCATATCATATATTTATTATCCGATAATCCTAATTGTGTTTACATCTGTAAAATGACAATCGATCATTTATTTCTACTTCGGAATTAGTGTCCGCATCTGCCTCATATCCACATTTAAAACTGTTCGAAAATACAGAAGAACATTTAGATTTTTGTACGATCACGTACATATATAGTAGACAAGAGCACCGTACACCATCGTCATTGACTTTGGTGTTGTGAGTGTACCCAGTAAGCGAAAACAGCAAAACATGGATGTACAACAAATTAAATATTTCTCTGCTATTGGGGGCGTTAACAGCCGCCGATTTTTTGCTTCAGTTTCTTTTGATTTCTGCAACATGTGCCATGCATTCCGTATTTGTTTCAGTTCTCTTTGTCTTATAATTAAGTTTTTTTTTTATTTTCGTATAATTTGGCAAATATTTTCTAAATTTCACTTTAATTTGTTTGAAATTATAAGATGAAAATAAATGTGTAGGCAGCGCTATTTACCATATGCAACAACGAAAATATAGGAACTATTCTTTGCGTGCACATATGGACATACAGTCTCATGTATCTGTCTATACTACATTTATCAGCCTTTTGTACATACAAGTATGCCATGGATCATCAAACGCATTGAGTGGAACCAAGCATAGAGACATATTTTTCATCTTTCTAACAACTGTTGATTGGATCGTATCTTGTGTTTCGGAAGGACGTAATGTGTTTAAAAATTCAACATACCCATGTGTGTGATCCATGTGATAAATATCTCGTCTGGATTTTTGTTATATTCGTGGTTTTCGACTTTTTTGCGACAGACTAATGTGGAAACTTTTCATAATCCCAAAGACATTGTAGCCGATTACCCAGCTTTATACTAGGTTTGTACTTACAAACAATATCCACTTTGGTAAAGAAGTGGCTATAACATAAAATTCCCTACAATTGACATTATATATCAGTGATCCTAAACTACCCGTATTTCACACGATGTGGAATATAGAAAATAACAATAATGAAATAACACAGATGTTGGTATACACATTGCACCTGACAAAAATTATAAATTGTCGTAAAAATTGTATTTCTTTCTATTTCTGAAAAACACCTCTCACTAAGATTTTTATTGCAAACACAAGCATAAAACATAATACAAGCATCCCATAATACTTTTTATTTCGAATTCTAATGATGTGATACGATTTTTAAATCGCAGATATTCGTTAACTCAAATAATTATTACGATATCTTCAACACCAGTGATGCCGTTTATTTGAAAGAACTAACTTTTATTTCAATACTTAGTACTCCAAAATGGGTTTATTTTTAATCTAAAAAAATCTGGTACAGCAGGACTATCCATTTTTAACCATTTGATAGAGGAATGGAATTTGACTACGATCAATAATATATGCAGTACATCATTCGACGAAGGTGGACAATTTAAAAATATATGTTTTATAGACCTACTGGT